>JASUUL010000094.1:12530000-15030000 GCA_030449875.1 Aegle marmelos | reverse complement strand
ATGCATAAGGTACCCAAATGTAGCTGCCAGGAGCTTTGAATTAAAACGTAGTGTGCTAAACTGTCTCTCCACATTCTATGGCCTAGAAAATGAGGACCCATATAATCATCTGAATGATTTTCATACTATTTGTCAAACTTTTAAATATGAAAATTTTTCAGATGATGATGTTAAACTTAGATTATTCCCATTTTCATTAAAAGATAGAACTCGTTCATGGTTTAATACAATGCCTGCTAATAGCATTGCATCATGGGAACAAATAGTAACTAAATTTTTAAATAAATATTTCCCAGTTCATAAAACTAATGCTATTCGTAGAGAAATTTCAGAGTTTACCCAAAGAGACGACGAGCAGTTTTTCGAAGCGTGGGAGCGATTTAATGGGCTACTCTTAAAGTGCTCACATCATGGGTACGAGAAATGGCACCAATGCCAATACTTTTTGGAAGGATTATTGCCACATATGCAAAAATGGCTAATGGCAACCAGTGGAGGAGAGTTAATGTCCAAAAGCGCATCAGAAATTTGAGAATTTTTCCAACGACAATCGGATAATTCTCAACAACGGAGTCGATCACTCAGAAATACTAGGAGAATTAAGGGAGTGAATGAGGTTAACATTGGCGAGTCAAGCTCAGGAATTAAAGAAGTCAAAGAGATGGTCGAAGGCCTTGCTCGACAAATAGCATCTTTGACAACCGCTAAATCAACAGAGCCACATGACCATGACTCATATTCAGATCAAGCCAATGCCATAGGTATTATGAGAAAACCACCAAACTACAACCCTTGCTCCAACACATATAACCCTGGATAGAGAGACCACCCCAACTTTTCATGGTCTCAAGGATTCCAACAAAATGGACCATCAGTTCTACCTCCACCAATGCAACTAGTTCCTCAAATGTCTCAAGCCTCTCAACCACCATTTAGACCATACAATCAGAATCCAAACCATTCTCAACCTAAACCATGGGAGGAGACATTCCAAAATGTCAAAAATTTTACTAACTCTAAAATCGAGCAGCAAAACCGCACCATTGATGAATTACGAAATGAGATGAGAGCAGGCTTCAACTCACAAGCCCAATCAATTTCTAATCTCAAGAAAATGGTAGGCCAACTTGCCTCTTCAGTCAAACCTTAGCAATGACTGTTGAGAAAGGTAAATTCCCAAGTCAACCAGTGCCTAAAGGAGTGCATGAAATAAGTTTTAGTTCACCACACCAGCATGGAGAGGTCAAAGCAGTGATGACCTTGCGAAAAGGAAAAGAAGTCGACAATAAAATGGAGATGATAAAATCAATTCAGATTGTACATGTGAACACTGAGGAATCATCATCACAGGAGAAAAAGGAAACCAACCCACGAGAATATGTTCCTAAAGCTCCATTTCCTCAGAGGTTAGCTAAAGGGAAGAAATGAAAATCCACAGGTGAGATTCTTGAAATCTTCAAACAGGTAAGTGTTAACATCCCTTTACTTGAAACTATAAAATAAGTGCCATCATATGCCAAGTTTCTTAAAGACCTTTGTACTAAAAAGAGAAATATTCATGTTCAGAAAAAGACCTTTCTAACAGAAAATATTAGTTCTATACTCCAACATAAAATGCCTCTAAAATGCAAAGATTCAGGCTCCCCTACTATCTCATGTAGTATAAGGAACCACACAATTAAGAATGCTTTGTTGGATTTAAGAGCTAGTGTAAATCTGTTGCCTTACTCTGTATTTGTGAAACTTGGACTGGGCGAATTACACCCAACTCCAGTGGTGTTACAGCTTGCAGATCGATCCATGAAAATACCACGTGGTATTGTAGTGGACGTGTTTATTCAGGTAGATAAGTTTTATTTTCCTGTTAATTTCATTGTAATTGACACTCAACCAGTGCAGGATTCAATGAAGCATATCTCCATTATCTTGGGTCGTCTATTTTTGGCTACTGCTGATGCTCACATTCAATGCAGGACTGGAAATATGCAGTTGTCATTTGGCAATATGACCATGGAACTAAATATTTTTAACATTGCCAAACCACCTCACAATATTGATGATGAAATTGTAGATGTGGATTTAATTGATGAATTGGTTTATCATACATCTCCTTTAAACCTTAGTGATGACCCTTTACTGACATGTTTAATTCACTTTGATTTGGATTTTAATATTGATAGGTCGATTGATGAGGTTAATGCCTTATTAGATTCATCGCCATGCATGCACATTGATAAGTGGAAGACAAGGATAGAGCAATTGGCACCATTGAAAGAAAATCTCATCTCATCATCAGAATCACCACTAGGAATTGAGCTCAAACCTTCACTCGACCCTTTGAATTCTACATTCTTAGAGGAAGAAGAAATATTGTCAGAAATAATCTCATCCTCTCCTGATTACAAACAAAAGAACACAGACATCATTGACCCCATTTTTGGTTCAAAAAGGAGAATACAACTGGCAAAACCAGAGGAGATTCGTAACGACAAAAATGCTAAGGACTATAGAAAGCGAATGAAAATCCTCCATGATAAGCGGAGCATTAGAAAATCTTTCACAGGAAGTCAGAAAGTATTTTTGTTCAATTCTCAAGGGTACGTTTCTCCAAGTAAGTTACGCTCTCGATGGTCTGGTCTATTTACTAATCATACTATTTTTTCACATGGAGCCATTAAATTTAAGAATCCAAGGAACAATATAATTTTTAAAGTTAATGGTCAGAAAAGTAAAGTCATATCACGAATACCAACCATGTGGAGAAAACAGCACAAAACATTGAAGTGGCTTGAATTTTTTTTTCTTCTTTCTGTTTCCTTTCGATGATTTAATTTTTTTTAATTATGTTTTTGTAAGTTTAACTATTATTATTAATTTTTTTTTTGAATAAGTGTGCCAGAATGAGATGCGATAAAAAGCGATATTTTTTAGGAATGGTGTCTGATAACAGAAATGATAAGATTCAATTCATTAGGGATGGCTTGAATAAGGAGTCATTAGATGATATCCTTTTATCTCTTGAAATGCATCCTAGTGGATATGTCTGAAATGCAATACTCTAGTTATGGCCATTATTCTAGAAAAAATGTGCAAACTATAGTATCGAGAATCTGACTATAAAAGACCATGTTTGCCAGTTTGTAAGAAAACTGGATGGGAAGCCTATCCTCGACCTATAGAGGGCGTTCAAGCCGTTTCTGGACGTAAAACCAGAGAAAGATGTGAGCCATAGTCGCAACTACTTTTAAATATCTTTTTATTTTAATATTATTTTATTTCACTATTGTTTGATCACTTATATTTTTATTTTTAATAATTTTATGTTATCATTATTTGCTTTGTTTTTTCACTATTTTCTTTTTCACTCTTGAGCCATATACCTCTCCTTCAACCATGTAAATATTTTCTTCTGTGCTGCAACATCTAGGTGATATCTTCTAATCTCTAATTCTTTCCTTTAAAACATTGAGGACAATGTTTCGTTCTGGTTGGGGAGAGGGAATAGCTGATAATTTCTCCTTTATAAATATATGTTTTCAAGTTTTTAAAGTCAAAGATGGCTGAATATGGAGTATAGTAACTCTAGAAACGCATCTTCTTTTAAAAAAAATTATTTTTCTTTAATTTTTCTGCATGTATGTTTTCTTTTATGTTTAGAATAGGTTGGGGGGAAAGAATTCTGTTAAAAAAAAAAATTTTGTGAGTTCTTGATATTGGATGATATGATGACTTTCGAATTTTAGTATTTGTATTATCTTTGGTCTTGAGTGATGTTACACCATGTTTACTATTCTACATGTTGATATTGGGGACAAATATGAGTTACTTGAAAGAATACACATGTCATAATAAATTCCAAGTGAGTTTTTGAGCCTATTAATTTTTCTTGGAGAGTAACCCTTTTTGCCTATTCTTCATGTAGCTTAGCAGTTTATTATTTCATACATGATCTCTAGATTTTCTTTGAGTCAACCCTTAAAAAAAAAAAGGTGTCTGTTACTGCATCTAAATGTCCACTTAATTAGTAGATATGGAAGATTATTTAGAGTCCTAAAAGATGATGGAAGGCCATGTTTGACCCGTTTGAGCCTTTCTAGCCATCCCTATTATGTAATATCCATAGTTAGCCCTTTTGAGCCTTTTATTAAAAAAAAAAACATTTTCTTTATTAACTTATCATCATGACCCACTCCAATTCGGAGTATTACCCAATATCATACAAGTTTCATCCACCTATTCATGTTTGAGAAAAAAATAATAAATAATTATTTTGTTCAGCGAAGTTGTACTACATAAAAAAAATAAAAAAAAGAAAAAAAAGAAAAAAAAGAGAAGAAATACAATAGCAATAAATAAGCAAAATGCATCTTGTAATTTTCAAAAGTTCTTGAACTTTTTCTCAAACATATTTTGCTTTCCCATTTCTCTTTCTTTGTTAGCCATGTCCCTAACCTACGTTACATCCTAATAAAAGTCCTTCTTAATTTTAAGGCAAGATAGTCTGAAATAAAAGCTAGTTATATGGGCAATTAAGATGTAGTGATGCATATACCAAAAAAAAATAAAAAAATAAAAAAATGAATACATTGGGTTGACTAATACTTTATTTGAGATCGTATTATTTCTAAACTATGGGCATATTTTTTCATCTTGGTGAGAGTATATGATATTTTTTTATTATTTTCTCTCAATTTACCATTCATTATAGTGACAAAATTTTATTGGAATTAATTTTTTTGTGAGAGTGTCACTTCTACAACCTGAGATTTTGAGGTTGGATATGTCATTCTTGAAAGTGGCCGATTACTATTGTTACAACAAAGTCTGCTAGATCGATGCATATGGATGGTTGATGTGGGTGTGATATTCCTTTAAACTGGAGATAATGCTTATACTTTTATTTGATTGCTATCATTAATTTGATTGAATAAACACATGTGTTTCCTTTCAAAAAAAAAATTTTGAATTTTATCTTCGCTTTATTTGTTAGGGACTAGCAATAAGCTGGTTGAGAGGTGTGTTGAGTGTTAAAAAGTGTATATTTATAAAGGAGAAAATCGTCATTTTACACTTTAAATCTTACTAACATTGCTACTTTTATTTATTTAAGTATTTTGTTATTTAATTATATGTGTTTTATTATAATTATGTATTTTATATATTTTAGGGGCATTACGATCGTTTCACAATGAACGAGTGATCAGAAAGCAAAACGGACGTCATATTTGGACTCAGGACGGTCGAAAACCTTAAGAGGAGCATTAAAGGAAAAAAGTCATTGTTCACATATACTGATCGCTTCATACGTTTTCTTTCACTCACTTGATCGCTTTCACGACAATGTTCATATATACGGACCGATAATGTGGCAACTATCTATGACGTGGCAGTATCTGATTGGACGAATTATGTAGTATTGATTGCTTATGTGGCGTTGACCGATGACGTGGCATCGACCGATGATGTGTCACAATCTTATTGGGCTAAATTTCTTATGTACTGTAGATCGATGACGTGACAGCATCTCAGTGGAGCAAAAATCGTGTGTACAGTACATGCGCGTACATGGGATTATTTACTATTCAGGGGGCGTTACTATGGAAATGTTGACTGTTGACTGATGACTGATGACGTGGCGTAATCCTGAGCATCCGAACTGTTTTTAATATGATGGTCACGATTCACTCAATGTATCTATAAAAAGGAGGCTCTCCCCCCCTAATTTGAGACCCCTGAATTCATTTTTAAACTTAGATTTCTGAAATTCCTTCTCCTTCTTGTAGTTTCTTTATATTTTAATAAAATTTCCTTTTTTTATCCTTAATTAAAATATGAGTAGCTAATTTCTTTTTGAGCTTGGGTTGAAAGTGAAGTCTCAACACGTCCCATGGGCTTAATTTGGTAAATTTACTTTCTCTTCCCCTCTAATATTTATGGTTGTTTTGACTTTTCATCGATAAATAATAATAGTCTTGTCTAGATCACATACCTGTTAAACCAAAGACTTAAGATGAAGTTATTATTATTTGGCACGATAAGCCCTTACTACCATACTTATTAGAGAGTTGTTCATGGGGTGTGGAATCCCCCCTTATGATTTAATTGGTATTAATATGGAATATTTAGCCCATGGAGCATGTTGATGCAGATCCGAATACCCAAGTGCTTTATTATAACAGTTTCATTTCTAATTATTCCCGCCATTTTAATTCACAATTTAAAATAAAATTACCATAATTTAATTATTTTCATTAAAAGAAAATTAATTCGGCATATAATTAAAATCAACCTCCTCGTGGGATCGACACTCGTCACCATTAATCTATTCTACAATAGATTCGTGCGCTTGCGAGTTCAATAAAATTTGCACAACAATCGAACCCACAAGGATTATTATAAATTAAAAAGTCTAATTTAAATCTAAAATTAATATTAATTCTAATCTAGTTGAACAAATTGAATTTTGAGAAAACTTAAATTAATTAAACTAAGAAAACAATTAAAGTAAAGGAGAATTCAATAAGACAAAAATTACCAAGGTTTCAAAATTTACTATTATTCAACTAGTAATAATCTAATTATTAATTAATCCCTAATTTTAGAATGACAACACAAAATTAATCTATATTATCTCATGGATATAATAATTAAGTCTAATTAAAATTAATCTTCTATAGGTTCTTTTTTTGTTTAATAGTATAATATCTAAGTATCACATGTAAACACATTGAATAATAAAGAGTTAAAGTTTTCTTAAATACTCAGTATAAATAATTTAATGAAAGATATAAAATCAAAGATAATCATATATAAATTTTATAAATTCAAAGATAAATTTAATTAATTACTAATTCTAACAATTAGTAATGAAGGATGAATTGATGAAAAGATTTAATAATATCTAATTAATCATGTGGAATAAGAACCATAAATATTAAAATACACATATAGGAAATTAATTAAATAAAAAAATTATTTTATTGAATAGAATTTTATTTTTAATCTTAATATAAGAAAATTAATTAAACATAGTTAAATTAAGAATAACAAATAAAATAAAATCATTCATGAGAAAACAAAAAACAAATTGTCGCCGCTTGTCCCTATATCCGCCGAACGCTGCCCTTTTCCCGGCTTCCTCTAGCGACTCCTTTGTATAATGCTCAAGACGTGCAATTATTGGTCGAATCCTACTGTAATTCTAATCACCAAACCAACTCTTACAAGTTATAAGTTCAAGGCCGGCCACGTATTTGAAAATAACAAAAAGCCGAAAACTATGCCCTTTATTCAACTTTGACTTTCCGTTCAAAAGCTAAATTATAAGCTTTCTTTAATGCACAGCCCACTTTAACCATAAATTTCTTCTTTGTTTGCACGAGCATGGTTGAATTGACTTTGCTAGCTTCGGTTTCCTTAGCTTCCAATTAACATGCATGTATGCACAATTGCTCTTAAAATCAATTAATTAATGCCTCCGAAATTGAGCTCTTCTATGCTTTTTTTAGCCATAATCTCTAATTAATTTTTTATTTAATAAAATAATTTAATTAATTTAAAATAACAAATAAAATAACTAGTAATTGTATAATAAAAGATAATACATATATAAATTATGCCCATCACCTATTATCTTCATAACTAGTAATTGTATAATAAAATAACTAGTAATTGTATAATAAAAGATAATACATATATAAATTATGTCCATCACCTATTATCTTCATATATACTAAACATATCTAATTATGCATACTAATTACTCGCAATGTGACCATAGATTATAAAATTAAATTATAACCTTTGAAGGATTCCTAAATATTTTACAATTTGTGAACTTCAATATATCCATACAAGAAAATCATCATATTATTAAATCATAAGCATCACAATATTTCCGAGTACTTGAAATGAAATTCAATTTGACATCTACGAAAATTTTTTTAATTTGGCCACTTTGGTGACTAACAAATTATATATAACATAGACATCAAAATTAAATAATAATGAATGTTCTAACAATAATAGGCATATAAATACTTACGGCAATATTCATATATTCAAGAATGTGCCTTCAGTTCATTAATATTGCATGTATATATAAGAATTGAAATATATATGTCCACATACACATAAATCACATAAAGTCAATCAATGCATCAAGCCATTTCCGTGAGATTCATAAGCCCATGTACCGTATGCTTTTTATAGTCCATAGACACTTATTAACAATTGTCGTTGGGTTTAATATGAACATACTTATCTATGACACAATACAATGGCATGCCAAGCATAGAATTTCATGGTTAATCATATATAGTAATCACGACTATTGTTTACAGTTGCTGCTTATGTACTATTCATAATTACTATTCGTGGGTACTATTTATAATCTCTATTCACATATATTATTTATGTATTGTTCATCTGCATAAAAAATATATTAATCATATATAATAATCATGAGTATTGTTAACAGTTATTGCTTATGGTATCGTTCATAATTAGTATTCATGAGTACTAGCCATAATCATTAATTTTGCTAAATCAAAAATTATACTAAAAAATTAAAGAGAGAATTTATAATTTCTTTAATGGAAAATCATGAATTCTCAAATGAGGCTATGATACCAATTATTGAAAATTTTCTACAATTCTCATAAGCAAGTAAATTTTGCACAAACTTCAATTTCTAAAATCATAAAGTATCGTGATTTTCACATCACCACAATTGAAAGAACACATACCTTGATCATAGTAATTTCTTTATTTAATCAAATTTCACTATAAAAAATTGAAAGTTAACAAATTAATTTCTCTCTCTCAAACTTTAAAGTAACTCTTTTTTTATAAAAAAAAAAATTTAACATGACATATATATAAAAGATTTCGGCCTATAATTTTTTTTATTTATCAATAAGATTTCAGCCTATAATTTATTTATTATTTAAAGCCAAAAATAACTCATTTAATAGTGTGGCAAGTGGACCACTAATAAAATACGCCAACGTTGTGGGGCTTGTTTTCTTGTTCAGCTCGTTGGGGGAGGATGTACAGTGAATGGGAATCATAGAGCTCCTCAAGTAGTGCCGGCAACGCTGCATAGCTGATGAAGGAGCTGAGAGGGAGCAACAGTAGCAGAGTCATAGCGCTGTAAAGAGCAGGAGGCAATCAGAGAGCGAGACGAAGAGCGCCACAGAGAGCAATGGGAACGAGACAGGGAAAGAGAAAGCGAGCGATTCGAAGACATCAACAGCGTCAGACGAAGGCCGGAGGAAGAGTACGGCCACTGTAAGCAACTATGCGAGAAGTAGCAGACAACGCAAAAGAGGCAGTGCACGAGAAGATGTGAGAGATAGTACAAAGAACAACGACGAGGAAGCAAAGATGATTTTCTTGATGATGATGAAGAAGAAGAACATGAAGGCAATCATCATCACCGAGACCCAAAGTGGAAATACGAGCAGAAAAAGAGGGAAAATTTAATCCGTCAGGCAACTGGCGGGGACCAGAAAAAGAGCAACAGATCAACAATCTCACTACTTTCACTCACAAAGATTCTGGTATCGTCTGAGGTCCGATTCAGCTCATATGAGGGCTTTACAGATAAACTTGGGATTTAGCTAGACAATTGTATAAAATGGCCAGTTCAATAAGTAAAACATACAGCGGAGAAAATTTCTCAACAGAACAGTGGCTGGTTCGTTTTACGACTCTACATGCATGCAGGTGTGCGCATCTGGACCCAACCCAACTTGCAGCGCTATAAGGAGGTGTAAGCAACACAACAATATATTAGCTCTTAGTGTGTGTGTGTATATAAGTATGTTCACCCTCAGCCTCAATATTGCATGTAATACATTAAGCAGCAGCTTATCAAAAACTGAAGATGCCTACAACAAGCTGTGTTTCTTTACGCTCAGGGCCACTGGCTTCACTAAGAACACGTTCATGGCAGCCGAGCCGATCGCTGCATTCAAATTCATTGTCACGCATATGCCAGTTATCGTCTATGCCGAAACCATTGGTCACAGATTTCAAAACCTTGCCTCGTCAAAATGTAAATTAATTAGATATTCTTCCACCTTATGTCTTTCTTTTGCTACTGTTAGATATCGCTTGGATGGCTTTGATTGATTACATTTTGTATGATGTTGTTGTTATTAGGTATTAACATGTAAAAGTGATCGTGATACCAAAAACTTGGAAGAAGAATTGCAAGAGAGAACAAGGGAGGCTCTGAGGAAATCTAGGAGCTGTCCGACGGGTACAATGGAGATGATCGACACCATTCAGCGGCTGGGAATAGGGTACCGTTTTGAAGATGAAATTATGGAACAACTCGAAAGGTTTTCCGACTGGGATGCATCCGGTGAAGAAAATCTCTTTGAAAATGCACTTCGTTTTAGGTTACTGAGGCATAATGGCTTACCAGCTTGCACGGGTAAATTACTCAATCAACCCAACAAAATCACATTACCTTTCATCGAAGACAGTTTTGGTGTTGCATTTTTAAGTGAATGACAATGTGATTTTTCCTTATGATTTCAATTTAATGTAATTTCTTGTTTGGTTAATAGATATTTTCAAGAAATTTATTAACAAGGAAGGGAAGCTAAAGGAATCCGTGTCAAGAGATGCACGGGGTACGTTGAGTTTGCATGAGGCATCTTACTTGGCCACACAAGATGAAGACATTTTATTTCAAGCCATGGAATGTACAAAATCTGAACTCACACAGTCGGTATCACTCATGGATTCACAATCCAGTAGGCATGTTGTTCAAGCCTTGGCACTTCCAAGGCACTTGAGAATGACGAGATCTGAAGCTGGCAACTACATTAATGAATACAGCCAATCATGGAAACACGACCAGACTCTGCTTCAGCTTGCAAAGTCAGACTTTAATATGGTTCAGTCATTGCACCAAAGAGAGTTGGCTGAGATAAAACGGTGGGCCTTTAGCAATGACGTGATCGATTATTATTTCGTGAACATCAGCAATTAATTAATTGTAATTTTGTTGGGCTCTTTTAGGTGGTGGAAGCAATTGGGTCTAGTTGACAGACCTGGTTTCGGTAGGGACAGACCATCAGAATGCTTCTTATGGACTGTGAGTATATTTCCGGAACCATATTATTCTAATTGCCGGATTGAGCTAGCCAAAGCCATTGCGTTGCTATTGCTCATTAATGATATTTTTGACACTTATGGCCCTCTAAGCGACCTGGTTCTCTTTACCGAAGCAATTCAAAGGTTTGATTGATGCCTCCGGTGCAACATTACTATCTGTAAACTGGGCCTCTGCGGGCTGCAATACATGATATTTCTCAGCGGATTTTTTGCAATTAATTTATAATGCAGATGGGATCTTGGTGCAATGGAACATATTCCTGAATATATGAAGATATGTTACATGGCATTGCACAACACCACCAATGAAATTTCCTACAGGATTCTCAAAGAACATGGACGGAACGTTGTCCCGCAATTAAAAAGGACGGTAATACTTTTTCGGAAATGCCCAGATTACAAATGTAATATATTTAAGATATCGTATCATCCGAACTAGGAGGCCTTTTTTTAATCTGTTGCAGTGGATCGACATATTCCAAGCTCAACTTTGTGAAGCAAAGTGGTTTAGTGAGGGATACGTACCTACAGGAGCAATATTTTTAACAAACGGAGTTACGACAGGAGGTACTTATGTGGCATTGGTGCATGCTTTCTGTCTCATGGGACAAGGCGTTACCGAAGAAACTTTGGCAATGATGAAGCCATATCCTAATCTCTTCTCTTGCTTGGGCAAAATCCTTCGGCTCTGGGATGATTTGGGGACTGCCAGAGTATGTGATTTGAGCATCGAATTGATCAATATGTATTATCAATCAACACATTCGTGTTACAAAAAATTAACATTTCTGTTTTCTTTTTTACCCCTTTGCAGGAGGAGCAAGAGAGCGGAGATGTTGCATCTAGTATAGAATGTTACACGAGGGAGAAGACAATTTCATGTGAAGAAAAAGCCAGAAAGCACATAAGGCAGCTGATTCGCAGCTTGTGGGTAGAGCTCAGTGGGATGTTAGTGGCTCCGGCAGCATTGCCTGCATCCATAGTCAATGCTTCATTGAACCTTGCTAGAACTGCACAAGTTGTGTATCAGCATGGTGATGATAGTACTGTTACCAGTGTCAATAGTCATATAGAGACTCTGTTTTACAATCCCATTACCTAGGAACAAGGGCACATCTAAAGACAAAAGAATTATGAAATCTGGTTTAAAAACTACACTTATTGTGGGGCCCTCATCTGCGTATCAATTCATATTGAAAGAGGTTGTACGTATACAGAGTGATAAAACAATGACAAAATCACCACAAAATTGATTTTATTCCCGTTGTTAGTCTGAAAAAAAAAAGGACAAAATAAAAATGATATCATTTTTAATGGAGCTCTTATTGAAATTGGTTTTTTGCAATTTTCATTGACCTTTCCTCAGAAAAAGGACAGCTTTGAATCTGTGGCGACGGAACATTTGAGATTGAATGGGACATATTGGGGGCTGACGACTCTCAATAGTTTAGGAAAGCTTGATGCCATGGATGAAGAAGAAGTTATGTCGTGGATTTTGAAGCGTCAAGATGAATCTGGTTTGCACAGAAGCTTTTTCTTATACTTATTATGTGTCTTTATGCATCCATAATTATCCAATTTGTTTTTTCGTTGGCAAGTTCTCTTGTTTTTGAATATGACTTTTCAGATCAAAATGACCATGCATTTAAACAATGTAGATCAATTTAGTAGTACTGTTAGTTTAAATATCAATTATACAATGTGAAGGACGAAAGAAATTTTCCTTTGCAGGTGGTTTTGCGGGTAAGGCTGGACATGATCCGCATATGCTGTGTATGCCCTCTGTGCTGTGCAAGTTTAAGAAGTTGGATTATGCTCGATGCTGATAAGTCAAATTGTATCCTTATCACTTTCGTCAAATTGTTGGTGGGGATTCGTCAATTATTCAATATAAAGATAATGCTTTGTTTCTTATAAGATTCACGGAATTAACAACTTTTTTACGATTATAATGATTTTATTTTCACATATGTGAAATTTCACTTGACTGGAGAGTCTGACTTCCGTCATTTGTAACCCGTCATAGAATTGAATGCGCAAACTTCAATTTTATGAAATCAACCGGGAAGCAATACACACTTTATTCGTTTTACGAGTAACACTACATATCGGATACGGTGAGTTGGACCGACAGCATGAACGTCGAAAGTGTTGGGCTCCAAATTCAAACAAATCATAGATCAGGATCTCAAATTAAGACTCAAGACAAATTGATTGCCGGGCCTACTGGGAATTCAAGAAAAAAATTAAAAAAAAAAAAAAACCCAAAGACAGAGAGAGAAAGCAGCGACACATGGCCAAGAAAATGGCCAGATGCGACAGCCAAAGCCAAAGTCCCTAAAGCAAAAGGCAGAGGGAGGCTCGTGAGACTCCATGGTGACCCTCAAATTCCTACAACATGGAAATTTGGAAAGCATCACGTGTTATTTTTCAATTCATTGGCCTTCACCTAACGCCGCCGTCGTCAGTCGTCACCACTTGACCACATCAACTTGTATTTTTCAAACACATTTCACGTGCCTACTGTGTCACCACATCATCCTTACACCCCAAAACCTCGAATACGCGACAGCCCACGAACAGAAAATGGAATCAGCGAGTCATAGAATGACACGCCACTCTGCCCACTCATGGAGTGATGTGTGCTAATCACAGTGGCGAAACCATGGCCTTGAAGTTGCTATTGGGTATCTCGGATTATGTCAAATTGTGACGGTGATAATGATAAACAACGGCGTCGTGTTCGAGAAGACATGTTTTACGTTAACATGCGTGCCCAAACGTCTACTCCTACTCCCTAGGACTAGGCCCAGTGCCGGGGTAATGCACAGTCGTTTTTGCTCAATCTGACGTAAATACTGCCATCAGTAATTTCTTGATTTCTCCGTCTCAAATCTCGATATTGGCTGGATTTATTTACCCAACGTCACCGCATAGATTACCCATGCCCATTCGGCAATTCCCCAGTCCGATTTCTAAATCTTGATTCATTCATGTCAATTAAGGCAAGCTGTACTTCGCCCAGTAACGGAATACAGGAAGCACATATAATACAAGCTTACCGTGATCATATTCATTGATGGTATATGATCAATTCGTCAAACAAAATTCCCCCTTTTATTATATTTTTATTTATCGATTATCAATTACATGATTTCATTTACGAAGATGTTAAAAAAAAAAAGTTAAGTGCGAATTGTGATCCCTACTCTATATTCTATTTAACACCGCCTAAAAGTATTCTTCACTATAATCATAATAATATAAAAAAAATAATTGTAAAGATTTTATATGAGTCTTACCATAGCGCAAAATTTGAAATTATTAATAAACATTTTGCTATTAGTAATAATATATCAGTGTACATTACCGATGCTTTATAGCACCCATTGCCTGAATCAGGGACGGAGCCAAACTTGTAAAGTAGTGGGGTACAAATTAATCTGTTTAAAAGAACTTCGACTTTTATTTAAGTATTTTTTTAAGAATGATTTTTTTAAAGATTTTTCGAAATTAAAAAAAAAAAAAAAAGACACCAGCAGTATCGGGTAGAAACACTAACCCACTGCACTGACCCATATGGCCCCACGCCCATAGGAAAAGATAAGAGTAATCATTTTATCTCTGTGTCTGTGTATCCATACACTGTAAGAATTATCCGAGCTACAAGAAACCATTGAATTGATTATCAAAAATGTCAATCACGACTCAACCACCCACTAGACGCAATAATCAAATCCTGCTTTATTAAAAAACGCTAATCAAGAAAATTTAAAGTTAAAATAGCCCCAGCTGTGAGCAGGGTCTCATCTCAAGCCACCGCGGTTGAGTGGGTCTGTCAAGTGTTCTGACCGAGGCCGGAGGTCATGAAATATCTTCATCCACGTGGAGATTTACAATTGGCCTGTCAAATAGTTTTTTCCTAAGGCGTTTGAGTGACTGACCAATGACCGTGATGCTTTTTGGATCTGCGTGCTCATTTTTTTCGCATACAAAAGCAAAAGCAGCCTAAGACCGTACCATTTTGCTTTCATGCATCTTATAACTCTTTCCTTACCCTCTTTCGGTCTTTCCGCTTTTTCTTTTGCCACTCCCTTAATATCCCACTAATTGGTGATTACAAGAACAATAATCACTTGATTGCACATAAAGTTGCTTTTAATGTGCTTTTATCTTTTTGATAATTAAATCAAAGCCCTAAATTTCTCCCCCCATGATGTAGATGCTTTATTTATTTTATGTAACTACGTCAACTCTATTTTGACGACTACTCTTAGTTAAAAAATTATTTGAGATTAAGATGTAACAATTTCATATTCGAATGAATTTGATAAAGTTTCAAAATATTTGAATTGGAGAAAAAAAAAATTATCTGAATCCAATCCTATTATCAAATCATCATTTTATTAAGATGAATATTTTGAATGAGTTTGAACTCATGTCGGTTTAGATGAGTATAGATTTAGATAATATTTCATATTTACACTAGTTCGAATTGAGTTTAAATTTAGAGTCTTTTTTGATAATTTTTTTATAACATTAGTGAAATCTATACTTAGTTTTATACTTAATTATTTATATTTAAATTTTTTTTAACAAGTAGTACAACACAAATCCAATATGAACTAACAAAAATCCTATTGAATATTATAAAATATTTAAATCTGATCTAAATTTATTTCATCTTATTCAAAGTCTAATCCTATTTGAGATTTTAATTAATAATTTTTAAGTTGAGAGTATTTATAATTTATTTGATAATTGTGAGACGATTTTAAATATCATTTTATAACTTAAATCTCTTATTTAAAAAATTTTTGGTAGGTTTTATTTTTTTTCCTTGTTTATATATTTTCAAATTTATATGTAAAAATAGTATTTTTAGTTTCGAAAACAAGAATTGTATTAATGCACACCGGAAAAGCAAGAAAAAGTAATGTCACATGCAATTAAAACCATGCATCAATAATTTCGCTACATTATAACCTCGAGCAAAAGCCTATGAAAAGAATAATGCTAAGCTATTATGACTTAAAAAAAAAATAAAAAATGATTACAAAACTAAAGTTATGAAGTTGGACCCCACAAGGCCACAATGATACACGAACATTAATATACGTCCAACTTGCCCATTCCCAACATCGCTGCACTTATTCCATTTTTTACCAGTTTTAAATTGGTAAACAAATTCTCAATAATTTGACACACGCGCCACATCTCAAGATGCAAGAACCAAAGATCATAAGCATTTTTTTTGGAATTAAATTCTTTAGCTTTTGATTTAATTTAATTCTGACTCAAGTGAGAGGAAAATATTGGAAATGCTATAGCGCGCTGGTACGTGTCCAGCTGGCATATTCGTCAGCAAAGGAAAACAAAAAACAAAGATAATGAAGTGACCCCACTTCCAATACTCACCTACTCTCGTCTTCATTTGATTATCACCGTCCGTGCCTGAGATGTGACACGTGGCATGATCCAGATAGAGAGTATGGAGATTTGCTTACCCACGAGGTTGCTGAACTTTGTTGTGTTGAAAGATAAATATCAATGGTTGCGAGGAAAAGAGGGTGCCTTTTAACTCGTAATGCCAGTGACAACTGGACACATAATTGAACCAGCTGTATTCATCCACGCGGCGCGATGTAATTGGCCGAGATCTGTAATAAATCCCATTCTGTTCTCTAAAAAGCGACGGGTCGTACGGAGTGTGACCAAATGTGACCCCACACTTGTACAGTGCACAGCTTTGGCCAGCTAAGCTAAAATGGTGCATGGTAACGGCTAATTTTTTTCAATTTGGCTTCTCTGACAGGTCCTTGAATTTGGTGTTTTTTAATCGACGTGGCAGATTACATGGCAGAAGAAACCGGATGACGTGGCGAGGGGAGGGGGTAGATCGGTGCTTGTGAAAGAAGCCAATAGAAGAAGAAATTGGCTATAAAAGGGCCAGTGTCTAGTGAGGTCTCTACAGATCATTTCAAAGTAGAAGCTTCAACTTCCCTCCACTTCACTTGACTTGCTCTGCTCATTCGCTCGCGCCCTCTCTCCTTTCTTCTATCTTCATTCTTTAATGGCTAAAATGTCTTTGATTTTCGGCCTGTTTGTGGGTCTTTTAATGGTGGGTATGTTCAGCTCAGCTAAGTTAGCCAAGTTTGATGATCTTTATCAATCAAGCTGGGCTTTGGATCATGTTCAGTATGATGGAGATACTCTCATGCTTAAACTCGATAATTATTCCGGTAAATTACATTTATCTTTATGTATGAAATATTCTTTTATAAAGAAAATTGAAACCTTTAATCCCCTCTATGCAGTAATATTTCGCTGTTCGGTCAGCTCTTATTCTGTTCATTGTTCAATGAAGCAGCCTTCGGAAGCTTTGTCTCTATGGCATTAATATTAATTAAAAAAAATCAAATGATTTGTTGGTTTCAGGAGCTGGGTTTGCATCAAAGAGCAAGTACCTGTTTGGAAAAGTCTCTATCCAGATTAAACTTGTAGAGGGTGACTCTGCTGGAACTGTCACTGCCTTCTATGTAAGCAAACACTAACAACTCTGCAGATAGCCAACACAACTCATCATGGTTTACTTGATTAATCGTGATGGGGGATGAGACCTCATTTAAAAATGTTACTTGCTACTGTATTCAGTATTCTTCATCCAAAGCATTGATAAACTTTCCATTTGCAAAATTAATTAAAACCTGGCTTTATCTGCATTCACAAAATAGCAAATGCTAGCAAGTAGTAACCCCACCACCTACCAGCAGCCACTGCTGTCTCCCTCGTGAAGTTCATTAAGGTCCATAAATTCTGCATTTACTATCATAGTCCTCACCAACACCTGCCCCGTGACTCAATAATTTGATCTCTCCTTACATTTTCTCTTATTCTATTGGTTCGCGTTACCATCATCCAATACCAAAAATCTAATTACACTCTGAAATTGTCGGAGCCTGACAGTGATGTGGGTTTTGTTACTATATGATTTTGACATTGATTTTTTATGCTTTAATCACAGATGTCATCAGACGGTCCAAATCACAACGAGTTCGATTTCGAGTTCCTGGGGAACACTACAGGAGAGCCATACTTAGTCCAAACCAACGTGTATGTGAATGGTGTGGGCAACAGAGAGCAGAGACTTAACCTCTGGTTCGACCCAACAAAGGAATTTCACACCTATTCCCTCCTCTGGAACCAACGCCAAGTCATGTAAGTAATTTATTTTTTAAAATTTCCAGGGTCCCGAAAAGTCAATGAAGAAACGGATTAAGCGAACTATCATGAGCGCGGTCATTTCATCTGTTGCTTATGGGTGACCCTGGGTTCGGTACTCAAATCACAAAGGTGGATATTAAAAAAGAGACCCACAAAAAAGGGACCGAAATATGAACTCGTATATATATTTTAATTGAATGGGGGCCATACTGATTTTCAGAGATACAGACATTTTTGTACCCTCTGTCGAGTTCCCTGTCGTTGTTAATTTGGTTTGTAGCAATACACCGTATATTACCTACATTATACATAATTTCGGTATCTGAAAAATCTTCTATGTTTTGATCATTTTTGTTCAGATTTTTGGTGGATGAGACCCCAATTAGAGTGCATACTAACTTGGAGCACAAAGGAATTCCCTTTCCGAAGGACCAAGCCATGGGTGTGTACAGTTCAATATGGAATGCTGATGACTGGGCCACACAGGGGGGAAGGGTCAAGACTGACTGGAGCCATGCACCATTTATTGCATCATACAAGGGCTTTGAAATCGATGCATGTGAGTGTCCAGGGTCGGTTGCAGGTGCCGATAATGCCAAAAGATGCAGCAGCAGTGGTGAGAAAAGGTTCTGGTGGGATGAGCCAACATTGTCTGAGCTCAATGTACACCAAAGCCACCAGCTCATATGGGTTAGAGCCAATCACCTCATCTATGACTATTGCACTGACACATCAAGATTTCCAGTTATTCCCACCGAGTGCGTGCACCACCGCCACTAGCCATGAAAGATTGTGAATGACCGAAGGAAAAAGGATTTGGGTTTCTTATGTAAAAAAATTAAAAAGAACGGTGTAAAAAAAGGGGCGTGGTGGGAAAAGATCAATCATAACATGTACTCCATGTTGTTTTGTTCATTTTGCTTGTAGATTGTATGGTATTGTGTTTAGATTTAATATGATCTTGGATTTCTATTCATCACAAGCTAGCTAGACTCTTACTTACATGGTGTGAAGTAATTTGAGAAACCAACAAAACATTTCAACCCAATGGGTCCATTCATAAAATTGTGACCTTGGGGACCATTGGAATGGTTGAGATCAAAGGAAATTGAGATAACGTCATAGGAAATTGAATTTCTGGTGTGACTGGACCCTAAGCTCTAGTGATAAAGAAAAGTGAAATGCTTCGTCTCTTCCAGTATGAAGTTTCTGTGCCCCGTTGTTCAAAAGTGGGGCATTGTCCTTGCACTGAAATGGTGCAAAAAGTTAAGTCACAGGCAGATGGAAGAGCCACTGCCAGTTTACCTACCCTTTTGCTGAAAATTGAATAATGTTATCCAAAGGCCACGGTACTTAGCGATATGTGAAACTGATTGAACGTTAAGGTGAGCACAGTACTGCAAATAGAGGTACAATAATTGAGTGTATGCAGTAGGTTCAAAGATTGTAACTTGTGTTTCGGAGTCATTTCCTTATAGTCAGTCTACTGTATTGGTTGATTCTAAGAGCTTACCCATAATGTATGGTGTGTATGTTTGATTAAATAATAATTAACTTATACGATGCAACAAGCAAATGATTTGATGAACACAATAATTAAGGGGTTTGTCAAAATTCAAATCTTCTTTTGGAATTATCCACCGCATGCTTTTAGCCTTAATTCTAAGAAAAGTCTCTGAAATATCACATCTGCTGCATTTACTTATGAATCAGGACAAGCAACAGTGAAGCAATTGACAGAAAGCACTATTGATCATTAGCATGCTTATACTCGCTAGCAAGCACATTTATTTTGTGTTTTATACATGGATGAGCTTACTTTTTTTTAGTCCAACTATATTATTAAGAGGTATCATTAATAAAGTTAATATTTAATTCACTAAAAAGCCATAAGATTTAATAGTGCATTTGCAAACACTATTAAATTATATGACTTAACAATATATTTACATAAAAAAATGAGCGAGTCCTCAAAAAAAAATTTTCAATCAGAGATCTCGTATTTGTTAAAATTTTAAAAAATTATCAAGACACATAATTTAATATTATAATGTCATTACACTGTTGAATTAGCATTACATTATTAAACTATATAACTTAATAGTTTTTCAAAACTTTAATAAAATCTTATATTTTAAATCGAATCAAATCAACACTTTACACACGCACATATTAGAAATCTTAAGTGTGAATGTCCTCATTTTTTTTTATGAAAATATATTATTAAGTCATATGATTTCATAAATAACTAAACACTGACTTTATTAAACTATATAGCTTACTAACTTATCCACATAAAAAATAATAGTATCCATATAAGAAAGAAGTACTAGTGTGTGTGCGTGCGCGTGCTTGCCCACTTGCGTGCGCGTGCTTGCCCACTTGCGCACCCGTATACGTGCGCATGCATGCGTTTGTGTGTGTGTGTGTTCATAATAAAGCTTAGGTCCCGGTAGCAACTGAGATTCATCTATGAACTCTAAAACTAATTTAGCTAGCTCATTCACCTTAAAAGGACAGAAAGAGATGGAAGGGACCTTAGATTTTCGCCCTACTAACCTAAACCAGTGAGTACAACCTTTGAGATTCACTCGTATGATTTCATAACTAATTAAACACTAATTTTATTAAACTATATAACTTGCTAACATATCCACGTGAGAGAGAAGTACTCGAGTGTGTGTGCGTGGGACCTTCAAAGAGTTCACCCAGATGCTTTAATGAGACATGTTATGGCCAGAAAATTTGATAGTAGTCAATATTGAGAATCAAATGATGCACTTGAGGGCCCTCTTACATACAAGAACAGAAGACAAAGCTCAAGTGGATTTGTGCCATAAAAAGCCACAGCCACACCTTGTTTAATTAGCCAAGTAAATTCTGTCCATCCAATGACCCAATAGAACAATATTGGTTTAATAATCTCACAGGCTCAATTAATTCTGATAAAGTGAAAAAGAGGATGCATGTATATCACGTGGTGTCAATTTTGATTTGAAATGGAGAATTTTTGGAGGATGAGTATCATATGCTGAAAGAAAATCTTCCATTGTGTCGGTGACATATGTTTCTTAATCATGTAACTCAGGAATTAGCATTGAAAATCAACAATAATAGTTTATCGTAAGCCTAATAATTGAGTTAATATTGATAACTAAACTATGGACATGTTTGGATTTCGGCTTTCAATAATCCTTCAAACTGTACAAATTCGGATGGATTGGATGGTATATTAATTGGGGTCTTGCTGAGTTATAATTAATTGAACTTATAATCTACCTAAAACAATGCCAAACTCAAGTGAATTTCACTACCATATTATTTATTTATTTATTTATATTTAGGTCGATTGTAAGTTACATTAATAAAATCCTATAACTTGTATTATTATGAGCATTATCTTCATGATATTTTCATGAATAGTAATGAGAGGCATATATAAAGACATAACACATCTTATGTGATTACTTGTTAGACTGAGAAAAAATAAGAATGAAAATCAATAATTATTGATAGTGTTTATTTACTAAAAACACAAACGAATGTGAATGAAATTAGAGTGGGTTTTATAAATTTGAGAATGAAAATGAGAGTGAATTGATATTTATACCTAAAGTAAAAATTTAAAATTTCTTATTAATCTATTTAATAATACAGAAGATGATGATGATGATGATGATGATAATGGGTAACCTAATCACAAGATTGGAGAGCACCCCTTCTTTCGAAATTATGGGATCATTTTGTCGAGTCCCTGTGACGTGGTTCTCCCCAATACTCTATTGCATCCTATTTGTTGGGCTGTAGCTAGTCTTGGCAAATTGACATGACCTTATTTTTTGGCCCAACTAATCTAACCCTAATTTTTATTCCTGAGACCTAAACATTCGAGTCTTCAATCGAGTTCGGGTAAAAATGTTAAACATGATCAAATTTCAAGTCAGGATCGGGCTGAAGTAGAACCGGCCTTATTAAAAATAAAAAACTAACATAGTGTTTACACACGCACACATGACAGCATCACGCGCACACAAAAAACACATATTAATGCATCTGCATCACACACGCGCACACGCTCGCTTCACTTAGTAAATCACATGCCACATGCACTCACGCTGATTCACAAGTCACAATACACAAAGACAATGAACGACAAATCCTAAGTCAGCCACTCAGTCGCCGTCCCATCAGCCAGTATCATCATGAACTCACCGTCCACCACACACCAACCAACCAACGACCATCCAATCACCTGCGAATTGTCTCTACTCTCCATTTATCTCGCTCTCGCTTGCTGCCTGCAGCCTGCTTCATCTCCAATCGTAATTAGCTGCGCGACACTGCAATGTGAATCAACTACCCTTTGTCGTTGTCCTGCTGCGTCCGCTTGCCACCAACGCACGCGTTCAACTACGCACACGTATGCCACTAGGCTCTGGTTTGTTTAAAAAAGAAAAAAGAAAAGGTTGAAAATGCGTTTTACAGATAAATCCATCACAAGCTAATTGTTGGTTCTGTGAAAACTATTTTGGTAAGGTCGGATCAGGGCCAGTCCGATGTTGATCCGATTCGGGTTGTGTCAACTAATTATAAAATGGTAGGGTTTATTTAGGTTCGAATTTTAAAATTTTTTTAAACGGGTCGGGTTCGGGATTGGCCACGCTTGAGCTGGACCCGACATTTTATCATTCCTACCTATATGGCTCATTAATCCATTCAGTAGGTGGAGGATGTGCACCTAGATCGAGAAACATAGTCCATCACACACCAGGGCTATCCTACAAAAAAAAATTTCATTCAACACACTATGTTTTAAGGATTTGGTTATGATATTATTTGTAATATTTTATATCAGATAAAATAAATAATATTATAAGAGATCAAGGAACATAGTCCATCACACACTAGGGCCAGTCTACAAAAGAAAAATCTCATTCAACACACTATGTTTTAAGGATTTGGTTATGATATTATTTGTAATATTTTAGATAAAATAAATAATATTATAAGAGATCGAGGAACATAGTCCATCACACACCAGGGCCAGTCTACAAAAGAAAATCTCATTCAACACACTATGTTTTAAGGATTTGGTTATGATATTATTTGTAATATTTTACGTTGGATAAAATAAATAATATTATAAGACTTACGATATTATTTATTTTGTCTAGTGTAAAGTAATGCAAGTAATATCTTA
The DNA here is from genome assembly GCA_030449875.1 of Aegle marmelos. NCBI lineage: Eukaryota > Viridiplantae > Streptophyta > Magnoliopsida > Sapindales > Rutaceae > Aegle > Aegle marmelos. The sequence goes on along the minus strand of JASUUL010000094.1, from coordinate 15,006,443 downwards.
GAAATTTTCATGTTTTAAAAGTCTTGCATTTATTGTTATTTTTTTGTTATTATTTATTGATTATTAGTAGTAGTAATAATAATAATCACAATTATTATAATCTGTAACAATTTATTTCGATTCCAACATAAAATTAAATTTATTAATAATAAAACAGCTTATTTAAATTATGATATTTACAGTTAAAGTAAAAATTTATTCTAACTTACATTCTTTATTTCTCATTCTGATTTTAGTCCATTTTAATTAATAATTGGTAAATACACCAATAACATATATGATGGGAATGAATTTCAAGTATGATTCAAATAACATTAAAGCAAGTTATAATTAATATAAATAATTTTTGATAAAGAATTAGAAGTGTACAATATTTTACTCTTTTTGGTAGAATGATTTTTTTTTAACACATAGAGTGAATTTATTTTTTATGAGTTTTTGGATTCATCTCAAAATAGAAATTAGTTTCTAGTTATAATTTGGGTTTCTTATAATTTGCAGCTCTGTAACCCATAGTGCAGCACTTGAGAGAAGGATGGAGTCCACTGTTTATTATCATTATTATTTTTTTTAATGGAAAACTATCCACGTCACCAATGATTTTAACCAATGTATTAAACATGATGTAATGCTTAAGATTTTGAGTCGAAAATCGGATAAAGAAAAGAGTGGCTGCTAAACTTAAATCACTATATTACTATGCATATAATAATGTAGATGTTATTAATTTTTTATTAATCATTTCTTATGATGAAAGCTGTACCTATGTTCTGTGGCAAAGTTACAAGCCCAGTTAGATCATAACAGGCCAACGCAGTCTAGATCTCATAGCGAATAATGAAAGACAAGTTCTAGAACTAGACAACGAGCATAGACCTCAAAAATCGTCTCTCTTTTTTTTTTTATAATTTTTTTAAGACGTTATTTGTATTGGTGAAAAAAACTCGTCGTGGGGTCCATAAAGCAGGGCGTTAAGAAGATTAAAACCGCGAAGATGCTACGTGCCTCAACTCAAGCCCCGAATGAAATCCCGAAATAACTAATCCAAAAACGCACCGTTTAGTCCTCTTGAACTTCTTTTCGTCTTTTTTCCTTCATTTTTCCTCCTCCTTTTCTTCTTCCCTCTCACGGCTACCATCAAACGCACCGTTAGCCAACCACCGCCATAGCTTTTTTGAACTTTTTTCCTTGGAGTTCTGAGGTGAAACGGAAATTCAAAGAGAAAGCTAGTTCGAGATAATGCATCGCCCACAAAAGTTTTGCTTGCCGTGCTTGTACTTGAACACATTAGGAAAAGTTTCAGTGGACTTCTTACTGCGCATGGCATTTGTCTAGCTTGTTTGCTGAGACGTGATTTTGGATTTTAATCCGCCTGTTGATGGTTCCTTTGATCTCCTGTCAATGTTTTGGGGCTGAAGAAAGAAAAGTTTGCCTCTCCACATTAGTTAACTTATTTGTGCCTTGTGCTGCTCTTTGCTGTTTAGTGTTCTTTCCCTTATGGCTGTTTGGCAGAAATGTTTTGGCAAATATCACTATCCAAGCAAGTTTGAAGAGCTTGAACCAGTCTCAAATTCAACATGTTTCTCGAGCTTGTAATATGGCTGCTCATAGTTTAGCAAACTTAGCTTTAAGCTATGATAATGTAGGAAACAGGGAACTATATCAAAATGTATTGTACTGACAAAGTAATATGCTAGATCCATTTCCTCCAATTGAAGCTAACACTTGCGATCGAACTAGAGAGATTGAAGAAGCAATAGCTATGATGCCAAATGAGAAATTGATAGATTTCAGTTGAGTTGTTTGGCTAGATATAAAGAGAAAGAAAATAAACGAGAAAGTGAAGAAACAAATGAATTTGTCTTCTTAATCAGATATGTGTAGTACATGTTCATTAGGTTCCAATTCAATATTAAGTTAAATTTTTGTTGAGCACTAAATTAATGATTACAATTATTTTAAATTTTTATTTATTTATTTATTTATTCTAACAACCATTGATTTAATATTTAATAAAAATTTAACTCAACATTGAATTCTTATAAGCTCATCCCCCTCCCAAAAAAAAAAAAATTGATTTGACCAAACTTTTAGAATTAGCGAAAATTCAGTAAATTCAATCAAACCCCATTCTTTGAAACCAATATTTCTTTGTAAAGGTACTCACTTTGATCTAAAAGTTCAATTTTTTTTTTTATTTCTTTATTCCCCTTCATTTTGAAACCTGCAACTGTAGATCATCAACTCGCTAAACTTATCTAACAAATCAGCCGTGACCACCTAGTCAACTTATGATTCTGACCATTGATCCACTTTAATTTGCTTTGATCTGCTAACGATATACTGGATGTCTTGTTTTCTTGATTCTTAAAAAAAAAATTAACAAGAAATGACGCTTTATAACTATATATGTATATATACATTTATATAAAATTGTTATCAAGGAAATTAAGTCCTTTTAAACAATATTCTAGTAGCCGATGGCCAACGAGTCCATTAACAACTCATGCGCCCACTAACTTTGGACATATGAGTTCGGTTTTTAATAGTAACTTTCTTTTTAATAAGGATTTATTTAACTTCTCTCATTAAAAAAAGAATAAATCTCTTTAAAAACTTAAGTGAATATTTGGTTAACAAAAAAAGTAAAAGATTAAGGGAATACCTAAAGTGCAGACCCTCCACGGAACTGTTTTTGTGAGAGGCGTAAGGTGCAGTTAACTGTCTCTAAAGATTAATTATAAAAAAATATAAATATTAATTCAGTTATGAGTGTAAATATTAAAAAAATTTAAATATATTATTATGGATATCATTTCAGTGTAAAATAAAAAAAAAGAAAAAGAAAAAACCACATTTTGTCCTTTGTGAAAATAAAATACAGCCAATACATTGACAGGGACAAATTAACCGAACATTCCAACAAGCGGTATTTGACTTTTATGAGCATTTCGTTTAATCTAAGCACTAAGAAAAAGAGAAAAAGAGAAAACGCAACTGCTATAATTTGCAAACCAGTATTTATTTATTATTGACCAACCAATTTCAAAAATTTGTTTAGCTGATATTAATTTATTTATAAATAAAATAAATTTATTTATTTAAATTTAACAAGATTGTTAAAATAATATTTTAAGTCGCCTGATATTAATTTATTTATAAATAATTATTAGTAAAATTATTACACATGTACTAAAATATTTTTTTTATTATTGATATTTATAATTTAGTTTTTAATGAACAATTATTTGTTAATTAATTTTTATAAATAAATAAAATATAATTGGAAGGATATTATTATAAAAAAATAAAATAAAAATGTAATAAATTTATCTGTAAAGAATTTTAAAATATAAAAATTAAATAAATACTTAACTATAAATATAAAGATTAAATAAATATTTACGCTTACTGTACAGGTATGATTTGAGAGAAAATGTGCATATAGTAAAAAAATGAATTAAGAAGATTTTTTTTAAAGAAGATTTTTCTCTTTTTTTTTTTTGGGGAATTAAGGAGATTGTTAGTGAATTATGTTTAGGAATTTGTTTGGTCCACATGTGGGGTGCAAAAGTGGCAGGCATAGAAAATCATATATTTTGGAAATTTGTACCGCGTATGTACTAAAAGATGATTTCTTCCTCTCTCTCTCTCTTTCTCTCTATAACTTATATAAATGTATATACATATATATATATATATCGTTATAATATGTATAACAATATTTATATTTGTTAATGTATATGTACAATATAAATCTATTGATTGCCTATCTTAACACTCTGTAATAGCTTTCAAGTGACAAAATATCGTTAGTCGCGACGCATACTAATCAATTTATAAATATAAATAGAAGATTTGCAACAACGTTGAATCAAGATTTAACTTTCTATTATTTCGACCAAGAAACCAAAGACATGACCTGGAGTCCAAGCTAAAAGCTACAAAATCCGCGGGCCAACCCCTTGCGAAATTTCTTCGTTCAATGTGTAAAACCAAAGTTGGTTCTCCAAGACTTCAAATTTAGGGGAGCCCATCACTAATTATTATTATTTATGATCGTGGACCCATTATTTAGACGTCATAAAAATCCCCAGTTGGCCTTATACGACATCGTTAAGATCGTTTTAGGCACAACAAATTTAATATATTTTGTTAGGCTTACAACGAGCCATCGACGCGATTATCTTAAAAAGGATAAATGTTGGTTCAATTTTTATATTTTTGTTTGAGCATCTGTTTAGATAATATCTTTATAATAAATTGTTGACATTAAATAATTTACTTAGGAAGAATAATTAATAAGTTAATCAATAATTATTTATTAACAAATTAACTAATCCTTTTAAGAATACTATTGGAAGGATATTATTATAAAAGAGGGTATAAAGGAAGGGTAAGAATATAATATGTTTAATGAGAATAATCTTTAAAAATAATTTTTAAAAATATGAAAACTAAACAGGCATTTAAATTAAAATAAAGAGACCAAATAAATATTTACTTTCTTAAAAATTATAGATGAGATGAAATTACATAATTTTAAGGAAACATACAATCATAAATAGTGTTTAGTTATACGCATTTTATTTTAATAAAATAATTATCATTTACTGTAAATGTATATATACATATATAGTTATAAACACTATTCTAATATATATACATTTATATATACGCTTTATAACAATTATATTATCAAGCAACATCAGTGCATCAGGTTGAAATGTCTTGCTTTCTTGTTTATTAACAAGAAATGAGAATTGATTTGTGAGCAATAGCCTGGGCCATTGGATTTGGCCCATGGCATGTTCATGAGTTCATCCCATTGGAGACCCTCTTATCTAACAAGCAAAAAATTGTAAACGTTTCTTATGGAGTGTTCTCGTCTGCAGCACCGGTACTAAACTACAAATTATGAAATAGGTGGAGCATCTTGTTCTGAAAACGAAATGAATAGATAAACACAGTAGAAACGCCAAAGCCCGTTAAAGTTTTAGCAATTATTTGAAAGTTGAGTTTTCTTAAGTTGTGTTTATTGTAATTTATAGTTAAGTAAGACAATATAAAATTAAGTAAGATAGCAGCGAGGTCAAGTGGATCAATAAGTGATTTTTTGATAACTGTGAGTTACACTGAACGTAGGGAGCTTATAAGTTTATACACCCGTTATTCTCTTATTATTTTCATAATAACTAATAATCCCTTTTATATGCAGTATAATTTTATAGCATTAATCTTATATTCAACTATATTTTTATTCACATTTATTATAAATTAAATAAATTAAAAAATAGAAATTAAATAAAATTAAGAAATATATGTTTTGGTGTGAATGAAAAATTAATAACAATATATTTTTCTTGTAATTTTTGTTATTTTTAAAATATTGTTCATAATAAATATATATTTCATATTCCTAAAAAAAATTATCAAGCCAATAGCCTATTTATCCATTTTTTCCTTAATTTTTTTTGAGCCAAAAGTTTTTTTAATATTATGAAAACAATAAAGGGATAAGTGGTTTATGTTGATTTCAAAAAAGAAGAAACTGGCAGTCTTCCATAAATATAAATTAAGAATACTTAAAATGAAATTTTCAAACAAAACAAACCACAACCACAAATAAATAAAGGGGTCTGTCTATGCTGTTATTCTTTTCCTACAATATCAATAATGTAACAAATGTACAACTCTAGATTTTGATTAACAGTACAAAATATTTGCACAAATAAAAAGATAGAAATTCTTTATGAATATTAACAAACTCATTAAAAATATTATTTATAATTTAAAAGAAAAATAGTTATAATAGATCATAACCTCTCTATTTTTGCATTAAACTCATAAGTATCTGTATTTAATTTGACTTCGTCAACTTAATTTTGCAGATTAACTATTACTTATTAATTAACTAATTATTAGATCTAGTTAAATAAATTAATAATAGAGACTAAAAAATTTAAATTAAAAAATTTAGAACAATACCATTATTAATACTATAAAAATCATACAACATCCTAAAAAATTAAATCCTAAAATGTATATATAAAAGTTGTAAAGGGTCAACATTACAAAAAAAGAAAAAAAAAGTTTCTTAGCCGACAAATGGATATCATCACCGTCTATAGATCTCCCCATGCAATCACCAATTTTTTTATCATTTTTTAATTTAATTTTTAACCAAATCACCAAGCCCAAGCAACTTTGTCATTAAACCTACACATTGCACATTTGTCTTTTTTAATATAAATTTTGTTAAATTATAGCTGTTGTAATTTATAGTCAGTTTAAAATTACGTAAATAGTATACATTAATTTTATTATTTATATAATTTTAAACTGACTGTAAATTATAATAACTGTAACTTAATAACTTTCTTTAAACATGACAATTGGCTCTAATAATTTAAAGATAATCTCTAAGAAGTAGAACATTTGAATTGTGTCTAAACCGTTTGATTTAATTAATTACACACACAATGCTTTGAATATCTTTTTTTTTTTTGTTTGGGGATAAGACAATATTTTTGAATACTTAAAAAAAATATAAATATAAGGATTTTCCTACCTTATATTTAATGTAAGATATATTTTCTCACAAATAGAATTGTGGGTTCTATTTGAACCCACACCTTATAGAGTAGACTATAACTTACATTAAATATAGTAATAACTCCCCAAATGTAGATTAATATTATAAAGTTGTTAGGTTTCCAAGTCAAGTCACAGCTAGGCGGCAGGTAATGTACATATATATAATAATGGTATATATATGCGCGTGTGTGCGTGTGATGCATGATGTTGAAAATGGAACAAAAAGGAAATGGATGACAACTTTGGATAATGTGGACTGAAGTAGCCGACGTATTTGTTGTTTCCAAGACAGGAATCAACATGGGATCTTTATTGAAACCCAATGATGGCACGGCACTCCCTAAACATAAAGAAATAAAGACCACGCGTTCCTATTCATACAAGTTGTTAGTTATGTATAAATTTGAGGTCATGCATATGGGATGAAACATTTCACTACCAATTATTATACTGAACGGTTTCATTAACCGACGTCCTCGACTTTCTCCGTATGCACTATACTGAACTCCCGCGTTGTCCTAGCAACGGCATTGGCCCATTGGCTTGGCTTTTTCAACTGCTGGTTGGCCAGCGGTTGGCCGCTTACTGGCTACCACTAACCACCGACAGCTACTCTTCCAACCCCGGGCCTAACAATTATATAATGGGCAAAGTTCGGAGGACTATTTTATGTGAACTCACTATTTTTAAATTACTCTCTTACTTTTAAAAATTTTAAGTCTTATGTTTAATTAAAAGATGAGGTAAAATTGAGAGTGGGTTGATGAACTTGTTTTGTCGTTCGTCTTTTCAACGAAACTGAGACAAACTGAGGTTTTCAAAAGTAAAATGGGGGAATTTAAAAATAATTAATTTGAGAGGAAGATATCCCGAAATTAAACCTTACATAATACTTGGCAGACTTTTCGTCTGTAACAACCGTTCTTTTTATCGTCAAACGATGACGTTTAAAATGCCAGGAACCCACAGTCAGCCTCCGAATCACCAGGAATCCAGGATCAGTTGGCATGATTGGTTGATTGACTGATTCTCAACCCACTGGGGTCCACAGCACAAGCATGACATAAACTCATAGGCCCCCAAGCAACCAAACTGGTGGTCCGCTAACGCCCGGCCCAAACTTTGTGGATCAAACTTCAGCTATTATTACATCCATTACCCCTAACAGCATCTTGAATTGGGATTGCATTCGTTTTCTTTTCAAACGCAAGTCAATAATCCGTCCCTCAATAAAAGACAAAAATTGGATCCAGAGAGAATCCAGGTATACATTCCCATTTTTCATTCCGGAGACGAACACGTGTCGCCATTAAAGTCGTTAGCCCGATGCGCGAGGAGCCAGCGTTGCCTGGGTTGACGAGAATCAAAGGCTACAACAGCAATTTCACCGCGGCGGAGGCGCCTAAAGCGAACTCATTCATTAAATCTACTTTATTACTTACGGGGTCCCATCTCGGAAAACTAGTGAACTGAAACTTCTTTGCTCTTTCAACACCCCACGTTCATACAAACACAGCTAAAATCCAACCCATGCTTGTTTGGTTTCCCCCACTCTCTATAAATATAACCCACTTAACACCGCTGCTGTATGCAAGCCTAGGTGCCCACTTCTCTTCTTCAAACACTCACCAACCAAAACATAAGGTACATCAACCAACCAAAATCCAGAGTGAAGATTTTTTTTTTTTTTGTGGTTAAATGGCTAGGCTTGTGTTGGTTTCATTATTCATTGTGGCTGAGATTTTAATGGTACAAGCGGTGGCTGATAAATCTGAAGTGAACCCAGTTGGGTTTAGTAAGTCTGAGCCAGCTGGGGTGGCGGATCGGCCCGCTTCAAGCGTCTCTGACTCATCTTATTATCATAATGAACCTGAAGCAGCTAAGGCTCCGGAGATCAGACGGCTGGGAAAGCATCATCAGCATCATTCTGATAAGTCCATGGCTGGCGGTGGTGTCATTATTGGTGGCCTTGTTACTGCTATTTTTGCTGCTGTATTTTGCTACATCAGGGTTACAAGGAAAAGGAACGGCGCTGATGCTAACTGACCTATTAATTTTTAGAATTATCAACATTTTTTCCTTCCCCCTTATCTCATTTGTTAAGAGTAGGAGAGCAAATGAGTGATTTTGAAACACACATATGTATACATGATGGAATCTGAGGATATATAGTGTATTGTTTGATATCTTGTGTGAATATTAGATTGAAATTTCTTTATTGTTTCAACTCTGCCTTCTTTGCTCTGTTTTATTTTCTTTCTTCATTGGGCGAGATTTCAAGTTAATGTTAAAATCTAGTTAGGGATTGCTCTAATTACACCTTCTGAATTCTGATTCTTCATTTGGGTGATTAGATTAAAACACATGGTACTTGCATGCCCACAAGGTAAAGTTCAATTTTTTTTCCCCCGATTTTTGAACAATAGGAAGTCAAGTTAATTTAAGTTAATTACTTTTTTACCATATTAACCCAATTTGTTGGAGGGTCAGGGCCGTTTTTCAACTACCAAGTACCAACAATTTGTTTTTCTTCTTACCATTTGGTCCATTTCCACGGCAAAATTCCTGTGATTTTGCTGCTTGATTTCCTATGAAGTTAAGGCGTATTTGGCATTACTTTTCAGTAAGTCTTCCCAAAAAAGTGTGAGAACACCCAGATTCAAGCGGAGCCATTGACGGGACTTGATTGACTGAGAGCCAAAGTAGGTTTCTCATTTGGCATTCATATTATGATTTATGAGGTAGAACTGTGATATAGAATTCAAAGAAGTGCAATCAGGAACCAGATTCGTATTTTGAAATTCAACTTCTGTATTAAAATATAGAGTTTCGTTACAGCTGGTAAGCTACAGTGACGGTCTTTTGTTTTGTCGTTTTTTCAATTTTTTAATTAAATTTCACTACTCTTGAACTTTCTTTTATTTATAAATATTATGAAATTTTGTACTTACGTATGTTGCAAAAAAATTTCATTGAAACTCTTATATATTTTTTATTTTATTTAAATTTTTAAAATATTAAATTAATCTCTTATAATTTTTAAATTTTAAAAATACTCTTTATTTAATTAAAAGTACACTAATTATTAAATAGATTATAATTATAATTATTATATTATTATAATTATAAATATAATTATAATTTTTTAAATAGATTATTATTATTATTATTAACAACAAAAAGGTATTATAAGTAATTAATATATTAATAATAACTAATAATAATTTTTTAGTTAAATTGTTAATAATATTAACTAACAATAATAATTATGATTAATAAATTTTATGAGATGAAAATTCAATCCATCTCTTTACAATCTTTTTCATGTACTATTTTTTATAAGTGTCAAAAGAAATTATGTTTGCAACCATAATATGTTAGTTATAATAACACACTAATATTAATAAAAAATAAAAATTTACTTAAATTAGTACTAAAAAAAATACTTTCTTCTCTTAAAAAATTACAACATCTCATCTTCTATCTCTTATTATCAACAAAATTTTTAAGAATATTGTCATTCATCTTTTTTTTATAATATCATCTCATAATAAATACTATTTTCATGATAAAAAATTTAACAAAGTGAAAAATAAATTCTCTTTAAATACATCCCTCTCCATTATTAATTTCTCTTCAACAATCTTTTTATCGATTATTAAAGCTACCATTAGACTCTGTCATAAAGAAAGAAAGTGAGAGAGGGGAAGAAGAAATGAAAAAAAGAAATGAAATGTTTATAATTTTATAGTAAGTTCACTAAATGGGAATCTAGATTAACCGGGATCAGAATAAGTTAGAGTTTAAATAAAGAATTAAAATCAGGATAATTTATTTACTTAACTACAAGAATCATGGTTAGAATGAGCTGTATTACCAGTGACGTGTTTGTTTTGTCTTAGAATTAAAATCATAATGAGTTAAACTGTAACAAATTACTATAAAATTTTTAATTAATTTTTATCATAAATACTATTTAATAATAATAATAATTATTATTATTATTATTCAAAAATTAATTATAAATAACAATTACTGTTGGTTATTATTAACAACAATTTAACTAAAAATTATTATTTATTTTTATTAATGTATTAATTAATTATAATAAATTTGATGATGATGATGATGATGATGATGATGATAATAATAATAATAATAATAATAATAATAATAATAATAATAGCAGTCGTAGTAGTAGTAATAGTAATAATAATAAAAATAATAATCTATTTAATAATAATTATATTTTTAATTAAATGAAGAGTATTTTCATATTTTAAAAGTTATAGGAGGCCAATTTAATACTCTGAAAATTTAAATAAAATAAAAAATGTAAGAGTTTAATAAAATTTTTATAATATATGCAAGTAAAAATTTTCATAAAATATAAATAAAAGAAAATATAAGGGTTTTAGTAAAATTTTACTAACATGAGTCGTAACTTAAGCGAATCTCATAAAATATAGATCCCTTCTGTCTTAATCATTAGTTCTTATTTAGTATGACTTATTTAAAGTATTTATTTAACTTAAACTTAAACAAGTTATTTTGTTTCTATTAATAAAAGCTCAAATTTTAAACTTTTGAAAGTAAAAATTAATTTTTTAAATATTAAAATATATAAAATATCTTCTACTTATTTAATAATCTTATATTATTTTTTTCATAATATAATTTTAAAAAAATTACTTATTAAAATAATTTTATAAATTTTTAATAAAAATTTTTATAGACAATCAAATAATTAAAATTTTATTTATAAAAATTTTATTTAAATAACTTTTATTTAAAAAATTATACTTAACATAGCCTTAATCCTGAATGTCGATGGTCATGTGCCTTTTTTTTTCAATGTCACAGTGATCACTTTACAGTTCACTCTTATTTATATAATTCAGCACTTGTAACTCTTATTATGTGTGTGCGCGCGCTCAAAATAGCATCTGCAATTGAATGGCTTCGACAATATTCTACCAAGCGAAACAAATTAAACATGTATTAACGTTCTTTAGGGAGTAATGAAATGAGCTTGGGCCTAAATTGTCATGCGGCCGAAAGAGAGCTGGCCCATAAGTTGAAGCCTAGCCTCTACCTAATGTTTGTATATTCTTGCTTGTGAACAGCTTGGCTTTCGTTTTCTTCGGTCTCAATGGGTGCTTTCCCGTCTTCCTTTGATATTAGCTCCAACAAATAGAAACCACAGAAGCAATTAAATCTTACCAATTTTGCTGTGAAACAACATTCTCTTCACCGCTCAGAAATGGCTGGTTCTTGTTCAGAATGTTGGCGGGCATCAGCCTTCTTCACTATCTCTGTTGTCTTGGCCTGCATGGCAATCTCCATGTCATTGCATGCAATCCCAAAAGACAATGGCAGTCCTTCAACGAAAACCGTCAACTATCAACTCTTTTCAAACGCTTCTAAAGCCTTAAGAAGATCAGGCTTCAACATCATTGCCACTCTCCTTCAAGTCTCCCCTGAAATCTTTGTTTCTTCTCATAACTCAACAATCTTTGCCATCCAAGATTCTGCCATCTCCAACACTTCTCTTCCTCCTTGGCTCTTTAGAAAACTTCTTCAATACCATACCTCTCCTCTCAAGCTTTCCATGAATGATCTCTTAATGAAGCCTCAGACTAGTTGCTTGCCTACCCTTCTTCATCAAAAGAAAGTCGCCATAACCAAGGTTGTTGCAAAAGAAAGATCGATAGAGATCAATAATGTGTTGGTGTCTCAACCTGATATATTTCTTGAAGGATCCTTGTCAATTCATGGGGTTCTTGAGCCGTTTTCATCTTTGGATCCTCAAAATATTCACCCAGGTTGGGATTACATTCAATCACCAATATGTGACTCCATCTCAAGTACTCTAGTTTCTGGTTTCACTGAATCCAAGAACATGGCCAATGAGTGGACCAAAATTGTCCGTTTGCTGAGCTCAAATGGTTTTGTTTCTTTTGCTATCGGCTTGCATTCTGTTATCGATCAGATTCTTGAAGATAACATCAATCTGAACTTGATCACAATCTTTGCCCCAGCAGACTTTGCATTTGTAGCATCTTCTTCTCCCTTGCTTGACAGAATCGTGAGGCTCCACATACTGCCTCAAAGATTTACATATAAAGAACTGGCTTCTTTGCCCGGTAAAACATTGCTAAAGACGTTAGTACCCAATGAATATCTTGTGATCAGTGGAGGTGTTGATTTTATCCAAGGATTTGACATCAATGGAGAGCAGATTTTTGCCCCTGAAATATTCTCGTCCAAGCAGTTTGTGATTCATGGAATTTCTCAAGCTTTTCGAGATGGTAAGATTTCCTGACAACATCAAGATGGCATAATTTAACATTAGCTATAGAGTATTTTGCAATACTGTTGCCTAGCAGTGTTTGCAAATTTTCTGTTGAGCTAGTTAATTCTTCTGAGCTCCAGGACTATTTCAGTTGCTATCAATTTGTTTTAACAGTACAGGCTTTGGCTATCAATTTGTTTTAATGTTACAGGCTTTGGCTATCAATTTGTATTACCCTCAAGTGTATTAACCATTAAGCTTTGTTCAGAATATAGTGTATACAATCCTATAAAGTTTTGAGTTAATGGTGCAGGATTAGGCATTCAGTGGCCCAGGCGAGAAAGATGGAATGTCATACTTATGGCACAGAATTGGCACCGATAGCTCTGTGCTGGAGCTAATTATGTGCGTGTGAAGTGTTTTTTAACCTCTATGACATTCCTGAACAGGAATAACTACCACTACTGCTAGTTCTGTATCCTTCGGGAAATGCACCTAGATGCCTTCATCTGGCTTAACCCTCTGAATGCGGGGCCACTGCAGCATTCAAATTGTCTCTGTTAAAAAAGAACGGTCATCTTTATTGTGTTATTCCCACATCTGGAACCTAAAGGAATACATATAAACAAAAGAAGGATAAAAAGGAAGAAAATATCCATAAGCTCTGAAGATAAGCTACTGAAAATAAGTCGTATATGGTTTCTATGTCTTGAGGATAACACAGGAACCCACAATACAAGTATAAAACGTAATGGTGAACATAAAACGTAACGGTGAACAACGTAGCATGAACTTCACGTGGTTAAGAACCAGAATCACATCATTTGCATGACGGATTGATAGGGATGATAAAATCATAAAATAAGACACATGGCCAATAATATATGAAATACATGCACACAAAAATATAAATTATCAATAGACTTCAATGCTCAAATCAATGAAGAAATAAGTATTTACAGTCAATGGGAATAAAAAGCCAAACTACCACACTTCAACAGTATTCAAGGATTTCTGCAATGATAACTTAAGAAATGGACAAGGTCATAAGTGACTTCCCTGCCTGGTATAAAATGCATGTACCTCCAGAATCTTACTTCTTCTGGAATAGATCCCTTAATTTTATTTGCACACAACCACAAAATGCCAAACCTTGAGTATGAACTGCAATGTTGCAAGAAATAATGCCTTCAAGTAAACAACCTATGAACCAAAGATTACTAAGCCATTGAAATGGATTATGATCCCATTATAACTAACTCATGAATTGTATATTGTGAATCCTAAAATGACAGAGCATACTAAATGGCATTCAGAAAATTCTGGCCATTGAATTGCAAGACTGGTAATGACATCAAAGATAAGTACTGTCACATCATGATATCAAATGCTCGATCAAAGGACAACAGGTAGAAGGTAATATATTTCTACATGGCTGGTGACCACTCCTAACTGGCTTCCAGAAGAAAAGCTGACAACCATCACAGAATTACTGAATTTACTCACAAACGATTACTTGATTGTTGGTAAAGAAGAACAACTTGCTCTGCTCATAGGAAGGAATTTCATCCTCGATGAAGATGTAATATTTGTCTCTAATTTCTAAGGACACAATTGGCAGCAAAGACAAAATCATGGCCATCTCACTGCCTCTAGAAACGACCTTACCGACAAAATTCAGCAAACAGCATAAAAATGCAGTTGATGAAAGCCCGTATAACACATAACAGCCTAAAAAGTCTTTGGCAAACACAGAAGTAAATTACCAGATCACCAAAATGATTCGAATAAAGTACTCCATGTATGTGAATTTAACTGATTCAGTTACAGTATTAAGAGTATGATATAAACATCTGCTGACAAGGCCGCCAATGCTGGGTTCACAAGGAACAAGGAACTCAATCTAAAAATCCATAATTCACAAAGCAATTCATTCCTCAAATACATGCCTAAGAATTCACTTTGCCCGCATCCAAATTAATCAATCGAATTTACAACTAACAAAAGAACTGAAATCGAACCCATCAAACAGGCAACCTAGTTCTTCTCATTAAAATCCTTGTCATATTAGACCCATTAACGGTAACATTAGCAGCATCAACAAACCTCGAAGTCCTAAACAACTCCACAATCTGCTTGATTTCCCGACCCGCACACTCCTCCACAAGAACCACACAAACCCCACCAACCATCACTGTCCGCTCCATCTCTCTGACAAACCTGAAGGGAAACAACGCCTCCGCCAAATGCGCCGTGAACGCCACGTCAAAAGCCTCGTCGAAAAACGGCAAGTTGTGCGGGTCCGCCCGGCTAACCAACGGCAAGGAGTCCATCAGCTCCACTCCCGTGACGTCAGCGACGCCAATGCTGTTGAAAGCCATGACCTCGTGGCCGGCGCCGGCGGAGACGCACAGGACTTTGGAGTGATTAAAGAGGAGGCTTTTGCCCTGAAGGTGTTTGAATAAATGCGCGTAAGAGCTGACTTGTTGCTTCCAGGATTTTGAAGACCAGAGGCGGTAGTTTTTCTTCTCGAGTGGGAGGTGTTGGCGGTGCGATGAGTCGCAGGAGGATTTGGGGAATTTTGTCGATTTAGGTGAGTTTTGTAAAATGCACGTTTCTGGGGTTTGTAGCATCAGCATTACAAGCGTGAACGTTGCTATTGTTATTGCTCCGTATGATATCTTTCGAAGCAGAGCCTCTACGTGTCTCTCCATTGCTTGCGTTTTTGGAGATCCAATTGAAGGGCGTCCAGCTTTGATGGCGTTTTCTTATTCCTATCATTCCGCCTCAGAGCAAACGACATCGTTTCGTGCAAAGGAAGTCATCTGCTCGCATTATTGTAATGATAATAACAATATTAACACATTTGTCCCCCCCGCCCCCTTCCTCTTTTTTTTTCTAAGTTTATTATTATTACTATTTTCATTATTATATTAGTATTGTAGTTGTTGTTTTCATTATTATTAACAACATTTTTAATAATAATAATCATAATTATTATAATAATTGATAACAAAAACACCAATAATTAATTTAGACATTCTAATAACTTAAAACAACTAATAGAAATATAATTATTCTGATTTTCATTCATATAAGTTAAATAAATAATTTATTTTAATTCATATACTTTATTCTTATTTCAATCTATTCCTCTTATTTATATTTTTTGTTCTTATTTCAACCATTTTTTTTTACTCCAACCCATTTTACTTAGCATACATATTTGAATCCCCATTCCATTCCTTAGAATTGAAAATCTTACATGATTGAACTAACAATATGCTTCACGCCCACATAAATGAATAATACCTTAGTTTCACAAAATTTATCGTAATTTTTTGTCTCAATTTAATAACCTTTATTGCATTGAAAAAAGGAAAAAAGAAGCTAGAAAATTAAAAATTGAATAAACTTGGAGAAACTATTAATATATGCCGAGATTTCAGAGAAAAAAAGAATTAATAAACTTCTAAAATTAATTCCTTCAATTTAAGAAGGATATCGAGAAAAACTTATTCTAATTTTATAACATGTGGTCAAAATTTCAAAATTCATACAAAAGCCACCTTGCTTCTAAAACCTGATTTTTTTGGGCACGCAGCAAATGCATGCTGGCGATGGCAGACACCGACGGCTCTAATAAGTTTTTCTCTCCTCTGTATCCTCTTCCTGCTAAAATTTTACCGTTGGATTCCTCAACGGTAACCACATTTTAATTTCCCGCGTACCTGTTTAACCTTCTCAAACAATTCTCCTATTCTTCTTCCTCATTGCTTGTGTACGCAGACGATGCCAATTTCCAGCCCCATAACTTCGATCCTCATTCTTTCTACGGTTCCCTTATCGATAATCCCTCCCACAAAAGGTATTTGGGTCAAATCCATGCCCCTTTGCTAGTCTCCAGATTGCAGGAGAGCCAATTCTTTATCATGCAGCTCGTTAACTCAGTGAGAAATTAGCTCTGCAAAGAAGATGTTCGATGAATTTCCTGACCAGGACGTGTTTTCGTGGAATGCTGTCATTAGATGTTATTCGAGACGCAATTTTTTTGTTGAAGCGCTTGAAGCATATTCAAGAATGCAAGTGGCGTGGGTACACCCAATGGCTATACTCGTCCTCTTGTGCTCAAAGCTTGTGGGGCTTCCCTTCGCTCGTGATGTCTCCGCGCGTCCATGGTCAGATATTTAGGCTCGGGCTTTTAGTCTGTTATGTCTTTGATGGGTTGTTAGATAGAGCAGTTGTCTTCCTGGACTTCTATTATCTCTGGTCACGCACAGAACGGTCAGCATTTGGCAGCTTTGACGGTTTATAGTCAAATGAGGAAAACGAATATGGAACCGGACTGGATTGCTCTAGTGATTTGGAGTTTTTGGAGCAAGGGAAAACTGTTCATGATTTCATGATTAAGTTGGGCCTTGAATCTGATTTTGCTTATTTCACTAACAGCCATGTACGTAAAATTTGGATAAGTGATGGTTGGAAGATCATCGTTTGATCAGATGAAGAAATCATCCAAATGTGACGTTGTGGGATGCGCTGATTTCTGGTTATGCCGAGGAAGCTGTGAAGCTATTCCGTGAGATGATCTCTAAACAATATTAGAACAGATTCTATAACTGTCAGCAATCTTAGCTTGAGCACAAGTTGATCTCTTGCGTTAACTAAGTGGATGGATTATTATATTAGCAAAAGTGAATATAGAAATAATGTTATTGTTAACACCGTCCTCTTCGATATGTATGCAAAAAGTGGAAGTGTCGATTTGGCTCAAATGGTTTTCGATAGAACACTTGATAAAGATGTTGTCACGTGGAGTGCCATGATTGTGGGATATGGATTGCATGGTCGGGATCGAGAAGCAACCTAGTGTTCAGCCGAATGATGCCACCTTTGTTAGCCTCCTCACCGCGTACAATCATTCAGGTCTTGAAGAAGAGGGATGGGTACTCTTTCACCACATGAGAGAGCGTGGAATTGAGCCTCGCCACCAGCATTATGGTTGTGTTGTTGATCTTCTTGCTCGTGCGGCCTATTTGAACCAAGCATTTAAATTTATTATGAACATGCCAATTGAACCAGCGTTATCTGTGAGGCGGGCACTTCTGAGTGCTTGCAAGATCCCCATGCAGCAGTGGGAGAATATGCTGCAGACCGTCTTCTCATTGGACTCACATAGTACAGGGGGTTATGTTCAGCTGTCAAATCTCTATGCTTTAGCTCGCTTATGGGATTGTGTTGCAAAGATACGGGTATTGATGAGGAAGGAAAGGCTGACAGAGGACCTGAAGTATAGCTGGATTGAGATCAATGAAAAGCTTCAAGCATTTGGAGATAATCACATCCATGATCAACGGATATTCTTGTGGACGTTGACATATTAGACAGAAAAACGAAGCTGGATTTGTCCTCCATATGGAATCTGTACATCAGATGTGAATTATGAAGAAACAGCGGAGACAAAATTTGCAATCATGGTGAGCGGATACCGGTTGCTTATGGGCTCGTCAGTAATCCACCTGGAGCTGCACTAACCATAACAACAAATCTGCGGGGATGTGTAAATTGTCACTCGGCAACTAAGCATTTATCAAATCTTGTCAACAGAATGATTGTTTTAAGGGAGCTGTTAAGTTACAGCTGTTGTAACTTATAGTCTCTTTAAAATCGTGTGAACAGTACGCAGATTGTAAACAGTACACATAATTTTAAGAAAACTGTAAGTTATAACAGTTGTAACTTAGCAAAATTCTTATTTAAAATGATTCAAATAGTTGTCATCATTTCATAAATGTAGTTTGTTCTCTTGAAGATTTCCGGTGAGCACAATAACTAGCAAAAAAGAACTTGGGAGCTTGTGTAAATATCTAGGGTATCTGGATGCTTATAAGAGAGAGATCAAAATACACTATATGATTTTTGATACCAAATTTTTCTCAAACACATAGAAACAGGCTGAATACAGCAGTTACCACTCCACTTAATTGATTGTTTAATTTGATTATTGTAACCAATTGGTAAATTTTATTGGCATATGCAGCGCCGTAAATAACTCTTCCGTCTAAAGAATTCTCAGCTCATGTTTTCATCATTTATGGGAACATCTTGACACAAGATTTTGTGGTCTACAAATTTTTATAATCAACTTGTTTTCTCTGTAAATTTTCACTTGGGGCCTAAGACCAATCAAAAGCGTGGATGATGGAACAGTGAACGTAATTTATTATTAATGGAACCTCTTTTCGGATTCCTGATGCAGGATTTGAGGGCTGGGATTTTGTCAGTTGGCAAAAATCATTATTTTTGTTAATTATTTTTCATTTTGCTTTCTAATTTTATTGGGAACCTATTATTTTGCTTTTAAGTTACAAACAAACTCTGACGCTGTTCCCGTTCTCACCATACTTCACTCTTTTGAAACATTCAAACCCTAGTCTAACAATCATCTCACAAAACACACTGAACTCAAACACTACCTAAAGAAACACACAAACAAAGAATTATCAACATCCAAATGGAAACAAGATCTGCAAAGCGAAGGAAACTTTACTTTTCAGAAAACGATCAATGTGACAATGGCATCGACCGAATCAGTGACCTCCCCGACGCCATTCTTCATCACATCCTCTTCCTTCTTCCAATCAAATCCATTGCACAAACCTGCACCTTATCAAAGAGATGGCGATCCCTTTGGTGCTCTTTCCCTGACCTCGACTTCAACAGTATCAACCCACTAGCCATGTCTTCTGCGAAGCATAACATAAACAGCGGGGCAAAGAGGCCACGTTTCATATCTTTTGAAAAAATGGACTTGATTTCCCAGGTGTTGTCTATTCGTGACAAACATTCCTACATAAGGGTCCTTCGCTTTCGTGCTCATTTGAGTTTTTCGTGTCTCAATGGCTTGATCCGTCGTGCTCTACGACACAATGTACATGAACTTGACATTGAGGTTGCCACAGATGACTACTTCAATCTGCCACGGTGTGTTATGACGAGTGA
Source organism: Aegle marmelos (assembly GCA_030449875.1). Classification (NCBI taxonomy): domain Eukaryota; kingdom Viridiplantae; phylum Streptophyta; class Magnoliopsida; order Sapindales; family Rutaceae; genus Aegle; species Aegle marmelos. The sequence goes on along the minus strand of JASUUL010000094.1, from coordinate 14,986,549 downwards.
TTCTTTACGTGCATTCAAGTTGAGGTCGCGTTATAGAGGATTTAGATTGCCTCCTTCATCAGTAGTGGCAGGTGGGTTTCGATCATTACACACACTGTCACTTTCCCTTGTGATTTTATTCAACCAGCCTTGTCTTTTGGATTTGTTTACGGATTCATCGTTTCCCCATTTAAAGAAACTTGATCTTGATGCTTGTTATGGGTTGAAACAACTTACGGTTGGCTGTCGAGCCTTAGAAGATTTAACCCTAGATAACTGTATTCAGTTGTGCGGCTTGGATATTTTTGGCACAAAACTAGAAAAATTGAGAGTTGCCAGTTGTTTTGATGCTTATTGTGATAAGAGTTGGGTCAAAATTGATGCCTCAAAACTCAAGGTATTGAATTGGGAATACAATGCTATTACTGCCAGCAGTTCCTTGGAGAACTTAACTTCTTTGCATGAGGCCTCAGTAGGGTTTATCATACTTCGTGAAGAGTTAACTTCGGCCAAGCTTCAGAGTGTATCAAATTTTTTATCAGGTCTCTCTCATGCTCATTCCTTAACACTTGAAAGCCCTTGCATCGAGGTACTTTCTTTATTTTATTCTCTCAGAGTTCTTAACTGATCCATATATAGGTGTAATTTATAATAGATTCAAGACATTGATTTAATTTAATGTGGAGGTAATCAAAAGGTAATCAATGTCAATCAAAGAAACTATTTCATTCTATTCTCAATTTTTGTACACGTGTGTGTGCATTGAAGTGTGACCTCAAGTCAGTTATCTCGGTATTGAACCATGTTGCGCAGATACTATCTAACAGGAGTTATTTTACGAATCTTCATACATTTAACAATCTAAAATCTTTGGAGCTGCACACCGGTTTTAACAAACATAATGTCCAAGGATTAGCATGCCTCTTCAGGAACTCTCCATCACTTCACACCCTCATTCTGAAGATTATTAACGACTACAAGATTGAGAGGCGAGTAAGTGCCAAAATGTACCCTTCATTTGTTCAATGTGAGATTCTGCAATTAACCGGATTTTTGTTAATTTCAACAGTTGTTTTCAATGTTTTCCTTTTTCAGCAATGGAATAGGGACTTGTGGGACATGTACACTTCTGAGGAAGAACAATATTGGCAATCTCAAAGGCAAACTTTGAAGCCCTTCTTAAACAACCTTAATGTTGTAGAGATCCATGGATTTTTAGAATGCGAAAATGAAGTTAGTCTAGCAAAGTTTTTGCTCAAGCATGGAAAAGCCTTGCAAGAAATGACTGTTTGTACGGGGCACTGCAATTACAGAGATTCTCTGCGCCGACAAAAGGTTAGGTCACAGATGATGGGTTTCTCCTGGGCTTCTTCTAACGCTAAGATTTCTTTCCACTAGTTAATTTCTTTAGATGCTTTTTTAGTGTACTCCAGCTAGCCACTTGCTAAATTTTTTAAATATTGAACGTTTCAAGCTCACAAATCTTTTGAACCTGTTTCGTGGCTGATAATCAACTTTCTTCGACGATTAGAATTTCACTAATTTGTGTCACACTCCACAAGTACAGATTGCTTCATTGATGTTGAACAACATGTTAGGTGTCAAATAGAATTAGAACATCAAAGGAACAAAATTGATTAGGTACTAAAATGGTTAAGGTTTAACATCATATACATGCATGCAATTCTCACTGTTGAGAGACCACATGAAATTGAATTTCCTAATGTCGCATTTGTTCAACCTTGCTAATAAAGGAGGCTTGGTGACTAAGGCCGGCTTTCGAGCCCAAGCCCCTTGAATAGCTTTGGTTGGGTGCTTGTGCTCATCTTTCTCATATCGATGGAGGCTTTCAAATATGGAAGAATACATCCGGCTCCAGTGGAACCTTTGAAAAAAAATGAAGGGGTGAGGAAGGAGCTAAATTTCTCAATTATTAGTACCGTGAATAAGGAAAAAAATGATGGAGAAGTAGAAGAAGCTTTTACTGGGACAAGAACTGTTTTTAGTGAGAGATTAAACAACATTGAGAGGAACAAAAGATGGATTAAACTATTATTTAGTTTATCACAGCACAGTTTCCCGTTCAATTTCCGGTAGTTTTACAGAAACCCTAATGCACATAACAGATAAAAGGCTCCGACTCCTCTCTTTATTTAGTGATCTCAGTGCACCATTGCTTTTGGCCAGGAACCCATTTCGGGCATTTAGGACTGAAGTAATTCGACACAACCTTTGAGTTCAGAAGCTCAATTATGGGAGCATAGTTCACACACCTCGGTGTCTTGTACTGATTTATTGATGCTCCTTGACTAAGAGCATAGTCCATGAGCTTGTCAAATGTCCCACTCTCCACGAGCTTGATCTCTAGTGGGCCAATTGACTTATCTGAAACCCTGCCTTGGCGATAAACGCTGTTGAGTGATTCTTCAATGGTAAGGCAACAATCCTCGCAGACTGAAGGAGGAATTTGAGTAGCACCAGTTTGGCTAATTTCCCAAAAGAGCACATAGTGGCCAGGGATGGTTGATGCGTCCGCATAGCTTGTGTATTCTAAGAGAGATGCATCAAACGGCGAAAGATGGTTAGCGGCATTCTTCACTGCATTTTGTAGCTCAACTTCATCTGTTTTATCAGAATCAATGCTCAACGCAACATTTTTTCGGCACACAAAGTTGAATTGAGGTGCCTTGTTCTTGAATCCGGCCACTTTCAGTATGTCTCCAACTCGATAACGATATAGACCTACATGACCAAAAACGTTAAGTTTAGCTAATATTTTCAAGTGCTATTGCATATTTTTAGGGACAAATCTTATGAATTATTATTTGAAAGCCACAATTGCGCTACATAGTAAAGTCACAATTTTACTGTAAATTGTGTTGAAGCTTACCGGCATAAGTGGTGACGACAAGCTCATATTCTTGTCCCAATTCAACATCAGTGAGATCAAGCACTTGCTGCTGATCTTCTTTAAGTGATTTTGGTTCTCCATTTTTTCTGTTCACGGGCAAGAACTCAAAATAGGCCATGGTGGGCAGTAGAGTATAGGACACTTCGCTTGGCTTGCACATAGGATTAAGGTTTAGCCCAAAGTAGCACTCTGAAGAAGCATACATTGTGCAAACAAGAGGAAGGCCATTGCTATAATAATCAAGGGTTGGAATATACTGAGACATTGTTCCTGTCACAATAACATCGATATACTTAGTGTTCGGCCATAACCTAGTTATGATCCCTTTCCATGACTCTTTGTGACATTCAGCCTCGATAAAATCAGCCAGCTGGGTGTTAGGCTTCAGAATTTTCAACACTGCCTCTCTCACAGAAGGGTCAGTGACTTTGGGGTCTATGGTTCCTTTTCGAATATCGTTACAAAGAAGAGGCCAGTGCTTTTCAAGGAACCTCATGGCTCGAATGAAGCCAGAAGCAAAAACGGCACCAACACGAAGCACTTGAAGGTTTTGACAAAGGCCACAGAGCATCTGAGAGTACATACTTTGGTAAGAGTCTGGACAGAGAATGGTTTCATTTGGGCTAGTGTAATTGGTGTATGGATCAAGAGGCCGGTCCTTAAAATGTGAGCTTTTGTAGAAGCTGGTTAAGACTGGACGAGCAACAAGTCCTCCGGGAGTTTTAGCTTCTGATTTTATGAACAAAAAATACATTGCCTTCCCTTTGTCCAAACCTCGCACAAATTGGTCCATTACAGGCATCAAAAGGCTGTAAAGCAACGATCTTCTCTCCAGCTCCTCTTCTATTGTGGGCATCAGCTTTCTTTCTCCACCGGATGTTCCAGAGCTTCAAATCAGTCAAACAACCCCATTTTTAACAATTTTTTTTTCATTAAACGATATTTACTTTAAAACAAATTAAAGTGGTATGTATGAGGGCTCTCACCTAGTCAAGAACTCTGAAATGGGCTGTGAGCACAGAATTGGAGAACAATCTCCATTGGCGATACGATCAACATATGGCTTAAGATCCTCGTAAGTGATAACAGGCATCATTTTCTTGAAAGTGTCTTTGTCTACCTGCCCATTAAGGCCATGTCGTTGTAAGTACTCAACGTTCGCACTGCAAGAAAGGATTTCGGCTAGAACACGATCTTGCACTTCATCAGCTTGACTTGTAACTCTCTCAATAAACTGCAATGCTTTCTTGTTATTGTCAGAAACTAATCCATCATGTTCAGCTCCCTGGAGTAAGTTTTGAGGAGCTTCAGGCATGGTTTCTTTAACACGACAAAGTGAACTAAGGAAGAAAAAGAGAGCTAATATGAGCAATCCAAACAAGAGAGAAAATTTTGGTTTGCAGGAAATGAGATGAAACTTAGAGGATATATATAGACTCAGTAGCGGCGGTGGCTATGTACCCGCTAATGCATACCAAGACTTTCAATCAAACAGTATTTACACTGTGCTAATTAACAAATGAATTAAGATTAACTAACATAACACAATTTGCTTTAGTTTAATTAATTAAATTAGATTTCATATGAGGCAGAGGCATAAATGGCATTGGCATCGGTGTAATCACTCAATTAAGTCTTGGCTTACAAGAAAAACCGGGAAACCGTTTGAAGCTGTCAAAATGTTGGACGATTTCAAGGGGAGGGAACCTGGAAAGAAGGTGATTGGACGGGCAATTTCCGGTAAACTCGGTAAGTACGATCTTGTGACTGCTCCAGGTAAACAGTTACTGAGTACATGCGGGAATGTACCGCGGGTGTTGTTAGAAACCCAGCAGCGGCTTTACGAAATCTTGCTTTTTTTTTTTTTTTTTTGCCTTTTTCAAATATTTGTGGTTTCTGCTTCACGGTAAATCAATATGAGTATAGAATATATCCGCCGACACTCATTTCTCACGATGCTCTAACACTAATTAAGCTTCAGGATATGTATACACATTTGAATCATTTGATATGTTGTTTCAATTTCAATTATATTATCCAATAATTAAAGTTTAGTTCTTAGTTTTCTGTATGCAATTAAATTAATTTGTTGCGTATCAAAAATATCAATGATATGATGATCGATCGTCATCAACTAATAATGCTGGAAATAAGGTCACATATAATATATGCTTATAAGTGTGCTTGAATGTGTGAGACAAAGAAGAGTACTGTTGGAAAATCCAAATGCTCTAATTAACCATTTTAAATGTGATGAAGGTGAACTTAACCAGCCAAGTAGTACTGGTAGTTTCTTAAGAACCAAAACGTTTAAAATATAACCTATATAGCGATTTTATGCAATGCATTTGCACGTGGGTCAAATTTTTATACAAATGAAGGGGAAGGAAAATAAAATTGGTGACGTTGAGGCCATGTCACACAGAAAGAGAGCCGTTGACTTAATAGGAAGGTCCCATCCCGGCCTCATCTCCGGCTGTCTCCTTGGCGTGTGAACAGTCGTTTTCAGAGGGACAAGTGTCGAAGGCCAGTTGGCTGTCCTTACTCTCAGTTGCCTATGTTTCACAACATCAACCCAAGAAAAAGGAGTCGTTGCTTAGGCAGGAGAGATGCGGGTGATAGAGCCCCACCGAGGCAGGGTAGCCGGCTGCCTTGTGCTTGGTGTTGCTGAGATTTATGATTTTTATCAATATTTAATGGAGATTTTGTTGAATGTTAATGTGTGATTATTGTATTGATTTTTAATCTATTGCTACTGCGGGTTGAATCTCGGGTCTTGACCTTTTCATCTCTATTATATCATCATTTATCGAGACTGAACATGTACATATATGGTCACTGAAGTGCTTAACTGCTATTAGATACTTATTTAGAAAGTGTTTCTCTGATCCTAAGAATCATTTTGTTTACTCCAATTCTTGCCCTTACAACATATTATTAGGAAATCATACTTTTCATACTCTCATCTTCTTATCATGAAATAGGTATTTTGTAATTTATTACAGGCATGTAATTTACAAAGAAATCTGTTGAGACCTCCTATACCGACTTTGGTTTGTTACAACTTAGATATTTATGTACATAATAGATTATAAATATCTATGTAATCTTTCTTATTGGTGTACACAAGAAATTTGAAATCGTTTTTAAATGTGTGAAAAATGATGTGATTTACATCCAACGGGTAGATGATCTTTTACGTACTCATATGACTTTTAGCATTGCTTTAATGCGATATGGAATAATTACTACTAATTATTTCAAACTTTTTTTTTAAACTTTGAAAAACAATTATATTTACTCCAATTAATAAATGTTACGCTAGAAACAAAAGGGAGACCGTTTTCAACACTATCTGGCAGATGTTTCCACAATGCAAAAAGTTCTCTTAAGTCTCTACCCAACCTTTGATGTGTGACTTATGCTTACAATTTGCGATTAGTTATATAGGGATAAGCAGGAATCAAAATGCAGTTCCAACGCCTAATTCCTTGAAGCGTTGCTTGCTGCCATGGGAACACCTTGTTAAAAATTTTTGCGTCTGCTACTGTGAGTTATTTATGAATTCAACTATTAATTGATACCTAATATTCTCAGCTAGCTTTCTGCTCCAACGACAATCGCACGGAAATTTTGCAGTGAAACCCCTTTGCTGTTACCTACAACATAACAATTATTTTGGTCACAAAGCACCGATTTTTGGCCCACACAGAAATCATAGACCCTTTTTAGACTAAACAGCTAGCATTTAAAATACTGTCAAATCCAATCAAATCACTTTCCCGCATCCTATTTCGGAGCCCACATTAGCTGGTACCTTGGAAAGTGATGTTAGTCTTAGCACGTTATTCTTTAAATTATTCATGGAATATTACCCTTCATTGTAATACAAGAAGAATTAGTTATTAAAGGTTGCTTCATCATTTTTGCATGTTCATGATGTTGCATGTGATTAAGTTTTACTTAAAATGTAAAAGTTTAGGATTTATGAGCCATAATGTGTCAAGGGGTGACTTTGAAGCAGTGTAATTTTGTTTCGAAATACGTATATTATAAATCATTTTGCTTAATAACTTTCCTAACTACTACCTTAGTAAACCATATAACTTAATAACTTTTAACTTTAACAAATCGAGGTTTTTGGATTTGTTCAAATACAAGAATGTTATTAAGTTACAGGGTTTAATAATATAATGACATTATATTATTAAACTATATGTCTTAATAGTTATTCTAAATTTTAATAAAATCTAACTTCCTCCAACAAATCACTACTCTCTTCTCTCTCTCTCTATATATATACACACATAGGAGTGATGATACAGTCACAAATTCTTATATAAATATATTTTGTATAAATTAACGTGATATTAATTCATTAATTAAATAAAAATATAAAATAATTAAAACAAATCATGCGGACTAAGAAATATCAAATTCAATTAATTAAATAATGATACATTAGTTTGTGTACAAGAGTTTGTAACTATATATTACTTTATATATATTACAAAGCTTGTGATGAAAAAGATTGTAACTGTGAACTCTGTGGTGTTTTTGTAAAATTTCATTGTTTTGGGCGTGGTAACCACATTGGATATTCTAGAGATCAGACATTTTCAATTGTTTTTTTTCAGTTGTATAAAAAGGAACGTACGTACAACTTTATAGCTGGACTATTTTTCATCAATAACATGTTGATTTTCAATCCGTAATCGTTTCTTCTTCTTTATTTTATTTTCTTCGTTAATATTTTTATTTTTTTACCCACAATCACATAAGGTATTTGCTTAAGTGAAAGATTAGATGAGTAGCTGCAGAATTTTTATGACACCTCAACAACTCACTAAGTGAATCAATGCACAATTTTCCTGGCAAGACAATGCATATGCTTTTGATAAGAAACAACCAGAGCTGGAAATATACATTCATCTAGCCAGCTTTCAGTACTGATAAATTCTGACACTTGAAAGTAAAAATCAAACCTGACTTTTACATTTCTACTGATATAATCTAGCTATCCTGCTAATACAAAAGACGGTGAAAAGTAAAAGTCCTTGAAGATTTGAGGCTTCTTTGTTGTTGCATTATGTGCGTGTACATCAAAGACATGTGGAGGGAACTGGGAAGTCATTTTCAGAAAGCGTACGCTTTCATTTTCTTAGCAGGATTAGAAATAAATTGATTGCTCAATGGCTTTTTCATGATTCAATAAATTTTCTTGTTTTTCACTTTCATGGATAATAGTTTTAACCTTCGTTGAAATTTCTCAGATAGTGATAATGGATGTCGGTACCTGTCTGTGTCTAACAACTGTAACTACACTCTTCCTTGTCAACTGCTATGGCATTAGTCCACTGTTCATGTACATGCAATGAACCCTACACTTTTTAGATGAAGCCAGAGTTTTCCCTTTGCACATGCCATTCATTACTGGAAAAGAAAATTTCGTGCAGTGGAATTGATCTGGAATGTCTGCTCAAATATGGCAATTAGGGTTTTGTGGAGAAACATGCATGCATGTGAGTTCGTAAATATAATGCTGGTTAGTTTAACCGAAAAATCCTCTTGAGACCGTAAGTGTGGGTTTTAAACTCCATTCACGTAGATAGGAAGGGAATTGAGTTGTTATAAATTTATAATTTTTGAAAAAATGTAAAATCATTAAAAACATTGTGAAAGCTTTCAGTCTTATATTTCTCAACTAATAATCCATCTTCTAGAGGTCAAATCATTGATTGCTCCTGCCACTGTGTGTGTGTGTGTGTATTTTCTAAGATTATTGTTTCTATCATTGTAGATGGGACAAAGCAAAAAGAATGTGAGTTTGAATTCATCTTATAGGTAATTAAACGCAGCATCATAAGATTTCGATTTCTTTGATGTAGATCCTAGCAAGCTACAATAAGTGCACCATGCATGCACCTTCCGGCAAGATATATTGAGCTGTCGGCAAATTTTATCAAGGCAAGTTTAAACTTTGGTCAAAACAAATGGTGACTAAAACTTCATCATGGATTAATGCACAAAAATAGATAAGTTAGGTGGCATCATCCTTATCTCAAAGTTAATTAGATTAAAGTTTGATATGATAGTTTAGCAAAAAGATAAGAGATATCGAGTGATTTTTACAAAAAAAAAAAAAAAAACAAATAAGAAAAATTACAAGTCACAGAAACTTTTCAATTTCATCACTGAGAAGAAAGCAAAGCTAAGATTCTCATAATAATATTACCCTTTTAGGAATCACGATTAATCTAACTCAATTAGAGTTGCTTAATCAAATCTAGGTGGGCAAAATGCAAGGCTGTACCATACAGTTAGTATGAGAAGAACTTTTCAGCCCCATCTCCTCATGTAGTCAAATTGGCCAACATAGGGGACCAAAGTATCCGATTTCAGCTTGACTACAAAGTATCACTGTCTTGTCCAACAAGATAATTGTGGACATGGAGGAGACATAAGTCTTTCAAATCGATTTTACTTTTTCTAATAAATTTCCTTTTCCTTCTCCATTTTACTTGACGATATCCAAACAGGTTATATACATATTTTTCCCTGCATAATAAAGGGGATTATATGGCTTGGGTGACCGAAGATTCCAATAATAATAGTCATGTGAGGAGTAGTATTATATGATAAATTTGACACGCTTGATTGTTTATGATAGTGCTAGAAACTATTCATATACGAGCGTATCAACAAGAAAAGAAAATTAAAGGCTAGGGTTTTGGAAGGAATGGGTCCATGGATGCACTAAAAAGATGAGAGGATGGGTAATTTGATTTTCGTGTCTGCTTGATATTGATCCTTGGTGAGAAATTTAAGGGAAGACTTAATGATTATGCTGTTTCTGTTGTAACCTTTTGTCCCCTACTTAATTACAGCTCTATAGAATTATTTCTTGTCACCAGTCACGGCCGTCGATCTCTTATCTTTATCCATTTATTAGTTTGTTAACAGAATTGGCAGGCAAAGACATGTACAGAGGATAAGATAACAAATTGTTCAGGTACACGGGGGTTTTGAGAAGACTTGACCTAGCTTATCGCTCCACCGTTGCTATGAATTAAACATATAATATGATATGACCATTTAAGTTTTTTAACAGAACCAATCAAAAGTCTCTTCCGTGGCCACAGGCCCCAGTCATTAATGCGCTCTTTGATCCCTAAACAAATAGATTAATTGAGCCTCCGTCCTTCAATAAATTTAGAGCTGTCAACGACTTTTAGCAAAGTTGGTGGCTGCCTTCTCTCCTTAATATTAAAGAGGAGGGGTATAATCTCCAAAATGCTTATGAGAGTTTTTTTTCCCCTTAATTTTCGCTAGACGTTAAACTTCTACTGCATTTTTTTAATGTTTATTTATGTTGAATTTTGATTAAATTTTTCAATGGACATATTTTATGCCTATTTATAAATCGCATTGCATTAGAGAAGTCATCCTGCCACCCTTAATTATCTTACGAAACCACTTTCTTAAAGCTATAGCTGTGAAATTCCACAAACAACCTTCTAGATAAAACCCACATAATAAATTAATCTGTCTTACGTTTTCTCTTTTAATTGTTTCTCTACCTCAAAACTCCATTCCAAATTCTCTCTCTCTCTCTCTATTTATGGTTCGTAATTGATTTAGTTGAACTTTTGAAATTTTAGTTTCGATGTTGGTTATATTTTCATTTTTTTAACCTTATTCATAGTTATTTTTTTTAAAGAAAAAATAATAAAAGAATTTTCACTTAGGCGCTGTTTGTTTTTTAGTCTAAAGTCTGAATTTAATTCTTTTTTTTTTATATGTACTTACTTGAGATTATTTTTTTTAACTTATCATTTATTATCAGAAAATTTTATCTGAATAGAAAAAGTAGAAAAATTCATTTTTATCTAAAGTTTTAAACCAAATAGAAAATTTTAATTTCAAATCTCAAAAATAAACTTAATAATTCATGTATTTTCATTATTATGTATAAACCTTATATTTTTATATTATCCTAAGTTTTTTTAATTGCTTTAAATTTTTATTCACATGCTAACATTAACTAAATTGAAATATTGAACAAATTAAATTATATCCATTGTGATGAATCAAAACTAAAACAATAGTGTTGACTTTAGAATAAAAATTAATCTTAAAAAATATTTTTTATTATAAAATTAAATTAAAATTAATAATAAATTTTTTTTAATGCTACCAAACTAATCAATTTGTGAAAATTATAGATTATAAAGAACAAGTATATTCACCTCTTAAAAGAATATTTATGTTAAATTACTAGTTTTTAAGCTTTTTTGTTCAGATATTGAGAAAAAGAAAAACAAATATGTCATTTAAATATTTTCATTTAGACCTATTTAGACTTTAGATAAATTTAGATATATTCAGATTTCAGGTAAAAAAATAAATGCAACTTTAGTCTCTAGAAGATAATCGCTTGTAAAACTAAGGGGTTACTGGAGAGATAGTGAGTTAGAGTGACTAACTAAACAACTCCATCTCTTTTGATTTTTTTTCTTTTTTTCAAATTCTCACTCTTTAATAAGGTTAAATAGTAATAATATAGTTTAAGAGGTTTCATAAGACTTCAAACTTTTTTTAAATTCTCTCTTTTTTATAAGTTTAAATAGTAATAATAGAGTTTAAGGGGATTTTTAAGACTTTCAAAGGGGTGTTAATAACTCAACTCTGCTATATAATATTTAAAATTCAGGAATCACCTTTTTAGGCTTTTAAAACAGGCCCATTTGGTCAACTTAAATATAAAATTTGCAAAGTTTACATTTGTTGTAGAGTTTAAGGGATCATTTAGTAATGTTTTCTAATTAGTGTTTTTGGCTCTTATTTTATAGTAAAATGATGTTTTTAATGTGATTTTCTTAAAGTAAAAATTTGTTTGGCAGTTTGTTTTCAAAACAGTATATGAAATAAAAACAGTAAAAATATATTTGGTTATTTTTCTGAAATGTGAAATATAATTAAAATGTGTTTGATTGTTTTTCTAAAAATATAGAACACTTGAAAGATGTGTTTGATAGAATTTTTTATAAAATAGTTTTCTTCATATATATATATATATATTGTAATTTTCATCAAAACAAAATCAAAATTTCATGTGACAATAATAATTTTTAAAAAACCCTCTCATAATTTGTAAAGCTCTAAAAAATTAAAATAAAATGAAAAATAAAAAAGTAGCATTAATTAGCATATAAACTTAAATACAATAATTTAATATAAAGTGCCATAATTCATTTTTACTAGGTAAAAATTGCCCCCAAAAAAATTATCTTCATTTTATACTTGATATAATGGAAAATCGTACAAAATTTATTGAATAATAAACAAAATCATAAAATAAAAAAAAACCTAGGTGTTTAGGTATTTAACTGAGTGTAAGAGATAAAAGGAGAGAGTTTTTACAGTTGAAGAGATAAGATATAAATAATGTGCGACAGAAATAATTATTAATGTAATAGAATAATACTTAAATAAACAAGAGTGGTGGGCCAAGACACAACCTTTTTTCATGACATGTTTTTTTGTTTGTCCTTTAACATTCATTCAAAAAATAGGGAACGCCGATTTTCACAAAAGTGAAATAACAAAATATTTTTTTAAATATATACTAATTATTAGAGAATGGCTTTATGAAAATGTTTTTGTTTTTTTCCATTTTTTAAAAAACAAAAAACACCCTACAAAAATATTATCAAATGCACCCTAAGATTTTCTCATGTTATTAATTAGTTCAAACTTAGCAAAACTTAGAGGTGGATTATTAGCAAGCCTATGTTCTCTTCATTAAATCTTTTTTCTAGTAATATTTATTTGATTTTTGAAATTTTTTTTCTTTTTACAAATGCACTTGTAACACCCCAAATCTAACACATATGGAGGATATGGTAAAGGAGATTACTAATATACCAAAATCCTTATACAAAAATCTCAAACTGAAAAACCTCAAATTTTATTCAAATAAATCAACAAGTCCAAATGTCTATTACTAAATATTTTCTCCAGAAGACATAAAAATGACAAAAGTTTCAAAACTCAGAATTTATGAAATTACAACTAAAGATACTAGACACTTGTAAAACCTTTGTTTAAAATTTCAAAATTTTTTGAGCTCATTTGCCATTACAAATAATATCATGAATCTGGATTGTTCTGTTGGAATCATAGTTTTCCAGTGCAATAGTGTCAATTTCGAAATCCATATAAAATTAAAAATAAAACCAAATCTTATGAATTAAAATTTGTTCAATAAGCCCTGCATGTCTAGTTTTCAGAAATATAAGGTTTTTACTAAAAATCATTCACAATATATATGCTTTATTTTGAGATATTCACACTATTCAAAATTGTTCAGTATGTTTATTGAATTAGAGATTAACCAACTTGACTCAATAATAATTTAGCACACTAAAACACAACTTAAACACCTCTCAAACCATGCATAATGGTATGTAACAGTTTAAAATCATGCCAATAAAATCCTAAATAGAGCACAACGATAGAGAAATCAAATAGAGATAGAGAGAGTCAAACTTACCAACTATTAAGACTCTCTCTCCTAAGCAAAAGTTAGAATCTTAGAGTATGAGTAAATAAGTAATAAGCAGCGGAGAGAATAAAAGAAAACATTGTGGATTTAGGGTTATGGGAGAGGGAAAAATATAAATTTATAGGGAACCTTAAAAAATCATATTAAATTTGGAAATAGTAAATGTTTTCCAAAATTATCCCATGAATAATCCTTATTAATAAGGGTAGTAATATCATTTATAGATTCTAATAAAACAAAATTCCCATAATTTTAAAATCATAAAAATTTGGTATTAAAACACTTCTAATTTTTCATCCTTTTGTTTTTGGTTAAAACTCAAAGTAGTAATGTACTATTTTTTATTTCTTTTGTAATCTTATTATTACACTACACATAAATGAAATAGTTTTAAAGGTGATGAATTTTTAATTTTAATTATTGCTTAAATTACACGTATTTTAAATTATAATTTGAAAGCAATCTTAAGTACAAAAAATATTTATTGAATAAAATGTAAAAATAATAGATTATTTCAAATTTGTACAAATTATTTTAGTTAGATAGAAAGAAATAGGTAAGAAATTAAAAAAAAAGAATTAGAAGGATTGATTATGAATGTAACTAATTTGTTGGGAAAAAAAAACTATGTGTGTTTAACTCTTATTTGTCTATAAATATAATTTTATTTGAAGTAGGGTTTTATAAAGATAATAAAAGGGTGCCAATAATTTCACTCCAAAATTTATATAGGTGATTGGTTATATTAGAACTCTAGTTAAAAGAATATGCATATTACTAATCTTGGTTTTACAATATAAATTTTTCACCACTCACAAAAACGTTCATTGCAGTCTAGGACCAACTTTTACACAAGTGGTAAAATGTGCAAGAAGGGTTGGATGTGCAATTGCTAGCTTCAAAAGAAGTACTCTTGGTTGCACTAGCACTACAATAACCTTTTCGAAAGCTCTTGTGCAAAACATCAACACTTGAACAATATATATAGCAGTTTTTAAATATCCAACTCTACATATGTGTGTGTGTGTGTGTAGTGAGTGTACAAATATATACGTATATGTATATATACATAATGTGATCCAATGGTCACATGCAAAACATATTAGGCATACACTATGTATCACAAAGTTGATACACCTTATATGCTATGTGATGAAATTAAAGAATGTGTCGTTTACAAAAGAGACATCCTTAATTGATCAAATTTAAACATGTCAGTTCCAAGTGGATAATGGAAGTTGTTCAAAATTCAAATAGATAACTACCATAATATTGGTTATAAAAGGCATGAGCAAATCACAAAAGGTACATGTTGAGTGTTAGAAAGTGTATATTTATAAAGGAGAAAATCGTTATTTTACATTTTAAGTCTCACTAACATTACTACTTTTATTTATTTAAGTATTTTGTTTAATTATGCGTGTTTAATTATAATTATATATTTTATGTATTTTAGGGGCATCATATCATTTCACAATGAACAAGTGATCAGACAGTAAAACGGATGTCATATTTGGACTCAGGACGATCGAAAACCTTAAGAGGGGTATAAAAGAAAAAATACCACTGTTTAAATATATGATACTGTTCATACATACGGTACTGTTCATGGTACTGTTCACGATATTGTTCATGTATACGGACCGATGACATGGCATTGACAGATGACATGGCAACATCTCACTGGAGCAAAAAATCGTGTGTACGGTACATGCATATACATGAGATTATTTACTATTCACATAGTATTATTGTGCAAACGGTGGCTAAATAGTATTACTGTTCAAATGGGGGCTAAATAGTATTACTGTTTAAACGGCGACTGTTAACTGTTGACCAATGACGTGACATTGACCGATGATGTTTCACGATCTTATTGGACTAAATTTCTTATATACTGTGGATCGATGACGTAGCAGCATCTCAGTAGAGCAAAAATCGTATGTACGGTACATGCGAATACATGAGATTATTTACTATTCAAATAGTGTTACTGTACAAATAGTGTTACTATGTAAATAACGACATTACTGTACAAATAAAGGTGTTACTGTACAAATAGCGGCCGTTACTGTTTAAACGTTGATTGTTGATTGATGACGTGGCGTAATCTTGAGTGCCTGAACTGTTTTTAATCCGATGGTCACGGTTCACTCAATATATCTATAAAAAGGAGGCTCTCCTCCCTTAATTCGAGATCCCTCAATTCATTTTTAACCTTAGATTTCTGAAATTCCTTCTCCTTCTTGTAGTTTCTTTGTATTTTAGTAAAATTATCTTTTTATCCTTAGTTAAAATATGAATAGCTAATTTTTTTTAAGCTTGAGTTGAAAGTGAAGTCTCAACATGTTCCATGGGCTTAATTTGGTAAATTTACTTTCTCTTCCCCTCTAATATTTGTGGTTGTTTTGACTTTTCGTCGATAAATAATAATAATCTTGTCTAAATATCGCCTTAGTTAAACCGGCACCTTAGTACAAGGTTATTATTATTTGGCACAATAAGTTCTTAGCACCATATTTATTTGAGCATGGTTCATGAGGTGTGGAATCTCCCCTTATGATTTAATTGACGTTAATATGGAATATTTAGCCTATGGAGCATGTTGATACAGATCCGGATACCCAAGTGCTTTATTATAACAGTTTCATTTTTTAATTATTCTCGCCATTTTAATTCATAATTTAGGATAAATTTATCATAATTGAATTGCTTACTTAGAAAATTAATTCTTCACATAATTAAAATCAACTTCCTCGTGGGATTGACACTCGTCACCATTAATCTATTCTACAATAGATTCGTACGCTTGCGAGTTCAATAAAATTTGCACAACAATATACATTCTAAGATCTCCTTAAAGACTTATTATATTATGCTCTTAGAGTTTGCATGTAACAACTAGCCCAACAGCAATGCAAAATGATCGTTAAAATTCCAGCAGTGGTATTAGAGTGGAGGCTTTAATGCAGAATGAGGATTCAAATGCAAGAAAAATTTTCAAGGAAATTCATTTCAATTTAATTTAAACCAATTGCATTTTCTATTCTAAAAATATTTTAAATATCTTAATAAGTTCATAGAGTCCAAAAGCATTACATTTCAATGTTCGAAAGGATGAAATCATTAGAACCCATAATTGGTTCATGGACGGTTGTAAATGCATGCAACACATGCTCTCTAGAGGTCTATTCATGCTTATTTCAGTTGATCCAACTTGAACTGCGCTTGACATATCTCTATTTAAATTGCTTCGAGGTCAACATGTTGATTCACTCTTATTATGCTTTGACTAGTGTTTCCAATGGACTATGGCTTGACTAGTTTGCAGTTTGTTTTAACTGGCCAGTCTTGTCAGAGCCAATTTAGGCATCAAATATGCACTAAATTACTCTAAATTTTGGACTTTAAGGTTTTTCATTAGTTCGAAGTGAACTTCGGCCTCAAAATTCGGTTGTAAGAACTCATGATTCAAAAATTTAGAGACGTGTAATTAATTCTACAATTATACCCAAGTGTCATAAGGGTTTTTGAATGCAAACTTTTATGCCTTAATACTTCTGAAAACCGAGAAGTTAACTTCTCCTTTGCATATTTGAGTGTGAAGTGAAATTCTAACTAGACAACCCAAGAGGGGAGTGAATTGGGCTTATAAAAATTATGGAAATAAAATACTCAATCAATGCAAACAAATTCGAAATAATTGAATAAATAAACAGACAGTGATAAATAAATTAAGAGATAGGGAAGAGAAAGCAAAAACAATGATTTTTACGTGGTTCGGCTATCCCCGCCTATGTCCACGCCTCCAAGCATACCGGGCTTGAGGATTCCACTATGCTAGCCTCCAAGGCTTCAATAATTTACAATTGACTTCCCAAGTGTCAATGGACCTTTACAACAAGAGATTGTTCCCAATCTCTTAATCCAAATATATCCCTACACTTACAGTCACTCAAGACAAAGGAATACAAATTGATTTATCTCACACACAATCTTTCAAGGTTACAAGTTAATGCACAACGTGTGAATGAATGAAGTACAAATCTGTTTTAAAGCTTTTTGTAGATGGTAAACTCGTATATAAGCTCAGTAGTTGTGTTGTCGTTAGTCCTTAATTTGAATTGGATGAACATATTTATAGTTGGAGTTAAAAACTAGCCGTTATTCTTCCATCTGACAGAAAACAGTTTGCCGTTAGCTGGTAACGGTTAGCCGTTTTCTTTGGTCAATGTTACTGTTGGGTATGATTTTAAATAATCGATTGACCGTTAAGAATTACCCTTTCGCCGTTAACACCTAGAAACCTGCACAATAAAACACTCGATCCATTTTCTCTAAACGGTTAAAGGTTGACAAAGAATATCAATTCTGGAACTTATCGGTTAGCCGTTATATATTAACGGTTTGCCGTTAAAGTCCAGTATCCTCATAATATAAAGCTCTATAACCGGTTCCTTTGAATGGTAAAGGATTTGAAGAGTTGACGATATCAGTTAGCCGTTATATATTAGCGGTTCGCCGATTGCTTCTAGTATCTCACAGAACACAAACCTTAAGTCGTTTTCTTTAACTGGTAATGGATTAACAAAAGTATGATAATACCGGTGAGCCGTTATATATTAACAGTTTGTCGATTTCTTCCAGTAGCTCACAAAATGCCTATCGGTTAAGGTTTAAGCTATTAACCTTTTACAGAGCTAAGTCTTTTCACTAACGGTTAGCCGTTTATACTAAGAACTTCATTTTACTTACAAATTGTTCTAGTTTCTCTAAGGAATGTTAAACACATACCTAGTTTTGCCTCTTAAGAGAATAATTGAAATTATGTGAGTCTTAAAAACACATTTATTAACTTAAACTCATTATTTGTTATCATCAAAATCAATTACCAGAACATGTATATGTTAACATTCTCCCCCTTTTTGATGATGACAAACACATTCAGAATTTTGCTCCCCCTGTATATATGACTTAAAATAATTTTGTTTTTCAAAATAAAAAATTTTAGTTCATTCATTTCTCCCCCTTCATCATCAAAGAAATGTTAACCTCAAAAGCAAATTGTAAATGGAGAATCATGTCTTTATCTTCCTAAAAAAAAAATCGGCAAATTTTCCCCTTAAAATTTGAGAAACCATAGATACAACAAGAAGAAAAACACTTCCAAAATATTCATATCCCAACCACTCCAAAATGATCCAAAAACAACAATATAATCAGACAGAACACAAACTAAACAGATCATATCCATCAACGTCCATCAACAAAACACAGTTAATGCCAAATGTCAATACAAATCAAATCCATCAACATAACATACTAAACAGATCATTAAATTAGAAAATATGTATAATGTCAAAACAGTAGAAACTAAGAAGCGCGTCGTGAAAGAGGAGGTCGTGTAGAAGAGGGTCGCCGAGAAGAAAGTCTCGCAGTGGATGGTTGTGTAGGACGAGAAGAGGTAGATCGTGAAGGAGAAGCGGCTGCAGAGGTGCTTCTAGGTTCATACCCAAAATACCCCAGAAGTTGTCTATGTCCAGAAATGATCTCATACTGATGATCGGAGCTCATCTCTTGAAGGGTCTGAAGCTGAGTCTGGAGCTGCAGCTGATCCTGAGAAATAGCATCTAAGCGATCAAGGATTGTCTTCTGGGTCTTAGAAATCTGGCGAACATCAACAACCAGCTGATGCAAAATATCAGTGATAGGTGGCTGTGCTGGAGCTGGAGGCTGCTCAGGAGCTGGAAGGACTACGGAGACTGAAGGAGGAGCAGAATCCATCTCAGGCATGTCTGAATTAGAGGGAACTGATGGTTGAGGGACACGATAAGGAAGAGGTGGAGGACGAGCTCTAAGTCTGAAGTCAGGAAGTTGATCAGGAGGATAAATATCGTTGAGCATCTGATCATCCTCAAGAGCGATTAAGGTGTCCAGGTTCTTGGCATTGGCAGTCTTGTGCCATTGGCCATTCTTCCTAATAAATCCTATGCTACTCATAGCATCCCGACCAATTTTCCTAGGTTTTTTATATACGGCCTCTCTTAGTGATACATGAAAATGTCTCAGAATGTAAGTGATAAGACTACCATATGGAAGCAACCTATAGGTGATTGCAGGGGTGGTTAACATATGGCGCACAATAATATACCTTAGGTTGACAGGTCTCTCACTGAGTAAACTATCTAACAATCCAGCATCCATTCGTGTTACCTCATCTGAATGACCTTTCCTAGGTGTGATTATATGCTGCAGAATACTATGAACAATGCGAACCTAAAGGGGCAGCAGCTGTGCTTGGAAAAGTAAGCTACAAATATCATTACTAAGGTCCCTATGACGACATATGTTTTTCACACCTTCATTGTGAATAAAATCACCAAATGACAAAGTTTTTCTAGAGGTATAAAATGACTCACCTTCATCCGAAATCCCAAGTATGACAGTATTCAAAAAATGTACATAAAAATCAATTGCTATACCACCAACCACGGTAACTATTCTATCTAAACGGGTAGCAGAAATTTTCATATTGGAGTAAAATACCCGAACTAGATTAGGGTAAATCTTATCATCTATATTAACAACTGATTCCCAAGGTCTAAGCATTTCACTAACACTTCTACCACATACAATTAAATCCTCAAAATCTCTTATGTCTACAAAGTATGAGTCTAGTACCTGTCTACCCATAAAACGATCCTCGAATCATTTTTGTAATATAGCAGTTGGGAAGTGTAGTCTTTCAAATTCAGAACTCTCCTGTGATCGTGTTGGGTTGACAGCATGCGTATGTTTTCTCCTAGGTCTCCGAGAGGACTCAGCCATTGAATAAGGGCAAGAAGGATTTTAGAAATAGATGTTGAAAGAAATAGACCGATTATGATGTTAAAGGGAAGTAGAGGAGAAGATATTTTGCTTTGAAGTGTCGAGAATTTGTGAAAAATTTGAATAAATTTCTCAATTTTCAATCAGCTGCTCTTAGGGTTTGGATTTGGGATTTTTTGATTTTGATCACAATTTGGTATTTTGAATCGGTAGAATTGCTCAGAAGGTGATGAGGAAGATTTCTATTGATGTAATTTGTTACAAAAAGAAGAGAATCTGAGAGAAAATTGAGATGAAAAGCTTAGGTTTCGCAACAATGGCTGAAACGGTGAGAGGGCAAGTGAGAAGAATGAGATAAAACCGTGACCAGTTATATACTTTATAAAATTTAACCGTTTTATGTAAATGGTGAGAGGCTAAATTCCTAAGTGTTTATGATGAGTAAACGGTTAAGGATTAAGACTTATCGGTGAAGAGGCAGCATCAAGATAACTCTCTGTTTCTAATCGGTATACCGTTAATCATAAGCGGTGAGAGGGTAACCTTTGAGAGGCTTTTAGTTTTAAAACGGCTGACCGTTTAATTTAAATGGTGAGAAAGTAGAGTGCTAACAAAACATCTAGTTTTTGGAAATAAACGGTGAACCGTTTATATGAAAACGGTTATCCGTTTATTACACGACAACGGCTGACCGTTTAATTCAAACTGTAAGAGAATAGAGTGCAAACTAAACAACATTCAGTTTCTAGAAATAAACGGTGAACCGTTTATATGCAAACGGTTATTCGTTTATTACACGACTTTTCATAATACATTTAATAAAAGAAAATTTACACCAATCAACTAATAAAAAAGCCTTATAAAATTAAACTTCATCCAGTGCAAATTTAATCAAGAAAGCATAATCTTTAGCATTAAAACTTAAATAAGGCATAGGCACATAATCACAATTTATTATCAAAACATCAAATGATAATAATCTCAATAGCATGATTAATGATGTTAATGCGAAAACATCATCATCCCAAGTTCATGTCGAATTTTCAATAATTGTTCTTCATAAAGGGGTTTTGTAAAAATATCAGCAAGTTATTTTTCTGTAAAAACAAACTTTAATTCAATATCACCCTTTTGAACATGATCTCTCAAGAAGTGATGCCTAATCTCTATATGTTTGGTTCTGGAATATTGAATGGGATTCTTTGATAGGTTTATGGCACTAGTGTTATCATATTTTATAGGAATGTGATCAATGTTAATTCCATAATCTTTAAGAGTTTGTTTCATCCATAAGGCTTGAGCACAACAACTACCTGTAGCAATATATTCAGCTTCAGTGGTTGAAAGTGCTACTGAGTTTTACTTCTTAATAAATCATGAAATAAGTGCACGACCTAGAAAATGGCAAGTACCACTGATACTTTTCCTATCAACCTTATGACCAGCGAAATCAACATCCGAATAACAGGTTAAGTCTATATGAGTTTTCCTAGGATACCAAAGGCCAAGATCTATTGTTCCATTCAAATAGCGAAAAATTCTTTTTATAGTAAGCAAATGAGATTTCTTGGGATTTGATTGAAATCTTGCACATAAACATACATTAACAAGATATCGGGTCTACTAGTAGTTAAATAGAGTAAAGAACCAGTCATACCTCTATACATCTTAATATCAACTTCTTTACCTTTTTCATCTTTGTCTAGCTTGATTGTTGAGTTCATTAGTGTGCATTTGGCCTTTGAGTTTTTAATTCCAAAACGTTTGAGCAGATCCCTTATATACTTAGCTTGATTTATGAATATTCCCTTATCGTTTTGTTTTATTTGCAGTCCAAGGAAATATTTCAGCTCTCCCATCATACTCATTTCAAACTCTTTGCATATACATGTAGAAAATTCTTTACACAAACACTCATTAGTAGAATAAAAAATAATATCATCTACATAAATTTGAATTATAAGAATATTTTGATTCTTATGTTTAATAAAAAGAGTAGTGTCAGCTTTTCCCATTGAAAAATCATTTTTCAGTAAGAAACTCTTAAGTCTATCATACCATGCTCTAGGTGCCTGTTTTAAACCATATAGGGCTTTTGATAATTTAAAAACATGATCTAAAAATTTTTCATTTTCAAAACCAGGAGGTTGTTTTACATAGACTTCTTCCATAATATAACCATTTAAAAAGGCACTTTTGACATTCATTTGGAATACAGTAAAATTTTTATGGCATGCATATGTTAAAGCATTCGAATGGATTCTAGTCTAGCTATAGGTGCAAATGTTTCATTAAAATCAATTCCTTCTTCTTGATTATATCATTGAGCTACTAATCTAGCTTTATTTCTAATAACTACACCAGATTCATCCATTTTGTTTCTAAATACTCATTTAGTGCCTATAACAGATTGATGTTCTGGTTTAAGAACTAACTTCCACACATTATTTCTCTCAAATTGATTTAGTTCTTCTTGCATGGCCATAATCCAAAATTCATCATTTTCGACATCAGCAAAAGATTTCGGTTCTATTTGAGAAATAAATATAGTATGCTCACATGTGTTCCTAAGTGCTGATCTAGTTGTAACACCTCTAGATAGATCTACTAAAATAACATTCTTAGGGTGAGAAGAAACATACCTCTACTCTTTGAGGAGTGTTTTCATCATACCTTCTTGTTGCTCTATATTTATTTGTTCTTCTTGATCATCCTTTTGATTTTCTTGTGATGTATTCTCTTTATTTCTTTGTGACGTTCCTTCTTGTAACTATTCATCTATATTATCACTAATAATTCCTTTCTCCGCAGAGGAGGGGTTAGATTCATCAAAAGAAACATGCATAGATTCTTCCACGACTAAGGTTCTTTTATTATAAACTTTATAGGCTTTGCTTGAGGAAGAATATTCAAGAAAAAAGCCAACATCAGATTTTGAATCAAATTTTCTAATATTATCTTTTGTGTTTAAAATAAAGCATTTATAACCAAAGACTTTAAAATAACCAATGTTGGGTTTTCTACCTTTCTAAAGCTCATATGGAGTCTTGTCAAGAAGAGATCTAATCAACACCCGATTTAAAACATAACGGTGTTGACAGCTTCGGCCTAAAAATATTTAGGCAATGTATTTTCATTCAACATGGTCCTAGCCATTTCTTGAATAGACATATTCTTTCTTTTGACAACTCCATTTTGTTGAGGAGTCCTAGGTGATAAGAATTGATGCTCAATGCCTAAATCATTGTAGAAATTTTCAAATGCATGATTCTCAAATTCTCTACCATGATCACTTCTAATGTAAGTAATAGAATATCATTTTTCATTTTGAACCTTTTTACAGAAAACTTTAAAAGCCTTAAATGCATCATCTTTATTAGTTAGGAACAGTACCCAAGTGTATCTAGAATAATCATCTACAATTACAAATGCATAATATTTTTTACTTAGGCTAGCATGTCTAGAAGGTCCAAATAAATCCATATAAAGTAGCTGTAACGGCTTTGAAGTAGAAACATCATTCTTCTTTTTTAATGAAGTTTTAATTTGTTTACCAAATTGACATGCTTTACAAATTTTATCTTTTTGAAAATTAATTTTTGGAAGACCTTTGACTATGTCTTTTTTCAAAATTTTTGATATTAAATCCATGCTTGCATGTCCTAATCTTCTATACCACAACCAACAATCATCATGTAATGCAGAAAAATATTTAATATGAGTAGATGCAACTTCTATGTCAATTGTATAGACATTACCACATCTACTTCCAATGAATAAAGTTTTTCCATCACAAGCATCTTTAACAATACATCTAGATTTGTCAAAAATTACTTTATAACCTTTGTCACACAATTGACTAATACTAATCAGCTTGTGTTTTAAATTTTCAACCAAACAAACATTTTCAATTAAGGTTGATGAACTCTTACCAATATTACCAATTTCTAGAATCTTCTCTTTTGAATTGTCTCCAAAAGAAACATCTCCGCCATTTTCAATTTTGGTGAAACTTGAGAACCAAGAATAATTCCCGGTCATGTGTCTTGAACAACCACTGTCCAAGTACCATTTATTCTTCTTCTTCTTTGAGCCCTGCAAAGAAAATCTCAAGTCTTAGGTACCCAAACCTTTTTGGGTCCTTGAGTGTTAGCAATGATCACTTTTGGAACCCAAACACATTTAGCTCCACGATATGCATTTCTTCTAATATGGCATCTATTTTTCATATGACCATCTTGATTACAATAATGACATACAATCTTAGGATTATTTGTATAGGTAAATTTAACAAAATAGTTCTTATAATATTTTTACTTAATACTAGGTTTATAACTGTTAGCCTAATAGGTTATAAATATTATGATTTTGATGATAACAAACATATGCATTAAAGTGTTTCATTTTGTATTTCACAAGTTCATTAGTTTTGAAGGATAATAAATCAAGTGGAATCAAGTAAAATCAAGTTCAAGACACTCAACGGGTAACGGCGGCTCAACGGTTAATTTGTTGCGACAATTTCTTGTAAAGCCGGTATGATTTAATTTATACTTGGATTAGCATTTGTGAAGCTCAAGTTTTATGTTAATAAAATAATTATTATTTTTTAACTAAATTAATTTTATATTTATGAGATAAAACATTTTGTGATTTTAAGTCATTTGGATAAAAATGAAATAGCTTTAATTTTCGGAGTTGGACTTATTTGCTAAGCTCTAAAACATTTGGGTTATATTGTAACTTATGATAGATTGGGGGCTTAAGTGAAAAGTTTTGAAAACTTTGAAGACTATGGTGATTTAGCTAAAACTCAAAAAGGACTTATTTGAAAAGATTTTCTTTAGTTTGGGCCACACTATAATTTCAGAATGTTTTTTAGGAATTAAATAATAATTAAAATTTCTGAGATTGGGTCTGTTTGAAAAGTTTTATAACGTTTTGGTAATAAAGATAATTTGAATAAGTTTTGAGGTAAAACCGTAATTTCGTGAACATATTCAGAAGAAAATTCAAAATTAACGGTAACTTCACTGTTACGAGCGGGGAGCCGGTTAAATTAAGCGGCTAGCCGCTTGAGCACTGGAATTTGACAATAACGGCTAGTTTTCGAGCTTTAAACATAAAAACTCATTTCCAACTTCATTTTAATAACTCTGGCAAGCAAAAACAAGTTTGTAAAACATATATTGAGCTTCCATATTGCAAATCACAAGAGATTAAATCATTTTTGTGCTATTATTTGTGAATCTACTCTTATAGAGAGTGTTTTGCTGTATTTTCTATTTTGCATTGTATTGAGAGTATTCAAGTGAGGGAAACACTTGGGGTAAAGAGATTAGGGTGATAATCTCTTGATTGTAAAGGTCCATTGACACCTTGGAAGTCAATTGTAAACGTTTGAAGTCTTGGGAGGCTTGGATAGTGAAATCCTCAAGCTCGGTTGGCTTGGAGGCGTGGACGTAGGCGGGGATTGCCGAACCACGTAAAACTTGCTGTGTTTGCATTCTCTTCCCTTACTCATTTATTTTACAAGCATTATCTAATTTATTATATTGCTGTAAAACTTAATTTTTGTTTACATTAAGGCACTAGATTGAATCATTTGTAAAATAATTTTTAATAACCCAATTCACCCCCCCTCTTGGGTTGGTTATTTGTATTTCAATTGGTATCAGAGCTTGGTTCTCTTATTAGGACTTAACCGTCTAGAGTAAAAGATCCATGGCATCCCAAAGTGATTCAACCTTTAGGGAAGGACAGTCTACAACTAGACCACCATTCTTTGACAGAAATGACTATCCATATTGGAAAACTAGGATGAGAATTTATTTACAAGCCCTAGATTACAAAATTTGGGAAGTTGTTTGTGATGGTCCATTTATGCCATTGATTAAAAATGAAGTCGGTGAAGATATTCCAAAACCTTCACGGGAATGGAATGAATTGGAAAAGAGAAAAGCTTCTCTAAATTCCAAAGCCATGAATGCGTTATTTTGTACACTAGATAAGAAAGAATTTCATAGAGTGTCAAGTTGTGAAAGTGCTTATGAAATTTGGCACAAACTTGAAGTTGTTTATGAAGGCACGAATCAAGTGAAAGAGTCTAAAATTAGTAGATACACTCGACAATATGAATTATTTCAAATGGAACAAAATGAAAGTGTGTATTCTATGTATACTAGATTTACTGGACATAGTGAACACTCTAGGAGCCCTAGGAAAGACCTTTTCAAATAGCGAGAAAGTTAAGAAAATCATTAGATCACTTCCTAAGGATTGGAGACCAAAAAGAACTGCCATTGAGGAAGCTAAAGATTTAAATGTCTTACCTATTGATGATCTAATCGGTTCTCTTATTTCTTATGAGGAAGATTTAGCGAAATTTGAAAGAGGCAATGAAGAGAAGAAGAAGAAGAACATTGCTCTCAAAGTCACAAAATTTGAAAGTGATGGAGAAAGTGAGCGGATGATGAGGAATTGGCTATGCTTGCTAGGAGGTTCAGAAAATTTTCAAGAAAAATCTGGTGAGCGAAGAAAATTTAAAGATTTCAAGAACCAAAAGGAGAAAAAGGAAGCAATTAAATGTTACGAGTGCAAGAAGCCTGGCCACATAAGATCGGAATGCCCTCTTCTCAACAAGTTCAAGAAGAAAGCAATGGTGGCCACATGGGATGATACTGATGAAGAAACAAGTGATGATGATGAGCATCAAGAAATGACAAATCTAGCTCTTATGGCGATTGGAGATGAATCGAATGATGAACTAGATGAGGTAAATGATCTTCCTACCTATGATGAATTACATGATGCTTTTAAAGAATTGCATGGTGAGTTGATGAAGATAGGTAAAAGAATGTATGCCTTAAAAAGAAATTGATAGATCTCAATAATGAAAATGAATCATTGAATGCAAAGATTACATGTTTAGAACTAGAAAATAAAATGTTGCATGGTAAAGTCACATCTTCAAATGAGAAACTTAATACCTCTTATGAGCATGAAAAATTACATGTTGAAAAATTGATAAAGGAGAATGAAGTTCTCAAGAATAAGAATAATGAGTTAAATGAAATTGTGATAAAATTCACAAATGGCCAAAAGATGTTGGATAATTTACTTAACTCTCAAAAATGTGTTTTTGATAAAGGTGGACTTGGGTATAAGCCTAACTTGAAGCAAAAGTATTACAAGAATTATTTTGTTAAAGCTACATCCACAAGTAATCATAAAATTACTTGTCATTATTGCAATAGAAATGGTCACATGAAAAATAGATGTCCTGTGAAAAGAAATGCTTATTATGGTATAAAATATGTTTGGGTTCCAAAAGGAACCATTGCTGACATCCAAGGACCCAAAAAGATTTGGGTACCTAAGACTTAAAATTTTCTCTGCAGGGCTTAAAGAAGAAGAAGAATAAATGGTACTTGGACAGTGGGTGTTCAAGACACATGACAGGAAATTATGCTTGGTTTTCAAGTTTTACCAAGATCGAAAATGGTGGAGATGTATCTTTTGGAGATAATTCAAAAGGAAAGATCATTGGTATTGGCAATGTCGGTAATGTATCTTCTACTCTTATTGAAAATGTGTGTTTGGTTGAAAACTTAAAACATAATTTACTTAGTATTAGTCAATTATGTGATAAAGGTTATAAAGTAGTCTTTGATAAATCTAGATGCGTTATTGAAAATGCATGTGATGGAAAGGTTTTGTTTGTAGGAAATAGATGTATTAATGTTTATACCATTAATATAGATTGTGCATCTACCATTGATAAATGTTTCTCGGCATTACATGATGATTGTTGGTTGTGGCATAGACGATTAGGTCATGCAAACATGGATTTAATCTCAAAAATTTCGAAAAATGATTTGGTTAAAGGACTTGAGACAATTAGTTTTCAAAAGGATAAAATTTGTGATGCCTGTCAATTTGGAAAACAAATCAAAACTTCTTTTAAAAACAAGAATCATGTCTCTACTTCAAAACCACTTCAATTGCTTCACATGGATTTATTTGGACCCTCTAGACATGCTAGCTTAAGTGGAAAATATTATGCATTTGTAATTGTAGATGATTATTCTAGATACACTTGGGTAATATTCCTGGCTAATAAAGATGATGCATTTGAAGCTTTTAAAGCTTTCTGTAAAAAGGTTCAAAATGAAAAAGGATATTCTATTACTTGCATTAGAAGTGATCATGGTAGAGAATTTGAGAATCATGTATTTGAAAATTTCTGTAATGATTTAAGCATTGAGCATCAATTTTCATCTCCTAGAACTCCACAACAAAATGGAGTCGTTGAGAGAAAGAATAGATCTATTCAAGAAATGGCTAGGACCATGTTAAATGAAAATGTTTTACCTAAATATTTTTGGGCCGAAGCCGTCAACACCGCTTGTTATGTTTTAAATCGGGTGTTGATCAGATCTTATCTAAATAAAACTCCCTATGAGCTTTGGAAAGATAGAAAACCCAACATTGGTTATTTCAAAGTTTTTGGATGTAAATGTTTTATTTTGAACACAAAAGATAATCTTGGAAAATTTGATCCAAAATCTGATGTTGGTATTTTTCTTGGATATTCAAACTCAAGCAAAGCTTATAGAGTGTATAATAAAAGAACTTTGGTTGTGGAAGAGTCTATGCATGTTACTTTTGATGAGTCTAATACCTCCTCTATGGAGAAAGTCGCTATTAGTGATGATGCAGATGAAAATATACAAGAAGATTCATCAAAGAACAACCAAAAGAATGCAGAAAATCAAGTGGAGCAACTTGAAGAAACAAGCGCAGAACAAAGTCAAGGTACTTCTCAAGCACTCCCCAAGGAGTGGAGGTATGTTTCCTCTCACCCAAAAGATGCCATTTTAGGAGATCCATCCAGAGGTGTCACAACTAGATCATCACTTAGGAATACATGTGAGCATACTGCATTTATTTCTCAAATTGAACCAAAATCCTTTGTGGATGCGGAAAATGATGAATCTTGGATTATGACAATGCAAGATGAGTTAAACCAATTTGAGAGAAATAAAGTATGAGAATTAGTTCCCAAACCAGAACACCAATCCATTATAGGAACTAAATGGGTATTTAGAAATAAGATGGATGAATCCGGTGTGGTTGTAAGGAATAAAGCTAGATTAGTGGCTCAAGGATACAACCAAGAAGAAGGAATTGATTTTGATGAGACATTTGCACCAGTAGCTAGATTAGAATCCATTAGAATGTTGCTAGCATATGCATGTTATAAAGATTTCATTTTATTTCAAATGGATGTCAAAAGTGCCTTTCTAAATGGATATATCATGGAGGAAGTTTATGTGAAACAACCCCCTGGTTTTGAAAATGAAAAATTTCCAGATCATGTTTATAAGTTATCAAAAGCTTTATATGGTTTAAAACAAGCACCTAGAGCATGGTATGATAGGCTTAAAAATTTCTTGCTTGATAATGATTTTTCAATGGGAAAAGCCGATACTACACTTTTTGTTAAGCATAAGAACCAAGACATACTTGTTGTTCAAATTTATGTTGATGATATTATTTTTGGTTCTACTAATGAGTCATTGTGCAAAGAGTTTTCATCTTGTATGAGTAAGGAGTTTGAAATGAGCATGATGGGAGAATTGAAGTATTTCCTTGGACTTCAAATCAAACAAAACAATGAGGGAATTTTCATCAATCAAGCTAAATATGTCAAAGATCTGCTCAAGAGGTTTGGAATTGAAGAATCAAACACTAAAAGCACTCCAATGAGTACAACAATCAAGCTTGACAAGGATGAAAAAGGTAAAGAAGTTGATATTAAAAAGTATCGAG
The DNA here is from genome assembly GCA_030449875.1 of Aegle marmelos. NCBI lineage: Eukaryota > Viridiplantae > Streptophyta > Magnoliopsida > Sapindales > Rutaceae > Aegle > Aegle marmelos. Next base: position 14,956,430 of record JASUUL010000094.1, on the reverse strand, counting down.
GTATGATCGGCTCTTTACTTTACTTAACCGCAAGTAGACCTGATATCATGTTTAGTGTATGCTTGTGTGCAAGATTTCAATTATGTCCCAAGGAATCTCATTTGCTTGCTGTTAAAAGAATTTTTCGTTATTTGAGTGGAACCATAGATCTTGGCCTTTGGTATCCTAGAGGAACTCATATAGATTTAACTTGTTACTCGGATGCCGATTTTGCTGGTTATAAGGTGGATAGGAAAAGTACTAGTGGAACTTGCCATTTTCTAGGTCATTATCTTGTTTCATGGTTTAGTAAGAAACAAAACTCGGTTGCACTCTCAACCACTGAGGCGGAATATATTGCCGCGGTGTTGTTGTGCACAGGCCCTTTGGATGAAACAAACACTTAGAGACTATGGCATTAAACTTGAACAAATTCCTATCAAGTGTGATAATACTAGTGCTATTAATCTGTCAAAGAATCCCATTCAGCACTCTAGAACCAAGCATATAGAGATTAGACATCATTTTTTAAGAGATCATGTACAAAAGGGTGATATTGCTTTAGAATTTATCTCTACGGAAAATCAACTTGCTGATATTTTTACAAAACCCCTTTGCGAAGAACAATTTTCAAAAATTCGGCATGAGCTTGGGATGATGAGATTTTCACATTAACATCTCTAATTATGTTATTGGATCTATTAAAATTATTTGCTTAATGTTTGTTAATGTTTTTGAAGAAGTTTGAGTATGATAGATAAATAAGGTGCTATGAAATATTCATTTCAAATGCTTGTGTGCTCTATGATATAAGCTTGATAGATGAATCATTTGCTTGATTTAATCATATTTTAAATGTTTAAGATCATGATTCATGCATTAAAATGGTTCTTGAGAGGTTTCGGAATCAAGAAATGATGACGGGATCGATCAAAAATGGCCGAAAAGTGACTTTGGTACAGTTGGGCAGCACCCAGGCGGCTAGCCGCCTGAACCAAGCGGCTAGCCGCTTGGCATTGCTCCCAAACCCGAGAGCAAGCGGCTAGCCGCTTGCACCAAGCGGCTAGCCGCTTGGTCACGGGTTTACAGCCCTCCTCTCCTTCATTTTGGTCTTCTTCCTCACTTGTCTCTCTCTCTCTCAAAACCGTGACTTCTCCTCCATTTTTCCTTCAAAAATTCTTCATTTCTCAACCATTTTCATGTCAAAATCATTGATTCAATCCATCACCCATCCACTTAACTTCCATTAAACACCTTCCAATCATCATTTCATCTTTCTCTTCTCTTGTTTATCTCTTTCTCTCTCTCCCGCGTGAATAGTGCCTCACCATCCCTCACTCAAATTTCTTCAATTCTCACTCATTTTCTTGCTAAAATTAATCATCCAAACCATTACCCATCCACTACTCCTTCATTTTTCATCATTCAAACATCATTTTATCACACTTCCATCAAAATCCGAAATCCAAAAACCTAGTTTTGGCCGTTTCTCTCTCTAGATTTTCAAGCTCTCTCTAGCCCATCTTTAATCAATTCCACATTATATCTAAACCTCATTCATCTCTAGGATTACATTTCTTGGCTCAAACTTATCCATTTTCCTCAAATCCGAAATTGTTCAACAATGGTGGGTGGAGAAAAAGCCAAGAGCAAACAAATGGCCAAGAGACGCAAGGAAGATTATGAGGATAACACGGAGTTCCTGTCCACTCATTTTCGACATCTCCCGCTTCGGAAACGGTTTATCGATAATTTCATGCCGAGGTCGGTTATTCCTCCTTACTTTGTTAGTCTTAAGAATTTGGCGAATTTAGAAATTTGTGGTAAATCTCTTGACAAACTTCTTATTGCTATGGGTTGGAAAAATGTCTTAATTGTTCAAGAAGCATATTATGAGAATTTAGTTAAAGTCTTTTATTCGAATATGGACATAGAAGTTTCGGATAGAATTGTTACTAATGTTGGGGGAGTTCGTATTGAATTTGATGTTGCGGAGTTAAATCATATTCTTGGGACTCCAAATGAGGGATTAGAAATTTATAGTGCTAGAGCTAGAATAGATCATCCATGGTTTTCTCTTGAAAATGTTGTTCGAAAAATTTGTCGCCGACGTGATTTGTCCGATGAATTTTGTCGATCATCATTAAAATCTCAAGCTTTGCCTCTTCAAATTAGAATCCTACATTATGTTCTTCATCATGTGATTACTCCTAGATATGGTCATGGGGATGAAGTTAACCGATTGGATGTGGCTTTATTGGATTGTATTTTGGAGGGTAGAAAACTTAATGTTGGATACATTATACTCAATCATATGCTTAGCACACCTTGTATGGCTAAAAGGTCCCTCCCCTATGGTAGTATCATTACTCGCATCCTTAAACATTTTCGAGTACCCATGCATAACCGAACCAACCTTTTTAAACTCAAGAGAACTAAGAGATGATGCCATTGCCAACTTAGGATTTATCGGGTAGAAGGCAAATGGACTAGAGATCGGAGATACTCCACCAAGGTTTCGAACTTGCTCCTACAGGATCATCGCTTCTTCAACGATGTTCTTCCACCGAACGACTTCCGATCTTAGTGTCCCACAAATCTCACTATCCATCCTCTGCGGGTTCTTCCAAAACTCCTTCAGCTGCCCATGAGGATTCGATGCAGCAGATGTTGGCTAAAATGGACTCTCTTTCGACACAGCAAAGCCGACTTCAATCTCAGTTTGAAGCTTTTTCAGCTCAATCTACTTTGGAGCACCAGCGCCTCTTTGAGCAAAGAAATTAATTATTTGATCAACACCAGCGACTTTTTGCTCAACAGCAACAGATTCTTGATGGCCAACAGCAGCTTTTTGCAGCTCTTGGGTTTCCACCACCATCATCTTCATCACATCCACCATCTCCATAGCTTTTTTCTGTCACTCTGTACCACATATTTTTATGCATTTACATTTTCTGTAAGAATTGTGGTTGATTATTATGAGCTATTTAGATGTTCTGTATTTGGATGTTTTGCATTTGGATGCTATATTATGACTTGTTGATATATTTTTAGCTTTTCATGTCTCTTGCTTGTATTTGGTTGATTATTATTGCCTTAGTTTAATTTTGATGATGAAGGGGGAGAAGTCATGTATTTCGGAGACAGGTATTATATTTTCTCTTTACACATTTGTGCATATTTTTGAAATATTGAGGGGGAGCTTAAAAATTGTTATAGATCATATTTCATAAAAAGTTTATTTTAAATCTGATTATATACGCCATGTATTAAGGAGGAGCATATATATATCAAAATACATGAGATGTTTGTCATCATCAAAAAGGGGGAGATTGTTAGCCTAATAGGTTATAAATATTATGATTTTGATGATAACAAACATATACATTAAAGTGTTTCATTTTGTATTTCACAAGTTCATTAGTTTTGAAGGATAATAAATCAAGTGGAATCAAGTGAAATCAAGTTCAAGACACTCAACGGGTAACGGCGGCTCAACGGTTAATTTGTTGCGACAATTTCTTGTAAAGCCGGTATGATTTAATTTATACTTGGATTAGCATTTGTGAAGCTCAAGTTTTATGTTAATAAAATAATTGTTTTTTTTAACTAAATTAATTTTATATTTATGAGATAAAACATTTTGTGATTTTAAGTCATTTGGATAAAAATGAAATAGCTTTAATTTTCGGAGTTGGACTTATTTGCTAAGCTCTAAAACATTTGGGTTATATTGTAACTTATGATAGATTGGGGGCTTAAGTGAAAAGTTTTGAAAACTTTGAAGACTATGGTGATTTAGCTAAAACTCAAAAAGAACTTATTTGAAAAGATTTTCTTTAGTTTGGGCCACACTATAATTTCAGAATGTTTTTTAGGAATTAAATAATAATTAAAATTTCTGAGATTGGGTCTGTTTGAAAAGTTTTATAACGTTTTGGGCCATAGCATAATTTGAATAAGTTTTGAGGTAAAACCGTAATTTCGTGAACAGTATTACTGTAGCAAAATTCAAAATTAACGGTAACTTCACTGTTACGAGCGGGGAGCCGGTTAAATTAAGCGGCTAGCCGCCGAAAGACGGAATTTGACAATAACGGCTAGTTTTCGAGCTTTAAACATAAAAACTCATTTCCAACTTCATTTTAATAACTCTGGCAAGCAAAAACAAGTTTGTAAAACATATATTGAGCTTCCATATTGCAAATCACAAGAGATTAAATCATTTTTGTGCTATTATTTGTGAATCTACTCTTATAGAGAGTGTTTTGCTGTATTTTCTATTTTGCATTGTATTGAGAGTATTCAAGTGAGGGAAACACTTGGGGTAAAGAGATTAGGGTGATAATCTCTTGATTGTAAAGGTCCATTGACACCTTGGAAGTCAATTGTAAACGTTTGAAACCTTGGGAGGTTTGGATAGTGAAATCCTCAAGCTCGGTTGGCTTGGAGGCGTGGACGTAGGCGGGGATTGCCGAACCACGTAAAACTTGCTGTGTTTGCATTCTCTTCCCTTACTCATTTATTTTACAAGCATTATCTAATTTATTATATTGCTGTAAAACTTAATTTTTGTTTACATTAAGGCATTAGATTGAATCATTTGTAAAATAATTTTTAATAACCCAATTCACCCCCCCTCTTGGGTTGGTTATTTGTATTTCAATAACCTATTCCACCTTTAACACAATTTCATTAAGTTCAATACTCTTTTTCTTCAGCACTTCATTTTCTCTCAACAATTTATCAACATAAAATTTTTCATGTTCATATGAAGTATTAGGTTTCTCATTTGATAATACAATCCTATCATGTAATGTTTTATTCTCTGATTCTAGACATGTTATCTTTGCATTTAATGAGTCATTACATTTTTGTAATGCATCTTTTTCATTTGAAGTTTCTACCATCTTTTTTTTAAGGCAAACATTCTTTTTACCAATTTTCATCAATTCATCATGTAATTCTTTAAAGGCATCATACAACTCATCATAAGTGAGATCACTTACCTCATCAATTTCATTATCAGAGTCATCTCCAATAGCCATAAGTGCTAAATTTGACATTTCCTGAGATTCCTCTTCATCACTTAATTCTTCTTCATTGTCATCCCAAGTAGCCACCATGGCTTTCTTCTTAAGATTACTGAGAAATGAGCATTCTGATCTTATATGTCCTGACTTCTTGCACTCATAGCATTTGATTGCTTCCTTCTTCTCCTTTTGATTGTTGAAGTCTCTGAATTTTCTTTGATCATTGGTTTTCTTAAAGAATTTTCTGAACCTTTTTGCCAGCATAAAGAAGCTTTGAGAGCAATGTTTTTCTTCTTTTCTTCAGTTCCTCTTTCAGCTGCTAAATCTTCCTCATAAGAAATAAGAGAATCGATTAAATCATCAATAGGCAATGTATTTAGGTCTTTAGCCTCCTCAATGGTAGTCCTTTTTGGTCTTCATTCCTTAGATAAGGATCTAATAATTTTTTTAACTTTCTCGTTGTTAGAGAAAGTTTTTCCTAGAGCTCCTAAAGTGTTTATTATAGCCGTAAATCTTGTATACATAGAATAAACACTTTCATTTTGTTCCATTTGTAATAATTCATATTATCTAGTAAATCTGCTGATTTTAGACTATTTTACCTGATTAGTTCCTTCATAAACGACTTCAAGTTTGTGTCAGATTTCATAAGCACTTTTACAGCTTGAGACTTTATGGAATTCTTTCTTATCTAATGCACAAAATAAAACATTCATAACTTTAGAATTCAGAGAAGCTTTTCTCTTTTTCAATTCATTCCACTCCCTTGAAGGTTTTGGAATGTCATCTCCTAATTCATTTTTTATCATTGGCATAATTAGTTTATCACACACAATTTCCCAAATTTCATAATCTAAGGCTTGTAAATAAATTCTCATCCTAGTTTTCCAATAAGGATAATCATTACCATAAAAAAATGGTGGACGAGTTATGGATTGTCCTTTCCTAAATGTGGATTCATACTGGGTTGCTATAGATCTTTTACTCTAGAGGATTAAGTCTTATTAAGAGAACCTTGCTCTGATACCAATTGAAATTCTAACTAGACAACCCAAGAGGGGGGTGAATTGGGTTTATAAAAATAATAGAAATAAAATACTCAATCAATGTAAACAAATTTGAAATAATTGAATAAATAAACAGACAGTGATAAATAAATTAAGAGATAGGGAAGAGAAAGAAAAAACAATTATTTTTACGTGGTTTGGCTATCCCTACCTACGTCCACGCCTCTAAGTACACCGGACTTGAGGATTCCACTATGCTAGCCTCCAAGGATTCAACAACTTATAATTGACTTCTCAGGTGTTAATGGACCTTTACAACAAGAGATTGTTCTCAATCTCTTAACCCAAATGTATTCCCACACTTACAGTCACTTAAGATAAAGGAATACAAATTGATTTATCTCTCACACAATCTTTCAAGGTTACAAGTTAATGCACAATGTGTGAATGAATGAAGTACAAATCCGTTTTAAAGCTTTCTATAGATGGTAAACTCATATATAAGCTCAGTAATTGTGTTGTCGTCAGTCCCTGATTTGAATTTAATGAACATATTTATAGTTGGAGCTGAAAACTAGCCGTTATTCTTCTATCTGACAGAAAAAAGTTTGCCGTTAGCCTTTAACGATTAGCCGTTTCTTTTGGTCAATGTTACCGTTTGGGTATGATTTCAAATAATCGGTTGACCGTTAAGAATTACCCTTTCACCATTAACATCCAGAAACCTGCACAATAAAACACTCGATCCGTTTTCTGTAAACGGTTAAAGGTTGATAAAAAATATCGATTCTTGAACTTATCGGTTAGCTGTTATATATTAACGGTTTGTTGTTAAAGTCCAGTATCCTCATAATATAAAGCTCTATAACCGGTTCCTTTTAATGGTAAAGGATTTGAAGAGTTGACGATATCGGTTAGCCGTTATATATTAGCAGTTTGTTAATTGCTTCCAGTATCTCACAGAACACAAATCTTGAGCCGTTTTCTTTAATCGGTAATGGATTAACAAAAGTATGATAATACCAGTGAGCCGTTATATATTAACGGTTCGTCGATTTCTTCCAGTAGCTTTCAAAATGCCTATCGGTTAAGGCTTAAGCTGTTAACCTTTTACAGAGCTAAGTCTTTTCACTTAAACTCATTGTTTGTTATCATCAAAATCAATTACCAGAACATGTATATGTTAACATGAAGGAAATCAATTCTAGTCAGTAAATTGAAGGTCTAGGTCTACTACATCTTAAAAAGACTTCGGAACAAATTGAATCAATTCGCTTGCACCAATTTTTGACAACAAGAATTATTGAAAAAAAATTTGACAACAAGAAAATCATTAATTTGCTAGATCTAGTACCAGTCTCAATAAGAGTTTCATCAAGACAATAACTGCATTAGCACTTGAATGAGTATAGTTCTATATTGATAAAACCTAATGATCATTGAGTTCATTCTAACTTTCTATTATTAAATATTAATACTATTATTATTTATTTGTTTGGTTCTTGGAAGTAAAATAAATTTAGATATAATTAAAGTAGAAAGATTGCAGAATGTTAATTTTAATATTTGAAAAAAAATTCTTATTAATACATGAAAGAACTTTATACACAATTACTAAAGATAAGCCCAAAAATGACATATAAGTGACAAAATAGAGGATGATGGCAAAGGCCACAATCCTTATTAATATGCAAGATGATTTGATCCCATTATACAAAGGGTATAATATTGCAAAAGAAATCATGGATTTGTTAAAAAAAATATGACCTAAAATCTTAGACTTATATACAACTTTAATTGGTAGAATTTAATGGCCTTTGTATGTATGAAAATGATAGTATGGTGGATCAAATTATGAAATTGGAATTCTTGCAAGAGATCTTTTTAATGCAGGCCATTTTATTCCTTAAAAAAATGCAAGTATTAGGCAGTCTCAATGGTTTGCCAAAACCTTACGATCATGTGGTAACATTCTTGGCATATGGGTAAGAAGAATTGTGCATGAGCACTTAACCATCATTATTGATAGTGAAAGAAGTTAGATTGAATAAAAGTAAAAAAGAGAATCATTTTAACAATCTTAACTGAATAGAAAGCCCTCACAACATCATAACCAAATCCACAAGTAATAAGTTTAAGAAGAAAAAATATATAGCCTTATAGAATTTTGGACACAACAAACAAAACAAAAAGAAAAAGGACAGGTGTTTTATGTGTGTAGATATTGGTCATTTGAAGGTAAAAATATCCAAAATGAAAAAAAGAAAACAAAAACCACAAGAAAGTTGTTTTGACAGTGTTTTAAACACTTATTGTTGAATCTAATAGTTGATGGTAGTTTGATTTTGGTGCTACAAGGCATGTTAGCAATGACAAAGGCTAGTTTATTAATGTTAAAGATAAAATATTAGAAGGGCATCATCTATACATGAAAAATAATAGTTGATGTACAAAGCATACTGGATTGTAAAATTTCCCATAACAATTCCACCTTTATCTCAAAAATTGTTTTGTTTGCATTAACAATAAAAATATATTTAATTTCTCTATCTGTGTTAAAGAAAATTTTTGAGAATAGAATTAAATTTATGTGTGACCTTAGAAAAAGATGGTCTTATAATCTTGAGGGGAAAAATAATTGATGATATATGTTCCATTGGCTCAATATTAATAAAATTTCTTCTTTTGATTATGTTTATGTGTTTGGTTCTCATGATAATATTTTTCTTTGACATTTATGACCAAGTCACATAAATAAAAATAAAATGCTTACAATGAGCACAAAAGAATGTTGCCTCAAGCGAATATTGATGATTTTAACACATGTGAATCACATGTTAAAGGGAAATTTTCAAAACAAATCTATTTTAAAATAGTAGAAATCATTAGATTTACTTGAGATAATTCATTTAGATTTATGTGGACCTATGGGAACAAAAAGACAAAGAGATATGGAATATTTCATCATATTTATAGATGACTGTTCATGATTTTGGCATATACACTTGTTAAAACACAAGTATGAGACTTCTAAAAAATTTAAAATATACAAAAAGGAAATAAATATTCAATGAGGTTTATCCATTAAAGCCTTAAATAGTGATCGTAGTGATGAATATGAAACTTTTGGTGATTTCTATAAATAGAGTGGGATAAGGCATATTTACATAATGCCTTATACTCTACAACAAAATGAAATTGCAGAAAAAAAAAGAAACAAAATCTATTACATGTAACAAGATCTATGATGTCTTATTCAGAAATGTTTCTATAATTTTAGGGAGAGGCATTATCTATAGCAGCATATATATTAATAAAGTTCACAAAAATACTAAGCTTTTAACACAATAAAAATTTAGACAGGTACCAAACTTGATTTGTCACAATTAAACTCTGGGGATGTAAGACTCATGTTCTTAGTCCTAAACTTTTACATGATAAGATAAGTACCAATATAATTCATTGATTACGCTGATAATGGAAGTGGCTACATTTCTATAATTTTTTTTTTAAAATGACTTATAAAAATAGAGATTCTACATTTTTGAAAACTATTGATATAGTTATTCCTTTTGAACAAATAAAGGTACTTAAAAAAATAGGGGAGGGGAGGAAGAGGACCACTCCGATGGTTAAATAAATATTATATTTTTTTTTATCTAAAGATATAAATTAACTAGGTGGTGATCTCAAAAATTATAAAGATGCTATGAATCAAATGAATTTAAAGAATAGGAAAAAGTCATGTAAGATAAATTAAAATCCATTAAAACAAATAAAGTTTGGAAATTTGTTGATTTACCTAAAGGAATAAAAGCTTTAGGCTTCAAATGGGCATTTACAAAGAAATTAAAGGCAGATGGATAGTCTAGATAGATACAAGGTTAGACTAGTTACTAAGAGTTATACTTAATAGCCTAGAATTGACTTTGTTAGTACTTATTTACCAGTTGCCAAATTCACATTAATCCAAATTTTGATGGAAATTGTTGCTAGATTGCATTTTGAATTACATGAATTAGATGTAAAAATAGTATTTTTAAATGGTGAATTAAAGGAGATATTTATATGTCTTAACCATAATTTGTTTTTTGTTATAAAGGAATGAAAACAAAGCATATAAATTAAACAAGTCTTTATATAGATTCAAACAATCATTTAGACAATAGTATTTAAAATCCTATCAAGCATTATAGGGTTAGAATATCAAGTGAATCCACTAGATCATTGTGTTTAGGAATAGAAACACCAAAAAAATTATCTATACTATTACTATCACTATATATAGCTAATATATTATTGGTTGATAATTGTATGGATATGATTAACGAGGCAAAATCATATCTAGATACAAAATTCAAAATGAAAGACATAGTGAGACATCTTATGTTCTAGGAATTAAAATTTCTAAAGATAAATGTTCCAAAATGCTATATCTACATAAAGATAATCATCTAGATAAAATAATCAATTGATTCAATATGACATATTGTAAACTAGTTAGTATCTATCTAAGGCAATAATTCTTCATAATAAATTGTGCCCAACAAATAAAATAAAAATAAAAGAAATGGAAAATGTGCCTTATGCATAGGCTATTATAAGTCTTATACATTGACCAGTACTAGACCAAATATATCATATGTAGTAGGAGCTGTTATTAGGTATAAATCAAATCCAAGAAAAGCACATTAGCAATTACTTAAAAGAATTATCAGACTTTACGAGTGGCATATATGATAAAAAGTTATTACTAGTAATGTATTATTGTTTAATGGAATAGTTATTTCTTAGCTAAGTAAGAAACAAGTTTGCATTGCAAAGTCAACAATGGAAGCAGAATACATATCTTACAGTAAGGCAATTAGCACTACCATATGAGCTGAAGAGGTTTATCGATAATCTACAACTAAATTTATCTGAATAACCTTTTTATTTTGTGATAGCAAGCATGCCATCTTTAGTGGAGGGAACAATTCAAAAGAAAAACACATCAATATAAATTATCACTATATATATAGGATATAGTGCAGAGAAGAGAAATAAAAGTTGACTATATCCTTTCTGATAAGATTATAGTTGATTCTATGACCAAGGGTGTCTCCTTGGAAACATTTAAGGAGCATGTGACTACTATGGGTTTAAGAATTATCTAGATGTGTAGTGATAACATATGATATAATCGTATCATTAAAAATTCTCAGAGACACTTGAGATAAAAATCGATACAACTCTATCTAATTTATAAATTAGTCAAATGAATGATAGAGAACACTAAGCAAGAAAACAAGGTTTACAATAGATCACTTTGTATGTAAAGTTCATTTAAAGACATTAAAAATGAATTTATGTAACACTAGGCATTTAGTGTAAACTCATCAAATTAAATTAAGTATAAAAAAATTATTTTTAGTTTTGGATATTGGTGCCATTTTATTTTTGTAAATGTGGATACCTTTATTTTTGTAGCTTAGCCTTAGTATCATAACATATAATGTTAAACAAAAATGAGAATGTGAAGATTATAATCATCTAAGAATATAAATCACATCATTTGATCAAGTGGGAGATATTCATATACATATGATCAAATAGTCACATGTAGAACATATTAGCCATTTATAATGCGTCACGAAATTGATATGAAATGTGATGAAATTAAAGGATGCGTCTCTTACAAAGGACACATCCTTACATGTTTAAATTTGAATACGTAGCTTCCAAGTAGTTAATGGAAGTTTCTTGTTCAAAATTCAAACATGTAACTACCATATTATTACTTATATAAACTCATGAACACATCACAAGAGATGCACATTCTAGGACATCTTTAAAGACTTATTTTATTATTTCATTGGAGTTTTGCATGTCATCAAAAGCCTAATGGTAGTGTAAAACCATCATAAAAATTCTAGCATATATATAAAAGAGGAGGAGAGAGAAAGAAAATGTTCAATCCATAATCCTAAACTTTATTAAAGTCTGAAAAAGTTATTAGTTGTATGATTGAATAATTTAATAACTCTACAAGCTATTAAACCACTTGGATTAATAGTATAATGGTGTTATACTATTAAATTGTATAGTTTAATAGCTTTCTTGGGCCATAATAAAGTTCAAGATCCTAGACTATATCAGCAGTATACACACATACACAAACACATGCAAAAATGTTCAAATCTACAATTCTGAATTTGTTGAAGTTTGAAAAAGCTATTAAGTCATATGACTCAATAGTATAATGTCCAAGAAAGCTATTAAACTATTTGGCTTAATAGCTTTTTAGGACTTGATAAAGTTTAATATCTTGAATTAGGTTAGCATATATATAATTGTTGAGTATTAAAAAATGTATATTTATAAAAGAGAAAATCATTATTTTTCACTTCAGGTTCTACTAACTTCTTTACTTTTATGTATTTAAGTTTCTTGTAAATTTAATTATGAGTGTTTTATTATAATTAAGTATTTTCATATTTTAGGGGTATCATGGTCATTTCATAATAAACGAGACATCAGATGACAAAACAGACGATAAATCTGAACTCAGAATGGTTAAAAACCTTAAGAAGAGGATAAAAGTAAAAATATTACTTTTCACATATACGGTACTGTTCATGGTACTGTTCATATATACTGTACGATGTGTGACATTGAATAATGATGTGGCACTAACCAATGACGTGGCAGCATTTGATTAGAGGAATGATGTGGCATTGACTGATTATGTGGCTTGACTGATGACGTGTCACAATCTTATTAGATAAAAATATTTATGCACTGTTGACCGATGACGTGCCAGTATGTTAGTGGATCAAAAAAAATGTGAGTATGGTACATGCATATACATGGGATAATAGCCATGATGATGTGTTCAAACCAATCAGAATTTGTCACATGGTGCAATCCTGTGTATCCAAATTGTTTTAATCCGATGATCATGATTTACTTGCTGTATCTATAAAAGGAGGGCTCTCCCCCTCTAATTTGACACTCCTGAGTTTATTTTTAAGCTTCATTTTCTAAAATTCCTTCTCTATCTTGTAGTTTCTTTGTATTTTTGTAAAATTTTCTTTTTATCCCTAGTTAAAATATAAGTAGCTAATTTTCTTTCAAGTTTGGGTTGAAGGTGAAGTCTCAATATATTTTATGGGCTTAATTGATAAATTTATTTTATTTTTTCCTCTATTTTCTGTAGATATTTTGACTTGTCGTTGACAGATAGTCATAACATAGTTATTACTGTTTGGCACGATAAGCCCTTAGCACTATATTAATTAGAGCGTGGTTCATGAGAAGTGAATTTCCCTCTCATGATTTTATTGGTATTAATAAGGAATATTGAGCCCTGAAGCATGTTGATGCAGATCCAGATACCGAAGTGCTTTATTATAACAGTTGTATTTTTTATTATTCCAGTCATTTTAATTTAAAATTTAGGATAAATTTATTATAATTTAATTGTTCACTTAGAAAATTAATTCAACACACAATTAAAATCCACCTCCTCGTGGGATCGACGCTCGTCACCATTAATCTATTCTATAATAGATTCGTGCACTTACGAGTTCAATAAAATTTATACAACAATAATCACACGTACACAAGTGCAAGCGCCCTATATTTTTTTCTCACGCCAATACACTATTAAGTCATATGTTTAAGTAGAATTAATGGTTTAATAATTAATTGAATATTAACTTTCGTACAACTTAGTAGCATGTCTATTTCAAGCAAAATGAGACTGCTCACGTGAGAGAACGATTAGATATGTGATAAACTAGAACACTCTCGAAATTCAAAGCCTAAAAAATAGGCATTTTTTTTAATAAACTCATTAAAAGAACTGAATAGAGAAATAGAATACTTCTCTTATTTAGTTGCTCTTATTCAACTTCTTATTTTCCTTCTCATTTATAGATTTTCCACAATGCTAGTGTTACTTCCTCTCTACAATCATAAGGTGAATGTGTTTACCAGGGACTATAAATATATGTCATGTGTGTCTGTGTATGTGTGTGTGTGTGTGTGTATAAATTAAAAATTTGTTCAAATTTATTAATTAAAAATCTATCAAAACTTTGTCTAAATATCTATGTTAAGGTACAATTCAGTTATGTCAAATTTGCCACCAAATATTTGTTATAGATTTCAAACTTGAAGTGTTTTTCCTAAATGATGGACAACTCCTTTTAATTATGCTTAATGTTAATTTGAGTCCACGATTATTTTGTTATCCTAGTCTAATTAAGCCATTTCAGCATTTTACTTCATAGCATATAATAGAGCTTTTAATACTCCTCTAAAATCTTTATAACATACCTTTAGAATTTTATTATTAAAATACCCAAGCTTAATATATAAAATACACCTTATATTAAAATTAATAGCATTCCAATAAATTTCAACCTAAAAATTTATTTTTTCTAAGTTTTTATCTGTGAAATACAAAAAATCTTAAAATCTTAAACTATTTTTTTGTATTATATAATTTTTATCTCCATATCTCCTTAAACTCTTATAATTTTCTCAAGAAATTTTTTAATTAAAAATTAATATAAATATTAATTATGATTTGGTGGATTTACAAATTTTTTAAAATAATATATTAAATGATCGGTTCATTTTCCATTCAAAATTAGAAATGAATTAAATTTTCTTTAATTATAATTTAAGTAATTAAATTATATATATAATATTATATTAAATTAAATTATATATATATAATATTATATTAAATTAAATTATATATATATAATATTATATTAAATTAAATTATATATATAATATAAAATATAATTTAATTACTTAAATTATAATTAAAAAAATTTAATTCCACAAAGAGTTATCCTAGAGACACCCCAATATTTTCGGAGAACATCTGAGGGCTCATCAGGTTTGTCTGAGGAGATAGTGGGCTGCATTTAAACGGCGTTAGTGTATCCAACAAAAACAAGGCCCATTCAAGCTCCTCTTGTACGCCGCTAAAAAAAGAAGGCCTATTCAGTCATTCTTGTTGTAACCACTTGGAGAAATACGAGTGCCATGTGCTGTGTTTATGCATAGGAGCTATTGTTTGGTGCAATTGCCTAAGCCCTCTCCTAGAATCAAGGTCCCATCTTAGGATCCTTTCCTACTAAAATCTTTCTTTTGATTTATTTTATTATTTTAAAATTGAATTATTATATTAGCTGTCCAAAACTTTATGCCCCATCCCAATATATAGTTCCACTAAAAAAATTAGTTTTATTTTTTTTTTAGAATTTAATATTGAAATATTTCTTTATTGTTTACCATCAAAATCTTACTCGAATTTAGCCCTATTGAGATTTAGGTTGTGTTCATATAATCTGAATAAATTTAAATTTAACTAAAGTTGGAATAAGTTTGAATGAAAATGTTTGAATGATTTTTTTTTCTTAACATCTGAACATAAAAATTTAAAAGCAAGTAGTTTGACATAAATATATTTTAAGTGGTGCATATATTTTTTCATCAAAATTTAGAAATTTACATGTTGATAAGTTTGATAACATTAAAAAAATATATATCATTGTTTCTTACAATAATTTTGTAGATTAAAGATGAAATTATAAAATCAACTTTCATTAAAAAGTTAATACTCTTGTTTTTTATTTTATTCATTGCAATGGACATAAACCAATTTGTCTAATGTTTTGGTTTAGTTAATATTGTAATGTGAATAAAAATTTAAAACAATTAAAAAAATAACTTTAAAGATAATATGAAATATTTTGGTTTACACATAATATGAGAAATACATGGATTGTTAAGAGTATTTTGGAGATTTGAAATTACATTTTTTCATTTAGATTTTGGACTTAAAATAGAAGTTAAGGATACAAACAACCCTACAAAAAAATTTAATTATATGAAAAAATTAAATTCAAATTTTAAACAAAAAAACAACACCTTATATAAGGGATTATTCTCAATTTTGAAAGTTAAATATTCATAAATACATTATTTGTTTAATGATTTCTACCTTAAAAAAATCAACACAATATTTTGTCTATTTCCAACAAAAACACTATCTCTTATTCTTCATAATCTCTCAAAATTAAACACAATTAAGTATATAACCCAAAAAAACTTTAAAATTAATATATGTAAAGAATATATATATATATATATATATATATATATATATATATATATATATTTAATCATACATGTTTACAATAAAAATTTCAATCAACACATTAACATTCATTCAAATAAAAAGACCTAATTTAAAAATAAATGGAGCTATTTACACTATAAAAATTACCCTAAACACTTTCATTTTCTTCTCCTTTTTCTACAAGCGGATGGCGCTTTCTAAATTCTAATGATAGTGTACGATCAGTCGTGTGAAAAGAGTAATTTCTACCATTTCTCTTTTGATTCCAAAGCAGAGGCCTATCAATAAATTAGGTCATTATTTGACACCAACAATTGGCATGCTGGTTTGAATAATTGAATTTAAGAGGTACATTCAATAACTACTAGCATAGCACTTTTCAATTATTTTTCTTATTATTTTTTCCTTATTGGAATGCTAGTTTGTATAATTGAATTTAAGGGGTTCAATTCAACAACTTCTAGGATAGCACTTGCTCTTTTTATTTTTCTTTTTCCTCTTTTTCCCCGAAATTAGATAGCATTTGTTCTTAATTAGCTTATCAAATTAACAACAATTTGTGGAACAACAACTTGTTTCGCCCTTGTCATACTAAGAATTAGGATAACTATTTGTTTATTCTCTATATTTTAGGTTTAAGTGTAATTTAATCTCTACCTTTTAAAAATACTTCAAGATACCTTGTGATTAATTATGGGATGGGGTTATTTATACCTACAGAAATACTCATTTACTTAATAAACTCACCAATAAAATTTAAAAATTTAATATTTACTACATAAGCCTCTCTTAATACCCAATATACCCCAATTTTCAAGATAAAAAATTAATTCTCATAATAGATACTATTTTATAACTTTTTCTCTCTTTTAGTATTTCTCTTTAGAAAAACTTTTATTTGAATTTAATTGAAGGAAAAAGGACATTTACAGCCTTAGGTTTGGAGAAGTGATTACCAACGCCTGTAAGTTATCAAAGAGGGATACTAAGACCCTTTTTTTACCATTATACCATTTACCTCTATTATTCTAAAAAATTAACTTTAATATTTTATAATAAATAGAAATATAATATTAAAATAAATATAATATATATATGTTTTAAAATAATTTCAATATTTAAAAAATATTTTAATATTTCATAATCTATTAGATATATTTTATTATATTAAAGTAAATTTTATGATAAATAGAAACATAATATTAAAATAAATGTATTGAAATTTTTAATTATTTGAATATTATATAAAATAATAATTTTAACAATATTAGAATGTGAGAATGTTTATCTAAAATCTCTACAATAAATAAAAATATATTATTAAAATAAATATAATAATTTACATATTAAAATTTATTAAAATATGAAAATATTTAATATTGTTGATCTGCTACATAGATTACATTATTTTTATAGCATTTGTAATTATAAAAAATTTTAAAGTCAATTTTTTAGACTAATAGAGGTAAAGCATATAATTATCAAAATGGGGTATTGGTGTCTCTATTTCAAAAGTGAATGTGAAGCATATTTTGATGAATTCAAGTAGTCTCACACTTAATTTTGCTAAATTGATGCCCCACAATCTCTTACTTTTATAATAATATCCTCACAACAATTTTAATGATATTAAGAAAAATAAAAAATTAATTTATCAAATTAGCCCTAAAGTAAAATAATAACAAAAAATTACATTAATTTTTATTTTATTTTTATGATTAATTTAATAGATTAACATACTTTTCATTAATGTCTCCATGATTGTTTTGTGTGTGTGTGTGTGTGTGTGTGTGTGTGTGTATATATATATATGTATATATATAAGCAAGAGCATTGGGTTTATAGTTTGAAAATGTCCAATTCTACAACATTAGAGATGAAACCTCGATCAAGGCTAAAACTACCAAATAGTTAGGTAGTAAATCATTAAGTGGAGCTACAAGAATATCTAGCTATGTATAGCGGGAAATGATCTCCTTCTACATAATTTGAAGTAAATATATATAATAGAGGAATTATCTATAACACCAAATTTTCATAATTTAATTTTCATGATCTTAAATTATGAAAATTTTGTTTTATTAGAAATCATAAATAGCATTATTGTCCTTGTTAATTAATGATGTCCAATAGGTCATGCCGCGAGCTGTGCCCAATAAAGGCCCATCGACTTTTTTTCCCCACACGTCTAGCGTGCTAAAAAAAACTAATGTGCTTAGGATGTTTTATTCAAGTCCACGTCTTTGACGTGCTTTTTAAGTTTATTAGCCTCACAACAATTAACAACAATAATTTGTATTAAGAGAGTAATTAATATTTTATTATAAGTTTATCACAATTTCACAAATATATATTTTATTTCATAATAACTAATTATAAGACAACAATGCATAAATTTAATTCCACTCATCATAAGAATAATTAATGAAAATTAAAATTATAATCCCAGAATAACAATTACAACAAGTACTAATGTCATTATTGCAATTGTACTCCATTGAATGGAAATGCAATATTTAATTTATCATAAGAGTATTTTGTTCATTATTTTATTTTATTGTGTATAAATATGAAAAATATTTCATTCATAAATGAAACATATCTTCATTAACTATTAATTGAATTATGATTTCATTAATAAAATTTAATGTTGTTAAATTTTATTTGTCATTTATAAAATCATAATATTTATAATTTTATTTATTAAAATCATGATATTTATTTGTTCATTTAATAAATTATAAACTTTAAAAAATTAGAATATTTATTTAAACTAAGATTTAAATTAATTTTTAAAAGGCTATGCTAAAAAAATATTAACAATTTAATTTTAAGATATTTATAAAATCATAACATTTTAGATTTACTTTTCATTAAAAATTTTACTTTGATATAATTTGGTCCATATGTTATTAACGGCCCATGAGCAGTGTGCTAGGCCACCAATAAAGCATACTTATTATGTGTCTTTTTCACTTGTCGTGCTTCGGTTTATCTCTAATCGTGTCGTGTTTTACGATCTGAGTGTCTAAAACTATAGGCCCGACTTAGCTCATGTGTGTGTTGTGCTGTGCCGTGTACCCCTTAAAAACGTGCTTATGTTGTGTTATTCCTATGCTATGTCATATGCTGCCTTGGCTATTGGCCATCTCCATTATTAATAAGAATTATTAAATCCATAATTTAGATTTATGAGGTAATTTTGAAAAATATTTACTCTTTCCAAAGTCAATAGGAATTCTTAAGGTTCTTTATAAATTTATACTTTTTCCTCTTCCATAACCCCAAATCCAAAGCGTTTTCTTTTATTCTCTCTACTGCTTAATACTCTTTATTTATACTGTTGGATTCTTACTTTTACTTAAGAGAGAGAGAGAGTTTTAATGGTTGGTAAGATTTACTCTCTCTATCTCTACTTGATTTTCCTATTCTTGTGCTTTATTTAAGATCTTACTAGCATAATTTTAGATTGTTGCAAATCATTATGCATGATTAAGAATATGTTTGAACTGTATTTAGTGAGCTAATTTATTATTGAGTCATGTTACTTAATCTCCAATGCAATAAACAAACTAAATAATTTTGGATAGTATAAATATCCCAAAATAAAATCTATACTGTATGAATGGTTTTTAAGAAGAGCCTTATAAGTCTGTAAACTAGACATGCATAGCTTATTGAATAAATTTTGTTTCATAAGATTTGATTTTGTTTTCAATTTTTTACACATTTTTGAAATTGACACTATTGCACTATTTCTAGTAGAACAACTAGATTCATAAAATTGTTTGTATTGTCAAATTAACTCAAAAGAATCTGAAATTTTAGAAAAAGTTAATATATGTGCCTAGTACTTTTAGTTTTAATTTCATAATTTTATGATTAATGTATAATTTTATAAAAATCTTGAAATATATACTGTGTAATTAAGGTATTATAAGACAGTTTCGAATTTATCAAAAGACAAATAGTTTTAAAAATATTTTTGGTGTCAATTCCTCTTAAAAAATTTATGAGAGGTACCCATGGATTTTTAAAATGGTTTTATAAAATATCATGTTATTTTAGTTTTTATTTTAAGAGTTAAAATTCTAAAAATTAGACTTATACGCCTATAAATTAGAAAATTAGGTTCTTTGAATAGATTGTGAATAGTTATATCTCGTATCTATTTAAGGTATTAGAGGTGTTTGAAACTGTTGAGGCTTAGAGTGCATTTAAATCATTGCTTTCATGGACGTAAGTAACTTCATCTTTTATGTAGTAGATATGTATAATTAATTTGATACTACTATAAGTATATGTGTTTTTATAGTTTTTTGAAATTAATTGATTTTCATAACAAAATTGATTTATGCAAATGTTTTCTAATTTGAAAATTACTTTTTTTAATGGTTTTAACTTAATATTATAATGCCTTTAAATATGTAATATATTTTACAAAATGGTTATCTTTTATGAAATTATCCCTAAAATATCATAATGGAATTTTTTTTTGCAAGCCTAATTCTTATTATGATCTTTTATAAGTCTGATAAGACTGTTTCGATCATGAAAAAAATTAACATTATTTATGATTGTTCAAAGGCTACCTCTCGAGGGACAAAGTGTCGCAAAATGCCACATATAAATAAGGTGCTATGTGCATCGCAAAATGCCACATATAATATAAGGTACTATGTGCAAGTTATTATATATGAAAAATGAATCTAAGTATTTTTTTTAATTAACCGTAGTTATTTTAATTCTAATTATGATCACATTATAAGATATATATGTTTTGGCCTGGTATTTGGCTTTTGTTCTAAATATATATATGATATTCTAATTCTAATTTTGTTTTTGATCAGGTATTGAGAGTATAGGTAACACTATGTGAAATGAGCTAACCTTTTTATTTTATATATATCTACTATACGATTTGCTCCCATGATTAATTATATTTTTGATATTATGAATTACTATGACTTTATGTCATGTTGTAATATTTATTTTATGAAATTTATGATTTCTATTATATGTTTTGATAAAAAGAAGCCTTGTAATAGTTTTGGTACCCGATTAGTCTAATGTATTGGAAATGATTTTACTTATCAAGTTGATGGCTCACCTTAGTCGTTACTTTTTGCATATTAAATACCTTGTTGATAGGTGTACTTATCTTTAGAGCTAAAAATTCATTTTATTTTGCTAGTTGAATAAGAGAAGAATAAATCCATATTTCATTTATGTTTGTTTATTTTATGACTTGTAATTAAGGAGTTTTAAGACTTTTGTTAGATTTATGTCTTTAAAAGGAAATGTTTAGTATTAGATATATGGATTTGTAGATTTATTTAAATAAAATTTGAGATATTTCAGTTTGATATTTTTGTGTAAATATTTTAATTTATAAATAACCTCCATCTATGTGTTCCACACATATTAGATTTAAGATGTTACATTATCTCTAGACTATCTTTGTTTTTTTCATATGTATGTCTAATCATCATAACATTTTAACATCTTTTACGCACCACATTTATTTTCAAATTTATATCAATAGACCATTTTCACATGAACAAATGATTATTTTACCCCTAAATAAATTAAAAATTATTTTATTCTATAAAATTTTAAAAAATAAAAATGTTATAGTTACAAGAATACCGATGAATTTAATAAAACAAATATATCTCAAGATCCATATGTTAATTTTTTATAATTATAGTTTCATTTAAAAATTATCATGTTATTTTTTTGTAATTATAATTTCATTTTTTTTAATGGAATTAGATATAGGGAAGTTTACAAAAATTCAAATGAAGAGAAAAGCTCCCTATAATTATTGTAAACTTCCCCATAATTAAAATTAAGAAACTTCTCTATATTTAGCATGATAAATTTTAAATGAACTTATAATTATAAAGTTAACATCTTAGATTTTGAGAATTGTTTGCTCTAATAAATTCATGGGTACTGTAATTATAATATTTTATTTTTTAAAATTTTATAGAATAAAATAGTCTTTTAATTCAGAATGGGGTAAATGGTCTTTTGTTAGTGTCAAAGTGGTTCATTGATACAAGTTAGAAAAAAAAAGTGGTGTAAAAAACATGTAAAAATTTTGTGGTGGTTAGGTATATATATAACAAAATAGAGGTAATGTAGAGAAAGTTTTCCTATATAATATTGGTTTTACATTAAGGCCATGTTTAGGAACAAGAAAAGTAGGATTAAACTAATTTTTTGGATAAAATATTTATTCCATTTTTGCCAAGTTCATTTAGATTAGATTAAGTGAACAAAATTCAAATTTTGTCCTATAATCATGGGATTAATTATTCTAATTCTCACATGGGTTTAAGGAGGATCAAACTAACCAATTTTTATCCCTTTGTAACTTCTGCTTATTTATTTATGTATTTTTATTATTTATTTTTATTCATGATTCCATAAAAATTAAGTAATTTATTTTTTATTTTATCTACATCATCTTCTCTCATTTATTTATTTGTATAGTATTTAATATTAAAATAATTAATTAATGTTATATTATGTGTATTAACAAAATTATAATTTAAAAAATCTATGTATCATTAGATTATTATATTATTAATTTTATATTTAATTATTTTAATAATATTTTATTTAATATAAAATAATATAAATCATATATAAAAACATGTAATTTAAATAAATTTAATTGTTCTTGTCAAATATTATTTAATTTCACTTATATTTAATTTAATATAGTCCACCAACCAGGACAACACTGCATAAAATCCACTAATCCAATCCAACCTAGTCTAATTCAATTCTAATAGTTAATCTAGTCTCATCTTACTTGCCAAAGGTAACCCAAAATATATGGACCATGTCACCATAAAATTTACTTGTGATAGATTTGTTGGTTGTAAATTGTCATTAGATGAGTTATGTTAGTATCATTATAATAAGTAATCATCATCCCGTAAGACTAGACTAATCATAGTAGCAATGTGGCATTCTTACAGAATAGTTTCTTTTTTTTTTTTTTCCTTCTTTTGGGTCTAAATGATCTAATATGGTGTCAAAATTATGTTCTATGTTCGAAACCCTCTATTACTGCTTTCTCTAAGCCAGTATGGGTCTCAGCAGATTCGCACTAGATTCTTAACTCATCGGCAAAATAGTAATAACTAATATATAAAAATGTAATCACGAACAATAAGGAGTCCATAATTTGATTAAAACAAGTTTAAATATTTCACTTCAAAATTTGAAGTGAATTCTCGTTAAGAGATAAAAAAAAAAAAAGAAGATCTGAGCGTTGTTGGATCTGTGTTTTATCCCTCTTTCTTTTTTTTTTTTTTTGGATTTCTCCACTGCCCAAATCTTTTGCTACTTCGGATTGTTCACATTTTCCTTAAAAATAAAAAACTAATGCTGAAAGAATCTCATCACAACAAGATGGCCAAGAGTCTTATGCTTCAAAAAGAGCAATGACGACTTACAATCAAGGTGCGTGCGTGTCCAATTCTTATTAAAATGATTTGGCCACCAACATGCCAAAAAAAAGAAAAAAAAATTACGATAATTTTCTGATATATAATCTGACGAGAGTTCTGTATTTTGTTAATGTACGGAAACTTTTTTTATTTCATTATACATTGTTATAATTCAGTTTTTTAGGCTTTGATGGAGTACGAGATCCTGAACTGAGTTTGAATCTAATTTTTCAAATTTTAATAAAATCTAAGAATTACGAATCGCTGTTCATATAATTCGCATTAACAATTAATGATAATGAGAGAGGAAGAACGCTATGCTAAAGAAATGACTAACGCAAATCAATATACTGAAGAAAATAAATGTAGCTTGATTGATTTTTCTTTACAAATTCCAAATTTTGTTCTCATTTCATGTTTCTGCAGAGGCACTGCCTTGTGATCTTGTTTGTTGCAACAAGAAGCAGAAATGAATAGCTTAATAACAACAATAGAAAGCTAATTAGTAGAGGCCAGACCCAGCGCTCTTGAGCTCCTCGTTTAAAGCTTCTTGAAGCCAGAGCTGTGATTCTTCCATCAATTGAGGACTCAATCTGAACATCAAAACGCAAAACTCCATTTGATTCAAGGCGCCATCACCGTCAAGATCGCCTTCTTTAACCATGCTGGCAAGCTCATCGTCTGTCAAATCCTGTAGCCCTAAAACAGCAGCGTTTACCTTCAAGCTCTCAGTTGTGATGACCCCTTTGACCTTGTCCACCAGCAGATGAAACCCATTACACAGCTCGTTTATAAGCCCCTCGCCACCCAACTTATCTGCCATTACAGGCAGCAGATCCTCGAAATCTACCATCCCGTTGACCCCTCCTGCAGCCATTAATTATATTGTTGATGAATATTCATGATCGGTACAAATCCTTATGAAATTAAGCTTTTATAAATTGTGTGATTGATCAAGGATATGGGCTTGAGACATGGATGATTGTGAGTGTGTGTATGTATGTATGTATATGTATGTGTGTGTGTGTGTCTATATATATATATATATATATATAAGTGGTATCCAGCAACTTGCTGGTGTGTTTATTTCCAGGAAAGAAGAGAAGTCGTGGCTACGGGCTACCCTGTGGCTGTGGATGACAGGAAAGGAACAGATACTTCTCTGCCGGTCTGCTTTGCATGTGCAAGCCAGCTGTATTGTGGTTAACTATTTCGTAGAAGTTTGTCAGGGGTGATTTGGTCAACTTACTTAGCTTATATATTCTTATTCTGTCCTCTGAGGCTTTGACTTTATCCTAACTGGCAGGAGGATTGAAAATTATCCGGGGCAATTTCGTATATTTTTTACTTCTTCTAGTTTGGCGAAGGGTAGCTAACTTGGTATATGAGTTTTCATATATAAGTTTTCAACTTTTTTTTTTCCACCTAATGGGAAAAATGTTAGGTACTCTAAGAATATTATTTTTATATATTTATTAATATATGTATATTTCAATTAATTCTGATAATATTTATATAGACAGTGAATAAATAAAAATAATACTCTAATAACAAATTAAATAAGTAGATATTTGACAGTAAATAAATAAAAAAATAGTCTAATGAGGAAATGTTACCATTATCTCAATGATTTTTTTTTTCTAATGGTAGAGAATTAACTATAAAAATCACAAATAATTAACGGTTACTATATTTATTCATATTAGACTTTTATCTAATATTTACTCTTAAAGTTTTTAGGAAATTGGGAATATTTTATGAGAATTGATTAAATTTATGAAGATCATGTGTTAGGAACAAGATAGGAAAAGACTTCGCTATATTCATTGCAGACGAGGATGTTTCGTGAAAGCTTCGAGGTTATAATTAATACCTCTTTCACATTTGTAATTGAACTCTAACAACACGGACACGTTTTGTAAATATATAAACAGATCCATCAATAGTTAAGGCGTCAATATATATACGTATATATCAATTATGATGCTTAAGATACATGCCGTATTACGAAAAAGGTTCTATTCATACTATCTTATTGGTAGTCACGTGGTAGGAGCATCCTAACTTTAATGCATGCTCGAATTTTGATCTAATCTTCTAATTAATCAAGTCCACAAGATTATATCCGATTTATTTATTTGTTTACCTTAAAATTGGGATGCGAATGAGGTATTGGTGCAACTTTCTCTTCCTCTGCCAAGAAATGACACTTCTTTCCATACCAATCCCGCGATTTCTTATAGTCTCATGGAATTCAATACAAACAGCAAAGTGTTAAAATCTTTGTGCGGTTGGACGTGGCTCTTGCATGTAATTCTGGTGGATTTGATGGCTATTTACTAAGGATCAATTCGATAGTATTGTAATTTTTAAAATAATTATAAATAACTATATTATAAAAATAATCAACAATAAAAAGAATTAATTTAATGTCTGAAAATTTTTATTTTAAAAAATATTATAAGTTTTAAAAATAGTCGATATATTTAAGTAAATCTTACTATTAAATTATTATAAAAATATAAATGATTAAATTGAATATAATGTTAAATAAGATTTATATACACATTTACAAATATGTATAAAAATATTTTTTATTTTGTATAAATAATGATTGTTAGATAGAATAAATATTTTATATTATTAATTTTAATTTTATTTTATTATCTTAATATAATTCGTAATAGTAGTAATAATAATAATAATAATAATCTTTTTAAATTTAATGATTTTATTTCTTAATTAACCAAGGATAATTCTAGATTTTATACATAATTTTAGTTTTTTAAAATCACTTTTAAAGCTCTCAAAATAAATCCCAAATAAGCCTTAAATCAATAAGGGCTCGAGTTCATGTATTGAGTGGAATAATGATTTTGTCATTCTAAAATTTATGCATTTCCTTTGATTTTCTAGATTAGATGATGGCCCTTATTTTAGGAATAAAGAATTATTTTGAACAAAGCAGTGTTTGCATAGAGGAACTACCTTCAAGTGCTAGCAATATTTCCTTGCTTTCCTTCAATTCACTTTTTTTTTATTTAATCCCCTTTACAGCGCTAACAACTTTGGTATTAGAAATGTCCATGGAAGAAGTTCAGCATAGAGTTGAAAACTTAGAAAAGGAGTTAGTATGCCTGTTCACAAAAATGTTAGATCGATTGAGTGTATACGGAGAGTCTGGCAAAGGCCTGTAGATAGAAGAAATAAGTGAACAATCTTCTCCTTTTTGGAATGGTGGGAGGCATGGCAACCATAACGAGGCTTTGCATAAAACAACAAAGCTTGATTTTCCCAAGTATGAGTTGGATGTGTCGAGCGGAACAATACTTTGAAATACATGGAATTCCAAATTTGGATCATGTTTCACTAGCTTTATTCCATTTAGAAAGGGATGCTTAGGTGTGGTTTTAGTTAATTAAGCAAGAGCTTTAATATATGTCGTAGGATTACCATAAGGATGGCTTGCATGCCAAATATGGGCTAAATTAATTTATTGATTATTTTGGGAACTAACTAAATTGAGGCAAATAAGTACAGTAAATGAGTATAAAGCACAATCTGAAACCTGACTAGCCAGGGTAGGATCACTTTTGCAGACTATACAGTAAGTTCTTTCATTAACAGACTTCAGAGATCCTAATCATACTAATGTTCAGGCCACTGGACCGATAGCTTTCATTAATGCAGTAAGGCTAGCTTGCCCGTATGAAGCCAAAGAGATGCCACACAAGAGACTGTGCCAACCTTTATAAGATCAATTGTTCCACTTAAAGAAACAATCAATCTGAAATGACAATTATTAAGAAGATGACTCTAGAAGAGTTGGCAAAAAGAAGAAAGAAAGGCCTTTGTTTTTGTTGCAAAGAAAAACACAGCCTAGGCATGTGTCTAGAAGAGTATTCATGATTCGAGCAATCTAGGAAGAGAATGATAGGGATGTCGAGATAGAGAAAAAAGAATCAAATGGTACAACAACAAAAGAAAATGTTCCAGCAATTTCTTTGCTTTCCTTTGTTGGTACTAAAGCTCCAAAGACCGCAGGCTATATGGAAGTTTACATTACAATCCAGTAGTAATTCTTGTGGATTTTGGTAGTACATACAACCATTGATGTTGGAGATAGAATTAGCGGGAAATTAAATAAAGAGGGGAAGTTAGAGGTAGTTGTAGCTTCTAAAGAAAAATTGGTAAGCTTTAAAGGTGTAACACGGGTCAAATATGCCTTTAAAAGGTATCCTTCATTACTAACATTTTTATCTTACCTTTATAAGGCTAGGATGTGGTGTGAGGGACACAATGGTTAAGGACTCTTAAGACCTATTAAATGAGATTTTGAAAAGTTTTACATCACTTTTCAATCCTTAAAGTGCCTCAAAACCTTAGAAGTTGAAGTCAATAGAATCTAAACACTTGACAAAAGGCAACAAGGTGTCTTTCTTTAACTTAAAGATGAGGAAAAAAATTTACTATAATGTGAAAAAAGAGCTGCAAATTTTAGAAGCGGCTCTTTTTGAACAAAGAAAAATCAAAGAGGGCTGCAACAACTTTGTAGCAGCAAAATTAGAGGCACTCGACTTTGGCACACGACTTTGACATTAAAGAAGCTGAAATGTAAGAAAAATGGTGGTGCTGCAACAAATTTTTACATGAAAAAAATGGTGGTGGTGCAGCAAATTTTGACATGAAAAAATAATATTTTAATAGTTAATTTTGGCTATAAAAAACAAGCTTCCCATTTAGTTTCGGCATCCAAAATTTGAGAGTAGTGATCTCATTTTCTTTAGTTCTTTTTTTTTTTATTCTTTAAGAGAAATTAAGAAGTTAAGAGTGTCAGCTCTTATTATTAGTAATTTGAGAGTTTGGTGTATTGAAATTTTCAATAGTGAGTTAAAATATCATAATACTTGTAATTCTTTTTCACTAGTAAAAATATTTCCTTTTGTCACTTGTAAATGTAGGTTAAAAGTCGAACAACATAGATTAAAAGCCAAATAGTGTAGGCTAAAAGTCGAAAAACATAAATTTTCTAGTGTCCTCTTTATATTTGTTCTTTATTTTCCTTCTAATTTCATTTTAACTATGACTCTACTTCACCCACTAATTTACTAACATACGAGACCCTTTCTTACTACCTTAAGTGCGATGATTTTTAGACAAATTCTAGCTTTTGTTGAAAGAACCAATGGGCCTTCCTTTTGTCAAAAATCTCAACCATAAAATACCTTTATTATTAAGCTAGGACTAGCTATAGTAAAGCTATATTGTTACCCTCATTTAAAAAAAAAAAGAGATTGATAGAATTGTTAATGAAATGCTCAAAGCATAAATAGTTAGATAGAGTACAAGCTCTTACTCTTTTTCAATAATATTAATCAAAAATAAAGATGGGCCATGGAGTATATGTGTTGACTATAGAGCTCTAAAAAAAAACTTTAAAAAAGATAAATTTCTTATACTTGCAATTGAAAAGCTTTTGTTTAAATATTAGATCTTAAATCTTAGTACAGGTTAGAATGCACCTCAAAGATGTAAAGAAAATAGTTTTTTTTTATATGAATAAGGGTCACTATGAATTTTTTGTGATGCCTTTTAGATCATTAATGCACCATCAACCCTTTAAGCTCTCATGAACACTAATGAAAATTTATAGTATTTTTTTTATGACATCTTGATTTATAGCAAAAACTAGAGTCAGAAATATTGTTTGGGCCAAAAATGTTGTTTCAAAGGATGGGGTTTTACGAATCTCAAGAAGATTGAGGCTACGCTTTCTTGGCCTAATCTACAAACAATACAAATAATAGAGGCATTTCTCATTCTTATAGGATACTACCAAAAATTTATCTAAAATTATGTAAAATAATAGTTTGATTAACTTCAATATTGAAGAATAACTTATTCGAATGGAGTGCACTGGCATATGAGACTTTTCAAAAGCTTAAACTTGCCATGACCCAAGGTCTGGTATTAGCTCGTCCCGATTTTACTAAAATGAAGGTCGTATTTTTAGGAAGACAATTTGTGGTGTAGAAAGACCATTATAGCCTTAAACATCTCTTTAGTCTTAGAAGATTAACACTATGGCACAACAATATTGGTAGTACAAATTCATGGGATTGGATTTCATAATGAAGCATACAAAAAGACATGAAAACTTAGCAATTGATGCTTTGTAATACGTCAATTCTTTAAAGGTTATTTAAGTCTTTTTAGCTTTAGCGATCTTTGTACCCTAATCTAAAAAGAATAAGATATCTTTTTCATTATAAGAGAGAGAGAGAGAGAGAGAGAGAGAGAGAGAGAGAGAGAGAGATCTACTAATTAAAAAATGATAGAGAGAAAAAAAAAAGATGAAGAGAAAAGAGAGAAAAAGAAAAAGAAGAAGAAGAAAGTATTCTTCTTAGTTTTGTTATGAGCAACACATGAGATGAAATTGTGTTAGTTAAATAGGATATTATAGAAGAAGATCTAGAGCTAAATTGCAATTCTTGGTTTTCATTAATTTATTATAGAGAAGCATAATTAGACATTTGCAAGAGAAGTAAAAACCTAAATAACAATGTGTTATTTCAAAAATTAGAGTAATTTATACAAATTAATTATTTTAGATTTTGGATATGTTAAACTAAACATCTTTTAGAATATTTTGAAACTTATTTTAAGCTAATTGGGTAAGATTTCAATTAATTATGATTTTTTGAATTCAAGTCTAAAAACTTGAAAATTTCTGATTTTAGTGAAGAACATTAATTACGAAATTAGTTTTAGAAATTCAGAACAGTGATTTTTATAAATTTCTAGCGTAATTATGAAAATTCCATGATTTTATGGTAAAAAATAAATTATTTTTTATTTTTAAAGTATGTCTAGGATAGAAAACAATTTAACAAAATTGATGATGTAAAAAATGTAAATTATTTTTAATGGTTTTTGAAGGAATTAAGCTATGAAATTTTTACAAATGAATTTCTCATATGTCAGTATATGCTCTGTAAAATTTAAGATTTTTTTAATGAGGTAAAAATTTATTAAAAATTAGAAAATATGGACTATTTTATTTTGAGGACCAAATATTAAGGGATTTAAGGTTGAGCTTAGGAGTTGTTTAAACTGGGATGCTTGAGGATATTGTAGTTTATAATCATAACTCTATTATATCTTATGAGGTTTATATTAATGATTTTTTAGGTTGATGATGCCAATACACATTTGTTAAATATGGATGCCAAGAAGTAAATAAACTAGACTTCAAAATGAATTAAAATAAACAATATGTATATATTTCACTTGTTTGAAAAATCTATTTTTAATATGTGCAAATATGGATTTATATGTTTCTACCTATGTATTTACATAATATGTTATTATGTGTGTGATTATATACATGGACATATGTTGTGTGAGGATTTATTAGCATTAGCATGAAAATGCATTAAAGTTTTCTATGAATGAGAAAGTAAATTTTAGCAAATGGAATTTTTGCTTTATAAGATTTTACAATGCAAGCTACTTCTTGAAGTTGTATGGGAGCCATCTGTCAAGGGTCGACGTGCCGTGAAATACCACGCATAACACAACAAAGTGCTACATTATAAGGTATGTATCTTGTTGAAGAAAATGTGAAAGTTTGAAAGTGACAGAAAGAGACTTTTTTGAGTTTGTTTCAAGTATTTTGAAAAGATTATGGCATATCATCTATTACATTATGTATAAGTACTTATGTATTTTAGTATAAGAAAAACTAGTTTGTTTAATGAGTTTTGTACTCACTATAGCTTATTGTGATTCAGTTCTCAAAGGTCAGAATCGATTCGTGATGAGTAGAGAGACCTTAAATTAAGGACAATAGATGATTTGATAAAATTTTTAGATTATTCTGTTGCCTATTGTATTTGAGAATTGAGTTGTTATCAATTGTAAAGAGATATTCAATTACACAAGGGAGTTGTAGATAGATTTATCCTTAGAGTTCAAGTCGGGGTGTTACCGCCTTGTCAAAGAGACGTGAAGAAAACGTTTTAATAGGAAATTTGCATGATTAATTTGTATCATCTTAAGCCATATTGGATAGACTAAATTAGGGAGAAGGTGAAATCCAGTGCAATATTATAAAAGCTAAAGGATCGAATTTAATGTGTGAAGCAATTGGGTCGTAGAAGCAGATTGAAGGAGTAATTTGCTTTAAAGATCAACTTTACTTTGCTGAAACTTCAAGTTAGCTACCACAATCCATGAATTTCTTAATATTACTTATTAAGTCTACATAAAAACTCCACTATAAATGAGAGCTAATTTTCATTGCAAGGGCATAAGAGAGCATATTAAAAAATTTATTAAAAAATTTATCAAAAATTTTAATGTTTGCTAGTGACATAATATAGAGCACATAAAGCAGAATTGATAATTCTCTTTACATTTAAAATTTAATATGAGAATATATCTTTATGGATTTTTGTGAAAGACTTACCTTTTTTAATAATAAAATTAATATCCTTGTAGCTGTAGACAATTTGTTTAAATATGTCAATTTTATTGCCTTATTCCATGTTTACATTATAGTGGAAGCAACTAAATTATTTTTTAATAATATATTTAAGCTACATGGTCATCTAAGATCAATTGAATGTGATAGAGTCCCACATTTTCAAGTTTTTCTAGACAGAACTATTCAAGCTCAATGGCTTTTCTTTCAACTTTAGCTTAAGTTATCATCTTTAAATTGATGAACAAAGCGAAGTATAAATAGAACTCTAAAAATATGTTTGAGGTGCTTCCTTAGGTCTAGACCTAAAGAGTGGGTAAATTGGTTAACTTGGGTTGAATATTGTTGTAACTCCAATAAACATTTAATAGTATAGAAGACATCATTTGAAATTGAATATAGAATGAGTCTATCAAAGCTAGTTAGGTACATCCTTAGAATGTTAAAGCTAGCTATTATGGAGCGAGAATCACGTCTTGAGACGAACTTTGAAAGATGTATGAGAATGCATTTACAAGGATTTATTAAGAATAGGGAAGATTGAGAAGCTATTGTTAATATGTTGCCTTATTCAGTGTTTATGAGACTTGGACTGGGAGAATTACACCCAACTCCAGCGGTATTGCAGCCTGCAAATCGATCCACGAAAATATCTCATAGTATTATGGAGGATGTCATTATCTAGGTAAATAAGTTTTATTTTCCTGTTGATTTGATTATAATTGACATTCAACTAGTGTAGGATTCAAGAAAGCACATCCCTATTATCTTAGGTCATCCATTTTTTACAACTGCTGATGCTCGCATTCAATGCAGGACTGGAAATATGCAAGTCATTTGGCAATATGAACATGGAACTAAATATCTTTAATATTGCCAAATAACCTCATAGTACAGATGATGAAATTATAGATGTGGATTCAATTGATGAATTAGTTGATCATACTTTTTCTTTAAACGTTAGTGATGACCCTTTACTAATATATTTAACTCACTTTGGTTTAAATTTTAATGTTGACAGATTTGTTGATGAGGTTAATGCCTTATTAGATTCATCGCAATGTATGGTCATTGATAAATGGAAGATAAAGATAGAGCAATTGGTACCATTAAAAGAAAATTTCATCCCATCATCTGAATCACCACCAAAGATTGAGCTCAAACCTTCATCTGACCCTCTGTATTCTGCATTCTTGGGAGAAGAAACAACATTGTCAAAAATCATCTTATCTTCTCCTGATGACAAATAAAAGAATAAACACATCATTAACCTCATTTTTTGTTCAAAAAAGAGATTAAAACTTATAAAACCAAAAGAAATTCGTAATGACAAAAATGCTAAGGACTACAAAAAGCGAATGAAAATCGTTCATGACAAGTGGAGCATTAGAAAATCTTTCACACCAGGTCAGAAAGTATTTTTGTTCAATTCTTAATGTCACGTTTCTCCAAGTAAGTTACGCTCTCGATGGTCTAGTCCATCAACTGATCATACTATTTTTTCACATGGAGCTATTAAATTTAAGAATCTAAAAAACTGTATAATTTTTAAAGTTAATGGTAAAAAAAGTAAAGGCATATCACGAATACCAAACATGTGGAAAAAATAGTGCAAAACATTTAAGTGACCTAACATTTTTTTTCTTTCTATTTCCTTTCGGTGATTTGAAGTTTTCTTTTTTCTTTTTAATTATTTTTGCCTAAGTGTGTTTGTTTAACTATTAATTTTTTTCTTATCATTTTTCCTTATGAATATGTAAACTAAAAAGCATCTCTTTAACATTCTTAGATAGGTTCGACGTATACAATCTCATCTTAGAGGCTAGATATGATTTTGTAAAACACATCGTATCTTGAAGCTACAACCATCAGAATTAGTTTCTCATGTTGAGAATTTAGAAAGAGGTCTCAAAGAAATTGAGAGAGGTATCTACAATATCCAAATAGAGCTTAAGGTAAATTCAATAAGAGGACGATGGTAAGTTAATATTTTTTTATTTTTTTATTTACCTTTACGTGTGTTGTGTTTTTACTAGATTTTTTTCTTTCTTTCTTTTGTGTGTTATCATTTTTTTATTCCGATTAAGTGACGGATAACGATACTTGAGATAATCAACGCTAGTTACTTTAGTTTCCTATAATAAATAATATTATGAGTTGAAGGCATGGATAGAGACGAGATCTTAGAAAAACTTCACAAGCAATTTCCTTCACTTCCTAAGAATGCTCTCCTCACCATTTATAAAGTTCGATCCGAATGCATACGATTGCTTATAAAAAATCATATCCCTACTGAAATCCGATGGATAATCGAAGCTAAAGTGCGGTTGGCAGGTGAGTTGCCTCTCAAATTTATTGATTCACGCCGGATTATGGTAAAAGAAATTATTCAAGAAAACGGAGAGCTCGAAAGCTCTCTAATGTTTGTCATAAGTGTGCAAGAATGAGATGCGATAAAAAGCGATGTTCTTTAGGAATGCTGTCAGATGATAGGGAAGATAAAATTCAATTCATTATGGATGGCTTGAATAAAGAGTCATTGGATGATATCTTTTTATCTTTTGAAACGTATTCCAGGGGATACATCTAAAACGCAATACTCCAATTATGGCCATTATTCCAAAAAGGATGTGTAAACTATAGTATTGGGAATCTAACTATAAAAGAGTATGTTTGCCAGTTTGTAAGAAAATTGGATGAAAAGCCTATCCTCGACCCATAGAGGGCATTCAAGTTATTTCTAGACGTAAAACTGGAGAAAGATGTGAGTCACAGTAGTAACTACTTGTAAATATTGTTTTATTTCACTATTGTTTGATCACTTATATTTTTGTCTTTAATAATTTCATGCTATCATTATTTGCTTTGTCTTTTTACTATTTCTTTTTTTACTCTTGAGCCATGTGCTTCACAAGTTATATGACATAGATACGTCACCTCATTTACAGCTGTGACCTATTAATACCAAGATCTTTAAATATGACTTTTTTATTACGACACTCATAAATTATTTTTTAAAAATATCTAATGGCAGCTATTCCCAACAACCAAATCAAGAACATTTGTGTACTCTCTGTATTTAAATATGACAAATATAAAGAATTTATTGAGGCAGTTGTAGACTTGGTCGAAGTATAGCAGTTAGGAAACTATACTTGGCTTATAGAGGAGGTGATTGAGAGTTATCAAAACTTGTTTAAGAAGCCGTTTATACCAAAGGGAGCTAAGTATTAGGCATCAGCCCAAAAATTTTAAAACCTTTTAGCTATTTGTCTGACTCACTAATTGGAGAAAATTGTTAATTCAGGTATAAAAGAGAGAATAACTAAAATGCTGAATCATGCTGATGCCTTTATTTTTTTATCAGGAGATCTTACAACTCTAGAAGTACTAATGATATTAGCATCTTGGTCTCATTTGAACATTCATTAGAAGCCCATTAGTTTGTTAAATGTCAATAACTTTTATGATGGCTTTCTCGCATTTCTTAACCATGCAATAAAAAACTATTTTATTCTTTCCACAATAAAAAAAATCTTTATTTGTGCTTACACTGCTAATAAGTTACATGATCTGTTACAAGCTTATAGACCGGTGTCACATCCTGAGACCTTAGTTTTGGGGTAGCCAACTAATGATGGCAGCAGTAGCCGCAGTAAAAAGTGCAAATTAGATTTAATTTTCCGTTTGTAAATATTTTCTTTTGTGTTGCAGCACTTAAGTGATATCTTTTAATATCTTCTTCTTTCCTTTAAAACATTGAGGACAATGTTTCATTCTAGTTAGGGAGAGGGAATAGTTGATAATTGTGGAATGTCTTAATCTTGGTAAAGTTTTTACTAATTTTTGTTGTAAGAACTAACTGTGGTTAACATTTTATGTCGAAGATGGCTGAATATGGAGTGTAGTGACTCTAAAAACGCATCTTCTTAGTTTGAAAGTTAAAAAAAAAATTTACTTTTCATTCATTTTTTTAGCTTCATTTTAAGTGTGATTTTTCTAATTTTCTCTTTCTAATTTCTCTTTTATAAATATACGCTTTCAAAATTTTAAGTTAAAGATGGCTGAATATGGAATGTCATAATTCTAGAAACGCATTTTTTTAATTTTCTTTTTCTTAACAAAAAAATTAAAAATATATATTTTGTGATTTTTTTTGACATAATGACTTTCAAATTTTAGTATTTGTATTATCTTTTGTCTTAAGTAATATTTCAAATTAAAAAAATATGAATAGATAAAGTTGTGCCTTAGTAAAAAAAAAAATAAACATATACATATGAATAGATAAAGTTGTGCCTTAGTAATATTTTAAAATAAATAATTATTTTGTTCAATAAAATTGTGCCTTAGTAAAAAAAAGAAGAAAAAAATCAAAATTTATATATTAGTTTAAAAAAAGGAAGAAATGTACTCTGTAATCTTTAAAAAAACTTATTTTTTCTCTATGTATTTTGTTTTTCTTTCTCTATTTTTTCATCTTTATTCGTCATATCCCTAACCTACGTTACGTTCTAATAAAAGTCCTTCTTAATTTTAGGAAATTATAGTTTGAAGTATAAACTAGTTACATAGGCTATAAAGATGTATTGATGCATAAAAAAATAATAAAAAAAAGAAAAAATATAAATAAATATATTGGTCTGACTCACATTTTGGCTTGAGATAGTATTATTTCTAAGCTGTGGGCACATTTATTTCATCTTGGTAAGAGTGTGTGATATTACTTTAATATTTGCTCTCAATTTATCATTTATAGAAGTGACTATTGTTATTGGATTTAATTTCTTTATGAGAGTGTCACTACTAGTGAGATTTTAGGGTATTGACATGTCAATTTTGAAAGCAGCTTGATTACAATAACTGTAACAAAATCTACTGGATTGCTGATTTGGGAGTAATATTTCTTAAAGACTGGAGATAATGCTTATACTTTTATTTGATTTACATCATAAAGTTTAATTAAATAAACATGATAGTTAAAAAAAAAGATTTTGGATTTGAATTTGATTTCGCTTAATTTGCTAAGGGCTAAAAATAAGCTAGTTAGGGGATGTATTAAGTGTTAGAAAATGTATATTTATAAAAGAGAAAATTGTCATTTTACATTTCAAGTTCTACTAACTTCTTTACTTTTTATATTTAAGTTTCTTGTGAATTTAATTATATGTGTTTTATTATAATTAAGTATTTTACATATTTTAGGGACATCATGGTCATTTCATAATAAACAAGACATCGGATGACAAAAAAGATATCAAATCTGAACTCAGAACGATTGAAAATCTTAGGAGGAGTATAAAAGTAAAAATATTATTATTCACTTGTACAGTACTTTTCACATATATTGTACTGTTCATGATACTATTTATGACATTGTTCATATATACTTACAATGACCTAGCATTGACCGATGATGTGGTATTGACCAATGATGTGGTACCGACCAATGACGTAACAGCATTTGATTGGAGGAATGATGTGGCATTGACTGATTATGTGGCGTTGACTAATGATGTAGCTTGACTGATGAGGTGTCACAATCTTATTAGATAAAAATGTTTATGCGCTGTTGACCGATGATATGATAGTATATTAGTAGATCAGAAAAACATGCATACGGTCATGTATATAAACGGAATAATAGCCCTAATGATATGTTCAAATCAATCAGAACTTGCCACATGGCGTAATCCTATACATCCAAATTATTTTAATCTAATAACTATGATTTACTTAGTGTATCTATAAAAGAATGGCTCATTCCCCCCTAATTTGACACCCCTGAATTCTTTTTTTAGCTTCATTTTCTGAAATTTTTTCTCTATCTTATATTTTCTTTGTATTTTAATAAAATTCTCATTTTATCCTTAGTTTAAATATAAGTCGCTAATTTTCTTTCAAGCTTGAGTTGAAGGTGAAGTCTCAACATGTCCAAAGGCTTAATTTGTAGATTTATTTTATTTTTTCCTCTAATTTTTGTGGATGTTTTAATATTTCTTTAACAAATAGTAGTAACAAAATTATTACTGTTTAGCACGATAAGCCGTTAGCACCATATTAATTAGAGTGTGGTTCATGAGAAATAGATTTCTCCCTCATGATTTAATTGATGTTAATAAGAAATATTGAACCCTAGAGCATGTTAATGCAGATCCAAATACCCAAGTGCTTTATTATAACAGTTACATTTTTTATTATTCTTGTCATTTAATTCAAAATTTAGGATAAATTCACCACAATTTAACTACTCACCTAGAAAATTAAATTCAACATATAATTATAGATCCACCTCCTCATGGGATCGACACTTGTCACAATTAATCTATTCTACAATATATTCGTCACTTGCGAGTTCAATAAAATTTACACAACAACAGTCCAAGTTTAATAATCAAGTAGATATTGTCTACTTTGAGCACATAGCCTATCATAAGCTTCAAAACCCAAGCACATCAACTTAGTTCAAAGAGTCCATGATGAACTCACTTCCTAGTGATATGCAATGTTATATATTTTCTCATTTAAAGACCTGCGTCCTTATAAGGTCAATGGGAATGGAATGAAATCATATTATTAACTAAAAATCATATTATTAATATGTTCATTCACACATGTGATTGAGAGTTGGCTTTAACGCCAACTATTAAGTGGATATTGTCCACTTTAGGCACATAGTTTGACACACTTTTATTATTGGGCTTTGCAACCTAAATGCATTTTTTTCCTTATGAGAGCTCACGATTTATAAATCATTCCAAGAGCTCACTCGGTGCCTATGTGGGATATTACATATTTTTCCTATAAGAACCTTGCATCCTTGTAATGGTCATTGGAAATATAAAAAAAATGAAAAAACATCATAAATATATCAATACAGATAGCTCACGACCTTAATATTAATTGTAATATCCTAAGCACAACATTTCATACCTTAATACTGATTGTAATATCTCAAGTCCAATAATTAAGTAGATATTATCTGATTTGAACCTGGCATGGTTTTGTTATTCCTTTAGAACCCAAATGTGCATTCTTAATTGAAAGAACCTATAATTTATAAACTAATCTAAGAACTTCCTCACTAATAATATGAGATATTACATGAAGCCATTCAAAAGAATTAGCAAGTCAGCTTACAAGTTGATATTACCACCTGCATCTAAGATTCATTCCGTGTTCCAGGTAGCTTAGCTTAAAGGAAGAATTGGCAAAGAATGTTTTGTACAAACTTATCTTACAGAAATCAACCAAGATGATCAACTTATACTAGTGCTAAAGGTTGCACTTGAGCAAAGGACAAAAAAGGGAAATAAAGAAATTCTTGTTCGTTGGCAAGGCATATCACCTGCAGAAAGCCACTTGGGAGGATTGTGTATCAATTGGAAATCAATATCCTGAACTCATCCTTAAGAGAAAGAAAGGATGTACTTTGAGATGTGGCTCTTGCATGCAACTCTAGTGGGGTTTCATAGTTATTTGCTGAGTTAGTAAAGACTAAGTCAAGGTCTATTTAATGATCAAATTTGATTTTATAGTTATTTATTTTATGCATGTTCTTGATATCTTTTGATTTTCTAAATTAGATAATGGTTCTTATTTATAGATTTTGTTATCTTGCTATTGTATATAACAACTCATGAAATGATTAAAGGTGTGTAAAGTTATTTTGAAAAATCAGTACCTGTGTGGAGGATTTGGACTCTCAAAGTGCTAACAAAATTTCCTTACTTCACTTCAATCATCTACTTTTATTCAATTAACTTTAGAGTTGCAACACAAGAGTCAACCTACAATAAAGCACTGTATCTCATTCAGAGCATGCACCCAACTGGTGCAACCAATTTTTAATTGGTTAATATAATAATATTACATTTTAATTTGTTTTTAATGAGAAAAATATTAAAAAAATAAAAAAAAGATAAAATTGTAATTAAATTAAGCGAAAGATGAACTTATTTTAAATTTATAAATAGTACATGAAACTATAAAACTAATATAAATATATCACAAAATAGTTACATTCCCACTTGTTTTATCACATTCCAATATTTACCGTACATATTCAAGTTAAGTTTTCAAATCATATTTTTTGTTATGATTTATTTAAATTTTGTTTAGTTATTTCAACTAAATTTTTCAAGTACTATATTTTCATTTTTTCATTAAATTCTAACTTTTTAGGTGGATTTTTCAAATCTATCTTCTACATTTTTACATTCTGTTAGACTTTATCTAATTTCTAATAAGTTATTCTAACTTATTTTCCCACTGCTTTTAAGTCTTACATTCCGACTATTTTCACAGAGTTTTAACATTTTTGGTAGATATTTCTACTTCTCTTTTAGAGCCTTACTTCACATTGGAATTTATCAAATTCATAGAAATTATTCTAACTTTTGAGTTAAGTTTATCAACTCTTGTTACCATTATTTTTTATTCTATATTCATATTCATTTTATTGAATTATAATATTCTGGATGGGAGTTTTAAGTTCACTTTTTAAATCCTTACTTCTTGTTAAAATTTATCAATTTCTTGGTTAAAGCATTCCGACTTTTAGGTTAATTTCATCAACTCTCATTAACACTAGTTTCTACTTTTATAGTCCTACACTTTTTATTGAATTTCAATATCTTGGATGGATATTTTAAATTCATTTTTAGATCCTTACTTCTCTTTGAAATTTATCAATTTTTTACTAAATTATTCCAACCATTGGGTTAAGCTCTTCAATTTATATTGCCACCACTTTTTGGTTATTTATTCCTACTCTTTTTATTAAATTTCAATATTTTAGGTGGTGTTTCAAGTTCACTTCTTATATCCCTACTTTCTTTTGAAATTTATCAAATTCTTAGTAACTTGTTCACACTTTTCAGTTAAATTCATCAACTCTTTTTCCTATCAGTTTTTGATTAATATTTCAGCTTTTTTTTATTGAATTTTAATATTTTGGGTGAACATTTCAATTTCATCTTTTTAATCCCTACTTATGATTGGAATTTATCAAATTCTTGGTGATTTGTTTCTAATTTTGGGTTGTATTCTTCAACTCTTATTTTCACCAATTTTCACTTCTATATTATTACTCTTTTTAATGAATTCTAATATTTTGGATAGAAGTTTCAAATTTTTTTTAGATTTCTACTTGCCATTATAATTTATCCAATTCTTAATAATTTATTCCAATTTTTATGTTAAGTTCTTCAACTCTTATTTATACTATCTTTTGGTTCTATATTTCTTTTTTTTTAATGAATTCCAATATTTTTTTGCGAAATTTTCAAATTTAATTTTTAATCTCTATTTCCCAGTGGAATTTATCAAAATATCGTTGCATAATTCTAATATTTAGGTTGACTCTTGCTTTTTCCCCACCATTTTATGATTCTATATGCCAAGACTTTTTATTGAATTCTAACATGTAGGTGTATATTTCAACTTTATTTTTCATGTTTTTAGTTTCTGTTGTAATTTATTAAATCATCGGTAAGTTATTCCAATTTCTAGGTGTATATTCCACCATTTTTTTCATTCTATATTCCAAATGTTTTCACTGTATGCCAACATTCTTGGTGGTTGTTCGGAGTCGCATTTTATTACAGTAAAACATTAAAATATTAAGGTAAATTACATTTGACCTAATAAATATCAACTTACAATATAATTTTAAAAAATTAACAACAAAGTCTATTGTTATTTTTGAACTATTTTTACATTTATTAAGCTATCACAACTAGTTTTTTAAGTTATAAAATTAAAAATCATTGCTGAAATATTTTTATTTATTTAATATTGATATTCATTGCTCCAAGAAATATGATTGTGAATTTTATTATCATTTCTTTTATATAAATTCTTACTCTTTTCATTAAGTTCTGACATTTTACATAGATGTTTCAAATTGATTTTTTAGATCCATACTTTTCATTACAATTTATCAAATTTTTGGTAAGCCATTTGTAATTTTGAGAAATTAACTTTTTTTTCACCATTTTTTTGTATTATATTCACTTCTTTTTATTGAATTTCAACATTTTGGATGTAAGTTATAAGTTCATTTTTCAGATCTCTACTTCCCATGGAAATTTATTAAATTATTATTAAGTCATTCCAATAATTATTGGATTGATTATTTTGCCATTTTTTTAGTTTTATATTCTGATTCTTTTAACTAAATTCCAATAATTTGAATAAATATTTTATTTACTTTCTATATTCCATTAGAATTTAGAAATATATTATAAGTCGTTCCAACGTTTTTGGATGACTCTTTTACTCTTGTTTTCACCATTTTTTATTTGGATGTCTATTTTTTAATTCAATTCCAAGATTCTAAGTGGATATATTAAGTTTATTTTTAGAACATACTTATTTCTTTTATTGAACTTATCATTTATTATAATTTTTTGAACAAAATTTTGAAAAATCAATTTTTTTCAACACTATGGATCCGTACTCCCCCCCCCCCCCCAAAAACCCAAACAAAATGGTCTTTGTTACTTCATGGTATTTCTTGAAATTAATTATATGTATACTTCGAGCTTTTAATCTTTTACATATTTAAATGATTTTGCTTAGATTTTTTTTAAAAAAAAGAACTGATTGTGCAACATAAAATTTTCATCATTATATTTAGTTTTAAAAATTATTTCTTTAATTTCTCATCACTTCATCTTTAGCTTAAATCCAACTCTATTAA
Source organism: Aegle marmelos (assembly GCA_030449875.1). Lineage (NCBI taxonomy): Eukaryota > Viridiplantae > Streptophyta > Magnoliopsida > Sapindales > Rutaceae > Aegle > Aegle marmelos. Next base: position 14,913,608 of record JASUUL010000094.1, on the reverse strand, counting down.
ACTGCCATTAATTTGTCTTTTCTAAGTACATTAAACACAGCAAAAGCAACTCAAATTAAACAATATTTTTATAAACACATTAGAAAATCATTGCAATCTAGAAAAAAGAAAATATATTAAATATTAAAAATAAATTTCTGTAATAGAAAATTTTAATACTATAATTTTTAAGAGAAATTTTCTCAACACCTCCTTTCTTTTGCAGAACAAATTAAAAAAGAAAATTAACTTCATTTACAACCAAATAAGATTGCAGCCAATTCTTGTTCACTACTCAACTATGCACCATTAGAGAAAAAAGATAAAATAATGCCAAGCAATTGTAAAAAAACTATTTCTATTATTTCTATTCACCCCTTTGATCTGGAGACAGCCAGCTGAAGCTTGGGCTGCTCACCGGCCTTGCTTGGATTCAACCACTTGAGAGGATGCCAATAGCAGTTTCTGCATCGGATGTTCTGCAATATTTTCCCTTGTCAATCGTTCTATACTGGAAGCATAAAAGATTAAAAAAGGACCAATAATAAAAAATTAAGTGACAATTCAAAATGTTATACAATGTAAGTTGATTACAAAACTCTAATAAGAAAAGAAAATATTAAGAACATTACTTGTGAAAAAAATGAAATAATGATTCAAAAATATAAATCTTGATGTACGAATCTACAAATGAAACCCAAAGCCTGAAGATCTATTTTTCAATGAATTTTTTTAAAAAATTAATTTTATATTTCTTTGAAGGTTTTTGAACAATACATAAAGTTATTTTGAAAAAAATGTCAACAATAATAACATAAAATATAAATTTTAAAAAAATATTAAAAAAAATTGTTAGAATTAAAAATTGTGAAATGGGCCTTTGAAGGTTTGATCTTACTTTGACTTGCAAGGTTGATCAAAGAAATTATGATTAACATGGTAATTTTTAAATGAAATTATAATTATAAAAAAATTAATATCTTGGATTTTAAGATTTATTTATTTTTATTAAATTTAGAGGTATTCTTGTAGTTATAATTTTTTATTTTTTAAAATTTTATAGAACAAAATAGTCATTTAACTTATTGTCCTTTCTATTGGCTAATCACCCAAATTCTAGCTGATGTAGTGGTCACAAATTTATATTTAGACACTAGCAACTCCTAACTCTACCACTACTACTATTATTGCCACTGCTAATAATAATAAGAAATTACGTTATCTACCTAAAAATAGAATTTTTTTTAATGACTTAATTATTGCTTGTCCAACAACTAAATGGTTATAGAAATATACTTTTGGATCAATTGTAAGTTATAGTTAATGTAACTTTACAGTTGTCAGGATTATAATAAGCTCAAGGCATATAAATGAAAATAAATTTATAAGACTTTGCTTCTCTCCAATAGCACAAATTTAACAAGCTTCAAAAATATGAAATTACGAAGCTATAGAAATCTTAAATTTAGTGTCTTATTCATCTGAAAATAGGAGATTAGAGAAAATATCTAATAGGTAAAATAATATTTATAAGAGTGACAGTGATTACTGATAATACATAACATAATTTAGTTGAATTTAAATTGATTATATTTGTGAGGAATGATAATTATCAAAAAAATAATAAGAATAACAAACTTATGAAGAAAAAATTCACAATTTGTATCATTAGTTATATGTCACTCATCATTAATTGTCAAGTACAAAGTTTTGCCTAACTTTATTTTTTATTTGTTTTGAGTTAATATTATAACCTCTATCAATTAATGACTCGTCAATTATGATACAAGTTATGTAAAGTGGAATATTACTTTTGATTATATCTATAACAATCATAACATTATGTGAAGAATAACAGGTATAGTATTTAACCCTTCCTACATTGATTGGGAGGGAATTAGGTTGCTGTTAGGTTATAATTAAAAAAAATTAATTATAATGATGTGAAGTGTTCTTACAACATTAATCACAATTCCATATTTATAAAATTTATTATGTAATAAACATTCTAGACTACATGAAATAATTTTTAACATTATTTTAATTGTATGAGATAATTTGCATAAGAAGTTGTATGCATATTACTCAAAATATCATATTAATATTTGAAATTATATTGACTTATATTCATAGCGTGTTACTCAAAATATCAAATTAACACTCCATATTGTTTATATTGGTATACAAAATTAATCTTGTCAAATTAATATTAATATTATTTGATGAGCAATTTCGACTTTTGTTATTTAGTTATAATCGATGTAGGGTGAATTTGATTTACGAATGTGTAATTTGATGAGTAATTTTAACGTTTCCTAATTAAAAATAATAATAATAACGTTTCCAATTTCATGTTAAATTGAGGGGTCTTTGATAATTTGCTAATTTAAATAGCTATATTTTCAATTTACATAAGGTACAAGCAACCAACTGATAAATACCGTTGATATCTGCCACTATCAATAGTTCACCGCAAGTCTCGGTAGCCAGATTTATTTATAAAATGTCGCAACTGTCGGATGGCCTCATAAGAGATCCAACGGTTAATGAATTTTAGATAAAGAATTCAACTACCGCTGTCTGCGACGCAGCGTTGTATTGCAGGTGGAGCCGCAACACAAAGGCACAAATTAAGCTAATGAATCTTCCGTGCAATTATTTATTTTTTTTTAAAAAAGTAACCTTCAACAAATGTACTTTATTCCTTTTCGGGAAAGAAGGAAAAAAAAAAAAAAAAAACCTTGTAAAATGGAAAGAAATTGATGTGTATGGACTACGAACAGCCGCATCCCCATCATTCGCAGAGAACTTCTTCTACGTTGTATGCGTGCCTCTAAGCCCAACACCCACCTTTGCGGCCGACGTACACAGCGAGGCCAGTAACTCGTCATTGGACTCCGTGTGAGTGCGCGACACCTATTCTCACAACTGAAGGTGTTCGGTTATTCTTGGAAGTCGGAAACAAACTTCTGATTTTGATTTTCATGGTGAGCAGGCCTTGGAAGCTGAACCAAAATTGAACATAAAGCAATCAGAATTTGCGTGTATCAAAGCAAAGTAGCTGTCATCTTCCATCTTCTAAAGTGACAGTGAGCTCATTATGAGAGAATGTTTCTTGTTTACTCAGCGAAGAAGCCCTACTAGAGGTAGAAGTACATCGACGGACCACAAAGGCCGGCTGTTTGGGCGTTGGCAGAGTGGCAGTCTCACTTCCAAGCATGAATACGATATTTGACATCGTCGGACGCTCACTGGGATCTTCCTGTACGCATAAGAGACCGACAATTACACACTTCACTACATCCTCTACATCGCAATTTTCGCTTATGCTCTGCTCCACTAGATTCATTGCCTTGTCTTCTTTCCACAATTGCCATGCCTGCAAACAAATAAACAAACAAACAGATGTTGTTAATTAGTTATAAGCCTAAGTGAATGTGATAAAAATAGATAGAGATCCTCTTCTGACTTGTCAGTGGAGTGGATTATTGGTTATGATATAATATTATGAAAACGCAAATTGCAGCACACTTACGTAGCCTAAAAGACTCAAATTCTGTTCTGGCTGATAAAATCCTGTATTCCTTTTGCCACTGATGATCTCAAGTACAACAACACCAAAGCTGAAGACATCAGACTTGAATGAGAATAGCCCATCTAATGCATATTCAGGAGACATATAGCCACTGCATTAATAGTAATACGTGCCAGTTAGCATGTTCTGCCTCATTAATACTTGTTTTGAAGAATGTAAAGTTATATATGTGTATTTCTGCATACTACTTACTAAGTTCCAACTACTCTCTTTGTGTTAACAGCTATTTCTTTGCCTCCGAAAATTCTAGCCAAGCCAAAGTCTGAAATTTTTGGATTCATATCCTCGTCTAATAGAATGTTGCTCGTTTTTAAATCTCTGTGTATAATCCTCAGCCTAGAATCTTGATGAAGATATAGAAGGCCCCGAGCAATTCCCAATATGATGTTGTAACGCAGCTCCCAGTCCAATAGCATGCTTAGTTTTTTATCTAAAGCAAGGTTTCATTAACTTTGAATTAGTATTAAACAACAACTATATGAAGGAAATATATATGCATATGTATAGGTAGAGGCTAACCAAATAGGAAGGAGTCCAAGCTTTTGTTAGGCATGTATTCGTAGAGTAGCATCTTCTCATCTCCGCTAACACAGTAGCCCAAAAGTCTCACAAGATTTCGGTGTTGAAGTTTGGCAATCAACACCACCTCATTTTTAAATTCCTCTAAGCCTTGTCCGGAGCAACTGGACAGTCTCTTCACTGCAATTTCTTGTCCTCCTGGGAATTTAGCCTGATAGTACAATCCTACATTAGACAACACTAAATTGTAAATTAGTTGACAAAAAGCTTCAATAATGGGTGTTATTACCTTGTAGACAGCCCCAAAACCTCCTTGTCCTAGCCTGTTTGTGTTTGAGAAGTAATCTGTAGCGGCTAGTATGCTCTCGAAGTCAAAAAATGGTACATCTATGCCTTTTGCATTGTCTTCTCGGAACCGTCCTGAGTCGATCATGTCTTTGACATGTCTCGCACTGTCACACAAGTGAAGTGCCAGATTTCTCCGAATGTCTCCCCTGTTTCCTGGATTCATAATTCTCATTGTAACAAGGTAGCTGTTTTTCTGTTTTAGGGAATAGTGATTCAGTGATTAATAGTTACCTTGTCCCGCGGCATTTCTTCTTCTTCTTTGGACATATATATAAAGAATGGTGCTAGCAAGGCTAACTAAAACGAGTATGCTTATAAAAGTTATCGCAATTGTCAGAGACAAAGGTATTTTTCCTCTTGAAACCCCATATATGTGCTTCCTGTCACCACCTACCAGAGTAAAGAAATATTACCATTCATACAAATAAAATCCATAAATTTTCCAAATATTTGAGTTTTTCCACGGCAGTAAATTCCATATTTCATTTAGTCAAACTTCATTCTCTTGAATGTTTACTGATTTTCAGAGTCAATGAGATAAATAATTTTATATGTAATTCCTATATATAATTACGATCTACAGTCAATTTCACGGCAATAATTATTCTATATTCTTTTTCCTCACAGAGTTAAAATCTTGCATGAAAAGCAGAACAATGTGTGCTTTAGATAGGTAGTGGTCTCACCGTTACTACAACTTAAACTTGAGCTATCCCATTGAAAGTTTCCATCACAAAGGCACCTTTTCTTCCCATCTCTTGTTTCATTGCATGAAGAATTTGGCCATCCCTTGCAGTCTGCAGATGACGAGCAAGTCGGCTCTGGTGATGGTTCCCATGATATCTCCACTTCATTAGTACCTGCAAGTGGATCTGCATTGCACCAGCCAGTGACATGAAAAGGTGATGACCGGTCAAGATGCAAAAACTTGGCTCTTGAATTGCCTACTTCACAATTCTCTCCGACTTTGGTTTGTATGACAAATTTTCTAGCTTCTGGATTGATTCTTGTGACTTTGAATGTGCCACCAGGTGCCTGAAAGTTAACCTGGCCTGTAGAGATGTTGCAGTAGAAGTTGAAGTAAGCAGCATCACCACATTTTGGACCAGTACTAAGGGGATAAGGAATCAGGTTTGTTCCACAAATCTTACAAGTTCTTGGCATTAGTTCTGCAAAAGGTGAACAATAGTTAAAACGTAAGTGGGTAACTCTGGTACCGTTAGGCCTTCGTGTTGTGTTCTCAACATTGAAATTCGACTTGGTACCTCTCAGAGGTGTTGATTTTTAACATAAACTATATAGAGTAATCCTGTGTCAGCCTGAAATGACATTTCCTAATAATGTGACCCATCATAATAGTTTTTAATCTAAAATCAATTGTAACTTTCATTTCAACAATATCTTAAAAAAAGGAAAAAGAAAAAGAAAAAGAGGTACCAGGACCAGATTAGTCAGATAAATTAGCCACCACACTTCACGGGGAAAAAATGTGTCTTCTAATTCTGCAGGCTGCAGAGGCTCAAATTTGCAAATACTTAATGGTGATTTGGACAGTGCTTAAGCTAATCAAACTGGAACAATTCTGAAGATTTTAAATTTGGGGGGTGCAGCATCCTCAAAATTGTATTGTAAGGGGTGTTCAAGCCCATTCCCATTCTGGAGGAGTCATCTAACTAAGCAAGTGGGGCAGTAAATGTGAGTCCTAAACCTCAGAACTACCAAGAAGTAACCCTAGCACTTATGCTATTGTGTTTTCATTCGCAATTCAAATAGCTATGAGTTTAATCATTATCCAAATAATGTAAAATTCATACCTACATCCTGGCCTGCCACACGGACATTGAGGCTACCACCGCCCTCATACTCCTCCTGGAGATTATTGAGATCCAGAGACCAAATCCAGCAAGCATTGCCATCAGTAACACCCCGTTGTGTGATTTTTGCTTCTTCATATGAATAAGCCTTGCACTGGCAGTTATTGAGGCACTCTAATTTGCATTCCATTTCATTCTTAGCCTTAAATTGCGAGTCAGGGTTCCCTATATTCATCATTTGTAAACTCAAGAATGTATCACTCTCAGCAGTTTTGCCACATATTTTTGACTTTCTGGAGCATCCACCAGAAAAGTCTCCATTGTTCCAGTTCTCTGGCAAGCTAGGATCAAACCCAGGCAAACATTTGCACAACACCTTATTTTTGCTATTACAGATACCAAAATTTCCACAAGCGTTATAGACACTGCAGCTGTCTCTCGGCTGTGCCCAAATTAAAGACCAATCCTTCTCATTTTTCCACTTAAAAAACAGAATCTGGCCAGTAAAACTCATTATCATCCTTGTGTCACTGTATAGCGCTGAAGTGAGGTAAGGCACAGTGATATTTTGGATGCTTGAGGTGAAATTTGATAGCAAGTAAGACAGTGCAAAAGGCATCTCATCAGAACCTATGAATTTACCTGAAACTCCACTCTTCCAGTACCTCATTGATCTTTTCCAAATGACGAACTGGCTATCTCCTTCTTGATCCAGCTGAAAAGTGAAGTTCCCAGGCGCGGGATCCTTGTAACTTGTCCATGAAGTCAATATTATGTTTTCATCCATTTTCATGCCTGGAAGAAATGTATCGGCTGGATTGTCAAAACTCTGCCATAGAATCCTTCCCAAGTGATTCTCTTCATCTTCATCACTGATGACAAGATTCCCACTATCCATAATTTTTGCTGTTCTGTTCATAGGAGGCGATCTTTCAAGATTTGTCGACCAGTAAATTCTCCCATTTTCATCGAACACTTTAAGGTTGCCATCTCCTGCAATGGAAAAAACTCCACGGTCATCTAAAACTGGACTGTCCCGATTGGCAACCCATACAATTATTTGTGGATTAGACCGGTAATACCATATTCCTACATATCTTCTGTGAACAGCGCTGTCATTGGGAGTGAAGAACCCTAGTTCAAATTTGTTGCCACTTGAAACAAGTGTGTCTCCTCGAGTGTCACAAATCAAATTGTCTAACACTGTTATGGTATCTTTAGCTAAGGCATATTGAAAACGGGTGGAAATGAAGAACGCATGCAAAAAGAAGACTGATATCATGTGTTCTATGTACCATCTAATGATGAACGTGTTTGTGATCTTTCCTCTTTTTCTAGTCATCATGAAAGGATGTAAAATAGATTCTAGAACTTAACTAGAGGGCTTGCACTAGTAACCAATCGTCAACTTTTTAAAAATTACTGATGGGTTTTGCATTATCGACAATGCCCCCACACGGAGATCAGTGGTGACATAGTCAACAAGTTACAGTAAGTTGTGTTGATCAGAGTGGAAATGCTCGCACAATTGAATAATTGTCTAAAGTTAATAACGACGGCCTTGTCTCATCTACGAATAAAGTTGTCCTGCGGACTGGAAATATAAAATAAGGGGTGAAAGGTTAGACAGCGTTCACTTTTGAAAAGTGGCGTAACCAGAATTCAAACCATGCAGCGACAAATTTACTTATTTTTATTCTTTTTTTGATAGAATTTGATTTTTCTCAAATGTTTATGAATAATTTTAGATTTCTGATATTGATTTAAAGTAATTTTAATGATCATGATTTAATTTTAAGTCTACATTTTTACTTGCAAAGTTGGTGGAGAGTGGGGACAAATGTTATCAGGGACAAATAAAATTTTTAGTTGAAAATTATAAAATATTTTTAAAAAATATTAAAACTCGCTGGGCAACTGTCCTACTCATCTTTATGTAGCTCTTTGCATGCATGTCCAAAAAACATTAGGTTAGGAACTGAGAAAACCTCATATACAATCTGTCCATGTAAGAAATTTTCAAACAAGGGGAGCAAAATAATCAATTAAGTTATTCGATGCGGTCGAAATCGAATTGGTGCTTTTTTTTTTTGGAGACATGAATTAAGAGTGATAAAGTTTAGTTATTACTTCGGTGTCTTAACCACATTTGTTAAATGCTGGGACACGGGTCGGGAGCTTCAGCTTAGCATTGCGTGTGATGTGTGTGGTCTAGTTGTAGTGGGGTTGAAAAATCATCCATGGGTTCGAATCTCAGTAAAGTGGCCTAAACATAAAGCTTTTAGTATTGAGTAGCAAATTGCGAGGCAAAGTTGCATTATTGGGACAGCAAGCTGGCTAGTAATAAAGGTCAAGGCCTTTGAAATTTGTCTTAATCATCTTTTTATAACTGGTCCCCTGGCTCCTCGTCTCTTCTTCCTCTTCTAGAATGAAAAGACCATGGACATGACTACTCTACCCTGGCCAATATCTAAAAGAAAAAAATAATAATAATTATCTCTCTCTCTCGAAGTATATAATTCAATGATAATGACCCATGAAGACTGTGTTGGCTGCTGTAATCATCAGCTTCAATACATTTTTAAATAACAAAAGGTTGCAATAGGAGGCTAGAGTAATTTCATTGCCGTCAGACTTCACTTGATGTTTGTCCTTGGATGAGACTGCAGGTTCTAGTCATTACATTTGTGATCCAAAGCATTGCATTAACATTGAAAATCATGATTCCCTAACAACACAGGATACATTGCAGGCACCTTCCTATATGAGAACCAACGTTTGATGATGTACAGTAAGCTGATTGTGCAGGATTAATAGAAGGAGGACAAACTTTTTACGATTTCTCACCGATTATCTACCTTCTAAACTATGTGATATTTCGTTGTATGATTCTGGTTTATTGGAAGTAGAGGCTGAGCTAGAAGATCCTCTCCTCACGACAAAGGCTGGTCGTTTAGGAGATGCAACGTTCATAGCTTCACTGCAAAGCATGATGACAACATCAGACATGGTAGGACGATCATTTGGATCTTCCTGAACGCATAAGAGCCCAACATTTATGCACTTTAAGATTTCATTTGCTTTTGAGATGTCAACTAGTTTCTGATCCATCATATCTAATGCTTTGCCTTCTTGCCACAATTTCCATGCCTGAAAGTTTAAATCAATTAGAAATTGATAAAGAGGTTTAAAATGGTTAAAACAGTACGAAAATTTCTTCTCTACTTACGTAACCTAGAAGGCTCAAAGCTTGTTCTGAATTATAAAACCCAGTGTTTCTTTTTCCACTGACAATCTCAAGCACTACTACGCCAAAGCTGAAAACATCGGACTTGACTGAGAAAAATCCATCTAATGCATACTCTGGAGACATATAGCCACTGCATTATAGCAGACATTGTGATTTTTCACTTATATTAGTTGGACAAATTGAATACAATTTCCATAATTTATTGCATAAGGAACCTGAAATCTGTGTATACGATAGAGCTATAACTTACTAAGTTCCAACCACTCGATTTGTGGTTCCCTCGGTTTGTTTGCCTTCAAAAATCCTTGCCAAGCCGAAGTCAGAAATTTTTGGATTTATCTCCTGATCCAGCAGTATGTTGCCCGTTTTCAAGTCTCTATGAATAATTCTCAGCCTAGAATCTTGGTGAAGATAAAGAAGCCCTCTAGCAACTCCAAGAATGATGTTGAAGCGCATCTCCCAGTCCAATAACACACTGCGCGTAGCATCTGAAAAGGTTTTCATTTCATGTACAAAGGCCTTAATCTTAGTATCTACGGTTGCTAGCTTCTATTTATCAAAGTACACTGTATTGTTGTGTTGACTTGAAGATAATTAGGACATGGGTTAAGGACTAACCAAATATGAAAAAGTCCAAGCTTTTATTGGGCATATATTCATACAACAAAATCTTTTCGTCCCCTTCTATGCAGTAGCCCAGAAGTCTAACAAGATTGCGATGCTGAAGCCTAGCAATCAGCACAATCTCATTCTTAAACTCCTCCAAACCCTGTCCTGAAGCACTTGAGAGCCTTTTCACGGCAATTTGTTGACCTCCGGGAAACAGACCCTGTGATCACAATTATTACAAGCAGAATTGCATTAATGACTGAAAACTTGCTGCAATGAATGCTAGTGTATCTTGTGAGTATTACCATGTAAACAGGACCAAATCCCCCTTTTCCGAGTTTATTTTCTTCTGAGAAATTATCTGTAGCAGCTAATATGCGTTCAAAATCAATGAAAGGTAAATCTATGCCTTTCTTGTCTTCTTCTTTGAACTGGTCTGAGTGTACCATGTCCTTGACATGCCTCACAGTCTCGTAAAAGCGAGCTGACATATTTGGTCGATTGATCGATCTGCCTTCTGAATTCAAAACATCATTTGTATTATCATAATCTCATGTAAGCTAAATGGAAGAACAGCTAACATTGTTTAGTTCTGTTTTGTTGTTCTAGTAGAATAATGTGCACAATGGAGACTAGTTACCTTGACTATTCATTCTTTTACGTCGAGTGTAAAAATAAATAATGATGCAAGACAGAATGATCCCACTAGCAATAGTCAATCCAAAAATCAGAGACCATTGCTGCTTCTTTCTTCCATTAAAGGCTTCAACTTGCTGAGTTGAATCATCCCCTGGCTTATTTTCAACTCTATCTGCAAGAATAATACTAGTCTTAAGAATAGATATGTAGAAACAGTGAGCATGACACAATTTCAAATGCCATGTATGAGAAATAAGATGAAGCCGTTTTATTATTTTAACGATCAAAATGCATATGTTGATATAACAATGATCACACCAGGCCATCCATTGCTTGGAAAGCCAATTCTTCCTTTCTCTACAGAAACAATTTTGCCAGTGGCACATATATCGTTTCCTTTTAATGAGTAATTTCCATTCTTACCTTGAGTACAATTTAAAGCATTGCCATCCCACCAAAAAGTTTCTTTGCAGAGGCACCTCGTCTCTCCATTATCCATTGAATTGCAAGTCGAATGTGGCCAATCTTCACAGTCTCTTGGTGAAGTACATGTTGGCTCGGGTGGAGGACCCCAACCAATCTCTACCTCGTTTGCATTCTTAGATGAGAAATCAAAAGTTGAATTTCCGAAATTTGCAGGGCCAATAAAATGAAATGGCAATGATTGGTTGAGATAAAATGTTCCGATCGCATTCCTATTGTGATTATCTGCACCTTTTAATTGGATAGTGAAATTTCTTGAATCTGGGTAGATTCCAGTGACAGGGTAGGTGCCACTGGGTGCCACGAAGTTAATTTGTCCTGTGTATGTGTTACAGAGAAAGCTGGAGTACCTGGGGTCACCACAATCTGCCTTAGTGCTTAGAGGGTATGGTATCAGATTTGCACCACAAGTCTCGCAATTTCGTTTTGTTAGCTCTGCAAAAAGTACCGAATTCAAAGAGTTATAGAATCTAGCCAATGTGTTTTATGCAATATTTTTTCAGGCTATAGCTACAGTTTTCTAAGTTCTTGTTAATAAAGTAAGAGACAAATCAGGCTCTGAATATGGGGAAAAAAGATATTACAATTGTTGCATAGAATGTTAACTAGCCATTTTCTTTAATACATAATGGTTGTATCTAATCAGATTGTGTCATTGTTTGCAATTGAGATTGAGGTGAGCTAGGTTAGCCAAATACCATCGTCGTTCCTAAATGCGAGAGAAAGAGTTACCAAGGTCCGAAGCTACCACACGGACATAGAGGTCACGGCCACCATTGGAAAAGCCTGGCTGAAGGTCGTTGGGTTCCTCTGTCCAAATCCAGCACGTGCCACCAGGATTACCTCCTTGTATGCTGTCTGATTCTTCATATGAATATGCCTGGCACTGGCAAGAGTTAAGGCACCCGTTCGAGCACTCTGTTTCGTTTGTGACCTGTGAGTGCGTGTCCGTCTTCCCAACTTTAGACATCTTCAACCTCAAGAACCTGTCCTTTCCACGACATAATAGAGTTTTTCTTTTGCAGCCACCTGAAAAATCTCCCGAATACCAATCTTCAGGTGAAACAGGCACAAAGCCCGGCAAACATTGGCACTGTTACAGCTGCCAAAGGTTCCACAATTGTGAATCACACTGCAGGGATCCCTTGGTTCCGACCAAATCAAAGACCACCTCTTCACTTTATCTTCAGTCCAGTACTGTATCTGTCCAGTGTAATTCATGATCAACCTAGTTCTGGAATAGTCTATTGGGGTAAGATTTAAGTTATTATGGACACTCTGGCTGAAATTTGACAAGAAGTATAATATTTGATGAGGAATAACGTCAACTTGGTTAAAGACATCCTTGAACTCTGCACTTCTCCAATACGAAATAACCGGTTTCGTTATTTGGTACTGATATTCTCCTTGATCCATCCTAAAAGTGAAATTCCCACGCTTTGGATCATCTTGACCCTTCCATGAAGTCAAAGAAAGATTTTCACCCATATGCATACCAGCAAGAAATGTATCGGTTGGGTGTTTAAAGCTCTCCCATAGACTCATTCCTCCAACCTGATCATCATCTTGCAGAACAAAGTTTCCAGAATCCATGAGCTTTGCCACTCTGTGTAGAGTTGATGAACTTCCAACTTCTGTATACCAATATAGAATTCCACTTTCATCTACTAACTTGAGATTGCCATCTTCTGCAATAGCTAAAACTCCACCACTGGTGTAATGAAGGGGCTTTTCTCTATTGGCAACCCACACAAATATTCTTGGATTTGACTTGTAATACCATATTCCTACATATAGATGGATACCCTGGGCGTCAGAGCTCTCAGCTGGGGAAAAGAACCCAAGTTCAAATCTTTCTCCAGCTGACACAAGAGTTTGTCCATCACTGAGCAAACTGCTAAATGTTATGCTATCTCTGGCAGAGCAGTGTGGAAGAAAAATGAATGACAAAATTGCATAGACAATGAACATCGTAGACGGTAGGTGATTATCAGACCATCTACTGATGATTCTCCTCTGAAATCTTTCTCTTCCACTCACCATTTCGAAACAATTCAAAATGAATTTTTGGTCAATGGACAAGTAGTTGCACTTGACGTACGTTTGCTATCACATGCTTTTTCGATGGACGCGTAGGCTATTATTGCTTCCTTGAGCCTCTACTGCGTCGTTTTTCTCTGGATCGTTGTCTCATTAATTTACCGGACTCCTATCTTGCAAATTTTACTAACCCTATTAATTTATTTCAGCAGATATCCTCATTTTGGATATGTCTACTTGCTTGCTTTGTTTTTCCACCATCCGGTGAATGGTATCCTCATGTTTTCCACCCAAATGTACAACAACGCCTCATGCAATGACACGTGAACTAATTTTCTATTTCCGTGCAATTGTTTTTTTTTTTTTTTTTAACACTATGCATCTTCAAAGGAATTGAGAAAGCCAGGGCTTTTTTCTTTAAAACAAAATTAACATGCATATTTAGGTGTAGTAAATAATGAATAAATAAAGAATGATGTCCTAGGAACATCAAAGGTATTTATTTATTTTTAAATTTTTTAAGAAAGTTATCTTTTACTCAGGATCGAAATTTTAAAAAATATCCTTATTGGAAATCTCCGAAATTATGTTGTTTCTTCCTTCAGTTTTGTACTGTTTACCCAAAAATAAAAGCTTGATTCTTTTTCGATTTTTCACCGAGATTGTTTTGAAGAATTTCTCTCTGAGTTCCAACTTTCTCAGTTGAAAAGTTGTTTCGTTTTAGAAAAGTAGACAAATAAGAAAATGTGGCATAACTAGCAGAAAAGAATTTTAAAAAAAGGACGATTAAGCAATTTAAGTGGTAATGTGTTAATTGTTGCCCCTGCTGGAACTTGGGACCCAAGTCAAGGTCATCCGAGTTTGTCGATTTCACATTTCCACTTTGGATGGTTCCGAAAAGATTCAAGAGAAGTCTTGTCTCTTTCATTCCTTTCGGTGTCCGTTGACATGAACCCCCGAAGACCTTTCTTAATGAAAACAATTGACGCCAAGCGCAAGAGCCAATTGATGACGGTTAGGCCTAATAATGGGTCGTGATTAAATAGTTTCATATCTTGTTTTTATTACGTCGTACTAAATACCATATAACTAAATCTGTTTATTGGCTTATTAGTTCCAAAAATGAGAGTGCGAACCCATTCGTTATTATTATTGTATTACTCGAATTAACTTATTTAACACGTTATTTCTATATTCTCTCAAAAAAAAAACTCATTATTTCCATATGATATATTTATTTTGAAGCAAAAATAGCAACTTGTAAATCAAATCTCTTGAAGAAAATAACACCAAACAAAAGAAAATATTAATATTATCATGTTTAACATCATAAAATTATGTTCAAAATCTAATTATTTATTTCTAAACATTGATATTTTTTATTAAAATCTTAGGCAAAAAAATTATTAAAAAAAAAGAATTGCATTGCATGAGAGGATGCAATTGTACAGTGATGAGTAAAAATTTTTCAATAAGTACTTACAAATTTTGTGATTTATCATAACTTTACATAAGAAGTCAATTTACAGTTCATTTATTTTAAAAAAAATTATAATTTAAGTTATAAAATTTATTAAATGTCAACGAGTATTGCGTGAAATTAATTTTAATCTTAAACTCAAACCCGACTCCTAGTAAATCCGTTTTAGTGAGTCGACCCATTATCAATCTAACCCAATAAAGATCAACCCAACAATCATTTTTATATAATAAGTTCATGTAATAGCTCCTATGATCTTTTGTCGTGCCTAATATTACTTTCAACAAACATACAAAAGCACTTATCCAAGTTTCTAACTCGTAACTTTTTCAATAATTCAATTGACAAGTTCTTTTCTTGTTGGCCAACTTTGAATTGTCAAATTGATTGAAACGAGCAAAAGAATCTTGGCATGGACACCAAGATTTGTGTGATTCTCTTGATTTTAACTCAATTATTTCTTATCACAATTTGTGTTATTCTCTTGATTGTAACTCGATTCTTTCTTATCACAATGGGGCCTAATAGGCCAAAGGACCTTTGAAATAGAATTTATTTTAGTAATTGTTGGAAATCATCAATTATCTAATCATCTTCGACATGTTCGAGTGGTTAAATGTTAAGGAGACACATTTGAAACCTCCGCGCAAGTCATGCCGTGGTGTCGAGGCGATTTTTCGGGTCCATTCAATTTTATGAAAAGCAGTTAAGTGGTTACAATTAGTGGAGCTGCTGTCACCCTCCTTTAAAAAAACCCCTACATCATTTTTTCAACTCATTATAAAATATATATATATATATTCACAACACACCCTTGCAGATATTTCTTCTCTTTCACCATACTTGGCTTCTTCTTTTTTTTTTTTTTCAAAAGAAAAGTTTTACAGTAACACCTCAATAATCTACTAATGGAAGCACAAGGGTAAAATTGAAATAAAACCTCACATTATTTTTCTTTCTTATTAATAAGCTTTAAGATAAATAATCATTATTTATATTCCAATTGGATCCTTACAAAAGAAGCATCTTAAATAAAGTCTTCAAAGAAATGTCTCTAATCCAAAATAAAAAGCCTAGCCAAATTTAATCTTTTAAGCAACGCCAAAGATCTACTAAAATAAATCTCCATCTAAGTACTCAAGCCATATCTCTAATCGATTTATAAAATATTTGAGACAAAAGGTGAGCCATCAGCTCTGTAAACAAATCCATACACAATGTTTGAAAACTCTTGTTATCATACCTTTAAAACATTTTATAGCACCTTATGATAAAATCTTTATTTAGCAAAAGAAATGGATTCATATAAAATTATTAAAAACATTAAAAACATTCATAAAATATTTATAAACATTTGGTAGCTCATGCCTCATACTCATTATCATTTATCATTTAGGGTGTAAGACCCTACATTGTTCCTCATTTAGGGTTTTATACATTACATTATTCATAGCATCTTTGTGCACAAGATCATTATCATACTAGCGAGCTGACTATAACATTTTATAAGATCATAACATTTACATCTTATACATTACTATGGATTATGAGACAAAATATTTTTGAATCCATCTCGCTTTCTTTCATAAATAGCATTTTAAGTCTTTTAAAAACATTTAAAAATCTTTGATCATTTAATTCTTTTAAAAAATTATTTAAGAAAATATTTTGTTTAAGAAAACTAATTTCCAAAGAAAAATATTTATTTTGAAATACATCTATATAAATTTATTTAAAAGTGGTTTTATTTTATAAAATTCATTTAAATACTTTAGAAATCATTTTTGAAAAATTTTCATTAAACATAATTCTTATAAAATAAATTACATTTATTATAAAGCGTATCATGCATAATCTAATTACCTTGATTCGTAGTAATCAACTTAATACCTTAAGAACAAACCAACGAGCTCTCACTCACGTCTTATAATCATCATAAAAATATCCTTATTAATACCTGAAATACTAACTAAACAACCCAAGAGGGGGGGAATTGGATTTTTAAAATGCTAGCAAACAAAAGACTCAAAGTGATATAAATTAAGTAATTAAATTTGAGATAAATAAATAAATGAACAATAAAAATAGAGGGATGGAATAAGAGAAATCAAACACAATAATTTTTACGTGGTTCGGCTATCCCCGCCTACGTCTACGCCTCCAAGCACACCGAACTTGAGGATTCTACTAAGTAAGCCTCCAAGTCTTCAAAATTTTACAATTGACTTCCAAGGTGTCAATAAACCTTTACAAAAAGAGATTTTTCCCAATCTTTTTAATCTAAGTGTATCCCAACACTTACAATCACTCAAAACAAAGATTACAAATTAATTTTTCGCTCACACAATTTTTCAAAATTACAAATCAATGTCCAATATGTGAATAGATGAAGTAAAAAATCTGTTTAAAGCTCAATGTAGATCGTATATTCATGTATATGCTCAGTAATTGTGTTGTTATCTCTATTTGATTTGACTTGAATGAACGTATTTATAGTTAGAGCTAAAAAATAGCCGTTATTCATCCTTGTTGATAGAAAACAGATTATCGTTAGTCATTAACGGATAACTGTTTGTGCTGGTCAATGTTACCGTTGGGCTTGATTTCAAATTAATGGTTGATCGTTAATAATTACTCTTTCGCCGTTAAAATTCAGACCTACACAACAAAAATCCTCTATCCGTTTTTGCTAAACAGTTAAAGATTAATAAAGAATGCTAGTCTGGATATTATCGGTTACCCGTTATATATTAACGGTTCGCCGTTAAATTCCAGCATCTTATAAAACATAATGCTTAACCGGTTTCCTTTAAATTGTAAAGGATTATCAGGAGTTGAAGAACTGAATATTATCGGTTAGCTGTTATATATTAACGGTTCGCCGTTAAATTCTAGCATCTTATAAAACACAATGCTTAACCGGTTTCCTTTAAATGGTAAAGGATTATCAAGAGTTGAAGAACAGGGTATTATCAATTAGCCGTTATGTATTAACGGTTCGCCGTTAAATTCCAGCAACCTTATAAAATAAAATACTTAATCGATTTCTCTTAAAAGGCAAAAGCTTAAAACAGGATGTAGGTGTGAACATTATCCATTAACCGTTACAATTAATAGTTTGCCGTTTTTCTTTAGCAGGTTTAGAAGCTTATCGGTTAAGGCTTAATAAGATAACCCTTTTTCTAAGCATGAAGGTTAAGTTTTACCATAAACGGTTAGCCGTTTAATTCCAGTGTTTAATTTTTAGTGAGTTATAAAATACTTTGTTGAAGTTTTTAGAAAACAACTTCTCTGCATTTTATTGATTAATCGTTAAAATTAACGATTTATCGATTATACCCAGAAAGCCATATTTTTATATAAAAATATTCCAATTTCTCTAAGACTTGTAAACACATGCAGAGAGTTTTGACTTTTAAGAAAATATCTGAATTTCCAACAACATTATCAAAAGAGATCAATTATTTGTTATCCTCAAAATCAATAAACAAAACATGTATATGTTAACAATATCATCTCTAACCTTAAACATAATCCTAAGCATCCTTAAATAAGAGATATTTATAAGAACTCAATACTTATATATATTCTAGACTAAACATGAGTATCCTATACATGCTAACTTTTAATAACCTATACATTTGTCGGAAAACCATGAACATTTACAAAGGTACCATGAACATGCATAGCATTGAATACAAAATTTCATGAAAATCAGTACAAGTGATTGACCTTTCGCTAAAGAAACAGAACTGTCTAACATAAAATAAAACCGACCTTTACTAATTAAAAAATTCATAAAATATTCCTTAGTACTTGAAATTATCCATTTCTTTTACAATTGCAGTGCACATATTCAAAAAGCATATAATTAAAATTCATAATTTTTGAACGCCTGAAACTATTTTAAAAGTATTTTATTTCTGAGAACATCTAACTTGTTCAGAAAGTTCTAGATTTGAAGATAGAGCTTAAAAAATTCTTATCTTTTATTTTACATGCCCAAAATTTTCAATTCCACATTTCAGAGACAGAGAAACGACTGAAATTTCATTAAAAAATCGTAACGTGGCATATTATGTTCATAAATTATCTCAGACTATTACACAGTTCAGCTTTTGCAATTCTAGAAAACAGTTTTTAGAGTTGATGCAGCCATATGTTATGATTTTAATAATTTAACCATGATGAATAACATTACGAAATTAAACATGCAATCATAAGAGACATAGATCTATTGATACAAAAATCATCATAATTTTTTAAGATGCGTAACCTTATGAAAAATTTCTAAAATTGAATACTGTCATTGAAAATTAGAATTTTCCAGCACTAGTAACTCAAATTTGAAAAATTATAACAATTTTTATACTCAGAGGATTTCAACACGAAACCCATCAATAAAAAGCTTTGGATATCTATTTTCGTGATATATGAATATATTCATGTGATTCTAAATAAATAAAATGATTTAAAACAAAGAACGCAGACTCTTCATATTATCATAGCATTACGAACACACATATGTTACACAAATTATACTATAAGTAATTAAAGACAAACAATTAATAAAAATAAGTCATATAAGTCAAAGAAAAATTTAATACCTTAAGGAAAACATAAAACAAGAAGTTATAAAATCGTCTTTTCCTTCTCCAAGGTCTTATGTCTCTTTCCCCTTTTTCCTAGGGTTTGTAACGATATATAAGAATGAAAGACGATTTCTTCTTAAATACTTGATAATTAATAAATATTTTATTTATAAAAAATGAGTTTTAAGAAAATTCTCTTTTTATTGAAAATTAATAACCTACATAACTTTAAAAAACAACTTGATAAATTTTACTCGCACACAAACACTTAATAATAATTAATCTATCTAATTTAGTAAGGGTAAACAAAAAAGGAAATAATAATTAAAAAAAGAAAAAAGAAAATGGCGTTACATTTGCATATAACTTTCACGTGAAAAATAAATAATTAATGAAAAAAATTCTTGGCTCTTTGCTTTTGGCACATGGAATTTTCCTTTGTTAGAGTTTTGTTAATTTTTTTCCTGCGAATTTCGCACATTCTTCCTAAGTCATGTCTATTTTTAAATTTCTTTTTAAATTTGGTATTGTCTTAAACCTAGTAAAAATTGTATACGTTTATTGTGTTTTAAAAAGTGAGCAACACCCTGCTTGGTCATGTAGGAGTGACAAAATGAGGGAGAAAACTTGTTTACGGAACAATAAGAAAAGTGCAGTGGAAAAGGCTTATCTATCGTACTAAAGAAAAATGTAGGATAAGAGGAACCTACCTAGAGCGTCAGTTTTGGAATCGTGGGGGTGCTATTAGATTTATTTTTATCTTTGTGAACTTTTTAATGACGTATATTTAAGTAGAAGAAGGTTTTTATGAGTTAAAGTTTGGGAAAGGTCAACAACGCCACAGTATAAGTCTGCCCACATAGAGGAATCATTGACGTGACTACTCTATTCTGTCTAATATTTAAAAGAGAAAAAAAAAATAGAAATAAACAAATCTCTCCAATTATATTTTTTTACGTAATGATCCCGTGAAGACAGATGACTGCTGTAATCATCATCTTCAATACATTTTTAAATAACAAAAGGTTGTAATGGGTATCTAGAGTCATTTCACTGCCTTCAGACTTCACTCATTGATTGTCCTTGGACGATTGGTGGTTCAATTCGTTACATTCGTGATCCAAAGCTTCGCATAAACATTGAAAATCATGATTACTGAACAGAAGTACTTCATAACACAGGATACATAGCAGGCACCTTCCTATATAAGAACCAACGTAAGCTGATTGTGCAGGATTAACAAAAAGAGGACAGACTAATTAAGAAATCTCTCCGATTATCTGCCTTTTAAAGTATTTGTTAGCTCGTTGTCTGATTCTTGTTTATTAGAAGGCCCTCTCCTGACGGCAAAGGCTGGTCGTTTAGGAGTTGCAAGCTTCATAGCTTCACTGCCAAGCACGATAACAACATCGGACATGGTGGGACGATCATTTAAATCTTCCTGCACACATAAGAGCCCAACATTTATGCACTTTAAGATTTCATATGGTTTCGAGGTGGCATGCAGTTTCCGATCCATCATATCTAAGGCCTTGCCTTCTTGCCACAGTTTCCACGCCTGCAACTTTAAATTAGAACATGATAAAGGAGTTTAAAATGGTCAAAACAGTATCAAAATCTCTTCTCTACTTACGTAACCTAGAAGGCTCAAAGCTTGTTCTGAATTATAAAACCCAGTGTTTCTTTTTCCACTGATAATCTCAAGCACAACTACGCCGAAGCTGAAAACATCGGACTTGACAGAGAAAAATCCATCTAATGCATACTCTGGAGACATATAGCCACTGCATTATAACAGATATTGTGATTTTTCACTTATATTAGTTAGACAATTTGAATACAATTTCCATAATTTATTGCACCAGCAACGTGAAATCTGTGTATATGATCAAATTACAACTTACTAAGTTCCAACCACTCGATTTGTGGTTCCCTCGGTTTGTTTGCCTTCAAAAATCCTTGCCAAGCCAAAGTCAGAAATTTTGGGATTCATCTCCCGATCCAGAAGTATGTTGCTCGTTTTCAAGTCTCTATGAATAATTCTCAGCCTAGAATCCTGGTGAAGATAAAGAAGCCCTCTAGCAACTCCAAGAATAATGTTGAAGCGCATCTCCCAGTCCAACAGCACACTGAGTGTAGCATCTGAAAAGGTTTTCATTTCATGTACAAAAGCCTTAATGTTAGTAACAACGGTTGCTGGTTTCTATTTATCAAAATACACTATATTGTTGTGTTGACTTGAAGACAATTAGGACATGGATTAAGGACTAACCAAATATGAAAAAGTCCAAGCTTTTATTGGGCATAAATTCATACAATAAAATCTTTTCGTCCCCTTCTATGCAGTAGCCCAAAAGTCTAACAAGATTGCGATGCTGCAGCCTAGCAATCAGCACAATCTCATTCTTAAATTCCTCCAAACCCTGTCCTGAAGCACTTGAGAGCCTCTTTACGGCAATTTGTTGACCTCCGGGAAACAGACCCTGGGATCACAATTATTACAAGCATAATTGTATTGATGACTGGAAACTTGCTGCAATGAATGCTGCTGTGTATTGCTAGTATTACCTTGTAAACAGGCCCAAATCCCCCTTGCCCGAGTTTATTTGCTTCTGAGAAATTATCTGTAGCAGCTAATATGCGTTCAAAATCAATGAAAGGTAAATCTATGCCTTTCTTGTCTTCTTCCTTGAACTGGTCTGAGTCTACCATGTCCTTGAGATGCCTCGCACTATCATAAAGTCGAGCTGTTGTATTTGGTCGATTGATCGATCTGCCTTCTGAATTCAAATTTTCATTTTTATAATCATAGTCTCATGCAATTTAAATGGAAGAACGCCTAACATTATTTAGTTCTTGTTTTAGAAGAACAATGTGCATAATGCATACTGGTTACCTTGACCATTGATTCTGTTCTTCCGAGCGTAAAAATAAATAATGAAGCAAGAAAGAATGATCCCACTAACAATAGTCACTCCAAAAATGAGAGTCCATTGCTGCGTCTTTCTTCCGTTAAAGGTTTCACCTGCACTTTCTGCAAGAATAATACTAATCTAAGAAGAACTATGTAGAACAGTAATCTTCCCACGATTTCAAATGCCCGAGTCCATTCATTTAAGGAGTCTTTGATTTTTGCAGTCAAAACCAATATGTTGTTTCATTGAGAATAAACTATATTGCTAGGTCATGGTTTGGAAAGCAAGTCATTTTTCTCCAAGGGTGGTACAGACATCATGACCTTTCATAGAAGCCTTGAGTAAAATTTAAGGCGATAGCCATTTTCAGACCAATGTTTATAAGGGTCATAATATATTATGCAGTTTGCGAACGACTTTGTTCATAAAACAAGAGAAAAATCAGGCCCAAAAAAGGAGTGAGTAGTAGAAAAGAGAGATTAAATTATACTACTGTCACTTTGATATTGTCACTGTACTGTTTGCAATTATGATTGAAC
Organism: Aegle marmelos; assembly: GCA_030449875.1. Classification (NCBI taxonomy): domain Eukaryota; kingdom Viridiplantae; phylum Streptophyta; class Magnoliopsida; order Sapindales; family Rutaceae; genus Aegle; species Aegle marmelos. The sequence goes on along the minus strand of JASUUL010000094.1, from coordinate 14,890,806 downwards.
TAACCGAGCACATTCCATAAATTGTTCTAAAAGTGAGAGAGATACCTAAGTGAGCAGCTGCTGCACGGACACTGACTTCATGGCCACCATTTAAAGAATCTTCCCGAAGGTCTTTGAGTTCCTCTGTCCAAATCCAGCATGTGCCAGCATCATTCGGATTATCTCTTCGTGTGCTGTCTGATTTTTCATATGAATATGCCTGGCACTGGCAAGAGTCAAGGCACACCTTCGAGCACTCTGTTTCGTTTGTGACCTGTGAGTGTGTGTCCGTTTTCCCAATTTTTGTAATCTTCGTCTTCAGGAAAGTGTCGTTTCTACTACAAAATGCATTTTTTCTGGTGCAGCCGCCAGAAAAATCTCCCGAATTCCAACTGTCGGGTGAAAGAGGCACAAAGCCTTGCAAACATCGGCACTTCGGCTTAGAGTTACTGTTACAGATGCCAAAACTTCCGCAATAATGAAACTTACTGCAGCTGTCACTTGGTTCGCTCCAAGTCAAAGACCACCCCTTCCCTTTATCTTCGGTCCAAAACTGTATCTCCCCTGTGTAATTCATGACCAACCTATTTCTAGAATTGTCTATTGAGGTAATGGTTAAGTTTTCAAAGTCAGATTTCTTAACGGTGGGCTTGACACATCGGCTGATATTTGAGAGCAAGGAAATTATTGTATCAGAAATTTTGTCTGAGTTAAACACATTCTTGGACCCCGCACCTCTCCAATACGGAATACACCTTTTCGTGATTTGGTACCGATTTTCTCGTTGATCCATCAAAAAAAATTTGAAATCCCCAGCTTTTGGATCGCCTTGACGTGTCCATGAAGTCAATGAAAGATTTTCACCCATACACATACCAGCAAGAAACGTATCAGTTGGGTCTTTAAAGCTCTCCCATAGACTCATTCCTCCAACCTGATCGTCATCTTGCAGAACGAAGTTCCCAGAATCCATGAGCTTTGCCACTCTGTGTAGAGTTGATGAACTTCCAACTTCTGTATGCCAATATGGAATTCCACTTTCATCTACTAACTTGAGATTGCCATCTTCTGCAATTTTTAAAACTCCACGACTGTTGTTAGGAAGGGGTTTGTCTCTATTGGCAACCCACACAAATATTCTTGGATTTGACTTGTAATACCATATTCCTACATATCGTTGGATACCCTCGGCCTCAGATCTATCAGCTGGGGAAAAGAACCCAAGTTCAAATCTTTTCCCAGCTGACACAAGAGTTTGTCCCTGACTGAGCGAACTGCTAAATGTTATGCTATCTCTGGCAGAGCAGTGTGGAAGAAAAATGCATGACAAAATTGCATAGACAATGAACATCGTAGACGGTAGGTGATTATCAGACCATATACTGATGATTCTTCTCTGAAATCTTTCTCTTCTACCCACCATTTCGAAACACTTGAAAGTTTGGTTCGTCAATGGACAAGTAGCTCTGCATTTGAAATACATTTGCCACCACCTGCTTTTCGATGGACGCCTAAGCAATTGCCCCCTTGGGCATCCACTGTGTCGGTTTTCCCTGGATCGTTAGCTCGTTAATTTATTTGACTCCCATCTTGCAAATTTTAGTTAACCCTACTAATTAATTTATTTTTAGCATCTTTCCTCATTTTGGATATGTTTGGTTTGCTTTTCCACCATCCAGTAGATGGTATCCTCATGTTTTCTACTCAAATTTACAACAACGTGTAATGCAATGGCACGCGGAATGGTTTCAATTTCCATCCATCTTCTTCTTCGTCCCCACCGGGAAAAAAAAAAATGCATGTTCAAATAAATTGAGTGGGCAATGACTTGTGTTAAGAAAAATAACTTACATATTCAGGTGTAGTAAATACTGAATAAATAAATAACCATGTTCTCGGAACATCAAAAAATTTTAGTTATTTTTAAACTTATTTTAAAAGTTATTCTTCGCTCTTAATCGAAATTTATAGTAATATCCCTATAGAAAATCTCCGAAATTATCTTGCCCTTTTCAACCTCCAATTTTGGAGTAGATTATCCAAAAATAAAAGTTTCATTCCCTTAGTTTTCACCAAGATTTGTTTTGAAGAATCTCTCTCTGAGTTCTAACTTTCTTCATTGAAAAAATGTTTAATTTTAGAAAAATAAACAAATAAAAAGACGTAGCATACTAGCACCCCCCCCCCCAACCCAAAAAAGAAAAAAAATTAGGATGATCAAGCAATTTACGTGCTAATGTGCTCATAGTTACAGTAGCTGGAACCCAAGTCAAGGTCATCTAAGTTTGTCGATTTCACATTGAATGGTTCTGCAAAGCTATTTTGTGGTGTAGAGAAACCTCTGACTCTCTTTCATTGGAGTCATTGCTTTGAATGTTCCTTCACACGACGCCGAAGACCTTTCTTAATGAAACAATTGACGCTGCCTAAGTGCAAGAGCCAAGAGATAATCCTTAGGCCCAATAATAGGTCGTGTGTAAATAGTTTGGCATCGCGTTCTTATATCTTAATATATTGGGTCAAAAAAATAAAATTCCAAATAAAAGAAAATATTAATATTTTCATGTTTAACATCATCAAATAATGTAAAAGAATTACAAAAAAATCAACTAGCTAGTTTTAGGCACTAATACCATTGATTAAAATCTTACTAGAAACAAGTTATAAAAAGAGAATTCTCCTTCCATAAGAAGATGCAACCGTACAGTTATGACTACAAATTTTACCACAAGTACTTAGGAATTTTAGGATTAGTCCATTTAAAGTTGATTTATTTTTCTTTGAAAATTTATAAATTAAGTTATAAAATTTATTAAATTGTATATTAAATGTTAACGGGAGAAATCTATTTTTTTTATCATAAACCCAAACTCGATTCTTTATGAAATAGATTTTAATGAGTTGACCATATCATAAAAAGGACCCATCAAACAATTCTAACGCGTAAATTCTTATCGTATTAACTAGTTGTATAAACTTTTGCCGTGCCCAACACTACTTTCAACATGCATACAAAAGCTGATATCCAAGTTCCTAACTCGTAATTTCTCAGTAATTAAATTAACAAGTTCTTTTCTTCTAGCCCAACTTTGAATTGCCAAATTGACTGGACCAAGTAAGAGTCTCTTGGCATGGAGACCAACATCTATGCGATCTCTTGATTTTAACTCAATATTTTCTTATCATTTTGAAGGCCCAAATTGGCTTGATAACGTGTGAAACAGAATTTGTTTTGGTAATTCTTGGAAATCATACGCTTGGCAGGGAAAAAAAAAAGAGCTAATCACTGCTTGATTACAGAAATGAGTGCTTTTATCACTAATCACCGCTTTCAGTACACTAAATTTGATAAAAATATTATACTTGATAAAATCTACAACAACCTTAGCATTGTCAGTCTGGGTGGCTTTAGCCTCTACCCATTTAGAAACGTAATTTATTGCTAAAAGAATGTAAACATTGCCAAAAATAAAGGAAAAGGTCCCACAAAATTAATGCCCCACACATCGAATATTTCACACACAAGAATAGAGGTAAGTGAAATTTGATTTCTATGACTTAAATTACCTGTCTTTTGACAATTCTCACACGATTTTCAAACACATGTATGAATCACAAAATAAAGTAGGCCAAAATAGACCACATTCTAATACCTTAGATGTTGTCCTTTTGGGACCAAAATGACCATCACATGCATATGAGTGACAAAACTGAAGAATAGAAAGAATTTCCAACTCAGATATACACCTTCTGATGACTTGATCAGAGCAATGTTTCCACAAGTAAGAATCATCCCAAATATAGTACTTAGCATTGCTCTTAATCTTATCCTTTTGATTATCAGATCACTAAGTAGTGTCCTTGCAACTAAGTAATTGACAATATCAGTGTACCAAGAAACCATACCTTGAGTTAAAAAGAGATGGTCATCTGGAAAATCATCCTTCAAAGGTACTGCTTCTTTACTCGTGGTCAATCTACTAAAGTAGTCTATCAAATTTTCTACTCTTTTTGTAACACTCCACCTTTATGGTTGTAACTAAAGTGATTAAATCAGGTGAAACATTAAGTACTTATAGAAATTAGTGTCAAAATAAATATTTTATAAATATAGAACATAAAAAGTTTGTTACATAAAAATCTATATAAAAGGTTTGTCACACCAAAAACTTTGTTACAAAAGTCAGGGATCTCTTAGTAACATATCACAAATCAATTTCATAAACAAGCTTATTGTATTTATGTTTATATAGGAATACAGTTGAGCCCGTTGTGTAACCCAAAGTCTGTTATGTCCATATGCACTTTGCCTTAGTTGGGACTTAGAGTCAACTTTTTCTACTCAATTCCTGCAATATAATGACTACATGAGCTAATGCCCAGTAAGTAAATACTTGATGCATGTATTACCTACTATGTACATGAATGACTTTATGAAATAAGTACTAAATCTTTTAAATAAAACTTAGAAATGTAAAGACCGGTGTTAGGGCTTTATGTTTGTTATATTACAAGGGTAACATTCCATAATGTTAGCCTATTAGGTTATAAATAATATGATTTTGATGATAACAAACATATGCATTGAAGTGTTTTATTTTGTATTTCACAAGTTCACTAGTTTTGAAGGATAATGAATCAAGTGGAACAAGTGAAATCAAGTTCAAGACACTCAACGGACAACGGCGAAGTCAAGAATACAATTTCGAGCTTAACGGATAATTTATTGCGACAATTTCTTGTAAAAGCCGGTATGATTTAAATTATTCTTGGATTAGCATTTGTGAAGCTCAATTTTATGTTAATAAAATAATTGTTTTTCAAACTAAATTAATTTTATATTTATGAGATAAAATATTTTATGATTTTAAGTTATTTGGATAAAAATGAAATAGCTTTAATTTTCGGAGTTGAACTTATTTGCTTTCTCTAAAAACATTTGGGCTATATATCAGAATTGTAACTTATGATAGATTATTGGGCAAGTGAAAAGTTTTGAAAACTTTGAAGACTATGGTGATTTAAATAAAACTCAAAAAGACTTATTTTCAAAAAATATTCTTCATTTAAGTATATCTGTAATTTCAGAAAGTTTTTATAATTAAATAATAATTAAAATTTCTTAGTTTGGGTCTGTTTGAAAAGTTTTATAACGTTTTGGGCCGTAGAATAATTTGAGTAAATTTTGAGACAAAACTGTAATTTCGTGAATGATATTCTTAGAAAAAATTCAAAATTAACGGTAATTTCATTTATTAGCGACGGTGCCGGTTAAATTAAGCGAATAACCGCTGAAAGACCTGGAATTTGACAATAAATAATTTTCGAGCTTTAAACATAAAAACTCATTTCCAACTTTATTTTAACAACTCTGGCAATCAAAAACAAGTTTGTAAAACATATATTGAGCTTTCATATTGCAAATCACAATAGATTAAATCATTCTTGAACCATTATTTGTGAATCTACTCTTGTAGAGAGTGTTTTCTTTGTATTTTCTATTTTGCATTATATTGAGAGTGTTCAAGTGAGGGAAACACTTGGGGTAAAGAGATTAGGGTGATAATCTCTTGATTGTAAAGGTCCATTGACACTTTGGAAGTCAATTGTAAACGTTTGAAGCCTTGGGAGGCTTGGATAGTGAAATCTTCAAGCTTGGTTGGCTTGGAGGCGTGGACGTAGGCGGGGATTGCCGAACCACGTAAAAATTGCTGTGTTTGCATTCTCTTCCCTTACTCATTTATTTTACAAGCATTATCTAATTTATTATATTGCTGTGAAACTTAATTTTTGTTTACATTAAGGCATTAGATTGAATCATTTGTAAAATAATTTTTAATAACCCAATTCACCCCCCCTCTTGGGTTGGTTATTTGTATTTTACATAACATACCCTTAGACTTAATTAATTGATCTGTTGGGTGTTAAATATCACCGTCCCCAAAGGATTTCTTTTCTTAATTTAGAGGACTTTCCCTCTTTATGAACTCTTACCACATAGTAGTATATTTTTTTTTCAAAATTCATTCAAATACCTCTTTAACAAATCATCCATAAAATGCATGAGCCCTATGCAACTTATGTCATAGTATGTAAATTTTCTAAATGCATAATAAAGTAAGACACGAAACTAATTTAAGACAATAACATCTAACATAAGCGGTATTGCCGTCTATACAGAAATTAAGGAAATAGAATTATAATATAGGCTACAAGACCGACCATTTAAAGAGTAATAAACATCATATTTTAGGCGACAATGCTGACCATGGCATAATAAAATAGAAGCATCACATATTAGATGGCATAGCCGATCATCCAATCAAGTAAGTAGAAAGCGTCACATCTTAGGTGGCATAGCCGACCATATGAGGATGATATCATATTGTAAGCGACATGGCCAGCCATGTGGGGGTTTAATAATAATCAATCACACCATAATAAGCATTATAAAATAAGAGATTATTTAAAACTAGACCTAGCATAAGAGAATTATTATTTAAAGCTAACTTTAACATATTGTCCTTACATTATAGTTGAGGTAAAGTATTCTCCTAAACCTTCCTTCCTAAACTTAATAATTTCTTTACTAATGATGTTTTAGCTTAGAATGGAAAAGGATGGGATTTCTAGGGTTTATGGAAAATGCAAGGACTATGGGATATTTATAGAATTTTCTAAGGCCCATGAGTTGCTAAAAGTTTGTCACCATATCACTTAATTAATGGTGGAGATTTATTTTTCCATAAATATCTTAATAAGTTCTAGAATGCTAAGATTTTACCACATAACACTTAATTAATGGTGGAAATTTATCTCTTTATAAATATCTTAGTAATTTCTAGAATTTCTAAATCTCCACAATATTTCTTATTACATCATCACTTATGTCATTACTTATGTCATCATTACTTTTAATTATTAATTTATCTCTCCATAAATATTTTAGTAATTTCTAGAATTCCTAATATCTCTACAACATTTCTTATTACATCATTACTTATGTCATCATTAGTTTTAATTATTAATTTATCCCTCCATAAATATCTTAATAATTTTTAGAATTCTTAATATCTCTACAACATTTCTTATTACATCATTACTTATGTCATCATTAGTTTTAATTATTAATTTATCCCTCCATAAATATCTTAATAATTTCTAGAATTTCTAATATTTGTACAACATTACTTATGTCATTCTATTATTATACTTTATTATTATTATTATTATTATTATTATTATTATTATTATTACTACTACTACTACTTAAAAAAGCTTGTTAGGTTAATTATATTATATCCAAATAAGAAGATTATACCTCACACTTTTCTTATCACGAATCTCTAAGTTAAACTCTTAAAATAATAAGATCGAGTAGATAAATCTTGGTTTTGCTTTCTTCTTAGCGACCAAATATCTGAGAGCTGCATGATTAGAAAAAACCACTTTGGTACCTATTAAATATGAACAAAATTTTTTAAAAGCAAAAACAATAGCAAAAAGTTCTTTTTTCATTGTTGAATAATTGCACTGAGCACTATCAATTGTCCTTGATGCATAATATATCACATGAGCAGCTCTTCCAACCCTTTGTCTGAGAGCAGCACCAACAATATAGTTATTAGCATCGCACATTATCTTAAAAGGAAGGCTCCAATCGAGTGGCTGTATAATTAGAGCTAAAGTCAAAAACTCCTTAAGCTTATCAAATGCTACCTTACATGCTTTATTAAAATCAAATGCTACATCTTTTTAGAGTAGTTTGCATAAAGATTGAGCTATCTTTGAAAAATCCTTGATAAAACGTCAATAGAAACCTGCGTGACCAAGAAAAGAATAAACTTTCCGTACACATATAGGATAACGTAAAGATTTAATAACATCTATCTTAGCTTTATCTACCTCAATTCCTTTAGTAGAGGCTACATGACCCAAAATAACGCCTTAATCTACCACAAAATGATATTTTTCATAATTTAAGACAAGGTTTGTTTCAATGCATCTTTCAAGAACTTTCTTCATATTATAAAGACAATCATCAAAAGAATCAATATAGACTGCAAAATCATTCATAAATACCTCTATAATAATTTCTATATAGTTTGAAAAAATATTGAACATGCACCTCTGAAAAGTAGCGGGAGCATTATAAAGACCCAATGGCATATGTTGGTACGCAAAGGTTCTAAAAGAATATGTGAAGGTAGTTTTCTCTTTATCCTTAGGCGTAGTTGGTATCTAATGAAAACCTGAATTGCCATCAAGATAACAAAAGTAAGATTTTCCTGTCAACCTTTCAAGCATACGATCAATAAAACGAATAGGAAAATGATCCTTTCTAGTGAGTGAATTAAGTTTTATAAAATCAACATAAACCTTCCACCCATTATGAACTCGGGTGGATACTAACTCTCCATAAGAATTCTCAACAATTGTTATACCAATTTTCTTTAGTACCACTTGTACCGGACTTACCCATTTATTATCTGAAATTAGATAAATCATACTTGCATCAAGAATTTTTACGATTTCTTTCTTCACTACTTCCATCATGAGTGGATTCAACCAGCGTTAAGCTTGAATTGAAGGTTTGCCATTTTTCTCCAGCAGTATTCTATGCATGTATGTGGACAGACTTATCCTTCTGATATTAGTAATAGTCCAACCAATAGCCTTTTGTAATCTTTCAGCATTCTAATGAGCTTTTCTTCTTCTAAAATACTAAGCTTTAAAAAAATGATCACCTAAAGTGTTTCACCTTCTCCTAGAAACATATACTTTAGATGACTCAGTAATGGTTTAAGCTCTATTTTTACTGCCTGCAAAATAAATGGAAGAAGTTTTGCATGAGATGAAGGTAATTCAATATAAGACATATGACGAGTTAAAGTGCTCAAAGAATTTAATTCATAAATTGTCTCTTGCAACACAAGATTTAAAACAAACTCATTTTTATCTTTTTGCAATCTCTTGAGACCCTAACGTTATTTAAAATAGCTACCAATAAATCTTCAACATTCAAATAAAAAATTTCCTGCACTATAAGGTTAATAACATCCACGAAAATATCGAATGTTCCTTACTAGGATATTTCATGGCATTGTTCATATTAAACTCTATCACTTCTCCATCAAACTTCATAGTGAGAGTCCCTTTATGTACATCCATTTTCGTCCTAATAGTCTTAAGAAATGGTCTTTCTAACAAAATTGAGAAAAAATTAGAGGAGTTATCCTCTTTCATATCAAGTATATAAAAATCAACAGAAAAAACTAACTCATTAACTTGTATTAAGACATCTTCTAATACCCCATCAGAATATATATTAGGCCTATCAGCTAGTTAAATTATCACGCTAGATGTTTTTAATAGACCAACATTCAAAGATAAATAAATAGAATGAGGCATGACATTAATAGAAGCTCCTAGATCTAACATAGCCTTCTCAACTCTAACACTACTAATTTTGCAAGGGATTATAAACATACTTAGATCCTTGCACTAAGAGGTAGTTTCTTTTGGAGAATTGCTTAAATATTCTCTCCCATGTGAACTCTTTTATCTCTTTTTAATTTTCTCTTGGAGGTGCACAGTTCCTTAAGGAATTAAGCATATCAAGGTATTTGTTTTATAACATCTAATAAAGGAATATTTACCTCAACCTTATGAAATATCTCAAGGATGTCTTTCTCTTGTTCTTTCTTTTTGGATTTAGGAGAAATCCAAGAATCTAGAGACCCACAACTGCTTGAACAAACCCCGAAGTGAAACAAGATAGTGAGTGGATACTTTTTATTACTATTATGTACTTCGTTAAATATTTATGTGTAATAGTATGATTTAATATCATGTTTTGAATACACATATGCATATTATATATTTAATTAAGTCATGAGATGCAATTGCCAGTCATTATATATGTACCATTCCCCATGGACTTTGCGCATGCATATTGAAATCTAAGTTACACTACCGATGTAAGATAATTTAATTATGTTGAGTATTAAGAGACTTTTCTCCCACTTTACTGGCGCAGTGATGATCTTGATAAGTATTGAGAGTCATTTTTCTTTGCGTACTATTTGTTGTAATTTTATCATGTATGTATTTATGAATTTCATATATACTGATCTATGATATTCGGTATAGAGTTATGTTACATGATTATGCATATACCTTAGTACGCTACTTTATTTTTCTATATATAAATTATATCCACTCACTAAGTCGCAGGTTAATTATTTTTTTATTTACTGATTTTCTACTAAGATTTTGTAGATTTCATGCAGACCAATTCTAATTAATTGAAGTTGGGCTTGGAAACACATTGCTGCAGGTCTTGCATTTTAACCACATTTATAATGGTTAAGTTTTTTTTATATATATATATGTATATATTTGTAATGTAAGTATGTATAATGAGATATGAATTGTTGCAAGTTTCGAATTTCCTATTTGTTGTCGTGTTCAAGTCACATTGGTGGACTATGTCACAAATTATTACATTTGTTTGTAATTTAACAACTATAATAATAGTTAATATTTGAGTTTGTAGTTCTCAACATGCAAACTCATTAATAACATAATAATTATTTAATTAATTATATTATATTGACTTATTTTTTTACTAGTGGAATTGTGTTATATAAGTCATATTTTAAAAATTGGGACAAGATCATCAAATACTAGAAATGTTTTTTTTTAATTCTTTTAATATTTATTGCACCAAAGTTAAATTAATGGATGCAATTTTTTGTAATTAAACATCCAAATCTTTTTTAATATTTTATCTCTTCGTGTCAATCTCACCCGAATGACTTTCCGTTCTATTTCGTAGCTTTTAATGTGCTTCCCCCCACCCCCACCCTTTTTTCTCCCTCCTTTTTTAATCACTAACTTGTTTTTTTCAACAACCCACAAAATTTCGGACCACAAATTTTGATTGGTTTGATATCCCAGTTGCCTCGAATAACATTTTCTCACATAAAAGTGATCTAGAAGAGAGGTGCACGTACGAAGTTTCTTGGCTTTTCCTGATTGAATCGTCTTTATTTTTGAAAGAAAAACACCACACAGCTGCTGGAAATGGCCTGTATTATATCAGAAGTCCAGGCCATAACTGATGACAGATCATAGCCCAACAATCGCAATCATGATGCATTGAATCTACTTGTACAATTAGGACAGCGGATTGTATCTGTACCCAGTCAACTGCAGCCTATCGTATGCACTACCCGGATACTCCATAAAATTAAGCCTTCATTTATTAGAGCAAAATACCTTAAATTTCTCTGAGCTGGTTGATGAAGATAAATATCCATCCTTTTATTGGGAGATCTTAACAGTAATAATACAAATAATAGTATTCTACAGCAATAATAAACAGGAAAATCTTCAAATCACTGAAATAAATATTTCTAACAAGACAACCTCTCAAGTAATGTATTCACAGGATCTTTTAACAGCTTGACAGATTGATAGGCTCATCACACAGCTGCTCCAACTCACTCTCGAGAAGTTTTAACAAATTAGCTTTAGTGCGTCTATAAACCCAACCTTGTGCATCCCGATCCCAGTCAAACCTGGATGGACCACTGCAAGCAGAAGCATTTTCTTACACACTAACAAAAGGAAGCTGGTAGAAAATGCAAAAATGATCAAGTGCAAGACTACACGTGTGGCAAGTTTCCCATTTGGAAGCTATGTCTGGGTCCCACAGCTCCTCAAATGGGCACTAGCCATGCATGGTGTGTACACTCAGAAAATGCTACATAGAAATTTGAATAAACAAACATTATCAGCAATGGGAAATTATCAGCAATCCACCCAAAAATTACCTTATCATCAAAAATACTGTAACAGTTTAAATTTGTTCAATTTTCCACCCCTTATTTACAATGTGTATCCATTGTTGATCAAAAAGACAGAATTGTCCTTACAGAATAAATACTGCTATAATTTGTGTTTGCTTTTGATTTATCATTTCTTAAGGGTAATTATGTTTTTTTTGGTAGATGATTGACACGAATTACATACAGCGGATGCAAAATTGAACCAATTCAAACTTTTGTAGTATTTTCTATAATGAGCTAACTTTAGGGTGGACCGTTGATAACTTTTCAATAAATACTACCTCCTTTAAAAACAAAACAAAACAAAACAAAACAAATTGAAAGCAGAAAAAAAAAAAAAAAACCATAGTCCACAGGAAAGCATCAATCTGATCGACCACAATAATACCTCACAGGAGAAGACAACCAGATTTGCCTATTTGGCGTTTGCTTGTTCAACACGTAAGTGCCCAGAGGCCCAAGTTTAAGGGTCAAAACCTCATTCTGCAAATAGTAGCAAATTTGTATCAGAACACGTACAACACATACCAAAAGAATCAACCAACTCCAAATGTTTCTCACCCCATAATCTACATCAAAGCCATCAATTTGGACAGTATCACCATATTCCTGTGAGAACCAAAGAAAGAGAGCAAAACAATCAATGCTACAGTGGATGCCCTTGCACAAATGAATATGAAACATATGATAACTTGATTTAATTGGAAGATACTACAAATTTTTCAGCTAAATTGAAACAATTACACATTACTAATTACTACATGCATGGCAAAACAGATTGCTAGAAAGAATAAATTACAGACATACATTTATCCAGTGTAACATTGCAGAATACCAATTACCAAAGAAGAATGGCAGGTCAAAACTTGCAAGCTAAATTCTGTGAGTACTAGAACAAGGGAAGAACTGATATACAAACTGTTAAAATGAAAAATTCAAAAGGATCATAAGAAAGAAAATTATAAGCATTACATCCTTTTCACAACCACTTTCGTCTTTTGTAAAGGCTTTATAAATATTTTCAATTTTCTCTGACTCATCACCTCCTCTAGATGTGGAATCTCCCAAAGCACTCTTACGTTACTCATATCTCAACAGCATTCAGACCTAAATCACCCGCCATATATTTTTAATCCACAATAGCATCATTATGTTACATCATTATGTTATTATCTATTGCTTTTGTTATTATCTTTTTGGTCTCAACAGCATTCAGACCTAAATCCCGAAGCACTCTTACCTTACTCCATCACCATCCTCTATTCCTTGTCAAGAGCTACATCATTATGTTATTATCTTTTTGGCTTTTATGCTAGTGCTTTTGATTACCTGATGTCACTTTATAAGGCCAAATAATTTGCAGTTAACAAGAAATGGCTTCTTTTGCCACATTGTATGAATGATAACTCCAATCTTTTGGTATGAAAAGCTATAAGATTGTTGAAGGCTAGACATTCCAATCCTTCATTACCTCACATCACCACATCTAAAGCAGCAAAGAATACAAAAGCAAGAGCAGAAAAACCAAGTAGGGAAAAAACAAAAGGCTGTAATGGTTGAGAAAGAAAGTGTAGAAGAAAATTTTGGTCTGTGTGCGTATTTGTGATAAGATGGGCCACAAATACCACAATCATTCACCATTGCAAGCGAAAAATGGCTCCAGTTGGGATTATTTTTAATCCATATTGTGAAACAAAACAAATGGTTCAGGTCTAAACCTAGTGGAGAATGCAAGAAGGGTAAAAGAACTATAGGTAACTGCAAAAGCTAGATTCGAGAGATATTGATGGGTGGAGAAATGTTGGGAATGTGTATAAAAGACTTTGTTGAGTGGATAAATGTCAACAATGTATACAGAAGAATAGTGAGCCACAGTGTAAGAGTTGTCGGGCTAATTCTATGGCAACTTTGGGAGAAAGCAATATGGGCCTGTAATAGAAAAATAAACCAAAAAGAATAGAGGCTTAAGGAACTTTGGCCTTTTTGTTGGCCTCAGAAGTTTTTCTTTTGGAATTCTTAGAAGTAAGAATCGTCTATTCACTGATTAGATTGTGTTAAATCGCTCGCTGAATCCAATAACCATGGACAGATGATTCCTGGTGAATATTGCAGAAAATGTTTGGGTATTAATCTATTTAAGTATGTATTAGTTTGAATGAAGTGAAATTTGAGGAAGAATGAACTTAAAATCTTAAGAAAGCAAACAACAATAATTACCTCAAATTTCTCTTGCAAGTCATGGATTGTGGAGTTAGCTCGCCTGTGAAATTCATCCTCCTGGAGAAGAGAACTGCATTCAAATTAATCAAAATGTGCTCTGTTGTTGTCACTAACAACATCAACACCAGAAAATAATGAAATTTCATATAAAACATGAGAAAGTTTTAACTACGAGAAAGAACCATTCATCATTTTTTTGGTCAAAATAACAAGTATTAGTGGCCACATACCGATAATCAATGGCTTCAGGGGCTTGAAAGTCACTGCCTAGATTGGAAGGGCAAGAGCAGAAGTTTCTAGTAGCAGTAATTAAGGTACTAGAAGGATGCCAGAGACTGTTGTCAGGCGGCACATCAATAATTCTAGAAGGTACTAGAAGACGAGAACAAGACCTATGAATTGGAGAAGAAGATTTTACAGCTCCTGAGAGCCTTCTTAGGACCAGCAGCTTGGAAGCCTTATCCATTATTGATTACCAACCACCAACTGCTTCTTCAGTCGCAAGATGATCATATAGCTATAGACCTACACGGTATAAAAATCTGTTATTCACTTCTCTTACTAACTGATTCTTTAAATTTATTTATTTATTTTCTGCATGTATTTTTTTTGGGAAAAAAAGATGCACATGAACTTGCAGTGGAAAGTAGGGTTGGCAAACGGCAGGCTTGGGCTTGGGCTTTCTTTAATTTTTTTTTAAAGTAAAGCTAAAAGAAACTTAAATTAAACCTGATTATCTAATACATAATAGTCTCATATACAAAACATTAATAATAAACACATAACAAATTACAAAATTAAATAATTGGCTCTCGGTGTTTCTCCTCCGCATTTGGATTTGAAGGCAAATTAGAAGATTCAGAAACATTTTCCATTATATACAAAATTAAAGAGACAAGATAATAGATTAGTGTCATTACACCAGGAACACCACCAAACTTTCTTGAACTCTAGTATCATATAAAAAAAAAAGTCCTATAATACAGAAAAAATTTTAAACACAGGACATTTTCTACACCATCATCTCATAATACAATACAAAATATTTTTTACACCACAATCCTATAATATTTTTCTAAAAGTACACAACATTTTCTACATTAATCAACATTACTAATTGAATTGCATTTTCTAATAGAAAAAACCCAGCTCAAAATATTTGCAACAAATATTAGTAATAAAAAATAAATTTAAAGATTAATCACAATTGTGTTAAATTACATATATTCAGGCCTCAGATGATTTTGTATAGGATTATACAATTAAAAAAAAATTAAAGATTACTTGAGGTGGAGTTGGTGACGATTTGCTGGTTAAGATCACGTGGGAGCTGGTTCGGGCCACGTTGGAGCTGCTCCGTTACACGGGTGGTGCTGCACTACTGCTGGGTCGCGCGGGTAAACAGGTGGTTCTGCTGGGTCGGGCGTGAAGGCTGCATGGCTGTTGTTTTGGCGCGAAGCCGCGGATCGCGTGAGCGGCGGTGGCTGTAATCTTGGCTCGATTTGAGGCAGTTGGCGGGCGACCGGAATCCTGTCAGAGAGCAGTGAGAGCGAGCGGCTATTTGAGGATTGAGGGGAGGAACAGGCCTACCATAATTTGGGGATTTAGGTTTTTGGTTTCAATTTTTTTTTTTTTAAGTTACGGCTATTTTGATTTGTTAATTTTCATTTTCTCAAATTTTTATTTAAATTTTTTAATATTAAAAAGCTTTTGCCCGAACTTAAGCCTAGTATTACGGGAGGAGCATTTTACGTAAGAGGAGAGAATAATAAAGTTAAATCTTTAAATTAAAAATTTATATTATTAATAAGAACATTTATAAAAGAATTTATAAAAATTTATAAAAATATTTAAATTTTTGTTTCAGGTTTAATGTCTCAAATATTATATATTATTTATAAAAAAATTTATGAGTTTTAAAATTTTAAAAATTTTTTATAATTTATTTATATTTTAATATTTATAAATATTATATGTGTGTAAAAAATTTTAAAATATATATAAACTTATCATGTGTTAGAATATCTTAAATTTTTTTAAAATCAAATCAAACTAACACTTTTAACTAATATTTGAGTTTGTAATCTAAATTTATGTATTTATGAGTTAAAAACGTATCGTACTACAACACTACGCTTTTATTTAAGTCTTTACAGGGCTCATTATATATGAATTTTAAATTTTATAATTTTTTGTCCATATTTTTATTCTGTGGAGTGAACTTAAAGTCTATGGATCGGGACAGAGTCTATGGATTTGGGAGTTGGACCGATCCTAACTTCTTTATCAATTCTAGTGAAAAGTATTAAATCTATAAATAGACAATCATTAACTCTAAAACTTCTAAATAGAGGAAAAATTGTGAAATTTTTTTGCTCAAAGCCTAAAAGGAGTAATTACCAAGTGCAACAAGAAATTATTAAAAAAATTAATGATATATAAAATGAAAGCACGGCAAGTAAATATATTTACACCATTGCAAAAGCTAGAGTGACAGTGATGACGTCTGCAATTGCGTTGAGGCTGAGGGATGAACAGAGAAACTGAGAGAGTGAGTAAGAAAGATGAGATAAGGGATTTTGGAAACGTGTAGAATCAAACAAAAATGATTAAAAACTCTGCATTCAAGGGTGAAAGTGAAACAGCCTTTAGATTAGTCAATGTCAGCGGTAGTCAACTGTTAAACAGTAGCATTTTCATTAAAAAGCCAACGATTGGGGATAAGTGATATTATGTAAACTATTGGGGTAAGTTTTATATTTGGTAAGTTGAAATTAAAGAAAGAAGAAACCTTATGATGTTTTCAACTTTGACAAGAACAGAAGAAAAATACGAATTCCTTTTTGCTCAAAGCCTAGAAGGAAGAATTATAAAATGCAATACAAAGTTATAAAAACAATAATAATAAATAAATGAAAGCACAGTAAGTAGATATTATACCTTTCTGAAAACTTATGTTATGACTTTTTATTAGGTTGTCTTCAATTTGAGTTATGACACGATCAGATGAGAGAATTCAATGTAAATAAGTTTGAAGATCAAACCCAAAATACATTGAACCAAATATAATTCAGTTCGGTTCAAGTTTCAGATACTAGTTAGACAGTCACCTAAAATTATAAAAATCTCAATTACCAGTCTAATTCAATGATGCAAAAATAAAAAATAAAAATAAATACCAACTACTAAGGATCCTCAACAAATCTCTTAAAAATCACAAGTTAACAAATAACAAGAAATAAAAATAAAATAATATGCAGTCGAGTACTAAGGCGCCAGGCTATTGAAATTACATTTCCAAATGACAAGTAACCAATCCCCATAAACACATCTCTAAATTAAAAATATATATAATAGACTAATAATCCATCCCCATCAACACTGAAGACAATGACAATTACATTGTTAAGAAACCAAATTAGCTACAGCTACAAACAGCCATTATACATAAAAAGCTTGACCAGTTTCAGTGCCTGTCCCGCCTCTTACCCATGCTCAAAAGAAGACTGAATTACAAACAACCATTCATGCACCTCCTGGAATTGCAAATATAACCTTGCCTTCTGCGGCTGACAACTGCAAACGAAGCCGAAGGTAACTACAGCAGAGACGAAAACAGCAGGAATGAGGAACCAAATTGAGAATGACAAGAAGCTGCAGTGTCCACGCACTTGAACGGAAGTGACAGCAGCGGCAGCGTGGGCGTAGTCGTTGGTCACCTTAAGATTAGAGAGCCCGGATCATGAGCGGCAGTAGTGGCTGCAGCATAGACGTGGGTGAGTATGAGTGAGTGCGTCGTTCCCTCTCTTTCAAGGCAGAGAAGAAGTGAAGAAAGAGAAGGGAAATGCGGAATTAGGAATTCCGTTGTATTTTGCAATATATGAAAATTTAAAATGGGGAAGCTAACCCGATCAATTTTTTAATTTAAACCCGTTCAAATTTTTATTGTTATTCAGTTGAACCCAATCGAAATACCCGACAATGCCGATTACTATGGCTACGCCAAGTGAATTAGGATAGTTTATTTTTCATGTACACAGTATAATCCATCAATTAATGGCTTAACATGAAGAAAATTTTATTAATTGTAGTACTAATATTTTAATAATAAATAAAAATTATTAATTTATAAAAAATAATATAATAAGAAACTTCATGAAATAAGGAGTAGTATATTTAAAAAAATTGGTGATTTCCTAAAGTTGCGTGATATAATTTTAATTTGATCTTATCAATCATTTGATAATTTTTTCTTATAGATTGTAAACTATTACTTGGTAACTCGTATCGTAAACACCCACACACCCATGCCCAGGCCCACATATCTATAATAGCAAGAGTAAAAACTAAAACTTGAATACATAAATATTTTTTGTAATACATTTATAATTGTTTTTTGTGTGATTTTTAAACAATTTTTATCTCTCTTTAGAAATATCAGCATTACTGATTTTCTTTTAAAATGCTTTTCCATATATATTTCAAAATTATCTATGTGAACACTTATATAAAACAAATTTATTACAATTAAAAAAGAATAAGTGTAAATTGTGTTCAATGTATAACTACTAACTATAGACAAAATCACAAAAAATTGTATAGGCTAGAATTAGTCACTTAAATATAATTGGTATAGAAATCTATTAACATAAGTTAAAATTGCCATAAAATTGATATGCAAAAAGGAACAAAAACTACATTATTAACTTAATTCAAAAAAAATCTAAAAGGAATACATTTACTTAAGAGAAAGATACTGTAAAAATAAACTCACTCTTCTGATCCCACCCAATCCCACAAAAATTAAATAAATTACAACCTCTTTTTGCTTTCTTCAGAAGAATAAAGAACAAACAAGCTTGACTATCTAGGGCTTGCTTTTTTTTTTTTTCTTAATGCAATCTCTAGTTATAAGTGTAGCAGCCATAATTTAGTAATTAGGAATTGCAAATATTTTAGCTTGTGGCTTTGATTTTAAGTCAATGTATCACTTTTGTAATTATTAAAATAACAGTCTAAATTTTAAAGGATTGAGATATCTAATAATTTTAGGGACCACTTAGAAATATCTTAATTTTATTTATGAAATAAAGGTACTTTTATCCAATCATATAGTGAATTTGCTTCTGTGCGCGCGTGTGTGTGTGTGTTTGCGTGTAACAATAATTATAATAACAACTCTCTAATCAAGATATCATCATCTTAATAAAGTGAGAATGTCATTATATATATTATTAACAAATGAAAAATATAGTCCTAAATATATTAAAATTTGTAAATTTTTATATTTTAATGACATCCTTATTTTACTAAATATTGCATTTAATTCTCACGCCATCCACGTCAGCAGCAAGGTAAGAATCACCTAGTCGAAAGAAACTCATTATACATACATGTATATATGCATGCATCAATGTACGTGCACGTGCATGTGTGTGTGTATGTTATTTGAGGAATAAATAAAAGAATGTCACTTGTCAAGGGAAATGAGCATATTCATAAAAAGAGTCACCAAATGAAAGCTAGCTTATGACATACATGTCAAGTGATCGAAATTGTATATAAGATATACCACATAAAAGCATAAAAGTAGAGAAAATATCCAAGAATCTTAGGCATTTGCGGAATCAATATCTATAAGAAATTATGATTACAGTTTTTACATAAAATAAGGAATTAATAATGAAATATAGTGTTGAAAAAGAAAGAATAGCAGGCTATCACACTTGCCAAAAAGGTCAAAAAAATAGCCATAAGACAGTTGGGACCATCTTTACTCACCTGCTACATTTAAAACTACTCAGTAGCCTCTGCAGAGGTATGTTAGACCACTCAATATAGCCTAGCATATGTATGTGTGTGTAGTGTGTGTGTGTGTGTTATTTGGGGAATAAATAAGAGAATGCCACTTGTAAAAGGAATAAGCATATTCATAAAATGAGTCACTAAATGGAAGCTAGCTTGCGACACACATGTTAAGTGATCGAAATTGTATATAAGATATACCACATAAAGGCAGAAAAGTAAAGAAAATATCCAATAATCTAAGCATTTGTAGAATCAATATCTGTAAGAAAGAATGATTACAGTTTTTACACAAAATAAAGAATTAATAATGAAATATAGTGTTGAAAAAAAAAATAGCAAGCTATCACACTTGTCAAAAAAATAGTCACAAGACAGTTGGGACCATCTTTACTCACCTAATATATCTAAAATTATTCAGTAGCCTTTGCGGAGATATACTGGACCACTAAGTATAGCCTAGCATGTGTATGTGTGTGTAGTATGTGAAATAGTGAAATAACTTGCTCTTTAAGCATGCACCCAAGGCTCTAATAGTCGTGAAAAGTCTAGTCAAAGAGACAAAAGACCAATAAAATGCATCTAATGGCAAGACAAATAAGAATTCCAAGGTAGCCTATATAAGGTTGCACATGTTCTATTTTTCTCACTCATCACAAAATACACATATAATGAAGGCTAAAATTTTCTTCAACCTCCAACCACTATATTTAAGGGCTTACAAACTCTTAATGCCCAATAAATAGCACCAAAACTAGCTTGAGAGTCAGAATATAGTCGTAAACCACTATCAACTTCACCTCTAATCTCTATTCTTTATTTTGCAGGATAAATAAAACCTTCAAGTCAACCTTTTATAGATTTAAGCCTTTCCAGTACCCTCACTTTTTTCACTCACTTTCAAGCTTTATCTAAAGTCATATCAAGTAAAACAGCTTGGCTACGCAAGACACATTGCCACCTTAATAAAAGTTTATTATGTTTAGTTAATTTCTTGTTTCTTTTGCTTTTATCTTAAAACTAGTTTCGACAATTGACACCGTCTCGCTAGGAAACACATAAAGAGTTTTTACAATAGTACCAAGCTTGTCATTACATATGCTTACGTAAAGATGGCACCTGACGTACTTTTGGATGGTATGATGAGTAATCCACAACAATGATGAGACAGGCCATTCAATAAGAAGAGCACCCCAGCTTGATAAAACTAAATCCATTCAACAATTGACTAATATTTGCCAAGATAAAAAACCTATCTCTGATAAGCACTTTAAGGATCTCACCTACGTGATCCTTGAAGCAATGAGATCTTAGGTACTTAAGTCAGTAGATGATAACTCTATAAAATGAGAGTTATCATGGTAATTTTAGACTTAAATTAGTAATACTTAGAGATTAAAAGACATATTTTTATTACGTTTTAATTATGTTTTGCATGAAAATCCATTTTAGTTTACTTTTAATAAATTTCGTTTGATTTGAAATAATTTGTGTGCTTAGATTATGTGCATAATTATAGGTGGTCGGAGGTTTAAATTTCAAGGAAAGAATATTACTGCAATAGGCCTGTAAAAATAAAGAAAAAACTTGGCTACAAAAGAATTGAAATAAGTCTGTAACAATGCAGATACTTAAGCAATTACTGTATCACTGTTGTTGTAGCAATCTTAGAGCATTGGCAGAGAAGATTTCACGTGAGACACTTAAAAGATTATGATCTAAAGTTTTCTAAACTAAAAGATGGGAGCCCTAAACTTATGATTGCCTTAATTCTAAACTATAGAAAGATAACACATGCAAAGAAAAGAGAGAGCAATCAACCCAAGGAAAAAAATCACAAAAAAACAACAAGAAAACAAGATTTAAATGAGAGATTGAGGGTTATTCTTGAGGAGGAATTACAGAGATCATTTAAAAATCATACATTCTTCTTCTTTTCTTCTTTTTTATTTTATCATGAAGATGTATTCAATGGTTGAAACTATTTTATTTACTTTTTTATTGCAAATGCTTCATGTTTACTATAGTATTTTTTCTTAATTAAATTATTTTAATTCTCTATTTTGGCTTACTACCTATTTAGGAATATAAACTAAGAAAGAGTCTAAAAAATGTCTAACTTAGTGGATTTTATTAAACAATACTTGGTTTATAGATTGAGTTTCCTAAGTTGAGTAATTATCAATTTAAATAGGGTCATACTTGATCTAAAATTAGTTATGAAGTAAATATAGGGATTTACTTTATAAGGTAAATAAAACCAAAATCATTTAATATTATGTTCAATGTTAGCATAACTATTGGTTATTATTATATTGCATTAGATATAAGATATTTAATAAGCAATAACTGATGATGAATAAGGAATTCTACCCAGTGTTGTAGTAGATGTTTTATGTTGAATATTAGAAAGTGTATATTTATAAAGGAGAAAATCATCATTTTACACTTTAAATCTCACTAACATTGCTACTTTTATTTATTTAAGTATTTTGTTATTGAATTATATGTGTTTTATTATAATTGTGTATTTTATGTATTTTAGGAGTATCATAATCGTTTCACAATAAACGAGTGATCAGACAGCAAAACGGACGTCATATTTGGACTCAGGACGGTTAAGAGCATTAAAGGAAAAATTCTTTTCACACATACTAATACGCACGATAATTCAAAAATGTATAATACGGACCGATGATGTGGCAACTACCTACGACGTAGCAGTATCTGATTGGACGAATTATATGGATTGACTGCTTATGTGGCGTTGACCGATGACGTGGCGTTGACCGATGACGTGGCGTTGACCGATGATGTGTCACGATCTTATTTGATTAAATTTCTTATGTACTGTAGATCGATGACGTGGCAGCATCTCAGTGGAGTAGAAATCGGGTGTATAGTACATACGCTTACATGGGATTATTTACTATTCAGGTGGCATTACTGTACAAATGTTGACTGTTGACGGTTGACTGTTGACTGATGACGTGGCGCAATCCTGAGCATCCGAATTGTTTTTAATTCGATGGTCACGATTCACTCAATGTATCTATAAAAGGGGGGCTCTCCCCCCCTAATTTGGCACCTCTGAATTTATTTCTAAACTTAGATTTCTGAAATTCCTTCTCCTTCTTGTAGTTTCTTTGTATTTTAATAAAATTTCTTTTTTTATCCTTAGTTAAAATATGAGTAGCTAATTTCTTTTGAACTTGGGTTGAAGGTGAAGTCTCAACATATTCCATGGGTTTAATTTGGTAAATTTACTTTCTCTTCCCCTCTAATATTTGTGGTTGTTTTGACTTTTTGTCGACAAATAATAATAGTCTTGTCATTCTGATCTAAACCTAAGACCCTAAGACAAGGTTATTATTATTATTTATAGTTCTCTTGACCATACTTATTGGAGAGTGGTTCATGAGGTGTGGAATCCCCCCTTATGATTTAATTGGTATTAATATGGAATATTTAGCCCATGAAGCATGTTGATGCGGATCCGGATACCCAAGTGCCTTATTATAACAGTTACATTTTCAATTATTCCCGCCATTTTAATTCATAATTTAGAAAAAAATTACCATAATTTAATTGTTCCCATTAAAAAGAAAATTAATTCGACACATAATTAAAATCAACCTCCTCGTGGGATCGACACTCGTCACCATTAATCTATTCTACAATAGATTCGTGCGCTTGCGAGTTCATTAAAATTTGCACAACAAGTTTTTGGCGCCATTGCCGGGGAGGTAAGTTATTTTAATTTGTTGAATTAATTTTTTTTTCTTGTATTTTTTTCTTATAAAAAAATAATTGTATAATTTAATTTTTGTAATTTAAATTTTTACAATTTAATTTCTGTAATTTAAATTTTTGTAATTTAATTTCTGTAATTTAAATTTTTGTAATTTAATTTTTATAATTTAATTTTATTGTGTGATTTCTTTAAATTTTTGTACTTTAATTTTTACTTTACTTTTCTTTGTAATTTGTTTTGTTTATCTTGTAATTTATTTTAATTTATTCGTAAAATTAATTCATAGAATTATTTTTTTTAGTAATTTTTTTTACTTTCCTTGAAAATTATAAAAAAAATTAAAAAATTACAAAATTAAAAAAAAAGAATCTGTAATTTAATTTTGGTAATTTAAATTTCAATAATTTAATTTCTTTGTAATTTCTTTAAATTTCTATAATTTAATTTCTTTATTATTTTTCTTTGTAATTTTTATTTATTATGTTAATTTATTATTCCATAAAATTAAATTTTTTTAAGTAATTTTTTTCCTGTAATTTAATTTTGTTTCTTTTTCTCTTCTTTATATTCCTGTAATTTAATTTTTTTATTTTTCGTTGTAATTTATCTTTTTATTTTATTTAGTTAATCTATTTCTTTTATTTTCTTTTTAGCAGTTGAGTGTATATTCATTGTAAGGTTGTAACAACTTCACAAGGTTAGTATCATAATTTCTCCCTCCTCTTTATTTTTGTTTGTTTTATTTTCATTTATTTTGTTCTTTACATGCATGGTCGAAGGTCATTATCACCTAATCTTGAACCTTTAGACCTTGATTTGGAAAAAACAATTCGCACACACAAACAAACTGTTTTTCAAAAGAAACTTGAAATGGAATTGCAAAATTAGCAACCAGAACCACAAGAGAGGCCATTTAAGGATTATTTTAGTCCTTTAGCTAATTTGAGCACATCATGCATAAGGTACCCAAATGTAATTAGAGTTTTTGAATTAAAACCTAGTGTGCTTAAACTGTCTTCCCACATTCTATGGCCTTAAAATGAGGACCCATATAATCATCCTGAATGATTTTAAATGCTATTTGTCAAACTTTTAAATACGAGAATTTTTCGGAATGATGATGTCAAACTTAGATTATTCTCATTTTCATTAAAAGATGAGCTCGTTCATGGTTTAATACAATGCCTCGCTAATAGCATTACATCATGGGAACAAATGGTAACTAAATTTTTAAATAAGTATTTCCCAATTCATAAAACCAATGTTATTCGTTTTCGAGTTTACTCAAAGAGATGACGAGATTTTTCACAAAGACATGGGAGCGATTTAATGGGCTACTCTTGAAGTGTCCACATCATGGGTATGAGAAATGGCACCAATGCCAATACTTTTTGGAGGGATTATTGCCACATGTGCAAGAATGGCTAATGACAACCAGTGGAAGAGAGCTAATGTCCAAAAGCGCATCAGAGATTTGGGAATTTTTCCAACGGCAATCGGATAATTCTCAACAATGGAGTCGATCACTCAGAAATACCAGGAGAATTAAGGGAGTGAATGAGGTTAATATTGGCGAGTCAAGCTCAGGAATTAAAGAAGTCAAAGAGATGGTCGAAGGCCTTGCTCGACAAATAGCATCTTTGACTACTGCTAAATCAACAGAGCCACATGACCATGACTCATATTCAGATCAAGCCAATGCCATAAGTATCATGAGAAAACCACCAAACTACAACCCTTACTCCAACACATATAACCCTGGATGGAGAGATCACCCCAATTTTTCATGGTCTCAAGGATTCCAACAAAATGGACCATTAGCTCCACCTCCACCAATGCAACCAGTTCCTCAAATGTCTCAAGCCTCTCAACCACCATTCAGACCATACAATCAGAATCCAAACCATTCTCAACCCAAACCATGGGAGGAGACATCCCAAAATTTCAGAAATCTTACTAACTCCAAGATTGAGCAGCAGAACTGCACTATTGATGAGCTACGAAATGAGATGAGAGCGGGGTTAAACTCACAGGCCCAATCAATTTCTAACCTTGAGCAAATGGTGGGACAACTTGCCTCTTCAGTTCAAACTTTGGCCATGACCGTTGAAAAAGGCAAATTCCCAAGTCAACCAGTGCCCAATCCTAAGGCAGTGAATGAAGTAAGTTCTAGTTCACCACAGCAGCATGGAGAGGTCAAAGCAGTGATGACCTTACGAAAAGGAAAAGAAGTCGACAACAAAGTGGAGATGCCAAAATCAACTCAAATTGTACCTGTGAACACGGAGGAATCATCATCAGAGGAGAAAGAGGAAACCAACCCACAAGAATATGTTCCTAAAGCTCCATTTCCTCAGAGGTTAGCTAAAGGGAAGAAAGGAAAATCCACAGGTGAGATTCTTGAAATCTTCAAACAGAAACATCCCTTTACTTGAAGCTATAAAACAAGTGCCATCATACGCCAAGTTTCTTAAAGACTTTTGTACTAAAAAGAGAAATATTTATGTTCAGAAAAAGGCCTTTCTAACAGAAAATATTAGTTCTATACTCCAACATAAAATGCCTCTAAAATGCAAAGATCCAGGCTCCCCCACTATCTCATGTAGTATAGGGAACCACACAATTGATAATGCTTTGTTGGATTTAGGAGCTAGTGTAAATCATTTTATTTTTATGAAACTTGGGTGGGCAAATTACATCCAACTCCGGTGTTACGAAATTGCAGAATCGATCCATGAAAATACCACGTGGTATTGTGGAGGACGTCTTATCCAGGTAGATAAGTTTTATTTTCCTGTTGATTTCATTGTAATTGACACTCAACCAAAGGTGCAGATTCAAGGAAGCATATCCCCATTATCTTGGGTCGTCCATTTTTGGCAATCTTAATGCTCACATTCAATGCAGATCGAAAATATGCAGTTGTCATTTGGCAATATGACCATGGAACTAAATATTTTTAACGTTGCCAAACAACCTCACAGTACTGATGATGAAATTGTAGATGTGGATTTAATTGATGAATTAATTGATCGCACATTTCCTTTAAACCTTAGTGATGACCCTTTACTGACATGTTTAACTCACTTTAGTTTGGATTTTAATATTGACAGATCAATTGATGAGGTTAATGCCTTATTGAATTCATCGCCATGCATGGACATTGATAAGTGGAAGACAAGGATAGAGCAATTGGCACCATTAAAAGAAAATCTCATCCCATCATCAGAATCACCACTAGAAATTGAGCTCAAACCTTCACTCGACCCTTTGAATTCTACATTCTTGGAGGAAGAAGAAATATTGTCAGAAATCATCCCATCCTCTTCTAATTACAAACAAAAGAACACAGACATCATTGACCCCATTTTTGGTTCAAAAAGGATACAACTTTCGTAACAACAAAAATGCTAAAGACTACAGAAAGCGAATGAAAATCCTCCGTGACAAACGGAGCATTGGAAAATCTTTCACACCAGGTCAGAAAGTATTTTCTTTCAATTCTCAATGGCACGTTTCTCCAAGTAAGTTACGTTCTCGATGGTCCGTCCATCTAATCATAGAACATAGAGCCATTAAATTTAAGAATCCAAGGAACAATGTAATTTTTAAAGTTAATGGTCAGAAAAGTAAAGTCATATCACGAATACCAATCATGTGGAGAAAACAGCACAAAACATTGAAGTGACCTGAATTTTCTTTCTTTCTATTTTCGGTGATTTAATTTTTTTTTAAATTATTTTTTTTAACATTTAACTATTATTGATATTTTTTTTCTTGAATAAGTGTGCTAGAATAATATGCAATAAAAAAAATCATGTTCTTTAGGAATGATGTCTAATAACAGAGAAGATAAGATTCAATTCATTAAGGATGGCTTGAATAAGGAGTCATTGGATGATATCCTTTTGTCTCTTGAAACGCATCCAAGTGAATACGTCCAAAATGCAATACTCCAATTATGATCATTATTTCAGAAAGAATGTGCAAACTATAGTCTCAGGAATCTGACTATAAAAGACCCTGTTTGCCAGTTTGTAAGAAAACTGGATGGGAAGCCTATCCTCGACCCATAGAGGGCGTTCAAGCCGTTTCTGGACGTAAAACTAGAGGAAGATGTGAGCCACAGTCGCAACTACTTGTTAATATTTTCTTCTGTATTGCAATGCCTAGGTGATATCTTCTAATCTCTACTTCTTTCCTTTAAAACATTGAGGACAATGTTTCGTTCTGGTTGGGGAGAGGGAATAGTTGATAATTTCTCCTTTATAAATATATGTTTTCAAGTTTTTAAAGTCAAAGATGGCTGAATATGGAGTGTAGTAATTCTAGAAACGCATCTTCTTTTAAAAAAAAAGAAAAAAAATATTCATTTTTCTTTAATTTTTCTGCATGTATGTTTTCTTTTTATGTTTAGAATAGGTTGGGGGGAAATAATTCTATTTAAAAAAAAAATTTGTGAGTTCTTGATATTGGATGATATGATGACTTTTGAATTTTAGTATTTGTATTATCTTTGGTCTTGATTGATGTTACACCATGTTTACTATTCTATATGTTGATGTTGGGGACAAATATGAGTTGCTTGAAAGAATGCACATGTCATAATAAATTCCAAGTGAGTTTTTGAGCCTATTAATATTTTTTGGAGAGTAACCCTTTTTTCCCATTCTTCATGTAGCTTAGCAGTTTATTATTTCATACATGACCTCTCGATTTTCTTTGAGTCAACCCTTAAAAAAAAAAGAGTGTGTTACTGCATCTAAATGCCCACTTAATTAGTAGATATGGAAGATTATTTAGAGTCCTAAAAGATGATGGAAGGCCATTTTTGACCCGTTTGAGCCTTTCTATCCATCCCTATTATGTAATATCCATAGTTAGTCCTTTTGAGCCTTTTATTTAAAAAAAAACCTTTTATTTAAAAAAAAAAACCTTTTCTTTATTAACTTATCATCCTGACCCACTCCAATTTGGAGTATTACCCGATATCATACAAGTTCCATCCACCTATTCATGTTTGAGAAAAAAATGATAAATAATTATTTTGTTCAGCGAAGTTATGCTACATATATAAAAAAAATTTCAAAAAAAAAGAGAGAAAAAAAAAAGATGTACAATAGCAATAAATAAGCAAAATGTATGTTGTAAAAAGTTCTTGAATTTTTTTCTCAAACATATATATTTTGTTTCCCTATTTTCCTTTCTTTGTTAGCCATGTCCCTAGCCTACGTTACGTCCTAATAAAAGCCCTTCCTGATTTTAGAGAACTATAGTCTAACATAAAAGCTAGTTATATGGGTAATTAAGATGTAGTGATGCATATAAAATAAAAAAAAATGATGAATACATTGGGTTGACTAATACTTTATTTGAGATCGTATTATTTCTAAGTTATGGGCATATTTTTCATCTTGGTGAGAATGTGTGATATTTCTTTATTATTTTCTCTCAATTTATCATTCATTGTAGTGACAAAATTTTATTAGGATTAATTTCTTTGTGAGAGTGTCACTACAACCGGTGAGATTTTGGGGTTGGATATGTCATTCTTGAAAGTGGCTTGATTACTATTGCTACAACAAAATCTGCTGGACTAATACATATGGATGGTTGATGTGGGTGTGATATTCCTTTATACTAGAGATAATGCTTAAACTTTTATTTGATTGTTATCATTAATCTGATTGAATAAACACGTGTGTTTAAAACAAAAATTTTTTTTTTGAATTTTATCTTCGCTTTATTTGCTAGGGACTAGCAATAAGCTGGTTGGGGGGTGTGTTGAGTGTTATAAAGTGTATATTTATAAAGGAGAAAATCGTCATTTTACACTTTAAATCTCACTAACATTGCTACTTTTATTTATTTAAGTATTTTGTTATTGAATTATATGTGTTTTATTATAATTGTGTATTTTATGTATTTTAGGGGTATCATAATCGTTTCATAATAAACGAGTGATCAGACAGCAAAACGGACGTCATATTTGGACTCAGGACGGTCGAAAACCTTAAGAAGAGCATTAAAGGAAAAGTCTCGTTCACACATATCTACATTTTTGTATACGGACCGATGATGTGGCAACTACCTACGACGTGGCAGTATCTGATTGGACAAATTATGTAGATTGACTGCTTATGTGGCTTTGACCGATGACGTGGCGTTGACCGATGATGTGTCACGATCTTATTTGACTAAATTTCTTATGTACTGTAGATTGATGACGTGGCAGCATCTCAGTGGAGTAGAAATCAGATGTACAGTACATACGCTTGCATGGGATTATTTACTATTCAGGCGGCATTCTTTGTAAAATGTTGATTGCTGACGACGGTTGATTTGTTGCTGATCGATGACGCGCGCAATCAAAGCATCCGAATTGTTTTTAATCCGATGGTCACGATTCACTCAATGTATCTATAAAAGGGGGGCTCTCCCCCCCTAATTTGGCACCTCTGAATTTATTTCTAAGCTTAGATTTCTGAAATTCCTTCTCCTTCTTGTAGTTTCTTTGTATTTTAATAAAATTTCCTTTTTTATCCTTAGTTAAAATATGAGTAGTTAATTTCTTTTGAGCTTGGGTTGAAGGTGAAGTCTCAACATGTTCCATGGGTTTAATTTGGTAAATTTACTTTCTCTTCCTCTCTAATATTTGTGGTTGTTTTGACTTTTTTAAAAATAATAATAGTTGTCTTGTTTTTACAAAACCTAAGACCCTAGTACAAGGTTATTATTATTTGTACGATAAGCATAAATACTTATTGGAGAGTGGTTCATGAGGTGTGGAATCCCCCCTTATGATTTAATTGGTATTAATATGGAATATTTAGCCCATGAAGCATGTTGATGCGGATCCGGATACCCAAGTGCCTTATTATAACAGTTACATTTTCAATTATTCCCGCCATTTTAATTCACAATTTAGAATAAAATTACCATAATTTAATTGTTTTCATTAAAAGAAAATTAATTCGGCACATAATTAAAATCAACCTCCTCGTGGGATCGACACTCGTCACCATTAATCTATTCTACAATAGATTCGTGCGCTTGCGAGTTCATTAAAATTTTCACAACATTTTAGCAATAAGTTCTTAAATAGAAAATAGTCAACACTATTAACTGAGTTTATTTACCCAACTACTTTATTCTCTTTGGTTTAATCCTTGTGTTTGATGTGAGAATTTTATTTATTTTATTTGTATTTAATTAGTCATTATTTTATAAATTATCTTCTTTTAGTTTAAAATACAACTGCACTGTTTACATTACTATAGCAAATCTGATAACATCAATCCTTATTGAAACAATTTAAATATCCATTAGTATATTACTTATTATATACACTTACACATTAACACCAATAGTAATATAAATCACACACCAGCAGCTCTTTTGGCGATTTAAGATACTTTACCACAGTAAAATAATAAACAAATAATGCACGATCTAAGTTACCCAAGGACAGCAAGCCAAAACATGAGCCATCAACACACATTCTAAGTTTGAAACTACGAGCTCTTAAGATGAAAGCTCAAATAAAGCTTCTTTTTGAAAAATGAAATATCACAAGTGCTCTAATGCCAATAGCGTACGCCTTTATCATTCACTATGGAAATTCGAGCATCAATTCTTCCAGAAACATCTATTATGCCTTAGATATCTCAATACTCGAGTGCCACAGATCTAGCAAAGCAAGCCGAGCTATATCGTGACCAAATACTTATAAAGAGTGTTGATGAGAATGCAATATAAATTAAACAAGTTATGGCATTCTTTATATATATATATATATATATAAAGCCCTCTTTTGTATAGGAAACCATTTTAAAGCTTTACGACAAATCGAGATAGATGAGATATTGACTTGAAATGTGAAAAAGATAAAGCAAAGGTTATAGAAAGTAAAAAGAAACATAAAAAATAGAAGCACCTCCACTATAGGTACCTGTGTATGTAGCCACCACAACCATCTACTTATCATTAAAGGTACAATGCACCCAGTGTAACCTGCCCATCATAATTTTTTAACCCTCCACAAAGAGAATAAATAGAGCCACTATAGAAACCTCGGTATGAATCTTATCACCTTATGAATCGATCTTTAAAGCATATCTTTTATAAAATTTGGGATAGTGGCCTATTTCGCCTACCAAAGTCCATGCAAAAATATGCCAACAAAAAGCATAAGGATTTTGACTATAGCAATGTTGAATGCTTTAGCTTAAAAGAGAAAATTGAATCTTTGATTCTAAATGGGTACCTTAAGGTGTTCATCGTTGATATGCTGCAGGCTCAATAATCAATTGTACAAAACAAAGGTAGACGAATAGCTAGCTCTAGATTTGAGCATGAGGCACCCTAGAGATCTAAAAAAATGGGTTTATATTAAGATGATAGTTGGCAAAATTGACATGACTTAAAAATATTTATTTACTCTCAAATATAAAAGTATCGAGTAATAAAATACCTCATTGACTCCAAGGTCGATCCACAGAAAAAAGATCTAATTTGTTTATTTTAGTTTATCTAAAAATAAAAATAAAATTTAAATATATGTAACTCAATTTAAATAAAACTATGAAATTAAATTAGTTAGGGTTATAGATCCACTTTTAGTAATAATCAAAAGATTAATTATATAAATCATAATTATTTTTTCATTAATTTTATTATGGATTAAGTACTTAGTTGTCTAAAATTTAACTTATCCAAAATAAGTCAAAATACCATATTACCATACTTTATACTAAGATATGAGGAATTTATTAGCCCAAACCCATGTTTGTCCACAATAAATCAAAATTTCAAAATATAAAATATGGATAAAATTAGATGAAAAATAATTTAATTCATATAATTAAAATAAAATTTAATTAAATCATTTTGTTAACCTAAGAGTGTCACCTTCGTCGAACTATTGGTATTTCACTAAGTATAATTGAAATAAAATAATTATTAAAATTAAAAAATATTTGAAATTAAAAATAAGACTAATTTTATTTAATAAAAATATATCATAAAGAGAGATAAGAAGAAGAAATTAAGGGGAAAGAATTTAAGAAAATATATAAAAAGGTGTATTTTTCCCTCTCTATTTATACTAATATATGATTAATTCACACAATAAACCTAACTTAATTCACTTAAGTACATCCAACCTATTCCATTAATAATTATCATACTTAAAATGGTAAAAATTTGTAAATTTATAATTCCCACATTTATTGTGGTAAAAATTTATAATTTTACAACAAAAGTCACGAATGTACTTGACATTTACCTAACTTCTTAGATTTCTAAAATCAAAATCTGATATCTGTACAGTTGTTTAGAACTTCAAATTGTATGAAATTATTATTTTTACCTAATAAGCATATAAAAATACACAAAATCAATTATTTAAAAAATATTTAGAAATTCACAATGCGTTTTATAGTTATAAATATAAAGTATAATATAAGCAAAAAATAATATTTTTACCTCTTAATAAACACATAGTTTTTAACACTAATCAGAGTCTATCATTGTTAGCGAATCTAGAAGAGCCATTAAGAGTTACAATAAGTTACTAATGGCTACTGCCATCAATGGCCAAAAAGCTAACTTTGCTTGCCATAGCCAATCTTAGGTATCCTACGTACCCTATCATCCCATTCTAATTTTATTCATGAAGAAAGATGTCAATAGTATCTCATGCCTTTACGATGATTGCTTGGTTATGATTCTTAACATTGTTGCCACAAGCTACAAAAATGCTGGCGGACATTAGTAGCTATGTCCACATCATCTTTAAGAGTTCTTTAGATAAGCAATCAATTGAAACACCAAAAGTTACTCTAAAGGCTACATTAGGTTATTGGTTTTATCAGAGATATTGTAATTCCTAAGGACATCATTACATTGTCTATTAGTATGGGTTAGGTATACAATTGTGTCATCTACATTATTGGCTTCCTTATTATAGATCATCTATGTACTTAAAATATCACACTAATAAGTTATTTTTAGCAACCACCAAAATAGTGGTATTTGTGTATTACCTAACTATAAAGATTCTAATCACCAAGAATGTTATCACCATTAAAAGAAACTAGTAAACAACTTGGGGTTGTATATTATCACCTCAAAAGTGAGCTATTAGATTGCTTCTGATGCTCGGTTGAAGGAATATCTCGCTAAGGAAAAGTTATCAACTCATAGGATAACAACTCACCCAGCTAAAGCAACAGTTATTGCACAATGGCCAGTAGGATGTTGAAAAACTTTGCCATTAGATAGTAAGAAAGGAACCAGTGGATTTCACCACTGAAAGTTCATTTAGTATATTTTAAGGTACCCAAGGCACTTGCTTTTGAGAAGTTGGTTTTAGACATAATTGTTTCACTAAGGAAGTTTAGGTTGTATTTTTAGACTCACACTATTATAGTTGTCACCAAAACTCTTTCTTCTGAGATAAATCTTAAAAAAACTAAACATGTCTAAAAGGCATGTTCATTAGTTCCTTGAGCTGAGAGAGTCTAATTATTGTCTTAAGGCCTAACTTGACTATCAAAGCTCAAGTCATTGCCAATTCTTTAACTGAATTTACTAGTGACTTTAAGGTAACAGAATCCTGAGGTACTTAAGTGAGGCAATAATCAGAATAAAAGAAAAATAAGTCTGTGAAACTTGCATCGTTAGCTCTTCCAATTTACATGAATGTGATGTAAGAGCAATCATCATTTGCCTTGGTAAAGAAAAGCAATACTCTATAAAGGGGTACCTCAGAAAGACTAAAGATTTGTGAAGTAGATAATCATCATCTCCTATGTAAAGAAATAAGGGATAAATAAGTGAAAAATAAATAACAATCACAAAAGTTGAATATCTAAAAAAAAAGACATAAGCGAGTAGCCACCTTTATTGTTATCTATATTTTTAATGTTGATTTGAACAAATGGCAAAATATGAGATTTTTGACAAATTTACAGGAGCTAAGATGGTTCTAAAGATTGCTTTGGAAGAGCAAGAAATGAAATAGTTTACCATGGTTATATATCAATTATGAATTTCCATTTTTAATCAAATTAGTATGATAATACTTTGATTATTGATTATTTGTTAAAATTGACCACAATTTTTGTTAATGAATGCAACATATATATCTAAGTAAATTGCCATATATTTGATGGAGTATAATTGCTCTAACTCAAAGGAAAAGACAACTTTATAGAAGTATAAGCCAACAGATACTTAGAGTACCTCATGTCAAAAAAATTTTCCTCTTATGCAATAAAAGGTACCCAAGAGATCTTTATGATACTTGTTTAGTTGAAAGTTCAGATACAAAGTTAGAGATAACGAATATAATTACACCAAACAAAGCTTACCATTAAATTTCAAGTATATGCAAGGATTATTAAAATAGTCTAGCATAAGAGGAGAGTTCAAGTACACCAGATAAAAGGCATAGCATGAAAGCAGAAAAAAAAATTAAGCGTAGAATTCAAAAGAGTACTAATAAGTGAACGATTGCACTAGTATAATCTTAAAGCAAACAAATCATCCCTTACCATCTTTTTGAATAAGCGAATCGGCGTAAGTTATAAATGTATGAGGTTCAGTGATGGGAACGTTAGATGAGAGCATTGGTTGGGGTACGTTAGGTACACTAAAAGACCTCTGTGATTACTAGCCTAAGGTACATAGGATTTTCTTTTGCCCTTGATCATTGCTAAGATGACTTATTCATCTAACTACTTTTCTGCTGTAAGTATGTCTAGCTCAGGCCCTGCACTCTAAACTAGAGTCATTATATGTGTTCAGCCCATAATAGAAACAAACACATGACAAGGAGGATAAGAAGTCAATATTGCCCAAAATAAGAATGATTAAATCTTTTGCACAAAATAAAAAATCAATAAAGAAATATGGTGCTGAAAAATAAGGGACAACAAGCTACCACATCTACTTAAAAGGATAAATAATTAGCTACGAGATAATTAAAATTATTTATCCTCACATGCCATGTCTACAACTACTCAACAACCTTTGCAAAGGCATGTTGGACTATCCAGTATAGCCTAGCACGTGTATATGTGGGCAATATATGAAATAATAAAATAACTTGCTCTCCAAGCATACACCCAAGGCTCTAACAATAATAAAAAGCCAAAGGATAAGAATATCATTTGGTCAGAGAGAAAAGACTAATAAAAACACATTAAGTGGTAAGACAGTCATCACCTAGGGTACTTTATATAAGGATGCTCAGGCTCTATTTTTCTCATTCATCACAAAATATACACACAAAAGGGTTGAAGTTTTCTTCAATCTTTAACCATCATTAGAAAGGGGATACAAGCTCTTACAACATCTGAAACTTAAGGGTCGCAGCGTAGGCATTAGCCACTACTAGCTCCACCTCTAATCTTTTTTCTCTATTTTGTAGGATAAACAAAATCTTTGCGCCAAGGCTTTCCAAATCTAAGCCTCTTATAGCGCTTTCACTTCCTCTATTTACTTACATGCTTTATCTAAAGCCATATCAAGTAAAGAACCCTAGCTACACAAGACAACCTATCACTGTAATAAAAAATTTATTATGTTTAGCTAGGTTCTTGTTTTATTTTTCCTTCATCCTAAAATCTAATTAAAACATAGTGTGTGTGTGTGTGTGTGTGTGTGTTTGCATGAATGTATGCATGTACATTTTTAGTTTGGTTAATCTTAAAAAAATGTAAAATGTTTTAGATGAAATCACAATTAATTTGAAATATAAAGGAGTTGATAAGATTCTAGCTAAAATACAGCTCTACACAGTAATATTAACAACTAAAACAACCTAAGCAAGTAATATTCAAAATAAAAATTAGTTGAGGTTGTGCCCAGTAGAATTGGTTAAACTCTCTACATGTATGGGTTAAAGTGAAATCGTCTCCGGATCAGTCAATGTCAAGGGCGGTCAATAGTTAAACATTAACATATTCTTTTACCAGCTAAAAATTGGGGGTAAAATGATATAATTAAAATTATTTGGTTGATTATCTAGGATTTTTCTTAAAATGTGTTGCTTGTCTTTCGATCAAAAAATTAACATTGATTAGTTTCTTGCAATATGACTAAGCTATTAAAACTATTTTTTTCGTATTATTTCAGTAGTTTGGTATTGAATTTCTTTTGACCAGGTGATTCTTACTTTGTTGCCGACATTGATAGTGTGGGAACTAAACTTAAGCTGGGATTTGAAGTTGGAATCCATGATACCATTGGTATGAATTAGTTACTACAAGCAGCAATTCCCTTCTAATGCAATTCTTTTGCAAGTTGCAATAAGTGTCAATGATATTGTGACTTCTAGGGTGAAGCCATTAATTTTCCTTTATTACTTTGCAACAAGCCATCTAGATGTCGATCTTGCTAAAAAGGTACATGTGATTGTCATAATTACTCCAGATGTATGAATCCTGTCATTTTTTTTGCATTGACAAACTTGTGTTGATTATTTGTATTTCTTTTTAGGTCATAAAAGGTATTGTTGATGGTTGCCAACAATCTGACTGTGATCTTATAAGAGGAGAGTTGTATATTTTTTTTCTTTGTATCTACTTAATTAGTTGCATTTGTTATTAAGTGTTTAGTTACTACTTCTCTATAAGAATATCATTTTAGGTGTTCGTATGTGAGTAAAACTCATCAATTTATTTTAAATAAATTACATACGTTATTAGCCTTTTTTTAAAAAAAAAAAAAAAGGAATTTTCTTAAAACTTATGCTTTCTTTCTTCTTTTGATTTCTTGCGTAAGGTAAATCGGAAGAAAACAACTGCAAGGACCTAGTTATATGATCAGTTACTCCTAAATCGAATATCTAGGAGGTGTTTAGATTGACAGGGCTAAAAACTGAGATGAACTAGAATCTCCTACCAATTGAGATTAAAACATCTTATACAAGTGTTTCACTTGTTCTTTAGTAAAAGAAAGAGATTCTGAGGATGATTGCCGCTCCAGATCAATGGTGCTAAATTGGAAAGCACGTATCTCCTATTGTTCGAGGATTATCATTTGATTTCTTCTTCCAATTTATAGGTTTTCCAAGGATGTTCCAACAGCTTTCTTATGTATGCCATGGTTTCTGACAATGATACACATGATTGCCTCGTTGTCTATCTCTTTATTACTTGTTACCCCAAGCTGCAAGAGCTGAACCATCAAGATCAGTCTTTGGTTCCTCAGCTTCCTTTAACATTATGAGTCTTCGAGCTTCCTTTGGATGAACCTTAAAAAAGAAAAAGAAAAAAAAAAAAAAACTCTTCTCTGCTTGTAGGCAGAGGTTTCTGCCTCAAAACTCGCCCTTGAACCCTATCAAAGTCTTTATTCAAACCTGATAGAAACACAAATATTCGACTTTGCTCAAACTTTTTATTCGTATCGAGTGCTATCATTTGGACCCTTCCATGTCTCATCTTCAAAGATATCCAATTCTTGCCACAAAATCGTCATGTCAATGTATTAAGCGATGACATCTTTATTACCTTGTTACGTTATGCCAAATCTGAGTGTTTATTTCATAAAATTGAGAATGATTCTCCAGGCTAGAGTACATCTCTCTAACAGCCACCCAAACATCACGAGCGGTTGGTAGAGAAATGAACGGCTTTCCTAAAGTTCCATAGAATTAATAAGCCAAGCGATAACCATCGAATTTTTCCATCGCCACTATAGGTATTTTGGCTTATCAGCGACTGGAGGTTTAAGTCGTCGATTTAAATATCTGAGTTTTCCTTTGCCATCAATCACCAAACCAGCAGTCTGAGACCGCTGATAGACACAATTTGGGATGGCTGGAAAATCCCTTCAGATGACATTTCAGTGCTGTTAGCGTTAGAGGAAGCCGAAATAGAGCCAACCATGGCTGCTTTGTAATTGATGGTTGAGCCCTACGACTCTGATACCATGCAAGCAACAAGGAAAAAAACAGAGAGACAGAGCTTTTTATTATTATTATTATTATTATTATTATTCAAAGACAATAAATCAGAATTTAGGAACTTAAAATCAGAATTTTTCTAGTTTCCCAATTTAGATTAATTTATTATTTTATTCAAATAACAAGAAAATAGCTAAGAATTCGTAAATTATTGACAGTCTTATTACTTATTTAGTTATGGAATTACCTCCCTATTGTACTGTAGTTACACGTGTCTTTCACTTAATTCTCGCTATTGACTGCTTGTTTAGGCTGGAAGAATAGAAGACAGTGAGATAACATGGGTGGTGGGACGGTCCTCGACTCCTCGTTGTGAGCAGAGAGGCCTCCCGCAAAAGACTTGAGGGAGGACACGGAGTGGAGACAGCCTATCACATTGATTAGGTTGTGAATTTGTGAAAGCGTGAGCTATGGCTGAATTATATCTCCACTTTTAAATCATTTCATCTCCCTCTCGCTGTGATTTGGTACAAAATCCTTGCAGGATTATATCTTTTTTTCATACTTTCAACCTTCACAGCTGCAATACATTCTGTCATTATATTAAAATGTTAATGTTTGGCCGCTCAACCGTCAATGGATTTTGAATTGCATATGAATATATTATATATATTTGACCTTTTGCATTCATGTGCGATATTGCCATGTGATAGGCACATTAATACATCTTAAGAATAAATTTCATGCATCATGTTTGTCTTCAATTGTCCCATCCTGCTTGAGAGATTTATTAGTGATATTTGGTGGATCTAATTGATGTGGCATTTTATTAATCCTCACTCAACTCGCTCTGTGACATGAACGATTTTCATTTTTTTTTTCAAAGGATGAAATATACATCGGTCAATAATAAATTCATTCTTTATGATTTCTACTTACCGAACTTGTATTTATCAGACATATGTGTACACTAATGCAATAGAATTATGACATGCATATGTGAAAGATTTTTTTTTTTAATTTTTTGAACTATCTTAATCTTAATAAAAAGCGCTAATGATAACGAAATACGTTGAATAACATTGTTGTTAATAAATATGATTTAAATAGATAATACAGTACAACTAATATTTTTAGCAAAGCTAAAAGTAAGACAGAGTATGACATCCCCTCCTGATCAAGGAAACAAAATCAGGCTAGAGAGAGATCAGTTTTTCTTTCTCTTTTTTTTTAAAAAAAAAAATTGGCTGTTAAAATTGTTCTTGTTAATTGTTTGAGATCTGTTTCATTGACGCTTGTCGAAGATTCTAGATAAAAAAAAAAAGGATTTATTAAGCTATGCCTGTGGGTTGATTTCTTCTGAGTTGTTTTATTTATATATGTGGATCTGTACATATTGTTTTATCGTGCCATCTGTCTGGGTCACGTATCCAATTTGCACCTGACAGATTTGTGTGAAGTATTGAAAAGTTAACATAAAGCTAAGGAAACGATAGACTGTTACGACTTCATGAATATGTGTGTTTCTTTGCTTAGTTCTGCTTCTAAGTGTTCAGTATACTTTTGTTGTTGATCTATGGATCAAAAGGGTTCCCCCCCCCCCCCCCCCTCATTTTGACAGGCTAATTAAACTCCCTTATTCATGTTTGGGATTGGGTTTTCCTAGCTGGGAACTACCTTTTTTTACTCTGGCTGCAGCATCATATTTGAACGCTTCTCTCACCTCAAAGTGGATGTGGGGGGATTGTGAAGATCAAGGCCGTGTCTTGTTTGGAGACCGTGCCTCGTTTATGTGGGTTTGTTGCTTGATTATGGCTAAGGTCGTCTTTTGCTAAGTACCGGAATCTAGATCGTGGCTTGTCTCTTATGTCTTCATTTGGTCATACATAGTTTTTTCTTTTTTTTTTTCTTTTTTTCTTTTTTATTTGTACGTCTGATTTCCTGAGTATTGCCTTCTCCTTCAGAAAACAGTTTAAACATCAGTTGAAGAAATGTGGAAAAGTTTGCAAGACTTGCAGCAATTCAAAATCCATGATGCCAAGCATGTTGAGTGCAACTGGACATACTAAAATCGACGATGCCAAGCATGTTGCAAGTTCTTCCTCAATTGAACGTGTCCGGAAATCAGCCGAAATAAAGTGCATAATCAAGTACCTGAGTATTCGCTAAGTTGGGACAGCTGAAAAAGAGTCAAATCTCTTGGAAGTTGATTATGCCGGGAGGGGGAGTATCCTGGTGAAATTTATACAGAAGAGGAGACTGAGGGATTCTCTTCTGATTCCCATGACCAAAATGTTCAGACAGCACAAATGGCTCCGGTTTTAAGCCCACCCAGTATTAAAAAGCTCCACACTCATTGTCGGTTCACGTTAATAATTAATCTATATTCTCAATCGGAGATCCTCATAGTTCGGAGAGGAAGGCCGTAAAAACTCTGACGCCCCAATATCTTCTGGTCTTGGTGGCTCTGCTGATATTTATACTGACCTTAAGCCCCATACCCTTCCTTTGATCATAAAATCATGTTCTTTTCCTAACGTCAAACATTTATTATGCCCTTCCAAAGAATGCTCTACTCTTAAACATTTTGCTCCTCATTCTAAATCTTCTGATGATCTACAAATTTTTGGCATGTGCAAAAAGATACTTCAATTCAGAACATTGACGCACTGATTATGCAAGAGCAAGAAAGATATGCTGATATGTGTAAAATGGAGAGAATAAATTTGGGGATTCTGTGGCTGACGATTTCTATGATTCTTAAGATTATTCTGCTTTAGTAAAAGATTGGGTAATGCGAGATGATAACCCTGTGAAATACCTCCAAGGAGAATACTTGGATGAGCAGTGGGATAAAATGCCAAGCAAGCATTTTAAGATCAAGCGTATTCAAGAGTGGGTTAATTATCTTCAACATTGCAGCCAATCGGAAGAATCAAATGAAACTCCCTGTCTAATGATCAGGTTAAGAGAGATTCTGAGGTCTTGAATGGTTCAACTGCTGTTAAAGTGGATAGTAAGGTATTTGCTGGCATGGAAGCTGCAAAATAAAAACCAAAAAAAAAAAATCTTCTTTGAGTATCTCGGCCACAACAGTTCAGCTGTCAAATCATGGACTGGTTTTCATCCCATTTTTTGGTGCATTTGTCAGCCTGAAGGTGCTCAATCGATCAGGAAATGCCACAGGCATTCACGTCTATTGGCAGCTCTATCGGCGTGCATATATTATCCATTACATGCAATAATTGTGTAATCCAGATCCAAGGAAGTATAGCTGTTGATGATTTTTTTATCTGCCCTTTTACTCCTTTTATTGAGGATCGCTGCGGTGCTCTTCCTCGAGGACTTCATGTCTGTTACAAAGCAATATTTCCAAAAATAAGGGCTTGCGCGAGAACTTACCCGCAATTTTCTATGTTGATTCTTTCACTGCTGGATTGATAAAAATATTCGGAGCACCTTGCAGTTTACAGCTAACAGCTGGGCTTAGCCCAACGTTACATTTTCTTGGAATGGGCTTATTTTCATCATGCAGCTTGCTAAGCCGATTCTTGTTTCAGGGCAAAATGTTTTTATTGGTTCAGTAGTTCGTAGCAGGTTCGCTTGCTTTTTACTTATCATTTTCTTTAAAACTTTTTAGGAATGGCAATCTAGGGCAAAATTTGATTATTCAATTCAACTCCATACCAAATAAATGATTTTGAACTGAAAAAAATTAATTTATTTAGTAAATAGGTGAATTTGATTTAATTCATTAATTAAACGAATTAAATTTATAGTTGAGCACATTAGTTCAATTTTTTTTTTTTGTTTAGGATTCGTCTAATAAACAAATTATAAATGAATAAAAAAATATCGATTTGTTTAACTAAACTAAACTATTTATCCTTATATATGTATAAAATAATTTAGTTTGAAGGATAATAGAATAATTATAAATGATAATAAGTTTGTATTTTATAAAATTTTAAATTTTTGGTTTTTTGATATTTTATTTTGCTTAATTTTTGTTTATTAATTATATTTTGTAAATGAATTCATATTTAATTTGATTCGTTATGAATTCTTTATGGGATAAACAAATAAAGATTCAATTCAATCTATTTATTCTACTAAATATTAAACAAATTAAACGAATATTTAATTGATAAAAGAATTGACTTTGAATCCTTAGTTTTAATTTCTTTATGATTTGATTCGAATGCTATTTGTTTATTTTTTTTGCATCCCCTAAATTTAGTTCCACAAAAATTTACAACACAATAATAACCATGGAACACAAAATCAATGTACTAATAATTTAAAACACTACATAATTGTACACTATTTTTTCATCCAAAAATATACACCATGTTTTAG
This sequence comes from Aegle marmelos, assembly GCA_030449875.1. Classification (NCBI taxonomy): domain Eukaryota; kingdom Viridiplantae; phylum Streptophyta; class Magnoliopsida; order Sapindales; family Rutaceae; genus Aegle; species Aegle marmelos. The sequence goes on along the minus strand of JASUUL010000094.1, from coordinate 14,847,920 downwards.
CAAATTTTTATATTATTAAAATAATATAATTTGACCAAAACCTAGTGCCCTCTCACTCCGAGTATATATTAAGATTCTATTCACCTCCTAATTATATAATTAAGTAAGATTAGATATCTTTCCTAATAATATAGATGGAATAAATATGCTCTTTAATATTTAGAGAGTTTTGAAGAATAAATGATAAATACTTTTTCTTTAAGATAATAGTCTCTGATATAATTATCCTTGAAAAAATTATTTACTTCTTAAATGATAAATACTTGTTTCATTCAATCTCGTTATTAAAAAAAAAAAATGCTAAACGGTGAGGATACGGAGTACTGACTGAAACGACGCCGCAGGATCCAAAGATATGCAACCCAGAGGCTTTTCGGCGTTCCACTTCACTGTTCACTCGCCTATAAAAGCTGAAAAGTATTTGAAATTTTCAAAAATAGAGAAGGTTTCAATTCTCCCTCTCAATTGAGAAACCGAGACCACTGGTTCCATGCACAAAAATGGAGAAAGGCCTGATCTCGGTAGATCGATGGACAGAAGGAAGTCAGGTTTACTTTTTAACTCAACTAGACTCGGACCACACCCAAGGCCTGAGCTCGGCGTGGGCTAGGGGTCCACTCTTCTGCTCGCGACTCACCGCCAAGCTCTTCCCCCTCAAGTTCCCCGGCTTGGACCCCTCGTTGATTCACGTCCTCAATATCGGTTCTTGGCATTCGATCTACTTGATCTCGCCTTCTTCCGGAGAGACGACGTTTGTCGAAGTTATAGCGATTGACGGTCACCATTGTCCTGGTAAGTCCCGATTAAGCTAACAGACCATTGTCCTGGTAAGTCCCGATTAACCTAACAGTAACGATAACGACATTGATAACGGACTGCATTACTTTCGAGAAGACGATACACACACGCGCGCGCACACCCACTCTCTCACAAACGCACACACACGATATTAAACGCATTTATATCATTTAATTAAATTGTATAGAGATAAATAATTTAATTACGAAAAGTTGCTCGCATATATTGAAAAATTTAACAAAGGCATAAATTTTTTGGCATCCGAATTCTGAATATATGGTGTGTGTCTTCAATATGGAATGTTATTAGTCGTATACGTTTACTTTTACTGATATTTAATACCTCTATTTTATGTTCAATTTGATGGAATTGTATGCAGTTTAGTTTTCTGCTTACGGTATTATCATAATCGTTGTTATTGAGAAAATTATGACAATCTTTTTGTGATCATGACGATTTTAGTATGTGGCAGGCTTGGTGATGCTGTTGTTTTGCGGAGAATTTGTATGCTTGCTCTATACTGGTGATTTTCGCTGGGAAGCACATAATGAGAGGGCAGAGATAGGAAGGAACGCGCTCCTCAAAGCTTTAAAAAATGATGTAGTCGGCATTCTTTACTTGCATAACACATTGCAATCCATCATATGCTTTTCCTTCTTGAGAAGTTGCAGCTCAGCTGGTACACTTTTCAAATTTCTCATCTGTGTTATCTTTTCCTTTCTAGTTTGAGAACTCTCAGTTTCACTCAAGAGTTATCTACTGAAAAAAAGATTAAATTGGTAGATGAAAGAAACAGTCCAAGTACTGATTTGTAGTGTTAATTGTCTGGCTGATAACAGGTTGTTGACATAATTGCCTCCCATCCAGATCATGACATCATCATTGGGATTGACTCACTTGGAAAAGAAGAACTTTTGTTGCACATTTCACATAAGCTCAATAGAAAGGTTTGCTCACCCTTTTTATATCAGAAACCTATTCTTACATAATGATCATCACGATGGTCTCTCCAAGGGGGATGAAATCAATAGCATATGTACAGCAAATTGCCATCTTATCTCATTTTTGGATCACTTGTACATGATTTAGAAATTTTCCATCTTGATAGTTCTTAGTCTTCCTAACATCTAACATATGTTCTACATTTTAGAAGCTGGGTGGGTTAGGTTGTCATTTGGTGGATTTAATTGTGGCCAAATTCATACATCTAACTGTATTGTCACTCATAAATAATTGAATGCATCCAATTGTATGTTCTTCCTCTTACATGTGTCATAAGATCTTAAAACTGCCCTCTTTGTCTCTTGCAAAATGCTGTTTAGTCACAAGCAAGTGGAATAAAATTTTTGCATTTATTTTCAAACCAGATATTTACTCTATAATTCTGGTTTAACATTTTTTTTTAAAAAAATACATTTGGGTGAGGCCAGAATGCCTGCAAACTATGCATCTGCTTGGCTTCCATGACATATTCACAACAAAAACATCTCTTACTAGAGTGCAAGCTGTCCCACGATATAGTTTTAGCATTGATACTTTAGAAAATTTAAATACAATGCACCTAACCATTGGAATTATGCCATCTGGTCTTCCTTGGGTGGATAAGCCTGTGAAAGGAGGTGGCACTCTTCCTGGTTCTCTTTTTACTTCTTATCAAAGCAAATGGAGAGCAACTTGTGGGACTCGGACTTAGAAACCGGAGGAAGATTTAGAATCAGTGGACAGGTTTCATAAGTACATATATTCAGTTCCATATTCTGATCACTCCTGCTTTACAGAGATAGAGGAATTTTTAAACCTTGTCCAGCCAATGAATATCAGAGGCATCGTGTCTTCATCATCCTGTTATGTTGATCCTCTTTACTACTATGCCTGCCTTTGCGGAGCAAATCAGCCATCTCTGAGGTATAAGCAGGAAAAGAGATTGCAGTGCAAAAGAGTTTTAGCTGCCCAAATAAATTTCAATGTTGAAAGTGGTAGATCCACTAAGGTAGACAGGAAACAAAGAAGGACCACAGAAGTAGCTATTTTAGGAGTTAACGTGAGTAAGGTGGATGCCCTTAGGCAGGCCCAACGAGGTGCAAAGATTGCTCGGAATGAGAGTTCTGACTGATTAGTGTCAAATATGAGCTTCAGGTAAGCTTGAAATTCTTGCAAGTAATGTTCCCTGTATAGGTTTGAATTGAGAGTCTATTGTATAGTTGCGGGATACATATGATGTTACAGGGTCTAAGGAATCTAATCTTTTTAATTATTATTATTTTTTTCCAATACTTGGGTGTCTAAGGTCGCGGCCTGTTAGTTCTCATTAAAGAAGATTGTTGTGTGAAAGCACAGTCTGCATCAGTCATTTGATTGGTTACACGGGATATTTATAGTGACTTGTTAGTTTAGATTGTTTTAGTTGTTTTCAAACTCGTGGCCTTTACAGACATTATAGTTTGACAATCATGGTCTTCATTTGATTTGCAATAAGGTAAAGAAGTCAAATGTGTAATTTTTTCTGTGAGAGTGAATTGCGGCAAGTGTGAGCTTGCGCATTCTGTTGTAGAATAAGGAGACTTAATTATCCTGACCATCTAGATGAGCCTTTAGTTGAATCTCTTCATGGTAAGTTGCCAGCATAGACCAAATCCTGGAACTAGTCATGGTTTAATTGCAGACCACTGTGGCTATGGCCAAGAAACTGGAAATGGTGTACGGTGACTAAATTTTGAAAATTATCAAAATTTAATAGAACAAATCAAATTAAAATTAAACTCTTTTTCAGCTATTTTCAAGATTACTATTACGTTTCATGTTTTTATTTTGAAGATTTCAATTTTGACAATTTGACTAAATATGTAGGTCAAAATTTTCATGACGTCTAAGAAAATGTAACGAGAACTAATAAATGTTTTCATTTGATTATGTTTTATATCATTTGAAGTGTTATTTAATACGAGTGACGTGTCCGGCCTTGTGGCAGATGCAACTTGAGACGGTAAACTTTTTATTTATTTTATAAGAAAAGGTGAATCCAATTTACATGGGTATTACAAAAAGACGAATACTATTTTAAATGTTGGGCAGTTATTATTAAAATTTAAAATTAATGCATATATATATATATAGTATTAGTTTTTGTAAACTCAAATAAATATATAATAAATTGTGGTTTAATAATTTAATGATTAAAAGTTATTAAATTATATAATTTAATAATATAATGTCATTATATTATTAAATTTTTTGATTTAATAATCTTTTTAGATTTTAATAAAATCTACGACCCTGAACTTGATATATATGGGCATTTTCAAGAGAAATTTAAGCGCAACTATAATCAGAAATTATTAACCTTAGATTAAAATAAAATGAATGGCTGACATCTATTGAATTATATGATATTAGTAATAGAGCATTAATTTTCTGATCTTTTTTACTCTCACCTCCTTGCTAAGTTTGTCCCCAATTTCCTTCTTCAACCACCCCAGCGCCGGCCCAAACCCCCCAACCCCCGCCGCGGGGAGCGAACCCCCTCTCATCCAATTGCCACCTCTTAAACCTTCAGGTTTGACCTTTTTAAAAAATTAATTTCCACAGATAAGACAAATACACGTTGAAATCGAAAAAGTTTTTCGGGCATATATTACAAAAGCAAAACTCTGCTAAAAGACAATTCGAAAAATATAAATCTATTTATGTTTTTTTTTTTCTTTTCATTCGTTTCTCTTGATCTTAATTTGCTTTGTGCAAGCGAAAGCTCTTCAACTTGAGTGTAATAAAAACCGACAAAATTTGAGGAGAGAGAGAAGAAATACATACACACATATATTTTGTGTATGTGTGTGTACACACAATAGAATGGGAGTTCAAATTTATTTAAAAGAAGAAGAGCAACAATGTTGACGAAGAGGAGGAAAAAAGATCTTATAGCATTAACATTTCGGAAATTTGTGCTACATCATCTAATCCATTATTTTTTTTTTAATCTAGTGGCAAAAATTTATATTTAAATTTGTGTTTTAAATTATGTCTCTTTAACTTATTATATATACATATAGTTTTTCTATAGTCTGGATATAATTACTTTATTAAAGTGAAGATATCACTAAAATAAAAAAATACATATTTTAATATATTAAAAATTGTGTTTCTTTATCAATTAGTATATTAATTTTTTTGCTTTTTTGTCTATCATTCATATATATATATATATATATAATTATTATTATTATTATTATTTAATAAGAGATTTCTTAAATTAGAGATAAATTAAAAAAATAAACAGAACAAAAACTCTAATTTAGTATAATTTATTTTATAATATATTGGAGTATATATTTTTCTTATTTTTAATTTATCTTTTACGTTAGTAGGATTTTGCATTCCAAAATTGTTATATATTTTTATATTTAACTATGACTAGGTGTGTGCAATTCCATGACAAGACACGTGTAAATTTTTACTCACAAGACTATGTTGTGAACCCATAGCCTCGCCAAAGAGATGTCAACATTGTGCACAATAAAAGGCATATTAAAAGGCATATGATCAGGCCTCTCTTTCTTTAACTCTCATATGTGTATATATATACACACGCAGGCATACATGGGCCAATTGGGGATTCCTCAAATTTATTAAGCTTATAAGTTAAAAAGACGGAAAAAAATAAATTTTAATATTATGTACTTTATTTTAATGTGTTAAAAGCCGTGTTTTTTATTTTTTAATTTATTTTTAATTTTAATATAATTAAAAATCTCTTATAAAAGAGCTCTCTCTTTTTATTAATGTTACTTATTATTTATTTATTAAAAAATTTTAACTTATAACTTATTATAAATTATAATTCTCACAAAAATATATAAAATTTACAATTATTATGATCGAATTCACGTGCCTTTACGAGAACTGTAGCATGCTATAAAAGTTAGCAGCTCCCGTATTTGTTGGTGGTTTGAGAAGAAAACGAGACAAAAGGGTTGAATTTCCTGCGTGGTTGAATCCGTCTGCCAGGCGAATTTATTCAACGCGAGCAGCATCGGGTTAGACCTTTCAAATCGATGGGAAACTCTCAACTTTTTCCCGAAGCACTAACGTTAGGTTTGAATAACAGATTATCGTCGTTGAATCGACGGTCAGATTTGTTCGCAGTATGATCACCAGCCAGGCTAGCACAAAAGATATCTTTCTTTTTCACGCAAGACGGTGACTTTCGTGGGTCCATTAAAAATTCAAAGATGGCACAACTTCGCTGTGCCCGTTTCCAGTCACTCATTTCTTTCTGTTTGCCCAATCAAACGTGGAAAATCGATTAACGTTGTTGATAAGAGTTTTTAGGCATGATCAAATGACTGTGATTGCTTGTAGGCTTGGTCTAATAAAGCTTAATGGACCAAGAAGCCATAAAAAAATGAATTGAAATTGCCCATATTGTGGGGCACTAGCAGCAATTCGGCCCCAGTCACGCGAGCAGGTTCACCTCCTGTAGAACTTGTACAGGCGGACAAAGTTACAAACTATTGCTTTTGTAGAAAGGGTTATTTTATAAACCCCCGAGGTTTGGGGTAATTACTTACCTCCCCTGCCATTAGTATTTCCAACAAAATGGCCCAAGCACTCCTCGTACCAATAAAATGGCAGCGACAGGTCTAGATCGTTGTTGGGTGATACAAGTTGGCGTCTAACATACAATATCTGTAAATGACTCCTGCACTGATGATGACAGCCATATATGGATACATATATATATATATGAAAACTAATTACTATTTAAAACTATAAAATCCTCTTTTTTTTTTTTGGGGGGGGGGGGGTGTGTGTACTTGCATCTTGATGGAACTGAAATCATTGCATTTCTCAGGAGAACATGGACAAAATCTGAGAGAGAAAAACCATCCTGCAAGTAGAGCACAAAAGATTTTAGCATTAGAAACAAGGAGGCTCCACACTATCCAGTTGAAAGGTAATAAACTAAAAGATCATGAAGCAATTGCATCTAAACATTTGGGGATTATAAAGGAAATCAATAAAATTCTATAGAGGAATCAAGCTTAGAAAATTTCAATCACTAATAAGAGTCTAATGTGCACATAAAAACATAATAGTACAAAATATTAAGATATAACTCTTTGCAAAAAAAGAAATTATTCTCTAAACTTAAATGTTAGATATAACAACACATATATTATTAATCAAATTCTCATACTCAACCCTTTTTTTTTTTTTTAAGAATCAAACTTGAATTTGATATTAATTTTTCCAGCAGCGAAGTAATGAAGTTGACCGCTGTCAAAATAGCTTTTATCCTTTACAAGCACAAATAAAAAACAATCCTTCCTCAAAAATTCAGTATCCCCCCCCCCCCTTCACACATCCAACGACAAATTAATCAGAATCTAATTTTGTTACAACATAGAAGTTTGATCAGACCTACCTGCTATTATCACAACAAAACTTTACAAAACATGAAACTATTGCATCCCATCATTTTTCACAAGGGAATTTCTGTATAAAGAAAAAGGTAATTATAATTCACAGCTGTCCAACCATAGAAAAATTTAACAAGCATACAATCCCTTTATAGAGATCACTTCACCACTTCAAGTTTCAAAGAAACACATTTCTCTAAATCTATCCAGACCTAGCAATTACCAATATAACAATCAAATTTCAACCAAGCACATTTCTCTAAATTTCATGGAAACATACGAGAAATCTTAATAATGGAATAATCAATTCCAAATAACATATTGATTTATTAAGATCTAAACTTGTCTTTTAACATCAATATGACCTATATATTGTTTTTCACATCTAAAATGACTGCACACAGGCTCACGAATGTGGAACTGACTTAAAACCCCCCTATTTTTTAACCATTAGAATCGCATACAAACCATTAAATTTTTAAATTGCAGTTGTTTCTTTACCTTAATCACATGGCATAATTCTACAGCGTTAGTAAACCAAAATTTAGCCTATATTAACATTCTTATACAATGGTAACACAGCAGCTTATTAACTAGCATAAAAGCACAAGTGTATATCATGCAAATAACTCTGAAATCAGCTTAAGACAGTAATATCAGTAAACCCGTTTCTTTTTTATATAAAAATCAACCAAATAACACATAATTTAACAAGCGACAGCTTCTTTAATATATTATCAACAAACCCATTTATATTTTCATAAAATATAATAACACCGGCAGATTTTTTAACAAGATAAGATTTTTCATTCTTAATAGTTAATAATCTAAATAATTAAAATCACAGATTCTAAGATGCAAGGAGTCTTTTCCAACTCCTCGTGTCAATACCAGCCGCTTCTGACGCTGGCCGCCGGTGATACCCGCTCGACGGCACCCTTTTGCCACAGCCTAAGCTTCACGAGTGAAAATGGTGATGATTTTTTATGATTACATTAGCTTCTTCAGAACTTCATGTATTTGCAAACGGCTTCGGTCTTTAGTGAATAAAAGTGAAAATCAAATGCTGAAGATTGTTTGATGAAAGAGATGAAGTCTTTCTCACACGATGTGTTAAAAGGCGTGAAGCAGGGCAATGGGGTGTTTGAGTGGACAAATTTCAGGTATTAGTGCAATATTTGTTTAAGGTTTTATTTTTATTTATTTTTTAAAAATTTCAGTAGTCTTTTTACAAGTTTACCCTCATACACAACGTTATACGGATATTTGATTGGGGGCAAATGAGGATAAAAATAAACTCGCCGTATAATTGTAATTACAGAAACCTTAGGGAGGTTCTTAAAAATAAACCTGTCCAGAAATAGTCCAAGTTAATGTTCTTTTGACTTTTTGGGCACAAATTCCAGCCTTCTTATCATGACTTCCGCGTGGGGTTACGGCACCTGCAGAAGTGAAAACTGAAAAATCAGGTTGGTTTGACGTTTTTGCATCTAAAGAGTTGGCATCCTCTTGATTGTAGAGGGCATAATTGTCATTTCAGGTACACAGTTGACTCGGTGCAGAACTATAACGTCGGTCTTCTCCTCTCTCTCTCTCTCTCTGGCTGGCTGTTGTCTTTCTCAGTTTCTCTTACAAATAATAAAACAATACATGATATGTAAATTATTTGTCACTTGAATATCTATCCTGACAGCACGGAATTTCTTGTTGTTGCAGCAGCCATGGAAATCGTCAAGAACAATTCATGGCTGATGCTTTTTGTTCTTTTCACGTGCCTCTCACTCAAATCCCATGTCTCCTTTGGAGCTGACACCATTTCTGGAAACCATTCTCTCTCTGGTGATCAAACAATCGTTTCCAAAGGTGGGGTCTTTGCATTTGGTTTCTTCACCCCAGCTCCTGGTAAGTCTTCAAACTATTATATAGGCATGTGGTACAATAAAGTCTCTGAAAGAACTGTAGTTTGGGTAGCCAACAGAGAACAGCCAATTTCTAATAGATTCTCTTCGGTTTTAAGAATCTCAGATGGTAACCTAGTTCTTTTTAACGAGTCCCAACTACCCATTTGGTCCACAAATTTGACCTCTACCAGCAGACGTTCTGTGGAAGCAGTTCTTTCAGATGAAGGAAATCTTGTTTTGAGAGATTTGTCAAATAATTTGTCAGAGCCGTTGTGGCAAAGTTTTGATCATCCAGCTCATACCTGGATTCCGGGTATGAAGCTGACGTTCAACAAGAGAAACAACGTTAGTCAGCTTCTCACTTCATGGAAGAATAAAGAAAATCCTGCACCGGGTCTCTTCTCCCTGGAGCTAGCACCAGATGGATCAAATCAATATGTTATTTTGTGGAATAGGTCCGAGCAGTACTGGACAAGTGGACCCTGGGATGAGAATGCAAAAATTTTCAGCTTGGTCCCTGAAATGACCCTAAATTATATCTACAATTTCAGCTATGTGTCGAATGAAAACGAGAGCTATTTCACCTACAGTGTGAAAGATAGCACTTACACATCTCGATTCATTATGGATGTTTCAGGACAGGTTAAGCAGATGAATTGGTTGCCTACTAACTCTTGGTTTCTGTTTTGGTCCCAACCAAGACAGCAATGCGAGGTTTATGCTTTTTGTGGTCAATTTAGCACCTGCAATGAGCAAACTGAGCGTTTCTGTACTTGTTTGAAAGGTTTTGAACAAACATCGGTGAGTGACTGGAATTTGGAAGATTATTCTAGTGGTTGTGTGAGGAGGACACCCCTGCAGTGTGAAAATAGTAGTCTTGCCAATGGAAAAAGCGACCAATTTTTCCAGTACAGTAACATGAAATTGCCTAAACATCCACAATCTGTGGCAGTAGGGGGTATCAGGGAATGTGAAACACACTGCTTGAATAACTGCTCTTGCACTGCTTATGCTTACAAAGACAACGCTTGTTCAATTTGGATTGGAAGTTTTGTGGGTCTGCAACAACTACAAGGAGGTGGAGATACCATTTATATCAAGCTTGCAGCTTCTGAGCTCGAGAGTCCCAAGAATAACAAGGGAGTCGTCATCGGCAGTGTTGTGGGCTCAGTGGCTGTCGTAGCTCTTATTGGCCTGATCATGCTTGTATACTTGAGAAGGAGAAAGAGAGCAACTGTAACAACCAAAACCGTGGAGGGTTCTTTGGTGGCATTTGCATACAAGGATTTGCAAACTGCCACAAAGAATTTCTCTGAAAAGCTAGGGGGAGGAGGTTTTGGTTCAGTTTTCAAAGGGGTGTTGCCGAATTCAAGTCTCATAGCTGTGAAGAAGCTTGAAAGCTTGAGCCAAGGAGAGAAGCAATTTCGGACCGAAGTCAGTACCATAGGGAATATTCAACATGTCAATCTGGTTCGGCTTCTGGGTTTCTGCTCTGAAGGTACTAGTAGGTTGTTGGTCTACGATTACATGCCAAACGGTTCTTTAGACTCTCATCTCTTCCCTGAAAAAGATTCGAATGTTCTTGATTGGAAGACAAGGTACCAAATCGCACTAGGGACAGCCAGAGGTTTGGCTTATCTCCATGAGAAGTGCAGAGACTGCATCATACATTGTGACATAAAGCCAGAGAACATTCTATTAGATGCTGAATTGTGTCCCAAAGTGTCGGATTTTGGGCTGGCAAAGCTTGTTGGAAGGGAGTTCAGCCGTGTCCTGACAACCATGAGAGGGACAAGAGGTTACCTTGCACCTGAATGGATTTCAGGAGTGGCCATAACAGCCAAAGCGGATGTCTACAGCTATGGAATGATGCTCTTTGAATTTGTATCAGGAAGGAGGAACTCTGAGCAATCTGAAGATGGTAAAGTGAGGTTCTTCCCATCTTGGGCTGCTAAACAAATAGTTGAAGGCAGCAATGTTTTTAGCCTATTAGACCCAAGACTGGAAGGCAATGCTGATGAACAAGAGCTTGCAAGACTTTGCAAAGTGGCTTGTTGGTGCATCCAAGATGATGAAACTCACAGGCCATCAATGGGTCAAGTAGTTCAAATTCTTGAGGGAGTTTTGGATGTGACACTGCCTCCAATTCCCAGAGCTCTCCAACTATTTGTCGATAACCATGAGCACATAGTCTTCTTCACTGAATCATCCTCATCTCAGAGTTCCCTATCAAAAAGCAACAATTCAACTGCATCGTCTCAAGCTAAGAGCACCGCATCATCTCAAGCTAAGAGCACCGCATCATCTCAAGCTAAGAGCACCACATCATCAAGAAGTTCTTGAATCGTTGTGAAGAAAATATTTTCACATTTGTGTTTAAGAATGTATATTTGGCTTTTGTCACTTGAAACAAGCTGTACGGATATTTAGATAGAAGCCTTGCTTCATAGTGTATAATAATAATGCAACCTGTCAAAGCAATTTTAAGAATCACAAGCCTTGTGCCTCACTGTTCTCTCCAATAAACTCTGGTTGATCCGGGCTCCTTTGCTTTGACTATTAGCTTCACCTAATCGCTTCAATTGTCAAAATTAGGTATTGAAATGAAAGCGAAATGCCTAGAGCAACTTGGAAGTTTCCCAGAAGAAGGGGAAAAACAGCAAAAACAATCACACAAACAAACAAACATAAACGTGACGTTATAATAAATAACATGGGTCAAGATATGAATCAACTGGCCAAAATTGTTGAATTGTCCGTATTTGTATTGACTTCAATTGACTAATTTCTTCCTTCTTTTCTTGAAGGATGGCTTTGATGGCTTACGTAACACAAATAATTTAAGTTAGACGTTTGAATGCTCCATCCGAAAACAAATTATGTGACACGGTTGACAGCAGAAGCACGGCGACAGTGATTACTGATTCATTAGGCCCGCCCCACCCACCCCCCAATTTCTCCCTTATGTATTTGATAAAGAAACTATCTGTTCATAATCAATATCTTGTCTGCACAGAAGTTATCCAGCAGCCATGGATGTCAATAACAATGTATGGTTCATGCTCTGTGTTCTCTCCATATGCTTCACTCCCAAGCCTCATTTCTCTTCTGCTGCTCGCGACTCCATCTCTGCAAACCAATCTCTCTCTGGGGATCAAACTATTGTCTCTGCTGGTGGGGTCTTTGAACTAGGCTTCTTCAAGCCAGGTAACTCTTCAAACTACTACATAGGCATGTGGTACAAAAAGTTGTCAGAACAAACCATAGTTTGGGTGGCAAATAGAGACAAACCAGTTTCCGATAAAAATTCCTCAGTGTTAAGAATATCAGATGGTAATTTAGTTCTTCTCAATGAGTCTAAATCGCCCATCTGGTCCACAAGTTTGAACTCTAGTAATACAACGGCCACAATCGAAGCAGTTGTTCTAGATGAAGGCAATATTGTTTTGAGAGATTCTTTAGCTAATTCAACCTTATGGCAAAGTTTTGATCATCCGACTCATACATGGCTTCCCGGAATGAAGTTTGGAATAAACAAACGGGCAAAGTTAAACCAATTTCTCATCTCATGGAAGAATAAAGATGATCCTGCACCAGGTCTCTTTTCGCTTGAGTTAGCTCCAGATGGATCGGATCAATATGTTATAATGTGGAATAGGTCTGAACAATACTGGAATAGTGGAGTCTGGACTGGAATAAATTTTGCCAACGTCCCGGAAATGATATCTCATCATAATTTCGACTTCAACTACATTTCGGATGAAAATGGGAGGTATTTCATTTATTCTGTTACAAATTCCATGACAACTCGTTTTGTTATTGATTCTTCAGGGCAGATTCAGCAGATGTTTTGGTTGGAGTCTAGCAAGGCTTGGTTTCAGTTCTGGTCACAACCCAGGCAACCTTGTGATGTTTATGCTTATTGTGGCGCATTTGGCAGCTGTAATGAGGGAAACCAATCTTTCTGTGCTTGTCTGCCAGGTTTTAAGCCAAAATGGGAGAACAATTGGAACTTGATGCAGGATTATTCTGCTGGCTGTGTGAGGAAAACCCAACTGCAGTGTGAAAAAAATGTTGTTACTAATGGAAAGAGTGACAAGTTTTCGGCAAATTCTCACATGGTATTGCCAGAACATCCACAATCTGTGGCAGTAGGGAGTATCAAGGAATGTGAAACAACCTGCTTGAGGAACTGCTCTTGCACTGCTTATGCTTATGAAGACAGTGCTTGTTCAATATGGATTGGAAGTCTCTTGAGTCTGCATCAACTTTCACCAGGTGACGCAAATGGGAAAACTATTCATATCAAGCTTGCAGCTTCTGAGTTTTCAAGTTCCAGTAACAACAAGGGAATAGTCATTGGTGCTGCCGTGGGTTCAGTGGCATTTGTAGCTCTATCAGGCCTTCTTGCTTTTGTGTATATGAGGAAGAGAGAGAATACAATGAAAACAAGTAAATCAGCGGAGGATGGTTCATTGGTGGCATTTGCATACAAGGATTTGCTAACAGCCACAAAGAATTTCTCTGAAAAATTAGGGGGAGGAGGGTTTGGTTCTGTTTTCAAAGGGAGGCTGCCTAATTCAAGTGTCATAGCTGTGAAGAGGCTGCAAAGCATCAGCCAAGGAGAGAAACAATTCAGGGCAGAAGTCAGCACAATCGGAAACATCCAACACGTCAATCTAGTTAGGCTTCGTGGATTCTGCTCTGAAGGTACAAAAAAATTATTGGTGTATGATTACATGCCAAATGGTTCCTTAGATTCTCACATCTTTCATAGAGAGGATTCAAAGGTTCTCGATTGGAAAACAAGATACCAAATTGCACTAGGGACAGCCAGAGGGTTGGCTTATCTCCATGAGAAGTGCAGAGACTGCATCATACACTGTGACATAAAGCCAGAGAACATTCTATTAGATGCTCAATGGTGTCCAAAGGTGGCAGATTTTGGCATGTCAAAGCTTGTTGGGAGAGAATTCAGCAGAGTCCTAACGACCATTAGAGGAACAAGAGGGTATCTCGCACCAGAATGGCTTTCAGGAGTGGCCATAACAGCGAAAGCTGATGTTTACAGCTTTGGAATGATGCTCTTTGAAATCGTATCAGGAAGGAGGAACTTTGAATGGAACTCTGAATACTCTGAAGATGAAGATATGGAGTACTTCCCAACTTGGGCAGCAACCCTAATGAGTGAAGGTGGCAATGTGCTTAGCCTTTTAGACAAAAGTCTTGAGGGTAGTGCTGATGTAGAAGAGCTTTCAAGGATTTGCAAAGTTGCTTGTTGGTGTATCCAAGATGATGAAACTCATAGACCATCAATGGGTCAAGTGGTTCAAATCCTTGAGGGGGTTTTGGAAGTGACTGAGTCTCCAATTCCAAGATCCCTTAAAGTAATCGCTGATAACAAGGAGGATATAATCTTCTTCACCGAGCCATCTGAGACTTCAGCTGCTTCATCTCAAGCTAAGTTCACTGGCTTATCAGCAAGTTCCTAGATCCTTCCCAAGACAATCAATTTTATTTTAGTACTTGTTATTCCTGTATTTTGGATTTGAGTGGTGTTTTTCTTGAGTTTATTGCCCTTATTCGAGTACTATTATAGCTAGTCTGCCATACATGTATGGCCGTAACCTATGTTAGTTTCTCATCGTTTGAACTTCGAATGTCATAACATAATGTTTATCAAAATCTCGTGTCTGCAAGTTGTTTATTTTCTAAGTTTTAATAATGTCCACTAGAATGATAACAATTTATCTAGCCGTTAATATATGCTTTTACAAGATGTTTATATGCAGAACACAACATAACAGAACCAACCATTTGAAACTTCATTTAAGTTGGAAGAGTTATACTTCAATAATCCATCAAGTTCATAGTCTTAGATATCGTGATAAGAATTCCAACCCATTGCTTCTACATATACCTAGACATTGAACACAGTTTCATTTATTTATCTCTTAACAACATCATGGTCAGTAATTCAAAACTCAAAACATGAATTTCAAGAATTATCGTATCTATATGGCATGTGTTTCAAGTTTAGTAAAATTTAAAACTCCATGGGAATCCAATGAAAATCAAGAAGTTCCTTCTTAGTCGTATGTCCGGGTGGCAAAGCTTATTCAGTTTTGACTTTTGATATGTAACTGCCTGAACAATTGATTAAGGACAAACCTATACCATTCATGTCAGATAGTAGTAGCAGAACCACTCAAAATAGGCAGAAGATTGCAATCTAAACCAATATACAAGAAGGATAGAATAGATAGCGCTTAAACTTTACCTGTGCCTTGTAGCTTAGCAATCCCACTACAGGGCAGACAACACAAAGTGTTTTCTTTTTGAGAGTGTCAGTTGGAAGATCTCTCATAACCATATGTCCTAGTGAGTGAGAAGTCAAGAAAGCTGCACCAAATTTCCCTTCGGGAATTTGATATATGGGATACCAAGCCACTGAAAACCTAAAACCAACTTACTCAAGTTGTAATAAGAATGTCACAGATTGGTTCGCCCAACACCAAAATAAATAAATAAAAGCACCTTGTGGTAATTGATTCTCACCAGGATGCAGGATGTAGATAATTCAGCTTCAAAGATCACAACGTCAATATGTCTCCAAATACTTGAAGATAAGAAGATTCAGCATCAAAAAGATCCAGAATTCTGCAAGGATGTAGATCATTCAGCTTTAAAGATCACAACTTTGACATGTCTCCAAATATTTGAAGATAGGGAGATTCAGCATCAAAAAGATATAGAATTCTGAAATTAGCAATCAGTTAAAACCCAGATAAATACATCTTAACACCTCATTTCAAATAAAAACGATGATGGTTTCAATGAATTGTAAACAGAATAGGAAGAAGTGCAGGAAAAAAAAGCCTACATGATAAGCAATGATTGGAAATGATGACTATGAGTGAGTACTAACTAAGATAAGAAGATAAAGGAAGAGACAACCACAGCAATAAGGACAAAACAAGTCATACCTTCAACTAGGGTACAAGAAAGGCCAAAACGCAAGTACAAATCAACTAGGTAGAATCATCATTTTCATGTTTAACTTTTATTAATTCTGTAAATATGCCAATGTAAATTTTGAGGTAAGAAAACAGAACTCTCATTGCATATGGTACAATAACCTACAGCAGTATCATAAATACTCGAAGATGCAATTTCTTCAAGTTAATGAATAGACTACAGATTGATTCTACATCGACGATTTAGCATCCACGATGAATAATTGATTCTACATCAACCTAGCAATTTGGATTAGCTACTGCCTGATGATTATAATTTTCAATACAGCAAATGAAAGATAAAGACTAGTGGTGACATTTACTTATTATGAAGAGGCCTGTGCAACCAAGGTTTCTCAGTTGAAAAAAATTCAAATACAAGTTCACAATTACTGCAGCAATCAGGTGACGGAATGAAGCTCTGGGAGTGGCCTGTAGGACATAAAGCGTTATATTAATTGACATTCTCTTTAATTGAGCCAAATTTCAGCTCTGGGGCCAAAACATGTTTCCTCTCTAATGCTGTTGAGCTATTTCTGATATGCATGTCAGAGTTGGAGCACTCTTCACTTGAACCACAAGAATTAGATAGATGTGAGGAGCCAAACAATTGAACAGCTGAAAGGTAAGGGACAAAATGAGCATCAAACGATGCTAATTCGGTAAGCCTCCCCTTTAGGTTCTGAGAATCCCCTACTTTGACTTTCAGTCCATAATTCCCTGGCTCTTCATACCAGCTCCAAACAGAAAAAAGTGACCCATTAGATATCTGGGGCTTAAAAGGAGCTATCAGACAACAGATCACCCAAACATAAAGAACATTTTCCGTGTTGATATAATGAGGCAATAGCAGGACCAGCGGAGTGGAGGAATATTTCGAACACAGCAAATAGACACTCTGTTTCTAGCTCAAAACCCACAGATACTAGTTGCATCTTGTAAGCAGCATTTAGAGAATCCATTGCCACTAAAGTCAATGATGATCTGTTGAATATATTTCAAATTTTGCACATATTTCTCATTCTAATTTCAGCACTCTTGATCTGAAGGACTTGTATTGTGGTACTCTAACTGTCAGAATTTGGAGCTTCAGTTTCAACCATATTCAAAACTGTTGCTACCAATTAAGTCAATGCTTTTAAATTTGCTTAATATAGCAGATGCATGATAATCAATTACATTTCTCCCCAAATGGCCGTACTTCTCTACTTCATGTGAAAAAGGCAAGTTGCTATTACTAACATGACAGATACCAGCATAACCAGTATCTTCTGAAATAATTGACCCTTTAGCGCTAACAGGAACCCACTTCTGAACATTCATTCTAGAAGTAACATCTTTTCTGAATAAGTAAGATCTTTTCTGAATTGGTTTTCATTAAATTGTTCAAATTTTATAGATGATTCCTTTTTGTGGAAGCATGAAAAGATATAGATGATACATAATTCATCCCTGGTAGCTTCACCCCACTGTATGGTTGAGAGAATATCCCAGCAGGCTGCCGATGAGAAAAATCAGCAGGATGCACCATGGGTAAAAACATGCTGACCACTTTAAGTTCTCTGTGCCACATAAGGATTCTTGTAACAGTTCAGTTCGAATGGCACATCTGAAAATTCTTGCCTACATAAACAAGACTTATTATGAGGCCTCAAGTAATTGTGCCCCTGATGTTCCAGTCTCTTCTGGCTTCTGCAATAACTTTGAGGGTTAAAGGATCCCTTTGTTTTCACTTTCTGTTCTTCATATTCATCCAATTCACAAGTGGCTACTTCACTTGATTGCGACACATGTCGATCAAGTCTCCTATTTAATCTCTGATGAGCAACCCATGGACAAGACTCAACCAACACCTTCTGGTGGATTCTTGCATCTGTTTTTGTCTCCATAGTCTCTGCATTTCCTACACCGATGTGCCTTGAAGATTCAATTGATGGAGCAGGCAGCAATCCTTTACCAAAAAATGAGTTGTGCTTGACAAAAACGTTCTTCTGAAGCATACTTGCATCTTTCTGCAGATAATTGCATTGCAATCTGTTACCCTCACTGGTTTGTGTTTCCCTTGCAATCCTCTGCTTCTTCCGCCCAGCTGATTGGCTATTTTCCTTCCCTGTCATGATATGTTGGTGATTTCTAGTCTTATTGAAGAGCATGAAGTTCAGATGCCAAGTTATCGCTCTTAAATCCATTTCTTTGTCTGATAGCATGAGAACTGTTACAGACATCACATCCTTGCTTATTCTCACTTGGAACTTTACAGCAAGTTTTACTATTACAGTTGTGAGTACTTAGATCTTAACACAGTTTCACCTGTGTTTCACATAGAGAAGTTGAATTGACCAGTGGGGTATTATTCTCCAAGCCTTTTTCACAGTTTATAGCAGGATTGAATATATCTTCCATAATTGATGGAGAAGATGACTTTGCATCATTAATGTCATATTTACTTTCTCCTGTCATAGAAACAATTTTATCGGAGATCTGTTTACTTGAATAAGTTCTCATTTTGTTGTTCTTCTTTTTCTTTCTAAAATGTTTCTCGAATTTCGGATCATCGGTGATTGAATCCACTTTGCTGTTTACCTGCTCATCACTAAAGGAAAGAGAAGCTGATTGGAAAAATCCAGCACATCTTGACTCCTCATTACACACAACATGTGGCACAGCTAGATCTCCAGACAGCTTCAAAGCTTCAGAGATACAGATGTTACCAAGAACTGCACAACCTCAAGAGCTTAAAGAACTGCAGATATCATTTTCCTGTACAATATGTTGAACTAGTGCCCCTGAAACATCCATCTCTAGAACATTTATCAATTTAACGATTTTCAATCCTTATCTAATCAACACCAGAAAGCAAAGCCTGCAATGGGAAATGCACAATTTAAGGAAAAGAGGCGCAATCAAGTTCAAAATGAATAAAGTACTACTAGAAATAGATACTATGTTAACAATGAAGTTAGCAGATTTTGAAGGAAACAAGAATCCACTCCAACTTGCTAAATATTAAAGCATCGCAAAAGGAAAGAAACGCTAATAACACTGATCGAATTATGACACCCGTATTGAATTTAGATCAAACAGGAACAAAAAGAAAAGAAAAGAAAATAGAAGACGAAAGTACCTGAGAGAGATATGGAGAAGCGCGCCAGAAGCCAAAGTATGAAAAATCGGTTTTTGGGGTTTCGACTTTTGAGTCTGTTCCAAATTTTATTAAACGGATTTCTGGAAATCGTTAGTAACATGTCTCCTTTTTCAGAGCGTGGAGTAGGCGAATCACAGCTGGTGAGGTCAAAATGTCAAATGGGCGCCATGTGTCTAATACATATGATGATACTAATATCAAAATACCACGGTGGATGGATTATGTACGGACCACTGAATTGTCTGTTTTACCCCGCTATTGTAACCATCAAGGAGGATCCGTTTTATTTTGTTTTATTTTATCTTTTGTTGCTACGCTTGTTATGCCAGATAAGGGAAATGGTGAATAAATAATATTATAATTTTTTGAAAAGTTACCTAAATACAATTAATTTTTTTTGAAATAAAAATATTACTAAAAAAATGAATTAACGCAAGGTAGCATGTGAATAAACATTTAATAATAAAAAAGGATGATTATGCACTCTTTGATGTATATTACTATATCAATGGGTAAGAATGAAATACTGTACAATAAATTATCTTCAAAATTTGTTAAAGTATACCATGTACACCTGAATGTTATTTTTTCAAATGAAACTTTTGGGTTGATAATATTAGGGATTGGACTATTTGATCTCTAAAAATTATTATAAATGCTATATTATTTTATCGATTCATATACCATGAACTCTCTAGTTTCTTCAAATAGTTAGTAGTCGAGAAGTGGTGTAACAAGGAAGCGGTATGGTGTGTTAGATTACTCTTCCTTTAGCTCTTTATGAGTGTTTTTAAGGTCTATTGTTTTAAATATGTGATGTTTTCTAAGTATATTGTTTTAAATTTGTGATGTCTTCTGTATTATACCTATTTTCCATTACTGGTGTTAGTGATATATACGATGGGTATGATAGAATTAATGAAACTTTGTGGCTCTTTAACTTTGTGTGACAAAGTATGTAAGTACAATTGTTGTCCAAAAGTGAAGGGAGGTAATGGTAGTGAATTATTTAATTGGTAAGTTATTGACAAAGCAAGTGATTCCCAAAGATGCCTTCATTAAGAATTTTTAGGTGATTTGAAAGAACATTCAAAGAGTTAAGGTCAAATGTTTAGAGAAGAATGTATTCTTGTTTTATTTTACCTCTAAATAAGAAGGTCAATGAGTTCTTTTGTTGAGATCATGACATTTTAATAAGGCATTGGTTGTTTTCACTCGGTTGTAAGGTAATGGTGATTTGACTGTGTAATGTTCTAACAAAGAGGCATTTGAGGTGCAAATTTACAACGTATTCCTATTGTCTATATCATAAGAGATGGCAAAACTTCTTGGAAATACATTGAGAACGATAAAGAAAGTAGATATGAGATCCTCCGGTGATTGTGTTGGAAGGTATCTGAAAGTTTGTGCTACCCTTAATAATTCTTATCTGTTAAAGCTAGGTTTACGTATGCATTTCCATTCATTGGATATTGAATATGTTTTGCCGGTATTGTAAAACAAGTTGTTAAATAGCTATTCTTACTGTGATAGGCTAAGTCATATATTTCATGAACGCGAGTTGCATAAGTTAGTAAGGGCAGAGGATGGCTCCCATACCACTCTTCCATTTAGGAATTGGATGAGAGAGACTATTGTAGCTTTCATGAAATGGCTGAAAATTCCACTAGCGGCTAAGTTTAATACTAATGGTGGCAGTGAAGAGTTGAATCATCATTGTTGACACTAAAGAAGCTGGATGTGGTTAATGCTGGTGCGAAAACTTTGGAAAATTTTCAAAATGTGGGTGATTTGAAAATTGAGAGTGCTGATGTTGGAAACGAGAGAAGGCATGTGATGGGGTCTAATAATCAAGGATAGTCATGTGTAGAATTACACTTTTAATAGTGTTACTAATGTGGTGTAAGAGCATAGTGTGTCACATGACTTAAATCCAAAAATTGGGCTTGTTGACAATGTTTTTTGTAAGAAGAAAAGCGTAAATTAGTTAGATAATAGGTGTTTGGGTTGCCATCTAAAAGGAAAATAAATAGACCAATTTCACATGACAATCCTACGGTGGTTGAAAAAATTCTCTAACTTTTTAACATAGTGAATACTTCTGCTCTTTTGGAATTTTCAAATTCTAAGGCGGTGAATTCTTAACTACAAAATCATTTAAAGTCGAAGAAGCTTACTGGTCAAGCTCACTTGCCTCTACCTTTTGTACCTATATCGATGAGGAAAAAATAGTTATTACAAAGCTTACATCAGTTGTTGAGAAGGATGGGGGAGAGGAGGCTGAAGCTTTTTGTTTTGGCTTATGACTTATTAGTGAGACTAGTTTCTCTATTGGTAGCGAAGTCGAATTCATGTAGGTTATTCAATTTGTTTTAGACAAACATTAAATGCATACAAAGTTATCTGGATTATTTTATATGTATAAAGGCTAATTTTAGTACGGACAACACTTCAGGCTTTAGGAAAATTTGCTCTTAAAGTTCTATAGATCTTTAGATGGAGGATTATTTAAGCCTCTTGGAATGCATTAAATACCCACTTTATATCCAAAAAAATACACTCATATATTAATTTTAAAAAATTAAGTTTTATTTTGTACACACTTTATAATGCTAAAGAGAATCCGTACTTAAACTATTTAAATTAATTAATTTTTTTTACTTGAAAGACCAATAAAACTATTCAGCACACTTAATTTTAAGAAATTTAACACATACTTGCAACAACATAATCTTTTGTTTAAATCTATTAAATATTCAAATTTGCATCCAAAACAACTTGTAATGCAAACGCATGCAAAATGTTTTGTAAATACTACTAACAAAAAAAAAAGATGAGAAAAAGACAAATAAAAAGAAGAACAATAAAAAGAGTCAAAACAATACTTTACTTTATTTTGTTTTTAAAAATAAAAATTATCACACATAATTTACAATTGAGTTTTTTCAAAATATTAATTTTCTCATTATTTATTTAAGTATCGATTAAGATGTTATAGATAAAGTTTTAAAACAGAAGTCATAAAAATGATACATTAAATAATAAATGTAATATTTAGAATTTCAAAGTAATTATATAATATTAATTTATAATAACTGTCCTTAATAAATTAATTCATATGATGGATATTTTTAGAATAATTTTTTAATTAAAATTAAAATCTTAAAAATAATTTTTTGAGTATGAATATTACCACTTCAATATTACCACATAAATAATGAGAGTCTTATCACATACTAACAAATAAACAATAAGTGCGTGATCTTAAAATTAATGATCCGACCGGTGCCCAATATCCATGAAAAAACACTTTTTCCATCTCTTTCTAATCGACCTTTTTTGCCATTTATTGATCTTTGAACTCTCTAGCTGGCTAAAGCCCAAAAGTTGAAGACGAACCTTGTTTGCCCACTTGCTTTAATTTTTGTTGAAACAAAATTTTCCCAACGTCCTTACTTATTCAAAAATTTACACGAATAACTTAAAAAATTTTTCATTTTTGAATTTAACCCCCAATTTTTTCATATCATAAGCAACCAAAAGACATTTTTTGCCCTAAATTATCCTTCATATTTCCACACTCCAAACTCTCTACCTACACTCCAAACTTTTGCTGTTGAATGGGGAACGGTGATGGCAAATTAAAATCAAACCAAATTCACTGCATCTATCTAAATCGAAAATGAATCAAAGAAATTGAAAAGAGTCTACACCTTGGGTAAGCAAATTTCAACATTTCTTAATGATTTGAGTGAATTTGATTGGGATTGTAGATGACTATAGGTCATTAAAGTGATATAATGAAATATAATTTAATTAAAATAATGAGTTATAGCTATTGCATATTAAGTGTTTAATGAAATTCCTTTTAAATAGCTTATATTTAGTGTTTGTACAATGAAGTGTGACAAGGATTTGTTAAGTTGTGTGCATTGTTTTTCTTATACCAAGTGTGATGAAGAGTTAATTTTTTGATTGATGAAAGAATGGAACGTGAGCCTATTGCATATGTCATGTAAGTTGCACATGCACCTATCGTACCAAGAGACATACTATCTCTTGATGCAACAATCACCACTATCACACCATGAGACACTGTCTTATGGTGTGACAAGGTCAAATTGCTTTGCTTTTCTTTTTGTGTTGTTGTTAATGTTGTGAATTTATTGACATATAATTATGTAATATAGCAATTTAATTATGTAACTTGCATTAGATAGATGGTGAAATAAAAATAGCAAAGCATAATCCACCTAAACTGATAAATGAATAAGGCATGATGAAAGTACCTTATGACAATTATTTCCCTAAGTATATTACAAGTGTGTAAAAGCCATTCGCGAAAAAATTAGCAAAACGACAGCTGAAATTATTTAAGGATGACATATTAGGCATTTCCTAGAGTGTCTAAATTTTTCTTTTAGTGACATAATTGTGCATAATGTGTTGTTTAAGTGGTGGCCCATTGGTAAAATTACAAAAAAATATTAGTTATGGTTTCAAAATAGTGAGGATCCGATACACTTATCAGTTGGAAAGTGGTGTCAATTTATGAAACTTTGTTATGATAAAGATGTAGTATTGAAAAAGCAAAAAATGATGCACAAATTACTTAATAAGTATTGTGATGGTTTATTTCATAAGATGAATTTTGGACAATTTAAGATAAGATATATGAACTTAGACTTCAAGATTATAGATGACACTAATGTGTTAAAGATAGTGCTATTTTACTTTGCAGACAAAGTACTAAATTAAAGAATCATTATCAAATTAATTTTTCCTTACTTAATGATGTTGATGAGATAGATCACTTTTGAAATCATCTATGGGATCGTTTGTCATGGAAAATGATATATGACTGTTGACAATGCATTAAAATTAAAGCTAAGAAATTTAAGAAGGCTCATGTAGAAAAATCTAAGTATAAAATTAAAAAATACAATGTTTATAGCTTTACATCTGCAGTGCAAGAATATAATTTTTTTTAAATTACTTAGTTTTGTAATAATAAATATTTAATGATACATTTTGATAACTTTATATCTTTTTTTGTTGTAGCATGGATTTTTTAAGCAATTAGAAGACAACCACTAGAGTAGGTTCTAAAAACAAAAAAGAAAATTTCTTAGATTGTGCAGTGGAAGCCCATGGATTCTTCTAGGATAAACTTTATTGAAGTGTATTCATATCTTATGACAACTCTCGTTTTGTAAGTTATATATATGTATGTATGTATGCACGTAGTTACTTTTCATATTACTAAATACTAGATAATTATACTAACTTAAAATCTAATATTCTTTATAAGAAGAAAACATTTTATAAATTATCAAACCAGATGCAAAGGAGAAAGCCTCAAATTATTAGAAGAGTATAAAGGATAATATGCCATATATCTTAAGTTAGGTATGTAATATGAGTATCTTATAGGGCATCATAGCATAATTTAGAAGACAATCGAAACTCAAAATTTCTTGCCTAGTATTTACTCATTTTAAATGTTGTTTTGTGTAGCATCAACCTCGAATAACACACCTCTCATTACAAAGATAAAAAAGGGAGGATCATGACACCACGAGCCAACACAAGTGCATTAAAATCCAATTGAGGATGAGCTTGCTATTGATGAACATCACAAATCTATAAGCAATTCTAATGACATAAAATTTAAAGGTTACTTTATAATTTAAAAGATCATTTTCTTTTATCATATATAATTGATTTCAGCACTCTTTTTTTTTATTACGTGATAATAGGAGAGGAAAAAGTTCTATTACAATTATTTTATTCAATGGATGGACAAGATTAAGTATTCCATTTATAAACTCAATTTAGATTTTCAGGCAAAGCAAAGAGAAAGAGAATATAGAGAAGAAGTTATGAAATTTATGGCCTCGTTCAGTGATGCTCCAAGTGCTTATATGGTGATTCTCATATTAGAGGTCGTATACGGTGAGCTACTTGAACATGGAATAATTGTTTTGCAATTTTTTTTAGTTTAAAATCCAATATTAGTTTAATATGTTTATTTTGGTGAATTGACAAGCCCCTGACAACCATTGGACTATACATTATCATTGGCAATCATTATGATCACATTCTCATGTCATTTTATAGTTTTTATGGGGATATAAATGGTGACAGTATGCAAATTCTCATGGAGACACCTCGTGGCGGAAGTAAGTTTAAATATTTGTATAGATTGTTGTATGTCTTTAGTAGTCCTTACTAATATTAGGTCTCTACCTACACTTGAAATAATGAATCATGAGATTGATGAAAGAACAAATGTGGAGATAAATCCCCTTAAGGCCCAAGAAGATATAAGGCTATTGGAGGAGTTTAATTAGTGGCTTACTGGCAAAATCATAATGGATCGTATCATCTAATAGTCGCACATGTGATAGAATAAAGTATACAATTTTGGATTTGATTCATCAAGTTAAAAGTTTTAAAGTTGTATATTATATGCTAAAGACATATATATGTAGTTTAAGTTATGACTTTTGAAAAATATTTAAAATTTAATGGAATAAACTAATCTAGTGAGATAGTGGGATAAGTTCTTATCTCACATAAATACAGAGCTGATCATGTGTGATAGGTGCTTATCCCACTATTTCTCGCACATACATAGATTTAATTAGTCTTGTTATAATCTTTTAAACGATATATTATACGCTCAAAATAAAGACATGTAGCTTTAGTTATGAATTTTAAAAAATATTTAAAATTTAATAGGATAAGCTAAGTTAATGAGATAAGTAATGAAACAAATACCTGTCGCACATAATCAGCCTATTGTTTATATGAAACAGATACTTGTCACATTACTTCTCTCGCTAAGTTAGTCTATCTTATTAAATCTAGTTTTCATTTTTACTTCAAATTTTGGTATTTTCAATGATTTTTTTATTTCTTTACTCAAACTAAGTACTTTAACAAATTATATTGCTTTATGAATGTTAAATAAAAACATTTACGACAAAAATCATATTAATTTCGAATCCAAACAGTAATATTTACAAAAATAATTCATATTGGGCGAGAACATACATTAACCCAAAGAAACTTCTCAATTTTTAATTGATGATTATATATTTAGTTATATAATAATTATTTGATGAGATTTAGTGATTTGTTGAGAGTGATGAGGCTAGATGATTTGTTGAGGTGTTGAGAATGTGAGTGGATTTCAAAAATAATATTTGTTTGTAAAATTGTTTAAAGTGATGAGGACTATTTGGTCCAAAAAACGAGTATTTAGCTTGTTATAATAGAAAAAAAATTCAGGAAGCAAAAATTCAAAAAAAAAAAATTGAAAAAGTTTTAGGATTATTTTTGTAGATTTACATTACTTATTCTAAAGATGAAACTTCATTTCTCATTGGTCACTCCATGTTGTAAGTAGACGTTCATAGAAACCAAATAAAATTGGCCATGTAGCATATACTGTTTCATCGCTAAAGAATTTGGAAGTTTAAACTACCATTTTCATTTCGGACAAATTAAACAACACAATCCTTTCAACTGTCCAGCCGTAGCCAAAAGCATAATGCGTTGCGTCATATTCCTCACCATTCTTTGAATCTTACGCCCTCTGTTTCTGTTCATCATTTTCCTTTGTTTTGATTCTAGTCGTATTCTTGATTTGAGGCATCTAGAAATGCTAGTATCAATTGGCTGACTCTCCCATTTGACCTATATATATATATATATATATATACGTGTGGACTGCTTTTCAAAAGGCATCACGAGTTTAACTTATTGTCAATACGGCCATCTTTCTTGAACAAATTATTTTAGATTTTTGAGGTATATTTATTAAACAAATATTTATAAGGTATGGAGAAAAATTGGATAAGACGGCCCAATAAGAGTATTCAATAAAATTATGTCATGTATTTATTATATTGTTATCTATCTCTCACACATAATCATTGTTATTATTGTAAACGTATGACGTAGTACATCCGTTTTATTGAAATTGTTAATAATTTTAGACATTGCTCTCTCGCCCTTATATTTTTATAATTTGTGTTAATCTCCTCAAAATTAATTGAGAGGTAACAAAATCTAATATAAATGACTGTACAAATGCATAGAGCATACTAAACATTTCCAACTTCTTTTTTGTCAGAGATCAAAAGGGTTTTTCTTAATTTAGATGGAAATTTAAATTACTTTTCTATTTAATGTCATTGATATTTAAAAAGAATTTTTCAAGTTATAATTTATTATAATTTATTTTTTAATTATTATAATATCATGAAATTTATATAATATTATAATATATAAAAAAAATAAATTATAATTTAACATTTACTCATTTAAAATCAAAGAAAAGAACATATACGATTGCTTTGCCTCCATTGAAAGCAATTAATTGCCGGCCGGTCGGTATGTGTATTTACTGGGCGTTGAACGATCTTTCCTTGCACATTCTTCAACGAGCGTAAGCGTTTAATTCAGCCGACAGCCGCTCAAAAGTTAATATGCATTTAGTCGTTACATGTCCCATCCATTATATTTAAGCATTATAATATTCCTAAAATTAACGATTTTAAATTTTGCAAATCCTTTTCGAGATCTTTTGTTCGGTTTTTTTACTGTTTTATTTTCATTTATTTCTTAATTTCTTTTAAGACAAAATCTACTAGTTACTACGAATTTTGCGGGGATTGTTTCAATTTCTATATTTTCATAGTTTAGAAAAGAGTATGTATATGTATGTACACACACACATATCCCATTGCACAAACTCAAACTGCCTTTTTTTTTGTTTTTAATATTTAAGTATGCATAAATATTGGACAAAATAAATTATACGAAAATAATGTGGCTACTAAATGTTTGTATATTTAATTATATTTGAGAAGTATATTAAATTTAGGTCAATTTTTATGCGTCATTCATTAAAAAGGCTCGATAAAATAACTTTACGCAATTTTCTTGGTTGGGTTCCTGAATCACAATCAAACACTATATTCTTTAAATATTGTGGGGCTGTGAGTCAGACAATTTGTAATTGAAAAAAAAAAGGACCCGTAACAAGTGCATGAAATTTTTGACACACACACACGCGCGCGGATCCAGGTATTCAAGCTTATATTAAATTAAAATTTTAACTAGTTAATGAATAAAAATATTTAACGTGATTCGTAGAATGCCTGCCAATCTATCACTATGAACGCACGCATGGTCTACGTTTCAAAATAGTTGAAACAAGGAACCATAACGGAGAAATGAACCACCGTTATTATTATTATTACTGTTACCCCTAGAAGTCAGACAGTCTAGTTTAAAAAAATGGTTAATTAATCTAATAATCAAAATAATGCTTTCAAACAAGAGCAGTACTACTAAATAGCACTGCTGATTGATTTTAAAAAAATTAGCTGATAGATGACAGCTGGATGGTAGTAATATGACCATGTGGTGTCGTGGCATCATTTAATAAGATGTTTAAGTTATTGCCTAATAAATAGTTATATTTTTAAGATGTTTAAGTTATTACCTAATAAAAAATTATATTTTTAAGTTATAAAAATATCTTTAAAAGACTATTAATTTTATTTTTAAATATTTATTTATTTATGTGGTTAAAAAATAAAAAAAATATGTTATTTTTCTTTATCTCTAATAAAAAATAATAAAATATAAATTAAAAAAATAACACTACAAAATTAAAGATAGAAAATTATTTTTTATTAGAAAAATCTTGACTAGAATATGTTTTAAAATCTTAAATGTTATTATGTCTTTCAAATAATTAATAAACTTATTTAAAGAGATTTTTGTAGATGCTGTTGATTTTACAACCAAATTGGTAATGCCGTTGATTTTACAATAATCACTAATAGTTGTGCTACATAAATAGTCAACTACGAAAAGAATCATTAAATACTTAGTAAAAATTATTTTTAAAAGTGTTATTAGTTTTAAAAACAATTATATGTAGGAATGGCAAAATTACATATGAAACCACAAACCGCCTAAATCCATTTATAGAAATGCACTTGATGCAAGTAATTTTACGAGTTGCAAGAGAGTTTAGTATTTCAAAATTAAACTGTAGATGGACACATTTTTTTTTATTCTTTATGTTTGTAATGTTAATCACAAAAGACACATGAAAAATATGTAATAATATGTTTATGTAAATTAAAATTATTACTATGAACTAATCTTCTTAATTTCTAAACCTAAACTATTAAGATAGATACAATAAACAATATAGGTGGCTCCCCCACATTGCCCAGCCAAATGCTCGAGTGTGGTATAGGTTGCTCACTGGGAGATGAATGTTATCATCCAAGTTTTTCAAAATCTTGTGTATATATTTTTGTAAACTTTATCATAATAGTATTCTAATTTTTCATTTACATGTATCCAAACCACAATAGGACTCAAACTGTATTCTTATGGGCTTATACAACTTGAATTCAAACATGTCCCTAATGGCAACATTGCCAAGTTTCGTGTATAAAGTTTGTTCCAACTATATAATAGTCTCACCGAAGTATCATTGGAACTAAAATCTTTAAGAATATCTAAAGCTACCTAAGTTAAGGGGATGATTAAGTGCCTATTAGATACGGCTTATTTAATAGTCATAAGTGCTTATTTAATTAAATAAGCTCTTATCATAATTTGTGTTGTTGTTTGGTTATTTTACCATTAGAGTTTTTTAAGATTAAATAAGCTATTTTATCTCTATAAACAAAAGCTCAAATTTTGAGATTTTAGGAGTAAAGCTTAAAAACCTTTTTTAAATGTTAAGATATCTAAAATATCGTTTACTTATTTAATAATTTTATTTTACTCTTTCTATAGCATTACTTTAAAAAACTTATCGATTAAAATAATTTTATAAATTTTTAATAAAAACTCTTATGGACAATCAAATAACTAAATTTTTTTTAAGTAAAAGCTCTATTTATAAAAGTCCTACTAACAAAAACTCTATTTAAATAAATTCTACTTAAAGAGTTGTATCAAATGAAGCTTATATCCTTTAGTTGTAATAGGTCTATTGGAATTCAAAGTATGAATGGACTTCAGCCATGAGCCATTAAGCTGATGGAAAAACTCAGAGTACGAGTCCTTGGAGTGATAGGACAACTTTGGCATGGTTCATTAAACTTACTAAAACTTACGCAGATCCTCCACCACATCAATTAGATTATAACAATGTCAGAAATTCATTTGGGATTGAATAATCTATTTTTGCTTATATATTATCCATAGTTGTATTTACAATTGTATCATTAATGGGATCCTTGAACAAACTAGAAAGTAGAATTAAAAGGAGTGAAGTTTGAGTTGATGGCATTAAAGGAGGTTCCATCAAAATTTTAGGAATTATCATCGCGTAAGTAGGATTGCACCTATAGTTAATTGGACTAGAGTTTATATACATAATAATTCTCACTATTTTATCATCCAATATGTCTTTAGGGAATAAGTCAATGGGTTCGGTCTAATGAGTTGATTTGAGATTTGTTTCATGGTAATGGATTATTCATTTGAAATTTTGTTTATAATTCCATCCAACTTATAATAAATTGTTCAAACATTGTGTCTTTCTAAAAATAAAATGCTATGACTTTTCTATTCTCGTATTTTATATGACTAGTTGCGAAGCTTAAAGAGTGTTATTAAAAAATTATTTAATTATAAAATTACTCTTATTAAAATCTATGTAAGAATTTTTTTATTAATTTATTATGTTGCCTCTTCAACTATCATCAAATTCTTATTCAAGTTCACATTTAAGAGTGTAAGTGTTTTTAAAATAATTTTAAATGATGTGTAGAACAAATATTTTGAGGGGTAAAGTTTATTATATCTCCCTTATTTGCTATGTCTTTGATATCTTATTAATAAAGTTATCTTGTGCACTAGAAAATCATTGGATTAGAAAAATATATAAAAAAATCAATCTACCAAAAAAATGTTGTTAACTTCGCTACTATATTATGATTATCCTTCAAAATTTCTCGTGCTCAATCAGAATACATCTTAAGTACAATTGACTCATTAATTTAATGTAAAATAATAAACTAATAATAATACTTCAAACAATAGTATTAGTATATTAATTGAATAAGTAAATATTAACAAACTCGAGTGATCCGAGCGACAACCCACATCACATCCGTTGCTTGAGTCAAAAGCGCTTGTAAGTTGGGTGACTGGTGCTGGTGTCACCCAATACAAAATCACGTGTGGTTTGGGCAATGTGTTCTATCACACAAATGACAAGCAATTGTTACCTGGATTTTGGATTCTGTCTTTAAAATCGTGAAACAACTAATTTTGATGGATTTTATAGGAATTTTACTGATCTATGGACTTAGTAAATCACATTAACCATTTAATGGACCACAATGTAATAAAATGAACACTAATCCCATTCCCACTCAAAAAAGTAAAAATCAAATAAACATTATCTTAACGTCTTCTTGCAAGAAGAAATTCTTGAATGATTTTCTCATCAATGCTTGATAAGAAGTACTCTTGCTTGATGAATGTGAGCAGGTGATATTTGGATAGTAACTTTTGTTTGATGAACGTCAGATGGGTGAAATGGAAAGTGTGTTTTGTTGGAGTATAAAAATCAAGTTGGTTATTGCTTGGAGGTTTGAAATGTTTGTTTTTAATTTTAGGGGTATTTTGGTCAAGAAACTGGTAAATGGTTGATATTTAAAGAAAGTTGAGGTGTGAAAGTGATCAAGTGGTCTAATTTTCCCATAAGAAAATCTAGTACTACCTCGTTATGGGAGGAGTATTGATATTTGATCAGGCTGAATTTCTCTCACTAGCCTCTACTATTAAATTAACCTCAATTATTTTTAAATTATTCTTATTAGAAAATAAAAATATAATTAAAAAATAAAAATAGTTCTAGAAAATCTGGCCACCTTCCACCTTCCACCTCCATTATCACCATCACAAGTCACCATTCTTTATCATTCATTCCAATTTTAACCGTTTCATTGCTAGCCCTTGTTAATTATTTATAATCATTCTAGTTAATTCATAATTTCTTGATTCCTATACTAGCCCTTGTTAATTATTTATCATCAATCCAATTAATTTATAATTTCTTGAGTCCTATACTGAAATTATTTTTTTTTTTGCCTCTTTTCATTTGATATTGTTTCGCTTCTGATATTGTCATGTCAATCTCACTAAAATTAATTTAAATAAGTGAGCTGTTTTAGCTGGTAATTGTTGGACGAAGGTGGCTAGGGTTAATCTGTGGTGGCTTGAAGTGGTGATAGTGATAGTGGAAGGTGATTGGGTTTCTGAAATTGTATTTATTTTTTAAAATTTTTTATTATTTAATTAAAGTAATTATAAAAATAAGTTAGATTAATTAAAAATAGGGGTAATGAGAAAAATTAAGGGGTTAAATATCATCAGTTAATATGGGAGGAGAGGAGTGGGGAGAGAAGGAGGGCCGCATTGAAGAGCCTGAAACGATATTATAGTTACAAATATGATTATAACAATGATTTTGAAAGTTTTTACACTTTGTGTTTTAATAAAGATAGATTGTAACCTTCGAAATAAAACAAACAGGTTTATGCCACGTATATACATCGAATGTGTGCCCCAAAAGTTGGACGATTCCACCACAAAATGTCACTTATGAATAAATACGAAACACTTTAATAGATTAAATAATCTTCTTTAATATGGCCTATAAATAACTTGAACTTTCTCCTATCAATTTTACACTCACTGCTACCTTCCCTCCGAAACCCGACAAAAAATAATAATAATAAGAAATGAAGATAATATACACGGAAGATCGTACGGGTGTTCTTATAAATCTCCCCTGCTAAAAGAGGGGAAAAAAAAATTTGCAGAGAAAGAACTATGGCAGATGAAGTGCAGAGCTGCAGTACACAGGAAACGTGTGCGTTGTGTTTTTTCTGATCATGTGAAGTCTAAATCTCATAAAACTTTAATCCATAACCAGAAGAACAAAAAAGTGTTGGGGGGGGGGGGGGGGAAGGAACACAAGTTTACAAGTTACATATCAAACACGAGAAAGAGAATTATGAGTCAAGAAGTCAAAAATCTAATGCAGTCTCTTTAATTTTTATGGTGGTTCCGTTCCTTTCTAGTAACCCTTCCATTATGATCCTCTTCTTGTAATTATCTTTAAAAGACTCTGATCTCTTAATCTTCTTCTTCTTTACATTTTCTGGCGGCCGGAAATTTGTTTGTTGAGGAATAAAATAAAACCAAATGGATGTGAAAAGTATTGCACAAACCTTGCCCCACAGAATCGTCACAGCCAGACTCAGGAGCAACAGGCTTATGGCATAGTAATTTGATGAGCTAAAACTCGAACCACCCATGTCCACGTGGGATTTTTTTTGTGGTGATGCTTTTGATTCTGATAACACTGAAGTAGAGCTTGTTGATCCGAGTGATGATTTAGAAAATAACGATACTGGGTTCGATTTGATTTCTCGAATATGACCAACTGAAAAACTCTTCACTAATTTACCAGCAAATTCAACTTCGCTCACACTTTTTCTCTCACGATCAATGCTACTCTTAGCAGCCTGCAAAGCAAGTAACAAAAAAGAAAATCTTCAGAAACTAATTAATCCATTAACCAGTAGTAATGTTTCTGAATTTTGAGCATCACCTGAGAGAATTTTTTCTTTGATGAAGAAGTTTTGGAGGAGTCTTTATTATGATCTGAATGAACGCGCTTGACACTTGGACTTGGACACGGACCCCGAGTGGTACTATTTCCAGAGACGTCTCGATGATGATCAGAATCAATAACCATGGTATCCATATCGACACCGGGCCGAAAACAAAGCAGAAACTTATTTCTTGAAGCGTTCTTCATTATTAATGAGTATAGAAACTACCTTATTGTGTGAAGCTGAAGATGATGAATGATCATAATTATAGCTCCAACTTTGTTTCCTTAAGAAAAGGATCTTTTGTTAGTTTTTCTTTTTCGGCCTAACCGAGGAAATAGGCTAACAAGAAATGCTCAAGTGAAAAGATACAGAAACATCGATCGATTTTCTTGGTGGGGTTTTTGTCCTTGTGGCCGGCTTTATAAATGTTTTTAATTTTATACACACACACATACGCACGTACATATATATTTGTATTTTTGGGTTTCGAAAGTAATTGGTGATGGCTGTGAGGACATCTTTTTTGTTTTTGTTTTTGTTTTGTCTCTTATTTTTTATTTCCTTTTGTTGGTTAAAAGAAGAGATGGCTTTTATTATTTTGGTTGGTGGTGGAGTTGAGACTTGTGAAATTTTCGAACGGCTTTGGTTGCTTTAGCCGTCCATTAATTTTCAATTTAACTACTGACCGCTCTTCAACTTTCTAAATACTTCTACAAGAGGAAACGTTAGTAAAATTTTGGTGATACTGTTAAATCAAAGACTTATAAGTTAATAATAGTAATATATTTTTACAAAAGTCTGCTTAACATAGGTCAGTGGAACTTGGCAGCAAAAGGCAAGACCAGATGGTCAACTATACTCTCTCCATGAAAATAAATGTTGGCTTTTATAATATCATTTTGTGTTTGCATGTATCCGACATTAAGCAACAAATTTATTATGTGCCGCAATTTTTACTACTTTTATGAACTCTGAATTATATCGTTGTGCTTTTCACATATCTTTTGAGACGAGTCTTCAATGAAAATGGCAAGTGTAATTATGAAAAACGATATGATGTTATTGCCGCTCTTCACATTTGCATGAAATCTTAGCATTGATCTTGTCCAAAATGTGAGATGAATTGTAGACACACTCAATTTTTTTTTTTAAAAGAAAATTCGAATATGCAAGACCCATGATTATGCTTCAATTTGCCCCTTTGTTAACCCTTCGCCACACTGTTTCCAGAAAAATTATTTATTGGCTTCACCAAATTTGTCCTAATCCTCGAGCTTGAACTAATGTTTTAGAAAAAATAAAGGTGATCATGTTAAATGTTGTAATTGCAATCTGCCTAACACTTTCTTTTGGCGTGCTTTTATAATTTATTTGTCTCTTTTGGGTAAAAAGTAAACAAAGACATAAGATTGAGAGGAAAATATAATCAAAGTTATGGTGTTTTAATATGCAGAAAAGTGATCTTATTAAAAGAAAAAAAAAGATAAAAGATTTTGTCCATTTGTAATTTGGTGATTATTTAGATTCATAAATTTTTTAAATGGCGATGCTTCTTTAATCAAAATTAGCTGGCTTATTTTAGAACATAAGATTAGTGGAAAATGATAATGAAAGCCTGGTCTCCCATAGAAAACAACCCTACTAAATTAATTAATCGATATGGAGCACACTGCATGATATTAAATTTGTGAAGTGCAAATCTTACTTAACGTGGCAGAATCGATCTGTCTTTAAGAAGGGGTGTCCGAATTTAATTAATATTCATGCTTCCTTTTATAATTTAGTACAACAGATCATGACCAACGGTTGTGTTGTTAGCTAAGTGATATAAGAGTTCATTTTGAGATGAAGAAATGTAAAATAAATTGTTGACTCGGCATTAATCCGCGATTACTTATCAACTCCTAATCAACTTTAAAACAAATTTGAATCCAGGATTACGTATCTTT
This sequence comes from Aegle marmelos, assembly GCA_030449875.1. Classification (NCBI taxonomy): domain Eukaryota; kingdom Viridiplantae; phylum Streptophyta; class Magnoliopsida; order Sapindales; family Rutaceae; genus Aegle; species Aegle marmelos. The sequence continues at coordinate 14,812,011 of JASUUL010000094.1, read as the reverse complement.
TTATTAAGAGGATGCCGACGGTGATGGATTTTGTTTACTTTATTTAATATTATGATGTTGGCAAATAGCATAAAAGAGTAACGTGCAAATGCAAATAATGGGCTTTAAAAGAGTCTAAGGCAGTGAGGCTAAGCCCAATTTAATATTGGTGGAAGTCCAACAAGTTTGGAAATAAGCCGGATTACAACTTTCGTGAACATTTTTTACCCAAGTTTGTGCTAAGGGCTAGTTCACCCTTGACGAATGATAATTAAAAAGTGGCTTTGGCAACCATAGAGTCTGAAGTTTCCTCATACAGCTGGACTACTATGGAAAACTATGTACTTCAGTACGATAAAATATCAACTGCCATAACTAGAAAAAGCTGTAAGTTATGATAATTTTGAAGATGACAACATACAGGAATTATTATTTTTTTTTTGGGGTCAAAAAGGGATCAACATGGTGAGGACATCTTAGTGTGATAAAACAGGACTGAAGAAGGGAACATGGAAGAGATAGAAAGCTAGTAGTTTATGTGACTACGCATGGATATGGCTACTGCAACTGGCACCAACTTTCCAAGATTGCATGTAAATTGAGACATTTGTAAAGTTTGTTAAATTCAGTCATTATTATTACGCTCAATAGATTATGATTTCATTACAACATTATGAGAACTTAAAATTAATTAATTAATTAGTTGATCAATGATGCGGTTTGATGGATTGATACATTAATTATTATTTTTTTCCCAAATTTATTTGAGAAACTTAGTTCGTAAAAGTTCTATTTGATTTTCAGGTTTAGCAAGATGTGGGAAAAGTTGCGGACTGAGATGGATGAATTACTTGAGGCCTAGTATCAGAAGACAAATTTCACCAAAAAATAAGGAGATACAATTATCAGATTACGTGATTCATTATGGTGGGGGAAAAAAAATAACTTGTTTGGTTTCCATGAGAAAAGGAAAAAGGAGTAAAAAAAGAAAGAAAAAAACTAAACTTAATTATCAACTCTTTAGAATTTTAATATTTCATGTTCTTTCTATGCCTATAAAAGTACTAAAAAAAAAAAATGGCATGCGGACGCCACCTTGTAGAAGGTGGGTGTTGAGTATTAGAAAGTATATATTTATAAAGGAGAAAATCGTCATTTTACACTTTAAATCTCACTAACATTGCTACTTTTATTTATTTAAGTATTTTGTTATTTAATTATATGTGTTTTATTATAATTGTGTATTTTATGTATGTTAGGGGTATCATAATCGTTTCATAATAAACGAGTGATCAGACAGCAAAACGGACGTCATATTTGGACTCAAGACGGTCGAAAACCTTAAGAAGAGCATTAAAGGAAAAGTTACTGTTCACACATACGGCACTGTTCACACGCATTTGTTCATCGTCTTCACTTACACGCACTCGCTTTTATATATACGGACCGATGATGTGGCAACTACCTACGACGTGGCGATGCTCGATTGGACGAATTATATGGATTGACTGCTTATGTGGCATTGACCGATGACGTGGCGTTGACCGATGATGTGTCACGATCTTATTGGACTAAATTTCTTATGTACTGTAGATCGATGACGTGGCAGCATCTCAGTGGAGTAGAAATCGGGTGTATAGTACATGTGCTTACATGGGATTATTTACTATTCAGGCGGCATTACTGTACAAATGTTGACTGTTGACGGTTGATTTGTTGATCGCTGATGGGGATCGATGACGTGGCGCAATCCTGAGCATCCGAATTGTTTTTAATCCGATGGTCACGATTCACTCAATGTATCTATAAAAAGGGGGCTCTCCCCCCCTAATTTGGCACCCCTGAATTCATTTCTAAGCTTAGATTTCTGAAATTCCTTTTCCTTCTTGTAGTTTATTTGTATTTTAATAAAATTCCCTTTTTATCCCTAGTTAAAATATGAGTAGCTAATTTTTTTTTGAGCTTGGGTTGAAGGTGAAGTCTCAACATGTTTCATGGGCTTAATTTGATAAATTTACTTTCTCTTCCCCTCTAATATTTGTGGTTGTTTTGACTTTTTTTTTAATAAATAATAATAATAGTCTTGTCTGATACATTCTGGTTAAACCTAAGATCCTAATACAAGGTTATTATTATTTGGCACGATAAGCCCTTGGCACCATACTTATTGGAGAGTGGTTCATGAGGTGTGGAATCCCCCCTTATGATTTAATTGGTATTAATATGGAATATTTAGCCCATGGAGCATGTTGATGCGGATCCGGATACCCAAGTGCTTTATTATAACAGTTTCATTTTTAATTATTCCCGCCATTTTGATTCATAAATTAAGATAAAGATACCATAATTTAATTGTTCCCATTAAAAGAAAATTAATTCGGCATATAATTAAAATCAACCTCCTCGTGGGATCGACACTCGTCATCATTAATCTATTCTACAATAGATTCATGCGCTTGCGAGTTCATTAAAATTTGCACAACAGTGGGCCGGCACCAATTTTAAAGCAAAAAAATTACTGCTGTTTTTGAATAGAACAGAAGAAAAAATAAAAATGAAGAAGAAAAAAGGAAGTGCTGGGCTAAAAAAGAAAAGAAAACTAAATAAAATAATAGTGAATTTTGCTTATATAAAAGAACGATAGTTTTTTATTTTCCGCATTCAATTCTTTAGTCTCTTTACTTTATTTAGAGAGTTTTAAAGAGTTTAGTAATTTGAGAGTTTAGGTGTATTGGAGTTTTGGGAAGTAAACTTAAATAACACATACTTATAATACTTTTTTACTAATAAAATTATTTCCTTCTGTCTTTTCTTATAGACGTAGACTAAAAGCCAAATCACATAATTTTTAGTGTCCTGTGTGATTTTATTGTCTCATTATTTTTCAATTTTACTTTAATTGTATATCTGTTTCATCTAATAAATTTCTCAATAAATACTAAGAAGTAACTCTGTCGTTCCAAAAGTTGTATGCTTTTGCATACTTTCCTGGTCAAATTACGTACAAGCAAGCCGAAGAAAATATTCTCCACACGACAATGGAATTTTAGGCAAAAAAATTTGGTGCAAGCCGTTAAATAAACATAGCTATGCCTCAAGCTTTTTGATGTGAAATGAAAATGTACATATATAAGAAAACCATATAATGGATAAAATCACGGGCAGGTGATTCTCTCCAAGGAAATCCATATACTATGATACAACAATACCAATTCCTTTGGAGCAGTCCAATCCACACCTTGTACAAACTATGACCAACAGACTGTATCACACCAGAAATAAGAGGCAACTAAGCGCAATTCAGAACCTGTTACAGGCCTAGCACGAGTAAGGAAACCCCCAAGTTGGCTGAAGGATTATATTGTTTGAGAAGCTGGATGTTGTGGATTCCCTTCTAGAATATTTTATTGGTTTTGTTATTTTTTTGCCTGTCAACTGATATTTTGTAACCACCTTCTGTTAGATGTTGTAGGAGATGAAGCTTATAAGAATTGTAACATTGCAAAATGAGAAAGTAATGAAAATACTCAGCTCTTTTTTCTCTCTATAACTTAATCCTTTTCTATTACTCTGTTTTGATCTCAACTTCTCATAACTGGAGCTGGCACTTGCTCCAAGAGTGTTTAATTAAATTGCTGGAATTACAGAACAGTGTGTCGTTGGTGCTTTTATTGATCTTTCCATGGCGGATTCTGAGTTATTGGTAGCAGTTAAGGCACTCCAAACACAGTTTGAAGGACAAACAATTGCGATTCGTCAAACTTTGCAGCAATACATGTCTACCGTGGCTACCTCATCAGGATCCACACATCGCTCTTCCCTAGTTGCAAAAGGGCATTCAGGCCACTTCGATCTCTTACTGGTATTACGATCAATGAAAATGAAGCGTCCCAAATTTGATGGCTCTGACCGAAATGGGTGGGTGTTTCGTATTGAGGAGTTTTTTTTTTTTTTTAATAATTTTCATGACACTCTAGAGCACTTATGTCTTCGCATCGTAGCATTTCATATGGAAGGGCAAGCGGCAGCTTTGAAGCATCGGTTTGGTGCATCTATGTATGAAGATCATCAAAGTGCCCTCTCTAAACTCACTCGAACCATCACGGTGGCCGAGTTTTAGTCAGCCTTTGAAGATTTGATGAATAAGGTTACTGCATCTTTGAACCTTTGTTGATTAGTTTCTTTATCATTGGTTTACGCACTGATATTCGTAGGGAGTTAATGTTTACACGCCCCACGTGTTTGATGCAAGCCTTTGCGATCGCAAAGGCATATGAAACTCTTTCGGAGGAGGCCAAAATGAGTGGCCATCCTTGGATTAAATGGTCCTTACTATGAGCCCCAACTATGACTGTTCCATCCGTCAGTAAATTTTCTTTCCACACACACCTGCCTGTTCCATAACCTACTACAGACAATTCACCAATAGCTCCCATAAACCATTAATCTCCTAAACAAACCTTCTAGCCCTCTTACCTATACCAAATTTGTCAATTCACCGCCTCACTCTAGCCGAATTATGAGACAAATGAGAAAAGAGATTGTGTTATAATTGTGATAAAAAATACAGTGCTAACCATCGTTGCCGTAGTAAGTTTTTGCTTCTTATAAGGACTGATGAAATTAAGGATACTTCAGAGTTCGCTGTCGCAGAGCCATTCGAGGAGATAGTAATAGCAGATATTTCAAGCTTGAACGCCTTAACGAGACAAGTGAACCCCGTTCACTTCGATTGGTTGGCGACGTTGGTAACCACCATTTTCAAGTGCTTATTGATAGTGTGAGTACCCATAATTTTATTAAACCGTGATGGCAGAACGATTGCGACGTTTAATTTAACCGACAACTCATTTTCGGGTTTATACTGGCAATGGTAATTTCTTAGTGTGCCAACTCTCTTGCCCACAAGTGACTTTGACTATGCAGGGTTATGAATTTACTCTAGACTTATTTGTTCTACCAATTGAAGGGCCAGATGTGGTTTTGGGTATTCAGTGGTTTCAAAGTTTATGAAAACCAATGACTATGCTGCCATGACGATAGACTTTTATTGGGAGGGAAAACCAATCAGCCTTCGCGGAGATGTTGACAATCCACCAAGTCTAAGTACTTTCAACCAATTACAAGCCCTTTTGCATAGCTCGGATGTTCAGAGTTTATTTAAGCTTCAACAAATATAACTCGAACCTGATGGAAGACTTGGAGATTTAGACAGTACCCCTACAGGCCTTCTCATACACCGTTTCATTAACCGGAGAATTCACTTATTCCCTAATACAAAAGCAGTGACTGTTTGGCCTTATCGCTATCCTCACTTTCAAAAGTTAGAGATAAAGAAGTCAATTCGTGAGATGTTGGATCAAGGTCTTATAAAACCAAGTCGCAGCCCTTTTTCTTCCTCGGTGTTGTTAGTTAGAAAAAAGGATGGTACTTATCGTTTTTGTGTGGACTATCGTGCTTTGAATATCATTACCATCAAAGATAAATTTTCTATTCCTACCGTCGATGAACTACTAGATGAATTGGGTGGTTCCACCATTTTCAGCAAATTAGACTTAAGGGCAGTGTATCACCAGATTCGAGCGCACAGTAGAGACACATGAAAGACAGCTTTTAGAACCCATGAAGAGCATTACAATTTTCTCGTGATGCCTTTTAGCTTGACGAATGCTTCATCTACTTTTCAAGCTACCATGAACCAGATATTTGCTGCTTTCTTACGTAAATTTATCATTATCTTTTCTTGATGATATCTTGGTGTATAGTTCTTCCTGGGCTGATCACGTCTCCTTGGCTGATCACTTGGAGTAAGTTCTCAGTTGTATGTACAATCATTATTTCTTCATCAAACTTTCCAAATGCCTTTTCTGCCAAGAAACAGTTGAGTATTTGGGCCATTTGGTTTCTGCTGGTGATGTTCGCGCAGATCTACAGAAAGTTAAAGCAATGGTCAATTGGCCTCAACTAAAATCCTTGAAACAGTTGCGAGGATATTTAGGCCTCACAGGCTATTACATGCGTTTTATTAAAGGATACGCTTTTATTGCTGCACCTCTCACTGACTTGTTGTGCAGAGATGCTTTTCTTTGGACTTCAACAGCCACCTTCGCATTCAAAACCCTCAAGAAAGCCATAGTGGCAGCCTCGGTATTGCGATTACCAAACTTTGAGTTGGACTCCATCATCGACACCGATGCATGAAATGTTGGTATTGGTGTAGTGCTTATGCCAGACAACCACCCCATCTCTTATTTTAGTAAAACGTTGGGACAAAACTTCAAGTGATGTCAACATATATCAAGGCGGTACATACCATTGCAGAGGCTGTCCACAAGTGGGAGCAATATCTTCTTGGTTGTTTCTTCATTATTCACAGATCACAAAGCATCAAGGAACTCCTACAATAAGTTATCCAAACACCCGATCAGCAAATACATCCAAAAATTACTTGGTTACCACTTTAAGATAGAATACAAGCCCAGTCAGACAAACCAAGCAGCTGATGCTGTATCCCGAATGCACGAAGATGAGCCTGTTGAGGCCTCTGTGAGATCTTGTACCTATTTGCCATTGGTTTCCAGCCCAATCTTTGACTTGTTAGAAACTCTATGCGTGAATAATACCACTTGTCGAGACTTGGCACTCCTCCATCAATGTTTTGCAATAGTTGATCTCTCCCTCTAGTTTTCTTTCGACATCGCCATTATCTTAGCCCCCAATCATCATTGAATTCTATCTTGCTCCATGAATTTCATACTGCACCATGGGCTGGACATGTGGGCATTAAACAGACTTTGGTTCGTTTGGCTTCAGTGTTTTATTGGCATAAAATGCGAACTGATGTTGAAAATTTTATAGCTGCGTGCCTAACTTGCCAGCAAATCAAGCATTCGACTCAGGCCCTAGTTGAATTGTTACAACCCTTACCTATTCCATCATTAGTACGGGAAGAGATCACCATAGATTTCATTAGGGGCTTGTTACCATCACGAGGGCGAACTACTATCTTTGTTGTTGTGGACCGTTCGACCAAATGAGATATTTTAGAGCTTTCCCTTCTCATTTTCAGCTATAAAGGCAGCAAAACTATTCACTGACATAGTCGGTAAACTCCATGGTTTCTTAGTTCTATTATGTCAGATCGCAATCTAATTTTTATGAGCAATTTTTGGAAGAAGCTCTTTGAGCGCACTTCCCTAAGGCATAGCACAGCCTATCATCCACAGACTGATGGGCAATTCGAAGTTGTGAACCGTGGGCTTGGACAATATTTACGGGCTTTCACTCAGGAAAAACTATAGTCGTGGGTCTCTTTACTCTGTTGGGCAGAATTTTATTACAACTCTAGCTGCTATCAAGATGGTGCCATTTCAGGCATTGTATGGACGCATTCCACCTACTATTCCAGCTTATTCTAAGGGCTCTAGTTCAATCTAAGCTCTCGATGATGCATTAACAGAGCGTGATGCTCTCTTGCGCTTTCTAAAGGAGAACTTGCATCAAGCTCAGCATAGAATGACACAAGAGGCCAACGCCAAACACCGTGAATTCCAACTCAATATCAGAGATTGCGTGCTCGTATGCCTTCAACCATACTGGCAGACATCTCTCACTTAACGAGTATCCCAGAAGCTAGGAAAGCTGTATTATCGGCCATTTACATTGGTGGAATATGTTGGGCCAGGTCGCATACAAGTTGGACCTTTCATTGGATAGTAAAATCTATCATGTCTTACATATCTCGATGTTGAAACCATTTAGTGGGTTCGGTCCCATCAACAGGTTGCCTTTACCCCGTGAGAGCATCGACAATGACGACTCTCTTACTCTGCAGGTATTTGTGCCACCCGGCCAGACCTGCGTCATGGGAAAGAAATTCACCATGTTTTTGTAGGTCCAATAGTGCTCTAAAAAATGCCGCCTGGGAAGATTTCTTTGAGTTTTCATGCCTCTATCCTGATTTTCACCTTGAGGACAAGGTGATTTTTGAAGGTTTGGGGAATAATATAAGAATGCCAATTCTTTTCGAGCAACCCAAATTGATTAACATTAAAAAGTACACATTTAATAAAGATAAAATTATTTATTTTTTACTTAAAGTGTTGATTAATGTGTTTATAACTTAAAAATTATATCAATACTCTCTTAATAAATATTTATGTTAAATTAATTCACAATATGTTAATTTATACTGTAATTATTTTTTAGGAATAATGATGAAATTGGAACTAGAAACTGGCACAAAGAAGAATCGTTAGAGTCATTTAGGAAGCATTATTAAGAAAATTTATTTAAAATAATAATAAAAAAATAAAAAAACAAAATATATATAAAAAAAGAATAAGTGAATCATGTGTGATGGTTAGGAGGCCATCACGCCTCTTGACCATCAAACAATTCAACGTGTATATATATTATAATTAAATAATATAAATAAATAAAATAAAGGAAAAGAATCATTTCTCGCATATAAAAGGAGAACGGATGCAGAGAAAGAGTGTAGAAAGTAGAGATGGAGCAAAGGTAAGAAATCTTTCATTTCATCCACTATTTTATTTGTTTCATGTGTAATTAATTCTCTTGTAATATGTTTCAGAAATTTGTCAAATAAAATGAGGGTTTTGTTTTTTAATGAGTGGCTAATTTTCTAAGTTGAGATGAAAGTTGAAGCTCAAGAATTTAAATTACTATTTAATCACTCTCTCAAGTAAGTTTTAAAGTTTATTTTATTTATTATATTTTATTTTTTTACCGATTTCTTTTATGTCATGTTAATTAAAATTATTTCAAATTAATACGATATTTTGACATAATGTTAACACTTCAATAAAATTGTGGCATATTAAGTACTTAGCTCCTTATTTATCACATTAACAGTCAATTTAAAATTAAATGACATAATAATAAATTGGTAGAATAAAGGAAAAATATAAATATGAGAGTTTTATTATAATTATAATTTGAAATCAAAGAGTGGATTCAGTAGCCTTAGCATAATTTTCTATTGATTCCTAGTAATTTATTTTCCCACATTTAATTTTATTTATTTAATAAATTGACTACTAAATTTTAAATTTTCTATTATTTGACCCAAAAGTCATTGTGTTATATTATAATTGGACACTCTTATACTTACAAATAATAATATTTTTGAGTCGTATCACTAATTCACATCTTGTACAAACTGTTGACCAACAGACCCATAGCACACTAAAAAGAAGAGGCAACTAAGTCCAATTCAGAACCTGTTATAGGCCTAGTAGGAGTAAAGAAACCTCCAAGCTAGCTGAAGGATTATATTGTTTGAGAAGCTGGATGTTGTGAATTCCCTTCTAGAATATTTTATTGGTTTTGTTATTTTTTTGCCTGTCAACTGATATTTTGTAATTGCTTTCTGTTAGATGTTGCTGGAGGTGAAGCTTATAATTTTGTTAAGGTAGCAAAATGAGAAAGCAATGAAAATACTTAGCTCTTTTTTCTCTTTATAACTTCTTCCTTTTCTATTACTCTATTTTGATCTCTACTTCTCGCAACTGGAGCTGCACTTCCTCAAAGAGTGTTTAATTGAATTACGTTGCTGGAGTTGCAGAACAGCTTATCATACTATCATTGAACTCCTTTCTAATGTTATTGAAAAGGTCTCCATTATCTCATGATGTCATCGATTACTGCCTAGTTACCAGGAAGAATTGATAATGATACCAAAAACCACTGGAGCACAAGCCTTAAGAAAAGCGTGAAACAAAATTCTTTTATAAATAATATTGAACTAAAGAAACTCAAAAACCTGAGGATCGTAATTTAATCTACAATCATGATGAGATTGAAACCAACCAACGAGGAGAATCAAAAGCAAATGTTAATAGCCAAGCACAAGAATCAAAACTTCTTAACGCTACTACTCCTGCAGCTCTTGAAAGCTCTTCTTCTTTATCTTCCTCACAATCCACCTCATCAAGAGATCAAGTTTCCTCCATGACCACAGATATTACCTCTGTTGGAACAAACACTGAGTTGATTCTACACAATAATGAAGTTCATCATTGCCAGCAACATTATGCTCAGCCTAATGGAAACTTATGGACAGAATCATCTTTGTTGATAATTCCAACAATTTTTATATTTTCCATGATCTTCCAACACCCTTGTTCGGCGCAGGATGTGCATCTGTTTACTCTCCATTTCTCGATGGAGAAATCATCTTACGACCATAGAAGCTGTATTTTTTGTATGCCAAATAAAAAAGCATCTTTATTTATCACATCATTTTTTTCTCTTTTTGGGTCCAGATACGCCTATATAAGCCTTTAGCTTAACTGCTATCCCTGCCACCTCCGCTAAAGGTTGGAAGATGATTATTTGCTCTTCTGCGAAGGGGGCAAGGGCGTGGGCAATCCGGCAGCCTTAGGCTCTTACTGGTCTGGATCCCTCTACCTCTCCTAGGATAATCTATTATAAAAAAAATATAACTTTATCATTTTAGACATTTATTTAATAGCACACTCCATTCTATTAATATTATTTAATGCAGTATAGCATTCAATTTTCTTACTTTCAATAAAATATGTGCATCTTTTTTTTTTCTTTCACTTTAGAATGTCTTTCGTTTACTCTACTATATTATATTATATTACATTATTTTATTATAGGTGTATTACCCTTGTACTATATATTATACTCTATTGTATTAACTCTATATTATAATAATATTACGTAACATCTGGTGCTACATCGTACTTATTAATTTTTAGTTATACTATATTTGGTACTGCATTATACTATATTAATTTATTTGGTGATTAATTTAAATTATATATTTAGAAAATAACATTTACTAGTGCTTAGAAAATTATTAAATATGAAATATTAAATTTTTTACATTAACTTTTTTGTTTAAATGGAAAAAAAATCATAATTCTTCATAAAGCATATTTAAAAAAATTAAAGAACCCTTGACTATCAGAAAAAATGTAGCTAGTTTTAACCAAAGAAAATAATTCATGGTAAAGACATGATACACTTGGCCCAGAAAAACCCATGCTCAAAACTCGAAAATAGAACATATTCATCATTTGGTATAATTAAAAATTAATTGTTTATTCTCAAAACTCGAAAATAGAATATATTCATCATTTTGTAAAATTAAAAGTTAATTGTCTGTTAGCCCTATCAGTGAGATATAAAAGGGATCATTTATTTGGTAAGAAGCAATTGAGGAATTTCATTATATCATTTCTAAGATCATTCTATTCCGTGTAGGTGTAAAATATAACTTAATTTATTGATCATTACATAGAATTCAATTAAGATAGCTTTTTTTTTTCATCATCTATTGCTAGTTCTTTTATAGTGATTGAAAAAAGTCGACTCCAAACTTTTGAACGTGTACAACTTCTTGTTTCATAGATGACATACACGACAAGGATCAGAATGTTTTTATCCGACCCGAACGTTCATCTTCAATATCCAAATGTCAACTGAACTTATTTGAACTTGCTTTTATTAAGAAAATGATCGTCATCCAGTCATTTGAAAATCACGTCAATCTGTGTATCTTCCTCCTAACAAGCGTCACTTGGTCCCTAGATCTATTGAACGGCCAAGTCTTTCTTTGTTGCGATGGCCACTAGATAGATAACTAAACTCCTCGTCCATGTCATGTGATGCAGACTCCAACAATGGTTAGTTCTTGAACCATTACTCTAGTTATACCAAACTATGTTAAAAGATTCAGTTACCTCAAAATACAAGAACTAACATGTGTAAACTACGCTAATAGACAGCTTGTGACACAACGTAATGCATAATAAGTCACATTAAAAATAACTATCCCATTTGAGACTTAGAAATATTGTCGATATGATGCCGACATAGTAATGCACCAGCAATCAATCTTTCTTTCTTTCTTTCTTTCTTTCTTTCTTTTTTTAAAGGAAAATTCAAAAACAATGAAATCAAATATGCTCATCTCATTAATACGAGTAGAACTGAACCAATAACCATGGAGACAATGCATTCCATAAATGTTGAATGAAATTAGATGTTATTAGCCATAAATACGATCAAACCAAATACTTAGCCATTCATTTAACATTTTTTTAAAATTTTGATTTAAAAGTTATAATACTTTTAACTTTTAATTCAATCACAAAGTAATAATTATTATTTAAAATTACATTAAGCTGAGTGTTTGTATGTAGAACATATGAGTTATAAAATGCCAACCCAATCTAATTGGATTCTAACAATTCATATTAAAAGATTAGCCCTAGAGTAAACCGTTATTAAGTCTTTTATATCTATCCTCTAAAACAAATCTTAGCCCATGTGAGATAATTTTTCAAGTTCATTTTAAAAAATTGTCATACGACAAAGCTTTACAATATAAATAAATAATAAAAAATATCATTTTCGCAATGATGTTATAATTTTATGCTATTAGTTGTGGCTTTCTAAACTCTCGTCTATAAAAAATAATACATTTATTTTTGGCCTATTCTAGTATTTTACTTCATTTTTTGAGACCATGTATTATTAATTGTTTTGACTTTAGTCAAAAGTTTGCTTTCTTCTTTAAAAAAGAAAAAAGAATGTAGAACGGACTCTAAATCAAGTTGGATTCATTATGATACGATGAGACAATTTGATAGCCAACCAAACTACAGGTATATTTGATAAATTAATAATATTTATTTACCTACATCTTAAGTCATCCTTAACATGAGAAAATTTGTGGAGGTGTGGTATGTGAAAATGTCACATTACCCTTTAAAAACGTTCATTGTCTTTTTGTGTACCTAACTTGAATTAATTCATGATTCATAATTCATAATTATCCATGTGATAAAAAAATTTTGACGGAAAAAGTCTAAGATATTAGAGATCTCAAAAATTGAAGTTATAATTTTCTAACATGAGTTCCAACTAAAAAAATAATTTATCTATGACATAATGTTGAACATTAATAACAAATATGATGTGTTAATAACAAACCTAATGTAATGGTTATAAATGAATTATCATATCAGTTAAAACTTAAGTTGTGATTCAAATATTGAAATTACTAATATTATCCAAGATTTTAATCTAGAGGCTTTTTTCCTCCTCTTTTTTTATGGGTTAATATAGAAGCTTAGAACTTAGGAGGAGTACTCTAATATATAAGAATAATAATATAGTCATAATTTTTTATATAAATTTTTTTATATGAATTAATGTGGTATGATTTAATTAGTTAAATTAAATATTTTTTTTACTCACATGATTTATTTTAATTATTTTATATTTTTATTTCACCGATGAATTAATGTCATATCAATTTATATAAAATAAATTTATATAAAAATTTATGACAGTATTATTATTCAATATATAATTAATATAATTAAATATATAATTAACACAATTAAATAGAGAGAATATAAAAAGAATTGGGCCTTAACTTTGCGGATTCCTAGCATTGCATTTAAAGCCCAAGCTAGCGAGTGCTTCTAGTGGCGCCGTACAAGACTTTGAAATACTTCCGGTACCAATTACAGCTTTTCACCTCTTAACGCAAATCAGTAGCATGCATCATTGACAAAAGCCTACGAAGCAGACTCAACGTATAGAAATGGAATAATTATATATATTATCTCAGTAGACGGTAGAGTTATTCGATATACAATTGATTAATACAACTTCTAAGGCCATAAGATAATTTCTTCATCAAGAAATGGCGAGTGAACAGATGCAAATCCTGGATCGGCAGGCAACAAGCTGGGTCCTTGAAAATCATTGCAAATATATAAATTGTAGAGATTATCAGAATAGAATGGCTCGGTCCAGAAACTTCCACTGGGGTCAGCATATGGATATGAAACAACCTCGTTATTATTGTCTAGAATCAACTCATCAGTGGTATATGTATTTTTCCCAACTGAGGTAACATCTGTGGTCATGGACAAGGAGGAAATCTGGTCGCTTGATGAAGAAGAGCTTTCAAGAATTGGAGGAATAGTGTTAACGAGATTTGATTCTTGCACTGGGTTGGCTTCAGTGCCATCATGGTTGTAGATTTCAGGATCCTTTCGTTTCGGGGTATTTTTGGCTCCATTAGTATTGGTGATTGAATTTCGTTTCAAGCGTTTCTTGAGGCTTGTGTGCCAGTGGTTTTTTATCTCATTGTCAGTTCTTCCCGGTAATTGGGCAGCAATCGCCGACCATCTGCACATAAAAGAACCCCATTGCATGAGTGTATCTCTTATAAGCACTACATGCAATTCAATAACTTTTGCATATTTTCATTACGCATCAAAAACTGCTTGTTCGATGCCTTAATTTACGTTTTTCATAATAATGGCTTAATTGTACCTACTCATTTTTCCTGAAATTCCATTTTCTGATTACTTTTACTCGTTTTGTCCCGGAAAGTATGCAGAAGGATGATATCTTGACGACTTGGAGGAACATATATAAAACTAGATCAAATATTTCAAAGAAAGTACCTTGAATTGATTCGTCCAACATTTTTAGATGTATGTGTACTGAAGCATGTATATAATTACATTAAAATTGATTCCAATGGTGAAATATTTATTTAATTGAGCATGTATTGTTGTCATTTGAAAGATCATCATTTAATCAAACTTCGACATAAAATATATATTGATCTTCGTTTTTATTTGTTACAATTTATTTTTCCTTGATCTCTACAATAATTTTATCATAAAATACCGGTTACGTCATACCTATTTCCCAGTGACTCGTGGAGTCTGAGGATTGTATCTTCTTCTTCTTTGGTGTAATTCCCTCTTTTGATATTAGGCCTCAGGTAATTCATCCACCTCAATCTGCAACTCTTCCCACACCTTGCTAGACCTGAAAAATCGAACAAACTCATGTACAATGAAGTCTTTCAACAAAGAGATGTCTTACACAAAATTTGAAATGTAGGGAACTGATATCAGTTTAATAATCCATGAAAAACTTGAAGAAAAGAATAATGTATCAACTTAACTAACCCACTCTTGACTAACTAAATTGAAGTTCTTATATCAAACTATATATGTATGCTATAAATATTAGAAATCATTAAATTAAGAAACGCAGATGATGAAATCCATTAAGTATTCTAACAGCTGTACTCAAAAACTGAAAACTTGATCATTTTAATTTGTTACCTGCATACTTAGGAAGCTGGCGCCAGTTCCAGTAGCCATACTTGTTGACATAAGCTATTAGCTTTCTATCTTCTTCAGGTGTCCATGTTCCCTTCTTCAGTCCAGTTTTATCACAGCAAGGTGTCCTCACCATCTTGATCTCCTTTAAGTTTTCCTATAGCTGCAATTATAGTATCTTGCAGTACAAATGGTAACCTCAGAGTTAGCTATTTATACCGCATCTCAAGAGTTAACTATATATTGGAAAATCAAAACGTGTTTCACACAATATATCATATCGTAAACCTATTTTTTCATTTTCATTTCGGTTACATCTATGTCATACCATGTTACCATTTGCATTTAAAAAACCGAGTCCATTTTCTAAAAGTGGAGGCTCCACATGAAAACGACAAGTAAAGAAGCGCGTTAAAGCTTCCAAATAGGATTTGCCACGTAAGAAACATAATTTGATGATCATCTTTTGCGTGTTGCTAAAATTTTCCCTAACATCTCCCTCTGATTTGATTGATATTTTTAGAAGGATATAAAAATGAAGTAAATGTTTATTTAATTTTTATAATTTACTTAAATATTTATTTATTTTTTATATTTAAAAAAATATTTCAAGATATTTTTATGGTTGAATATGTTAAATTGTTATTTTTTTATTTTTTTTACAATATTACTTTTTTAATAAATATTTTTAGGGATATTAATAAAAATAAAAAATAATTTATTAAATTAACCTTAAAAGTAATATAAAAATTTACTTAAATTTTATATTATTACTTTTACTTTTAGAATTAATTGATAAATTAATTTTTATATAGTAATTATTAGTAAGATATTATAAGAATATTAAATATTATTTTAAGTTGGCTGATGAGTTTATTTGTAAATAATTATTTGTAAGATTGTTACACAATTTCCAAAAATATAAGCTCTTTTCCCACTTATATTTATTGATTAATTTGTTAATTAATGTTTTTTAAAAAATAACTTAATTAATGTTAAAAGTATTCTTAAAAGGATATTATTGTAAAAGAAGGAAAAAAAAGTAAAGATAAAAATGTAATAGATAGAACTATAAGAGCTTTTTAAAATTTTTATTTTTAAATTATAAAGATTAAACAGATATTTAAATTAAAATTAAAATTAAAAAATTTAACGAGTATTTACCCCAAATACTGTGTACGTATCTCATGAATCACAGATATTCACATAATGATTATGGCCCAGGCACATAGCAAAGCAATTAATTAATTAACCATTTCATCATCTGTGGTTAGGTCAAAGTCAATCTTTTCCTATCCAATTATTTTTCATTATTCGTCAGTGTTCTTGTTCCATATGAACACAATAAACATTCTTGCATACTAACTTGAGGTCAAGGTCGATGCTTTACCAAATTGTGACAACGTACGCAAGTTGCACCCATGACAAAAAATCGTGCACCTATTTTCAAACTCTATTTATTGAATGAAAATGAAGAAATGAAAATTACAATTTCTCATATTTCAATACGAGACTATTTAGCATTGAGATGTTTTGGGTTTGTAGCTTTTATGTATTCTGCAACTATTCGTGAAATAAAACTACTAATTGTTAAACAAATTAAGTATAGGATTATGTGCCAAATGTTTTTTTATCAATATTAATTATTATACTTTCAAAATTAAGCTGAATTGCAGTCACAAATTTGCCCTACATATTTAAAAAGAAACTTTTTTACAAAAAGGAAAATAACAAAGGAAATATTATTATGGCCATTTATGGGCACCATTGAGATTGCTATTAAAGATTCAAAAACAAATTTGAAATTAAAAAAAATCAATTTTTGATGCAATTTTAGTAAAATCACTTATGTTAAGGAAGTTTTTCAAAAACTGTGAAAGAAATTAATTTTAATAATCAGTTATTGTTTAATATAATTCTACATATATCCTCACAAACCAAAAAAATAAAAAATTATCATAATCAATGGCATTTGACAATAATGGCGACGAGGTCAGGTCCCGTTTATAGTGT
Source organism: Aegle marmelos (assembly GCA_030449875.1). Taxonomy (NCBI): domain Eukaryota; kingdom Viridiplantae; phylum Streptophyta; class Magnoliopsida; order Sapindales; family Rutaceae; genus Aegle; species Aegle marmelos. Next base: position 14,794,861 of record JASUUL010000094.1, on the reverse strand, counting down.
GTTTGATGATCCCATGTCACTGCTTTTTTAACATTTTAACTACAAGTAGCGATCATATAGAAAATTTAAGTATTTTCAAGTGGGTATAATTTTGTCTGTTTTTTTTCTTAAAGGTTTAATTTCGCGTGTGAACTTGACCTTGCTCAGTGATTTTGAATCACGTGTAGTCACCAGTCAATGAAGAATCTCTCAAGCGGCCAACACGGAAAATAAGAAGGAACGACCAAGTACAAAATTCAAATTAAAAAAAAAAAGACCTCACTGTTGCAATTTTTATTCGGTAATTGTCTGTCAAAGGATGCTTCTAACTGGTTTCCGCTTATCAGTGAAGAGACAAGAATAAAGATTTTGGATGAAGTTGAAAAGGGGATTTAAAAGGCCGTATAGACATAGTCATTGATGATTTGAATGCCTGGAAAAGGATATTTGACATTTGAGTACGTCTGATAAAGAGATTTGGAAATGGACTTAAATGCAAAACACGATGAAACATTGACTTGACATGACTCAAGTATCATGAGTCAATGTTTCAAAATTGTCTAAGTTCACATTTTTTCATAAGGAATTGGAGTAAATACGATAAGAAAAAGGTATGATAATGGACCAACGTGGGGCAGCTCATCACTGTAAAAAGATGAACGAATGGAAAATATCGTGGAATCATGCATATTTTCTCTCTCATAAAGTTTTTCATTTAAATACATAATTTTTGTTTTGAACGGTATTGCTGGTATTTATAATTATAATTTTACATGAACCTTCCATATCAGCTCATGGCACAGTTGCACATTTGGACTTATAATCAGCCAAATTTATTTTTATATGTTTGAAAGAAATTAATTTTTATACTGAATATGCGAGACTCAGTTAAGAAGTAATTGTCATTCAAAAGCATATTTAATTTCTTATTATTACTAATTTTTAACATTATGAACCGTTAATTAATGAATAATTAATTATTAATGTATAACGAAATGATTTACCATTTGCACTTCTTAATAGAGCCAGTTTTTCTTGTGAAGCTGAAATACATTCAATTTTCGTATACTGTAAACTAGATATTAACTGAAGAACATGTGATATATCGTAATAAATGAAACTATGAACCATTTGGGATTCTCAAAACTTTTGAGAAGTTTAAAAATAATTTTGAGAAATTAAAAAATAATTTTAATGTTTAGTAAAATTTTTTAAAAATTATTTTTGGTAAAATTCCTTCATCTTATTGTAGATTTTAAAAAGTATGTAAAGATTAGCTTTCCAAAATTTAATTTTGAGAAGTAGTTTTATGTTTAATACAATTTCACATATATCCTAACATATATTATAAAAATATAAAATTTTCTTTATTAATTAGGAATAAAATCATTAATTTTAAAGAGATTATTACTATTACAAATAAATTGAGACAGCTAAACAAAAAAATAAAATTAATAAAAAACATTAAAACTTGTTATCAATTATTGTATATACATAATAAAAATTATTTCACATTAATATTTATAAATGTGTAAATAAATTTTATTTAATATTATGTCTAATTTATTTATTTATATTCTTACTGCAATTTAACAGATTTATAGAAAACATACGAGAGCTTTTGAAATTCATAACACCTTTAAAAATAAATTTTACTAAATATTTAACAGATTCTCTTTATAATTAATTATTTCTACAAAACAGGTAGTACTAATTATTTTTAAAAGTCAAGGCATTATGAAATTGGTCTATATGTTATTTTGATGGAAATAACTTGAAAATTGTGCATAGATATACACACGAAATTCAACTTTGATTCTGATAGACTATTGCTAATTGATACAAATCAAATAATACTAGAAAACATACGAGAGCTTTTGAAATTCATAACACCTTTAAAAATAAATTTTACTAAATATTTAACAGATTCTCTTTATAATTGATTATTTCTACAAAACAGGTAATACTAATTATTTTTAAAAGTCAAGGCATTACGAAATTGGTCTATATGTTATTTTGATGGAAATAACTTGAAAATTATGCATAGATATACACACAAAATTCAACTTTGATTCTGATAGACTATTGCTAATTGATACAACTCAAATAATACTAGTAAAAACCTTAACTCGAGTAAAATTGAAAACATATACTTTAGTTGAAAGAATAATAACACAAATCCTGCTAAAATGTAAATTCGAAACTAACTCAAACAACTCAACATTGCTCAAGAACTAACCAAGCTTATAGTGACTTGGTGTGGGCAACACATGAACAACATGCACGCATTGCCTATCGCAATCATCTAATGGCAGCTATCTGTATATACAGAGAGTCATACACAGTTCAAATAAAATAAAAGTTTATTTAGTCTCTATATTTTAAGATTGGTGTTTAATTGCCTTTATATTTTAAAAATAACTTAAAACGTCAATGTCATTAAATTATTGACACTCTTACTATTTTTTTATATTCCTTTTAAATTATTTTATAATATTATTCTTTTATAATAATATTTTTTAGAACATGAGTAAGAAGAAAAAAATAAATTATCAATTTAACTAAAAACAAAATAAAAAATGCATGTCTAAAAAAGTCCATATTTTAAAAAATTAAATTACCAATTTTTTATATTATTAAAAAAACTAATATATTAACTTCTCAGCATAGGTTTCACAAAAAAATTAATGTGTGTTTTTTTTGTTTATATTTTACTTTTAAGATTAAATTGGTAATTTAATTTTTTCCTTTTATTAATGTAAAAAAATTATGGTTAGAGGGTAATATTGTAAAAGGAAAAATTATCAGCTATATACCCGTAAATGGCATTAGTATCAAATATACTACAACACTTTTAAGGTGTATCACTCGTATACCCAAATTTGATAAAAGACATCTGTCGTCCACTAAATCTTTTACTTCTATTAAGACAGTAACAAAATCTTAGTAAAATGACCATTTTACACTTTAAATTAAAAAAGAAAAATTCACCTCCAAATTAAAGCAACCCAAAATGTAACCGTTGGAGCTAATAACTGTTACAATTTTTTGCTATATAATTACCTAAAATACAACAACATTCAACCAATTTGCAACAAGAAATCAGCCACCATACACACCTAATAATCTCTTTAAATTCAAGCAATTTACTACTCATTTGCCAAAAAAAAAAAAAAACAAATTAACAGATCATTGTTCCATCACATACCTAGCAACACTTCAAATTTATATGAAAATGGCATCTAGTGAAGTATCAAGTTCTGCTTTCAGTGGACATAGTAAATTTAAAAAAGTAAAATGTCAACCAAAGTACTACAAGTGTGGCGTGCAAGCAGTGACTATGGTGTCAACTATATTGCAAAACCTTAATGTAATGTTCTGGTCATGCATGTGAAAGTATTATAGAGGGAAACATTATGGATTTTAGGAATGGTTCACTATTGAATCTCTCATATATCCTACTACTAATGGCATGATGGCATATAAGCAAAATTTAAAGTTGAATAATAATTTGATTAAGGTAAAGAAAAGGCTAAAATTCATTGAAGAAAACTTAAATATATCTTAATTGTGCTAATGTGTATCTTTGTAATTGTCTTTATGAGAAAGTAATATAACACACAAAGTTTGCATTCAAGAAATCTTCAACAATCATAATCATCAACTAAAACAATGTTAATCTAATACTAACATATTCAAAATATGCAGATAGCAACATATCTCTTTCAAATACATGTTCCAAAAAGCATTTCAATTGCTTAGCTCATGTGAGAGCATAATTAACTCCAGTCTAAATCACAAAACTAGCATAATAGTTTAGGATGTTGAAGTTGATATAGTTTGTTTCCAAAAAAATGATGAAAAATAAGCATCAAACTCATTACATTGCACCCGTGATAGTGGATGCTTGTGATGAATTTTGTGTGGACGACTGTGATAGATTTTGTGATTGGCTAACTTGGGATAGGTTGGCATCTGAATCTTTCCTATATTACAAAAAAGAAAATAAATTAAGCTCCTTATATGCAATTATGAAATATAAATAATAAGAAAGAGAAAAAAAAACTCAACCTCTTTTTTGGCTTGGTTTAGCAACTTCAGCTTCAACAACAATTGTTCTTTTTTTTTTTTTCCGATCCAGCACTAGAGCCCTTACTTGGACCACTTGGTACAGGGTCTCTCCTCACTATATTTCTCATTCTAGCTGCCGTTGATGGCTGGCTTAAAGAATCCACTCGCTGGCCTGAAGAATTTGTAGCTGACACTTAAGAAAATGTAATTTCTATGTTAGATGACAATATATACAATAAACATAAATGAACACAATTGATAGACTAAAATAGATACCTAAGAATTAGCTTTGGTTGCACTTACAACCGATGATGTCATTGGACAAGATCTTACATTATGGTTCGAGCCACCACAAGTTGAACAATTGACAAAAAATCTCATGCTGCATTTTTCAGGTTCATTGGCTGCTCTCTTCCTGTATTTCTTTGGTCTTCTAATTTTTTTTTCACAATTGGAGGATCAATTAGTGGCCTATCACCACGCTCTTATGTTCGCTCATCAGGAATTAAACTGAATATAACTGAATATGTATTAATGTAGGTCTACTTGGTAAAGCAAAATTGAATATACTCTTCAATTTCATGCCTTTCATAGCCTATGGTAGCCATGGCATGAGAGCAAGGTAAGCCAGCAATCTCCCAATACCCATAATCACGCGTTTTGTCTTCTAATTTCACTATAAATCTCCAAGTTGGATAATAAGATTTATCTATGACTTGAAAATTCAAGTCTCTTGAAGATTGCACAAACATTTTCTCTCTTTTCTTGTAAGTTTTATCTAACTCTTTGTAAATTCTGGGAGCAATAGTCTTTTGCCAAGTATTTGCCTCATTTTTTTTTTTTGTAAATCTTTTCATCAGTCCGTATCTAATCTCTTCAAGCATTGACAAAGCAGGCCTATCTCTATAAGGTAGAATCTAACTATTGAAGCACTCAGAGGCATTATTATCTGTTCTTTCTACTTTGCAGTTTCTGTCGAATGCATGCATAGACCAAGTATATCTCTGCAGATCTTTTTCCAACTAATTAAATACTTCTAACTTTTGCTTTTTGATCTGTGCTATTGCCTCCTCAAAATCATGCCTATTACTATTTTTTACTGCCTTCTAAAAATGAGTTTGCAAGCTGGCATCAGGATGTTCTTTCCCAAAGTTAGCATACACATGCCTACAACATGCCTTATGATAAGCAATAGGCCATGTGTTTAGAATTGCATTCAATAGCCCTTTTTATCTATCATTAATAAATGTTATCTATCTTCCATCATCTAGATAGCTATGCAAATAATCAAGAAACCAGATCTATGTTTCAGTATTCTCTATTTCACACACATAATGCCAATGGGATAATCTCTTTATTAGCATTTGAAGCAACAACAGCCAACAATACTTTACCAAATTTTCCTTTTAGGTGACATCCATCGATTCCAATAAACAATCTACAACCATTTAGAAAAATATTTTTTTGTGCAGAAACTGTAACAAAGAATATTTGAAATAGACATTTATGAGGAAAAGTGATTACCATATACCGGAATCTTTGCTTTTTCTCTAGCCCTATACATTGTCAATTTCGTAATCCTTAATCTAAATTTTTCTTGCATATAATTCTTCAGAAGAGATATCTTGACATTTGTATCAATAGTAACATGTTCTTTTATCATTTTAGCAATCCATGTTGAAGTAAATTTCATAGATTTCTTGATAAGCGTGCGCTCATGCTTTTTATGATATCCTCGTAGCCAAAAACCATTATTACTATTCAGTCTTGTATTATTAACAAACCATGGACAACCAGCCTTCTTACAAGTTGCATAGTATCTCCTTGGTTCACTGTATTTTATATTAATGTTAAACCATTTCCTAATCATAACCTCATGCAGCACTTGCCTAAAATGGCTCACATCTCTGAACACATCACCTAATCTTAATCTATGTATCCCATCATCATCAAATTTATACTCATGTTTCTCTAAATATTTTGTAAACTTTACACTGCTAACATTGATGTCATCATAAAAAAAGTTCTCAACCATTTCGACTACCCTAGTGCCATCATCTAGTAAACCATCTCCATCACTATCACTCTCGCTTTGGTTATCCTCCCTACCCTTAATATCATCATTGTCCTCAATAGACACAACATCATCAATGGGCACAGTAGGTATTGGTTGCTCCTCATTACCCTCATCATCACTGTCAATCTTTTTGTTCGACCAGACTGATACTAGTTCATCTTCATCAATTTCAACTTTATGAATAACTGCAGTAGCTTCATTACCCCTTTGCATATCATCAAATTCATCTTTGTTACTCTCCCCTTCTTGAACTGTATGGCTAACTTCTAGTGGTGCCTGATCATTCAATATATTTATAACTTCTAAAGGCAGTTATACTCCTAAGTTAAACAACAATAATTGTATAAATAGAGCATCTGAATTTTGAGGGCATAAAATAGACGTGACTTCAACTTCAAATGTAGTAACCCTCATTAAATTATGTAACCCAATTAAGCATTTCATCTCAAACTCAAAATCTAACATAAACCTTAACTTTACTCTTCGGGTTCATAACATTTAATAAGATTTTTTCAACTGTATCTAACCCATGTACAACAGTTATCTTCAATGCCTCAGCCTTTATTTTATTAACAGTCCAATCTTCAGGGTTAATTAGATCGACATGATGTTTTTCTCCTTTGAAAGAAATTACTAGCTCCATTATTGCCATGTCTGTTGTAATACCAAAGACAATATAATATATTTAAAAGTGGTTCCTTAAGCTTTTTTAAACACAATACAACAAATAAATATCATACAGTACTCAAGTAAGCACATATCAGTCACATTTTAAAAAAGCCCTAATTAATTCTAACAAAATATATTTAACAACAACTAAAACTAATATAATTTAGCAGAAAATAAACTACTAATATGCAAAAACTGGAACCAATATAATTTACCATCTAAATGCACTTCTATAAATCTAGAACATTTATTACATAAGAATATAAATTACCAAAAAACAATTATAGCTTATTTCTTCGTTTTCTACATTTTAGGGTTTGTAACAGAAATTAAATTCTAACAAATTTTGTTAATTTCAAATGATTTCTTACATCTATTCACTAAATAAGAGATATATTGATTAAAAAAGATTTATATATTAGCATACCTTACAACTCGATGCTTTGCTCATTGGCTTTGATCGAAATCAGCTTACTTTTCTGCCAAACTTGAAATCAAACTCGACAACTATCATTTAAACTTGTTTGATGCTAAAAAATTGATGATTTTTAATAAAAAGATGGCAAATATGCATATAGGAAGAAGGTTTTTATTACATATAAACTTCTCTCGATGTAAATAAAAAATGGGGACAATTGACTACTCTGCTTTTTTTTTTTTTGTCTTCTGAGTTATAGTGAAATGATGTCATTTTTTTGTAACTTTTTTCATTTTGGTTAAGACTGAGTACAGCACACTATTTCACAAAATATACACGAGGCGATCGTTTTCTTTTTTATTTCAGTTCCAGTGAAATGACAATTTTATCCAATAAAATACTTATTAAAACGACATCATTTTACCCAACAAAAATCATATTGTTTTCCATTACAGGTTCTTTTATATTGAAAGACTTTATTACTCGGATGATGTTAGTATGTCTTAATGAAAATTAACGATTTAGTAGACAATAGATGTCTTTTTATTAAATTAGAGTATACGAGTGATACACCTTAAAAGTGTTATAGCACATTTGATATTAGTGTCATTTACGGGTATGCGACTGATAATTTCCCTTGTAAAAATGACTCAAAGGAACAATAAGTAATGGCAGAGACATTTTTAGGTATTTTTAAAAATATAAGAATTAAACGGATACTAACCTCAAAAAATAAGGCTTTTGCCTACTTAAATTAACAATCTACGACTCTTTGTTTAATATTTTCTACTTTTAAAGAAAATGTTATTATACTCATTAATAAAGATGGTAAATACATGGTCATCATAAAAATAATTATAAATATAATGTGATAGTAAAATAAATAAAAATAATGTGATAAGTAATCACTCCACATGGCCAAAACTATTTTCCATGTGCTATGCCAAACTCCACTTGTTTGCTAAATCTAACATTGGATAAAATCTGAAGGATAAAAATGGGACAAGCAAGTAGAAGATCCCAACCTAAGTAAGAGGTAATGTGCTCATTAAAAATGCCCAAAGTGCTATGTCGCCAAAGCAAGGCCCACTAGACTCATAGCATGACTCGCCATGGGAACGGATCATATCATGTTGTCTCTAATTTTGTTTTAGGTCGTGGGTTCTTGTCATAGGCCATGCCTAAAAAAAGTATGGTTCTCTCTCTCTCTCCTCTTTATATAGCATACCTGGTGTGTTTTTTTTTTTAAGTCCTTGTGCCTTTTTTTAAGCTCAAGCATTAATTATAACAACAACAACAATAATAATTTTTTGTTAAATATTAACATTTAATTGTTAACTTGGACTTCCATGTAATTATAAATCATAATTTATAATTACATTAATACTTACAAGTTCCAAATTAAATATAATAATTAACATTTTTTTAACACAATTATACATGTATCTTTTCTAATTTCACAATAACCCCTTCTAATACATGGATACATAAATCTAATTCCATAAACTATGGTAATGACCACTAAAAATTAAAATGGCAATATGAAATAACAATTACAAGAAGTTAGAGTTATGAGATATCAGTTACAACCTAGTTGTGATGTACTCTTAGTTATGCTGATGCAAATTACACTTAATTTTATTTAAAATATTAATATTGTACTTGCACTTGAACTTCATTAAATAAAAATGCAACTTTTGATTTATCATAAAGCATATTTCATTCATAATTTTATTTTTTGTGTGCAAATGTAAAAAAATTTTAATTCACATATGAAATATATCTCCTCCGACTAATTTATGATTTTATAAGTGGAAAATTACAGTCTTAAAAGTTTAGATTTATCATTTATAAATTCGCAATATTTATAATTTTATTTATTAAAGTCATGACATCATTTGTTTATTTAATAAATTTTAAACAAAAAACAAGTAGAATTTTTTTGAAACTAAGACTTAAATTAATTTTAAAATATCTACACTAATAAAATATACTAAAATATTCAATTACAAGTTATTTGTAAAATCATAATATTTTATGTTTACTTTCATTAAAAAAAATTAGTTTATTTCTAATCATGCAATATTTTTAAGGTGCATATATCTAAAATTCTCAACCCAGCTAAGCTCATGGGCAGGTCATGTCGTGCCTTCTGCTCTTGTTAAAAAGAGTTTGTGCTGTAACATGCCTATGCCATGCCATATGCCGCCAAGTCCATTGACAATCTTTAGTGCTGGTCATTAAAATCAGAACAACTATTCTTGAAAATAGCCTGTAGTTCCATTAAAAAGATGAAATCAACTCAGCCCAGAGTATTCACAGTATATAGTTCATTGCAAGTCATGGCTGTTCGCCATATTTGCAACCATGTAATTAAGGGTTAGAGTTTACTAATTATTCGTTTTGAAAATATTTCCATTCTATAGTAAAACATAGTAGTAGAAAGAGTATTGTGTCATATTTGGACTTCAACTTTATCTTTCGTTTATCATCCTACATTATTGGTTTGATTGATCGATAATTATAATAAATATATTAACAAATCATGAAATGCTATGATTCTTGAATATGATTAAAATTAATTCAGAAATAGTTGGTGGAATCATGTACACTTTTCCTTTTTGTCTTAGTTATGATGAAAAAAAAGTGCAGTTGGTTGGATATAAATTATTCTTGAAATAAACAACTTGCACATAGTCGATTTCCATAAAAGATTGATACACCAAGCATTATACAAGGCAATAACTTATAAGACAATGGTCATTTATAGAAATAAACATATAAAATCAAGGAAGATTATCATTTTCCCACCTAGGTTTTTCTTACAAATCAACACAGTATCAAAGTTTGATGAAAATTGTGCTTTACCACAAAATGTTTATGTTATTATCACTTTACTACTATTCTATTCAAAGTAAGTTAATATTTAACAGAATATGAGTTAAAAGTTGATTCTTAGCTCATATTCAAATCCTACTCACATGGGTGGGAACGAACTTGCATTGCCATTAAGTTAACTGAAAAGAAAGAAGATCTTAGGTTATTGTTGGTCTTGCTTTTTAGATGTCATACACAATATAGTATTAATAGTTATGTTTTTGGGCAGATAGCTATTTTGTACTAATTTGTCTTCCTAAAGGGCTTGGGCAGAATAAATAGTTTATAATGGTTATTGTACCAAAAACATCAAAGGAGAAGCACTAATATTTTTAAATATGTGACATTTGTATAAATAATAAAGCATGCTTATAATTAATGATAGTATTGTTACAAAATATTTTTTTTAAAATAAATATTTCATAGGATATTTTCTTATTTAGTTGGATTCCTATTTAAGAATAAGTAATTTTTTTTAGATTTGACTTATTCAAGGAGGAGTATAACTAGAATGAGAAAAGAAATACTTTTCTTACAAGAAATAATCATCATATAAGGAGGTTGAGTTCACTTATTGATATAACATAACAATCAATTCTCTACAAATAGATAGTTCCTAGTATAAGTGAAATAGTAGGTCTATTAAGAGGTTGAGTGCTATTAGGATTTTAGATGTGGGAAAAAATGTTAGAGTGATTGTAATAATGTTTTACATGTAAATTTGTGTGATTGTTTTTATTCTCTATCTATTTTTTATTTGTTATTTGTTGATATATTTGATTGTAAGAAGATTTATATAATAGAGCTAATTCTACAAATTGCTCTAAAATAATATATGGAGATTCTGATAATTTTAGTTAGTAGTGTGTCTCTTTTCTCCATGAAAGACTAGTTTGTCCTCTTTGGCATGCCATAGAAAAGGATGTATTACTATTAGTGGGTCTATAAGATTTGCATACAATGCATGGTATGACATTTATGCATGATGTGTGGTAGAATTTTTATATTGATAGTTGAGGACTCACAAGGAAGTTAAACATGAGAGTGGCTATTTTCAGTAAGGTGATCAACATGTGTTGAATATGTGTACTTTAGATTTGGTAGAGTATAATGACAAGATTGGCTGCTAGATACATGACAAGATTTTTACCCATAATAAAACAATTCTCATAAGCCTTATGTGACTGTAGTTTTGATAGAGTAAAAAAGGTGGATACGACATGGTTGTGTAAATGCAAATGGATTAGGTTTCGTTACCTAGTTAAAAAACTCATCAAATAAGATATTATTAGGAAATTTTTCATATTTTTAATAACGATTTCTTAAGATATTTTTTTTTATTTAGTAGGATTCCTATTCTAAAGAATAAGTAATTTCTTCTTTGGGATTTGCTTATTTAAGGAATAATATAACTAGTATAAGAAAAGGAATACTTCTCCTATAGGAGTATACCGAGATTGGGTTCACTTATTGAAATAATAAAACAATCAATTCTCTGTAAGTATACAGCTTAGTATGAGAGAAACAATAAGTTTATTGATAGATTAGATATTATTGGGATTTCGGGTATGAGAAAAAATTAATAGTAGAGTGATTGTAATAATTTTTCATATAATTTATGTTTTTCTTATCATATATGGCAACTGCGATTCTTCTCTAGTATAGAAGTATCCCATGTAAATTCTTGCATTGTGTGAATGATTTTATTATTTATTTATTATTTATTTAATTTTTTTACTTATAAGATTTTGGGTGAGATTAAAATTTCCTAACAAATATATTATCACCACTCAAAAAACAACTGTAGATTTTGAGAGAAAATAATATTTCATTAAGTTAAGGGTGCACACATTACTTAGCTGATTGCAGTTGCATATACATTGTCTATATCTGATCGATTTTCTACGACAAGAAGCTTGCAAGTGTAGATGATGTGATCGACAATAAATTGTAAAGAGTATTTCACACAAGCACAATTAGTAATTAGTAAGAGTGTGATTAGTTAGTTAATCATTAGGATTGGTTGGGTAGCTAAGATTAATATAAATAGAGCAAAACTGTCCAAATGTCACTGTATTGAATCATCAAGAAAATTAGTTGCACATTCTCTCTATACATGTGCACGTCACTTTCTTATTATGAAAACAAGTGTTTCCATCTTATCATGGTTTTGTATAGAGGATAATTGATTGGTGTTAGAAATAGAAGCTCGTGGAAACAAGTGAACCACTTACTTTACATGTGGTGTTAGGAATACTATAAGGACACAAGTCAGTGTGATTCAGTCTCTAGAATTTTAAAGCAACAATAAAAGTAATAGAAAATGAGATTTTGCATCAAGCAGAACCAAATTACGGATTTCCATTTCTGTATTGTGTGGAGTAAGTCTACAAACACCCTTGATGTTAAATAGTTTTTGTTGTAGCTATTGCATAATAAGCGGAATGTGCTACCATAGAAAGGCAGTTACAAATGGAGAAGTAGACGAATAGAACAAAAATAATGTCCAATTATCTGTAACAAAATTCTACTTAAGAAAATCAATACTTGATTATAACTTTCTATACACATCACGACGATGATCATGTTGACTATGATTATACATTGTTTTTTTTTTATTTTTTTCTCTACTCGTACAGCTTCATTTAGTAACAACTAATTGTTGTTTTCCAAATTTTAAATTTCAGTCGTTAGATATCTTCGTTCGCAATCTAAAGGTTTATTCAATGTAAGCCATTTAAATTGACTGATGATTGTCAAAAAAATTTTGAGAAAATAATTTATCTTTTAACATCTGTCCTATTATGCAATCTCTTTATTGGTCTTTACCTTTTGAATTAATGTGTGATGCAAGTGATTTTGCTATTGATGCTATTTTAAGAAAAGAAGAGAGGGTAAGCCTTTTGTGATTTATTATGCAAGTAAGACTTTGGACAATGCTCAAATGAATTATTTTACAACTGAAAAAGAATTACTTAGTATGGTGTTTGCATTAAACAAATTTTGTTCATATTTACTTGGCTCTAAATATAATGTTTTTACTAACCATGCTGTTGTAAGATATTTAATAACTAAACAAGATGCCAAACTAAGACTAATTCATTTTTACTTCAACAATTTGATCTTACCATCAAAGATAAAAAAAAAAAGGTGCTAAAAATGTCATTGTTGATCATTTATCAAGACTCACATTTGAATTCTGCACTGATATAACACCCATCAATTATTCTTTCCATAATAAATTTTTATTTTCTATTATTTCAATGTCATGGTATGCTAACATTGTTAATTTTCTTGTTACAGGTAAAATGCCTTTGCAATGAAATACTCAAGAGAAGAAGAAATTTTTTGTTGAAGCAAAGAACTTTTATTAGGATCATCCTTATTTATTCAAATATTATCCTGATCAAATCTTTTGGCGTTTCATTCCTAATAATGAGGTAAGTAATGTTATTGATTTTTGTCATTCTGAAGCATGTGGTGAACACTTTTCTTCAAGAAAAACTTCATTTAAAATTTTATAGTGTGGATTTTATTAGCCTACCATATTCAAAGATACATATGAGTTTTATAAAATTTGTGAAAACTATTAAAAATTAGGAATAATTACTAAAAGAAACATGATGCTTTTAAATCTCATACTTGAGATCGAAATATTTGATCATTAAGGAATAGATTTTATAGGTCCGCTTCTACTATCTTTTGGATTTGTGTACATATTAGTTGCAGTTGATTATGTATCAAAATGAATTAAAGCAATTTTTTGTCAAAATTATGATAGCAAAACAATGATTAAATTTTTAAAAGAAAATATTTGAAGTCAATTTGGAATCCCTCGAGCCATTATTAGTGATGACGGTAAGCATTTTGTTAACAAATCATTTGAGTCTTTAATGAAAAAATATGGAATTACATATAAAGTTACTACCCGTTATCCTCCTTAAATAAATAGTCAAGTTGAATTAGTAAATAGGAAAATAAATAAATTTTGGAGAAAACGGTTAACCCAACCAAAAGATCGGTCTTTTTAACTAACTAATACACCGTGGGTCTATTGTATTGTATTTAGGACTTCTGTAGAAATGTCACCCTATCGACTAGTTTATGGTAAACTTACCTGTTAAACTTGAGCATAAATTATTTTGGACTATTAAAGCTTTTAATTCAAATTTTGATGATGCTGGTAATGTACAAAAATTACAATTGAATGAACTTAAGGAATCAGGAAATGATGCTTATAAAAATTCAAGAATTATTATGGCAAGAACAAAGCTTTTCATAATAAAAAAAATTTCAGAGAATATTTGAGATTGGTTAAAAAGTATTGCTTTATAATTCTTATCTTCATTTACTCATAGAAAAGTTAATGTCAAAATAGAATGACCCATTTATTGTAAAAAAATGTATATTCATATGTCCGTATAAATTGAGAATCTAAAAAACAGTATCATATTTAAGTTAATGGTCAAAGATTAAAATTCTTTCTGGAACATCAACCACGTGAAATAGACATCAAAATCAATTTGTGTGATTCACCAAATCATGATTAAGTCCTTAATAAGTGATTTTTTTTACTGTTATTTTACCATTTTATTGTTTGATTTTTTTCTCTTTCTATCAATTGATGCGCACCACACATTTTTTTTATGCTTAAACGTGTTTGTTTGATAATTGTATTTTCTCTCATCAATTTTCATTATATGTCGTGAGAACCTGAAAAAGAAAGATCATGTTTAGACATCTTAAAAATCTTTTGCATGTGAAATTTCACTTGAGAGGCTTGATACAAGGCTATAAATTACATCCACTTTACAACCACTAACATTAGTATCCTATGTTGAGGATCTAGAAAGAGAACTCTGGAAAATAAAAAGTGGTGTATACGAATTTCAATTAGAACTTGTGGTTAACTCCATAAAGGGATGATTGTAAGTTCATTTTTCTTTTTACATTTTGTGATTTGTTTTCGTTGTTTTGTTCACCTTCACAATTGATTTGATTTTGCAGATTTGATTTTCTTTATTTTGATACGCCTTGATTTAAATTTCCGTATAAATGGCAGATAATAGTACTCCGTGATTTCTTAAGTCGATATCTTTAATTTTTTATAATAATTGATATCCAAAAATCAATCATGAAAGAAATACAACATAAATTACATAAGCATTTTCCTTCTTGCTCTTAGAATGCCTGTAGGAAAATTTAAAAAGCTCGTTGTGAACGACTATATTTGCTAATGATCAATGGCATTCTTTCTAACATTTGTTGGTTAATTGAAGCAAAGGTCGAAATAGCAAGTAAGTTTTTTGATCTATTTGTTTCTTACATTCCTGGTTTTAATAAAATCATATTTGTTAAAAATAGGATAACTAAGAGACTTAGCTCAGAATATCGTAATTGTGTAAGACTTAATTGTAAAAAAATATTGTATATCTTTAAGAATAGGTTCTGATACTCAAGAAGATAAAATTAAATTCATTAAAGATGGTATGAGTAAAGAATTATTAGATCATATCTTACGATCTCTTAGATGCATTGAAGCTGATATATATAATGTAATATTCATAAGTTATGGGAACTATTTTAAAAGAAAATGCACAGTTTAGCCTTGAGAATCAACTCAAAAAGACCCTGTTTGTCAATTTATAAGAAAACATGATGGTCTTTTATGGCTTGTTCAGGTGTGACCATTCCTATTTCTTCTTTTATTAATTATGTTTTCTTTATTTTTTTGCCTTTTTGCATGCATATTTTTAGAATATGAATAATGTTTAGATTATGTTAGAGGGAGGGGATAGTTGACGTGTGTTTCTTAATATTTGTATTTTCTTTCTTTTTTTCTTTAAAAAAGCCAAAAATTTTTTTATCTAGGATGGCTATGTAAAGAGTCATAATTTTTTAGACGCATCCTAATATTTCTACTGTATTATATTTTGATTTTAAATTTTATAATAATTTTTTTGTTCCATTTTCTTTGAATTACTCAAATTTGTGAAATTTCTAGTTGGTTATTAAGTTATTTTATTGTTTACTCATTTAACAAGTATTATTAGATCATTCTTCATACACACACAATAACACATACTAATGGGTTGTAAGTTAAAATTTTTGCAGCATTTAGTTCTTTTCGTTTATTAGGGATAATATCTAAGATAGTAGAAATTGTATTAAAAAAAGAAAAAAATTTAAATGTATTTAATTAAGTTTGTAGGGGTGTTTCAACATCTAATACCTTAAGATTAATTAGTTTAGGAGTCACCAGCCTAAAACTTGCTATATGAGTTATAGATATATTGTTTGTTTATTTACACAAGTAATTAATTCTGTAAGTGTAGGGTGTTTCAACACTTAGTACCCGTAAGGCTAATTAGTCTAAAAGTCATTGGCCTAAAACTCACTACATGGGTTAAAAATGTAATATTTTAAAAATTATTTTATTAATCTACTACCTAAAGATAGAATTTCTAACGAATTTTAGAATGAAAATGTTATTTTTTTAAATAAAGTCCTATAAGTATTATGTTAATTATTTAAACACAAAAGAAAGTTTGGTGATATTCTGGATAATGAGTAAACAACACAAAAATAAAGAAATTTAGGAGAGTTTATTAATTTAGTAATTTAGAGGATAGATGAATAACTATTAACTTTTATGTGAATATTGTAAATCTTAATTTAATATAGCATTTTAATTACTAGAGAGTAGCAATAAGTTGGTTGGGGGTGTAATTAGTATTTAATTAAAATATTATTTATGTTTAATTAAAATATTATTTCCTACTTTTATTATAATTTTTATTTATGTTTATCCAATATATTGAGAATTATTAATTATGTCTTAACTATATTTAATTTTGTGTATTTTTGTGTGTTTATTAAGTAAAATATTAATTTTACATAATTCAAGACTATAAACAATAGATTTCGAAGGTTCAAAAAGATTAAGATAAGTCAAGATCTGCTTAAGATTGAGTTTGTATAAAAAAAGTTGACTTTTTATTGATCATATACTGATTGGATGATAAAATGAACAAACAATAGATATGAATGCATTGGATAAACTGTCAATTTTGACAAAATCTCAACCATTCAAAATTCAACGGTTACAATCATGCCACTTGGCAATGGTTGGTGAAGCAAGTTGTAGGACTCGAATCATAATATTCGAGTCAACCTAATCAACCATCAACACGCCAAATCCCAATACTATTTTAATCAAATCGAAAGATTCACAACTTAGATCTTGATTTAATAGTTGTGAGGAGTGCACCCATGAAACTTATGATGGACTGCACAACACTAGATTATAGACTTATTTTTCTATAAATAGAGCCTTATTTTTATATTTTTGTACATCTCTCTTCTTTTCAAATTCTCTCAACCTCCTTGTAATCTTATTTTTCAGGTGTGTTTTAATATTTTGCATAATTATTTTTATAAATACATTTAGCTCTATTTTGAATTTTGGTTGTTTTTATTTCTTTTAATAATGAGTAATTTAATTTTAATAATTATTTTTATTTCAATTATACTTAACTAAATAATAATAGTTAGGGGAAGGTAAAACTCTTAGGAAATAAATATGATTTAATCAAATTTTATTTTTAATTATATAAATTAAATTAATTTCTATTTAATTTTATACATATTTTATATTTTAAAATTTTAATTTATTATAGACAAACAAGGGAGTTTGACATAATAAATTCTTAATATTTTAATATAAGATACAATAAAATGATATTTTGATTTGTTGTAGATAAATCAATTTTTAACACAATAAATACTTAATTCATAATAAAATTAATGAGAAAATAATGATAATTTTTATAAATAATCTCTTGGGTAATAATCTAAATAAAAATGACAAAAAGAATTTATTAAATTTTATTTATTGTTAAGAGTGGATCAATAACTCTAACTAATCTAATTTCATAGTTTTACTTAAATTCAATTGCATAAATTTAAGTTCTGTTTTTATTTTTAGATAAAATAAAATAAATAGTTTAAATCTTTTTATCAAAGTATAATATAACAATACATTTTTATATTTAACAATTAGAAATTATTTTTAAGTTGTGTCAGATTACCCACTAAAGCACTCTAAAAAATATATAAACTAACTAGCTACTTGACTTAAACTCTAAGCAGTAAGGGGGTATTATTTTAATATTAAAATTAAAAAAGCTAGAATACAAAATTTTTATGGTAATTGATACGTTACAATATTTTTTAAAAAAGATATCAACACCCTCAAAGTTTAGAAAACTGTTTATATAGACCATCAAGTTTTAAAAAAGGAATACTAAGATCTCTTTTTATTATAATACTCTTTAATTATATTAGCTAAAAGGTTAATTTTAAAATACTTAATAAATACAAATATAATATGAATAGTGTAATCTGTTCATTAGACTAACAATATTTAAATAAACTTAAATTATTATATTTATTTTAATAATATATTTAAATTTATTGTAGAGATTTAATATAAGTATTTGGCTTAAATATATTCTAAATTAAAAAAATCTCACATACTATTAATGTTAAAATTACATCATATTCAAAATAATTTAAATTTTTTAAAATTAATAATATTTTAAAATGTATATATTATTGTATTTATTTTAATATTATATTGTAGGGTAAAACATTTGAGTGTTTTTTTTATAACAATAAAGTTAAATGATATTAGAGTTAAAAAGAAGATGTTTGTTTCGTTTTATAAAAATTTAGAAGTTTTCATGATAATTTCCCTGAACCTTAGGATTGATATCCTTTTCTCTAAATTTTTAATCATAAATTATTGTATGTTAGGTGCACTCCAGATATTTCATGGATTTGATTCAATAAAAAAGTTTTGTATGTAATTAACTGAAACAAAGCGAAAGTTTTAAGTCGGCAGTTCGAAGATAGAGGAACAAAAAGCATCCAATAAATTAACTACAATTTCATGTATTATTATTATTGTTTTCAATAAAAAAAAATGGTAGAGGGATAATTTCATGTGTTATGGAGTAAAAATTCAATTGCCACATTTCATTATTGGAGCAGAAATGAAATAAAAATTGACATGAAGCTAGGAGGTAATACGTCACCAGGAAAAATCAACGTCGAAATCTTGCAGTTCTTGCATCGCTTGGTAGAATTGATCTATGCTATCCTCAAAACACGAATCGTAGGACAATAAAGAGTAATGATTATTTTGGTTATAGGTGTTATCTGATAGAAATGGCTGGGTCCAAAAATCTCCATTGATATCTTCAAACAGATTATTAGCGCCAGATGCAACTTCACGACGACGATGATGATCAGATGAGCTCGATGATGAGGGGGACATTGGAGAGCTCTCTAGTACCGCTAATGGTGTGTGATCAGTAAGATTAATTCTTTGGCTTTCTGCTTGATCACTCTGTGAGGTTTCTTCATTATTATAAGAATGCTCTTGAGTACTACTTGATGATGCTGGATCTTTGTTCTTGCGCTTCTTCAAGTGTGTGTGCCAATAGTTTTTTATTTCATTGTCTGTTCTTCCTGTTAATTTTGCCGCAATCAAGGACCATCTGCAAGTAAAACAAGATAAGTTACTTAGGTTTAACCAGCTCGGTCATTTTTCAAGCGGCTAAAAGGGGGAAAAAAGGCATAAACATGTATATGTACTTATTGCCATGTTGTTGCCGTAATCTGATGATTGTATCCTCTTCTTCTTTGGTGTAATTCCCGTGTTTTATGTCTGGCCTCAGGTAGTTCATCCATCGCAGCCTGCAACTCTTGCCACACCTTGATAGACCTGTAACAATTAGCAACAAACAAAAATTAATAAGATATTCACATGGGCACTTAGGACTGTACTTAATTGAGTTAAAACACTTATTATAAATAAATATTTGGATCTCTCGAAGTTATTAATTAATGTGCTTAATTACTTACCAGCAAACTTGGGAAGTTCACGCCAATTCCAGTGGCCATATTTCAGAATGTATGCTCTTAACTTATCATCCTCTTCTTTACTCCATGCACCTTTCTTCATTCCATTTTCATCATATGTTGGGGCTCTCACCATTTTTGATATTCAGTCACTATTCTCTCTTTCTGTGCGTATGTTCAAATCAATTTATACTGTTTGCTCATACCCATTTCTAGAATGACATATCAATCTTTTATACCATCAAATAGAAAATAACAACGTGCTAAAATTAATTTAGTCGTCACATCAATCCTCATCCCTGCGAAGAAAGATCCATTTTACATATTTTAACGCTCGTCTCAATTTATTTTAATAATTTTCCTTGCCTGCAAGGATCATTGAGGAGGAAAAAATAATAATAAAAGAAAAATGATATCGTGAGTGGTCCTAACAATTACGCAATAATTATTATGTCTTTTTTACGTAATTAATAATAAAATATTTACAAGTGCGTTGAACAAGAATTTGTTCTCCGTAAGTTCCGCATGTGATGAAATGAAAAAGTGTGAGTATTAATTTGTGAGTAATGGTGTGTGTATAGAAAAATTCAATAGAATCTGACAAAAATAAAGTAAAATTAAGTTCGGTATTCTTTACTAATTGAAAAATTATTGAAAAACAAGATGAATCAGGTCTAATCTTACCTTAATTCTATTAGTAGTCTGACAACGTTCAGTGTCTATAAGTATATTTAATTTTTTATGGTCAAGCACACCATACTACATGTGATATTTCGATTAATTTCTGCATCTTCCATCGAGAACTTTGATCAAGGTTTCTATATGTTATGGCTCTTGCGCTTATCCAACGGTTGACATTCAAGAAGGGGTTTGCATACGTCAATGAAAATCTGGAGCTGACGTTGCAGGATGGTTGTTGTCAAAGTGTTACATAGCTGTTGGCTTACGCAAAAGGTACAGCTTCAGTTTTTGTTTACACCTGCGGGGTTTGAGCTCATTATCTCATCTCATAAAAGACAAATTGTCTCCGACATTCACATTCCAGCTTTCTAACACATTTTATTCATGGGGGGGAATCAGAGCTTTTGATGCTTAGGCTGTATAAGTTAATAAAACTCCGATTGATTTGGTATAAGAATTTTTAGGCTTCCATGATATAATTGACCGTGTATAACAAAGATCCACTCATCAATAATATGCGTGCGTAGATGGTATCATAAAATAATTAGGGAACAAGAGGTGACAACAACAGAAGTAATGATAACCAATTTGATCTACAAGTAAGAGGCGAGTTATTGAAGAAAATGTTTGGCATATTTTGCGAGTAATTATTTCAAAGGAAAACGGGGAAAATGCTAACAATGATGATCATATATGAACATATCGACCCCTCCGCCTCCGGGTTTGCGACCTACGCAGTTCTAGTACTACAGTGTGATCCGGAGCTCAACTAGCAAATAATGGTATAGACGATACAGCTGGATCATTAACAATATGAGAAGAAAATTCTTTATAATTTGTGCCACGCCACCTGTCCCAGCAGGTAATGGCAATGGGGGAAAGGCGTCTTGGTAGGTCTTGTAGAAAAACATAAATTACTCGTCGGGCGCTGGATGACCGTTCAAGAAAGTCCCATGGACTTGATTTTTCTTTAAATCCGAATCTGAACTCCGTCGCTATCTGGTTAGAATTATTACCGGTACAAGTTCTCAATATCTGACTTTTCTCTTTGTGTTTTCATACTCGAATGGGTTTTCGATATAGCTAATAATTATTGGCCCCATTTTGTTCACATGATTAACATCCTTTTCCTCAGTTAGAAACATTTTGCTATTTTAAGTGATTCAATCAAAGGGCTCACAACACGATAAAAAGAAACAAAAGAAGATTTTAGATGATACTGCTTTTTTTTTTTTTTTTTTCTTGGGTTAAGGCTTGGAAGATAAGAAGTCTTACTCAATTAAATATCAACTTTTGCCTCTTATATTGTTCACAAGCTTAGGCGAGCGCAGGTACAAAGTAAATGCATGGTTTGGGTTGACAGAATTGTTTGAGTTTTAACTGGGATTCAAAATTTCGGTCCATTTGAGATGGAATTCGATAAAAGATTTTATCCTAATTCACTATTTATATAAGAATTTGGGATATAATTTTGTTTGATGCATTATTCAATATAAGATTTAGGATATTTGAAAATCTTGATCGGAATTTCAAAATCATGAAATCTGGGCTTCGAGAATCATAACATAGATTTAATTTGTCAATCATTTGTATATGACAAGTTGTTTGATAAATAATAGCGATATGACATATCGATCATAGGTAATGATATATTGTTTACGAAAGAATCTGCAGTGTATGACAAAAAATTCATATTATCTGAGACGTTCCAGGATCTCGATCAGGGTTCGAGATTTTAATCCGAAAGGAAACAAGACGTGTGTGTATATATATTATATACTGTTTGGGATAGAATTCTGAAGATTTTTTTTATCCTGTTTGATTGTTTGAGACACAAATCTTAGCCCGTCCTGTCCCTCCCGATTACTAGACTCTTCCATGGCTAGTTGAGCTACTGATCATCGGATAAAATAGTTATCAAATAATATAGATGCTAAGATACATCTTTAATATTATTGCTAGCTCTTATTTATCACTAAATATTTATGGTTAAACAATTTTTTAATATGGGATCAAGTTAAATTCTTATGATTGATTTTCCTTGCGTACAAACTTTATCTTTAATTTTTATTCTTAACTCTTGTCCCTCGTCCTATTACCTCGATCTCTCTGAATCCATTAGACCTCTTGAATTATTTAAATTTCATGTGAATGAACTTGTTAAGACTTATTTTTTTAATACTATTACTGAACCATTAGTTATGGACTAAAAGTTTTTGAGTCAGAGTATTTTCCTAACAAAGATGATTGCATAAGAGAGTAAATTAAATTAGTTAGTATTTTTCTCTATAATACTGAAAATTATAAAAATCGTAGAGGCTCCTTTATCACTCATCATTAAATACTAATTACCATACGTATGAAAATTCTAATTGATCAAATTTCTTTACCGTCTAAAACAAGCGACTAACTATTGTAAAAGCGATAAATACTTCGTGATGATGGCCTTGGATTCCAAAAAATAGAAAGGGTCATGAATATCGTGGTTACAGAAGCATGGGTGGAGCTATGGGGCCAAATTACATTGTATGTTTAATATATATTTTTGGCAGTGCCCAGTTGGCGATGTGCAGCGACATCTTCACATGTAGAAGTCTAAAGGCTTAACTCGTAATTGATAATTATATCATGTTTATATTATTAACTAGTAATAATTTTCAGTAAGTATTGTGAGTTATTCTCTATATAACTTCCATCACGTATTAGGCCAGGCTTTCATTCATGTGTGGTGTTTTTGTATCACCATTATATGTGAGTAAGTCTTTTTATTTAGTAATCATCATATAATAAGGGAGTATGAGTTCACTATATGTAATTTTAATTCAAATATTATATGAAAATATATAAACCTAAACTCATACTTAAAAACTAACTCTATAATTATGAATTATCTTATATTTGGATTTATAGTGATAACATTTAAAAAATCTTACCACACTTACCATAACATTTAACGACCGAGATTTTATCTTACTTTAGTAATGAATCAGTTATAATTTTTTTTTTTACAAATTGAAGTGATATTACATAAATAATTTTTTATTTTTTATTTAATCTGTTATGTAATATCCTATCAATTTATTTAAAAATAAATTGTACAAAAGTTTATAATTATAACATTCCTTTTTAGATCTAAAAACTGTCAATATGGAAATTAGACAACCTAAATATTTCACATTTAATTATCATATCATAATTAGAAGCATTTAAATACTATATGTTATTATCTCTACTCAATCTATTTTCACGTTATGTGAGAAAATTCACTATTTATTTGCGAATTACTTTCATGAATTACTTCAAAATCATACGAGCTTCTCTCAAAATTTAGTTTTCATTCGTTTTATAGCTCTCATTAACAAGTATAATTTATAAAATCATGCCATTTATTATTTCTGACCTTTATCATGATGTGACGAGTACAAGTTGGAGGAAGGCAATAATATTATTTTTATTTATTTATTTATAATAAATAATAAATTATAATTTATTATAATTTATTTTTTTATATATTATAATATCATATGAATTCAACAATTAAAATAAATTATAATTTAAAAAACTCTTTTATTTATTATCTAGTGGATTACTAGCAAAAGACTTTAACTCAGAATCTTGACATCTTGCGCATGATATATAAAATTCATTTTGAGAAGACTTTGCCCTTGACTTGCTGAACGACAAAATTTGGAGTAAATGATTACCACAAAGTAAGATAATTCACACCACAAAAAAGTTTTAAAAAAGGGGTATTAAATCACGTGTGATAATGGTCATAAATATTTAATTGACTTTATATTGGTAATTTAATTAAAAGCGGGATATTACGTGTCTCTGAATGATGCTGCACGTTCCTAACTTATTTCTCGATCTTGTCTCTTTCCCGTTGCCGGTAGGAAGAATCATAGCTGTGAAAATTCGTTGCTTTTACATTGGGTAGCAACTGGCTAGCATATGGAATCGTTTTCTTTATTTGAAAAATAAAGACTCATTATCTTCTAGATCTTTAACGCGATAAAGTGTGATTTATGTGCTTTTTAGTATTACGATACTATAGATCAAAAGTTATAATTATTTTTTAAAAAAATTGTAATTATAATATGAAATTTGATAATATCTTATAGAATAAAATTTTTTAATAATAATAATTTCAACAAAATAATGAAGATAGCATATGTTTTTCATGATACATCTTATTGTGAAAATTAAGTTAACTTTTAAATTAAAACATTAATTATTTATAAAATATTTTAATATTTTAATTTTTAAATTATAATTTTTTTACCACACTATTAAATAAAGACTTAATTCCTTCCATTAAATAAAAAAATATAAATATTTCTTTTATAATAAAGTATGATTAATTTATAGCGTTCAATTATTGATTACCTCAATATTTACATAAAAACTCGTGTTCCAATTGTGCATTGACAACCAGAATTATCTACAGAGATATTGACTTAAATAATAAGGATAAAATTACTGTATATTATTAAATGAGACTTATTATTGTTATTATTAAATGAAGTTATAACAAAGATCGGAAGGAAACGAGGCCTTTTCAATTCATTACCATAAGACAGTTTTAAAAAGAATCTTTATATTAATAAAATTTAATGATTATTGTTATTTTGTTTTAAATCAATTTAAAGGTTGGTACTAAAACTTAAATACTCAATTAAGAGTCATTATCTTCTAATTTAATCTTTTAGATTTAAGTTACAACTTACACGAATTAAAGTAAGTTTAAACGTACGGTCCAAATCCCCTTTCGGAAACTTTAATTAAATTTCAGTTCACATCACACTGCTACTCTTGGTAATAAGGGGCGATTTTGTTGGCTACAGTGGTTGCTTTGGGGTTCCAAGAAGATTTTGCCATAGTATTTGTATGCTGAGGCCGTGGCATTTTGCTTTGGCTCCTCGAGGTTAATTTTTGAGTGATCCAAGATATTTGTGTTAGTCATGTTTGAGGTTAGTTTGGAATTTTTTTTATAATGAATTTAGTTTAAAAATTAAAAAATATTAACTTACACTGTAATAACCATTTTGCTTTTTCTTCTGCATCAGTCTATAGTCCAACTCATACTCAATGCAAAATAAATGTTATCTAATGTGAAATAATTTTCTTAACACACGCTTCATGTCCGAACAAATCTTTTCCCTTGTCTTTATCACATCGTGAGATAGTGTACACTCACTGATGCATAAGTTTAGGACAAACGCCATTAAAACTATAAGGGTGGGTATGAGTTGAGTCGTTTCAAGATGATACTCAACACAACGTACCCCTTTTAGATGCGGATTGGGAAAAATTATGAAAAATTATAAAAATAAGTACAAAAAATTACAATTTTTCAAATTTAACCACTAACTTTTTTTAAAAATTATAACTAGCAAAATACCAATTTTTTTGGACCAAATAATCCTCATTGCTTTCAACAAATTAATAAACAAATGTTGTTCCTAAAAAATCTAGGAAAAATCAACACTCTCGACACTCTCAACAAATCACTAACTCTCATAAAATAAGTATTGCATATTTAAAGATATAATCATCAATTAGAGGGTTCTTAAAGTTAATATATGTTCTTACACAAAGTAGACTTTTAATGTCTTAAATTTAGGATCTATGTCCAAAATTGAATAGGTTTTGTTGTGAGTATTGTTATTTTCCATTCATGAAATAATGAGATTTCTTAAAGTACTTAGTTTAAGTGAGGAAAAAAATATCATTGAAATAATATAAATTTAAGGTAAAAACAAAATTCAAATTATGTGCAATAGGTTGATTTATATGCAATAGCCATGTAAAAACATGACAATTATATTTTGGGGATTATAGTTTAGGCTACATGCATATGTTTTGGATATATGGTATGCTATGTCGAAGCTTGCAATGAGACAAATTAAAAAATATTAGAGCGAAAAGTACCTATAGCTCTAAAATATAGTCGCATTGGAATTACCTTTTGGTATGATGGGTGTCTGTTGCACTAAAATACAATGATATTGAAACTTTCTTTTAGTGCTACATGCACATGTTGCACTAATATACTTTGGTCCATCTTATTACAAGTTTTAAAACAATATATTATACGCATAACACAAACTCATATAGTCTAAATTATGACCTTCGAAAGATACTTGAAACATTTTATATAGTTGCCACATATGATCATAACATGTGTTATTAAACCTTTTTGTGCCTTGAACCAAGATCTTTTGTCACTTACAATCTCAAAAATTCTTTTAAGGCAAATGTCTTTATCCTTACCATAAATGATTTTGATATAGAAATGTTACTTTCCACTTTGCGACACAATGACACCATTGATAACAACCATATTACATCAGCCAATATTGAATAAAAGGTGTTATCACTAATAAATTTGCTAGAGCAATATTGCTTTCAATTTTATAATAATAATTTTTGTAATAATACTAATCCTATTTATGACAATAGCAAAGTAGAAGTAGATAATTTTTATGTGGAATTATAAAATTGTATGAGGAACATTTGTTTTGATAGTCTTGTTAATGATAAGGGGGTTGTTAATGTCGATACTCCTATTAATGATAAGGATGAAAGCTAGTATAATATCTAATAGAGATAACTAACCTACTTCTCTAATGGCTCATTCTATGAGGAGGATGGTAGTTAGTCCTTCCATAAGTCTTGCTTCAGTTTTACCTTCAAACTTAATTGCTCTATACTTGATTAGAAATTGTAATTTTAGTGATATTAATGTAAGTTACTCATTGAGAAGAATAAGTTGATACTAGAATTGCATGAAGTTACCTTGAGGGATTTCGATTTCAAGATTGTGAGGTCTGTAACAATATGTTTTAAGCCCTATTATTCTTCAGAATCATGTAAATGACATATTCGGCAACAAAAGATTCAAATGTATAAAAATATTCTTTAAATAATGAGGAGAACAATATACACACTTGTTTAAATGAGATGTTGCCTTGTAGTCTTCATCAAGCAATGAGTCAGGTTGTTGGTTATATTATCATGAAAAAATTTTATCTAGAAAAAACAAACATATGCTCTGAATAACATTAGAGTAGACATGTAGCAAGAACATGGTGTCTAATTAACATACTAATAGATAAATTGGGTCAAAAAAATTGGTTTTGAAATAATCTAAGGGGATCTTATAGAGTTATACAACTTAGTTCCTAAGTACTATAATGTTTTAGCCAAAACAAATGAGGATATAATTATTTATGTTGAATAGGATGGAATGATCATTATGATTACCAGTATTAATGTATGCTCTATGGTCATCTAAGACCTGTCAATTAACTAAGATGAATATATTAAACTCATGTCGAATTAGAAGGTAAAATAGCACAAATGTTAAATGTTAAAATTGCTCATTGTATACGAGTACTAATTGGGGAATCTTCATATAATTGCTTGAATGTATCAACATTATTTAAGTTGATAAACCCTAAGACAACTTGTCTAAACTCTTTTCGTTATTTTTGCGTTATCTCAATTTTTGACATAATGTCACCCATCCTTTTATCCACTATTGACTTCAATTTAGAAATGGATTGATCAATCTAGTTCATTATTTGAATGAGATAATTATAATACAATTGTGTCCTTAACTGTTATTTGGGAACAAAAATATAACGAGACAATATTTAATTTGTATTTGAGCAATAGAAATTATCATTAATGAGATTGTAACCTCTAAATCCTGTATATTATCAGAATTGTGTGAGTGGTTGTTACTCTCAGCTGCGGCATGCTCGTCCTTAATAAAGTTCTACTGCTGTGTTGCACTTATGGTGTTGTGATGCTCTTCTACTTCTTCTTGAATATACAACTTGAAAATGCATAGCACATTAATTATATGTGGATACTGCACAAAATACATAATTGAAAAGATTGAGATTAGCAAAATTATTGAGTTTCAATGATGTTTTAAATTATGTATATAATATACTCTATGATACCTATATTACGAGTCTATCGTGGGATATATGGCACATAGTCTTCCATAGTCTTCTAATAATTTTGATCTTTTCGTTTGCGTCTCGCTCGATGGTTTGTGTAACATTTCCTTGCTATAAAGTACACTAAATTTTATATTGGAATAGTTATACACTACTTAGTAAATGTTGATAGTTATTTTATGTGTATAATACTTATAATACAAGTAATTGTCATTGAAAAATGAATACATATTGTTGTATTTTTTAATCAAATATTGTTGGATCCTTAATCCAATATTGGACTTATATATGAATAATCATATGTTGCAAACTGTCATATAAAGTTAAGCCCAATAAAATGATCTATCAAGGATTTTGATATTATGAACTTTAATGTATCTAATAGGATGTAAGCCTCTAATGTGTAGAAACCCAATAATATTTTAATTTTATGATGGACAAAATTAGTAATACCAAGTGACAATAAGAAAGGTTGTCTATATCAGTAGTTATGGTCTCCAAGTCACACGTACTCTTTCTATCTCTTTCGACATCCCATCATTAGAGAGAAAGCACAGAGAGAATTAAAGGATTCTATAGTAGAATGTGTAGATCTGAAAAGCCAACCACACAACTCTAAAGAATAATTCAACGTTATGATTTTTGGTACGCTTCTATATATTTTATTATTAATTTTTGGTAATATAACATAATATTTCTGGGTTATAAGTAATGGTTTTTACTAAAGATTTTATTTATTCTAATAAATGATATCAGAGTCAATTCATATTGAATAATTGAGAATCAAATTTATTTTAATTAAATTTTTGGTGTTCTCGAATTTAATAATACCAACATTATTAAAATTATTGCATTTGAGAACAAATATATAATTTTTTAATTCGGATTCATAGTTTAAAGTTAAAAAAATTATTCCTTTTGAAAAAAGGTATATAGTTAGTAGTAGTTACTCCCAACATTGGCATTGGGGAGAAGCATAACCAAACAAGCACGTCATGGCCTAGCGAATCCAATGGGTATTTAAAAAAAAAAGGGAAAGGGGGAATGTTTTAAAGTTTTTGGCTAGCGGCCCGCAGTTTTAGACCGCAACAAAGAGAGGCAACAACGATTGGTCAACAATTGACTAATCAATAAATAACTTTGATCATTGACCATTGACTAGACTTTAACATAATATTTTTGTGGTAATTTTTGGTGCAATTTTAAATTTAAATATTGGCTAGTTTTTTTAATGTATTTTGAGATGAATTAATTAAAGGAACATGTTACTAAAGTGGTCTCTCTTGTGAAAATTAATTTATTTTGAAATATAAAAGATTATATATATATAATTTATGTGAATATCGATTGATCCAAAGGAAGCTCCATATTTAATAGAATTACATATGTACCTGTGATAATAAACAAGTGATGATTATTCAGTTTTACAAGTGAACAATAAATCAACCCAAAGGAAGATTAATTGTTTGATATATTCTTATTATCAGTGTTTGACTGTTACACTAAAATATTACTTACAAATTAATATTTTCTCAAAAAATAAAATATAAATAGAGTGCTGGGTATCTTGAGATAGAGTTTACCTTTATTTGAATTTATTTTTGTTTTAAGACTTAGTTTATAAGTTAAATTAGAAGATAGCGACAAAGAGAGTAAAGATTTTTTTTTTCAATTTATGATGTATAAAGGTTCAAGTTGATGAAGCTAGAGATAGATAGAGAAAGTATAGATTGTGTAAGGCTGCTAATAAGGTTGGTCTATGTCTGTGTGTTTGATTTTCTCGGTGAGGAGGTGAGGTAAGATAGTCGCCACCTATATATGGCATAATGATTATACTAAAATACTAACTCTACTAATCTTAACTCTTCAAGATCTACCTATATGGGAAATAAGATTGCCAAGTCCCTTTCTTGTTATCTTTTTGACATTTTTATATTTTTCTTTTTTGTTTGCTACAATCTATATCCTTTTTCACTCTTGTGTTCTTTATGATCAGTAAATGCATCAATGTTAAAAGGGATTTAGATCTATCACAAATTAACAACTTAGATTAAAAATGTAAAATTAACAACTTAATTAATTTTTGAAAACACTATTCATCGTTCTGTTCACAATTACTGTTTGTACGCACTAAAAATATTAATTTTTAAAAAACACAATAAATTACAGAAAATAAATGATATGGAGATTTTTACGTGATTTGGATTAATCTTACATGTATGAGGCTATGCTTAGATGAAAAGTAATTCACTGAGTTGAGATGTTATAATATATGAATTTACTAAACTTAAGATTCTTACTTACAGTTTATCACTATGTAGGTCACTCAACCTTAGACTGAATTTGCCTCTTTTGGATAATTGCTATTCTTTTTTATCCATAATCTTTTAGGCACTTCACAAAGTGATCAATAATAATTCTTTAATTTTTCAATGTCTAGTGATCCAAAATCCACATAATTCTCTATAGAGATAAAACAAAGATAAGAAAACAAATCAATACAATATTATGCACTAAATCTGAATTCTAAGGGAGGAGGCCAAATTTTTCTTTTTTGCTTTAAGCTCTGTGTTGTGCATTTATTCAATTGTGAAATACTTCTCTTTATATAGGCACTAGCATTTCACAAAAATAGTATGTCTTAAAAAGGCTTGGATTCTTTCCTAAATAAATGTTTCTTTCCTCTAATAATGTCTATGAATATAAATAGGAAAGAATCTGATCTTTTTGCATTACTTGTCTCCTAAGGAATATCTGGAGCATTAATAAACTGTTTGTTTGAACTAACTTTATGCTCTAAATAGATCTTATGTGCCAATTATGTAATCTCATCATTAATTAACTTCCTAAATTAGTGATGTAATTAAATTAGGAAACAAATATTCATAATAAATTAGAATCTCACTAAATTAGAGAATTAAGTAAATTAATCTCTATTACAAGATATGCAAAAATTAAATTATAATTTAATTAGATTTTTCATAAAATGCCAATTCTATAAATAATGGATTTAACAATCTCCCATTTTGGCTTTCTTATGGCAAAGGCAATCCAACACAAGTTTTTAATGAAACTTGGCGCTAAAACATTAATTTGAAAGACATATAAACAACAACTAGGAATTAACCAAAATAATTGGTAATTAGCATGTTAGTCTATATAAATAAATCAAGGCAGGAATTAAAATAAAATGTTAATTTTATTCATTAATAAAAAGAAAGGCAACATTAAGCAAAAAATCAAGAATAATAAAATGATAAACTCCTTCTAAGAACTAGAAAACAAAAAATTTAAAAATTCTTGAACAAAAATGAAATCTCCATCTCAGATAGAAAATACTACTCCCCCTAGCACATTGCATTTGCAATTGAAGACTTGAAATAAATATTCCCTTTTTTTTTTTTGGCAAAAGCTTACAAAAGGAAAAAGTTTGACATGCAGTTCATTGAAACAAGTACAAAAATCAGCAGTATCCTAGCCTTGTTTCAAAATTGTAGCCTCAAGACGAGTAAGATTAAGAACAAAAGATTATAAGAAGGAGAAAAACAAACGAAGACTACAACAAAATTAGAAAGATCACGAAGAGTAAGAAGAGGAGCTCCACTGGTAACGGTGCGTGAAGGCATATGTGGAACCAACTTGCGGTCGGCAATAGCAGCATGAATAATGGCAGTAGTGATGGTGATCATAGGGTCAAAGTTAAAAGGTCTAGAGTTAAAACTATCTTCACTAGGATTACTTTTTATGTAGTCATTATCACTTGAATGCATAGATTTTTTATGTGGTATTTGTCCAAATTTAGGGCCAAAATCCTCATCATAATCAAGTATATGAATCTTGTGAGGATGTCCACAACTAGAACAAAAGTAGCATGAAAGTGTGTGATGATGCTTGGAATTATGTTGAGCATGAGAGCTCTCATCTATCGCAGTTTAGAGAGAGTAGAAGTCATAGAAGAGAAATATGAAAAAAAAAAACAAAGAAACATTAAACAAAAGGTGTTGAGTGTTAGAAAGTGTATATTTATAAAGGAGAAAATCATTATTTTACACTTCAAATCTCATTAATATTGCTACTTTTATTTATTTAAGTATTTAGTTGTTTAATTATATGTGTTTTATTATAATTATGTATTTTATGCATTTTAAGGGCATTACGATCGTTTCACAATGAACGAGTAATTAGACAGCAAAACAGACGTCATATTTGGATTCAGGACGTTCAAAAACCTTAAGAAGAGCATAAAAGAAAAAATGTCACTGTTCACATATATGGTACTGTTCATACATATGGTACTGTTTATGATACTGTTCATATATACGGACCGATGATGTGGCATTGACTGATAACATGGCAATATTTAATTGGATGAATAATGTGGCATCAACTGCTTATGTGGTGTTGACCGATGACGTGGCATTGATTGATGATGTGTCACGATTTTATTAGATTAAATTTCTTATGTACTGTGGATCGATAACGTGGCAGCATCTCAATGGAGTAAAAATTGTGTGTATGGTACATGCACATGCATGGGATTATTTACTATTCAAATAGTATTACTATGCAAATAGCGGCCGTTATTGTTCAAACATTGACTGTTGACTGATGACGTGGCGCAATCCTGAGTATTTGAACTATTTTTAATCCGATGGTCACGATTCACTCAATATATCTATAAAAAAGGGGCTCTCCTCCCCTAATTTGATATCCCTGAATTTATTTCTAAACTTAGATTTCTGAAATTCATTCTCTTTCTTGTAGTTTCTTTGTATTTTAGTAAAATTTATTTTTTATCCCTAGTTAAAATATGAATAACTAATTTTCTTTTAAGCTTGAGTTGAAGGTGAAGTCTCAACATGTCCCATGGGCTTAATTTAGTAAATTTACTTTCTCTTTCCCTCTAATATTTATGGTTGTTTTAACTTTTCATCGACAAATAATAACAGTCTTGTCTAGATATCACTCTAGTTAAACCGGCACTCTAGTACAAGGTTATTATTATTTGGCACGATAAGCCCTTAGCACCATATTTATTTGAGCGTGTTTCATGAGGCGTGAAATCCCCCTTCATGATTTAATTGGCATTATTATGCAATATTTAGCTCATGGAATATGTTGATACAGATCCGAATACTCAAGCACGTCATTTCAATAGTTTTCAGTTCAATTTAATTCCTGTCATTATAATTTAAATTCAAACATAATTTACATCAATTTTATTATAAATTTCTTCACCCATTAAAAAAAATTAATTCTGCATATAATTAAAATCAACATTCTCGTGGGATCGACACTCATCACTGTTAATCTATTTTACAATAGATTCGTGCGCTTATGAGTTCAATAAAATTTACACAACAAGAGGAGACAAAAATTCTATACTAGCTGTGAGAAAGAAAAGGAAGCCACAAAGTTGAATGCAAAACAATGACCTAAGGACTTCCTTGTATAGAAGAACTTGCCTTATGAAAAAAAAGATATGAAAATTCAACTCATATAAGGAAAGAATTAATAAAAAGGATTTTTTTTTTCAATTTAACATACCAAACATTAAAGATTTCATTCTAAATCAATAAATAAACATAAGCCAACTCAAACAAGTTAGAAACATAAAGGAAAAATACCAAAAACAAAATCCAATGCATGATATTTTATGAAACAGACATTTAGTTCAGAATAGACAATTTAAAATCAAATTAGGATTGAACGCAGAAGATCTAAAATGTAGTCCATACACCATTAGAAAGCTTATTGAATCAAATTTTTGTAGGATTTTGCAAAACTAAATTTATAGTTCTATAGATAAAATTATGATCAAAGGAACACAATATACTAAGAAAACCTAAATATGAGTTTTGCTTAAAAATATATAACTCTTAAAATTTAAAAACATATCATTATATGAAAATGCACATGCATCATGAAAAAGAATGCATTAACAATGAAATTGAAGAAGAAGAAGAAAAATGTCTAGGAATATTTCACAATAAGCTTTAATTCAAGAAATCAAGAATCTAATTTTCTCAAATAAGTAAAGATTAAAGAAATTTAAGCTCTTATGTGTGCATGCAAACAACCTAATCTAAACTTTTTTCCTAAAAATTCATCAATGTATATAGTTAGATCTTAAATATAACTAACCTTATCATCTTGATCTTTAATTTTTGACAATTTCAATTGTGAAAGATTTTTTTTTTGTTTTTTTATAGCAAAGCCTCTCTCCCCTTTTTTTTTCTTTTTTTAAATTTATGGTTAGGAGCTTTCATTTTACCTCTTACGATAGCCTTCTTCTTATGGTAGTTTGTTCTCTGTCATATTTATGATACGCAGACTTAGATTACTCAAGAATAACTTTACTCTTAATAGTTATAGGAAGCTATTTCTAACCATAATGTCTGTGTATATTTGATGTCTTATGACAAGATAATAATCAAGGCAAACAATCATTAACTCAAGTTAAATATTATCAACAAAGACTATATCAATACAAAAAACTTGAGTTAAATTAAAGATTGAATTGTCATTCATGTACTTTTAAAGAAAGATTAAATAACTTAAATCAAAACTTATTTAAGACTTTTAAATCTTTAAAAAACATGAAAAATTGATTGTCGTCTAAAAAAAATCCCTCAATTTTTTATAAATAAAATATAAAAATAATGATTTAAAATTAAAATTTATAAATGGATGTCCTCTATTTAATGCTCAAATGCATGATTTAAATCTAAATGCAAAATAATAATAATAATAATAATAATAATAATAATAATAATAATAATAATAATAATAATAATAACTTACATGGAACACACACCTAAAGCTTTCCTTAAAGAATCGAATCATTTGGAATTTAAAGTTTTGATGAAGATATTTGCAAGTTGTTTTTCTATATCAATGTATCATGGGGACATAGTCTTACTTTCTAGTAAATATCTAATAAAATAATGACAAGTATCAATGTATTTAGTCCTAGAATGTTGAATAGGACTTTTAAAAATATTGATAGTACTCATGTTATCATAAAACATAGTCAAAACCTGAAACATACCATAATCTGCAAGCATTTGTTTCATCTAGAGCAATTGAGTGGAACTTCTAACTGTAATGTATTTAGCTTTAGCCGTAATAAGAGAAATTGAGTTATGCTTTTTATTATGCCATGACACCGAGTTATTCCAAGATAAAAAATCCACCAAAAGTGCTTTTTCTATCATCAACATTGCCGGCCCAATCTACATCACTATATCCTACAAGACTAGAATTAGTGTCATTAAGAATAGTCTTATGACAAATAATTGAATTAGAAAATTTATAAGATCGATGTCCTTCTAGAATGCAATTTCCATCAACATCGAGAACATGACATTTGTTCCTATCAAAGTTGACAAACAAGTTCTGAAAACAAATTTGACTAATGCTAAGTAGATTTACTTTGAGATCTTCTACATTTAGAACATTGTGAAATTTTAAAAAACCTTCCATATTTAGTGTTCTCTTTCCAAGAATATGCTTTTCATGCCATCAGTAAAAATCACATTTTCTCGATCAAATTTTTAATAATTGATCAAGGAACATCTATCACACGTTATGTGTCTAGAACAACCATGTTGTGCAAATTTTATTGAACTCGCAAGTGCACGAATCTATTATAGAATATATTAACGGTGACGGGTGTCAATTCCACGAGGAGGTTGATTTTAATTATGTGCAGAATTAATTTTCTTTAATGGGTGAATAAATTTGTGGTAAAATTGATGTAAATTATTCTTAAATTTAAATTACAATGGTAGGAATTAAATTGAATTGAAATCTATTGAAATGACGTGCTTGAGTATCCGGATTTGCATCAACATGCTCCATAGGCTAAATATTCCATATTAATGCTAATTAAATTATAAGGGGGATTCCATACCTCATGAATCACACTCAAATAAATATGGTGCTAAGGACTTATCGTGTCAAATAATAATAACATTGTACTAGGGTGCCAGTTTAACTAGGGCGATATCTAGACAAGATTATTATTATTTGTCGATGAAAAATTAAAATAACCACAAATATTAGAGGGAAAAAAAGTAAACATGCCAAATTAAGCCCATGAGACATGTTGAGACTTCACCTTTAACCTAAACTTAAAAAAAAATTAGCTACTCATTTTTTAACTAAGGGTAAAATAAAAATTTATTAAAATACGTAGAAAATATAAGAAAGAGAAAGAATTAAAAAAATCTAAGGTTAGAAATGAATTCAGGGATATCAAATTGGGAGGGAAGAGCCCTTTTTTTATAGATACATTGAGCGAATCGTGACCATCGAATTAAAAATAGTTCGGATGTTCAGAATTGCACCACGTCATCAGTCAACAGTCAACAGTCAATGTTTGAATAATAACACGATTTGGCCATGGTTTGCACAGCAACATAGTTTTGCACAGTAACACCATTTGAATAGTAAATAATCTCATGTATGTGCATATACCGTACACATGATTTTTGCTCCACTAAAATGCTGCCACGTCATCGATCCACAGTACATAAGAAATTTAGTCCAATAAGTTCATGACACATCATTGGTCAATGTCACGTCATCGGTCAACGCCACATAAGCAGTCAATGCCACATAATTCGTCTAATCAAATACTGCCACATCATCGGTTA
The DNA here is from genome assembly GCA_030449875.1 of Aegle marmelos. Classification (NCBI taxonomy): domain Eukaryota; kingdom Viridiplantae; phylum Streptophyta; class Magnoliopsida; order Sapindales; family Rutaceae; genus Aegle; species Aegle marmelos. The sequence goes on along the minus strand of JASUUL010000094.1, from coordinate 14,757,526 downwards.
ATGCCACGACATCGGTCCGTATATATAAACAGTATCATGAACAGTACCGTATGTATGAACAGTATGTATATGTAAACAGTGACATTTTTCCTTTTATACTCCTCCTAAGGTTTTCGACTGTCCTGATTCCAAATATGACGACCGTCCTAAGTCCAGAGTCGGGGTTATATAAAATTCTCCATCACTATTTTGCAATAAGGGCTTGATTGAAACTTGATAGATCCCTGAATCCCAATTCATCTCTAATCTTAGCCTGACACAGTCTTTCCCACCTTACCCAATGAATGCTTCTATGAGTTTCGAATGATCCCCAGCAGAACTTTGCTCTAGCCTTTTGTATATCATCACAAATCCCATGAGGAATTTTAAAAATGCTTATCGCACAAGCAAGCATTGCTTGTGCCACAGCTTTGATGAGAATTTCTTTTCCCTCACTCGAGAAAAACTTGTTCCGCTAATTTGACAACTTGTTTAGCACTCTTCAGATTATGTCATTGAAAAAACTAGTCTTTTTCTGACCAATCATAGATAAAAGTCCTAGATATTTTTCATGTTTAGAAACTATATTTAAACCAAAAATGCGCTTGATTTCCTCCCTCTGATTTGTGCTTGTGTTGCTGCTGAAAAATATAGAGGATTTTTCAAAATTGAATACCTATTCGGAAGCTGCTGCATAGTTGTCAAATATTTTCCTTAAGTTTGCACAATCAGTAGTAGATGCCTTTGTAAACACTAAGCAATCGTCAACAATAAAAAGATGAGTGACCGAGAGATCTCCACTGAAATGCAGACCATTAATAAGCTTTTGATTTTCTGCATGCACTAGTAAGCTTAAGAACACTTTTGCATACATAATGAAAATGTACGGGGACAGTGGTCAGCCTTGTCTCAATCGTCTTTAGGGATGAATGAGACCTTTTGCCACCCCATTAATTAACATTGAAAAACTTGTTGTGATGATGCAATTCATGATGAAATTCACCCATTTTTCTGAAAATCCCAGCTTCTACATTGTGCATTTTACAAAAATCCACTCAATCCTATAATAGGCTTTACTAATATCAAGCTTAAGAGCTACCAGCCCCTTTCTTTTGCCTTTGATCGTCTAATCTTATTAAGACACATATATCCTATGACAAGATTATTAGTAATGAGCCTGTTGGGTACAAATGTACTTTAGTCGGGGAAATGATATAATGCAGAATTTGCTTAATCCTATTAGCAAGTGTTTTTGCAATAATTCTATATATAACATTACACAAGCTAATTGATCTGAAATCAGTCACCTTCCTAGGCTTTTGCACTTTGGGGATTAAAGCTAAATATGTATGATTCGAAGGTAGAATGTTACCTCCCTCATTTAAGACATGAAGGCATATCGTGATAACATATTGCTTCACTAAGCTCCAACGTTTTTTAAAAAAAGCAGCTGCAAGTCCATCCGGCCCTAGGGCTTCTGTTGGGCACATTTTAGCTCAGGCATCTACTACTTCCTCTTTTGGTAAAAGGTGGATCTAGATAGCCCATCATCTCCCCTGCAATCTTAACTGGCAGGTTTGATAAAGTTGTGTTTATACGGCTCAATGATGGGTTTGTTGTCGTGAAGATGTTCCAGAAATATTCACACACTAGCCGATCCACATCCTCAGCTTCGTCAAACCATTTTCCTTTCTCATCTTTCAGGCCACTAATCCAGTTTTTTTTCCTTCTTATAGAGGCTTACGAATGAAAGAATTTTGTGTTCTTATCCCCCTCTCGCACTGCCAACCCGCCTTCGATCTTTACTTCTAATAAACTCTCTTATCTAGGAGGATATTATCGATCTGATTTTCTACTAAAAAATCTCTTCTCTATTAACCACATGATTGTCCCGAATTTTGATTCCATTTAACTTGTTCTGCAACTACTCTAGTTTTCTTTCTCTCTCATAAAATTCCCCCTTACTCCAACTCTTTAATTTCGCCAATGATACCTTTGATTTTTCCTTAAAAATTTCAATTAAGTTGCTACCCTTCTCATAATTCGCCTCCCTCCATTCATGTTCTACTATCTCTCTGCACTTCTCGTGCAAGCTCCACATATCATCGTAATGGATTCTGAGGAATGTTCTTTACATAAAACTTTTATCCTTTTGCTTTTCTAACACCTCCATCAAAATTGGACTGTGATATGAGCTCCATGAGACTAAATTTCGACCTGCCTTTTCTTGGAAGCTATTTCTCCAGCTGCTGTTGCATAAAAATCTGTCGAGCTTTTCTTTTAGAATATGAAGGCCAAATCTTCTATTCGACCAAGTGAACGGGTATCCAGTACTTCCTAAATCCATTAAATCACAGCCCTTAAGAGCTTCTCTAAATACTTTCACCATGTCAGCCCTCTTATCTCTTCCCCTTAATTTCTCATTTAGATTTCTTAGCTCATTAAAATCTCCAAAGCAAAACAATGGCAGTGAAGATAGAGTAGCTAACCTTCTTAACAAATCCCAAGTATGTTTCTTCTGATCTGATTCTGGATGGCTATACACTCATGTACACCTCCAACAGCTGCCATTTTCATTATAAACCACGACATCCACGTGATGTTTTGCTGAAAGACTTTATCTTTACTGATATACCCGGATTCCAGAACATTGCCAACCCACCTCCTAATCCTTTCGACTAACAGCAAAACAATTCTGAAATTTCAATTTTTTTTTTGCTTTCTCTTGCATTTGCTTTGACGTCATCTTTATTTCACAAATTCCCAAAAGGATACATGACTAAAGTCTTGCTTTTTGATATCCCCTATTCCTGCTGGTTCAGTAAACACAATAAGAGCTTTATCAAAATGCCACGGTCCCCCCACCATGATGCTTCTTTTATCTGCTCCGAGCCAAACCTAAACATAAAGATATTATAAGCTCTTCTGGATCCATTTGATAGAGGTCATTGAGAAAATTAAAGACTGGTTTATTTAGCGTCTCAATTTCTTTCAAACAACCACCCAACTACCTAATCAAAACCCTTATTAACAAAATTTACCTCAACTAATTATAAAGCATCAATAAAACAATGAGAAAACCACTCATCCTGCAGTGACTTAATGAGTCGTGACGGCTCTACTATACTCTCTCATCCTTTGAGGTTTTCCAGAGGAAACTTCATAAGAAGAGGACTTTTATATGTGCTAGCCCCCTCTTTAATTCCTAATCCGACAAGAATTTTGAAGCCCATCACGTGCTTGCCAATTAATTTACCAAAGTGCTCTCCGCATGAATGACTCATAGTTGGAAGTCGTTACCCTTTTCGTCTTATGCTTTATTCTTCACATTCATAAATCATAAGTGTTAGCCTTATTAAAAAAAAAAAAAAAAAGACAATTTCAATGCTAATTCTTCTTATTTTCACATCATTAGTATCTATTTGATATGATTTACCTAATGATCATAAAAATTTATATAATTTTATAAGCTCTTATCAAAATTTTTATTATTTTCTTTTCTTTTGATAGAGTTTTTGAAGATTGAATAAGTTATTTTGTTTTTATTAGGAAACGTTTAAATTTTAGATTTTTAAGAGTAAAAGTTAAAATTTTTTTTAATATTAACATATTTAAATTTATTTAACAATCTTATTTTTTTATAACATAATTTTTTAAAAATTTACTATTAAAATAGCATTATAATTTTTAATAAAAGTTTTCATTAACAACTAATTAACTAAATGTTTTTAAGAAAAATCTCAACTTATAAAAGTTTTATTGAAAAAAATTCTACTCAAATAACTCTACTTGAGAAGTATACCGAAAGGAGCTTTACACCTTAACTTCTTCGATTTTCTTCCATTTGAACTTCCATTAGTTTCCTTCAGCTTCCAATTAATTTCTTTGTAAACCCTTTTTCCTTGGATATTCCAAAATATGAGCCTACCATAAGAAATAACAACAATTAAGACAAAAATTTAAGTAAAAAATATAAATAAGCATAAGTTAATTAAGGGAAGCAATAAAATAATATATAAAATAAAGGCAAATCACATTTTAATGTGCTTAGTAACGAAAAGTAGGTTTCAGATTAACTTCTAATTTGTGGCTGGTCACTTTAGAAGTTGAATAATATATGAAAACTGTCAAATATTATGCGTTTACTAGATTTTTTTGCGTGCATGCAGCTTCACAATATTTCCTGATATGACTTAACAGCTACTTTCTATGTACATTTCTCAAGTTTTTCTGCATCTTTATATTGGCATAGGGACATGGTTTTTCAAATGATCTCTTCCAAATGCTTGCTAATAATAAAGATCGATTCGTCAAATTTCCGGGTGTATAGAATTCATCTGCGTTGGCATCTTTCTTCTCTGGTGAGGTTTTCCATAAGGATTCCCTTGGTATGCTCTCATGCTGCTGAGACGCTGGGTTCATATTTGAATTTGCTACCTTTGGTTGTATATCTGATTAAATGGTGAACCGAAAGACCTCCATTAAATTTATAAATTTCATAGAATCTTCGTATTTGTTGATAAACTAATAAATTATTAATTCATCAATTTTTTTTTTAATTTTCCAGATCATTCTAAATTTTAGGTTTCACTGAATTTGTTATTCCTGATTAGTCATTTCACACTTATCTTGAATATGTTATATAAACTTGAATCCTTTGGAGTGATTTTTCTTTTTCCTCTTTCTCATAGCTTCAACTTACCTTCCTTTAGATCCCTAATTATGTCTTTGACCTGATTTACACGCCCACCGTAACAATGATGTCCATACAAATAGTTTTGTTTGTAATAAGTGATCAGTTATTTTAATAGATTAATAATCTATTTAGTATAAAAACAATCGACTTTCTACTGTAATATAGTCAGTATATTGTATATTTTTCAATAGCTGCAGTCGTTTGATATGCACATCTGGTACATTCGGCTTAAGTATTGGGCAATTGTAATAAATATTAGGCTTTCTAAAATTTTCAGCATATTTTATTAGCTAGGCTCTATTCAATCCTCTCTCTCCTTAAATTTCTCCTTGTATGCATAGGCAATATATATTTGTATGTATGTATGTATGTAAGTATGTGAGTATGTATGTATGTGAAGGGTTCATCTCACTGAAGTGGACTAAAATGTTTAAAGTTTAAACTATTTTACTTGGTGTAATTATTATAAAGTTTTGGACTTGGATGAAATTTTTCATGAAATTTGCATAATTTATATTTTACTCGTTGTTGTTTGAGATATCCATTTATAAGAAAAATAGATATTAATATATTATTTTGAGTTAAAATTATTAAGAATTTTGATGTTGTTACCTTCTAGTATTATCGAAAGATATTAAAAGAAGAATTTGTGCTGTAATCTCATTAATATAGTGAAAATTTTTATATTGAACTACGCTCTCTTGATTTTTTCTAATTTAGATTTTTTAGTTAAAAATCAGTATCTTTTGTGGTTGATTTATTATTTTGAATTTGTTGGTTTATTTTCTTACATATTTATTTGTGGTACACATCCCATTTTAATTACACAAAAAAGAAAAAATTTTTATTTCTGTTTAATTTTACAATTACTTGATAGTCCCTTTTCCAATAGTATGTATGTAAATTTTTAATTTTTTCCCCTTGTTAGAGCCTTCGGGATCTCCAACCCTAGCAATGCAGTTTCCAATTTTATTGCATCAGGTGGCTGTTTTGTGCTATGTGAATTGTTAAGAAACGCATTTCCCTGAAAAGCAAGCATTGGACCGAAGAAAATAGACCGGGCCACTTTGGTGATGTTTGGATGTATTGGACAGATGATGGACTTGGTTAGTTTAAGTTCCTTCAAATAGGCTTCACATGCATTTCTATAGATAAAATTTAGTTTTTGAGTTTTTAGAAAATGACTTTCATTTCTGTTGCCCAAGTAGATAACAAGATAAAATTAATCGTTTATGCAGCCAGTGGAAGAACTTGGTGCGCTGTTCAAACTAACCAAGTTTTTGAGTTTTTAATTTTTAATTTAATTTAAATTTTTTTTGGGTGAGTAGGAACCCCTTGATCGTATTGAGTTTGCGAAAGGGGGTCTTTACATGTGGTTCAACACGAACTCCAATGGGACATCCATATCCATTTGACTTGAGATATGTTGCTATTGGGAATGAAGATTGTGGGAAAAAGAATTACAGAGGTCTGCATACTGTTCTAATTCATTTCAATTTTTTTGATCAACTAATCAACTATTATTCAACAATAACAAATAAAGATTTATGATAGTTAAATGGTTGGATAAATGATTATTAAATTTGTTTGTAATAAGTGATCTAATTTGTGGAGGTAAAACAAATTACCTTAAGTAATGCTCTATGTCTATCACTTTAAGCTTAAAATAGAATATATTTATAATTGTCTTTTTGGTTTATAATTGTGGATAAACCCTTAATAACCACGAAACATGGAACATGACTATTATCTCTTGAGGTACATGAAGGACATTATAGTAGAATTGTCAATAGTTTAATGTTTATTTTTTCAGCAATCCTAAATATATAACATGTAAAATAAAGATTGAAACAAATAATTGAATGAAAGAATCTCTAGAAACTATCACAACATAAATAAATAGTAAAATCATACAAGATTCATTCAAAGTTTATAGTTACTATAAGTGAATCACAAACTAATAAAATAATACAATTCTTTTAATATAATCACTAACAAAGTTGGTTGTATTAAATAATTCAAGTATACAAATCCATAAGCCAAAATACTAATGCAAAATATCATTGCTCAATTAGAGTGCATACTCTCTAATCAAACTTCACCTCTCCTCTCATCCTCACAGAAAAACATACAAACATATGCAAACTTACGATCATAATCATTTTGTAATACTTTAAAAGCCCTTATAAATGAAGGTTTCTTTATCATTAAATTTAAGGAAATAAGCACACCGTCCATAAAAAGTCCTATCAAAGCAAACTCTTCAGCAAGGTAATCATGATCTTCATTATTTTTAAACATATTCGGAGACATGTCAACATTGGCTTGATAAAATATTGCTACCAATTTATCAATACCAATAGCAATAAGTTTATTTGATTTAGACTTCTTCGTGTGCAATGATTTTGAATGTGATTGAGTAGTGTATTGAGCATTTCAAAGGAGGATAGCGAACATTGAAGAACCTTCCTTATAAACATCTAAGAACATTTATTATCAATCTCAATATCATCATCATGAATTTCTTCTTGAAGTGTTACATCAGCCTTACAATTAGAGTTTTTACCGACCTTCTAGTTGCATAATCTTTTCTAATTAAATTTGCTAGCCTCTCAAAATATGGAAATGACGTATCTCTTGAATTGCTTCCATCTTTATAGGACTATAGTAATAAAACAAGATAGTTAAAAACCTTTTCATCCTTGAGGATTGATGTAATAGGCCATTTTATTTTATTTTATTTTTAACAATAATCCATTTCATCTATACTTTTCAAACTCCAACCCAAAACAATCTTTGTGAATTTATAGTTTATTATACAATTTATTGAGGCAAAATGGAATTTTCAATGAAATAGATGCAAACCATTTTAAAATAAAATCTCATGAACAATTAAGTAACATCTAAATTTTTACATCAATTCAAACTTAAGGATAACTTAATGAAATAAAAATAACATTAAGAAATATATACATATAGTATGTGCGCACACATGTGTTCATTGAGTTTTTTTAATCAAGTCAACTAAATTTTTTATTATTACTAATGATAATGATGATGATAATTATTATTGTTATTAAAAGATCACTATCTATATTCACGTCAAAGATAAATTAAAAGATAAAAAAACATACAATATAAAGCATTCTATTTTATTATGTAGTATTTTAAATATGTGTTTTTACATATTGAGTGTGTGTTTCTTTTATGTAAATGAAGAAGTATGTGTGTACTTTTGGTAAAGTAACAATATTGATTAATTACTTATTTATTTATTTTGACCATATTAAAGTAGGGATAAGGTAAATGACCAAAAGAAAAAAAAAACTTACTCTAGAACCTACAAAATCTATGCTTTTTTTATTTTTCTTAAATATACAATATACAATTATTTACTATCATTATTGTTTATTAATTAAGTTGTCCTTAAATTTTAAATTTATGTAGAAAGTTAGATGTTATTTAATTATATTTGAGAGTTTTATTTTAAAATAATTTATATGTCCTTAATAAAAAAATCTTATTTTGCCCTCAATAAATTAAACAATAAACTAACATAAATTAATAGAAATGTGTTTCGAACTATTATTTAAATAAGGGATGAAATAAGTTATTAGTTAGTAACAAGGATAAAATGTGATTGCATCAAAGTTTGGGATGAAAATGGCTTTTTGCCATTCTATTATATTCATAATAAACAAATTAAGGACTATGTTTACAAATCATGACATAAAAAGAAAATCATTTTCTTATAGTTAAATAAGTTCTATGTTTATAAATCATTTTCTTTATTTAAATTCAAAACACTAACCTCAATATATGATTTCTATACCTTTCCACTATCAACTCCATGCATTTCTTCATATCATTCCATCCAAAACTATTAGTGTTCAATATATCAAATATCATTGTATAAGTTTTCTTTCATATCCTTATTTTAGAGTCAATATGTTGATACACCTTCAAATCTCTCATTGATAAAAGTTTTTCTAATTCATTTTCAATATATTCGTAACTTCTAAATTTAAAGGTACTATTATTAACTCAACCACCCTTTGTAACTATTGTATCTAAAATGTTCAACATTGCTTCTTCATCATGTTTTGCCCATGCTCATCTTGAGCCTCACTCTTCATTCTTACAAAATAGATATTATAAAAATTTTTAACATGCAATTGAAATATAACGCCAATTCAAATTCATTGGAGTAATGCTCAATATATTTATGATAACATCAAATATGAACAAAAGGTTACAACCTTAGAAACCCTCTTAATGACACCTATAATAGTAAACAAAGTAAAGCCTCGATGCTTTTCTAATCACATCTATATATTAACAAAACTATAGCCCATGGTACTTTCATAATAACATCTATATCTTAGCAAAAGTAAAGCCTTTGATGAGTCTTAATATCCAAGCCAATTATTATATATAATAGTAGCTAAATCATTCCTTCCACTCATCCACTAGTTTGAAGCTTCAAGTCTACTTATGTTATTATTATCTTCTACTTCATTATCAGATACATCAACTAATTCATGCTCTATTGGATCCACTAATATTTCTCTCTTAATTAGATTATGCATAAACAATATGTAGTAATAATTCAACATTGGATTTTAATGAATAAAATGAAGGACTTCGAAGAATGACCCATCACATTTTGAGCAACCTAAAACACCACTTAATTACATTTCTTGTTAATGAATGTTTCATGTTAAAGAATTCTTCCTCATTGTAAGAAGCATGCCTATCTCTTTTTTGATAAATGATATCTCTTTTCCCCATATACTGTAAAGAATCCTTAGCATTTGCATGTCTAGCATCCATAAGATAGTAATAACCTATTTATTTTACATAAGCATTAGTATAATTTTTTAAATAAATCATATGATTAAATTAATTTTTTGAATAAGTAATACCTTAAAGAACTTTTAAAGCAGTCATCTTATTTAATGCATCGCCAAGTATTCTTTAGTCAAAGGCAAAACCTTCCTATTTGGGCATCACAAAAATGAGTTTCATGTCTCATGAAATATAGTAATAAATTCATAATAATTTATTATTATGAAGTTACGAATTATACTATATATTTTACAAAAAAAGGCTTGTAATATTATGAAGTTAAAAATAATAAATTCATAATTATTATTATTTATATTATGAATTATAATATAAATTTATAATAATTTCATAATATCAAAAACACATAAATAATGAAAGCAAATCATATAACTTATACATAGATTAAAGGTTAGCTCATGTCATATAATGTCACCAATAGTCTTGGTGACCTGGCTAGAAACAGAATCAGAATCAGAATATTGTGTGCACATTCAGAACATAAACCCAGTATTGGTTCAAAACATATATGTATCGTATTATATGATCATAATCAGAATCAAAATCAAATTTGGAATAACTACAAACAATGAGCCAAAATATTCAAGTCAGATATTTATATGTAATGACTTATACGTGGCACTTTACACTATATGTGGTACTTTGTAGTACGTCTGTCCTTAAGAGGTGGCCATCATACAGTCTCAAGAGATGGCACTCATACAATCATAAATAATTTAAAATCTTACATAGGCAGAAACATTCATATCATATTCATAAAAATCCATAACAATAATTTAGGTTAGCAACATAAATTCCATTCTTATATTTAATAAACAAAATCATAAAATTTAAGCTTATAACAAAACGATTTACACTTTTAAAAGCATTGATACTATTATGTTAAAATCATAAAAACAAAATAATTTTTAGATTTCAAGACATTTACACAAACTAATTTTGTTATGAAAAATAATGATTTTGGAAAAACTATAAAAATACATATACTTATAGTAATATTAAAATAATCATACTTATTTAATATATTAAGAATAAAATTACTTATCTCAATTTTGTGAACTGATTTAACACACTTAAAAGTCTCTAAGTCCCTCCAACATCTCTAACACCTTAAACAAAATATAAGACACAACTATAAATAGCTTATTTTAAGAATATGATTTTCTATTCATACATGTACTGGTCTGGTTCTTATAATTTTAACTCTTAATCTAGAAATTAGAATGACATAATATTCTATAAAACTATTTTGACATCTATGTGTATCTTTTGTAAAATTTTCAAGAAGACTTGATACCAAAAATATTTTCAAAACATTTTATTTCTTGACATATCCAAAATTATTTTACAGTACTCTCACTAAATAGAGCAAATTTTGAGATTTTTATAAAATAAAAAACAAACTAGAAAATTATGAAATGAAAACTTGAATACTAGACATGCACATAAGTCTCGTTTTAAAATTTTAGATTTTTTTAAACTCGTTTGATGGTGCAAATGATTTTGTGAATTTAATTGTTCTGTTAGAATTACAATTTTTCAGTATAGCATTATCTATTTTGAATATATATATAAAATTGAAAACGAAAGTCAAATTTCATGAAACAAAATAAATTTTTTAAAAAATTATTTAGAAAATAGGTCTTTGAAATTAGAGATACTCATACTGTATAGAATTATCTAGTGTGGCAAAAGTAATAAGGATTGATTAACAAGAAAAAAAAATAAGCTAAAACCTTAAATAAAACCTAAACACACACTAAATTACGTATTATGACTTGCAACAATCTATAATCATGCCAATTCGAAGCCCTAATTAGAGTGATAGGGAAGATTATAGAGAATAGAGGGAGAAAACTTATAAAATTACTTTGATTCTTCTCTTAAACAAGGGTTTGAATATTAGGCTTTGAGTGAGAGTTTAATGGGTAACAAAGAAAAGAAATAAATGTTGTGGACTTAGAGTTATAAAAGAGGGAAAGTATATGTTTATAGAAAGTCTTTAGAAACCTTACTAAATTTAGAAAAATAACCCTATGAATAACCTTATTTATAATTTTAATATCCTTATTAAGAAGAGTAATAAATTCATGCTCTTAAATTCACATTTACATCCCATCTTAAATGGGATTTTTTCCATAAAATTATTCTATTCATATCTTTTTGTTGTAGCATCCAAACATGGCTAAAGGTCTTATATAAGGGATCTTTAAGTTTACTGGGACCATTATTTGTTATTTTCCCCATTATTTGTTAATTATTAATAAGATAATCACAATTTTCATATCTTAGAATTTCTTTTCTTTTAGATGAAAGTAAATTCATCTAGTAATATTGGAGTAGTACATATCTCTACACCTTCAACAACTCAAAGTACAACTAATAATGCTACTATCACACAATACGAGCAACAGAAACATGGGAAAGTGTTAAAAGTATGTGAACATTACAACAAAGTTTAAGAATGGTATAAAATGTAAGTGTAACTACTGTTCTAAAGTGTATGCATATCATTCTAGATAGTGTAATTATTGTTATAAAGTTCATGCATATCATTCTAGATTTATTGAGACCATACTTTACAAAATCACTTATTAGTATGTATAATCTATGCTAATAGGAAAAGTTGATTTGAAAAAAAAAAAGCCTTAGTGTTTAAGTATAAAATGACTAGTTGTAACAGTAACTTTATAACAATGTTTTATAGCAAATAAGACCATAGAAAAGCATACATTGTGATGTTATAATTGATGAATTGCATTTTAGTTTTGTTAAGCAAAAAGGGTTTTGGAAAATTATAAGCAAAGCTTCTCTAAAACTTGATTTTTTTCTAGAAGAACAGTTGCTAGAGATGTGTATCAATCATACTTAAATGGAAGAAGAATTTGAAAAAAAAATGTTTACCTCTAATAAATCTAGGGTTGTATAATAAATAATTGTTAGACTTAATACAAAATTTGAATTACATAGTTATTACAACCATTTTATTGATGACAAGTGGCAACTTCATAAAAGGCTTATAAATTTTTGCTAGATCTGTGATCATAAAAGTGATACAATTGGAAAATTGATTGAATCTTGCTCGTTTAGATAAGGACTAAAGTGTTTGTAATTACTATTGATGATACAAGTTTGAATGATTTGGTTTTTTTTTTTATTTTAAAAAGAAGATGAATAATTGAGGTAGGCTTGTGTTGAATGGTAATTATTTTCATATTAGATGTTGTTCACATACTATAAATTTGATTATGGATGGGGAGTTAAAAGAGAAAAACAGATCTATTTCCAGCATTCATAATGTTGTGAAATATATAAGATCATTACCATCTAGATTAATAAGATTTTAGAAAATGTATTGAGCATAAAAAATTTGATTTTAAATATATTATTGTGATGGATATTCCCACTAGGTAGAATTCCACATATTTGATGTTAAAGGTGCACTTCTATATCAGAAAGCTTTTGATTGATTGGTGGATGATGATGGATTTTATATATCCTATTTTGAAGAGAAAAAAAGTGGAAAAAAGAGGGGTTGGTTCATCTAAACTTCTAAATTAAGTGAATGCAGACGCATTGAATAATTTTCTAAATAATTTTTATGAAATTATAAAATCTTTAGTGCTTCTTTATCTATTACGTTACATTTATATTTTCATGAAATGCATTCTATTAACTTAAATTTGAAAGTATTGATATTAAGTGATGATCTTTATTTGAGTGTAATGGCCAAGAAGACGAAAGAGAAGTATGACAACTATTGAGGTTTCTTCAACACTTTAAATAATTTGTTAATTGTTGTTGTTGTGTTTGATCCACATTATACATTGAGCTTTGTGAAATTTTGTTTTGAGAACTATATGATGAAAACATTGTGTGTGAGCTCATAAAAGTGTTAAAGACTTATTGTCTTCTTTATATGACTTTTACACAAATAGCAGCCTTCGATGTGATACTGGAAGCCAAAACCAATCCTTTAGTATTGTCATTTTTCCAATTAAATACAAAGAAAAGAAGTGAAATTGCTTATTGTGGACTAACCAAGGCAATAAAGCCTTTAAAATGGAAAAAGAAGCAACTGAAGGAATATGGTGCAAATTGAAAAATGAAGTAGGAGAAAATATTTATTAGATGAATGTGAAAATTGCTTTGATGATTCAATTGGTTTGTTGAACTAATAGAAGATAAATGATGGGAAATATAAACTTTTGTCTAATGTAGCCAAAGACATTTTTGAAATCCCAATAACTATAATTACTTTTGAGTTTGCATTTAGTACATAAGGGCATATTCTTAGTCCATTTCAAGCTTTTTTAAGTCCTAGAATGGTATAGAGCTTGATATTCAAGCAAAATTGGCTTTACTCTTCTTGCATTGCTATAGAAGAGGTTACACATTCTACTGAAGATATGGGATTTTGTGAATCAATTATGTTAGGCAAATATTTTGTATTGTGATTTTTATTTTTAATCTATTTGTTTTTTTCCTTGTATTTATTTGTTATAATATACATGCATGTTATTCTTATTTTTATTATTTTATAGATTGGCATAAGATTTTGATAATATTAATTTAGATTGATCTAATTTTGATACCATTAGATTGATTTTCATCGTACTTCAACTAGTTGATGTTGAGCAACGGTTTGAGAAAGCTCTCTTCCTATATAGGAATAAAAAAGAGTCAAAGGAGAGTTAACCCCTCTTTTTCCATATTCATTGGTTTAACTCTTTAAACTTTATTGTTTTGTATTAAACAAGACTTTAAATTTATGGACTTATTTTTTCATTAATTATATACTAACAATTTTATTGTTAGATTTTGAAATGTTGGATTTGTTGTAAAGATTTTAAAATTTGCATTTTTCAATTTTTTCAATTAATTTATTTACATTTATTTAGTATTGAATTAGACTATAAAAATAAGTTTTTTTTCAAAAGTCCAGCCTAGTTAACCCAACCCAACCCACAATTATGTAAGTTGGGTTGGGTTAGGTTATATGTCAACTCATCCCAACTTCATCAATGCTGACCCCTATCCTTACTATCCCATCATTATTAAAACACCTTCCTTCACTTGGAACAACCCTTCATTTTTAGCCATATTGTTGAATTCATTACACACATCTTTTTATTCTTGCAAACCAATGCCATAATCATCCAAAACACCATTCAATTGCACTTTCTAGATTGTCATAATCCTATAATTCCATCATTAAGCCTTATATCATACTAGACTTTTTTCTCAGTTTTATTGCAATATTGGATACTGAAACAATATTCTAAAAGTGGTTCTCCATTATTTTCTAGTGTAATTTGCTTCCACATTGTATTTCATAAAAATGACTTATTATTTAATCTTAAAATCACTATTTAAAAAATTGATTATAGTCGAAGCTTTAACATGAGTTTATCCAAGCTATCTTAATACTTAAATAATGTTATAGACCTTACTCTTTAAACCTTAAATAGAAAAGCAGGTTCATAAACCATACCGGTCTAAGGTACAAATCGAGCCTAAATCTTAGTCCTTGTTAAATAAGAATTAACTTCCGCTAATCTTGTAAAGACACGTGGATGGATCAAAATCTTGTTAAAATATTTAGCAACTCCATTTGGGACTTCGGTTAGGGTTTTGTAATGTTTCATAATGGCGATAGTTCTAACAATAAGAACAATGAGGAACAAAAAGAATAATTTGTAGTAAGAATCATGAGATGCATAAAAGGTTTAGTCCAGAAGTCAGTTATTAAGGCATTTGTATAGTAACAATAGTTGTATAAAATCACTTAACTAAATGAACAATTTAAAAATCCACTATAAGAACAAGTCATATTGTCAAGATGAGACCTTACAACACATTAAAATCAATATATTGCATCACTAAAGATAGCAATGAGTTTGTCTATATAAAAAAAAAATCATATTCACTTAAAAGATGACAAGCTATCCATTTAGATAGGTAATAATCTATTCCTTCCATCCTTTGAAGAACTACTAAGTACAACCAATTCTCTTGGCAACAAACCCATATAGATCTGTGAATTGTGTTTTGAACATAGACACATTGCTCACTTAAACAAACATTATAAGCATTGTCAAGCAACAGATCCATGATAATAAAGATATTGATTATCTTTAATTACCTCTGTACCATAAGGAAATAATGCATTAAGTATCCTTAATTACCTATGTCTCATGAGGAGATAATGTATTAAATATATCCTAAAGGATACTGCTACCTGATGTTCCCAATTGTTCAATTCAAAGAAAAGGGACTTGAATAAGTCACATCTTTAGGTTTATAGAGATGTTTCGAGTTTATAGAGTAGATCTAGACCTAAAGTTATGAGAATGTTCTAAGTTACTTACTGGTGATGCAGTTCTTGTTACATCGAGTTGTGTTTAAGAAGAACTCATGTTGAGTTGAAAAAAATATCATTACATGATTACTTCTGAAATTATTTTGGGTTATGTTGTATCTATTAAAGGAATTTAAGTTGACAAAGCAAAAAATAGAAGTCATATCTAAATTCCCAGAATCAAAAGTAGTTAGATATGTATGATTTTTTTAAGACATACAAGATTATATAAGAGGTTTATAAAAAATTTTAGTGTCATATCTAAATGATTTTGTAACCTCTTATTAAAAGACGTAAGGACTAATCTATTGAGAGGATCACTTAAAAAATAAATAAATAAATGATAGCCTATCCGTTAATGCATAAGACAGATGTCTCCTTATTAGTGTGAAACAATGCAAGTTTTGACCTTCAGGATTTGCAATGTTGGTTAAAAGCCTTTTTTTCCCTAACCAATAAAATTATACATACAAATTAATGTGACATAAATCAATGCATATTTTGATAGTTATCAATTTTATCATTACTTCGTTAATTAACTAATTATATTGCACCTACTATTAATTACCTTATCGTATGCCAACCTTAGCTGAAAGATACGTTACTTTAATATAATCTCCCTGGTCATATGCTAACCTTATTTGAAAACTACATGATATTTTCTTACCTAGGTATTATTCGTGTAGCAACCATTAATGGGGTATCTTGTGTTGAGTATTTAGCTCCGGCCACCAAGCGCCCTTCATCGTACGCATTGAGGAGCTACTAAGGGACGAGTGTGGGTAGCTGCTCCGCTTTATCCAAAATTTTCAGACTGACTTGTTCTATTAGGTTACCTGAATTCGGAAAAAAAAAAAAAAAAACTCCCTTAGATTGATTAAATATACCAAATTCATGTGAAATTTATTTTAAATTTAAACAAATCTCATCCATTTATAATTTGTTACTCCAATTACATAATTTAAATGTCTAAAACCCAATTGTATCCTTTTAAAATAAAGCCTAACATTTAATATGATGTTTGATCTGATTTAGTCAAGTGTCCAACTTAAAATTAAGTGTAATGTCTAAGGATCCTAACTATTGAGTTCCAACTGATATTGTCTTCATTTATTGAATGATAGAAATATTAATTTTACTAGTTATGAAGTTCATTATCTAATAAATAAATAATACAGAACCGTTGAGACTCAAGTTAAGATTCAATTTTTAGAATTTGTAATATACTCTAATATTAAAAATCCATCAAAATTAAATCTATTGTCTTAAAATAAAATAAAAATATGTAAGACTATATATTCGCTCTCCAATCTTCGTGACTTTAGTTTCTTACAGAGGAGTAAGAAGGAAACTAATAAGATTAATAAAGTAATAAAGTAAAATTTTAAATCTTTTATTCTTTATATTTTATATGGGTCATTTTGCCGGCTTGATCAGATTTTCTGAGTATGCCACCAATCGTATACGACTAAATTCGTTTGACAGAACTAATTATGAGATTGAGCCAGTGACACCGAAGCCTTTAAAATTTGCGTAATCGTATGGTAAATTTTCAGTGATTTAAGAATGTATATACACATTCATTTCTGATTTGGGCTGTCATAGTTAATGCCAAGCGTTCGACCTTCTATTGTAAAATTGATCTTATCGTCGCAAGATTTCAATTATAAAATCCAATGGTACGCCCAATATATCCAGACATGATAATAACATTAATAATGAAATGAGGTGTGCATATTGATGAAATTTTTAGAACGTCAAAGACCTACGAGTACATTAGGCAAATTTAAGGACTTGGATGTCTTTTTACCTTTTAAGATTCATCATTCAATAATTTTACTAACATCCACAATTTTACCCCACTTGATTACTCAATGTCCCTAAAACTTTATTTTAATGATGTAGCAAATCTAAATTCACCAAAATCCGGATGTGTACAAATTTTGCCATCCTTATTTGACCAACAGATAAGAGTAAGACTTAGAACTTTTACAATTCGCACGTGAAATTTTTTAAGAAAAATTACTACGGTGTATATTTAGATTTGCTCCTAAAATATGTGCAATTGCATTCAAGTTAGAAAGCACATCGCAAAGGAGAACTCCAAGTCTCCTAGTTCATATTAACTAACGAATTACACGTGCCCTCCTAATACATTCATTTCATGTGGGATTCCAGCCAGGGCGTTAGAAATTTGTATTTAATTGTGTCCGCGAAATCACAGGAATTAGTTATTATAATTTTATGTCGCTTCGAAACATATAAAATCTCATTAATTTACAATGTGATAGTGATGTGACGTATGTAGTATCATCTACTTGTAGAGATGATCCGAGTAATGATAATTTAAATGTATAAATTAATGTGATATAATTTAATTATTTAAATTAAATATTTTTAATTTATATAATTTATTTTAATTATTTTATATTTTTATTTAATTAATAAATAAATGTTTCATTAACTTACATAAAATAAATTTTTATAAAAAATTTATAATTATACAATCACTCTAATATTATTAGGGTAGAAAAATTAAATTTGTTCAAGTTGTTTGAGTTTTGGTTTAGATTATAATTTAATTAGTTTGGAATTATTATTCGAAATCATTAATTAAATTTAGATTAAATTGACTTAGATTTATTATTTAGGTTTAGTTCAGGCTATACACCTTAATTATGTAAATCTATTCGTCATCAAATCCAATCCAAAAATTATTGTTGGCAGCAAACCCGTGGGGCCCTGATTAATTTGGGGCGGATACGGGGGCCCAGAAAAATTCAAAAATTAATTTGGATCTATTTTGGGTATGTGTTTAATTCCCCAATAGGTTTTGGGTTTGGGTTTGGAGATTTTATTGGGTCCCATAACCCAACCCGCAAATAAAAATCTGGAAAAAAATTAATATCGATTTACTGAATTCTAATCACTTTTCTTAGATTTAATTGACTTTCCCAAGTGAAACCTAGTAGTCGTCAGCCACTATCGTCACTTACAACTCGTCAACCACCAATGTTCGTCAGCCATGGAGAGCTCACTGAAGTAGGGGTTGCAATCATGATTTAAGTCACCCACAAGTGCGTCATCGGCGTCCTCCTCGGGAGCTCCTTCAAAGGCATTATCGACGTCTCCAACAGCTACGCAGGTTCATACGAGGTTTCACTTACACCGTCTGTTTCTTAAAAATTCATATCTAGATCTGATGCTTTTAGGGTTTCGTTATCCAGAAAACGTTGCCAATTAGATGCAATGTCGTATTTAGGGTTTCATGCACGAGTATAGTTGAGATTAGGTTTTTCGATGCAGAATTGTACTCAAGTTTTGATGGATTCGAATCAGTTATTTCTTTGATTCAGTGTGTCTATTATGATGTTTAGGTTCAGTGTATTGGTGTGTATTGATGTGAATGCTTGAAAATCTTAAATCTAGAGAAGAAGATAATCCCAAGGTGTTTAGTTGGTTTGCTCTGCAGTTGAAGGAATTGTTGAAGAAAAAATTAACCTTGTGTCAAGTTAAGTCCTACTAGAAATGTTCCCTTTGAATGGTTTTTGTCACAAAATATGTGGATGATGTTAGTGCAAACAAATAATTATTGTATTTTGTCTTCGCCCCTACAAGTATTCTTTGTTTTAGTTTTTCTTTAACTTATAATTTTTTATTTCTTTATGTCTTTTTAGCTTCTTGGCTTCAAGCTTCTCTTCTTCACGGACTTCTTTATTACTTCTGGCTCAACTTCTTCATGTTCTGTCTGCTTCTTTCTTGCTCTGCTTTCTTGATGCTTTAATGTTCCCATCTTGCTCCTTCCTTTTTCTCCCTGCATCTTTAGCCTTTTATAGTGAATCTAACAGGAGATGTCCACTAATACAGGTGTCAATCAACAATAGTTATATATATCACATCTATCCAACAACTATTTTTAATTGATATTGTCTATCTTAATAATAACCTCATTTATTTTATTCTCCAACAGTTAGCCCTCCATAGTATTTTTAAAATATAATACAATGTTTTGACATTTGTTAATGCACGTGTCATTTTCTTTAAGCCACTTGTATTTGCCAAGATTTTAAACATTTAAATAACTCACGTTTGCTTTAATTTAAACCATCTTCCTAGTACTGTAAAGATTAATAAAATATCAGCAGTTATAAATATCATCGAGGAAGAGAAGTTAGTCATAGTAATTATCCTCAAAGATTTAGTGACTTCAAAGGGGATGACGAAAATTGAAAGAAAAAAAAAACCCGACACCAAATGCATGAAAGTAATCGTCACACAGCATGTTATGAAGAGTGCTAAAGGATCTGTGATAAAGATTATTCTCACCATAAATGTAAATCTAGATACATTTGTCTTTTAGTTGAATAATTGTCTTTTGTGCTTTTGTCCCCATTTGTCTCAATTCCATAGTATATCTATCATTTTTCTTTCATGTTCTGTAATATATGTTATTTGATGCACCTGTGCTATGTTATTGGTGTTTGCACTTCGATAATTTTTTTTCAACTTGCCATTAATTTACTTGCAACCAATTTGGCCATGCAATAGCAGCAGACAAATATTTGTTTAAATGTGCATGAGAACTATATACTTTAGATAGTTGTTAAATTTATTTATTGGCTTGATTGTAGGTTCGACATTTAATATGTCAAGTTATTTGCCAACACTACACTTAATGGATGATGAAGGTAATCAAACTCAAGGTGAATCAGCCACTAGTGTTACTCACGGTCAGTTCCAACGTAGAGGAAGATTGAGGTCAATTATGTGGGAGCATTTTGAGAAGAAAAAAATTAATGGGATTGATAAGGCTGTGTGCAATTATTGCAAAAATGCATTGGTAGCAAGGAGTACTGATGGAACTAAGCACTTGCACAATCATTTGAAGACATGTTAAGTGAAAAAGGAAATAGAGACCACAGAATTCCCACCGGCAAAGAAAGCTGCTAATGAAAAAGGGAAGACCTTGGTAGATCATTTTGATCCTGATGTTACTGTTGAGTATTAGAAAGTGTATATTTATAAAGGAGAAAATCATCATTTTACACTTTAAATCTCACTAACATTGCTACTTTTATTTATTTAAGTATTTTGTTATTTAATTATATGTGTGTTATTATAACTATGTATTTTATGTATTTTAGGGTATTACGATCGTTTCACAATGAACGAGTGATCAGACAGCAAAACGGACGTCATATTTGGACTCAGGACGGTCGAAAACCTTAAGAGGAGCATTAAAGGAAAAAAGTCATTGTTCACACATACAGATCGTTTTCATACGTGCACGTGATCGCTCATTTCACGACACTATTCATGTATACAGACCGATGATGTGGCAACTACCTACGACGTAGCAGTATCTGATTGGACGAATTATGTGGATTGACTGCTTATGTGGCATTGACCGATGACGTGGCGTTGACCGATGATGTGTTACGATCTTATTGGACTAAATTTCTTATGTACTGTAGATTGATGACGTGGCAGCATCTCAGTGGAGTAGAAATCGGGTGTACAGTACATGCGCTTACATGGGATTATTTACTATTCAGCGGCGTTCTTGTACAAAATGCTTGATGCTGATGGCTGACGGTTGGTTATCGTTGACTGATGACGTGGCGCAATCCTGAGCATCCGAATTGTTTTTAATCCGATGGTCACGATTCACTCAATGTATCTATAAAAAGGGGGCTCTCCCCCCCTAATTTGGCACTCCTGAATTCATTTCTAAGCTTAGATTTCTAAAATTCCTTCTCCTTCTTGTAGTTTCTTTGTATTTTAATAAAATTTCCTTTTTTATCCTTAGTTAAAATATGAGTAGCTAATTTCTTTTGAGCTTGGGTTGAAGGTGAAGTCTCAACATGTTCCATGAGCTTAATTTGGTAAATTTACTTTCTCTTCCCCTCTAATATTTATGGTTGTTTTGACTTTTCGTCGACAAATAATAATAGTCTTGTCTAGTTATAGCTTTCCTGGTAAACCTAAGACCCTAAGTACAAGGTTATTATTATTTGACACGATAAGTTCTCTGCACCATACTTATTGGAGAGTGGTTCATGAGTGTGGAATCCCCCTTATGATTTAATTGGTATTAATATGGAATATTTAGCACATGGAGCATGTTGATGCGGATACATATATCAAAGTTATTTATTATAACATTTACATTTTCAATTATTCGTTCCATTTTAATTCACTATTTAGTATAGATTTACTATAATTTAATTGTTCCCATTGAAAAGAAAATTAATTCAAAGATATAATTAAAATCAACCTCCTCGTGGGATCGACACTGTCACCATTAATCTATTCTACAATAGATTCGTGCCATGAGTTCATTAAAATTTGCACAACAAGTTTTTGGCCGCCGCTTAGTTTTATGGGTAAGTTATTTTAATTTGTTGAATTAATTTTTTTTTTGTTTTCTTGTATTTTTCCTTATAACAAAATAATTCTATAATTTAATTTTTGTAATTTAAATTTTTGTAATTTAATTTTTATAATTTAATTTCTGGAATTTAATTTTATTGTGTGATTTCTTTAAATTTCTGTACTTTAATTTTTGCTTTACTTTTCTTTGTAATTTATTTTATTTATCTTGTAATTTATTTTAATTTATTTGTAGAATTAATTCATAGAATTATTTTTTTTTTAAGTAATTTTTTTTGCTTTCCTTAAAAATTATAAAAAAATTAAAAAATTAAAAAAATTAAAAAAATTAAAAAAATTAAAAAAATTAAAAAAAAAAAAGAGAATCTGTAATTTAATTTTGGTATTTTAAATTTCTTTAAATTTCAATAATTTAATTTCTTTGTAATTTCTTTAAATTTCTATAATTTAATTTCTGAGTTATTTTTCTTTGTAATTTTTATTTATTCTGTTAATTTATTATTCTATAGATTTAAATTTTTTTTAAGTAATTTTTTTCCTGTAATTTAATTTTGTTTCTTTTTCTCTTCTTTATATTCCTGTAATTTAATTTTTTTATTTTTCGTTGTAATTTATCTTTTTATTTTATTTTTTTTTAGTTAATCTATTTCTTGTATTTTCTTTTTAGCACTTGAGTGTATATTCATTGTAAGGTTGTAACAACTTCACAAGGTTAGTATCGTAATTTCTCCCTCCTCTTTATTTTTGTTTGTTTTATTTTCATTTATTTTGTTCTTTGCATGCATGGTCGAAGGTCATTATCACCCAATCTTGAACATTTAGATCTCGATTTGGAAAAAACACTGCGCACGCACAAACACATTGCCTTTGAAAAGAAATTTGAAATGAAATTGGAAAATCAGCAACCAGAACCACAAGAGAGGCCTTTTAAAGATTATTTTAGTTCTTTAACTAATTTGAGCATATCATGCATAAGGTACCCAAATGTAGCTGCTAGGAGTTTTGAATTAAAACCTAGTGTGCTAAACTGTCTCCCCACATTCTATGGCCTAGAAAATGAGGACCCATATAATCATCTAAATGATTTTCATGCTATTTGTCAAACTTTTAAATACGAGAATTTTTCAGATGATGATGTTAAACTTAGATTATTCCCATTTTCATTAAAAGATAGAGCTCGTTCATGATTTAATACAATGCCTGCTAATAGCATTACATCATGGGAACAAATAGTAACTAAATTTTTAAATAAATATTTCCCAGTTCATAAAACCAATGCTATTCGCAGGGAAATTTCAGAGTTTACTCAAAGAGACGACGAGCAGTTTTTCGAAGTATGGGAGCGATTTAATGGGTTACTCTTGAAGTGTCCACATCATGGGTATGAGAAATGGCACCAATGCCAATACTTTTTGGAGGGATTATTGCCACATATGCAAGAATGGCTAATGGCAACCAGTGGAGGAGAGTTAATGTCCAAAAGCGCATCAGAGATTTGGGAATTTTTCCAACGGCAATCGGATAATTCTCAACAACGGAGTCGATCACTCAAAAATACCAGGAGAATTAAGGGAGTGAAGAAGGTTAACATTGGCGCGTCAAGCTCAGGAATTAAAGAAGTCAAAGAGATGGTTGAAGGTCTTGCTCGACAAATAGCATTTTTGACAACCACTAAATCAACAGAACCACATGACCATGACTCATATTCAGATCAAGCCAATGCCATAGGTATCATGAGCAAACCACCAAACTACAACCCTTACTCCAACACATATAACCCTGGATGGAGAGACCACCCCAATTTTTCATGGTCTCAAGGATTCCAACAAAACGGACCATCAGTTCCACCTCCACCAATGCAACCAGTTCCTCAAATGTCTCAAGCCTCTCAACCACCGTTTAGACCATACAATCAGAACCCAAACCATTCTCAACCTAAACCATGGGAGGAGACATCCCAAAATTTCAGAAATCTTACTAACTCCAAGATCGAAAAGCAGAACCGCACCATTGATGAATTACGAAATGAGATGAGAGCAAGCTTCAACTCACAAGCTCAATCTATTTCAAGCCTTGAGAAAATGGTAGGACAACTTGCCTCTTCAATTCAAACATTGGCCATGACCGTTGAAAAAGGCAAATTCCCAAGTCAACCAGTGCTCAATCCTAAAGCAGTAAATGAAGCAAGTTCTAGTTCACCACAGCAGCATGGAGAGGTCAAAGCAGTGATGACCTTGCGAAAAGGAAAAGAAGTTGACAACAAAGTGGAGATGCCAAAATCAACTCAAATTGTACCTGTGAACTCGGAGGAATCATCATCAGAGGAGAAAGAGGAAACCAACTCACGAGAATATGTTCCTAAAGCTTCATTTCCTCAGAGGTTAGCTAAAGGGAAGAAAGGAAATCCACAGGTGAGATTCTTGAAATCTTCAAACAGGTAAGTGTTAACATCCCTTTACTTGAAGCTATAAAACAAGTGCCATCATAGCCAAGTTTCTTAAAGACCTTTGTACTAAAAAGAGAAATATTTATGTTCAGAAAAAGGCCTTTCTAACAGAAAATATTAGTTCTATACTCCAACATAAAATGCCTCTAAAATGTAAAGATCCAGGCTCCCACACTATCTCATGTAGTATAGGGAACCACACAATTGAGAATGTTTTGTTGGATTTAGGAGCTAGTGTAAATTTGTTGCCTTACTCTGTTTTTGTGAAACTTGGACTGGGCGAATTACATCCAACTCCAGTGGTGTTACAGCTTGCAGATCGGTCCATAAAAATACCTCGTGGTATTGTGGAGGACGTGCTTATCCAGGTAGACAAGTTTTATTTTCCTGTTGATTTCATTGTAATTGACACTCAACCAAAGGTCACGATTCAAAGAAGCACATTCCCATTATTCTGGGCCGACCTTTCTTGGCAATCGCCGATGCACATATTCAATGCGAAACTGAAATATATGCAGTTGTCTTTTGGCAATATGACCATGGAACTCAATATCTTTAACATTGCTAAACAACCTCACAGTGCAGATGATGGAATTGTTAATGTGGATTTAATAGAAACACTAGTTGATAACAATTTTCTTTCAAACCTTAGTGATGACCCTTTGCAAACTTGTTTAACTCACTTTGGTTTAAATTTTGATATTGACAGTTCAGTTGATGAAGTCAATGCTCTACTTGACTCAGCACCATCCATGGACACTAATAAATGGAAGTCAAGAGTTGAACAACTAGTGCTGTCAGAAAAGAAACTCAGCCCATCATCAGAATCACCACCAAAACTCGAACTCAAGCCATTACCCAACACTTTGGAATACGCATTCTTGGGAGAAGAAAGCACTTTACCAGTAATCATCTCTTCTTCCCTCAATGACGAACAAAAAGGTAAGTTGTTGGATGTTTTAAAAAAACATAAAGGAGCATTATGATGGACCATAGCAGACATAAAAGGTATAAACCCAGTAGATTGCATGCATTACATTCATCTTGATGAAAATGCTAAACCTACTAGGGAAATGCAACGTCGGTTAAATCCTAACATGAAAGAGGTTGTTCGACCAAGTCCTTAAGCTATTAGATGCAGGTATCATTTACCCTATTTCTGATAGTTCGTGGGTCAGTCCTGTGCAAGTTGTTCCTAAAAAATCAGGAGTTACAGTAGTCATCAATGCTGATAATGAATTAGTACCCACTAGAGTAACTACAGGATGGCGTGTATGCATTGATTACAGAAAGTTAAACTCTATCACACGTAAAGACCATTTTCCTTTACCATTTATCGATCAAATGCTTGATAGATTAGCGGGTCATGAGTTTTATTGCTTTCTAGATGGTTATTCAGGATACAATCAGATTCCCATAGTACCAAAAGATCAAGAGAAGACTACCTTCACTTGTCCTTTTGGCACTTTTGCATATAGGAGAATGCCATTTGGATTATGTAATGCACCTGCTACATTTCAACGATGCATGTTGAGCATTTTTTCTGATATGGTTGAACGATTCCTTGAGGTTTTTATGGATGACTTTTCTATTTTTTGAGATTCATTTGATCAATGTTTACATCATCTAACACTAGTTCTGCAGAGATGTATCGAGAAGAATTTAGTCTTGAATTGAGAGAAATGCCATTTTATGGTTAAACAAGGTATTGTTTTCGGTCACATCATTTCAAACAAAGGTATTGAGGTTGATAAAGCCAAGGTGGATCTCATTTCCAATCTTCTTCCACCTAAAACAGTCAGAGAAGTAAGATCTTTCCTTGGGCATGCTGATTTTTATAGACGTTTCATTAAAGATTTTAGCAAAGTTTCTAGATCCTTATGCAATTTACTTGCTAAGGATGTACCTTTTGTCTTTGATGATTCATGTCTTGTGGCATTTGAAAAACTAAAGCAGTTGTTGACATCATCACCGATCATTCAGCCCCCTAATTGGAACTTACCATTTGAGCTTATGTGTGATGCATCTGACTATACAGTAGGAGCAGTATTAGGACAAAGAGTTGATCGAATTCCCCATGTGATTTATTATGCTAGTATGACATTGAATAATGCACAGTTGAATTATTCAACCACTGAAAAAGAAATGCTAGCAGTTTTGTTTGCATTAGAAAAATTTCGATCTTATCTCATTGGTTGTAAAATAATTATATTTACAGATCATGCTGCTCTTAAATATCTTCTCACAAAGAAGGATGCAAAAGTTAGACTAATTCGTTGGGTGCTACTCTTGCAGGAATTTGACTTAGAATTCAAAGACAAGAAAGGAACAGAAAATGTTGTGGCTAATCATCTTTCTCGTCTCCATTTTGACACAACAAAAGAACATTTACCTTTGAATGAGTCATTTCCAGATGAACAATTAATGAGTGTGGAAGTAGTACCATGGTATGCTGATATAGTTAATTATCTTGTTACAGGTCAACTTCCAGAGCATTGGACTAAACAGGACAAGGGCAAATTCTTTGCAGAAATAAAAAATTTCTTTTGGGATGATCCTTATCTATTTAAATACTGTACAGACCAAATTATTAGATGATGTGTCCCAGAGAATGAATTTCAGAATATCCTTTCTTTCTGCCATGAACAAGCTTGTGGAAGCCACTTCAGTGCTAAGAAAACAGCTACTAAAATTTTACAATGTGGTTTCTATTGGCCAACTATATTTTGAGATGCTTACACCTTTTGTTCTTCATGTGATAGGTGTCAAAGAATGGGCAGCATTACACGAAGGAATATGATGTCACTAAACCCAATTCTGGTGGTTGAAATTTTTGACGTATGGGGTATCAATTTCATGGGACCCTTTCCCACATCTTTTGGCCATCAATACATATTGGTCGCTGTTGATTATGTTTCGAAATGGGTAGAAGCTATTCCATGTAGGAACAATGATCATAAAGTGGTAATAGGATTTTTGAAAAGCAATATTGTTTCCCGCTTTGGATTCCCTCGAGTAATAATTAGTGATGGTGGTGCCCACTTTTGCAATAAATTTTTCAAAGCACTTTTGACAAAGTACTCCATCACTCATAAAGTGGCGACCCCATATCATCCACAGACCAGCGCTGCTTGAGATCTCCAATCGAGAAATAAAGCACATTTTAGAAAAAACAGTGAGGCCCAACAGAAAAGATTGGTCGTTGCGGCTTGATGATGCATTATGGGCATATAGAACGGCTTTCAAGACTCCGATTGGGATGTCACCCTACAGGCTAGTGTATGAAAAAGCATGCCACCTACCTGTGGAACTCGAGCATCGTGCGTACTGGGCCATCAAGAAATTCAATTTTGACATACAGCAAGCTGGCTCAAAAAGAAGATTACAGTTGGCAGAACTTGAAGAAATTTGAAATGATGCGTACGAGAATGCCAAAATTTACAAGCAACGAATGAAAGTCTTTCACGACAAGCAAATTATGCGAAAATCTTTCACTCTAGGTTAGAAAGTACTTTTATTCAATTCTCGCTTACACTTATTTCCAGGTAAGTTACGCTCTCGATGGTCTGACCCATTTATTGTTCATACTATTTTTCCACATGGGGCAATTGAAATTAAGGATCCAATGAATGGTGTCACTTTCAAAGTTAATGGTCAAAGATTAAAGCCATATCTAGAATACCAATCATATGGAGAAGACAGCGAAATAAATTTGAGTGACCCACCTATTTTAAATTGAGGTTTTACTTTTCAGTGATTTGATTATTTATTTTCTTTATTTTTCTTTCTTTTATTCATTCTTTTGCTGATTGAAATTATTTTTTTTGTGTTTGTTTAACCGTTAAGTTTTTCTTATCCATTTAATCATGAGACAGTTCCTCTTAAACATTCTTAGACAGTATCAACGTATACAATCTCATCTCAGAGGTCAGATACGATTTTGTAAAACACATCGTATCTGGCAGCTACAACCACCAGAGTTAGTAGCCTATGTTGAGGATTTAGAAAGCCAACTCTGAGAAATTGAGAGAGGCATCTACAACATCCAATTGGAGCTTGAGGTAAATTCAATAAGAGGACGATTTTAGTTTGTTTTGTGTGTTTTAATTTATTTTCTTGTTTGTGTGTTTTAGTTTGCTTTGTGTGTTTAAAGTTTGTAACCCCGGTCAAGTGGCGGATAACGGTACTCCGTGACAATCAAGTCGGTTACTTCAGTTTTCCCACAATAACTGATATTCTGAGACGAAGGTATGGACAGAAATGAGATTTTAGAAAAGCTTCACAAACAATTCCCTTCGCTTCCTCAGAATGCGCTACTTTTAATTTATAAAGCCCGGTCCGAACGCATGCGATT
Source organism: Aegle marmelos (assembly GCA_030449875.1). Classification (NCBI taxonomy): domain Eukaryota; kingdom Viridiplantae; phylum Streptophyta; class Magnoliopsida; order Sapindales; family Rutaceae; genus Aegle; species Aegle marmelos. The sequence continues at coordinate 14,728,431 of JASUUL010000094.1, read as the reverse complement.
GCTTATGAAGAATAACATCCCTGCTGACATCCGTTGGTTAATCGAGGCAAAGTTAGCTTAGCAGGTGAGTTACCTCCCAGATTTATTGCATACATGCCTGGTTGTGGTAAAGGAAATTATGCGAGAAAACGACGAGCTCGAAGACTTTCTGTTGCTTGTCATAAATGTGCCAGAATGATATGCAATAAAAAATCATGTTCTTTAGGAATGGTGTCTGATAACAGAGAAGATAAGATTCAATTCATTAGGGACGGCTTGAATAAGGAGTCATTGGATGATATCCTTTTGTCTCTTGAAACACATCCCAGTGGATACGTCCAACATGCAATACTTCAGTTATGGCCATTATTCCAGAAAGAATGTGCAAACTATAGTCTCGGGAATCTGACTATAAAAGACCCTGTTTGCCAGTTTGTAAGAAAACTGGATGGGAAGCCTATCCTCGACCCATAGAGGGCGTTCAAGCCGTTTTTGGACTTAAAACTAGAGGAAGATGTGAGCCACAATCACAACTATCTGTAAATATCCTTTTACCTCTCTGTTCTTTTATTTCACTGTTATTTTACTATTTGCATTATTGTTGTTTAATAATTTCATTTACTTTTTCTTTTTACTATTTTCTTTTTTACTTTTGAGCTATGTGCCTTACACGTTAATTGACATAATGTCCCATACACAGCTGTAACCAACTGTCACCAAGGTCTTTAAATGTGAATTGTTTTTACTGAGCACTCACAAGTTATTTTTGAGCAATATCTTAATGGCAGCTTCTTCTAGTAAACAATTCAAGAACATTTGTGTGCTTTCTGGGTTCCATTATGGCAAACATAAAGAGTTCATGGAGGCAGCCATAGATCTTGGTCTAAAAATAGCAGAGAGAAAATTGCACTTGGTGTATGGAGGAGGTGACCGAGGGTTATCCAAAATGGTATCGGTCGCTTTTGTCAGAGGGAGCCAAGTGTTAGGCATCATCCCTCAAATCCTAAAACCTTTGGGTTGTTTGTCTCATTCACCAACTGGAGAGGAGTTAGTCATCTCAGGTTTGCAAGAACGAATAACTGAAATGTTAAATCATGCCGATGCTTTTATTTTCCTTCCAGGCGATCTTACAACTCTTGAGGCACTAATGACATTAGCATCTTGGTCCAATCTGAACATTCATCAGAAACCCATTGGTTTGTTAAATGTCAATAACTTTTATGATGGCTTTCTCGCATTTCTTAACCATACAATAAAGAATTATTTTATTTCTTCCTCAGTGAAAAACATCTTTATTTGTGCACACACTGCTAATGCGCTACTTAATCTGTTACAAGCTTATCAACCAGAGCCAGATCCCAAGGCTATTGTGTTGGAGTGTTCAAATAATGATGGTAACAGTAGCGGCAGTAAGAAGTACAAATTAGATTTAACTCTTCGCTTGTAAATATTTTCTTCTGTATTGCAGTACCCATGTGATGTCTTCTAAACTCTACTTCTTTCCTTTCAAACATTGAGGACAATGTTTCGTTCTGGTTGGGGGGAGGGAATAGTGGACAATTGTGGAATGTTGAACTAACCATGATTAACTTTTTGAATAGAAGATGGCTGAATATGGAGTATACTGACTCTAGAAACGCATCTTCTTAGTTAAAAAAAAAAACAAAACAAAACAAAAACAATATATATATTTATATATATATATATATATATATATATATATATATATATATATATATATTTGTGTGTGTTTTTAACCTTTCATTTTTCTCCTTTATAAATATATGTTTTCAAGTTTTTAAAGTCGAAGATGGCTGAATATGGAGTGTAGTAACTCTAAAAACGCATCTTCTTTTGTAAAAAAAAAATAATAATAAAAAATTCATTTTTCTTTAATTTTTCTGCATGTATGTTTTCTTTTTATGTTTAGAATAGGTTGGGGGGAAATAATTCTAATTAAAAAAAAATTTTGTGAGTTCTTGATATTGGATGATATGATGACTTTTGAATTTTAGTATTTGTATTATCTTTAATCTTTAGTGATGTTACACCATGTTTACTATTCTACATGTTGATGTTGGGGACAAATATGAGTTGCTTGAAAGAATGCACATGTCATAATAAATTCCAAGTGAGTTTTTGAGCCTATTAATTTTTCTTGGAGAGTAACCCTTTTTTCCCATTCTTCATGTAGCTTAGCAGTTTATTATTTCATACATGATCTCTAGATTTTCTTTGAGTCAACCCTTTTAAAAAAAAAAGTGTGTGTTACTGCATCTAAATGTCTACTTAATTAGTAGATATGGAAGATTATTTAGAGTCCTAAAAGATGATGGAAGGCCATTTTTGACCCGTTTGAGCCTTTCTAGCCATCCCTATTATTTAATATTCATAGTTAACCCTTTTAAGCCTTTTATTTAAAAAAAAAAAACCTTTTCTTTATTAACTTATCATCCTGACCCACTCCAATTCGGAGTATTACCCGATATCATACAAGTTTCATCCACCTATTCATGTTTGAGAAAAAATATATATATAAATAATTATTTTGTTCAGTGAAGTTATGCCATATAAGAAAAAAAAAGAAAAAAAAGAGGAAAAAAAAGATGTACAATAGTAATAAATAAGCAAAATGTATCCTGTAAAAAGTTCTTGAATTTTTTTCTCTCAAACATATATATTTTGTTTCCCTATTTTCCTTTCTCTCTTCGCCATGTCCCTAGCCTCCGTTACGTCCTAATAAAAGTCCTTCCTCATTTTAGGGAACTATAGTCTAACATAAAAGTTAGTTATATGGGTAATTAAGATGTAGTGATGCATATAACATAAAAATAAAATAAAATAAAAATGATGAATACGTTGGGTTGACTAATACTTTATTTGAGATCGTATTATTTCTAAGCTATGGGCATATTTTTCATCTTGGTGAGAGTGTGTGATATTTCTTTATTATTTTCTCTCAATTTACCATTCATTGTAGTGACAAAATTTTATTGGGATTAATTTCTTTGTGAGAGTGTCACTATAACCGGTGAGATTTTGGGGTTGGATATGTCATTCTTGAAAGTGGCTTGATTACTATTGCTACAACAAAATCTGCTGGACTGATACATATGGATGATTGATATGGGTGTGATATTCCTTTAGACTAGAGATAATGCTTAAACTTTTATTTGATTGTTATCATTAATCTGATTGAATAAACACGTGTGTTAAAAAAAAAAGATTTTGAATTTTATCTTCGCTTTATTTGCTAGGGACTAGCAATAAGCTGGTTGAGGGGTGTGTTGAGTGTTAGAAAGTGTATATTTATAAAGGAGAAAATCATCATTTTACACTTTAAATCTCATTAACATTGCTACTTTTATTTATTTAAGTATTTTGTTATTTAATTATATGTGTTTAATTATAACTATGTATTTTATGTATTTTAGGGCATTATGATCGTTTCACAATGAACGAGTGATCAGACAGCAAAACGGACGTCATATTTGGACTCAGGACGGTCGAAAACCTTAAGAGGAGCATTAAAGGAAAAAAGTCACTGTTCACACATACGGTACTATTCATACGTACGGAACTGTTCACGATACTGTTCACGACACTATTCATGTATACGGACCGATGATGTGGCAACTACCTACGACGTGGCAGTATCTGATTGGACGAATTATGTGGATTGACTGCTTATGTGGCATTGACCGATGACGTGGCGTTGACCGATGATGTGTCACGATCTTATTGGACTAAATTTCTTATGTACTGTAGATCGATGACGTGGCGATCTCGAGGAGTATAAATCGGTGTACAAAGATACATGCGCTTACATGGGATTATTTACTATTTAGGCGGCGTTCTTTCGTACAAAAATATTGACTGCTGACGACGGTTGGATTGCTGATGATGACGTGGCGCAATCCTGAGCATCCGAATTGTTTTTAATCCGATGGTCACGATTCACTTAATGTATCTATAAAAAGGGGGCTCTCCCCCCCTAATTTGGCACTCCTGAATTCATTTCTAAGCTTAGATTTCTAAAATTCCTTCTCCTTCTTGTAGTTTCTTTGTATTTTAATAAAATTTTCTTTTTTATCCTTAGTTAAAATATGAGTAGCTAATTTCTTTTGAGCTTGGGTTGAAGGTGAAGTCTCAACATGTTCCATGGGCTTAATTTGGTAAATTTATTTTCTCTTCCCCTCTAATATTTGTGGTTGTTTTGACTTTTCGTCGACAAATAATAATAGTCTTGTCTAGTTACAGCTCTGGTTAAACCGGCACCCTAGTACAAGGTTATTATTATTTGGCACGATAAGCTCTTAGTACCATACTTATTGGAGAGTGGTTCATGAGGTGTGGAATCCCCCCTTATGATTTAATTGGTATTAATATGGAATATTTAGCTCATGGAGCATGTTGATGCGGATCCGGATACCCAAGTGCTTTATTATAACAGTTACATTTTCAATTATTCCTGCCATTTTAATTCACAATTTAGAATAGAATTACCATAATTTAATTGTTCCCATTGAAAAGAAAATTAATTCAGCATATAATTAAAATCAACCTCCTCGTGGGATCGACACTCGTCACCATTAATCTATTCTACAATAGATTCGTGCGCTTGCGAGTTCATTAAAATTTGCACAACAGTTACCAGGAGAAAAATGGCACGAGCTATTATTATGCATGAGTACCCTCTAAGTATTATAGAGCATCAAGGGCTGAGGGATGTTATGCCTTCTCTAAACCAATTGTGGAAGCCAGTGTCTAGAAATACTATTAAGAAGGAGATTTTAGACATGTATAAGTGTGAGAGGGCCAAATATATCAGTGTGTTGGAGCAAAATCAAGATAGAATTGCCATTACAACTTATATGTGACTGCAGAAAATCAAACAAAAGCATATATGGCAATCACTGCACACTTTATTGACGACGCTTGGGTATTACGGAGCATACTTTTGAGGTAAAATTGTTAATATTTTGATTTATTAATTATTAATGACCAATTTGATTTCTTTAATTCTTAATGATCAATATGAATTTTTAATTATTAATGGTCAATCTGATTTTTTTACTTATTAATAATCAATCTTAATTTTTTTAATTATTAATGATCAATATGAATTTGTTATAATTATTAATGGTCAATTTGATATCTTTAATTCTTAATGATCAATATGAATTTTTTAATTATTAATGGTCAATCTGATTTTTTTAATTATTAATGATCAATCTAAATTTTTTTAATTATTAATACACAATTAATATCTTTTTTTTTTAATTAGCTTTTTGGAATTGTCTGATTCTCACACAGGCCAAGTGCTTTGTGATAAGCTAATGGATTCGTTATTGGAGCTCAACATTGAGCGTAAGTTATCCTCCATAACTGTTGACAGTGCTGCTACTAATGATCGTATGATTGATTTTATGTTATTGGCACTAGATAAAAATGATCTAATTTTAGGTGGAAAAAAGTTTCATGTCCGTTGTTGTGCCCACATTTTGAATTTGATTGTAAAAGATGGGTTAAGTGTGATTGGGGATATGATTGCAAACATTCGTGAGAGTATTATTTTTTGGTTTTGATCAACTAAGAGGAAATCGATATTTGATGAGAATGCACATAAATTAGGCATTACTTCTAGTAGAAAACTAGTTCAAGATTGTCCAACTAGGTGGAATTCTACTTATCTAATGATATGTTTTGCATTACATTATAAGAATGTTTTTTGTCGATTGAAAAACATTGATGGACAATATAAGTGTTTGCCTAGTGAGCGTGATTGGCAATGGGCTAGTGCCTTAGAAAATGATTTGAAATGTTTTTACGACTGTACAACATTGTTTTTTTGTACTAGTTATCCAACATCTAATCTATTTCTACGTCATGTGTGTGATATTAGATTGTGCTTAAATGAGTGAGTTTCAACTCCTGGATATGATGAATTTAGAATCATGGCACAAAAAATTATTGAAAAGTTTGATAAGTATTGGCGTGACATAAGTGGAATATTATCTATTGCATGTATTTTTTATCCTAGGTTCAAAATTAGGTTAGTTGAGTATTACGTTTCCATGATTTATGGAGATGATGATGCTTCTCGTGTTCAAATAGTGCATGATGATTGTCAAAGTATAATAAAAGAGTACAAAGCTAGATATGCATCGGCTGCTAGTTCTCCTGGATATAGCTCTAATTCTTTGAGTACTTCTCAATCTATGCAGAGTTTGGGTTCAGGTTCCTATAGAAGTTCAACTGAATGGATTTCAGGGTTTACTAGTTTTGTTAATTTTGGTAATAAAGAAGTAAAGGATGAGCTAGAAACTTATTTGGGTGAAAAGTTAATACCATTTATTGTTGAGGAACACTTTGATGTTTTAGCTTGGTGAAAGGTCAACGCTGGTAACTATCCTCTATTGTCTCAAATTGTGAGAGATATTTTGACTATTCCGGTTACCACTGTTGCTTCTGAATCTGCTTTTAGCACAGGTAGTCGATTTGTAAGCCCATATCACAATAGACTCCATCCAAGCACATTAGAAGCTTTGATGTATAGTCAAAGTTGGATACGTGCTCTTTGTGGAGGTATATGGTTTAAAATTATGTGTGTATATAGATATAAATTAACTAATAACTAACTTGATTTTGGTTTTCATTTATATTTTTTTAATTAGTTGTGTCATCGACCTCTCCGGCATTTGCCAAGATTCTTAATGAGGAGCCAGAAATTGAAACTGATGTAGAGGCAGTAGAGGTATATAGTTTTAATTTATATTATTTTGTCAAGTATTTATTAAGTTAAATTGTTAAAATATTTTTTATTTTTTTTATTTATTTTTTATTTATCTTATTGTAGGTTTATGGAGAATGTTAGAATGTGCATTAATGGTGATGGCAAATTTATATTGAAGGTTTAAAATTGTTTTAATTTGTCATCTGATCATTTGATTTGTCATATAAAATTTGATCTTTTGTAATTATGTGGAGATTGTTAAAATTTGATCATTTGTAATTTTATTTCTAAATTTGGAGGTTGTTAGAATTATTATTTTAAAAAAGAATTAGAATAGTACAAAATTATTATTTTAAAAAAATGGGGACCGGGTCCCCATTTTAATCCCCATTTAATTCGAGGATTTATTGGGGCATATCCAAACTATCCCCAATTATAATTTTTCAAGTATGGGGGGGTTTGAAGGATAATTTTTAAATCGGGTTTGGGTTTGGGGATAATGATCCCCGCCCCACCGACATCTCTACCAAAAATTACATAATTAACAAAAAAAAATGCATTCTTTATCATAATCTTATCCAAAAAAATTAACCAATTAACATACAAGAAAGTACATATTTAATAATTAGCTTTAAAAAGAAACTAATAAATAATTAAAAAATACCTTAGGAAAGGTCCCTTAACAGGAACGGGGCACGACGAAACACATTAAATCAAGCTCTTTATCTGTTTGTGTATTGAGGAATCTACCATCCAACAAATTCTTATCATAAGTTCCTGATTTATATTTTTCTTTCTATTATAGCTTGTGAACTTTAAAATGTAAGTACGTAAGTGTAAATTTATTAAGATGTCATTAGATAAGTGCATAAATGACATCTAAAAGTTTAATTACTCTATGCATAATGTATGCATGTGACAGCATGTGTATGCTTGTTTGTCGGAAGAGAGAGAGTTGTACCTAACTGTTAGTCTGTTGTTGTCTTATGAAGAGGATTATGTTGGATTTTTTAATCCAATAATGTTGGATCCTTGATCCAACATTGGGTTTATATGTGAATAATTATGTGTTTCAGACTTTCATATAAGATTAAACCTAAATAAAGTGATCAATTAAGGTTTCGATATTATAGGCTTTAGTGTATCTAATAGGGTGTAGGCCTTTAATGTGTAGAAACCTAATAGTATTCTAATTCTATAATAAACAGAATTAGGAATACCCAGTGACAACAGAAAAATGTTGTCTATATAAGTGGTTATCATCCCTAAGTCGCATGTATTTTTATTAGTATTCCTTTCACTTTTTCTGATATCCCATCATCAGAGAGAGTGTACAGAGAAAATTAAAGAACTCTCTAAGAGAACGTGTAGATCTAAAAAGCTAACCACACAATTCTAGAAATTAATTCAATGTTATGAATTCAAGTACTCTTTCGCATAATTTATTATTGATTCTAGATAAAATAACATGATATTCTTGAGTTATAGGTGATAGTATTTCACCAAATATTTTATCCCAATAGATTATGCATTGTAGTACATTTTAATTACACAGTAGTAGCTAGGGGTGGCAAAAAAGTCCGACCAATCCAAATCTAATTCAGACTCAGGCAATACGAGCCAGGTAATACTCAGTCTGAATATAAAGTCAAGCTAGTTCCAGTCATCAATTGAGAAATTCAGAATCTGAATTTTATTAAAAAAATTAAAAATATAATATTTAAATAATTATATTTATTTTATTCATCTATTATATATATGTAAAGTTTTAAAATTTATTTTTTTGTCTAATTTCATAAAAATAAATTTAAAAATCATAAAATTATCAAAAATAAATAAACATATATAATAGTATAAAATGTAATATTTGGATATAAAAACCCAACCTAAGTGCCTAAAAATATATCCATTCCGGGTTCAGGTATTGCCATACCTGAACTTGGATAGTAATAGAGACAGTTATTCTGGATAGGACAGAGGTCTTCTAAACCTTTGGTATAGGTTCAAATCTTATTGGTCGTAATTTTTTGCCTGAATTTTGCAAACCTTAGAAGTAGCAAAACCGTATCTCAATTCTTAAGTAATGTACAAGAAGATTAAGTATGTAAACTGAATTTTCCCTTCAATTGTTACCAATTGATATCACCTAGTCACCACCATTGTGTACATAATAATAATAATAATAATAATAATAATAATAATAATAATAATAATTCTCTAGTGAGGACATCCTTATTTTAACATATCTCAACACACTAATAGTAATTTTTAAGTATTGCAAATTATATTTTTTTATATTTTAATATGTGTCATCACTTTAATGTACTTTAATAAAGTGGGAATGTTCTTACTAAAAAAGAACCATACACACACATAACGGTGCTTGCATGTGGATGTTCACACAAAATTAAAATATGAATAGAGCTAAAAGAGTATAAATACTTAGATTGTAATGTTATGCTTTTTCATCTTTTAGTATATTAGAGTATATGTCTTTTGCCTTTTAGCTTAGTCCACATAATTTTTTTTGTGCAAACATCTACACCTAAGTACGATTATATATGTGTGTACACACACACTCTCCTTTTATGTACACTCCTCCTCTGGGCAGACGCCTTTATTTTTTCTCATGCGAACATAATTAAATCATGTAATTTAATAGAGTTAATTTTTAATACTATTAAACTATACGTATTATAATGTATTGAAAATTAACTTTATTAAATCGTATAGTTTAATAATGTACATATTTTAAAGGAAAAGAGAGAGAGAGAGGGAGCCTCACACACACACACACACACACACACACACACACACACACACACACACACACACACACACACACACACACACACACACACACACACACACACACACACACACACACACACACACACACACACACACACACACACACACACACACACACACACACACACACACACACACACACACACACACACACACACACACACACACAAGCTCATTTACATAAATATATGCTAGAGAAGCTATCCACATGAGAGAGCATAATTTAAACCTTTGTCGACCAAATGTCTACATGCGACTTCTAGGGTACCTTGCATTCATAAAAGAGTAAACACTATAGTGCATTAGCCAAAATAATTGGATAGGAAAAATTGATGTAGAATAGTTGTATAGAACAAGTAGAGTGTCTTTCTAGGGTTAACTTGAATTATAAGTGTCCATTTGGGGATTTTAATACACTAATTTAAAGCTTGCAGCAAAATAAATCTAACCCAATACTATGGCATCCTGTTAAATATGTAGGTTAGCCACAAATTTCATTTATTTCATGATAGTTTGGTAAATTTTAGTTATTTTCTTAATTTTTGTAATTCTTTTAGGGTTCTTATCTTTTTTCTAGGCATCGAATTTAAGTGCCCTTTGTTATTTTTCTTTTGTTCTTTATTTTAGTTAGTATACTTTTATTATGCAATAGTCTTTTGAATTTGCCTATTATGATAAACTTATGTTATTTAGGATTATTGTATAGGAACTTTAAAACTTAAATTTTATTATTTAAATAATTTTAGACTTCACTCAGCCAAAAGTTGAGTGGCTAGAGCTACTCTCACAAGTATGAGAATAGTGGATTAAACCCTTATGAAAATATTATAGATGATTTAATTTTCTTCTTCAAATTTAAATAAAAGTATTATTCTATTTTTTAAAATTTGAGTAGAGTCGATATTTTTTTAATATTAAAAAGTGTAAAACTTAGGTAATATTATATAATATTCAATGTAAATTAGTTTCAATAATTATCTAATTGTAAATATCACTCATAATCTCATATAATATGAATTATAATCTTGAGTAATAATTTTATGTAATAAAAAATAATAATAAATTTCAGACTTTAAAAAACTTGTATCTTCCTTTTTTTCTTTTAATCAATCTTTGCGTTTCGGATCTTATTCTTTTAATCAATCTTTGCGTTTGGGTTCCATAAAAAAAAAAAAAAAGCAAGAAAGCATCTTTTCCTTACAAATTTGTTACTGTTTTTTTTTTCATCCACTATTTAATTCATGTACTGTTTTAATTAGTCCGCTGTGGAAATGATTTGGTAAATCATTTATTATTTGAAGTCGTGTCGGTTTGCTGACCACTTCTAATTATCACATTGACCAGCAAGTCATGAAAAACAGAAATTAGCTAATATGCTTACTCACAAGTCACCTATGCCACTTTTCTTTCGAGTCAAACAAAAAATACGAATGGCTTATATTAAGTTCCTTTTTTCTTTTTCCAGTTGTATCTAATTAGAGCGTAATTTTTTTTTTATTTGTATTAAATGGATCCCCACTTGTCGGATGACAATCGGCTTAGCGCCTGGGCCCCACCCTCCCAAACGCCGACCAAACATGAAACACGAAAAAAGGGCATTTATTTACCACGAACGCTTCAAAGCTCGTGTTCATTGGTGTTCAATTCATAGAATGAATACTCAAATTTGTGGCCGAAAAGCCACCGACCATTTTGAGATTGAAGCATAGCGTTTAGAAATACAAAACATTTGTATTGAGGTTTTGGATTCAATATGGCACAGCAGATTTGGTGTTTTGTGTTGGATAATTACATGGAATGAGTTTACTAGACTTTTACAATATTTATTAAATTTGGAAATTGAAAATTTTATGTAACATAATTAAACATAAAAAGGGCCTATCTATCAAGTAATTAGGTATCCCTAAAAAATTGATCAAATGATTTTTAAGTAGATTTATTTAATTAACATCTTTTACTTTAAAATTTAGTACTATCAGCATATTTACTGTCGGAGTTACATAATATTATAACTATCATCAGCTAAAGAGTTTTCATTTGCCATAAATGTACAATCAAAACATTGTTAATTAAAATTTTAACTCTAGATTTACAATGGGAAGAATTATAATGATATCAAAATATAGTTCAAAAGACACAAAAGTATGGTGACATGCAGTGGCTATTGGTGGCAAGAAGTGGTTTATTTATTTTAATTAATAAATTATTATTATTATTATTATTATTATTATTATTATTATTATTATTATTATTATTATATAATATGAATGAATCTAAATATTATTAATTTTATAAAAATATTGAAATAAAAGTAATATTTTTTCTAACGCAATTCATACTACACTAAATATAATATTGCATTACAGTTTACAATTTAATACAAAGTAATGCAAGGCAGCTTAACTACTGTAATAAAAATTTAAATCAATTTTGTAATCCCTACCTCTCTAGGATCAAACTTAGGTGGCAAATGAAATAAAGTTGCTTGAAGACCACTTAGCCAAACCCTTGGTAGTTATATATACTAAAACTTATTTCAATAATGTATATAGTGATATCAAGAATTTGTCATTGTAGAAATTCTGAAGAACACAATAATATCAATCTAATAAACTGAATGCCACTTCTTCTTTATAGATAGGTAGAGATTAAGTGTGCTCATGTGCTATGTAACAAAGTTGATGAAGAGATTGATTAGATTAAAATTGTATATAACTCTTATAATTAGTTTCATTAACTTATACATATTTTCAACCAATCTCTTCATGTCATATCATATTATATACTTTATTTATTTATTTATCTTGTGCAAAGTGTTTCTAGTTTTATAATTATTCTAATAAACATTGAAAATGGATCTAACTCATCTAGAGTTTAGATATTTGAGCCCAACATCTCATAAGTTTTCATGTAGATTAGGCTGTAATGGGGTAAGTTTGATCCATGATCTACATTATCTAAATTCAAATGAATCAAATTTGGGTTAGTATAAAATAGATTTGGAGTGGATGTATATCTAAGTGAATAAATCCAAGATAAATTTATTGCATGTACAGATTTAACTTAAAATATGAATTCATATCCATATCCATTTAAATGTATTTTAATTTAATTTAATTTTTAAAAATACATTACTATCAATGGTTTACTATTTTTACAGTCAAATTAAACTTATACCTAACTTACTAAAATCAATGTAACATTTATAAAATAAAATATTTATTAGTTTTATATGAAACTCAAAGTTTCTTCTTTATTTTTTTTAATATAAATTATGTATTTGAGCTTTTAAGTTGATAACAATACATTTTTATCAAGTATTTGTTGCTCTCTTATAATCTATAAAAATTATAAAATTTACTTGTTAAAAAAGTAAACTTGATAAATGCATGATAAGTTTGGAGTAGGTCTTAATTTCTATTTTAATTTTGGAATGAGATGTGAAGAAAAATCATAGACCGCGACGAATCTGAAACATGTAGGAATCTCTATTTGCATCACTAATTTAAATTTACAATGACACAAGTTCAACCGATACCTGTCTGACCGGATGACTTTTAATTGTATAATTCAGTAAAATTGTAATTTAACAATAAAAATATAAAATAGCATTAAAAAAATAAAGAATATATGTAGATATGGTGTGATGTTCTAGCCCACATAGGAAAGAGGAATGATTTTATCTAGTGGTCCTAATATGCAAAGCTATCATTATCTTGCAACAGAGATCTCAAGATGGGCCCAGCCAATATCTCATTTCGGGACCATCAAACGGTTAACAATGCTGTAAACTATCACATGATATGACCTCCGGTTTCAACAAAACAATCACTGAAAGAATGATCCTATTTATCTATAACAGTTCTAGCCCCAAAATGTTTATATAAAAATCCTGAGACACAGACACAGTACTACAAACAATTTCCCCTCTCTGAATACTCCTCCAGTAATAGTTAAATTAAAAGAAAACATCCTAAAATGCATTTTGGGTTACAATACAATTTCGTTTTCCAAGAAACATATATCTAGTTTTCCATTTTTGTTATTAATACTATTATTTATTTATAGTACTGTTAGTATTTTATTATTCCTCCACTAGAAACTAGCAGACACAATCACACTAAAACCAGAACACAGACACAATAAAAATCCAACCCCCTACAATATTATATAAAGTTATGTTTTGTCTTTGTCTGCTGTTTTGCTATGCCACTCCTGCTTCACTCCTGAATTAAAAAAATAAAAAATAAAGTGGATTCTAGTTCACTTTTTCATTTCTTGGATCCGCCTAAGTTACGTTAGCTGTATCTTACGTCTTTTTGTTTTTTTCAGTACACAATTTCATTTAGCCCCTTAGGCTTACCGTTATTTCCGTTTAGTGCGATATGGTTATTGATATAATTTCATCTGACCCCATATACTTTCTGTTATTTACACTTAATTTATAAATCTTTTAAATTTATTATTTACATATATTATAAAATTTTATTAAAATCTTTATATTTTTTATTTTATTTAAATTTGTAAAGTATTAAATTAACTTCTCTAATTTTTAAATTTTAAAAATATTGTTCATTTTAATTAAAATAATAAAAATATTAAATAGATTATAATTATAATTATTATATTAAATTATTATATTATAACAACAATTTTTATTTAAATTATTAATAATAATAACTAATAATAATTAATTTTTAATAAAAATTTAATAAAATAAAAATAAATTATAAAAATATAAATGAAGAATATTTTGAAATTCTAAAAATACTCTTTATTTAAATTAAAAATATAATAATTATTAAATAAATTATAATTATAATTATAGTTGTATATCAAATTATTATTATTATAAAAATTTATTATAATTAATACTTTAATAATAATTTTTATTTAAATTAATAATAATAATAATAACAACTAATAATAGTAATTATTATTACTAATTAATTTTTAATTAAAAATTTAATTTATCTTTGTACACTTTTTTGTTTACTAATTCTTTATAAGTATTAAAATAATTTTTAGAATTTAAAAATACTTGTAAATAACTATTATGTTTTTAGAATTTCATTAATAATTATTATGTTTTTTAGTTTAAACAAAAAATATTTTTAGAATTTAAAAATACTTTTTATTTATATTTTATTAATCTTTAATAATAACAATTATTGTTAGTTATTATTATTAAAAATTTAAATAAAAATTTTATTACTATAATAATAATTTCATATAATAATTATAATTATAATCTATTTAATATTTTTTATTCTTTTAGTTTAAATATAGATTTAAATAAAATTAAAAATTTTAATGAAATTTTATATTATATGTAAATAAAATTTTTTATAGTATTTATAAATAAAATATAAATAATTATAAAGATAAGGGGCCAAATGAAATTGTTCACAGAAAAAACAAAAAAAGCGTAAGTTACAGTTAACGTAACTTAGGCGGATCCTCATTTCTTAACCTTCAATTTAAGCTAAGACAGAGAAAATGGGCCGTACTGATATCCTATGGCAGTGATTGTGTCCACAGACCCATCAACTTCTAGCCCATTCTCTTTTCCATTTCTTTTCCCTTTTTTTTCTTTTTTTTTTAAATTGATAATAACAATATTATTTCTAACTTGATTATTTGAAGCTGCAGCTAGCAAGAGCCAATCTCAAATTGATCTGCACAGCAGCGTCATCAGCACTTTGGGGTCTGAGAAAGCTGGATGCTGTGATTGTTACGGTAGCTACTCAATTTTCTTCTTTTTGTATCTCTCTCGGGGCTAAGCTTAGTAGAGGTAGTGCTATTGCTACTACTAGTAGTAGTAGCCTTTGTATTGGTCTTATCACTTTCTGAGCTTGAAACTCGACTGTCCAATACATTGACTGGTGTGTATGAGCTTGACACCAAATCAGTTGCTGAGTCGTAATGGTCCTCCATCGACGTGTCTTGCATCGCATTGTAGCATCGCAACAAATTTTCCTGCAAAATATTAAGTTAATAATATATATGTATCTTACAACCCAAAAATTATCATCCAATACAGGAGAATAGTAGCATATAAATAATCATTGAACACGAGAAGATAAAAGAAATGGGAGGTCATGGACAATTATATTTGGATTTATTGTAAATTACACTATATGTAACTTAGCAAAACCCATAATTTCAATGCTATCGTAACCTAATATGTAGGCATTAACATATTCTAATTACTAGAAGGGAAATTATAACTACCTTATTTACATATGGACAGTTGGAAATTCCTTTTCTGAAGCAATGGAATTGCAAGGGAAATAGTTCACGAGAGGCAAAGAGAAGAGCTGATGCGGCAATTATCGATGGCTTGAACTCTATATACTTAATACCTGCACGTAAGCACATGATATAAGTTTAAGAAAAGATTAATTGTGAAGAGGGATATGAGATTTGGAAGCATGTGCAATGATGTAATTAAATTACCAATTTGATCTTGGAAAATGATTTCAGTAGCTCGAGTTTTAAGAGCGTTTTGGATTGTTAGGTCCTTAAGCTTGAACAGAGAAATGAAAAAGGAGAGAAAAGTGAAGGGAGTGATCGAGCGCATTCTCCATTTCAAAGCTCCCAAGATTAGATACTCCATTCTTTGTATCGTTTGAGTGTCAAATATCAGGCCCATATCAGCCTAAACGACAGATTTCAGATAATGTTACTTTGTGTGTGTATATACAGAAAAAATCTTGAAAATTGTATGTTCTATAAACAAGAATTGAACTTCACCTGAAATTGACTATAAGAGAATTCAATTTGCCTCATCTTGGTTGCTAAGGAAAAGCAAGAGACTGCAAGAAGCCTAAGCTTCCATGGTTTTGGCTGCTGCATTATCATTATCAGTATTCATTCAATACATGGAGTCAGATCTCACAATAGAAGTTACCCAAAAGACATATATCATGGTTCAGGATATTTTGATTTTTTATTTTTACCGGCATTTCTTGGCTTGATAAGAACCGATCCATATAATTGACAGCAAGATACGATAAAAAAGGATCAAACTTGGAGGAAAACTGAAGCAAGTAATTAAAAACAAAATAAATCAGAACCCATAAAAACAAGAAAATGCTTAAAGAAAATAGTGGCGTCAGTGCTAAATTTACTTGTAAGATTGAAGAGACCGCTCGACTACGAAGAGAATTATCAAGGTCTCTGTCTTTGAGAGTCTTTATGTAGCTTTCTGAAAGCATGTGGTCAGATTCAACGAGAAAGAAGGACTTTAGTATTGTTTCAGTGTTAACCTCATCATCATCATTGAAAAAGTCATGGAAATTCGTAAAAGGGTTTTCAAGACTGAACTCCATGGAACAATTTTTATCGAGTTTCAGCAGCTCGGTAGGGAAAGCAACATGGACATAAGTAAATAGACGAAGAGAAATAAAAGAGAGATGCAGGGAATGATTTATCCTTTTAATTTTTTAAACGAAGAGGATGTTGCGGTGGTGGTGGTTGAGACTTTGACTTCACTCGATGGCAAATGTTGCAGGCAGAGGCAGCTGTTGCTACTTGTTTCTTAGTCTTACAGTAGTGCTTTGCATTGACATATGCTCTCTTTTATTGGGAACGAAAACATGGGGGGGCTTTAATCGGATAGGGTCAATGCCATTTGTGAGGTTGAAAGAGATTGGTTGAAGATTAAAAATGAAAATTTGCCATTTCAATTTTAACTGCTAGACTTTTTCCAGGTCAAGCCAATGACATTTTGCAACGTATATTACTTGCAGGAGTTACTAAGAATTTATTATCTCTCAGAATACTCGTAATTGAATCGATACATGCCCCTGAGCCCCGATAGACATGGTATGTTTATTTTACGTAGAGTTTATTTTTCCTGCCACATGCACCCGAAAACGGATGTCTGCGCATGTGGCATCTTAAAAGTTACACCAAGTTTGAATAGTCAAACAATTCAAATGTACGCGAGGGATTAAGATCTCTCTTGATCTGAATTTATCTGAGTAAAAAATCACAATCGGTGATTAGTAAATTTAAAACATTAAAAATATATATTTTATCTGTACTATTATTATATGACACATAATATAAAATCATTAAAAATTTAAGAGTGTTAAAATCAAGAAAGAACCTTAATCCATGTGAAAATCGATATTTATTGTAAATCAAAGCCGTTTCTTTAATTATCTCTATAAATATCAACCTAATAATAGAGGCATTTATACATATTAATTAATGAGAAAATTATTTACATACTGATACATTAGTTGGATGGTGACTCGGTTTCTTTTTAGTCTATAAAAATGAACATAGGTTTGTCTACATTAAATAGTGCATATATTAGCCAGGAATTTTTTATTTTTTTATTTTTGTTATTTTGTATGTTTGGTAGTAGTTCTAGCCCGTTTGATATCTACATGAACTGCACAATATTAGAACTATGTAAGAAATTTTTATGATTTTCTGATTCATAAATATAATACATTTGTAATGCCATAGTTAAAAAAGTAAAAAGAAAAGAAAAAGATGAAACATTTCTCTAACATGGATTATTTATTGAAAAAGGAGAAAAAACCACCGACACTCCTAAAATTTGCTTAATTGGTCACATAAACTTTTTTAATTTTAAAAATAATAACACATTTTTACTATTTTACCCTTTAATTATAGTAAAAGATTTTATAATAAATATAAATCTAAAAATCTGACTTTATCAAAATGATAAAAAAAAAAGAAGGCAAGCTTGCTTGTTATTTTTTATAATGAATAAGATATCATATAAATACAAATAAACAAACTATTATAATCAATAAAAGAACATATATATCTCCTGCAAATTATTTTTAATATTAAGCTATCATTAATATATCCTGAAAGATTTTTTTAATACTTAAATCCATTAATTCAAAACTGAACTTTAAAATTTATGATGCTGTAGACATAACATAAAAAGTAATAAAAAATATTATAGATAAATTCTATAATATAGATTTTGTAAATTATTCTTAATGTTAAACGCAATTATTTTAGTATCATTAATCTAGAAAATAGATTTTTATTAATATTAAAGCATATATTACATATTAATAATATTAAATTAATTTTTTGTTTGTTTAAAATAATTTATAAAATTTACATATTTTATATTTTATATTATTTTTAATATTATATTTCGAATTTATTATAAGATTTTTATTTACAGTTAATATGTTGAGTTATTATAATCGAATAATATAATTATAAAAAAGAATCTGTGTAATCATTTATAAAATTAAGAGAGTTTATATATCTATTTAATTATAAGGTTAGGGATATGAATGACTTTTTTTCGTTAAAAAAAATTCTACTAAATAATATAATCCCTTCAAAATATATTGCAAACTCTTTGAATTTCTACGAATCGTATTGCTTATCAACTTGAAACAATTAAACAGATCCAAAGGTATTACTTCTTAAAAAACCCAAAAAAATAATATTGCAATTAAGACATTTTATGCCGTACACACAGGGGATATGAACCTGTAAAAAATAGATAGAATCAATTGCTTCCTCCAATTAAGCCGCGAAAACTTTTTACAAGACGAGAAATTTTCTTGTTACAAATAAATTACTCTAATTTCTGCCCACATCACACAGAAATATCAAACACAAACGACCTTAAGTGGGCCGATATCCTTCACTCACATTATATATATATATATATGATAATACCATTCGACAAGAAGAAGGACAACGACAAGTTTGAATTGTTGCCTTCTTCGCACCAAACCATGTAACTACTCCTAGTGAAAGTCTTCATCATCCAAGATCCACTCCCACCATTCTTTATTTAAGAATTAAAAAGCCTCCAAATATTACAATCTGATCAGCATTAATTTTTTTTTTCTTTTTCATATTGTGGCAGAATGACAGCTTGTGTTCATGTCCTTTTATTGAATTAAAGCTTCTCTCCTTACAAAATGGAAAAGACCATCAATACGACAAAACATTTGCAAATCTGCATTGAATGGTGATGCATTAAATTGAATTTAGTATACGGTATAATGTTGATTGAGCGATACCAATCGTATTCTGAGGCACATACGGATTTAGATCCACTCAATATTTTGAAATCTACATTTGTATTCAGATTCATATTATTTATTGCGGATCTGAATACAAATAATATCCATTTATTTTTTGGAAGGATATTCAGAATAACTAAATATGTACATTTAAAATATGCATTCATAAATTTATAATATTTTAATTATTAAAAAAATAAAGAAATAATCATCTAATACTAAATAATTTTAAAATAATATTTATGGGTATTTAGTTGTATTATAATATTTATGTGTAATATGTTCTTAGCCTTGGGTTTGTGTGTTCTTATATAATTTATATTTCTCATTTAATTTATTTTCAAAAAATATGAAGACATGAATATTTGATTTTCTAGATGCAAGTCTAAATCCGATGCAGGTCCTCAATTTCTAAATCTAGATCCTTGTTTTATTATGCGAATTTGAATTTTTTTTCAAATCTGTACCTTCTAGATTTTTGAGAATGCCAGCCAAATCTAAATTCATTTGTCATCTCTACGTATTTCTTCAAAATAGAGGCAACAATGAAATTATTGTCTTAATTAATTACCCACTTCAAAAGAGTAAAAATTTATTGTTATATTGGCGGATACAAATATAAATTCAAGTATACTGTTGGTCTTATAATTGAATAAAATGTATGTTTGTGAGGATTAATTGTTTGTGGACCTAAACGACCAAATATTTGTCGTTGATAGAGCAGCCATTTATAACGGATTGGAGCTGAGTGTAACTGCTTCCTTTAAAATTTGTCCCATTATAGTCTGAAATGGGACCATTTTGAGAAATTACCAAAATTTCACAAGGGATATGACAATATGTACACCTCCATGCGCAATACAATTCAACACATCGTCCATATACATAGCTTTTGCACTTATACATAAAGTCTATGCATTTATGCATATGTTTATCAAGTGGAATACATATACAGGTATTTATGAATATAGAAGAAAATCTCATGTTGTGTGCATGATGAATAAAGCTTCGGACACATGACGAAGTACAAAAAAAAGTTCGATTTGGCAAATTAAACCTGCGGTTCAAGGGACAGACACAGCCAAAAAATTAAAATTTAATTATATAACAAAAATTCGTAGAACTTTCTAAATAATAAAATTTTAAAAAAAATTGGGTCTCTTTCGTTCATAATTTCAATGTCTATTTATTTGTCAAGTTAATAAAGTTAGTGGGAACAGACAGCAGAATTCTCACCACTTTGTAAGCCAAAACAATCATATGTGTGGTCAATTTAAGTGCAAAAGTCACCCCAACACAACACTCTTGAGTACACCTACTTTTGAAATTATTCACCAATCAATTGAATTCTTTGACCTAAGCAATTGCTTTAGTGCTCGAAACCCACATGGAGCTAGTTCCCTTTTTTCTTCTTTAGCGGAGTATCATCTTTGCAGAAAGTATTCACGACATGTAGCCGGATGTCGATACATTTCCCTTCACTACTGTTACTAAAATAATTTTGTTGTCGAGAAAAAGCAAGCACAATTAAATCCAAACGGCATCATAGATATACATAATTTATAAGAATTACCATATGAATAACAAAATAAAACAAACGGTAGCTCCATAGGATTCTAACAAGTGAGAGGGTCAACTTCCTTTCTATGATGAATAAATTATAGGCCGACTCAGTACTTGAATATTGGGAAGCTTATAAAAAAATACTTGGGAGTGAGTTGTGGGGAGATAAAGAAGCCAAATAGCTTTAAATTTTTCATCATTTCGAAGTGCCTTCGAAGAACGTTCCATTTTTTTTTTCCCCTTAAGGGCTTTTGCTTAAATTAAAAGTATTGCTTCATCTCGTACTCCTAAATTCATTTGTTTCTCAATAGACTATGTAAATTATTTAATTTTTCTCCCTTCACTTTTCTTGTTGGGTGTCTTCTCTTCTTTGTTTCTCTGCATTGGTGCAAGAGAAAGCCTAAAGTAACTTTTTCTTTATATTATAACTTGCTTGCACATATATATTAAAGGGAATTGATAAGATTCAGAGGGCGAATATGCACGCTGCACGCTTGGAGAGATATGATATATATGAAGCACATGATGATAAGTGCATGTTTCATGCCATTCACCCATGCAGATAACAAAATGATTGTACATTTCAGTTTATAGTAGAATGGAGACAAGCAATAGCTAGTGGGGCTTTGTCTCCTTCGAGACAAAATAAAAAATCTACACATCATTATTGTTTATGTTCGTTACAAGGCAATGTGTCAAGGGGTGGAAGTTGCTGCCCGTCACTCTCGTGCAGCACTTAGACGATTTTCTAACACTCTAAGTCGCTAAGTAAGTCTAACCCTTCTCTACCTAGTCTAAGCGGAGATGCTTGCGGAAGATGGCTAGAGAGAATCGAGCGGAATGACCAATTGTGCTTATATTACACTCAAATACGTAATTACACTATGCTTTATACAAGAGAGCTTGAGAGCAAATGAGCAAGTGTGTGCTGGAAAATGCTCAAAGGTGTGTGTGGAAGTGTTGCACAAAATGAGGGGTGAACCCCTATTTATAGAGGTACTGGCCAAGGGTCATTGTGCAAGTCTCTAGAGAATTCCAGCACTTATGCAATTAGTAGAAACCTCTAGAACTTGGGCCGGGCCGGATGCTAAGTGCACCACTCTTGGTTTAGTTGTGTGGGTGACCCATTGCTAAGTGCATCTCACTTTTAAGTTAACCCGCCTCTTGCGCTAAGCTCACCCGCTTTCTAAGCGTAACCCGCATCAAGTGCTAAATGCATCCCGCATGCGCTGTGCACTCCGGTCCTTAGCGGATTCATCTTAAACCTTCCCGTGTGCGTGTATTTAGCCTCCGGTCGCTTAATTCCTCGGCGAAAATGGCGCGAACTTGCAATACCCGCTGACGGTCCGTGACAAATGGCTGTCTTTTTGCTACTTGCTAGCTATATAGCAGAGAGACAGATAGAAAGAGAAACATTGCGTCTATTATTATTTTTATCCATATATATTATACAGCTCTCAATCACAATTCACAAGCATGTGTTTTTTAACTGCAGCTGCAATTTGGGCATTGAAGGACTCAATCTGAGATCCAGTGTACTAGGGTATTCGGTGTTTTCTTTTCTTGTGCCAATTCAGCTAAGAAAAGTACTATGCAATTCCCTTGTTTAATCGTTAGATGATTATACCGTTATTTTCTATGGCATATGATTAATAAATATTTTATGATTTTGTATCTTGATTACGGCCGGGAAACAAATTAATTTTTACTGAATTGTCTTGTTGCTCAATTGTTTCCCTTCTTATTTTCCATACAGCTTCAATATTGGGCTACAAATCAAGGTAAATGTACTAGGTCCTGCTTAGGACTTGCCCGCTTGGGACTAAGACATTATACTTTGATCCCCATGCGCATACAAAAATGCTTATAGTGTTGTCTAATGGAATCTGTTCATTTCATATCGATTAACAAATCAGGTTAGAAAACATATGAGATTGTTTTGATTTCCAAATATTGATTTTTTAAGCTGTTTTATTTTAGTTAACAATCTGAATTCAAATCTTAAAAGAAATTAGGGGATAAAAATTAAAAAAAATAAATTTGACTTGGACTTAATGATTTGAACTTACCCAACTTATTTATATTTGTAGTTGAAAATTTATTGAGACCTAGTCTAAATATACAAATATCACCCCAAGGAGTAATACTACAGTTACAAACTCTTATATAAATTTTTTTTATACATATTAATATGACATGACTTAATTAGTTGAATTAAATATCTATTAGCCTACATAATTTATTTTTATTATTTTATATTTTTATTTAACTAATAAGTTAATGCCACGTCAGTTTTTACAAAATAAATTTATATAAGAATTTGTAACTATATCATTACTCTATCTTAAATACCTCAATCAAGAATGAATACCTTCAAATTTATTTTGAAGAAAATTTTTCCATATATGTAAATGAATATTCATGCACACTAGATAAATCAATTTGGACAAGTCTTAAAGATATAAAACGCAAATATGTGTGTGTGTGTGTGTGTGTGTTTAAATATCTATTTACATTTCAGTCAATATTCTAGTTGGCCCAAAATAAACTTACATGTATGCTAATCATTTTAATAGACAACTGGGACTTTATTTAGTTTATGAGTAGAACTACTAGCACCCATCAAATATCCTTATCACCCTTCTACTTCAAATACTCTACAAAATAATTAAGGAAATAATATTATCTTTAGGGAAATTCTAAATTATAGTTGTTGTAACTTCTACACACAACTATAGTATTTGATTGGGGTCCATATACTATAGCTGTATATAATATAAGTTATAACTAATTGTAATTTACAGGAATCTTTATCTTTAAACCCTCATATTTTGATTCCAAAAATGCCCTTCATTTACATCCCATCTTTTTCTTTTTGTTTAGAAGCAACCAATCATTGTTTAAAGATTTGCTTACCATCATTAACCAATCTTTTATTCTTTCTATTTGTCATTCCATGGTTGAACAAAAATCTCTTTATTTTTCTCTTTCTTATATACTCTTTAGAGTAAATAAGAAAAATAAGGATATATTCCATACGCTTTTTTGGGCCTCATCTCAATTTGCATTTTGGGAGTGCAGGTATAATACTATATGTTCGACAACTAGATTTAAAAAATAAATTATAAAACAAGTAATACGTATTCTCTTTTATAGTTATAATATTGAAACTGTGTTTAACAAATTCTTAGTGAATTGCAAACTAAACTCTAAATTAAACCACAAAACAAAATCCAAACAATCTTTCTTTTCTCTCATGAAATCTTATCTCTTTATCATGATGTAAACTCATAGCTTTCTCTGTCTCTATGGCTATTACTCTTGTTTTTCAACAACAATTTATTATCATCTCTCTCTCTCTCTCTTTCTATGGGTAAAATCGGCTCATGTTATATAAATTCTCATCCCTATTTTTTGGTCCATCTTTACTATTGCTGCTATTTTGTCTCAGCTACTCCATCTTTGACAAAAGCTTATTGTCTATTTGATACAGACTATTTAATGGTTGTTAGCTTAAAGACTACATATAATGTAATTTTGATGATAACAAACAAGTATTTTAATTATTTTAATTAATATTGTATTTTATATATTCATTGAGTTCTTGAAGGGTAGTATTTATGCAAGTGAATCAAGTGAAATCAATTTTAAGACACTCAACGAACAACAACTTGATTAAGAATAAAGTTTGGAGCTCAACAGGCTTATTATTATAAAAAAAATTCTTATAAAGCCGGTATGACTTAATTTATGCTTAATTTAGTAATTTGTAAAGCTCAAGATTTTAATTAATTAATTATTATTTATTAATCTAAAGACTCGATCATAAATCAAGTATCTCATACAAACTAATTAATTTTCTAAATATGGACTAAAGTGAAAAAGTTTTATAATCTTTTATTTTAATAAGTAATGTTTTAAATATGAATTTAGATTTATTTATAAAATCATAAATATTTTTAATCATATCATAATTTTAGAAAGTTGTAGGAATGAGAAATATTATTTAGAAATTTTGAAATTAGACTTGTTTGTAAGGATTTTTGACAATTTTACCTATAGTACAATTATAGAAATATGTTGGGTAAAATTATAATTTTATAAACAGTGATACTGTAGCAAGTTATAACTATTTTGAAAATGGATTATTTGTAAAGTTTTATAAATTTTTTAGTCATAGTATAATTATAAAAAGTTTTAGGTAAAATTATAATTTCATGAACTGTACTATTGTAACAAATTTCAAATTTAATAAGAATTTCATCATAGAAAATCGCTAACCGCAATATAAAAATTTAGTCGACTTGACATTGGAATTTGCCTCATGAATTATTTTTAGAATAAAAACTATAAAAACCAAAATCAAACTTATTTCTAAACTTTTGAATAACTAAAAATAAGTTCATACATTATTGATTGAACTTCCAACTTGTAAATCATCATAGATTGAATTATTATTGATGTATAATTTGTTTATTTACTCTTAAAGAGAGATTTTCTTATTGTAGTCTTTAATTTCTTATTAAACTTGTGGGTGTATAAGTGTGGAAAATATTTGGGTGAAGAATTTGAGAAGTAACCCCTGGATTGTAAATATTCATTGATACCTTGAAGTCAATTGAAATGAATTTAAAACCTTGAGAGGTTTGGATAGTGAAATCCTCAAACTTAGATAGCTTGAAGGCGTAAATGTGGGTTGAGATTATTGAACCACGTAAAATTACTTGTGTTTGATTTATCTTCCTTTACTCTTTTATTTATTGCATTTTATCAAACTTATTATTTTTTTAATTTTGCTAGGGTAATAAATTAAATTATTGTGTAATTTATTTTGATTAAATTTTAGAAACCCAATTCACCCCTCTCTTGGGTTGCATAATTAGAATTTCAATAGTCATAAGTACTTATTTAATTAAATAAGCTCTTATCATAATTTTACTGTTGTTTAATTATTTTTTCTAGTAGAGTTTTTTAAGGTTAAATAAGATATTTTTCTCTACTAGTAAAAGCTTAAATTTTAAACTTTTAACAGTAGAGATTGAAAAGTTTTTTTTTAAATGTTAAAATATGTTAAATATCCTCTACCTATTTAACAATCTTATTTTATTATTTCTATAATATAACTTTAAAAAATTTATCTATTAAAGTAATTTTATAAAATTTTAATAAAAACTCTTATGGACAACCAAACAACTAAAATTTTTTTAGTAAAAACTCTATTTATAAAAGCTCTACTAACAAAAGTTTTATTTAAATGAGTTCTACTTGAAAAACTGTACTAAATAAAGTTTTAATTTTAATTGAAATTGATCACTGTGTAGTAATATATTCAATGTTTGATTTTGATATATTCAATGTTTGATGACATATTGTTGAAATGGCTTTCATGCTATGTTGAATTTGATTTAACTCCAAAAGTTTAAGCAACACATGTTTAGAAGCAGTTTTTTTAATTGATTAAAATTTTAAAATTTTTTCCAATCTTTTAGTAACAAACTATGGATCTACAAGAGGAGATACTAGTAAATCACTTACTAGTATTGATTTGTGTCCAATAAGTGCTATAAAGATGAATGATAGAAGAGATAGAATTACAACCTCCATATAGCATGATTATATACGTAATGCATGCTGTCTATCATGTAATTTTTTATAATTATTTTTATTTTAATTATATATATTGTAATTTATAAGTAGTGTTCTCCTCTTGTAGGAAAAATTTTTTTCCTCTTGTATCATACTTTAATTATATATATTGTAATTTATACTTAATTATAATATAAAAATAATGACAATATAAAACATTTTTCATTAATGCTAATACTAAATTATTTATGGTATGATTATATGTGCGTTAGTTAAGCAATTATTTTTTTAACTATAAGTGTGACTTAAATGTTTAATAGAAACTATTTTTGAAAATAAAACTACCAAATATATATTCACTATTTTTATCCTTCTTAATTGTGTCTACCAAACATTTATTTTTATTTTGAGTTTTAAAACACAACATACAGAAAAAGATATGTTATAAACATATTTAAATTTGAAATACACCAACTGTAAGATACTACTTTCATTCTTATTTGTTGTTTTTAGAAAATACTAATTCAAAAATAATACCAAACATCCTCTAAATAGCAATAAAATTTGGAAGTGATTGAAAAAAAATTACTATTTCACCTTCTTCAGAACTAGCATTTTTGGGCCGAAAAAGAAAAAAAAAACTAACTTTTCTAAAATTGAATAAATAATTTTAAGACTCGAAAAGAATCGAACACAACCAAATAGACTTATACTTAATAACATTGTACTAAAATATTGTATTATTATTGTTCAATTTTTATGTTGAATTTTATAGTAAGGAATTTAATAGTTATTTTTTTTATTTAGTTTTAACGACAATACAACATAAAACATAAATAATGAGAAGAAAAATTAAAGAAAGAAAGAAAGAAAGATTAGGCTTGCCGTTTTGTCATCTAATTGTTTCTTCTCTCTTCTCAATTTTAATTCAAGTTTTTCTTTTTTTTTTTCAAAAAAAACTGACTTTCGTCGAGGTCCATGCAAAATAGAATAAATTATCAATCTCAGGCCGCGAGCGCGAATAGTGATATAGTTAAGAATATATAAACATTTAAAGCCATTACTGGAACTCGGACCACAGGGTTGTGCCGAGAGCCCATTGGCGTCCTTTTATGTAATTTTAAATACGAACAAAATTGTAACTCTACGAGAAGAGTTTATATAGATTTTTGAGGGGTGCTAATAGTATAGCTCTTAGCTTTCAGCGCTTCTCTTCAACTCCCAGTTATATTCAATATTAGCAGGCTCTGGATATTATGAACAGGCCCAAGCATGGGGAATCTGGGATGAGGGAGGAGCCACGTGTGGGAGAGAGAAAATCATAGCCTCTTAAAACTTGTGGCTATGTGGCGCGAACGTGTAGATGGCCTTATCCATTTCACTGCCGCGGCCGTTATTACTTGAATCATATTCGTGATATCAACTGAAGTACATAATCTCACTGGGCACTCGGTTGCTTCCCATAATTCTCCACAATGGCTTCCCCCACTCTCTCCTCGGCAACTCCTTCTCAGGTAAATGCCCATTAAAAAATAAAAAATCAATTTTCTTGAATTATAAACAATGTGCGCAGCGTTATTGATACTAATTTTACTAATTTTCTTGAAATAGCTATGCTCAAGCAAGAGCGGCATGTTCTGTCCATCAACAGCTTTTCTTGTGAAACCAGCAAGGACCCAGATGGTGACAAAGAATCAAAAGGGAATGAAGATCAAGTGCCAGGCTACAAGCATTCCAGCTGATAGAGTGCCTGATATGGGCAAGAGGCAGCTCATGAATTTGCTTCTCTTGGGTGCTGTTTCTCTTCCCACTGGATTTATGTTGGTTCCTTATGCCACCTTCTTTGCCCCACCTGGGTGAGTTCTTGATTTATTTTTTATGACAATTGTCAATGCTTATACCTTTTAGCTGATTTCTATCATTGCTTAAAAAGCAACACTGTAAAATTAACTGAACTACAAGTGGTATGGTGAATGTGTTTCTTTTTTATTTCAGTGATTTTTATGTAAGTAGGAAATTAAACCAAGATTTCTATGACCCTGGATAAAATGGATTCCAAATTTTACTTGGAAACTATGTTTAAGTTTTAACTGACAGGGACAATGTAGAGCATTTTTTTCCCCTTTGTTTTTGGTGGGCAAATAACACAATTCAATTTAATCAATATTGGCTTGGAAAGAATTTTCATTTATTTTTATTTTTATTTTTATTTATTTGTTTATTTATTTATTTATTTTTGTGTGTGTGCGCGCGCACACGCGTGTTAGAGGGTTGCAGCTGGATCACATATTTTTCGTACTGTCTCCAATTGTTTCGTAAAGTTTTCTATTATATTAAAATATTAAAAATAAAAGGAGAGTAGATTACTTTGATCTTGGTCCTTGGAGCTCATAAAATTCATCTATTTTAAAAGAGATGACACGATGACTTTCTTAGTAAAATTTGGTGAAGTATCTTATTTATATGCAGAATTGGTTTAGACACCACACTGGGGAGATGAAACAGATTTAATATTAGAATATACTCTTCGATTGCGTTAATAATTTAGACTCAATTTCGGTTTATCTTGGCACAAGTTTCTTGTATTCTTCTATAATTGGCAATGATCCCAAGCGTTGGACATTTATTAGGCTTCAAATAGTTTACCATCATCTGGCGATCATTAATATGCTGCTTTTCTTGCTGTGGAAAAGTTCAGTTTTATTCATTAAACTCGCTCCTGTTAAAATGTGATAACAGTTTAGGAAGTGCTGATGGTGGTACCACTGCCAAGGATGCAATTGGCAATGATATCATTGCTGCTGATTGGCTTAACACGCACGGCCCTGGGGACCGAACCCTCACACAAGGACTGAAGGTACAAATCAATTTTGTTGAAAATTATTGCTTAGTCCATTGCAATCATTGACTCGTAGTTTTAAAAAACTTAATAAATTGTCTTGAGATATCTTGTAATTGCCATGAACCTCTATTTTTGGTTGTGTTTATATGTGAAGAAGGATTTCCCACATTTGGAACTTACTCTGTATCTCCATATTGTGAAGTCATTCCCTTGATGCATAGATTTTTCTCGTACATGATAGGTCACTCCACCAGTAGAGTCATGGGTTTAAAAAAAATATGAACTCAAAACATTTTTTCTCCTTGCCATCCAATATTATATTATTGTGAGATCTTGAACTAGAACCATGAAAGCTTATTTGAATTTGATTATGAATTTCAGGGAGATCCAACCTACCTTGTTGTGGAAAAAGACAAAACTCTTGCATCATATGGAATCAATGCTGTCTGCACTCATCTTGGATGTGTGGTGCCATGGAATGCGGCTGAGAACAAGTTCATCTGTCCCTGCCACGGATCCCAATACAATAACCAAGGAAGAGTTGTGAGAGGGCCTGCTCCATTGGTGAGTAATACATAACTTGTGTCCATTTACTTCGTTATCTCAGTTTTCTCTCTTCAGAAGACAATTATATTATTAGTGATGCACATTGACTGGTGAAATTACTTGTGATGGTAAGTGGACGTTTTTGTGTTTTTCTTTCATGAACTGTTGAAATTGACATCTTCAAACTTTATGTGGTCCACTTTTTAATAAGGGGGAACAGCTTAGGCTTGTGTGTTCTAGCAAGATGTAATCCCCTTAACTGCCCCCGACTCCCCCCCCCCCCCCCCAAAAAAAATAATAATAAAACAAAAGATCACCATACGAATATGCCATTGAAATGATAATTATTTTGATGCTTACAAAGACCTAAGAGCCATTCTTGGTACGGAGCATTATTAGAAGTGCACCTCCTTGCTTATTTCATTTTTGGGAAGTCCTAGACAAGGAAATGCGCCCCTCAAGTTTTAGTATTTTACAATGCTTCAGAAACAGCTTAGCAAATATAATATTCATTTCATATTGCTTTGATGCGAATTTTACTTGTAATGAGGTTGTTGTCACCTTTTTCTTTTTTTTTTAGTTAGCTTTTATCTTTTCTTCTTGTTTCTATTTGAATATTGTTTATGACAATAGATTCTTGTCACCTAGAGAATTACAAGAAATTATGAGAGAACCAGGAATTAACAAGATCGTCTCTTGATTCACAAGAACTGACTAGAATCCCGTCTTTTTTGTCTTGGTCTGAGTTGGCTTTTGGCTAGATTATTGTCTTTAACTTTTAGCTAGCTTTCATGGTTTTTTTATTTCTTTCCAAGTTATGTTGGCAATCAAGTGTGACATATATTCTATTTCATAATAGCAGCACTGATGATAATAATGAAGTCCCATTCTACTTTTTTGGTGCAGTCATTGGCATTGGCTCATGCCAACATTGAAAATGGGAAGGTAGTCTTCATTCCGTGGACAGAAACAGATTTCAGAACTGGTGAAGCTCCTTG
The DNA here is from genome assembly GCA_030449875.1 of Aegle marmelos. NCBI lineage: Eukaryota > Viridiplantae > Streptophyta > Magnoliopsida > Sapindales > Rutaceae > Aegle > Aegle marmelos. The sequence goes on along the minus strand of JASUUL010000094.1, from coordinate 14,697,321 downwards.
GTGGGCTTAAACTTGTTCCAGTGCCTGTGCTTTGAATATTCAAGTTTTGGCGGGTCGGTTTGTTTTCGCCACGCTGCATGAACATACTGTTAACGGAACATGCTTTATTGAATGGAGCTTACCTCTAAAGCTACTTGATTTGAATCATGCAACCTTGTAATCTTGGCAAGATTTGACAATTTTCTCTCATCCATGCATTCTTTGTATCTCAAAAACTCATCTCCTCAACAATGGTAATGCTACAGTTTCAACTTTGGATATGAGCTTTTTATCACATATTGAGTAAAAATTTATTCGATTATCCCATCATTAACATGCCACTGAATTATTATACACTATTGAATGGCATCCGTACATTCTCATCCCACTTTGTATATGTATTATTATTACAGTTGTCAAGGATACTTCACGGGTGGGCTAATTTATCCCCTTTCCCATGTTACAAGGTCTCTTATGCAGTCAATCAATTTCTCTATATCATTAGTACAATCCCACTTGCGGGCATAGTATTTTTTTTTTTTCGTTTTTTAATAGACAAATAAACTTTTCATTACGGGCTGAAAATATCCAATAATACAACCTTATAGCAATGGAAATGCAATGCGGCTCGAATATAATATTTAGGATAACCTAAGCTTGAAGCCTCATTTACTATAGATTTTTCCTTTATGATCGAAGCGGGAGCAGGTCTAATAACATATCGGAAACCTTTTTACGAGTCCTAGCCACCTACGTCAAATTATAAGGTGAAACTGCATTCCAATAACAAAAAGGAAGGCAAGTGCACACTATATTGCAACTAAACAATTCCCCAACATTTTTATTCCTAAGGCTCCAACTTCCGTGAAGGACCATCCAACTAGAACTTGGAGCCTTGAAGCAACCTATCGGCCCCCTCGATAATTAACTCCCACGCAGCCACCACGTGGCGCTCATCTGTAAGAGAAGCGCCCACTGCAAACCTCAGCATGTATACCCCACCAACTATAGTGTGCGTTATATAAACCCGCCCCGTTAAGTTGACCCAATCAAGTAATTTCCGGTTCAACATCTCTGTGTCAGCCGAACCGGATTGCGGATACGGGTTTAACCGGAAACACACCAGAGCAAAGTGTCTGGGAACCACGATTTCGAAACGGGGGTCCGAAGTTACAAACCCCTCAAACATTTTGGCCAGCCTTATGTCAGACCGGATGTGACTTTGGAGGTTGAGCACACCATAGCTGCGCAGGACCATCCATAGCCGGAGCGACTTGAATCTTCGACCTGTACCCACTTGCCAATCTTTGAAATCCACAACCGAATTGCACTCACTCGGTTTATTTTTCAAGTACTCCGGGTCGGTGCTCAGAGCTTTGACTAGTAGGCCTGGTTGTTTGACCCACAAGCAGCAACAGTCCAAGTAACTGAGTAGCCATTTATGCGGACTGAAGCTGAAGGAGTCGACCCTTTCGATGCCATTCAAGTAGTGCCTAAACTCGGGACAAATACATGCGCTGCCAGCATAAGCAGCGTCCACGTGGACCCAAATGCCGTACTCGTTGGCCACCTCAGCAAGCGGCTCGACATGGTCAACAGCTGTGGTTGAGGTGGTCCCCACAGTTGCACAAAGGAAGAGTGGGACCAGCCCGGCCTCCACGTCAGCCTCCACAGCCCTACGGAGAAGTAGAGGAGACAGAGAAAAAGTTGCATCGATGCCAGTGGGAAGGGCGCGTATGTTGGCTGGAGAAATGCCGGCTAATTTAGAAACTTTAGCGAAGGTAGAATGGGTTTGATCGGAGCCATAAACGACAAGCTTGTGGATGTTTCCGGCACCAACGGCGTCAAGAGCCCGGTCTCTAGCTGCAATGAGGGTAACGAGAATGGAGTCACTAGTGGTGTTTTGAATAACGCCACCACCGGTCCCTGAAAACATGAAGGTTTTGGGTAGCTTGAGCATGTTGGCAAGCCAGTCCATGACAACAATCTCGAGCTCAGTTGAAGACGGGGAGGCAAGCCAGTTGAAGCCAACTGAGTTAAAGCAAGAGCACAGCATTTCTCCAAGAAAACCCGCCGTGCTTACGGTGGCAGGAAAGAATGCAAAGAAGTTTGGGCTCAACCAATGAGTCATACCCGGGATTATCTTTTCCTGAACGTCTTTCAGGATCGTTTCAAAGGATTCGGGGCGGTGCGGGGCGGAGTCGGGTAAGGTAGAACTGAGGAACCCGGGTTCGACTTGGGTGAGAACCGGGTACGATTCAATGTTTTGGTAATAGTCAGCAATGAAATCAACCATTTGGTGTGCTTGTTTTCGGAATTCTCGAGCATCTAAAGGCTTGAACTGGACAGACTCCGCCATGTTTGAATCAAGGCTACCCATGACATTCAAGGATATTTAAACTTTTTATTTTTTTTCACTTTAATATTAGCTGCCGATGAAAATATTAAAAGTTGGTGGTCGTGGTGCAAGAGTATTGTTGAAGCTAAACGTATCGTATGTATCAGTCTGCGTGTGTATATATAGAGGTGAAAGGGGAGAGGTGCATGCTGGACAAAGATTTATTGACGTGTTAGTTGGGACATGGACAGTAATAGTGCATGGATCATAGCGGTTTTTTCCTTTTACTTTTTTCCTTTTTTAAATTTACCTTACAGATAAGAAATCTGTTCAAACCATTCAAATCAGTTATGTCATGCACATAATATAAATCCATCACCTAGAAATAATTTACTGTCTGGCTACTAGAACCGTCTGCGTTATTAATTATCATAGATTTTTACATGTGTATAATATAAATCCATCCCTAGAAATAATACAAAGGGTCGTATTTAAACTAATCCTTTATAATACAAAGGGTCCAAAATTATCATCCATGTCGGTTGAGACTTCGCGAGTTATATTGCTTGAATCATAACAATTTTTGTTTTTTAAATATCACATTACAAATATGAATCTACTCAAACAACTCAAATTAATTATTTGATAGCATATTAATAAACAGATGCTTAGAAATAAACAAAAAAAAATGGGTAAATAAACAAAAAAAATGGGTGGTCATATGAGCATAATAAATTAGTACCAAAAAAATATATATAAACCTTAAAAGATAAAATTTATTTCACAACAGACATGAGATCTTAAAAATAGCTGAAGACAAAAAGAAACTTTGCCCTTAGTTTTCTATGTGTTTTTTTTTTTTAAAAAAAATACAATTATGTTTAAGCTATGGTTATCTTGAAATTGATCTACGGTAAATTAAAAATTTCAACCACACTCACAAAGTGATAAATAATAAAAAAAAATTATTATAACTTTAATCTTATAATTATAAAGAGATATTATATCTTAAAATTATTTTAATATAACTAAACCCATACAATTATTTTAGAAATAATTTATTATTTGACTATGAGCTATCTCCGACATTTATCATAGATTTTCAGTTGGATTGAGCCATTCGTGCTGTCAAATTAATATTTATCTGAACTTGCAAACCAACTGCTGACAACATTATTATTACACAAGTATTAAGCCAGAACTCGTAATGAGTGAAGTCAGCTTTCAGATACGAGTTAATTGCAGTATTTATTTTGGAACGCTGAAAACAAACCAATCCAACCGTCAAATAAATCGGAGAAAATTTTTGGTTTCGTATATTTAAAGCAACTGCCTTTTTACGGTGCATACGGTGCAGCGGTACCTACGTTTTTCATTGTCTTTAATAAAATATTTATTTATAGCCACTGAATTAATTATTGTTATCAATTTTTTAGTATAAATGTTAAAGAAAAGAGAAATTGTAATTTACAGTTTATTATAAATTATAATTTTCGATAAGTGGAATCTATAATTATTATGATGAGATTCATGTGTTTTTGTAAGAGTTATAACTTATAATAAATTGTAAGTTAGAATAGAAAAGAAGTTATACACGCAATAGAAAAGTTAATATCAATTTGTGGAAAAAGGAAGCAAAAAAAACGTGGTTCAATAAAAACCCATCCGTTTGTTATTAATTATCAATGACCTGGTCACCCCTTTTGAATATTTATGCCCTCTTCTGAAAAGTAGTACGCGGTGGTTAATACTCCTTCTTGTGGACGGTGGCATGGCAGTGATCAGGTCTAGACAAATTCTGTTCACGCATAGGCTAGCCAGCCATCATCTCTTCATTGCAGTCATGGTAAAAGGCTGTAAAGTGCTTCGTCACTTTCTAGATTAGGGATCGGTTTGGTATTACTGCTTGGCATTGGGATGATAGAATTTTTTAACGATAACTATTGTATAAAAAAATTATAATTATAAAATATAAATTAATAATATATAATAAATATAATTTTAATAAAATTAATAAAGATAGAATAAATTTTTTATTATATAAATATAAAATTAATTTAATTTAATTTAATTTTTAAATTATAATAATTATATTTATCAAATATATTAAGATTATTATTTTTAAATAACAATTGTCCAACCTCATTTTTAAAATAAGCCTATATCTATGATATAATAATTTAATTACTAAAACAAACTGAGGAAGGTGTATGAGAACATATTGTAATAATAAATTATAACATTTGAGCATATTGGTTAGATTAAGATATTTTTGTATTCTTGTTATGATTAGATTGTGTACATTTGAATTTATCAAAGTTTGCCTTCGCCCTTCGTTCACCTGTTTATCATTGTTTGATGAATAGTGTTCTCCGTCTTTCAAATATATATAATTAAAAATTAATTTATAAAAGTATGCCGTACATTCGCTTCTTTCTATCGTTCGTGTTCTCCGTCTTCGAATACAAAGTTTCGCTTACTTATCAGAGGGTAATTGTCTAAGTCATGCTCATTTTCTTTCATTACATATTGCGGGCGTAGTTTCTGAAGTGGTGCTCGCACTAGGGCTTGCCAAGTGAAACAATATGATTGCCTGAGCGCGCCACCGCCGCCGCCGCCACCCCCCCCCCCCCCTTCTCTCTTCCTCCCCCACAAAACAAATATTTTTATTTAGGATCCACACGGTGCTGTTGCTGGCCCTGACACTCCAACAAATATTTACTTGTTTATTGGAAACGTGGCTACCTTCGATTGTTTATGGGGAACACTCAAGAACGGCCAAATTTGCTGACCACGAGCTTCATTTCACAGCCCTTTTTGTTGACATCATTTCTCAGGATCTGAATTGAGTGTTAAGAACACTCATATGTCGCTAAATTTACTGGCCACGTGCTTGATTTCATAAGTCTATTCCCATGATATTATTTGACGAGGAATTGTTAAAGATGCGGTTGTTGTAATTTATAATTTTTTTAAAATTATGTGAGTCTCATTAATAATATGTATTTTTTACATGATTTTTAAATAAATTATAATTTATTACAGTTGTAAGTTAACAAAATTCTATTTAATTAGACTTGCATTAAATGATGAGTTGATTCTTTTAATAATTTTTTTTAAAAAAATACAATTAATCCTTATAAAAAAAATATATAACTAATTAAATTTTAATTTTATATTACTATACGTGCACATATTTAAAAAGAATTTAAAAAATAAACGCAAGTCAGCTCAATATAAGATTTATGACCTATTTACAAGAAATTTAATGTCAGCAGGCAATAGGCATGGACAAGGGACTTCCAAATCCACTAACGAATTCTTATTAATACTTAATCGCTGGATCGAAGTCTTATTCACTAGGCATTTAATGCCATACAAAGGAGGTATGGGACAAGGGAATTCCAAAGTATTTGAAAGAAAACGTTTTGGGTACTCGGAAATCCACAATTCCTTTCTCACTTTTTCTTCTTTTTTACGCACACACTTTAATTAGTTATGATAATATATTTATAGACAAATAATAAATGAATAAGGAAGAATATTTTAAGAAAACGTGACTCAGGATTGCTTATGTTAGAAGTTATCGATTCAAATAACTTCGTTTCTTATTAAAATTGTTCTTCTTTTCCATTGGATAAATTTTTTTAATTATTATTTTTTATTCATGACGTGGGTACTGATTATTTTGGGGATTGAAATCCACCGACACCGGTCGATAGTGGATACTGCATGGTTCATATAAGACATTTAAAAGCTTGCGAACCAATGAATAATTCCCAAACTGAACTTCGGGATTAATTAGGATTGTTGAATAAAAAATCTAATGATGTTTTCATGGATTTTCATGCTTTCCCGGGACTGTTACAATTTGGCCATCCGTTTAAAAACTCTCACTCGATGTGCCGCAGCCATGACGAAAATGTTGACCATGCAAACATCATATGTATGTGATGACGACCTAAAATAGAATCTGTTGTGAGAGATCTTCTAGCTTGGTTGGTATGGTGACTTTTAAAATATGGTAAATGCTTCTTTCAGTCTTGAAAGTTTTAAATAATTTATCCGGTTGATTTATGTATTTTAAGAATTATTTAAATATAGTGTTTATATTCGCCTCCATTAAAATTTATTTAGTTTTTATTTTTCACCTGTTGTTCGTCAAATTTTTAAAAACTTTTAATTTCTTGTATTTAAAAAAAATATTTCAATGTTGAACATTAGATCCAACAGTTATAAGAATTAAGACAATGATATTTTGGGTAATTTTTGAAAATATAAAGACAAGTGGATAATTATTTCAAGCCATGCAAACTAAAGGAGAATTCCCCAAATAAAATAATTAGAGCTAATTGCATTTAATAAATAGTAAGGTGCAGATAATATTAGCTAAACATGGAGAAGAAGAAGAAATCTAGGAGCTCCTTCCCACCTCTTTCCGCTAGAATTTTTGTTTCATTTTAAAGTTTATTTTTACTTCTCGTTTTCTTCAAACGGGAATGTTTATATTATCTAGATCTATAATTTATGTTTTTTTTTCCAATTTTTGACCTTGGATTTAAACACGAGGCGGATTAATTTGACAGTCCTGTTGCTTTTTTTTTTTTTAATCTCATGAGGACTTATCTTTTAGATTTAGAAATTTCACAGTCCAGATTCAGTGCATTTTTGGAATTATTGTAGATTATCAAATTTTGAATAATCTCTTATTTGAGATTCTAACACCCAAATTATGTTTAAATTGTCAAATTGTTTTACAAGTATAGCTGATTTGGGTTGTTCTTGTTCATTTGGACCCTAATTCACAAATAATCATCAAATACAAAATTACTGAAAATGAGTTAAGAGTAAATACTGAATGAGTGATTATTCGACAATTCGCTATAATCTCAAACATGCACTTAATTTGAAAAATTTCAAGCCGAAAAAAATTGATTTTTGGGTAGAGCCAAATCTAATGTAAATGGTAAAACTAAAAAGATATCTGGCTGTTATAGTTTCCAGTTTAGGGTCTTTATTGTACATATTATTTGCTGGCAGAGACATCCTGAAAAGGTATCCCTTATACGTTATGGCTCTTGGCATATTCGTACATATAATGATAGTAAGACTTGACTAATACGTCTACAAATAAATGTTGGATTTGTCTTCCTAATGACATATATGCAATTGAGTTAACTTCGTCTTAGTGTCAAATTCAAAACTGACAAACGAGCTTACGGAAAAAGATGAAACTGTGACATCTCCATTCCATATGCACAAAAAATGTGCAAACGTTTGTTGAAATTCTTGTAATACTATCATAATAAAACGCTAGCTAAAGATGAATCGTCATTTAATAGTGATCGTTGTTTATTGAGAAATATAAAGACTTTTGACTAAATAAGATGATATGAAGTGACAACTAAAAGAGTTTCCAAGCAAAGTTGTTGATAGGTGTTAGAAACAGTCAATTTCGATCGTGCAGACATTTTAGGATATTGAAAAGTACCTGCAAAAATGATAAGCTTGGCCGGTAATTTCAACTAGCCTTTGTGAAAAAAAAAAAAAATTGACGAAAAGGAATCGGAATAGATTATGTGATCAGCTACTTTTTACTTAATCCGAAATAACTCGGAAAGAAGGGTCCTCTTACCATACCACTGTGGTATGGTAGGTGTTTTCCAGAAAAAATATGATGTGTGAATGCTTTATGGGTCCTTATAATTTGAGACGATTATTCAGTTAGTCTTTATATCATAAAAATTACTGAAAAAGTCCACATTGTATAGATATTAATTATTCTTTATTTTCCACTTGTTGCATGTCAAATTTACTTGGGTTTTAGGTTATATTAATATAAACACTATTTATATTTACAAAATTAGATCCAATGATTATGAAAAGCACGACAAGGGAAAAATAATATTTAAATAATTAATTTTAAAAAATTAAAGAACTTACAAAGTAATTGCCCCCAATTATGGAGTCTAAATGAGCATTTACTAAAATAAACCATCTAGCTAACATCTGCAATAATTTAATTCCACAAATATACATACCAAGTTTAAAATAATTTATTTATTTAATTTTTTGAAAGGAATTCATTACAATAATATCCCTATATGGTTATAACTTAACAGAAGTATAGTTACAGAAAATTATTATTTATTGCAAGGATATGGAGATAATGTACACACTACATTAATGATTTACTAATGAAACATGTCAAATTCAATATATCAAAAGACAAGTACATATATCTATATATTATTGTTAAGAATAAAGTCATCTTATAAGCCTTTAAATATTTAGAGTAATAATATAGTCATAAACAAACTTTTTATGTATAAATTAATGTGGCATGATTTAATTAGTTTGACTAAATATCTATTATCCCACATGATTTGTTTTAATTATTTTACATTTTTATTCAACCAATAAGTTAATACAATATCTATTTATATAAAATAAATTTGTATAAACATTTGTGACTGTATCATCACTTAAATATATATATTTTCTTTAATATTTTTCACTCATTATCTTATTTTACTATGTGAAAGTGAGTTCTTTTAATCTCACGTAACATAATAAATTTTGTTAGTATATAGATAATTGTTACTATATAAAATGAATTAGTATTTTCAATATTATATATATCTATATATATGTGTATGCCTTTTCATTTTGATTTTTTAACAATTGGAAGAACTTTTGTTCGGCACAAACGAGTAAGAGTAAAGGATTCCCTTCCGTTAAAAATACAAAATAATAATTTGTTGACTTCCCGCCAACCAAAGGATATAGCCTGTGTTATTATTATTATTATTATTATTATTGGTAAAGGAAAGTAAAACTTTCAATTGGCTAATTAAAGGCTGAAGTTGTAATATAATAAATTATCAGTTAACTAATTAAAATAAAGAAAATGTTAAGTTATAATTGGATGTAATTTATACCACTTATATAAATAATAAAAAATTCTATTCTAATCATTATTCATATAAATAATATAAGTTATATCTAAGGTCTCTTTAAAATAAAACCTTATTTATTTTTATCTTTGTGGTGGCTCAATTTGGCACGATTTACGGTGTCGAACATAACGAGGCACTTCCTAGTGCTCTGTCCAACTCCCGTTGACCCCCAAAAAGGCCAAAAAAAAAAAAAAAGTACATAGTTTTATGTTGCGGAGGACAAACACGTGTGTAAAGGGAGGTTCAAGAGACATAAATATAAACATAATTTTTTATAGTAATTTTGAATTAACCATTAGATTTAAGAAAAATAAATGTGAAGATTAAATGGCATGAATTTATTAATTTTATTAATATTTTTCTTCTCTTTTCTTATTAATTTTCTATTCTCTCTCCTCCTTCCACATAATTTCTCATCTCTCTATTTACTCAACTAGTCAACCGAAATCTGTTCATATATTTTTTGTATAACAATAGAGATGATATCACTCAAAATAATTACAGATTTTAATTCAAAATCTTAAGATCATATACCAAAGTTGTTCACTTTTTACAACTTAGAAAAAGCAACAACAAAGCCAACACTGATTTTCGATTCACGTTAATGGTCATAATACATAAGAATGGGATTCACGAAGAAGCACCCACAAATTGTTTGGCTATTTTCCTTACTCATGGTTTCCATATGCCTCAGATTTGATGGTCAAATTAATCAGTGAAGGAGTTGTATGGACAAAAGATTCGTGTGCCATGAAGGAGTTCTTTGAACAAAAGATTTGTCAGTTGGAAAGGAAAAGTGACTTGTTTTCGGTAAGTGAAGAACTAGGAGAGTTACACACACACACATTGGAGAAAGACTACATACATACGTACATATAAGTAAGCATTTGAAAATTACGAGTCTTAATTTGAAAGCATGTTAATCAGAAAAGGCACCCAAGAGTCTTATGTTTTGGTGACGATCAGTGAGCATTTGAAAATTATGACGCAAAAGACTTAATGCCCCGATTTGAAAACCAAAAAAAAAAAAAAAAAAAAATCAAAGAAGCGAAAGACGACTGACCGATTTTGATTGTTATCTATTTAATGATGCGCGAAGAAGAGAAGACAAGGCGATCGTAGTCCGCCTCCAATTTCGGGACAAATATTTCTAAATATTGCCGTCAAATGGATTAGTTGACGTGGAGATCTCGGCCAGATATGAACCATGAGGTAAAGATGGTACAATTAAAGACTAATGTGGAGTGTATGCTTACGTATATGCATTGACCTTGCTGGCCAGCTTAAAATTTTCTAAATGTTTGCGATGGTGAACTTAGAATTGGAATCACGAGGCTTAGAAAAATTATGATATCTTGGACTGAAAGAAAGTATAATCACAGCGCATTGGAACAGGTTGTCTCGAGTGAATTAACCATTGGAGTACTCGGGAGCCATGGCAGTCGGCACCATACTTTCAAAGAAGTGGCGGCCCGTCGATAAGAACCATATATTGTTGCCTCCATTGTCAAACATTTAAGAATCATAAAAGAATATTTTTCGTAGGTTAACAGAAACCGTAATCATAATGATTTACATTTGCTTATTCTTGACAATATTTTATTCTTTAAGGTGGCACCTTTTTTTTTTTTTTGAGACGGGATTCTAAAAAAATTTTAAATTAGTCTGAATTTTTAATTGAATTAAATATCTAAAATGTAATGATGAATTTCTTTTTTGTCTAAATTGTTATAACAAATATTAAAAAAAAAATTTCCAACTTAAAAAGTCTTAAAACCAACGCCTTCATATTTTTGCGCGTATGAATTTTAAATGTTAAGTAAAGAACAAGCATCGCAACTAATATAAATGAGATAAATATTTTATAATAATATAAGTTATGTTCATCTCAGTACAACTCTTTCCACTGTAAAATAGAACATCTTAATCACTTTTATTGTAGGTTTATGATGTATTATATGAAAATTATTCATAAAAAATTTGTGAAGATAAATAATACAAATTTCAAGAATACTAAAAGTGAAAATAATAATAATAATAATAATAATCTACTACCATGTAACCACAAATTATGGAGATGAATAGAAATGCTAATTAGTAAGTTTTATTTGGGTATAGATGAAAATAAATTAACTAATAGAAATACTTCAGAGAATATCTTTTAGTAATGTCAATAAGACTTTTTAGATAAAATAAAAATTAAAAAAATCACTTCATGGCTAAAAATTTTTATTACATTAAAAAAATAGACTTAACTTGTTAAAATTAAGTCCATTCAGTCATTAAGTTAAAAAAACAAGTATCCACTACATGTCATACTAATTTATTTCATTTCAAAGAATCGAAATGTTATATAAAGAAATCCAATATTTTTTTACTAATGTAAAAAGCGGCAATCGTGTTTTGATTTTAGAAAATCTTGGTAGATAGAAAAATCCATTAATTAAATTAAAGTATTTTAATGGATGCTATTTTCGATCATAAGATTTAATATGTATGATTTGCTAGATACTGATATACTTATTTCTTGTTTAAACAAATAAGATAAACTAATTTTTACTTTTTGCTATTGCTTTACAATTTTAACTCTTTTTTTGTTTGGGATGAATGGTAGGTTTGGCCACATTCGGGATAAAATAGCAAAGATCAAGAGAACTGTTAAATTTATTATTATCACTATTATTTTTCCCTAGCAACATGCAGTTTTAATGGACTTTTAAATTCAAGGAGTAAATTTGAGCGTTGTTTTCCACAAATTCATTTTAGTTAAGTTGGAGGAGTTTCATTATCATCACTTAACTTTTTCAAAGCAAACAAACAAACCAAAAAAACTTTCCGGTCTGATCCTCGTCTCTGTGCAGTCTAAATCACTCTTCTTCTTTTTCTTCTTCTCCGTTCGTAAACCACAGATTATAACAAACAAAACAAGTATATAAAAGGAAAATTATCATTTCGTGTACTCTAAATTATTCTATTATAATAAATATTACAATACCTTAAAGATGTATTAATCATCTATTTTAAATTGATAAAAGTTATCTACCTATTCCTAAATCGTCAATTACTATTTTAAAGTTAATTAAATTATAATAAATTAATATTTTGTCCTTAAAATTTAAATTAAAGTAAAGAAAAAAATCATATTTATACCTTTAAATTTTTTTATTATCACTTACATATCCTTAACTTATCACTTATATCATTATTTTTATATGAAAAATTCTAATTATCACCCCCAACGTTAGTAGATAGTAAATAAAATTTTTTTTAATTTAGAGTGAGTGATTATATGTTTAAAATATTATAATAAATTTGATAATAATGTAAACCAATGATATAGGAGTGATAATTTTTTCATAAACAATTAAAGGCGCCATTCGAGTCCCGCAAGTACATGCCGCGCCGACCATTCATAACAATTACAGCACCACATGCGCATCATCAACCAAAACCATCCCGCCTGTGAAAGAGCAAGTCTCCTACTAAAGTCTAGTCAACCAATTAATGTTATTCATAGTTACAATAAAATAATTTTATTTATCTTTTTAAACAAGAAAAATGTTTGAGTTTTCAACCGTGGATATATATGGATCTTTATTATATTAAAACGACTACTTATTATTGGTATTAAGCCAATGTCTAGCAATTCACACATATTAAATCTTATGGTCGAAAATTGGATCCATTAAAATACTTCAATCTAATTAATCGATTTTTCTATCTATCAAGATTTTCTAAAATCCAAAACATGATTGCCGTTTTTTACATTATTTAAAAATACTGGATTTCTCTGTATAACATTTCAATTCTTTGAAACGAAATAAATTAGTGAACTTTTTTAATTTTCTATGACATTTAGTGGTGTTTATTTTTTTAACTTAATGAATAAATTGACTTAATTTTAATCAATTAAGTCTTTTGTTAATCTAATAAAAAATTTTAATCATGAAGTCCTTTTTAGAAAAAGAACATTAATTTTTTTTTTAAAGAATTTTATACATAAGACACATATCAATTTTATTATTCTAGATTTAAAATCTATAATCAATAAATTCTCTGACCACGCCATAATTATATCAACTTAGGTTCCCTATAACTGCTAGATTGTTTGTAATATGAATAGACAGTAATATAATTCTGAAACTAAAAGTAAAAAACCAATAAAATGTTATGCTTTCAATTGAGAGTTTATAGGAACCCATGGGGAGTGCTTTTACAATTGCAACCCTACAAATTTTTATTGATGAATAGGAGGTTTGGCCACATTAGCAATAAAGTAGCAGAGACCAAAAGAACTATTATATTAAATTAAAATTTTTTTTCCTCACAACATGATGTTTAAATGTACAATACAGTCCAACTAAGAAACCTTTGTAATTGACGCATTTTATATAACTTGTGAAAAGAAGATCTATAAAATATATAAATAAATTTTTTTATACACGTTCCGTCACTCTGTCATAATGTGCGTGATGACACACAAAAGATCGTGGCTTGTTATATCAAACAATCCAAAGTGCTCTCCTGAAATATTTCACGGTGACCGCATTACATGATAATGGAGTGACAATGGAAAAGAAATAGCGCGTCTGTAATGACGTTGATGATGGTGTTGTACAATTAGCATTCAGGGGTAATACGATAATTGCAGAAGTGAAGATTAATGGGAAAAATAAAGCGGCCTGCTAACATCTCCTCTACATAATAAGGGCTTGGACTCGTACTCGTCCATTCGAAAGCCAACGCAAGGTAAATTACAGCCGACAACCAACATAAACCGCAGAGTACACAATATCTTCAGGGGAAGAAATGCCTTCGACCCAAGTCCGGTTTTCTTGGGCCTTGATTTGTCCTGATTTGCCCGGGACTTTTTCAGCACTCATGCGCGCTTGGGTTTTTGTCTAGTCCAACAACTCAATAAATACGTAAAAAAAAAATAATAAAACAATTTATTTTAATATTCATTTAACCCATTCACGGCTTACATTTAAAGTGGAAAATGCTTTAAGCCCAAATTCGAAAGTTTGTTCTAATAAAAACAAAAATTTGTAAACTATAAATTCGTAAATATAGCAAAAAAGTTTTAAAAAAATATAAAACATAAGATTTTGGTTTTTATGCTTGGCCCAAAAAAACTCTGGTCCGACAAAAGACAAGGCCAAGCTTTGTCAAGCCAGGCCCCAAGTCTGATGACATGCTTTCGGCATTTGTGATGGGAGGTGATTTCTGATCCGTGAGAAGGATTACTTGAAATATTCCACTTGAAGACGCTTTTCAGTATTCCTATGGGTAAGGGTAATTAGGACTTTAATTTCCAATAAATAAGGATTTTATGAGAATTAAAAAAAATAATTATTATTATTTATATTAATATTAATATTTGCTGACATCATCATCAAGAATATTTGAAAACAAAAACAAATAAAAAACTTAAAAGACGTGCACCAGCCGGGAATCGAACCCGGGTCTGTACCGTGGCAGGGTACTATTCTACCACTAGACCACTGGTGCCGCAACATTTAATTCGATTATGTTTGGAAACACTCTAATTTAATAATGTCATTTGTTTTTTTTTTTCAAAATCTCAGGTCGATATTGTGTTACATGCAAATCAGCTAATCTAATTCAAAAACTATCTACAGTGTTGCCAATGCGGCCATAAAACTTTGGGCGCATAGGTTTGAGTTCGAACTCTCTTTTTTTGTAAGAGTTTATTTATCTCCTTACACTAATGATAAAATAATTCTTCCTTCAATATTTTAGTGAAGGTTGACCTTTGAGTTATTAAAGTAAAGTTTCAGTTAATATTTAATTATAAAATATCAATATAACTCTAATTATAACATATTAATACAAACATATATATATACAATAATTTTTTAATTGAAGATTTTTAATTTTAATAAAATTAGATATAAATTAAAAGACTAAAAAAAATTATATTTAAATATATTATAATAAAGAATATAGTACATTAAAATCTATACTAACTTTATCTTTTAATTTATTTCTGATTTAATTAAAGTAAGAGATTCTGGTTTGAAAAGCTATTTTATGCGCACAAGGCGTTAACAGTAACACTATCTTTATACTTTTATAATAATTTAATAAAATTGATGGGCGGGTGCGAAAACAAGGCAGAAAGAGTGTTCACGCTAAACTAAACCTAATGACTGGCACAAGCTTATAGGCACAAAATATTCTCTTCTACGATTCCGATTGACTAGAAAAATTAAAAAGAGTCGTTTCTAATCCATACTCTTCGTTTTTCACTTGCTTCCCAGAATCTACACACAAAAGTTTAAGAATCCCTCGCGTACGTAACTTCCCACTTTGTAAAAGGTACGCTCATAGATTGAATTCTTACGGCCTTTTAATTGTCCGTGTGCAATGCATTGTCATTTCGAAGATTGCTTATTAAGTGTAAATGAGTAATGATCATTCAGCCTTTGGTTGCCAAAATTCTGTACTGGCAATGATTAAAGAGAGTTTGGTTTAATAACTCCATACGTCAAAGTTTTTTTTTTTTTTTTTTTACAATTTTTTTTTCAAAGGAAAATGATAAAGAGTGTAATGGTGAAACAACGGTAACGAAAACCATCATCATAAAACCGTATTACTTCAGGATTTTACAATTGTTTTGTCGTTATTGTATCGGATTCTTCGGTTCAGATATCAGTACTTTTTTTTAATTTATAACGTCAGATATCTTATTAAAAGTGCATAGAGAGACCAGAAATCTATGTTCTAGTCTCTGTTTCCATACAGAATTGAGCTATATGGTTGTTCTAATTTGCAATTGTTTTTTAAGGGTCCTTGAAGAAAGTAATTATGGTTTCACCAGATAAGGCTCCGGATAGGCTTGAGGTCAGTCATTAAACCCTTTGATTCTTTCCCCGGAAACAAAAAAATTGTTATGTTTGATGTGTTTTTTGCTGCAATTCAGGGAAAGTATGCTGCTATGGTTGTGTGCTGGCTTCTCGGAAACGGGTGTCTCTTTTCATGGAACAGTATGCTAACAATAGTAGATTACTATGTGTTTTTGTTCCCGGTAATTTTCACATCACCTTCCCTGGTTTCAGTCTTAACACGACTTGTAACCATTGTAATCAGTCCTAAATCTCATATACAATATGTAATGTGAACTGATTTTGCCGTAATATAAAACCTGGAGATTGGCTTTAAAATGGTTCTTTTAGTGCTTTGCAGTTTGCTTGTCTAAGATATAAGCTAATTAGATCATGTTATTGATAATTTATATATGACAGGTTGAATTCGCCGATTGAGAAAATAGTTTATCTCAACTTCTGCACTTTTAGTTTTGCCATTTGGTAGCAATCTATAGGGGGAAAAAGGCCAGTGAAATAGAATGTTTTCAACAAGTGCCACAAAAAATGAGCATGGATTTGATACTCAAGTGTGTTGCAAAGTTCCCTTTGAAAGTGTTTTCATAAAATAGAAACCCACTCATTCAATTGCAAAGCCTGTCATTTCTCAAATGAGCTTCATTTTCTCTGCCTTTTTCCTTTTCTTTTTCCACTTCTGCCTCACATACATCAGGTTTTGTTCTCTTTCATATTTAGATGCTTGTTTTTAATTTAATAGGCATCATTTTGCTTCAACCAAAATTAACTCTTGAATTTTTCTTAAGATGCATTAAATACTTTATTGAGCTATGGGATTCTGAATTTCAAGATCTATTGTCACATCCTAACTTTGTTTTATATTGTATCCTAAAGTGTTGTTACAAATTGTTGTGATGTTTGCTGTGTTTACTACTTTAGCAAGAGATTGACTTGAGTTTTAATTTATTTTTGCAGCAATACCACCCGTCAAGAATCCTCACTCTTGTTTATCAGCCATTTGCCCTTATAACACTGGCAATTCTGGCATACCATGAGGCAAAAATCGATACTAGAAGAAGGATTATCTTTGGATATATTTTGTTTTTCACAAGTTCTTTGTTAGTTTTAGTTGTAAGTACCATGCATTCCTTCTGAAATTATACTATCTAGTGTACATTTGAACATTTATGGGATATCTTCCACTAGCTTAATTCATTATCCCTTGAAACCAGCTTGATCATTGTACTTCATTCTTCTGTGTTAGCTGGATTTAGCTACATCTGGAAAAGGAGGACTTGGAACTTTCATTGGAATTTGTGTCATCAGTGGTGCCTTTGGACTTGCAGATGCTAATGTACAAGGAGGAATGGTTGGAGACCTTTCCTTCATGACATCTGAATTAATTCAAGTCGGTATATGTTGTTACCATTGCTATATTCCAATGATTTATCTGTTTTGATATTCTTGTGTTTTGATTTTAAATTTGTAATGTTCTCTCCTGTTCTGCATTCTTCAGTCTTTCCTAGCTGGTTTGGCTGCATCAGGGGCTTTAACCTCTGCCTTGAGGCTAATCACAAAAGCAGCTTTTGAAAACTCAAAGGACGGTCTTCGCAAGGGTGCCCGTAAGTTCAAATTCTTTTTGTTAGTTTGTTCTCTCAGGAAAGGGGGAAAAAAGACAGCTTTTATTTGTTATCAATTTGGTTAATACTGATGACTTCACTGTTTTTTGCAGTTTTATTCTTTGCCATCTCATCATTTTTTGAGTTTCTTTGTGTTATTCTCTATGCGTTTGTGTTTCCTAAAATACCTGCCGTGAAGTATTATCGCAATAAGGCAGCCTCAGAAGGATCCAAAACAGTTGCATCAGACCTTGCTGCTGGTGGCATCCAAATGTTATCCAGAGAAGAAGTATTTTCCTCTTTGCCGATAGGCAAGTAGCGCCTTGTAAGGCACAATTACTGAGTTTTTTATTTTCTGCTATGTTATGCAGGTTGAGAAACACTCTGAGCGCCTTAGCAACAAACAACTATTGCTTCAGAATATCGACTATGCGATTGATATGTTTGTCATTTATACACTGACATTATCTATCTTTCCTGGATTCTTATCTGAAGATACTGGATCACACAGTTTGGGTGGATGGTAAATGACTTAGTTAAATAGTTTGCAGTTCTGTGGTGGTATCTCTTGTTACCACACATAATTTTTTAAATATCCATTTATTAGTAAATGTGTGAACATACATTAGAGTGGTATTCTGATATAATGCGTCGAATCTCAGGTATGCAGTTGTTTTGATAGCAATGTATAATATAGGGGATCTAATTGGGAGATACATTCCACTTTTGAAATTCCTGAAGTTAGAATCAAGAAAATGTATCACGGCTGCAACTCTTTCTCGTTTCTTACTGGTACCAGCATTTTATTTCACAGCCAAATATGGTGACCAGGGATGGATGATAATGCTAACATCTTTTCTGGGTTTGAGCAATGGTTACCTCACTGTTTGTGTACTCACTGCTGCACCTAAAGGCTACAAGGTTTGTCCGTTAAGCGTTAACTTAAAAGTATCCATTTCGTGAGAGTTTTAATCCATGGTGGTTAACAAATACCATTGGCCTTCATTTTTTTTTTTTTTTGTAGGGACCAGAGCAAAATGCACTGGGAAATTTGCTTGTGTTGTTTCTATTGGGTGGGATCTTCGCTGGTGCTACACTTGACTGGCTGTGGCTTATCGGCAAAGGATGGTAAATTCAGGGTCATATGTTTTGAAGTGAATTGAGAAAGAGATTTGTGTACGTTTTACTAATTCAATTTTGTCCTCCTAAGTCTCATTTTCTCGAGGAGGAACAGCACGTTCACGTGAAAAAAAGGAGGGGGGGGGGGAGGGGGGGATAAACGACAAACATTCAACCGCGATTCTCTCCCTTGATAATGGGAAATCATACAAGTTTTGTTTTTTGTTTTTATTTTTTTATTCATTAACGTGAAGATTTCCAATGAAATTTCCTTTTTTTTTTTATAGTTCTAATTTGAAGCATATTGTATGCTGGTTGTTTTAACCAAATGACAGAGATTTTGGTTCTTTCAAAAAATTACCCATTTCTATGCAACCAACATACTCAGTCTTAGGGATTCGTTTCACGACAAACTAGCAAAGCCCAATGAAGCTAACTAATTTCGATGAATTTATTTAAATTTCAAATAAAACCCATAAAGTTTTGACTTGCAAAAATAGGCACATGAGAAAATTTCCAGTAAAAAGGATAAGCATATGACAAAAATATATTAATATATATATTTATATATATACACCTAGCAAAAGTAAATATAAATGGTAAGGGTAACTGGGCAAACTATTCGTTCTCCTCGTACTAC
Organism: Aegle marmelos; assembly: GCA_030449875.1. Classification (NCBI taxonomy): domain Eukaryota; kingdom Viridiplantae; phylum Streptophyta; class Magnoliopsida; order Sapindales; family Rutaceae; genus Aegle; species Aegle marmelos. The sequence goes on along the minus strand of JASUUL010000094.1, from coordinate 14,677,822 downwards.
AGGTTAAAATAAAGCTGAGAAGGAATCTGCAATTTTACCCTGGGCAAAATGACGAAAAAGACTTTGTCTCCTAGCTTCACGTGACCTCAACAGAAACGCAAAAATAACAAAAAAAAATGCACAGATGCCAGCCAGGCCAGGGGCCATCGCCACCGTTGACCCCGCTAGACAAACAGAGAAAACAAAATGATAAGGGGTAAAAACGGAACTAAAATTGCACGAACATTTTGCGGCCGCGTCGGTGAAGATGACGAAGATTGGGTTTTTTCGAACTGGAGAGAATCAACGGCCAAGGGCATGTTCTCTTGATCGGGGCTGCACTTGGACTCGTGAGGTGGGTGCGCACTGTACATTATGGCCCGCAACACGGCTGAAACGGTGGGGATGTACGCCGTTTTGTTGCGCGCCAGGAGCCACGTCAGCCCCATCAGCTGGCAGTCCCTGCTGAACATCTTGCTTGCCCTGTTGTCTTCGTGTTCTGCTGTGCCGTTCTTGTTCCCGCCCTTTAGCTGCAATAATTTATCGAGCACATGAAAGGACATTTTAGACCAAGAAATAGTTTGGTTGCAAACGGGTCAAATTGCGTCCAATGTAAAAGCGAAATATGCACACGGCGACGTCGTTTTCTAGGGTCTAGCGTTAACGTATTTGGTTGGTTTCACAAAGCCGTAAAAGCACAGCCCTAAAGCTTCACTTTTCGTGCCCATGGCTATCTAGCTATCTGTGTGCCATTATCAGTAGTAGGTAAAAGACTAATGCTTATATTATTTGAAATATCTTTTTTGATTTGTTAACAATCAGAAGCTTTAAGTTGGTAACAAAGAGTTCCCCACCAAATAACAAAAAGACAAGTGTTTTGTCCTAAGTGAGAGTCATAAACTCATTATTGTTCTCCACTAATTTTTTTCTTTAAAAAAATAAAACTAATAGTAAACACGAATACACGACAACGTTTCAAAATTCACCAAAATCGCTTAAACCATTTTAAAAAAATTGATTTAAAAAAAAAATCTCTGAACAAGTTTAAAAATCTCTCAATCACTTGGATTCATCTGGATTTGGCCTTAAAAATAGGAAAAATTGAATGAAATTAATGATAACAACGTCCTAAATAATTAAACCACAATGGAAAAAAAATGCCTTCCAAATAATTTTGAAGATGAGGTTGGCTTGCAAAAGAAAAATCTCAAGACCAGAGCCCGCCCCCATTTCATCTTTTCTAATTGAAAACCAATGATTTAGAAAATCACACAAACACTCAATACCCACATTTTCATTATTGTCCAGTTTCCACAGCACATAAAAAGACCATTAAAAAGATAAAAATAATTCCTTTGCGATGAATCGCTTTTATGAATTTTAAGATCACACGAAAATACGCTAATAAATGCAAATCCACATAGAGAAAAAACCAACCTTTTGAAGTGCACCAAGGCATTTAGTACAGCCAGAGTACGAAGAATTTCTGCAATTCTTCTCCAGATTTTTAACAGCAGCAGTGGGCGTCACATTTCGAAAGCCGGCAGTCACATTAAACGCAGCTGGGCAGCTAAGCGAGCTGATTTGATGAAGCCTAATCCCACAAAAACACAGAATCGCATCGCAACTCGCATTGGGTTGCGGAATCTTCACGTTCTTGCTCACCAAAGCGCTTTGCAGCGAGTTGACACACTTCTGCGAGTCATCAGGCATCATGGGTTGGTCCGGTTCGGCCGCTTCAGCCGCCGCCGGGACCTGAAGAGCGTACTGGGAGTGAGCCGCGAACAGCCAAGCCGCCAGTACAGGACAGCACCGGCTCCGGTCAAGGTCACGGCCGCATGCTTCATTAACCCCGCCGAAAAGCTCGGCGGAGAGGTCGAGCCGGCAGGTGGCTGCCTCGGTCTGGACCGGGAATGCAGGGACCGTGTTGGTGGACGCGAACTCTCCCGGTTTCAAAGGCTGGCCGTGACCGGATACCGGTTCAGCGAGTAAACCGGCAAATGAGAGATGAAGAGCAGATACCAGAATCACTAACGTGAAAATAAAGGTGAAAGGTGGCATTTTCAAGTGGAAGCACTGGGGTTTTGAACGTTAACGTTGACGTTTGGTTTTTGGTTTTTGTGAATCTGCTCCCAAAATGATTTTTTCAGAAAGCAGATACACGAGATATTCAAAGTAGTAGTAGTATTTTCTTGCTTTTATAGTTTGTTTGTTTTTTTCAAAAGGGTTTCGTAGTAAACTAGAAACTGAGCACTTACGCAGAAAATGGAAAGGGGAACGAGTGTTTAAGCATTGGTCACCTAAATGAAAAAGTGTTTCGTTAATTTTCTCAATAGAATGAGTGGAGTGGATCGGAGATGCTCCAAGTTCAGAAAGCCGAGTAATCATACACTAATTTTTATAATATGTTAAAAGGAAGGGGTGGTGGGGGTAAAAGAGAAGGGCGACGGGGTCCATGAAGAGGGATTCGTTGGGTTGAGACTGGAAGAGAGGGAATCAGAAACGAAAGCAGCAAAGACGAGGGGCAAGGCGGGCAAGGCGGGCAAGGCGCTTGGGTTTCGACAGGAAGAGCTGTCCGAGGATTTGGCAGCTTGTGGGGGCGTCCTTTTCTTCTTCATTCTTTATCTCCTTCTACTGTCGCAGTGTATTATATGCATAATATGCAAAGTTTCTCTTTTTTCGTGTGTTATTATTATTATTTTTTTATTTTGGTTATTTGGGAGTGTTTGGTTACAACTTACAACTCATACTCGCTCGTCGTTTTTTCCTTTTATCAAAAACGAAATCTGTTGCTAGGCTAATTTGTCTACGCGCATAAAATGATAAAATTCACGGCTACAATAATAGCTCAGCCTTTAAGATATGGAACCCAAAATAAACAAACCAACAAACAAATAAATAACGGTAAGAAAAAGAGAATCAAAAGATCTGTCCATATTATTACCTGCAAGTGTCGCCGGCAATATACCAATTATTAGAGATTTATAATTATCAATACAAAAAGATGTTGGTTCACTAGTGTCTGTTCAATTCATGTTCCATGGGATATAGTTCGAGCAAGAAACTCGTGAATGAAAAAGGAAGCACCAACGTAGAAAGGCTAAATTTTAATTTACCCCCGAATAAAAGGATAATTCTCAATTTACTCAAATAATATAAAAGTTTTGATTTTACCTCATTTTCGTTCGAAAGAAGAAAATAAATGCACAACACTTCATAAAAATAATAATAATAATAATAATAATAATAATTGTGTTTTCACACTTTTCATAATAAATTAATTGTCATTCTCTAAGAATAGGTAAAATGAAGTTTACCCTTCAATTAATTTTTTAAAAATAAACTATGGTTTAAAATTAAGAATTTTTAGCTTAAACCTATATAAACAAACTTCTTTTTACAATTGAGTGGAACTATCAGCACACATTCGATATTATAATAAAATCTCTCTTTTATTGAAGTTACATTTAAGAATCAACTTAAATCTAATTAGATAAATGAATATTTTATTTTATTTTTCTTGCTCTTTAAACCCAAACAAACCTGTTATACAAATTTTTTTGCCAAATAATTCACCACCCATCTTTGTCTCGCTTTTTTTTTTTTTTTTTAGTTGAGATATGATCTCTTATGTCTCTAATTTAATTGTCTAAACCTAAAGTACTTTGTTTTCTCTACACTTGAAACTTTTTCAAACCATAATTGTGAAGTTATAAATAAAAGAACTTTTTTGTTGAATGGTGCAAAAGAAATAAATAGGTGAGTATGAATTTAAGAGTGAGAAAACCACTTAAAAGGATATGAAATGATAATTGGGATTTAGGAATGTTGATTAAAAGGATATTTTTGGAATTAAATGAAATATAGCTGAAAAGTGGATTTTAAGTGGATATTTAAAGAGGGACAATAATCCAACTCCTTACAATTTTCTATCTCGAAAAAGCTTTAAAGATTTTGCCTTGGATAAAATTAAAACTTTTCTTTTTCCTTTTTCCTGTTTTTTTTCTCTCATCTTTTGGGAGGGCAAAGGAAAAAGGCGTGATAATCGTTCATCAAAATCAGCACAAATCACACGGTGCGCTTGGACTGCGGTAGCAAAATCTTCTGGATGAATGAATCAGAACAGGAAGCAAGCTGCGACCATTCTGCTTCAATCACTTATGTATGTGACATGATACGCGATTGTCCAAATAAGACTGGTCCACCACTCTTCCCTCGGCACGTGTACTACTTTATTTTTAGATGACTAGACTTTCCATACCCCTTATTTTTCTAGTTACCAATAACACCCTTGTATAATTTGATAGTTAATGCAAATCTGTTAAAAAAAAAAAACAATTACACCTTAATTTAATCCGAGATTAATTCCTTATCATTTTCTTTATTTTATAATCTCTTTTGACACTGGATATCTCTTGCTAGTTGTTACATTGCAAGAAATCTCACTATCAACCAATTTGATAATGATATAATTTTTAAAATAGTTACTGTTAATTGTAAAAGAAATTAACTGTGAAGAGAATAAAAAAATTTGATAAAATTTATTTTTAAAAGTATTGTGAATTTTAAAATCAGTTATATTTATTTAATAAATATTACCGTTAAATTACTATAACAATATGAATAATTGAATTTGATATAATATTGAATAAAGTTCAATTACACATTTATAAATATGTGTAAAAAATATTTTTATTGTGTATATATAATAATTGATAACTAAAATAAATATTTTATATTATTAATTTTATTTTTTCTATTTTGTCATCTCTAAATAATTAGTAATAATAATATATTTAAAATTATTAATTTTATTTCTTAATTAATAAGGATAATCTTAAATTATTACAATATGTGTGTGCGCGCATGTGCGTGCGTGCACGTGTTATATATATATATGTATGTATAATTTTATTAAATATAAAATTAATTTTCAAAATCAGATTTTGAAAAGTATTCTTTTATTGCTTTTCAAGTTCTATTGTATGATGAGATGTTTTTGTCAAAAATTAGCTTCTAAAAAAGATTATCAAACATTAAAATTAAATTTTACTCTTCAAAACTAATTTCAAACTAATCCTATGGAATTAGGCTATTATTTTGAGGATGTGTGTAATGAACAATTTTTTTCTTTAATAGTTTGAATTATTTTTCTCGTTAAGGAATATATATGAAAACTTTGTCACTTATCAAGAGACTCAAAGTAATTATGATTAAAACTTAATTTAATTTAGTAATTCTTTTTTAAAAAAAAATCTTCATGGCAAAATCACTATATCCTTCCATTAACTCCTAACAGATAACAAGTCGTAAATTAATATCTGGCGACACATAAGTTGGAATATAATTTATGCATTCCTCCTATGAAATTCTAGCGTCATCGTTTGGTGAAAATTAAATCGCAGTGAAACTGAAACGAAATATATTAATTATCTTTAATAGAATTTAGAAGGGCATTATGGGCATTTCTCACATTCCTGTTAAACGCACTGTCATTTTCTCATTTCTGCATGAAGCCAAAGTGAATAAACACTGTGTATCTCAGCCCTCAGACACGATTCGTGCGTTACAGCCAATCCAAAGTACCAAACTTTTGTTTTGTTGGTTTTTTTTTTTTTTGGTTGATCTTCTTACCAATTGGCCAGCTTTTTTTTTTTATCTTTTTGAAAATAATTGGCTAGCTTTTACAGATAATATAAAACTATTATAATGGGATGTTATATTAATGCCTCCACATAAAATATCATGCGGACAAATTTTGAACCTTGAGTCCAAAGGGAATTGCCACTACCCATGTTGTCGATTTTCAAGCAAATATTGAATCTTGATTCTCTTTGCATATTCCATTTGTGCAAAAGACAAAATAACGCACACAGAAGGAGGTTCCATTACAGAAGAGAAGACACACATAAATTCTAAAGAAATGGACGCCGGGGGAAAGAGGAGTCTTAGTTTAATGACAAACAGAAAGCGTCAATCAAGCAAAATTATTCCAGCAAAAAGTCCCTTTACATAAAGCTCTACGATCTCGACTACCCATATCCAATTTTCTTTCTCTTTTTGTATGTCAACTTTTTTAACTTAGGGTTCTGGGCTTGGTCCCTTACTTTCAGTAAATATTACAGGAAAAAGAAAGCTCCTCAAACTCTTAACTTTTTTTTTTTGGTTACATTTAGGGTCTGCTTTTGAATATTTACATGAATCTTTTCTATGAAGTATCTTTTATTCTATAGCTCCAATATTTAAAGACACATAAAATGGTGGCAAATGAATACATTTTGGCTATTTTTAAAGTCATTTATTGAGTTGCAATCCATGCACGCCGGCTGGGACTCGATTGACGTCCTAAAAAGTTGGATGGGAATTTACTTATCTTTTCATAATTTAGAGTATATTAGTTATCCCTCCAACGTTAAGTAAAGGTCAAACTTCAGACCATGTTATTATTAAGTTAAGTGTCAATTGATTTATGACGATAAATATTAATAGTTAAAATTTTTTTTTCCTATTTTACCTTTTTTTAAGGGACAAATTCTTTATTATCAAAAGAAGGGAGCTACTACAGTGCATAAAAATGAGAAAAGATGGAAAGGAAAATCAAAAGAGAAAGTGATGCTTTATAAAGACATTGGTAATTGAGCTTGAAAAGTTTTCTATTTTTTTCAATTAAAAAAATAAATAAATAAACGATGGAGTCGTGAATTGGAGGGTAGGCGGACCCGAGATAAACCTTCCATGTTCGTACGATTGCCGGGCGATTTTGGTTGGCCCCAAAAAGAAATTGTAAATTGTGACAGCTCAGCAGTGACCGGTGAATATGACCCCTCAGCTTTCTTTGCGTTCTTTTCAGACATTTCGGCTGCCAAAGTTTTTCTTTTGTTATTATTGTTGCCCATTTTTGAATTATTGGAGCGAGGGTCCGACATTGGCTGCTTTATTCTTCGATTACAAATTTGCAATAGAAATAATTAAAAAGAAAAAAGAGTTCTTTTACAACTTTTTTTTATTAAACGCGTAAAGACATATTACGTCACTTTATAATAAGATATAAGGTTGTTTGGGATTATTTTTAAAAAGTTTAAAGTGTTTTTAATATGTCAAAATTTAATTTTAATATTTGATAAATTTTTATCGAAATAACTTTTAGAAAATTACTTTATTCTTTAATAGATTTTTTTAAAAAAAATTAATTCTTTAAAATTTAATTTTAAGAATTAATTTTTTTATTTAACATAATTATATATATATATATTCTCATATGTATTATATAAGTATAAGATTATCCATATTAATTAAGAAACAAAGTTGTTAACTTTAAACAGATCATCATCATCATCATCATCATCTTTTAATTATATTGAGATAAAAATTAAAAATTAATAATATAAAATATTTATTTTAATTATAAATTATTATTATACACGATAAAATTTATTTTATCTATATGTTTATAAATATATAAATAAATTTTATTCAACATCATGTCTAATTTAATTATTTATATTTCTATATCAGTTTAATAATAAGATTACAAAATACATAAACTACTTTTAGAATTTATAAAATTTTTAAAAATAAATTTTATCAAACGTTTAATTAATTATCTTCATAACTGATTATTTTTATAGTACATTAAACAGTAATTATTGTTAGACAAAACCAATTTATAGATAATCTCATATTAGATAATCAATTGATCAAATCATAATATTTTCACACGAAGATTTCAATTTTGTGTAACACCAATAATTGTGGCTCATAATGCACATTTCCAATTTGAGCTCTAGAAGATGTTCCCTCGATTCTTTTACAACATCCTCCTTTAATAGCATGAAAGAAAATCACATATCTAACTTGTAAAGCGAAAGAAAATCACACTACAATTATACAAAATAGAACAAGATAAACAAGAGATAGCCGTTTTCTAGGCAAGGAAATGGTCGGACGAGAAAATTTCTGAGATACAAGAGCAAGAGAGAGGAGCGGAGAGAGAGAAAAGAGCTTTGCATTGCATTGATCGCAAATTTTTTGCAGCGTTCTTTATTTTTCTATTTATATTTACAGATTTTTGTTTTAACTTAATACATTATGTTTAACTGAAAATTAACTTAAGTTTGATCTTGAATTTACATTTTACCTTAGCCCCAATATAGCACCATGATTGTCAATATCATCATCTGGCGCTACTTAAAAAAAAAAACGAGGGGGGGCGGGGATAAAAAAAGAGCTGATGTATCTTCTGGCAAAGTCGATCAATTATTTGGGACGGTAAAGTTGATCAATTATTTGGGAAAATAACTTTGAATAAAAAAGGTAATTTTACCATAAGACAACTAAAAGAAAGTGAGTGGTCCACGTTAATATCATTTATAGCAGCATTATGCAAGTTGGCTTTTTAACTTATCACGAAATCCTGTCTTATCTTCCCAAAAAGAATCCACGCCGAGAATGAAAAACCATTGTACCAACCTAAGGCTGAAACTGAAAGCTTCAACATCTGCATCATTGCAATAGCCAGCCCCCCAAGTTAATTGAGAAGTCACAGGTAAGTGTGTTATGGTGGATTAGAAGAGTAAGTGATAATTTTTTAGGTCGTTTTATCACAATAACTTGGACAAGTTAAGACATCAATCATGCTGAAAGCAAAATAATTTAGAAATTATAGGAGGAAAGTTATCAAAGTGGCTTTCCTTTGGTTACTAATTTTTCGAAGCATGCCAAGATTAAACAAATTAAAGCAGCTGCTTTCAACCGCTCCGGTTAATTATGTAAAGCTTTAGCAGCGCATATATGAGCAACTAGCAAACTTTCCAATTTTATATTTCGAAATGTTTTTTTTAAAAAAAAAAAAAGAAACAAAGAAAAAGAAACCCCATCTAACCTACCAGAATGTGGATTATTAACTAAGGCATAAATATTATTTTGGAGACACTTTTTCTTAGACTTATTATAGATTCAAATCCTTTTAGGATCAACTAACTTTTCAATCTAGCGATTATGTGCTCCACTGGGGTTTATAAATTACTTTCATAAGTTTTGTCCAAGGAAACAGCATTATCAAAGGATTTATATATAACGTGTGGATTTAATAAACATAAAAAATTAGTTGGTGTGTGGTTTTTTTTTTATCATTAATAATCCGTAATCCACGACCATGAATTACTTAATAATTAAATTCACACTGCAAATTGCGCTAAAGTTTTAAGAAGGTAATATCGATAGATAATAGTTAGTGTGTCATTTATTAATGGTTTCTTTGACATTAAACTTAGGCGAGTTCAATACTTAAGTGTTTAATAAGTATTAATTGTTGTGACCTAAAAATTAGGTTGATTTGATTTTTTAATTATTTGGTGAAAACCTACAATATATTTATTATTTTCATAAAAATTATTATTTAAAAATTATGTCTATTATATATTTTTATTTTTATTTTATAATTATATTTTATTTTTCTAATAATAACTATAATTTAAAATACCAAATATTGTTTAGTTAACACTTGAAAAAGCATCAGAGTGACAAATTCTTATGAAGAGGAGATCCTAACATCTCGGTAACACTGTTACTTACATAGTGCTACTAAATTTCAAGAGAAAGGAAGGCCAATTTTCAAAAGCCTAAGGCCACGAGGGTCAAAGTAATAATCATGAAAAGGATAAGAACATTTTGTTTTCAAGTTGAAGGAAACAATGCATTTAATTTGAAGAAAAAGCAAAAGAAAAGTTCAGATTTCAAGTGATGATGTAATCCTTTAAGACTCTCGCAGATGATACAATCATTTAGTAGTTTAGTTAACACGAAAGCTGAAACTCAAAAGTTTTATTTTATATATATATAATTTTTAAAATTTTAAAATATCGGTTAAATGGGCTCTGTTGGTGGGCCCTAGTTAGTAACAGTCCATTTAACATAGGCTTTAGATGTATGGCTGATGGGCCTGAACATGGGCTATACAACTAAATTGGAACATGTTAAGACTACATTAGTATTCTTTTTATTTAAATAAAATTTTTATAAAAAAAATTAATTATTTAATCATCAATAAAATGTTTTATTAAAAATTACAAAAATACTTAACAGTCAAGATTTTTAAAATTATATTATGAGAAGAATGTAATAATATTATCAAATAAGTAAAAAATATTTTAATATTTTAATATTTAAAATATTTAATCTCTATTCTAAAAAATTTAAAATTGAGTTTTTGCTAGTTAATAGAAACAAAATAATTTATTTAATATATATTTTATATAACTTATTTAATAAATATAAATATTTATTTAATCACATAAGCTTTTATCATATTTTTTTTATTATTTAATTATTTTTCAATTAGAACTTTTAAAGTTTAAATAATTTATTTTGCCTTTACTAGCAAAAGCTTAAATTTTAAATTTTTAAAAATAGATGTTGAAAACTATTTTTAAAATATTAAAATATCTAATATATCTTCTACTTATTTGACAGTACTATTTTATTTTTTTATAACATGATTTTAAAATACTTATCTATTTAAGTGATTTCATAAATTTTTAATAAAAACTCTTATTAACAATCAAACAACTAAATTTTTGTAGGTAAAAATTTTTCTTGAAAAGATATATTAAATAGAGTCTTAGTCTTCAAAAGCTCTATTAAAAAAAAATCAAACAATAAACTAAGCCTCCTCTCTTTTTTTCATCCCGCCCTATTTTTAAAATATAATGTCAAAATTTTAAATTAATCTAATTTCTCTTCATACCCGATGTAGTTTCCAATTTGTCCTTCTGCATCTCATCTTAGAATACTGTAACCCATCATTTCCCTACTTCTTTACTTCTTCCTCTTCCATTCTTTTTTTCAATTATATTTTGTAAGTCATAAAAGAAATCAGAAGGAAAAAAAAAAAAAAAAGGTGTGGAGACAACATAGAGAAATGGGAGAACAAAGTTTATAGATTTATCCATGCATGCACTCAAATTGAAGTCAAGAAATACGTAATTACTCATCAATTCACTCTGAAGTCGGCTTCAGAACCTTTCACATCAACTTTCTAATACCATGAATACATGAATTTTAAGTGCTTCCTGAAACGGACATGTGAAAGAACGACTGTGGACATAATTTTTTTTAAAAAAAAAATTTACGCATGGTTGAATTTTGTTCAGCCATTTTTCTCGTTTAAAAAAAAAATTATTTTTTAACATGAATCTATATACCTAATTCTCGGAATCACTTCGAATTTATATCAAGAAACTTCGATAATGTTGTCTTTAAACATATCTTCGATTTTCATCGAACTTCAATTCTATAAATTACAAGGGAGTAATTCTATAAATCACAAATGTTTTTTAATAATCTTAATTGCATACAAAATAAAATTGAAAATTGTAATAAGAGTCTAATGAATTAATATAAATAAAATAAAATAAGAAAATTGGGGGTTCGAACATCATCACTCTATGACTTTTGATTAATTTCACCTAGAAATTTGATTTTGCTTTGAAAATGCATCACTCTCAAAGTCTCAATGCTTCCAAGTAAAGCAATGAGAACGTCACCGTCACATTCACCAGCTTCATTCACGGATCACCCATTATTTCTATTTTGACCTGAAAACTGAAAAATTCACAATTAAGCCATCACAAAATACATGTCCAAACCATAAGCAAACGGCTAATGGAAATAAAAATGGCACTTTTTGACCCAAAATAGACTTGATTAAACTTTTCCAGCTCTGTTTTCAATCAATAATTTCCAACTTCTAAGCTTTGCCTGGGAGTTCTCCTTCGCTTCTGAACGCACACGTTGTGTTCCCTTTTTGTAAGGCTGCGGGATTGCTGCGGGTCTAGTTTCAGTCACGTGGGAGGGCAATGGTGGAGATCAAATGACCTTCCTGACGTTCGATACAAGCAACCACCTTTTTAAATGTGGGATTTTGGTTCGTGCTTAATATAAAATGGACTCGTAAATCTCTCGCCGGCAACCATACATTGACATGCGTCGCCCGCTTGGTGATCGACGAATAAGTCATTGGGCACTTTTTGGCTTTTTGCATTTCCCAAACAAAGCTTCTTTCAGATTTTTACTGGCGGCGGCGTGAGCATCTGAAATGGAAGAAATAAACCGGGAGGAGTAAATGGAAAGGCTGTTTTATGAGACATGATTGACAATTGCAAGTTCGACTTTTCTAAACGTACCGTACTCAATTTTAACAAATCAAACATTGAATAAACATGCCAATCGGCTACTTGTACGTACCCAACTTCAAGCGTATAGATTCAAGTCTAAACGTATACTGAGACTTTAAGACTCCGGATTTGACTCTAAACATATATTGATAGCTAGTTTAGTATAATTTATTTAATAATTATAAATATTTATTTAATTTTAAAAATTCTTATAAAATTTTTATTTTTATTTGAAGAATAAATAGACTATTTTATCTCGATTGCCAAAACTTTAAAATTTAAATTTTTTGTAGTACATATTAAAAAAAATTTATATAAAAATATTTAAAATATCATTTACTTATTTGATAATATTATTTTATTCTTTTTATAACATAATTAAAAAAATAATCTATTAAATTAATTTTATAATTTTTAATAAATACTCACATTGACAATTAAATAACTAAAAATTTTTAAGTAAAAGACTCTACTTGTAAATGTTCCACTAATAAAAACTTTACTTAAATAAGTTTTGTTTGAAAACTATATTGGTATTCTCCTCTTAATTTTAGGATTAGATAAAAATAATTGTTTCTTCAAATTTCACTCTAATATTTGTGATGATAAAAATTTAGATTATACTATAGTAGAAAAGTCTCAATATATGGTGAGACTTTATTTCCTCCTAATTTTAAAATTAAGTAGGAATAGTTGTCTCCTCAAACTTCACTATAATATTTGTAAGGATAGAAATTTAAATGATATCATAATAGACTTGACTTAAGTTGTTTCAGTAAATTTTTTATTATAAGTATATATATCTATAAGATTTCTAAGCTCTGATGTTATTGTTAATTTTCCCAATCATAGTTAGTGTTGTGCTTATTAAGACGAGTAATACTATAGCCACAAATTTTTATATAAATTATTTTTTGTATAAATTAATGTGATATAATTTAATTGATTGAATTAAATATCTTTTGACTCACATAATTTATTTTAATTATTTTATATATTTATTCGACCAATGAGTTAATATTATATTAATTTATATAAAATAAATTTATATAAAATTTTTTAACTGTATCATCACTCTATTAACACTGATTCGGAAATAATCCTAATTTTAATGTATCTAAAATAACAATATAATGGTGTGAATACTTTTCCACTTTTGTCTCCCCTTTTGCTTCGTCCCCTTTCAGCGTTCTTTCTTTGATTGAAAAGCTCATTTTTGCAATCATGGCAGTATATCGTGGCCAGGGCCAACATTTATTAGTGTAAGGGACAATGCCAAGTCCCCACAAAAGCAGCCTCGTACTCGTAGACATGTGATGAATTTGACCTTTGTAAACATACAATGTAAAAGCATTTATATTCCCACTACTCAATTTCTTTCAATGCACTCAGCAGCTATTTGCTATTATTTTTAACGCATGAAAGGACAAGAAAACACTTTCGTGCATTGAAATTATAGGATCTAATGGATAAAACTTTTGGAGCAAAAGCTGCTTGTGGCTAACATTTCCTTTTGATTTGTTGGGTGGGCGGTGGCGCCTATAACGAAAGTAACTAATAGAAGAAGAACAAATTATTTTGATAATGACGAGATGATGATGATAAAGTTGCGTAACTAAAGTGAGCTGGCCTGAAAAAAGTTAATTGCTTTGCCATTAATCAGTCCATGTTTATGTCTCTCTATGTTCAAAATAACATTTCAATTATCTGAAGTAACCACAACACCGACAGTATACTTGCCTCGTTGAATATACTCTTCTTCTTCTTCTTCTTCCAATAATGGAAGTAACTATGCCATTTGGTGAACAAAGATCAGGCATAGCTGTACACGTTGTTTATCAAATTGACAATAATGGGTTTTCTTAAAATTATTCCAATTAAGGATTTTCAATAAATGTGTTGGCGTATTTAAAAATAAATGATTGGATTTTGTACAAGAATCAAATTTATGCAGTACTTTTGATTTGATTAAAGAGAAATTAATCGAATACACAAATAGATTTTTCAGATTTTTTTCCCCCTGAAGAACTGGTTCTCATTGCTAAGCTGAAGCGATCTATAGTTAAACTTAATGAAAAGTAAATTTAATGAGAATTAATGCTTAGAGGAAAATATCTTCATCTCATTAAATTCAATATTAACATTAATGTACTGTTGTTTAGAATTTAAAATTATAGTGCATGGAACCCTGGTCTGAAGGACTAAAAAATTATCAATCGTGTCATTTGATATTTGAAAACGAACTAAAACGGTTATAGAAAATTTAGATTGCAGACTATTTTTTTCTAAATTAATGATCAGTCCTCTATATATGGTCATAGCTTCAACATAAAATTATTAAATTTTAATTGCTTACTGTTATACATGTTCATGTGATGGAAAATTATAAAGAGTTGAGCTAGGTCAACTCAGTACTCGATTTAAATATCTTTTTGTGGCCCTCTAAAGTTAAATTGAATATATTCCAAGCCAATTCTTCATCCCTCAATTAGATCATTGATCATTATTAACCAAAACTAAAAAAACTAAGAAAAAGCAGACGTGCCATTAAAGAAAAAAGAAAAAAGAAAAAAGAAAAAGAAGAGACCACAGCCACTTTTTTCGTTTTATTATATTATCTTTCAGATTCAGATAATACTACATTAGTCTTCTTATTGATGAACTATGTTATTTGCTCAGCGAAGCCGATCACGATAAATGCCTCAATAATTCCTCTTCACGATAATAGGTCATGGCACGATTCTCGATCTGGAAAAGTTTTAAGTGCTCTTAATAACATTATTCTTTTCTTATTTATTCCTTATTATGCGTATATTTTAACTAATTATGATAGTATGCGAACCCAGGTGACAAACACTAAACGGCTAAAAACCTGGATCTACACAGTGTTTGGAAAAAAACCTCAAAAATTATGATTAATTAATGCACAGCTGAAGCATCTCTTTTCCGTTTGGAGCGATCAAAAAGGGATTAAGCGCCACAATTAATAAACAAACGCTCAGAATTATAGGAGATGAAGAGAAAAATAACATAAAGAATTCCAGATTTAAATACGCATGTATGTATATCAACAACTACAAAACCAGTTAATTAACACAAATATAGTTTATTACAACTCTCACACATAAAAAAAAAAACTTAATTAATTTACATAAAATCATTAATATCCAAACTCTCAGGAATTTCAAACTTCAACAAGCTACTGCAGTAGCTTTCCCTCTCGTCTTCGGTGCTGCTGTTGATGAATGTAGACGATGAATTCAACGGAGTCGGGCTCGATAACGGCGTCGACGACATTACAGAATCAAAGCGAAAATTCTGACTCCCATCGGAGCCGTGGTTGTACATTTGATTCGGCGGCGGCTGTGAAGCAAACGTTTCGTCCAAGCTTGTAGGTATCAGATTCTCCTGGGATAAATTTTGGCTGTTGAAGTTCGTCAGGTTTGATAACAATCCATCCAAGTCAGCTTGCGTGAGTTGTGTTTGATCTAGATGTGAACTGCAAGCAGCAGCGGATGTGGTGCAAGTTTGACCTTGATCAGAAACCGGAGCTTGATGAAACTGATTTAGATTCGATATCGGTGGGATCTGGTTTTGCATTTGAGAATTGTAGAGCTGCTGGTTTTGCTGAAGATACTGCAAAAGCATTTCCGGGTTGTCTTGTTTGAGTGACAAGAGTGTGGAAGCAAGCCTCAAGAGTTCGGGATTTAGAAGAGTCTGATGAGTACTGCCGCCCAAAAGGCTTGATATATTGAGAAGTGACGCCGATGAACCGCAGATAGTTGACCTGAGAATGGCGGAAAGATCAAGAAGATCGAGGCGAGGAGCGTGAGTCACAGGATCAATTCCGTTTCTAAGAAGCCTTTTTCTGATGTGAGTGTTCCAGTAGTTCTTGATTTCATTGTCGGTACGTCCAGGCAGCCGAGCAGCAATAGCTGACCACCTAATTCATATCCAAAACCAACAAATTCAATTTGCTGACCAACTTTGTATGAATGATTTGAAATATTAACATAAGAAGCTAGAGCCATACTTGTTTCCGAGAATACTGTGCAGTTGAATTATCGTTTCTTCTTCTTCAAAGGAAAATCTTCCCCTCTTGATATCAGGTCTCAGGTAATTTGTCCACCGGAGACGGCAACTCTTACCGCATCTTTGAAGCCCTAGACCATTCAATTAAAGAATTAATTATAAAAAAAGGCATTTGAGATATATCTAGTGAAATAATTAATAAAGATAATGCTTAATTTACCGGCGTTCTTTGGGAGGTTGCGCCAGTTGCCGGGGCCATGCAGTTGGATGTAGCTGATGAGCTTGTGATCTTCCTCAGGAGTCCAAGGACCTTTTTTGAGTCCATTTTTATCACAGCAGGGAGCTCTTCCCATTCTGTTTATTATTATTAATTTGACAATTTAAAGATGGCACACGAAAATGGAGTTTGCGAGAGACTTTAGAGAAGTAATTGTGGGCTCTGAAAATCAAACAGAAAGTGTACTTGTGGATGATAATGGAGACGATGACTCGATCCATATATATACAGACGAGAAAGAAAGCATGAGATTTGTCTTCAAGTCAAAAGGATTTGGCGCCGTCCTCACCCTCATGTACAAGTGTCCTCTTCTCAGTATATCAATTTTTTCCCATTAAAATATTAATAATAATGTGGGCGTCTAATACATACGTATTTGTAGTTGCTGGACATGCCATTTTTTTTTTTTGGGGTTTATAACTGTAATTATTTATAATATAAGAATTAGAAAGCCACGCGTACCCCAAATGTTCACCAGTTTTAAATAAAAATGATTATCTGTAAAAATTATTATCAGTTTCTCTTTCTAATCTTGTTATTTACAAGTCAATTATGCCCAAATATCTCATCAAATGACGTAAAAGACATTGCGGCATTGGTTTATTACGATTAGCTCGTGTACTGTAATGTAGATGACTTGGTATCGTTATGTTTCTATTAGATTTTTTTATTGGGAAAAATTTATAAATTCATGATGAGAGTTATGAAATTGCAGCAGGGCTACATACACGTACTAGCTAAGGCGTTTTAAAAGCGAGAGAGAGAGACTATTTAATTTGATTTTTTTTTAAAAAAAAAATTCTCTTTAGCTGTTCATCCATGTTTAAATTATGGATAAGCCTAACTTAGGCCCTCCCTTAAATTATGGGAAAGGTAGATGTTAAAAAATTATAAACAAAAATAATATTATGATTCTCTTATGAATTTAACTGATTGATTTTAAGTTTATATATTTCTTTGATTGGCCACTCAAATTTAAATTTTTAAAATTAAAAGATTAAAAAATTAATTTAATTTTACCCACCTTTGATTAAATGAGATTTGTAGTTGCAATCTAAAAATATAATTTTTTTAATGGATTGGTTATATAACTTTATCGGTTTGATACTTTTATTTTCAATAATTTACACATTTTTTAAGACTTAAAAATTTATTACATAAAAAATGATGATATAGTCACAAACTATTGTATAAATTTATTTTATATAAATTATTATGGTATTAATTTATTAATCGAATAAAATATAAAATAATAAAATAAATTATATAAACTAAAAAATACCTAATATAATTAATTAAATCATACTACCTCAATTTTTATATATATATATATATAATTATATAAAAATTTATAACTAAAACCATTAAAAAAAATGAATTCACACTGTTGAGTTGACAAAAAAAAGTGTGCCCTTGGGTTGACTTTCTTTTTTCCCCCACTTTTAACCCCAAATCACCCAAAATGAGAATGATTGGACGGTAACGTAGGACAAAATTTTCTCAAATTTTGTTTTTGATTCGTGTCGTTTCTCCCAGATTTTGAAAATTGAAATTTTTTGCAGTCTTAGCTGTCATCACCGGCTACTTAGAAACGACATCAGTATCCGAAATTCTCCACGGACCTTGGTATAATGAAGCATGAGCCTTATATTAATTTATGGGTTTATAACACAGTTACGGTATGTTTGAGATTGCATTGGATTCTCAAGAAATCACTTCCACATTAACATTTGAAATAATCAACCGGCTTTGAAAATAATTTCATAACATGTATAATATATTTAGATTATTAGGCAATCACTTGTAAAATAACTAATTATACATGTTTGGTAAATTAATCTTAAAATTATTGGGTTTATACAAAATGACTAAAATGTACCAATTTTGTTATTTATAAAAGGAAATAAAATCTTCTCAATGATTACATCAGCATTTTGTTAAAATAGGAATGTCATTAAGAGAAAAAAAACATAATTTTTCATATATCAAAAGATAAAAAAATAAAGTCCATAATATATTAAAATATGTATTCTTTTAATATTTTCATGACATCTTGATTTTATACTTATATACGTGTATAAAGTATTTTTATATTGAGGGCAGCATCACTTTAATAAGGTAAGGATGTCACTAAATTAAATATAAAGCAAACACCAAGTTAAACAAATGGTTATTTATTTGGGAAACACAATGTTAAAATATCAAATAAGTGATTATTTGACCGTTCAAAGCAATTCCAATCACACTCTTAATTTGGATTTTATATACTTAATTAAAAGAAATCTTTAACACGTTCTCACATTCACATGCATTTTTAAACTTAAAGATACAAAAAATGATTATACCATATGATACTGATTCTAACAATTTCATCGAGCGCCTTAACAATGCTCTATTAATAGTTAAATTAAATCTATGCAATTCAGGCGCGTCAGCTCCTCGGAAACACGTGCTTTTCTATAAATAGAAGCCAAAGATCCAATCTGGAACGGTTATTATAATTCTAGCCACAGCAATGACACCACGTAGCAACCAATGCCAGATGTCCTGTCTACCTCTAACAATAAAGTCAACTATCCTCTGCTCTCTGATCTACTATGATGTGTTACTTTGACAGTTGTCCCCTGTAGCCGAAAAGCCCTTAAATTAAAAAAAAAATAAAAAAATATATATATATATATACGTTGCTTTAATTTCTGGAAAAGCAAACAGGGGCCTTCTCTCTTTCGATACGGGAAACCGATAATTCAAAGTCCATAGAAAATCTGGTGCTTATTTCATCCAACTCCATCTAACAATTTGAGTCACTCGTCAAAAGCTTTTATATTTATCAACCAAATTTATCTGATTTAACAATGTCAAACAATACTGTTTCTTTCATCTTGCTTCTTGCTTGTGGTACATTTCCACCTGTATTCTTTTATCGTACGTGCATTCCAAGAAATGCGACGAGTGTCAATGACTACGATCAATGTTACCTTAAACCATAGTTTTACACATGAATTATTTACATTTGTTTCTATGAGCGTTTCTACTAATTAATAATATTTACAGTATAAGAGAGTATATGAAACCAAGCTCTTAATCTCTTGACCGGTTGTCTCCTTGTTTGATGTCTCGAGACATTTCATCATCTAAATATAAATTATAGATTGGGATAAGGATTTGGAAATTTATTTTTTATTTTATTTTTTACTGTGACGACATTGTTATTAATAAAATGGTTCATGACTCTGATCATGAAGATTATGATCCTCAATTTTCTCGATTGCGTGGTTGCCGTATAATCTTTAGATGCTTTGGTTCACCATTTAATATACGTGCTTACATAGTCCATGAAATTACTTGTCGCAATTCTACGGCATCTACTTGTGCATGGCTTACCGAATATAGTCATCGACGTCTATGAAGTTGACTTGGGATAAATATTTTTTTAGAGACACAGTAGTTATAAAATGTTGTTAAATTCTGGTTGGGATGTGTGTGAGAGCTCCAACAAACTTTGAATATTCATGGATTTTGTTTAATCTTTGCAAGTTGCCATTCTAAATTCTAATTGAGTTCACATGTATTCTTTTATAAAGGGGTTTATATAAGTAGAAAGTGACGAAAGCTAAGATTTGAAAACCCTAATTCCCAATGGCGTTGCATGCACATTATTTTAAGCTACGTAGGCAGATATCATATCTAAAATTTGTAGTAGAAATTCTGTGACATGTAGAAGTAACTTATATTATATTAGGGAGAAAATGAATCTGCCTCTAACCCTGTCAGTTGTTGGATGATGAAACCATAATGGCTGACACGTGGCTTGGCATTGGGGATGAAGTGATTCTATGCATTCCAATTTTACACGTAGAGATGGTGTTGTTAGACATGCTGGTGTCAGTGGGCTTGTGCTTTGCGACCCTCGATAACACGTTTATATGATGATGGAATAAAGGTCGTGTTTTTCAAATGGTTGAGTTTGAATTAATAAATAATAAACAATAAACTTAGATAAACTTAACACTGAAACTGATTCATTCATCTGATTCAGTAGAAATCGAATTGAAAAGCATGGTTGTAAAGGATTCTCAAGATCCTTCTAGATAAAAATCTTACCTTTTGTAATTCAGTAATTAATTGGCAAGAAGGTCATTGCCCTCAGTATTTTGTGAACGAAAGGCAACTTGCCTTGCCATGCAGTTCTGGAAGACGTAATGTCAGTGCGGCCTAGAATCGTCAATCAAAGGAATGGGATTCAATTTTCCTCACTTAGTTTGATTGTTTTTCAATTTATATTTGTCGTAGAATCATTGGCTTTTAGGATAAATACTCATTTAGTCCCTACATTTTAACTTGAGTGTCCATTAAGTTTTTTATTTTAAAAAAATACTTCAAAACACTACTATAATTAAATATGTTACATTCTCACACTTAATTTTTATTTCTTTTGGTAACAATACCCTTCCAACAATATTCTTAATATTAATTAATTTATCTATAAGCGAATTAATAAAAAAATTAACAAATAACTATTTATTAGCAAATTAACCAATAAATATCAATTTGAAGGAACTAGTATTCTCTATATCTATCTTACTAACAGTCATTTATAAATAAATTAATATAGGCCAACTTAAAGTAATATTTAATATTCCTTGCGACAATCTTACTAATAATTATTGTATAAAAAATTAATTTACTAAATTAATTTTAATAGTGAAATAATTATATGAAAGTAGAGCAAATGTTTATATTACTTTTAAGGTTAGTTTGATAAATTATTATTTTTTATGTTCATTAATATCCCCGAGAATATTATTACAAGGGTATTATTGTAAGAGGAAAAGAAAATTAAGCGTAGGAGTGTAACATAATTAACAATATGGGTGTCTTGAGTTCTTTTCTTTTAATTTTTAGATATAAGGATTAAATAGACATTTAACTAAAAATATAGAGGCTAAATGAACATTTACCATCAGCTTGCACCATAAATTGTAGGCACCCTAGCTTGTTATTCGCATATTAATTTCAATCATAAAGAATAATTAATGAAATTGAGCTCTTAGAATCTTAGAGCTCTTGCTTTCACTTAACAATTGATATATTGTTATACTCTCTCTGAGATATAAACAAATTTTCTCAAAAGATAGTTCACCCACATAACACATTGGGAATTTTGATGATATTGCATGCTTTTTATGTGTAATTGTGATTTTATTTATTTTTCTCCTATTTGTTTTAAAAAAATATATTTTGGTGGGTAGTAGTTCGGTCGATAACCCAAAAAAAAAAAAAAAAAAGAAGCAAATTTGTGAACTTTGATCTCATACGAAGTTGATCAGCTGGGATCGCCCCAAAGATTCAAAACGGGATTGGGCTGAGAAACGGCCCATTTTGTTGACACATGGCATATCTGGAACACCCCTGCCCCCTCCCAAGCTTGCTTCTCAAAGATACCCAATTTATTCCTCAATTTTCCCATAAAATTTACTTGTTTACCTTTTAATACACCTACCATCAACTATTGGTTGTACAGTAGCGAAACTGTCTTCCATCCATCTCAAAAATATTGAAAACGTAAGTAATTGAGTTCGGCATAGAGACATTCTTAGAAATTCATAGTAATTACTTGCGCTTGCAATACTCTTGAGATGGGCCGTAAGTAATTTCTCTTACACTATTATTGGAACAAAATCATTGTTATTCCTCTAATTCCTCTCTTTTATATGATATTTTCCATTGTGAACAAAACAATACTAAATATTACTAACATCATACTTTTCTCGCAGCAATGAAAAAAAGAAATTCTAAGGACTTGCAACTAAATATTGAGATAGCTATTAACATATTTGATTTGCCTTCGCTCCTTTCGCATGGTGGTTGACCATTTATTTCTTGCCTTAGTGATTCTAACTCCAAACAAAAATAAGATTTGTAGCTTGTTTAATATTTAATTAATATTTAATCAGATTTGATCAAAAATCAGATTTGATTAATATTTAATAAAAAAAAGAAGCGAAGTAGCGTCATTCTTCATTTTATAATTTATATTTACATTTAAATTTTAAGAGGGGGACTGTTAGCACCCTTGTAACATTCTTTTGAAACCCCTTTTCTATCACAACCTACTTTAATTCCCAAAATATGCTTTTCTATGTTTTCAGTTTCTTTTTTATTCAAAAAGAAAAATAATTTAGTTTCCTTCAAACAACTCTAATTGTAAATATTGTTTTTATAAATTTTGAATTATTAAATCATACATATTTGACTAAAAAATCAAATACATGCATCAATTAAGTAGAAATAAAGTGGACTCAAATAGCTACTAATATATATATATATATATATATAATTAAAAATAAGTTTAGAAAGAAAAAGTTGTTTGTGAGGAAATGAAAATTATAAAAGACTTTGGTGTAGCTATATGGGTGTAAAGAGTTAGAGAGAGAACTATAATGGTGTAATTAGATTTATTTTGTCCTTTAATGTAATTGTAATAGCATATGTGTTTTATAAGGATTACAGAGGGGTGTCAGTAGTTCAACTCAAATTTTTATTGGAAAATATTTTTCTAGAAGTTTTTACAAATTTAAGATTACGGAAACAAAAATTATGTAACAAAAATAAAATAATTTAGGATTTTACGATTTGCAAGCATTTATAAATAAAATCTTAAAACTTAAAAGACATATTTTTCTCTCTAGGGTGAAATTAAATGATAAGATGATTGGCTCTCAATTTATGTGTTAGTATTTTATAAATTAAGGTGGGATTTTTTTATTATAAGGGGTGTTTTGCCAATCTTTGAGGCGTGTTAAAAACTTCACTCCAAATTATACGGTTATTGTCGGTCCATTTGCTCTTCATCCCATTTTGCCAAAGGTGAAAATGGACCCGACCATCGCCTAAGCTAGTTAGGCCGAGCTAGTGTCGGACATAACCCATATTAAAGGCTGATATTTTCGCGCTAAATTAAAAATTGCAATAAAACTATGTCATTCCTTTTAAAATATAGTATATTTAAGTTGAGCTTTAATTATAATATTTTAATTATTTGGTACTTAATGAAAATTTTTATTAAAATTTATAAAAATTACTTTCATACATAAAATTTTTAAAATCATGAAAAAATGAAATAAAATTGTGAAATAAATAATAGATATGTTGGATAATTATTTTTTTTTTAAATTGTGTGATCTCCACTTTTAAGAGTCCAAATTTTAATCTTTTATTAACAACACAGAATAACTTATTTAATCCCCATGAATTCTTCTCAAAATATGACTGGACAACAATAAAAATTTTTAAAAAGAACTTATTAGATTAAATAAATACTTTTGATTATTAGATAAATCATACTAAAAATACACTAAGTTTTTTAATAACTTTTTACATTTGGTGGCAAAATCTTCTTAGAAAAAAGGAGAAAAAAAAGAAAAATGTATGGTGACAAAATAAATGTGATCGGTTGGACTGTTTTTGACAAAATTTACTATGATAAAATAACTTGAACATTCTTTGATTCCAATATATTTTTATCATAAAAATACCTTTCTCATAAAATCACTAATAAACATTGTGAAGGAAATACTTTACACAATCATTTATTATAAATTTCTTCATCAGTTCATCGTTGAGGTTCATGAAAGATACAAAACCATAATTGAGCACTCTTTATTGGTACATGATCAATGACCCCAATATTTTCACTAACGAGCTTCAATTACATCTCACAAATCACATTAAATAAAAAATAGTAATACATTTCGTAATTTATAGCTTACACTGAGGGTTCAAATAGCAAGAATGATAATTTATCAAGGCAAAGAAAACATTCATTGAAGGATTAAACAATTACTGTAATTATTAACCATTGTGAAGGAACTTAGAATTTTTCAATAATAATAGTTATCAAACAATAAGGGTCCAGCTGCTTTCCACCCGGTGTAAGGTACTCCATATTTTGTCTGTATTTCACTCTCAAAATTAATTTTAATTATTTTATATTTTTATTTAATTAATAAATTAATATTACATTAATTTATATAAAATAAATTTATATAAAAATTTATAATTATATCATCACTCTTTATAAAATAATTACGAAAAAATGAGATAGTGATAAATTGACGATATTTATTAAGTAGTGACAAGATCATAGTCGTCCATTGCGATCGTGCTGTCTATGCCAGGGAGTCAAGGAAGGAACTTGGTGGGAAATTGTGGGTACTTTTAAAATTGATCGTTATTATTGTGTCGCAGACGAGTTACCTAAAGAAATAGGCAAAAATTGATAGTGTAATGGTGGAAAGTATTTTGTTCGTGCTGTATGAGTTATGACGAAACCGAAATTTCTATGGAGCTACATAGTGAAGTGATTTTGTGTTATTAATTGTAGGAATGGAGGTAGGTTTAAGCATGGTAAGAGAGAATGTAATATCTCTTTAAATAATTTAGTTAATTTATTTTTAAATTAAATTAATTAAATAAAATGATGTACGTTTATGGAAAGAGTTATATTATTTATAAGTAGATGTATTTTTTCATTGAAAGGTTATGTCACTTATGTATAGATAAGTTTTTTTTTTTTAATGAATAGACACTTTATTTCCTATAAATACTCCACTTTATTACAAATTTCATACATATTTAGGAATACAATTTTGTTGTTAGAGATTGTATTCAAGTTTGTTGTATCTTGGGGGGTAATTTGCCATTCAACTCTTCAACAAACATAGTGTGGTGAGGGCAAATAATAGTATAAAATTGAGTTTCCTCTCAAGATTATTCTAAATAATTTTTAAGTAATAAATTAATAAAAAATTAGATAGAGAATATATCAATCACACAACACAAGATTTATGTGAAAAATTCTAAATTTAGTTAAAAACTATGGCCGTTGTCACAAAACAACCAGAGAAAAATATTCATTATATGAAAAATTACTACAATTACACTTTTAAAAATAATTTTGTCTTATCCAAATTCTAAATATACACAAAACTCTTAATTTAAGAATAATTATATTTAGTTCTTAAATTCTCTCTACATATAAGAGAAAATAGACATAAAATTTGAGATGATGAAAACTTATGAAAGATTATCTTATTTATAACCAAATGAATAGTATTGTTCAAATCACCATTATTGTTCATTTTGTGTCACTATTTATATCGCATTATTGTTTAAGCCATATGATCAAACTATGTTACTATTCACTGTGTGGTCAAGCCGTGTTGTTGTTCATCACTTTTTTTTTTCTTATTTTAGTCAATTTTCAACAAATAAAATCTTAAAGGAAAGTGTCTATACATGCATATGGGGAAGGTGGTTTTTGCCCAAATAATAATATATTTTCGGCCACGAATCATTCTTGAAATATTTTAATATTTTGAAAGAGTTGTGATCTTTTTATTCAGATATATTTTTATATATTTTTTAAAAAGCAAAAATAAGAGAATATAAATAAAAAAAATGAAGAAAAAGAAGAAGAATGAAGTGGGTTTTTTTAAAAAAATAATTGAGGCTATTTCTATAATTTAATAAAGTATGCTAAGTAAAAGTTTAATTTTTAATTTTATCTATGAGTGTCTCAAGTAACTGAGTGTACTTGACAAGTTTGAGAGTGAAAATGGCCTTCCCTTATCATTTATATATTGTTTATTAATGAATAGGGAAGACCTGTATATTGTGTGATCATAATTTTTTATTTTTAAAAACTTGTTGGAAATTCATTATAAATTTCTAGAAATATTAAATATTATACTATATTTGCTTTTTTGTTTGCATAATATATATATATATAATTATTTTATTAATTCTTACAAATTAAAATATATAAACTTAAATTATATTAAACTAATATTTATTTAAGTTATTTAACTAGTGAAAAATGTGAATATTCAATTAATGATATAAAAAATTATATTTATCGATTTAATATTATAAATAAAATTTTAAAAATATTTGTAAAATTTATATTTTTAAAATTAATCTAAGTAGTCTCATTCAATCCTAAAATGCAAGACTAAAGAGAAGATAATAAATTATTAAATGAAATTTATTTTGATCCAATCTAATAATACCACATAAAATGACTAATAATTTGGATAGCTATTTCGCATGGATAATTTAAGTAGTTCTCGGCAATTTGACCAAACCCGATTTTTGGCCCGACTGACGTGACCGGAGTTTTTTAGGTTTTGACCCTAATTTTCAAGTTTCAGGTCAAGCTTGGTTCAAAAAATTAGGCCCGATCATAATTCGGGTTAGGGTTGGGTCGAATACCGACCCGACCCGACCTGACCTAACCTGACCCTATGTAAAAAAAAAATACATGAATTTTTATTTGTATAAGATATGAACTTTTATTTATTTTTTTTTATGTTGGATAGTTGAATTGAATTGAGTTGTTTTATTGAATTGTGTATTGTTAAATGGTTGTGAAATTACATTGAGTGTTTTTAATTTAATTGCATTGTGTGTTTTTAATGTTGGATTTTATAATTGAATTTTGTGTAGGGTTGAAATAATTGTGGAATGAAATTGTGTTTTTAAATTTAATCTATTGTATGTTTTATTTTTTAATGCTAATTGTGGAATTGAATTATAAAATATTATTCTTATCAATTGATTGTTTAGTGAATTATTTTGTGATTAATTATATTATATATTTTACCTTATATTAATTATTTTAAATTAAAAATTATTTCTTTTATTTTATATTCATGGTATTGTAATTAAAAAGAGAATAAAAATTAAAAATAATATGAATCAATTTAGTACGAGGTTATAACATTATAAAATATTAAAAATTTAAATTTTAAAAATAAATTTTTACAAGGTCGGGTCATGCCCAACCTAATAGTGGCTTGATTTAGATCGGATTGAGTTCGATACGAATTACAAATATTCAGATTTTTTTAGGATGGGGCTTTAATTTTTTTTGGCCCAAGCTCGAGCCCTACCCGCCAAATTACCATTCCTAATTCTCTTATATAAGTACATAAAATATTTTATATTGATATTTATTGGTTAATTTGTTAATTAACTTTTTTTATAGATAAGTTAATTAATGTTAAGAATATTAATTGAAGGATATTATTACAAAAAAAAATAAGGATGAAAATTTAATATATTTAACTATAAAAATATTTTATAATTTTTTAAATATAAAATTAAATACATATTAAATTTAAATATAAAGATTAAATGAATATTTAATCATTAAAAATTTAAGTTCCCAAGGCATGGCGTAGTGGCCCACCTTGCTCAAATAGTCAAACCCTTCATTTTTCTTATGAGTGTGTTTGGTGCCTAAAATTTTATGGCATTATAATAATATTCACATTAATTTATTCCTAAGGAGATATTTGGCAAATTTAGGACCTCATCATGGTGCATTGTAATACACCACAATAGGTCATTTAGGCGCATTACACAAACTCGGGGTTTAGATTTTGCCTCAATTAAAGCAAAATTTAATGCCTCAATCATGGTAAATCTATTTTATTATAATATTATAAAAAAGTAATTATTTTGTTTAAATAAATTACTTTATTTTTAATAAGCAAAATGCAAAAATAAATGAATATTATAATATTATTTTATTTAACAATATTTTGTGAAATTATTATATAATATTATATTTTAATTTTAATATTAATATAAATTCATATAATACAGTATAATACCAAAAACCATACAACATTATTATAGTATAATTTTAATGCAATATAACATAATAAAATCTGAGTGCGTTTGATACACTGTATTGTATTATTTTAATATAAGTGTATTGTATTATGTTGTATTATATTATTTTAATATAGGTATATTATATTATATTAACGCTATATTGTAATAATATTGTACAATATTTGGTACTCCAAGGCATTGTATTAGTTTTTTGTGATTAATTTAAATTATTATATTTAGATAATAATATTGATTAGTACTTAGAAAAATACTAAATTTAAAATTTTAAATAAAAATATTAAAAAATCATAATTTTTCATAAAGATCAAAGTTATATCGTTAAAGTTTTTGAAAATATAACATTTATTTTTCAATATTTTCTAAATATATAACTTATGAAATAAAGACTAAAATAAATAATTTAATCAAATAATCTCTAAATAATACAACAAGATAAATAAATATTTAAAATCTACAAGATTAGTTCAAAAATCATCTTGGGATGAAGAATAAAAGTTTACTTATACATAAAGATAATTACAAAATAGTAAAGTGATTAATTGTTCTATCGTATTTACTAACGAAATAAATTATGCCAAATTATGTTGTAATTATTTATATTATTAATTTTCAATTATTATCCAAATTTATTCGTATTTAAATATTATTATTGGTTATATTATATTATTCTAAATATCTAATTTAATTATTGTAATATAATTAAGAATATAATATTACATTATTTAAGTATTTATTATTAGTTATATTAGAATTTTGAATAATAGTCCATTTTTATACATTAATTACTATATATAACTAAATAATCAATATTATGTTTTAATTTTATATTTACATATTATTTATTTATTATTAGTTGTATTAACTTATGAAAAATTAATCAACTTTCTATATGAATTATTATAATATAATTAAATAATAAATTATTTAATTATATTTTTAATATAATAAAATTAAAATATTGTAAAATATTATTGAATAATAAATAATAATTTTATTAATTTTTATTAATAATTATAATGTAAAAATAAAATATTATATTATATTAAAATTATATTTATTTATTAGTATTACAAAGCTAAAAAAAAAAGAAAAGAAAGAGAAGCTAATGTGCAAGATTGCCGCACTAGTTAGACCCAACTAAATATCTGTTTTAGATAATGCGGGAAGTTACTGCTTTAGGCTGCATTATAATGCACCCCAATGCAGCAATTTGGTATCCCAAGCATGGGGATGCATTGTTAACGCAATGCAACCCCACACCAAACACCCTCTATAGGTATTTTTGGCATCCAGCATTATAATTAGCGTTAACTTAATACAACCAAACTCATACGAGGTATCAAGTTTACGTGTGATTGTATTGAAAATGGAAAAAAAGAAGAAAAAAAGAAGTGAAAGTTGGTCTTCTTCAAAACACAACAGAACACAAAACACGACTTGTCTCTACTTCCATTCTCTTCTCCAAACCCAATGTTTCTTCCTCACCTGATCTGTCATCAATAGTAGTAGCTATGATCACATTGAGTACTCAATGCCATAATGCTGTCGAGTACTCTATGCAACGCCATATCTATTACTCCACCTCTGCGTCGCGGTCTACCACTACTGCACAACATCACAACAAACGATCAAAGCCGTTTTTCCCGAAGAAAAAAAATTAAAAGAAAAATTGGACACAAAGTTTTTAGTCAATTATTTAGTCTTTGTTAGGGGTGGACCAAAACTTTATATTATCTCATACTAAATTAAAAAGAAAAAAATCTATGTTAAAGTGATCATAAAAATCCATAAGTAAAAAAAAAGTATATCAATAAGGGAAGACATGAAAAATCTTATCTTGATGAATGCGTACTCTAAACAAAAATAGTTATAAAAAAAATTAAAAACAAAAGGCAATTCAAACAGGGGCGGACTCAGAACTTTACAGCACCCTGAGCTAAATTAAAAAAATAATAAATTTATACTAAGTGAATATGAAATTATATATATATATATATATATATATATATATATATATATATATATATATATATATATATATGACAAAATACACTTAATAATAGGTAGAAATTATGAGCCTTATCCATAAAATTCATATTGTAAATAAAAATAATTTTATAAAAGTAGTATGAACTAAAAATACAATTTCAATACATAATTACTATCGAAGTTATACTTTTAGGATTTGAGTTATAAAAATTATCAATTACAGAATCTATGTGAATAGTATTAGTAATTTCTCTTTCAACATAGATAATCATACAATTTGAAAAAAACTCATATTCCATCTTACTACGCAGTGATGTCTTGATAAGTTTCGTGGTTCAAAATGCACGCTCTGTTGTGGCCATGGAAATAGGAAGAGTCAAGATTAGATGAATTAATCTATCAATTAAAAAATAGTGCTGTGACTTCTTTGTTTCAACAAATCTTCAACATGGCTTAGAAAGGGAAACAATATTCTAAAACTACGGATGAGAAAGCACATCAATTTCATAATGTTCTAATTCTCTTCTCAAAGCAAGCACCTTATTTGGAGTGAAATCTTGAGAATAAAATTTCTCAGCAAGAGAACAAATATTGTCAATATCAAATGATTTGAACTCATCAATTGGATCTAATGTCGAGCTCAAAGTAAGGAGTTCCACAGTTTGCTAAGAGAATCTATTATTTAACTCCATCATTTATTAAATATATCAAAGTGATAATGATGTTCAATTGTAATATATTCTTTTTGTTGACAAAAATTTCTTGTACCTTCCATATAATAATCACTCATATCAAGTATAGTAATATCATACTTTTCACAGAAAAATACCATACTTTTAATAAAATCATCCCATCTATTATCTCGAAACTCTTGCAAAAGTCTTTTTGTACTTGAGACATAATTCAAAGCATTTAAGATATCCAATGATTTTGTTTGTAATGCTCGACAAACAATATCAGAAATTCTGAGAACTTTATTCAATAAAGGCAAAATAAACAAAAACTTAAACGATTTCATCTCTTTATATGCACCTTTAGCTTCTCCACGCATATCTCAACTAGATCCATCATTAATCATGTTTCCTAAAACTTCAAGAGTTGCACCAAACATCTCAATAACTGAAGTAAAATGTGAGCTCCAATGTGTATCTCGAGCCCTTTGTAAAGTTCTAACTTGATTAGCCCTTGTACCAGTCTCAAGTTCTTCTAAAGCTATCAAATCTATAATTTCTTTTTCTCTAGCAAATTTTAACTCAGAATAACATTTGAAAGAGGCACTAGCAAAATTAATAATAGAACCAAACTTAGAAAAAAATAGCCATACCTCATACACTTCTTTAGATAGTGCAACTAATACGAGTTGTAGTCAATGAACAAAATAATGTACATAATTAGCATATGGACAATCATTGAGAAATAACGATCGTAATCCATTCTATTCACCCCCTATATTACTAGCACCACCATAACCTTGACCTCTAAAATTTTCAACTAAAAGATTATATCGAGCAAGCACATTGCATATCTCATTTTTTAAAGTCAATGCCTTTGTTTCATTGACATTCACAATTTCAAAGAAACGTTCTCGAATAAAACCATCACAATCAACATATCTCAAAATAATAGCCATTTGTTCTTTGTGAGATTCGTCTAATGTCTCATCAACTATGGTACAAAATTTAGCATCGCTAACTTTCTCTCGGATCTTGTGTCGTACTTTATTAGTAATAATATTCAATAACTCCTTTTGAATATTACGTGCTGTGTATTGAGCATTTTTAGGAGTATTTTCTAACACAACTTTGTCAATCTCCTCATGCATTGTTGCTAACAACTTAATTAATTCAATAAAATTTCTACGATTAAAAGAACTAATTGACTCATCATGACCTCTAAAAGCACATGCTTGTTTTGCTAACCATTTGGTGTTACTATTGAGGTTTTAAACCGTAGTCTATTCTCCAAAATTTGTTGTGAAGATTGTGCATTCATTCTCTTATCAATATGTTTGGACGGATCCTTTAAATTACTCCATTTTGACATGGCATCATTGTGAAAAGAACCATGACCTCCTTCATGTTGAGCAAAAGGACGTGTTTTTTCACAACCAACGTACTTCCAATTTTGAACCCCATCGACAATAAATGCATCATTCTTAGATGGCTTGTCATGAAAAAAATAGCATGGAAAACAAAATGCTTTGTCTTTTGAAATCGAATACTCAAACCAAGGAAATTTTGAGAACCAAGAATATTGAAATTGATGATTTTGCAAACCATGTTTGGTTAATGGATACTTTTGTAGCTTGGGTTGAAATGGTCCCATATTTATATATGCCATTCGTACGTCTTCACGCTTGTCAATGAGAAAAGCACTTATTGAAAAACGTAATATGGGATCATGTTTTAAATAAGAAGTATCATCAGTAAATGAAGAACTTGAGGCATCAACTTTCTTAAATTCGATTCTTTGAGACTTAGGTGGAGAACTTGAGGCATCAATGTTGCACATAGAACTTGTCCCATTTGATGATTGACTATCATCTACTTTAGTAAAGAATGAAAGGAGAGTTTTCTTCAATTTAGATTTGTTGTTTGACATTATAACCTATAACAACATGTATTGTGCAAGAATCAAGAATTCATTAAAAGTATTATAAGCTATATATTCAATTAATTTTAAATATATTTAAAGTCACAAAATCAGAAACTCAATGTTAAAAGCTCATACAAGACAATATATGGTTAATAAATACCCAAGTTATCAAGTTTTTGAAAAAAAATTGTAAAATCTTAGAATAATAAGAAAAAATTAATAGATAAACAATGAGATTTGAGTTAATTTAATCAAATAGGGACGTTCAATAAATAAATTTATTATTTATTAGACAATTTATTATCTACTCATTCTAATTTAGAGGTGTCAACCACCTATTCGAATTATATAGAAAATAACATATTAACAATCACAAAAAAATTATTACCTAAATCTCAATTTTTGATATTTTTTAATTGTTTATACTTTATGCTTAATTATTGCCAAAAAGAGAATCATAGAAAAGAAGCTTTGATTTCATCTATGCGTATAAATGAGAGGGACAGAGAGAGAACTGTAATAAATTAATTCATACTCGTAAACGAGGGAGGAAACTGTGATAAATTAAAGTAGAAACTAGTTTTTACCTATTAAAAATTGAATGAAAAGTGCTTGAGCAGTGAAGCAAGGGACCACCACAGCCACGGAGCGATGAATTTTATTGTTGCTGCTAGATGGATGCAAAAGTGGGAAACAGGGAAAGGTAAAGAGAAATGGGTAAAAGTTAAGGATATAAAATTGTTTTACGTGTTAATGGCAATTTTGTAATTATTTAATAACTTTTTATTTTTATCTTTTTGACTAGATCGGGCTCGAAGCACAAGCCCGCCATTGAATTCAAATATACAAATATTATTTTTCATCCAATATTAAAACTTATAATAACATGTAATTATATAAAAATTAATAAATCAATTAAAAATTTTAAAATAAATTAAATTAATACATGTATTTACAATTAATTAAAACTCACAACTAAAACGTTAATGCTTGAAGCCAAATACTTAATTATCAAGCTTAAATAAATTAAATAATTAAAATTTATTCATCTTTTAAAATTATAAATATATTATTAGTAAAAATTTCAATAATAAACTAAACATATGTAGTAAAATGTATTTGAGTGTCATTGTTTCTTTAACAAGCGCTCTGTATCTCTTTAAAGCATTCGATGTTGATGATTCTTTCATAAGAAGCTCCTTAAAATATTCAAATTTTATTCTGACTTGTCCTCTTAGTTATTATAACTGATAAAAATGAAATATCAAAATTCACATAAAAAATTTATGAAAATATTGATAATTGCTATTGCATATTGTTTTTGTAAATACTTTCAGTACTAGTGATTATTTTATATTAGATTGACATAGTTTTTTTTAATTAGCATTTTTTAAAAATATAAATTACTGTAATAATAACATTTAGCCCCCTAATGTTTTCAATTTATTCAGTAAATATATAATTTAATCATTTAATAAAATAAGTCACTAATTTCAATTGGGAAAAATATAATTGATTTGGTGACATATTTTAAAATAAAATAAAAATTCTACTATAATATAAAATTGATGAAAATATAAGCATAATTGAGCTTGATACATGTATAGAAATAAAATAAAACTCTATTATTATATAAAATTGATAAAAAAAAGAGGTATAAATGATTTTTTTCCTAGTCAAGACTAGCTAGCTGTAGGTCGGCCCTTGTTGCTTATTTTCTTTTCTGATAATACTTTTCTCTTCTTTTCTTCTTTAAGGTCATGTTTAGTTTAAAGAAAGAGAAGGAAAGGAAAAGAGTGAAATAGAGGGGAAAGGAGAAGGAGTAGAGGAGAGTAGTGAAATGAAATTTGATTATTTAGTTTGACATAAAATTTGATAAGAAAATGAATTATAATTTTTTGGGGACAAATTTATTCTTTACCTTAGATATCAAACTATTTATATAAATAAAATGGTAGCTAGCAGTGTCTGATTATATCCAACGACTTTTTGGTTATGTCCAACAGTTTTCTAGTGATGTCTGACAGAGCTCCAGTTTCTTTCCCGTGATATCTGGATGCACTCCAATGAAGTTTTGGTGACTTTCAGTAATGTATGGTGAGATCCGTGACTTTCAGGCGGAGTTCCAATGATGTCTGATGGAAAATTTTGTGACTTTCTGGTGAATCTTTGATGACTTTCTAATGACAATTAATTCATATTTCTATATTTTCATATTAAATAAATAAATAATAAGTTTATTTATTTTGTTAGTTTTGTTAAATCATTATTAAATTTAATTGATATATAATTATTTATAACATAAAATTAATAAAATAATAATTATAAATAATAATTATTAATGGTAGTAAATAAGCTAAAAAGTTGAAGGGTAATTTTGAAAATTTTAGATTACTAACATAAGAAGAATTTAAATTCAACAAATAATTCTCTATCTACTGATATTTTATATGAATCTTTTTAACAACTACATTGATAATATACACATTTAGTATAGAATTTAAATTCTATAATATGATGGATATTAAATTCTAATAAAAGTTAAATTCTTATATATTTTATCCAACCAAGCAATGAAAATAAAAATAAAAATTAAATTATTTTTCTCTTCTCTATGCTCTCCCCCCAACCAAACACTACCTAAGAGAAAATGATTTAAAGGGAGGAATAATAATTATATATCCGCATAGATCTTTATTATTAGTAGTTGTTGTAGTTATAATAATAATACAAATACACAGAAAATAAAGAAAAATAATGAATTATTAAAAAAAAAAACAAATGAAGAAGAAAAGAAGAGAGAAGAAAAAGGAAAGAGAACTGAAGATGGATGTTTAGTTCCGAGATGGTAAAGGAGGAATATAAGGATAACGATGATGTGTAAGGATAACGATGATAACTTTATCATTTACTTCCATCATTTGTTTTATAAAACAACGTTCACGCTACATTATTTTGATGTGGTTATTGAACGAATTCAATTATTTATTTATACTGTGATTTTTTAAAAATTTATTTGATTGAATTACATTCTTTGATCTTTATTTTAAATAATATATATTTGAGAAATATTGAAAAAATAA
The DNA here is from genome assembly GCA_030449875.1 of Aegle marmelos. Lineage (NCBI taxonomy): Eukaryota > Viridiplantae > Streptophyta > Magnoliopsida > Sapindales > Rutaceae > Aegle > Aegle marmelos. The sequence goes on along the minus strand of JASUUL010000094.1, from coordinate 14,641,988 downwards.
ATGTTATGCATAAAAATAAATGTTATGCATTCTATAATTTTAAAATTTTTTATTTTATATATCTTTATGAAGAATTTTTTTTTATACTTATACTAAAAAAATTATATGAAAATTTTTAAAATTTAAGAACTCTATATCTAATTTTTTTAAGCACTAATAAATGCTGTTTCCAAATATATAATCTACATTAATTACCAAAAAATTAATATCTACAATATAATGTAATACTAATTATAGTATAATTAAAAATTAATATAATATAAGGTAGTACCAAACAATACACAGTATTATTATAATTTAGTAATAATATAATACACTTATATTAAAATAATATAATAATATACCAACATTACTCTAATTATAATATAATGCAGTGCGCAAACCACACGCTAAATGTAATATCCACCATATAAAAGAAATTTTGGGTGTTGGTGACAAGATTGAAGAATTCTCGTCCTTTGGTTCCCCGTCGCAAGCTTCTTTTATAATTCTAGATCATAGAGCTGTTAATTTCCTGGTGATGGGGCAGCAAATACACAGTCCAAGTCGTTGATGAAAGCCATATTGCACGCCACCGGGCTCAGTACCCACAACAATTATTCCTCCAACATTCTTGGATGGATGTGTCATGGCTTTTCTGTCGCCCCATGGAACGCATCCTCTTCTACGAATTTCCTTTTCCAACTCTTCATCTCACGCAAAATATCATTCTCCATCTCCAGCACTCTCTCTCTCTCTCACTCTCCGTCATTTCTTTCCCTTGGCGGGGAATCTTACGTGCAAAACAAGCCCTTTATTCAATTCAACGAAGGCGACGCCGTTCGGGTCACCGTCGCCGAATCCAATGCCGATTTTGACCATCTTGTGGCTAACCATACGCGAGATAACAGAGCGTTTAAGCTTCTCGTCCAGAAATTGCCATTCCCATTTTCTAGCATTTCATCGCATAATAAGACTCCTGTTATGGATCCTTCTCACTTACTGAATCTAGAGATGGAGAAGGTGCAATTGAGATTGGCCTAGTAATTGGTCGAGATAAATTGGCCTTGTTCAATGTTATTTTTCAACAACGCGTGAGTTTCAATTCCCTTTTGAAGAGGTATTCAATGTGGGTCATAATTCAGCTATAAGTTATTGTATGAATTTATTTTGTATCAATCGAGTGGTATAATTTAATCATTTGAATTAAATAGTTCTCGATTTATATAATTTATATTTAATTTTATATATTTTTATTTAAAAATAAATTTATATTACATTAATTTATATTAAATAAATTTATATAAAATTTCATAATTCTATCATTATTCTTTGATATTCATTTTTTTAAAAAAATTACTTTAAATAAATAAGATTTTTTGGCTTGACTCAAATTTTAGCTTTACATATTTGTTTTTTTTTTTGGTTTAAATTAAGTTATGCATAATGAATAACTGCAAAAATTCTAGCATATTATTTGTTGACACGTTCAGTCCTGTGGGTATGTGGATCGGTGGATGTATTTTGTTGAAATTTTGTGAAATAAAAATATTATTTGTTAAACTGGGTATTAAATTCCATGCGTGTTCCACACTTTAACACCCCCTTGTCCTTTTCGAACAAAACCATCCCAAATGCCGAATCTGATTAAATTATGCTCATATAGTCTATATTTATGCACGGACGCGATCATAGCACACCATATAGGGTAGTAGTTAATTAATTCTATTTGGTTAAATTCCTACATGTATTAAGAGGACATAAATTTGAACATAATTTTTTAACCAATAGATAATTATCAAAGAATAAAGCGTCACAATTAAATAACTCAAATAATTAATTTTATTGATATTTATCTCTTTCTCCTCTAATTTTAATCTCACTTTTTTCTTGTATTCACCTTTTTCTCTTTTCTATTTCTTATATTTCTGTAAATGAAATGATTAGATTTGTTAACAACAGAGCAATACGAGTTTGAATTTTCTTTGAAGCTACAATTATATCGATCGAAATCTCTTTCAAAGATACTCTTTGAGAAATTATAGGATCGATAATGACATGATTACTTATATAAAATAGAGATAATTGCAGAGAGTTTTTGATACGATGGCTCGTAGGAACATAATTTACTGTAATGTATTGATTTTGAGGAAAAAAATTTTAATTTTTCTGAAAGACTTTTAATTTTCTTTGAGTTAGTTTGTGATTTTATAGTCTGTCAAGTAAATTATTACACGGCAACATGTTTTTGGAAGTTGTATGTTTTGCTTGGAATTGTCCACAAATTGGAGAAGAGAGGAGAGAGAATCAAGCAATTGTCTGCAAATTGGCGGGGACCCACGAACAATGAATTCTTTTATTTGAAGATGAAAAGCTTTGTCATCTAACAACTTAACCTTTATAATACGAGGGTTGAGATTGTGTGTTTAAAATTATATTTAAATTTGTATCATATATATATATATATAGTTTGAATAAATATTAGACTGATTCTTTGTTACGTAACACAGAGAGCCTGTACAGATCGGTGAAATCGTAATCTTCATAGCAATACGGACAGATAATCTGATAGTTGTTTCCATTAAACCCTTGATACTTAAGAGTTTTAATAGTTATCTCAGTGACATAAGGATATATTAGAAGTACATTATGCTTTTTTGAGAGCAAGTGGGAGACTGCTCGAGTTTTGTTATTTGGCATCCTAAAAGCATGCAATAAAATAACAATTTCTGAATTTTATAAAATTTATTTATTCATTTTTTACATGAACAGATATTATTGGTCCTTGTTTATAAAGTATATGATCACGTATTGGGCATATGATGTTAGAAAATATAAATCACAAATTCTTTATAAATGAAAGGTAATTTACGATTGTTAATGAAATGACCATTTCATTATATAAGCTGTAACTTCTCTACTTCTATTGCGAGTGATCTTATCTTGATCGCCAAAGTGAAGATTTCAAGTACAATAACTAATAAGTATATGCAATATGTATACTAAATTGTGTTGTGCACGGAATGTGAAATCAAGTGTACCAAATAATCATAGAAAAATAAAAGATATAAAAATTTTACGTGGTTCAGCAGTATGCCTATGTCCACGGAAACAAGAGAAAAATAATTGTATTACTAATAATTATTAGAGTACAAATTTGAGTAAAGAAAAGCTCACTTTCCAAAACTTAAATATACCCAGTACTTTCACACACTGCAGGAAATATAAATTTTCCAGGCAAACTTCTTTCACTACTCTCAAAATAGAAGTTATAAGCTTATCAAATTTTGGGATACTAATAAATGAGAAAATGACTTTAATTTATAGGCTTGAAGCTAGTACTATTCTACCTAACTCAAACATTATTCCACCAACCCCTTTACAATATGTCAAGGAGTTTGATATTTCTTTGGCTAATTTGTCAAATTTATTGACAAATTGTTCAATCTTTGCCCAACCTTGAAAATTCTCCAAATTTGAGTTTAGTTTTCTTAATTTTTCAACAATTTTCCACCTAGGCAATGATTTTATCTAAATCTTAGCTGACTACCAACGAATCATCATCCCCAAAGTGGCTGCATCTCTGTGACTGCCTAAGTACCCAAAATTTGGGATCAAGCCAACCGTAGTTCAAAATTCAAATTCAATGCATTCGAAGAATTTGAAATAATTTCAAGTAATATTGAAACTTAACTCCATAAACTACCTTCGTCAACATATCTGATGGGTTATTCTTGGTATTGATCTTTTTTAACAACATAATACAGCTCTTGATAATCTCTCGCACATAATGACATTTCACATCTATGTGTTTTGTCTGAGCATGATATGTTTAATTCTTCGCAAGGAATATCGCACTTTGATTATCACAGAATACTGTAATGTTTTTTTGGATTACTCCCACATCACCTAACAAGCCTGTTAGCCAGATAGCTTCCTTTATAGCCACTGTTGCTACCATATAGTCTGCTTCCATAGTGGACAGAGCAATTGTCGATTGTAAAATCAACCTCCAACAAATCGGACCTTCACCCAATGTGAATACACAACTCGTTGTTGATCTTTGTTTGTTGTTGTGCAAATTTTATTGAACTCACAAGTGCACGAATCTATTGTAGAATAGATTAACGGTGAAGAATGTCAATCCCACGAGGAGGTTGATTTTAATTATGTGCAGAATTAATTTTCTAAGTGAACAGTTAAATTATAATAAATTAATCATAAATTTTGAATTAAAATGGCTGGAATAATAAAAATTACAACTGTAATAATAAAGCACTTGGGTATCTGGATCTACATCAATATGCTCAATAGGCTAAATATTTCATATTAATGCCAATTAAATCATAAGGGGGGATTCCACACCTCATGAACCATGCTCAAATAAATATGGTGCTAAGGACTTATCGTGCCAAATAATAATAACCTTATACTAGGGTGCCGATTTAATCAAGGCGGTATCTAGACAAGACTATTATTATTTATCAACGAAAAGTCAAAACAACCACAAATATTATAGGGCAAGAGAAAGTAAATTTACCAAATTAAGCCCATGGAATATGTTAAGACTTCACTTTCAACCTAAATTTAAAAGAAAATTAGCTACTTATTTTTGAACTAGGGGCAAAATGAGAATTTATTAAAAATATGTAAAAAATATAAGAAGGAGAAGGAATTACAAAGATCTAAGTTTAAAAATGAATTCAGGAATATCAAATTAGGGACGGAGAGCCCCTTTTTTATAGATATATTGAGTGAATCGTGATCATCGGATTAAAAATAGTTCGGACGCTCAGGATTGCGCCATGTCATCAGTCAACAGTCAACAGTCAACGTTTGAATAGTAACGGCTACTATTTGCACAGTAATACTATTTGCACAATAATACTGTTTGAATAATAAATAATTCCATGTATGTGTATATACCGTACACATGATTTTTGTTTCACTGAGATGCTGCCACATTATCGATCTATAGTACATAAGAAATTTAGCCTAATAAGATCGTGACACATCATCAGTCAATGCCACGTCATCGGTCAACGCCACATAAGCAGTCAATGCCATATAATTCGTCCAATCAAATACTACCACACCATCGATCTGCATATATGAACAGTGTCGTGAATAGTATCATAAACAGTACTGTACGTATAAACAGTACCTTATATGTAAACAATGACATTTTTCCTTTTATGCTCCTCCTAAGGTTTTCGACCGTCCTGAGTCCAAATATGACGTTTGTTTTACTATCAGATCACTCGTTCATTGTGAAACGATCGTGATGCCCCTAAAATACATAATTATAATAAAACACATATAATTAAATAATAAAATACTTAAATAAATAAAAGTAACAATGTTAGTGAGATTTAAAGTGTAAAATGACGATTTTCTCCTTTATAAGTATACACTTTCTAACACTCAACATTTGTCAAGATCTCCGGCAAAATCAGAATCACAATACCCAATACATTGTTGACTATAATTCTTTTTTAACAATAACCCAACATCAACTGTCCCATACAGATATAGGAGAATCCATTTTACCGCAAGTCAATGGTCTTTACCTGGATTATGCATGTATCGACTAACTAAACTGACAGCTTGAGATATATCAGGCCTTGTGTATACCATAGCATATATAAGGTTATCCACAACACTGGCATATGGAACACGAGCCATGTAATCATGCTCCTTTTAGGATGTAGGACATAAAGAAGAGCTTAATTTGAAATAAGAAGCTAGAGATGTACTTACTCGTTTAGTTTTATCATGTATACCGAATCTTTCTAGCACTTTCTTCAAATAAGATTTTGAGTCAACCACACACTCCTATTCTTCTTGTCTCTATAAATCTCCATCCTAAGTATTTTCTGTGCATCACCCAAGTCTTTCATCTCAAACTCAGAAGCCAGCTGCTTCTTTAATTTTTCAATCTCATATCTGTTCTTCGAAGCTATAAGTATATCGTCAATATAGAGTAACAGATAGATAAAAGATTCATCTTGTAGTCTTCTAAAATAAACACAGTGATTGTGTTCACTTCTGGTGAATTTTTGCCTTTGTATAAATTGATCAAATCTCTTATACCACTACCTTGGTGACGGTTTCAGTCTGTACAAAAATTTAATCAATCTACACACATGATTCTCCTTTCCAACAACTTTGAAACCACAAAGCTGAGTCATATAGATTTTTTCTTCCAAATCTCTATGTAAGAATGCGGTCTTAACATCCAATTAAGCCAACTCTAACCAAATCTCCATGTAAGAATGTCGTCTTAACATCCAATTGAGCCAACTCTAACTCATATTCAGCTACTAAGGCAAGTAGGATACAAATGGAAGTATGCTTTACGACTGGAGAAGAAACTTCATTATAATCAATACCTTCCTTCTGAGCAAAACTTTTTGCAACGAGCATTGCCTTGTATTGAGAAGTTGTTTGATTTAGAGATTCTTGTTTCTTGGTGTAGATCCATTTATTGTCAATAGCCTTTTTCCCTTTTGGTAACTTTACAAGTTCCCAAGTCTGGTTTTGATGGAGAGATTTCATCTCTTCCTCCATGGCTAATTTCCATTGATTACTTTCACTGCTATGTAATGCTTCACTGAAAGTATTGGGGATGTCATCATCAATAACTGAAAGTGCATAGGTTACCACCATATCTTTAGTAAGCCATCCAAGTTCCTTTATCTCTCTTTTTGGCCTTTTTGTTGCTATAAAATCATCATTATCTAAATCATTAGTTGTTTCTTCATTTTATGGGACATCAGAAGAAATAACCTATTCTTCAACTCTAGGTGTCACATCTATAGTTGAACATTTCTCTGTTGTAGAACTAACTGGTACATATGGAGTTGCATCAAACTCCACCCGCTGCAATACCTCCGTGGTCTTGTTCTCCACTTGCTGAGAACTTGAATTTTCAATATTTAAGTTTCATCAAACGTGACATCTCTGCTACACACAGACTTTTTATCTTTGAGATCCCAAAGATTAAACTCCTTTACTCCACCTTTGAATTCTACAAAGATAGCTTTTCTAGTACGAGGATCTAGTTTATCATCTTTGACATGACAATAAGCTGGACACTCGAATATACGAAGGGAATCATAATCTTGTGCATGCTTTCCATACCACATTTCTATAGGAGTTTTATCTTCGATTGCAGCAGAAGGCAACCGGTTTATCAAATGACTTGCGTAGCTTACAGCCTCAGCCCAAAACATTTTATCTAAACCAACATTAGATAACATACATCGTACCTTTTCTATAAAGTACGATTCATACGCTCAGCCACACCGTTCTGTTGCGAAGTATGTCTCACCGTGAAATATCTTTTAATACACTCGTTCTAGCATACTTGCAAGAATGGATCAGAAGTATATTCACCCCTATTGTCAAAACGCAATACTTTGATCTTTCTGCTATTTTGAGTCACCACTAGTTTCTTCCATTTCATGAAAATCTCTAAAACCTCATCCTGTGCTCGCATGGTGTACACCTACACACGCTAGAGAAATCATCAACAAATGTAACAAAATAATGGCTTCCACCAATTGATGTATTCTTGGTTGGTCCGCATACATCACTATGAACATATTCAAGGATCTCACAAGTATCGTGATTAGTAGTACCAAATTTAACCCTTGTTTTCTTGCCTACTACACAATGCTCACAGAAACCTACTTTACAAGTTTTGGTACCTTTTAAGAGTCCATGTGTTATTATAATTTGCAAAGACTTCTCTCTAGCATGTCCTAGTCATACATGCCATAGCTTGGTGGTGTCACTGTGCACCTCAACAACATTTGCTTCATCAGTTATACCTTCCTTTAAATAGTATAGATTGTGACGCCGAACTCTTTATAGAATCACCAAAGCCTCATATGTGAATTTCATTGCGCCATTTTCAATAGTAACCTTGTAGCCTTTAGCTTCATCCACAGAAATTAGATTTTTCTTTAAAGTTGGAACATATCTAACCTTTTTCAATTCTTTGACCATTCCATCAAACATTTTGAGTCGGATTATTCCTATCCCCATTATGCAACAAGGTTGATCATTTTTCATCATAACTGCACCGAATTTCAGATTATAAAAATCCATAAACCATTCCTTAATATGACATAAATGATAGGTTGCTCCAGTATCAAGTATTCACTCGCTCGAACTAGCCACGTATGCTGCAAGAGTAATATTTAATAAATAATCAAAGTCTTCATCTTTACGTACCATGTTTATTGCCGCTAGTTTCTTCCCATCTTTCTTTTAAGCCTTTGGACAATCTTTTCTCCAATGACCCTTTTCATGACAAAAGGCACATTCATCTCGAGTTATATTTCTACTTCTCGATTTGGATTGAGAATTCTTTCCACCACTTTCTTCTTTTTCTCCATCGTCCTTTCTCTAGCAAACAATTCTTTGGATGATGCTTTTTCAGAATGTTTATTATTATTCTGAATTTCTAAATTGGTCAATGCTGTGCAGATATCTTTAAAGATGATTACACTTTTTCCATATATTAAAGTAGTCACAAAATGGCTATATTTCTCTGGTAGTGAGTGTAACAGAATCATAGCCTTCACTTCATCTTTAATATCCTTATCAAGATTCTTCAAACCAACAAGTAACTTTTTAAATCTTGAGACATGATTGTGCATTGACACCCCAGACTTCATTCGAAAGCCATATACTTGACTCATTATATGAAGGCGATTTTTAGGACTTTTCAGTAGGTACTTCTCCTCCAATGTACGCCATAAAGTCATCGCACACTCCTTATTTTTTATCAAATATTTCACCTCCTTGGTCAAATAAGATCTGATCTGACCACAGGCTTTCTCGTTTATACGATCCCAACTTTCTTCATCATACAAGTGTCTTTTATTTTTTAAAATAATATCGAGATCGATTTGAATAAGAGCATCCATAACTTTGCGCCTCCACATGCCGAAGTGGATTTTCCCATCAAACTTTTCAACATCGATCTTCTGACCCCTTATAATAGGTGCCGAAAGGCGAAAGTTATCCCTCCTACCTGAAATGTCTCCAAGAATAGTCTGGGTGGATCTCTCCCCACTTCTGAAAGTTTCACCTTCTACCATTTTCTCAATAAATTATTCTTTACTTGAGAGATCAGTGTCTATGTATATGTACGCTTGAAAGAATGCACTAAGAAAGTTTCCAGGAAAGACTGGAAGGTCACATCGATCCCACTTAAGACCCAGTCTCCTTAGGCTCTTATCGCCTTTGTGACAGAACTTTCCTAAACATGCACAAATCCACACCACTATACAAGCTAATAATCCTCCCAAGTACGAACGGTTAACTTTACTGTATTTATATATAATACCGTACGTGAACAGTATCATATACTTGAACAGTACCATATATGTGAATAGTATCATATATGTGAACAGTATCATATATGTGAACAGTAATATCTTTCTCAAAGTACGAACCGTCGGCTCTGATACCATTTATTGTGCGCGGAATGCGAAATCAAGCGTACTAAATAATCATAGAAAAATAAAAGACACAAAAATTTTACGTGGTTCGGTAGTATGTCTATGTCCACGGGAGCAAGAGAAAAAATAATTGTATTACTAACAATTATTAAAGTACAAATTTGAATAAAGAAAAGCTCACTTCCTAAAACCCAAATACACCCGGTACTTTCACACACTATAGGAAATATAAATTTTCTAAACAAACTTCTCTCACTACTCTCAAAAGCTTAGAAACTTATAAGTTTATCAAATTTTGGGATACTAACAAATGAGAAAATGACTTTAATTTATAGGCTTGAAGCAAGTACTATTCCACCTAACCCAAGCACTGTTCCACCAACCCCTTTATATTATGTCAAGGAGTTTGATATTTTTTTGGCTAATTTGTCAAATTTATTGATAAATTGTTCAATCTTTGGCTAATCTTGAAAAATTCTCCAAATTTAAATTTGGTTTTCTTAATTTTTCAACAAATTGGACTATAGTGATTTATGATCTGGTTTAATAAATGTTGATGATCTAATTCACATGAGCTTAAATAAGCTTAATTGATGTTAAACCTGAGTAGGTAATGGACTTGCATTCGTACATCATGTCCTTTGAGTTATCAAACAATGAGATCTATACAAACAGTCAAATTCTCATAAGTTAGAGGTGTAATTTCATGTATTATGGAACATGTACTTATAAGATGGAATTTATACTAATAATGCTTATTTAAGTTATTTATGCTACTTGATCATTTAAATATATGGTTATAGTTTTATTCAATAAATTGCTATTGAACAATAATGTTTCTTTATAAATTCATTTACAAATATTGATATGATGAAAAGTGATCATCAGAATAAATAAAGACTTGGGGTGAACATGTAATTGTGGAGGCACGACGTTTATCATTGGCGTAACTTTAATTATGAGTATCAGATAGAGGATCAATTAAGTAATTATTATTCATGTAAGGGAAAGCCTAAAACTAATTAAAAGTAGTTCTAATTAATTAGGCTTTTATTTAAATATATTGTTGACTAGAGTACAACTTTATACTTTTAACAAAATAGTTTAGGATAAACTTGATAGCTTCGGAGTGTCATGTGATGGGTTTTGGCTGTTAAGTTAGAGCTAGAAAGAAATATGAATGTGAGGATCTGATGGATAGTATATTATAATAAGGTATCTAAAAGAAATATATAATATAAGGATTTGATGAATAGTATACTATGATCATTTCTAAGTGCGGGTGCCAACATTTTTTAATATGGGAATTTGATGTTTCGTACCTATGTCAAATGTCTTTGCACCATTATAAATGGTTAAACATTTATTTCGCACCATTATAAAAGTCTTTGATACAACGTAAAGTCTTAAATTCTCAAAAAATTACATGTAGATGTCAGTACTAGAAAATAGACTGAGGTATGTCATGTGTGTGTGAAGTTTTTAGATGAGCCTTGCAAAAGTGTTAGAAATTTGAGTTGATATTGCTTCAATGAATCTAAATTCAATTGAGTCGTGAGTTTTATTCAAAAAATAGAACTTAAAGAAAAATAGCCGTGGGTACTGTTCACTCAATATTGTTCACGTGGTATTGTTCACTCAACACTGTTTATAGTATTGTTCATTCAGTAGCAATAATAAATTTGTCAAGGTGTGTATGATGCACTATCCTAAAGACCAATTTTCGCTCCTCTAGAAAGATTTTCCAATGCAGTAAGGACACACATAATGTAGATTGATCTTCAGGATTCAATAATGTTACTATTATGAGGAGAGGTCAATTGAGGTTATTATTTGAAGGTGTTTTATATCTCTTTTATATAGAGAAACCTTCTATAATCATTTTCCTAATTTAAATTGAATTAGAAATCCACTTTCCTTATTTAATTTGAATTAGTTATCAATGAGTCTAACAATTTAATTCAATTTGAATAATCCAAATCACATTTATATTTGACTTAGGGCCAATTTGGGAATATTGTAACTCTTAAAAAAATTATTATTGGTTGTGTTGTAAAAATAATCAACTGTGACGAGAATCAATTAAGTGTTTGGTAAATTTTATTTTCAAAAATACTGTGAGTTTTAAAAATAGTTATTGGTATTTAGTGAATTTTACTGTTAAGCTACTGTAAAAAAATAAATGATTAAAATATATATCATTTAGGATGAAATTTACTCATATATATAAAAATATGTATATACAATATTTTTAATTATGTATTATAATAATTTCCACTAAAAGTAAAATTTATACTCTATTGATTTTAATTGTGTATTATAATAATTTTAATTAAAAATAGAATTTAAACTATATTACCATAGAGAACTTTTGATTTCATGTAAAATATAAAGAAACAATAAGATGAACAGAAGAAATGTGTGAATTATAATAGAAAATTATCAAAATATTAATTTTATTTTTAATTTAAATAAGGATAATTTTAACTTTAGGAAATAATTATAAAGATATTTATGAAATTATATTAAATGATAAAATTGATTCTAAAAATTAAAATCTAAAAGCTACTTCTTCCTTACTTTTCAAACATCAAAATTAACTTTTAAATTTTCAAAATCATTTTTAAGCCTCTTAAAAGCAATTTCAAACGGACACTTATTTAATTGTAATTTATAATTAAATCAAACATATCACTAATTTCAAATCAAATATATAACTAATTACTCTCACTTTCTTATAATATAAGAAATTAATATTTTAAAATATCAATAAATTCCAACAAAATGTTCTTCATGAACTCTTCCTCTTCTTTTCTGTTGTCAGCTTTCTCCATAGCCAAGGCGAATATTGGAATTAAACAAATTTTGACTATCTTGCTTTCTCTGAAGCATAAATAAAAACATGCGTCCAAAGGAAAGACTAGTTATAGCATGTTTTTGTGGAATTTCCAAAGCAAAAAGAGAGTCAAGATGGTATTTTTTTTTTCAAAATAATAAAAAACGGGGTCTTAGGAGAAAGTAAATGGTAGATGGGCTTTAGATAGCGTTATTTAATTAGAAGCACAGCTTAGGCACTTTTGTGATACCATGAATCGGCTCCGCGCTTCAGATGTTACATTGTGTCACTTACGGAATCGTTTGTCTGTTCGGGAACATATAAAAAAAGAGTGAGGTTAGAAGTTAGTGCGGAGTGCTCAGGGCAGAAAAGCTTCGACAAAATCACTGAAGATGGGAAATACTCCATCGAAGGCCAATAATTCGAAGAAGAAACATCGGCGGAAACCTGCTGGAAGATTAAGATTCTGGTGCTTTCTCTTGAACCAGGTAACGTTTGAAATTTGGAAACAGATTCTACCTGTGCTTCCGTTTATTTCTCTATGCTACTGTTTGATGATAAGCCCTCGTGAAAATTATTCCAAATCTTTTAACAGTTACAAGCTTGCTTGTGTTATTAACAGGTTCTAAATTGAATTTATCTTCTGGCTTTGGGTTTTTGTCCTTGGATCCGGTGTCTAGTTTTAGGGCGTAATGTTCCACCACGAACTGCTTAAATTCTTTACAACTTTTCTAAGTCCACTTGTTCAATCAAGGAATCAGCAGCTTAATTCCATCTTAGTTGAGAGGCCTTTTCCTTTAGTAATTATTGGACTTCCTCGTCCGTCTTAAAATTGAAAAAAAAAAAAAAACTCATTTGGCTTCTTCGGACACAAATATAGAATAGAATATGGTATAGAAGCTTTTTTTATGCACTCCGAACCTTTGGCACGTGAATGTATTTGCACTCCGTTTAGATGTTTGTTATAATTTTTTACGAACAACTTTATTTAAAAAGTGTTTTTATTAAAAGATTTAAATTATTTTAATAAATAATTTTTTAAATTATTTTATAAAAAAATTAAATGTATTTTTAATAATTTAATCATTTGAAAAGTCACAATCTTTATTCTTAAATACTCAGATTTAACATTTTATTAATAATAATTTATTTAAATTCTTAAAAATTCTATTCACATGTAATAAATAATAGTAAAAATTTAAAAAAAAACTTATCTAATTAAATAAATATTTATTATTATTAAATATATAATTATAATTATCTTATATAATAGAGTTTTAAAAAATTTAAAAAAAAATTTATGAAATTAAATAAGTATTTATTATTATTAAATAAATTTTATCAAATTATCTTAGATAGTGAGTAGTCGTTATCACACCACCACACAAATTCTCGAGAATACCCACTACAGAATTTACAATTTAAACCTGAATAGAAATTACAATACAAGACAAAGGCACGTGCGATGCTGTCGATCCGATGTGCAAATAATTGAAGAGAAGTCAAAAGTGACCTCAATCTTCAAGGGAAGCAATGGGCTAAGAATACTCAATTCTTTTTTTTTTTGTTTTTTTCTTTTTAATTTCCAACCTTTTTTTCCCTCCAAATAAAATAATAAAATTAGAAACTGATTTAACACGGTCTTCATCGATGATGAGAGGCTGTTGCCTGGGATTGGGAGTGTAATTCAGCGGCTAGCTGCTTGGATTTGGCCATTTGAGCATTGACTGTTGGGCAGTTGGTTTGGTTTTGGCATTTGAGTTCTGAGATATGAAAGGTTGGTGCGTTTGAGGGTGTTGAAGGTCTTAAAAGTTTGATAAACAAAAGTGAAAAATTGACATTAATAATGTCTATTAGATATTCATTAGTAAAGTCTACCCTCACCAATAAAATATTTTATTCGCGAGAATGACATTTAATATTGGGGGATCCATAATAATTTGGGATTAACAAGTTGTGTGGAGCGGCAGTTTTAAGGATTATTGTGGTGATATTAGATATTTAGAGTTTGATGAAGGCATAGAGTCATTTCTGTGGAGTCATCGTAATCCAATGTCTCTATATCAGATGCGCCCTCCGTTATCTGCCAAGTGTAGACTCACTTCAGCTAGTATATGCGGTTTCGCACAATGATCATGCCCATGGAGCGCAGTGCGGCCTCGCGAGTCATGTGAGTCACATGACTCATGATAGTTAGCGCACACAATCGAAGAAAATTAGAAACATAAATATCCCCCGTCCCCACTGTCCCAGATCCCACTAACAAATAATAACAGATACGGATGAAGATGAAGATACCTTGTAATTTTAATCTCTTATTCTTGATTAAATTATAAAAATTAAGGAACTAGTTGGTCAACTCATACTCGCCCGCCCCGCCCTTTTATATCTCCTCCACAAACGGTTAACAAATTAAGAATGATCTTTTGTTAGATCCAAAATAACGGCTGGAGGGGTAAGTATAACAAAAACTTTTTGGATCTGTTAAAAACTTTTTGACTTTCCGAGAAATTTCAAATTTTCCCGGTAATCCCTTACCTTTCACGTAAGATTTATAATCATCTAAATGCAAATAATATGATATTAAGTTCGGCTATGCGTGTAATGCAGTTAAGCGCAAGCATGGAGGAGGACTCCCATTCACAATCAGCTTCACTGAAGGAATTTTACATTCCTAGTTATGTTTTATTACCTGATTCAGAGGCCGAAACAGTTCCTGATGTGCCTCTGTGTCCCGTTCTCGTGTTTATCAACTCCAAAAGCGGGGGTCAGCTCGGCGGCGATCTCCTCGTTACGTATCGCTCGCTTCTCAATAAGAATCAGGTACCTCTCGTTTCTTTGAATTTGATAAATGATGATGTAATCGTATAGGATTTTGAAGCTCTGAAGCTGTATTTAATTAAAGTTTCTGTTCCTGTTATTTTTAGGTGTTTGATGTGGGGGAGGAGGCTCCTGATAAGACGCTGCGAAGAATTTATCTTAATTTAGAGACGCTCAAAGCTAATGGAGATGCATATGCTACCCAGATTGAGGAGAGATTAAGAATAATTGTGAGTAGTTAAAAGTAAATAATTGTAAATAGCTGTTCCTTCTATAAAGTATCTTTTACCTCTTTGATTAGGACCTCACTAATTACAAAAGATAATTCTGTAAAGTATCTCCGATAAAGTACCTGCGATTTAGGTTGCAGGTGGCGATGGGACTGCTGGCTGGCTTCTTGGAGTTGTTTGTGATCTCAAATTATCTCATCCGCCACCGATTGCTACAGCACCTTTGGGAACCGGAAACAATCTACCTTTTGCTTTTGGTTGGGTGAGAGCTTTGTATCGGTTGGCAATTGTGTTGGTCAGATTAGTGCATTTATTAAATAATCATATTCCATATGGTACAGATGATCAATTCAGTAGATTTTGGGAGCATCTTCAAGTTGTTGATGCATTGCAATCCCTAAAACCTTGTATTTTTCATGTATACATGTCACTACATGTTTGAATGTGTATGTTTTATATTTTTCTTTATTTCAGGATGCATTGTGCGTCTGCTAGCAGTCTGATTTATGAATACCAACGTGTCTTAACTATTTAAAGAGGTTGTTACCAACTTGCAATTTGCTATTTTACAGGGAAAGAAGAATCCTGGGACTGATCGTCACGCTGTGGAGCAATTCCTGGATCATGTAATGAATGCAAAGAAAATGAAAATAGACAAGTAAGGATGTTGACATGACCTCCGTGTGTCTTTTTAAAGAAATTGACATGAATGCAAGGTTCCTTCCAACGTAATAAAATTAATTAATCTGGTGCATATGAGTCTCAACTGATATACATCTTAGAGTATGGGCATTCAATTTACTTTTGATGAATTAACTATTGTTGGCATAGAAATCTCGGCATGCTACTGAGTGTAATATGAGTCTACATCTTCCCTTCCCTGGATTTATTATATAGTTTTCCAGTTCTTTTATATGGTTCGTTTGGTCTTGTCTACCGTTTTCCTGTTTTCTGACATATGATAGTATCAGTGCCCATGAATATTGCTTAATTCTTGTATACAATTTTTCACGATAATTTAACTTATGTGGTAATATCTCGCAATATTAATGATAATACAGTGCTAATATACAAAATTTTTTATCAGTAGATTTTGTTTTCTTCTTTTTCTTTTTAATTCAATTTATTAGTTGATTTTTTTTCCAAGCTGGCATATTCTCATGAGAATGAGGGCTCCAAAGGAAGGTTCTTGTGATCCTATTGCACCTCTTGAGCTACCGCATTCTTTACATGCATTTGGTCGTGTCTCTGCAACAGATGAGTTGAACAAGGTAAGAACAAGCAGTTGCTGCCTATTCCACACACTCTAAATTATATTATGGTTCTCCCCTATGGCCATACCAGCAGCTCAAGAATCTGTAGTTTGTTCCCATTTAGATTCCAAGATCACTTCCATCAAAAGTCTCCATCATTTTGTTGTGACTACATCTAGATGCCTTCATGAATATGTGTTATAACTCTTCTGCAAAAGAAAGGCCTTCCGTATTAAGCTTTTGTAATTCTTTGTCACAGAGGAAACAAAGGCAATCACTCAAATGAAGCTTGTTTGGTATTATTCAAATGCCTCCCCTCTGTATGGCCTAACCTTTTAGGTGGCAAGAATGAAGAGGATGAGAATCTGTATTCTTTTATGGGGTTTACAGAAACAGATCAAGCTGTTGTTAGTTCAATTCACGTTTCATTTCTTTTTAAATGAAATCTGCATTTTATATGGAACACAGGCTTACTAGACTAATTTTATATATTGTAATGTAATATATTGTGCGAGAAAACCGTTCTCTTTTAAGCCTATACTTCTTTTCATTTTTACACACAAATGTTCGACTTTCCTCAGGAAGGTTACCATACATTTCGTGGGGGTTTCTGGAATTACTTCAGTATGGGTAAGTACCTCTAAGACAAAGCGAACTACTAAATTGCAGACTGATGATGTTTAACTTTTGATCCTTTTTAGTTCTAGTTATGAGTACCTTTAAAAAACATAGCTTGCTAGTACTTCTGAATCATAAGATAATGTTTTATCTCTTCCTTTTATATGCATTTTCCATTTAGATCAAGCATTGTCTCATCAATGTTTCTGATATGGGGACCTGTTGTATGTTTTCTGTTTTCTGCAGGAATGGATGCTCAAGTATCATATGCGTTTCATTCTGAACGAAAGTTGCATCCTGAAAAATTTAAAAATCAGTTAGTTAATCAGGTACTGTTACACTTTCTGTTTTGTTTTAGTGAATCACAGACATTAATAGAATGACCACCATCTTTTTCATTATTTGCTAAGTATATTCCTACCTGGAGTATTTAGTGCAGTTTTCAAGATAGAGTTGCTCTTAGTAAAATGTCAAGCATTGGTCTCTGCTACTGGTTTACTGCTATTTTCAGAGATATTACCCCTAGACTGAATCTATCCTTTCTTAAATTGATGCAACCATAAGTAGATTGGCAGAGGCTACCAATGAAAATAAAATGGATGTTTGATAAGCTATCTACAATTGTCCAAATAGATTTGACAACATTAATGGTATGTGCCATATATGGAAGCAAACTTGGAGATGTGATATGTTTTAAGGATATGGCCAAATGTATGGAATGACAATTGAGAGGATTTTATCCGGAGTAAACTATTAATGCTTGCATATTTATGTTCATGTTTGATATTTTGTCCGTTTTTACATATAATTAACTATTACTCTGAAAAAAGGAAATTGGCTTTGGGTTATTCCAGTTGTTGCTGTTATCACTTTAGCTTTTTCTTATTTGATCTTTGAAGAAAAGACTTAAAACTTCAGCCGAAAATGGATATATAACCCTTCTGTGCTTGATATAAATTAGCTTATATAGCATTTAGTAACATTTCTTGACCTAAAATTTGGAAATGTTCATTTGCTTGGATTTGTCTACAGCATGTAATATTTTTTGTTTTGTTTGCTAGGTTCTTGCTCATTTATTCCCTGGATATTTCTAACAAAAATTGTACTTATTGTTTTTTTATTATGATTTTCTATATCTTTTGTATTCAGAGTACTTATGCGAAGCTTGGTTGTACTCAAGGATGGTTTTTTGCTTCTCTTGTCCATCCTTCTTCTCAGTGAGTGCTCCTGACTGTTAACAAAATGTGCTGGTTTAACTTTTTCCTTTTTAACTGAACTTTCTGGACAGTGCAACATGAGTTGGTTATATATCTATTACAGTAACATTGCTCAGCTTGCAAAGGTGAAGTGCATTGCAACTCCCTGCAGCTGCAGTGCATAAATTTGGCTGGATCTTATGAAATAGGTGTCTATTTCCTGATTAAATTGAATCATGAATGATCTTTGTTACAGTAACATAGCTCAGCTTGCAAAGGTGAAGGTCATGAAAAAATGTGGTCAGTGGCAAGATCTCGAAATACCTTCCAGGTAATCTAGTTTGCCTTAAATTATCTTGCGTCTTAAAGTAATAATTTTTATTCTTGGCTGGTTCGACTGTTATAGGTAATATTGCAGAATAAGCATATTCTCAAAATGACTATTTTATGTGAAATTTAAAAATGAAAATTGTAATTTGTCTACATTTCTTCTTGTTGAATTACCTTTTTACTTTTCCAAAAAGAAATGAATTTTTTGTTTTTAGTGTAGCGTAGTTGATAACTTGACATATGAATGTCAAAAATTTTGCTTTTAGGTGACAATCTCTCCAATCTGTATTTGGTTATGGAATCCCACTCTATTCAAATTCAGTTGTGCTGTTACTGTCTTGCGGTTGAGCTTTCAGCAAGATGGCAACTGCACATTCTATTTCTACTGTTTCTGTAGATTTTACTTGTTTTGACTATTTACTCCTATCCATCATTTTTGCTTGTGTCTGCTAATCCGTGTTTCTATAACATGTCCCCAGTTTATAAGCAAAAAATGTTCAGTTACATTTAACTGACTTCTCTTTCTCCTGTAACAGCATCAGGTCAATTGTATGTCTTAACTTGCCCAGCTTTTCTGGTGGACTAAATCCGTGGGGAACACCAAACACCAAGAAATCCCAATACGTACGTTCCATATGTGTCACTAGTTTGTCTGTTCGTAAGAAAAATGCTTGTTGACATTATGTATTTAAATTTTCTTTCATTCAAACATGATGAAATATCTTTCCTACATGACATTGCAGAAAGACTTCACTCCTCCATATGTTGATGATGGTCTCCTAGAAGTGGTTGGATTTAGAGATGCTTGGCATGGTCTTGTTCTATTTGCTCCAAGTGGACACGGGACTCGTCTTGCACAGGTGAAAAATTGTTTTTACCACAGTTTCAGAGATTAAGTACTGATAACTACGTGTCATTCTTTTAGAACACATCAATTTGGTAGGCTGATCTAGTTGGCTAGTTGATTAGTAAGTCACAAATGTTTTTCTGATTTCTTTGGCATTAGACACACCGAATTTGCTTTGAGTTTCACAAAGGACGTGCTGATCATACGTTCATGAGAATTGATGGAGAACCATGGAAGCAACCACTCCCAGTGGATGATGATACCGTTGTGGTTGAGATCTCTCACCATGGCCAAGTGAACATACTAGCCACCCATGACTGCCGGTCTAAAAGTGTGCATGATCTGTCATCATTACCTAGCCAACATGGAAGTGAGGATTGTCAGAGTGATGATGACTCTTCACATGGGGGAGAAGAGCATAGGAAATTTGGTGCGGCTGAAACATTCAGGATCCCAGAGGACATCGATATTTCTCATATTAGTTGAGCATTTACATGTCTCAAAACTCTCAATTTTAACTTGGTAACAGTTTACCTCTTTTAGGAATTCAAATAGTAGACGATTCTGAACATCCGGTTAAATGCCGCCCCATTCCTCATTGGTGCTCAGCGTAGGAGCATGATGTGGCTACTTGATAGGGGCCATAAAGAGGTGGAAATAACCTAACGGTTAGTTATGGTGGTTACCTCGTTATCATTTTCTGTCTTATAATTGATTGAAATAACTGTTGAATACAGATTACTGTTCACCATTATCTCCACTTTAAATTACTGAGAAAGCGAGTAAATATAAGCTTCTGAACATACTTTCTAGGTTTTCAGTTAATTCCGTTCATGAAATTCTCCTTGTATGATAAACAGGAAATCAGGCTTTCAAGTTGCCTATTCTATTGTCCGGGCCATAAAGAGGTGGAAATAACCTAACGGTTAGTTATGGTGGTTACCTCGTTATCATTTTCTGTCTTATAATTGATTGAAATAACTGTTGAATACAGATTACTGTTCACCATTATCTCCACTTTAAATTACTGAGAAAGCGAGTAAATATAAGCTTCTGAACATACTTTCTAGGTTTTCAGTTAATTCCGTTCATGAAATTCTCCTTGTACGATAAACAGGAAATCAGGCTTTCAAGTTGCCTATTCTATTGTCCAAATAATAATCTGGGTTAACTGAGAGATACAATTGGCAAAAGCAAACAAAATTTTTAAATAAGCACATGAGAAGACTGGAGGAGGCATCAGAATCGATATATAAATAACACTAAACTACAATCTGCAATCCCTCATTGTAAGAAAACTGCAATTCTCATTTGAGTGAATATTGCGGTAGAATTATGAACAGAAAAATACATTTGGCAAAAGCAAAAGAAATTTGTGTATTAGCATGGTGAAGACTGGATATATGTTAATCACCGTATTAAAAACAGTACAGTGAAACATGCAAGCCTGTAAGCTTGAAACATGGTACATGGGGCATTAAGGCTCCAACTCTACCCAAAGCAAACAAAAACGGAATGGAAACTTCACAAGAGATGATTAGCATTGTCTGATTCCTTCACAGGTTGAATTACTGATGGGCATATAGGTATTCTCCCAGACATTTTTTAATGGCTTCATTAGCCTTTGGTGACTCTGTCTTTTCTTCTCTCTTCTTCTTCTCCCTGAAAGGCCAAAACATGTTAAGAAAAAGTTCAGCATGAATGAATGGTGTGGCCCATGGAAAGAAGATGAATTCCAATAAGTTCATGATATATAAATTAATGAATTGCATGGAGACACAGAAAGTTTTCAACTATAGCAGGGATTCAGGTTAAAGCGCATGGTGATAAATTTGTATAACATTTGAGGAAACACTTTTGGATGCCAGTATTTTCAACTACATGGTCCTGATACAAAAGTAATTTGTAGCGAATGCAGCACACAGGAAGATAAAGTACATAAACTTGCAGGATTAAACCTCTAATCAATGATTCTTATTTTCTTGAATCTTCCATTATGGGTTATGGTCAGAATAGTCTCTTTTAATTACGGTAAGCATTTACGGTATGATCGCTCCAACCTAAAGTTAATAGGTAGTATGTCAGAACACTATTTAAATAAAAACTGAACTAGAAGCAGAAGATTGCCTTTTTACCTATCCACATACTCCTTCAGCAACTCTTTAGCTTGAAGCAACTTGGACAATAAATTGCGATATACATCAAGGTCGCGATCCACACTTCTTTTGTTAACATTTAAGACTGCACAAAGCTGTCATGTAGAGACAATAAGAAAGACTCAAATCAACAGCCAAAATATCTGTTCTAAAAGGAAATATTCATGTGCAGAAATGCTTTTCCCTCTTCATGAGTAATCAAGTTGATTAAAATTTAACAACTGAACATGTGTTGTACAAGATATCTTTTATTAGTGAAGCTATGATGGGCATAAGAAATTAATTGTGACTTGAGCATCATATCATGTAAAAAATGTTGGCTTTCATTTTGGGGCTATGAAACCATAAATGCTACTTTGCCTCACAGAAGCCTATGTACCCCTGATCATCCAACTGAGGAAAATGTAAAGAAAAACTACATAATCCATGCTCATTCAGGTGGGTAATGGGTTCCATATCCTGCTAAATACAATGATTTCTAACAAGCAAAAACAAGGCTAGAATTGTACATGAAAATAGAGAGTGAAATCTTAGAAATAACTGCCAAATCAGGATGGACATGAAGTTCAATCATCCCAACTTACCAAAGTCTTCCATTGATACTTTTTAGTAAATTATCACAGTGCTTATATCTTTCTGAACCTATCATGGCACGCCAAGCTGCCTATGAACTTTCATGGAAGCAAAGAATCAGCCCAAGGACAATGAAAGATGCAGTACTTTCAGCAATCATCAAGAGACTTTTCCAGCACCATTCAAAGCTCTTAGTTTCAGCAATCATCAAGCACTTTTCCAACAATATTCATACCTCTTCACATTTTTTTCAATCATCAGTTGCCAAGTTTGCATTACTTGGAAAGTTGAAAATCTCTACTCAGAATATCTCTTGGAAATCTAATCCTTCAATAATCTAGAGCAAGGTCAGTGGGTGTAGACCACTACTATTAGATGCACCAAAAACCTAATTCTCTAATACTCTATCTAAATTCGAAGGGTAAAAAAAGTTGGTTTAAGGTCTCTAGTTAGGCACTGAAAATAGAGATCAATAACTGATTTGTAGAAGAGGGAAAGGAAAAGAAGAATCAGATAGAGGTTCTTGTCATCCATTTCAGATAGCAAATTGATATAACCTGTTAATAATGGCAACTATTTAGTGAATATTTAAGAACTAAACGGATCTTCATGAGGTATGATATATGCTCCAATGTTATCAAAGAAATAGTAGTTCAAACCTTTTCTAACACTGTGGGTTCAGTTGCATTAGCCAGCTCAAGAAGGCGGAACAGCCCAACAGCAAAGAAACGGCTGTAGCTGAAATTCCCCTTGCCCCTGGCTCTTTCTGCAATGTCCTTCAATATTCCCTCAACTTCTCCTTCTTTAGATGGGAACTCAACTAATGAACTGGCAGTCTGACCCCTAGCCCATTCCTCTAACTTTTGTGCATCAATTCTGCAGTGCATAAATTACAAATTGGTCAATAAAACATGAGAAGTTTTGTTTTATTTATTGGCAATATTCAATTCAATGTGATGCTCCTGTCCTTAAACGATCAAGTAACAGTTCTAATGTAGCTAAGCATATCTTAAAACTTTTAGCATACACCTCCAGTTTCTGAAGGATTAACTGAGACTCTCAAGTACGACCCTCTTCACTTAGCATTTATCTGTCCCGCATAAATTCTTTCAAATGTAAAACACACTTCATATAATTCATATATTACTAACAATTTAGTCATTATTTGCTTAAAGTTTTCATAAAGTCAACATGGATCACGACATTTTCAAATTATATTGAAAAAAAGAGTTCATAAAAAAGACAAGAGGCTCAGCAGACAGACCTGTAGTGCTCTGGGTCCTCCTTCAGTGCCTTAATGTATGCTTGGAAGATGGCTTCTCGATCCTCATCACTTGGATAGCCTTCCATGAGTCGATCGTATACAGTGACAAAACCAAGGGCAAATACGGGGTCATATTGGTATGTTCTTTTATACCTCATCAAATGTTGTTGGACAATCAATTCCTGTAGAACTGTGTTGTAGATACTGGGGATTGGCCTCTTATATGACTTCAGAAAATTCATCTTTGTCTCAGCCACAGTAGGAGGCACATCTGAGATCATGTAAATATATAAATTAAGACTGACAAATGGTTCAAACAAAAATGACAAGATTAAAGGTAGAATGATTTGAATTGTGCAACATATTGATTCAATCAACACTTAAATTTCATTCCGTTATCCATATGAGCTAAGTTAAGCCAAAGATTTGATTCATCAAGCCAAAGATTTGATTCATCAAGCCAAGCCCCTTCAGTTTGAAGGAAGCTCCGATTATTTGCCTTTGCTAAATTTAAATTACACAAGCCACAAGACACAATGGATTTCAACAGTTAATTTACTTTCTATTTTCAATAATTAACTTAAACAGAAACAAACAGGTCACAGCAACACGTTTAAAAGTAAAATTAATGCAGCGATATTCTCCAGTCCAGCATTGCATAGACTAGTACAATTAAATTAAAATCTAACCTTTTCCATTTGAGGGATAAACATCACAGGTTCTCTCAAGCTATATATATATATATATATATATAATGCATAAAATCTAGGTATATAAATCGAATTCAAAGTTGAAATAAATAACTAAAGAAAAAGCTCACCAGTAGCAGTGGACATGCATTGAGTAACCATACGAGAACTTGAACTTGAAGCTCTAAAACTGATACACTGGCAAAACAAACTCGTACGGAATCGAAAGCCTTCAAAATTAGAAGCTAGGGAACGAGTCGTCGGAACGTTGACTTCCCTCTTACAGGAAGTTTGACCGATTGATGTAAACGCCACTGAAGTAACAGAGGCCATCGTAATTTATATTATTAAATTTAAATTTGTGAATGTACTAGCTAGTGCAGAGCAGGAATCCGATAGGTTTGCATTTGGTTTTCTTCCTTTGAATTTTTGTTTTTTTTTTCCCCTTCACTCGGCAAAGTGAGAGAAAGTATGGCCAAGAAAGTAGCCTTCGGCTTGAGGCTTATCCAAGGGTAATATGCAACGTGGATTTTTGTGATTTTCATGAGAAGACGCTAAGTCTATGACACGTGGCCTCTTCGGTGATTTTGATCTCTGATTCGTCGGACTTGGGTCTTGCTTGTTTTGCGTTGCTTGAACGGGAAAGCAATTATGATTGTAAACGGTGTCGTCGTAAGTATACCGATAACTATACTTTGTCAGGGCGGCGGGTGAAACAAAATGTAGGCTCATTCGTTCTTTGTTAAAACTTAATGAGGGTGCAGTGAAAGCATTGGTGGGGTACGTCTAACAGAAGTGTGTCATTAACTGAATAATTTACTAACTTAGTGAGTTGGACTATTGGCAATCCCTCATCCCTGCAAAACCCTCATTTCAATTATATTAAATTTATTGTCAAAAATTATCCTTTTTTTTTTCTAAAGAAACACAATTAATTTACAAGTCTTTTAATTTTCTATTACATTCTTGTTGCCAAAATTATTTTACTCTTTATTATTACCTTGGCCTTCATAGAAACAATTGCTATGCTATGGGTGATAAACTTCTTAGTACACGATAGTTAATTAAATTGAATATCTTTAAGATTATGGTGAAAATTTTATTTTTTTTAGTATGAACATAAAACAAAAATCATATAATTTGTTAAAATAGGCTTTGTTCATAGTCAATAGAATGCAAAAATCCACCGAAAAAAGTTACCTTGATGAGAGTCAAAATAAAAGAGTATGGAGAGAAAGAGAGAAAACATATATGAGATATAATAAAATATTTATTTTTAAATGTAATTATAATAAAATATAGAGCTTGAGAGAATTTTTGAAAGGTGCCAATAGGCCAACTCTAATTTAGCCGGTATTGTGGCTACTAACTCGTAATTGTCATATCATTTAATTTATTAATAAAAATAAACATGTACTAAATTGATAACACCAATCATTTAGAATAAAATAAAGAGTGCGGCTATTTGATCTTACAAAATATTTTCACACCCATATATCTACAAAATATTATATTATCAAAATATTCATAAACAAAACTACTAAAGAGAACAAATACTTTAATTGAATGTATTAAACTCTACTTATGCGCTCAGCATAAACCTTAGCATTCTCCTCAATTTAAAGTTGACATGTCCCCATTTATTTATTTTCTGATGGTTTTTTCTTTGAATTATTGGATCATTGAATTCTTACATAACTTTCTTTGTTTTATTTGCAGCGAAAGAGAAGCGATTTTTTCGTACTTCCAATGGTTAGTTAAATGTATATACCAGTTGAATTATTTTGCAGAGTTTTCAATGGATTATGAAATATTAACAAACTAAGCACTAGTAAAGGACTTTGAGTTGAATTGATCTTTCAACATGAATCATATCTTAATTTAATGCTATCGCTTTCTGACCATTTTGGGACGTTTAAACTTGCTAATTCATATTGGGCAATTGGATCAGTGTTTCTTTAGAAAAAGTTATTTCTTAATTCGTTTATTATCAAATAGGGAATTAAATGAAAGTGAGTTTAATTTTGGCGGGTTCGAAGTTGTAATTCAGGATTAATTTTGAGACATTGAATGGTTTATGGAGCAAAATTTAAATTAGAGTAGAGGGTATATTAAGAAAAAGAGTGTCACAATAATTTTTTCGTGTTTAAATAGTCATACCATAAAATAAAAATGGATGCGATTGATATTTATATGGTCAAATCAAAACTTCGTTTTTTTTTTTTTTTTCTAGGGAAAAGTTGTTAAATCAAGACTTAAGGCTACTCCCAAGGATGTACAGTTCAATGCTTGTTGTTACTTGTAACATAAACTCAAAAGCCTCTTTTTTTTTTTTTTTTTTTGGGAAACCAAAGCGGAAGTCAGTACAGAAGGAGAAACATTTTAAGGAATTTCATTCGTGAATTGTGATCTATATTCTTCTGGAATTTAGTAAATGTTATTGGGATAGCTTTTATGGTAACGGGCGTCTCTTTCGGAGGATCAGCGCCTCACAACAGATGATTACTTTGTTTCAAAATAAAATATTGTGTAAGTCCCATATTAATTGAAGCAAATGGCTGCAGGATAGCTGATTGATCGTGAAGTACTGACGATGATTTAGATAGTAATAGTAAGTGTACATTTAATATTTATTTCTATAATTACATAATTATTATTATTGCTACATAGTGGAGCAAATTGCAACAAAACTAAACCCTTAATTCAAATATAACTACAACAAAAAAATAAGATTACAATACAATCAACAATTACATAGATTAAATATCTCGAGGCTTGTGTTGCGCAACTCTTCTATTATTAGGGTGATGCAAGATTCAATCAACGACTATTTCCCTAGATAAAATAAGTACAAAGAATTTTGTCACATCACCAAATTATTTTTTATGAACTTTGATGCGTTTGAACTTTGTTACACTTTAAAAACATTGAAGGAGGAAGAAGTGTGTTCTCGTGTGCTCTACGTACTGAAATGAAATAGAGTAAGCCAAATTTAGTGCAATGAAAGAGCGGCATTACAATCCAATAAGCTCCATTATGGAGCTACCTTCAATTTCTAATTGAAAGCTAATGCATCTAATGTGATTAATTCTAAGATTCATTTCAAAAAATAAAAATTGATTTGCTTGTTACAAAGACTTATAACGCCTTTTGCTTTTAATCACAAATTAACAAAAAATTGTGAAAGTGTGGCTAAAGTGACATGATACAATTTGGGCCAATATTCTGTTACAGTCACTTTGTATATTGTTTGGAAATAGTTTTACAGAGAAAAAAAAGAGTAGTGACAGTTCAAGGGGCCAATCTCCTTCTTAAAACTAAAGTTGTTATTCTAGATTCTTCTCTTTTTATTGAATAATCAATTGAAATTTAAATACAAGAATTTGTTAACTAAATACTAAAAAAATAAGGAAATAATATCTAGAACAATCAACAAAGCTTTGGACTTGTTCTCATCCACTACAAACTCAAAACAAATTAAAAAATAAAGTTGATTTAGTCTTCATATTTATTCCTCCAAGGTTCAATTTACAACCTTACTTTGACCATCGGTTTGAGGTTGATAACTCGAACTAAAATTAAATGAAGTTTCATTCAAACAAAACAATTCTCTCCTGTTTTCCAAACTGACATTTCTCTATCTTTACTTTAAGCTTGTGGGCTTATAAGATATTAAAAACTACTCTTAATTGGTCCCAGTGAGTATCCTAATTTTTGCTATAAATAAATATATCATAAAAAAATTAATACAAATTTTCGTAAATAGTCTCGAAATACCTCATTCATGAGTGCCTGAAATGTTGAAAGAGCATTAGTAATAACAAAGGGCATTACAAGAAACTCCTAGTGTCCATGATGTGGTTGAAAGTCTATTTTTTCAATGTCATTGGAATGCATACGAACTTGGTGACAGCCTGGCCTCAAATCTAGTTTGGAAAAATATTTTACCCGTACCAAATCATCTAACAATTCATGGATCACATGTATGAAAAATTTATCTTTGACTGCAATTTTATTTAATGCCTAATAATCCACACACATGCCCCATGATCTGTCATGGTTTTTGACAAGTAATACTAGGGATGAATATGGGTTAGGCTGGGGCAAATAATTCATACAGATAGCATCTTTTTGACTAATCTTTCAATTTTATATTTTTTAGAAGTGGGGATAACAGTAAGGTGGGAGAGCTGTGGGTTTATGATTTAGAAGTAAGGGGATTTAATGATCATGGTTTCTTCGCAGAGGCAATCTTACAAGTTCAGAGAGCACATGAGAATATTCCTTAAGGAACTACTAAATTTGAGTAGAAGTTGAGTCAGTTTTCATGTTGGTGTCATTACTGCTTATAAGTTATAAAACTAAACCATGTTGAGATTTTGTTATCTGAGTCACAGGTGGAGAAGTGACAATCCTTGCGGCTTGTATTAATAATGCCACCCAATGTAATTTCTTTATTTATTTTGGAGAACTTCATAAGCAACATTTTAAAATCCCATTAAATTGGCCCTAACGTCCTTACCCATTGTGTTCTTAGCACCACATTACAACCTTCCGATGGTAAACTAAAGAGATCAATTTCAAAAGGGACCTTTTAAAGCCTTCCCTAAACTTAGGTACATTGACTAGGGCTAACAAGTTTTTCTCTTGAACCAATCAATACCTCTAACTTTTCACTTGAATTAGGTTGTAAATGGACCCGGTTTGTTACTTTAGAGCTCACAAAATTACGTGTTCTCCCTGAATCGACTAAAAATAACACTTGTTGACTCATTAAGCTTCCCTAAATACATATAGTTTTAGGTGCTCTTGTTCCAGTCATGGCTTGGAATGATATTTCTACAGCCACATCCTCACCACCACTTTCAATCTTCATCTCCATATCATTGTCCTCTTTCTCCTAGCATGCTTCAATCTTAAAATGTTTAGGACGCTTAAACCAGAGGCTGTACTTGTTATTACAATGAAAGTAAATACCTTTCTTTCATCGTTCTGCTAACTCTTCCAACATCATTTTCTTGATGTTTGGGACAGAATTAGAGCTATATCATTGACTTTTTGTTGCTGAATGCCAAGAATTTGTTGCTTAAGAAAGTTGTCCTATCGACACTTGTTTCTGTGCTATATCCTTTGCCTCATAGAGTTGAGCTAACCCAATTGCCATGGTCAGCGTTGTTAGTAAATTTACATGAACATCGACTCGGATACTTTCCTTTAGCCCTGCAATGAAGCAACTTCACCTTTGCTAATAATCTTTCGAACTGAGCTTGACAATCAGTCATTGTTCTTATATGTCGTAGCTTGATTAATTCAACAAAGTGGTCCTTAAATTGATTAGGTCCAAATCATGATAAAATTTCCCCTTTGAAGTCACCACATGTTACATAAATCATTTCTTGCTCTAACATTTAGAACCATAATTGAGCATCTCCTTCTAAATAAAAGGAAGCTAAAGACACTTTTTCTGACCCTCATATCTCATGGAGACTAAAACACTTTTCAGCCCTACAAATCCACATTATTGGCTTATCCTTGCCATCATACTTTGGAAAATCTAATTTTACGATTTGTGGCATGAAGTTGTGGAAATTTCCTTTGCTCTTGGCGAATTGTAAACCTTTAGACCTTCGTTGAATGAGGTCTCTTCAGTTTCGATAGTCCTTTTGCCACCAAATTGTTGAGCAAGCTATTCTAGTTTTTCAATAACTTGATTTAATAATTCTTTTTGAAACTTTTCCATGCTTTCCTTAAGTTGTTGTCTCTATCATTAAGCTTCATTAGCTTGGCTCTGATACAAGCTTTTGCAATTACTTTGTATATAGTGTGAAATAGTTTTACTGAGAAAAGGAAAAAAAAAAAAAAGAGTAATGACACTTTAAGGAGTCAATCTCCTCCTTAAAACTGAAGTTGTTATTCTGGATTTTTCTCCCTTTATCCAATAATAAACTGAAATTTAAATACAATAATTTGTTAAATAAATACCAAAAAACATGAAAATAATATCTAGAACAATCAAGAAAGCTTAGACTTGTTCTCATCCATTACAAACTTGAAACAAATTAAAAAATAAAGTTGACTCAGTCTTTACGATTCCACCACTAAGCTGCATACTTCTGAATAGTTGCTTTACACGTGCCCTAATCAACTACTATTTGCTTGCAACATATTCATGTATAGAGGATGCAGTCATACGTGAGTTAAACAACATTACTCGTCGTGAAAATGGACTTGGCATGATTTAGGCTCAACATGAGCTAAACTATATCTCTTGTGACAAAAGTGGGTTTGGCATGATTCGGTCAACAATCGTTTATGTAGGATATAAAGCAACATGAACTAAACTACATTCTTCGAGTGTTTGTGCGTTGGAAAGATGCTGTGCCTGCGCATCTTTCTTTATCTATAAATCACTCGTACTTAACTTCTTTTCCCATGTGGGATAATAGATTTTTCTTTAAATTTTCAACTCTATGGATGTATTATGTTGAGTGTTAAAAAGTGTATATTTATAAAGGAAAAAATCGTCATTTTACACTTTAAATTTCACTAACATTACTACTTTTATTTATTTAAATATTTTGTTATTTAATTATATGTGTTTTATTATAATTATGTATTTTATGTATTTTAAGAGCATTACGATCGTTTCACAATGAACGAGTGATCAGACAGCAAAACGGACGTCATATTTGGACTCAGGATGGTCGAAAACCTTACGAGGAGCATTAAAGGAAAAAAAGTCACTATTCACATATACGGTTCTGTTCATACGTACGGTACTGTTCACGGTACTATTCACGGTACTATTCACGGTACTGTTCATGTATAAGGACCGATGATGTGGCAACTACCTATGACGTGGCAGTATCTGATTGGACGAATTATGTGGTATTGACCGATGACGTAGCGCTGACCGATGACGTAGCGCTGACCGATGATGTGTCACGATCTTATTGGACTAAATTTCTTATGTACTGTAGATTGATGACGTGGCAGTATCTCAGTGGAGCAAAAATCGTGTGTATAGTACATGCATTTACATGAGATTATTTACTATTCAGGTGGCGTTACTGTACAAATGTTGACTGTTGATTGTTGATTGATGACGTGGCGCAATCCTGAGCATCCGAATTGTTTTTAATCTGATGGTCACGATTCACTCAATGTATCTATAAAAAGGGGGCTCTCCCCCCCTAATTTGATACTCCTGAATTCATTTCTAAGCTTAGATTTCTGAAATTCCTTCTCCTTCTTATAGTTTCTTTGTATTTTAATAAAATTTCCTTTTTTATCCTTAGTTAAAATATGAGTAGCTAATTTCTTTTTGAGCTTGGGTTGAAGGTGAAGTCTCAACATGTTCCATGGGTTTAATTTGGTAAATTTACTTTCTCTTCCCCTCTAATATTTGTGGTTATTTTGACTTTTCGTCGACAAATAATAATAGTCTTGTCTAGTTCTGTTGCTTAAACCTACCCTAGTACAAGGTTATTATTATTTGGCACGATAAGCCCTTGACACCATACTTATTGGAGAGTGGTTCATGAGGTGTGGAATCCCCCCTTATGATTTAATTGATATTAATATGAAATATTTAACCCATGGAGCATGTTGATGCGGATCCGGATACCCAAGTGCTTTATTATAATAAGTTTCATTCTCAATTATTTCCGTTATTTTAATTCACAATTTAGGATAAAGTTACCATAATTTAATTATTCCCATTAAAAGAAAATTAATTCGACATATAATTAAAATTAACCTCCTCGTGGGATCGACACTCGTCACCATTAATCTATTTTACAATAGATTCGTGCGCTTGCGAGTTCAATAAAATTTGCACAACATATTGTGAGTGAAAATTTTTCATTCATCTAACTACCATTTTGAGCATATAAATATATAATTTCAAAATACTTATGATGAAGCATCCAAGTCACTTACAACCTTTACTTACATGAAAATTGGTCTTGCTCAAAATTATTGCACAAAGTAGGCCATGACAGAGCTATTTTTCCAACGTATTTTGCCTTCTTATTCCAAATAATTTTCACATCCTATTACTCTTAATTTTTCTTCCTTTTTTGAGTATTGTCTGTAGAATATTGCTATTGTTCTAGTTTTAAGATGGCAAGTCGTTAATTGCTTCTAACCCATGAAGATGTTAACATAATCATCTAGCTTTGATAACTACATCTATACTTAAAACGAGTGAGAATTCAAAGATGAGACGTTCTCGAGACTTCATAAGCTTTAAGGATTATATAATAAAATCTTTCTTTATTATTACTCTATATTTGAATAACTTTTACATAGCTATAAAAAATTTTAGTCCCAATTTGAGCCAATTATAAATAAAGATAATCTCCACATTAAAATAAGTTGCGGGTATTTTAGATCCCTTCATAAATAACTTACCTATATATGGTAATAATTTTTTTGTATATTTTAAAAATAATATGCGATGTTACATTAGGAGAATGAAATATATTTCTAAAGTTGTTTGAGAAAATAATTTATTCTTGAAAGTTATTACCAAATCTTTAAATGCATAGGTGGATAATAACACTTGCTAATATGAACAACTTCTTGTTAAAGTCAAAATATTTTTAGTTTCTCAAGCATCTTTAACTTCATGTTGTGATAATTTTTATACTTTTGTGCTATCATCTTTAGGACTGTTATCTTTCTCTTGTCTAATTACAGGAATGATTTCTTCTTTAGTTAAAGCATGCATGACTTGTTACTCATTTAGATGATTAAGGAAGACATTAATATCCATTCGATTAGTATAGTGAAGCTATCAAATCTGATCACTTAATTCTGCAATGACTCTCTTTGATTCCCCTTATCCACTTCTTTTTCAACTTGTATTTCATTTACATAAGATGACTTAGTTCTAGTATAAGTTCTTGAAACTCAAGAAAAAATAATACTCAAAGAGAAAAAGCATCAAATTAATGACGAAGATAAACCCAAAGAGGTTAATTTAAAAGTTATTAATGAAAAACTTAAAAATGTCACAATAAACTTTGAATAACAAGTTTATATATATTAGTAGCTGACTTAACCCTAATCTTCTCAAATAAAAAAAAATCTAAAATCCTAATTAGACTAGAATTACAATTATGACTTAAATAAGCTTAATAAAATAAGATAAATCCTTATAAGATACTAAATACTAAATTGATTCAAATATTGTAGTTTCTAATATAGTTTACCCTACGTGTTTCCTTTGCCAGTCTCTCCTCTTTAAAGAAAAAAATATCATCCTTAAGTTTTGCTAAAAAGAGAAGACAATTTAGAGGATAAAACTTAAAGTAGAGTAGTAATGCACCTTAAAATTCGAACTTAGTCTTTCACTTCAATCTTCCTTGAAACTTGAAATGCTTCACACTTTATTATTATTATTTTTTTATCTTGTTAGTCACATTATGAAAAGGTAAAG
This sequence comes from Aegle marmelos, assembly GCA_030449875.1. Classification (NCBI taxonomy): domain Eukaryota; kingdom Viridiplantae; phylum Streptophyta; class Magnoliopsida; order Sapindales; family Rutaceae; genus Aegle; species Aegle marmelos. The sequence goes on along the minus strand of JASUUL010000094.1, from coordinate 14,608,276 downwards.
TCTTGTACGAATAAATAGCTTCTAAGCTTTCAAGTATTTTGCCAAACCTTACTCAATGTGCATATCAATTAAATTGTGTTTTGACAAACCTTACTCAATGTTCTTCCCAATTAACTTTATCTTGTTAGTTATATCTTTTTCAAAAATAAATTTATTGTCTCCACTATGAATGGACAAAATCATATCAATTATCTTTTGGTCTTATTGCATAATTATTTTGGCTTTAACTTCAAAATCAATTATCTTTACATAATCTTTTTGAAGCAAAATGCTCTTGTCATCAACTTGATTTGATAAAGTCATATCGATTATATTATTCTTGATAATAAATGATGCCTTTTAAACTTGAGTTTCTTGATCTTCAATTGTACCATTAAAATTAGTATTGAAATTAAAATCAAAAGTTACCTCATCTTCTATCATTTGGGGCATCGCTTCAATTATTTTATAATGGTCATAAATATATTTTTGATTAAGTTGAAGTTTCAACAATGAATCTTGTGATTCTCTTGTTGAATTCTCTATTGCTTCAATTGAACATTGCAATTTTTTAGCAGAATCTTACAATACCTTTAATTATCCTTCTAGATGCTTTTTTGTCGTTCATCTTCTATTTCCTTTTCATCAAGATTGTTTAAACTTAGAGGGAGTGGAGTACCTTTTGTGTTTCTACTAAAGCTACCTTTTTCCTTAATTCTATTGGTTTTCCTTTGATCGCTAAAATTTTTGCTTGGATTAACATTATTTACACCTTAGGTTCCTGATTACTTCTTTAGGCAACCCTAATCTCCTTTAAACCTTGTTTTATACTAAGTAATGTTTCTTCCATTGTTGTAACATGGGTTTGTATTAACTGTAAGGCTTTCACTGTTTTGTACAATACTTCTGCTAAATGATTTTGTGATTATTTGAGAAACTTTATCACATTTGTAATTAAGTATTGCTTTCTCCAAAACCCAATGTTGTTATTTTTTTTTTTTATAGCTTTTTTAGATTTTTATATGAACAAAAATTATAGGAAAATACTATAATTTTAAAAAATATTGGGTAGAACTTATAAATAAGTAAAATATGGGTTTATTATGATGGTGATAGAAAAATAAGAAAAGAATGGCAGATTTAGAAAATCTGATGGTGCTAAGTGTTATAGTAGTGGTGGTTTGATCAAATTGTTATGAATTGATTGGAAAATTGAAGTGAAATGGTAGTTGGTGGTTTGTTTCGATTTTAGAGGTGGTGAAGGTGGTTATTGGCGACTAGGGTTTTGCTAAATTTTTTTTAATTCATGAAATTAATGGATGTGGATAAAAGATTAGTGTATGGAGTATGGATGGTGGTCAAGAAAGCCTGATGGTATAGAGAAAAGCTCTTATATCACTTGATGCAATACGAAAGTGATACTCGTATTATTTTAATGTACATCCTTGATACTCAAGAAAGAATAGCTCTAAAAGAAAGAAAACTTTGAATTAATAACAAAGATAAACTCAAAAGGAATAATCTAAAATATTATTATGAATAACAAGCTTATATATACTAGCAGCTAATTTAATCGTTATCATTCTCAATTAAGAAAAATAATCTAAAATCTTAATTGGATTAGAACTACAAATGTGACTTAAATAGGCTTAATAAAACAAGATAAATCCTAATAAAATACTAAATTTTAATTTGACTCAATTTTGTAATTTCTAATATATGCTACCCTATATGCTTCCTACATCATTAGGGGTCTTTAATTTTGCATATTTTCATACTATATTATTATATATATCAGTATTTTGAAACTATATCAATCTCTTTTGTCAATGCCTAGAAAATTAAAATAGACATACTCCATTATTTAATTATTAATATATTTACTTTCCTATTACTTGCACTTGGATAACTAAGTCAAAATAAAAACTTTTGTAATTAAAACTCTACTAAATTAGAAGCCCTCTTATCAATAAAATTAGGTTGGTCCAAATATTATGATTACAGAGGGGTTTCATTGTACATCAAAATGAGTGCAACTCAAAGGTCATTTAATTATGTGTCACAAACAATTTTGATTCTCAACATGTGTGCAATTATATATGCGTCGACTTTTCAAAATGAGTGCGTGCTTGGAAAGATCTTAATAACTCGACTTTCCAAAATTCCTGAACTTAAAGTTTCGAAACGATCCTGCCACTGCAATTCTCACTCGCTTCTAATATCTTGGCCTCGGCACTCAAATATGGTGATCAAGGCTGGATGAATATGCATGTTATCAAATATTCATTGGTTCAAGAAATGGTTATCTCACCGTCTATGTTCTGATTGTCATACCATAATCTATAAGGCTTGTTCACTTCAACATCAAGCTCGAATGCAGTTATTTCGTAACTCATTAGTAGATTTTATAGTTTTGCAACAACAAATTTTATGCAGTAGCAATTGAAAAAGCTGACAGCAATCGCCTGCAGAAAGAGACTGAAGGGGGAAAAAAAAAAAGGAAGTTGCAAGCATGGTCATGTGGCAATCTTATCTGATTGACTCAAACGTGTCCACGTTATCCATCTATTCACATGGGGTTGTGCCTTTCTTGTCCAATGTTTATGGAGGCAATGTGCTAATATCTTTCAAAATCTTTAGTATGCTCTTTAACTTATTACTAGTGTTATTCTTTACCATAAAGCAAGAGTAAGCCACAATAGCAAGGAACAGGCAGATGAGTATTTTGTGGTAAAGAAAGTCAGGGATGTCTTGTAAAGTCTCCAGAAAAAAAAATATTGAGAAAGATAGTTAAAGCTTGGTTTTCTGTGTCTTACACTATTGAATTAAAATGCATTTGTTTGACCGAATCTGGCCACTAATATGTACTGGAGTAGACATTCCTGTGAAATTGCATGTTACTGGTGATCCCACTTGAATTAATTAAAGCCTTGATTGCCTATTAATAGGATGGCTAGATTGTAATACGTGTTCATTGATCCAAATTTTATATTCAAGAGTCTCCGATTAGAGTAATGTGACAAATTTTATTTAATTTCATTGTCCTTGCACAACTCCAGAGTAATTGAACCAGGTTAAAAGGCAGCAGAATTTAATAAACTTCTGTGGAATGGATTTTGCCAAGTGGATAAATAAGCTCTTTTGATTGATAATTCATGTCTAGGAGAGGCTACTTTCAGGAAGGGTTTTCTGAAACCAGAAATCAACTTCACAAAACCACCGTCTTTTTCCAATTTTTTCGTTCACTATATATAGAAGCACTATAGTTTCAAGTCATCACAGAGCTTCAGACTCTTTGCTACTATCTTCTTTTTCATTTCTTCACTTAATCGTAGCCAATTAAACAGATATAAAATCTGAAGAAAAGAAGTTAAATTGGTTTCTGAAACTAGATATGATAAGGAATATGAGCAGGGAACTCTTCCAGGGCATGAAGGACCAAGCTTCTAAAAGTGACTCAGCAATCAAATCCGCCAATGACTCAGCGTGTTCTTCTAAGAAAATGAAGGTATTCTCAGGTACTTCTAATCCCAGAAATTATAACCGAGTTGCTAAAGGCAGTGAGCAAAACAAGCTTAAACAAGCTGAGGAGTCATTCAGGACTGTAATGTATCTTAGTTGCTGGGGTCCGAACTGATGTCTAATCTCAGTTTTCTATGTAAATTTTGAGTGCCATTAGACCAAAGCTTCATTTCCATAAGGGCAAGCAGCCTACTGTACGTAAGATATGCGATTAATAATGTATATGATCTTGAGATTTTAGTTACCTTGTGATGTACTCCATCTGCATTAATTTGAGAAATTAAACCGAATGAGTCAATAAATACCTAATGCGCAAGTCCTCTCCAGCAAAGCACATTCCCTTCGTTAAAATTACCAAACATGTCATAATACCTGGAGTTTGTTCGGTCTGAGGCCAATGAGAATTTATTAACTTTGCTATTTTTTTTGGGGGTTGTTTTTTTTTTTTTGTGTTGGGGGGGGGGGGGGGGGCAAGATCATGAATCATAGGGTAGCCAACATTGCTCATAAAAACAAGTAGTATTGCCAGTATTGACCATTTTAAAATTTCGTTCGTCTCACAAAATACGCTGCGGTTAGGAAGCATCGAGCAGCTAAGTTAAATTCTTAAAATCAGTGAGCCGAAGAAATCCAAAAGCAACCTCAAATTTAATGGTAAAGGGTGTTTACTAAAAAATGACACTTGCGCAGTAAAAATAAGACGACTTCACACGCCAAGTGTTGAATAACTTGGATAAGAAATACACTGAAAAGGGGGGGGGGGGGGGTGTAGGCACCATAAAATTTTGCCACTTGCATTGTGCCATGCGTCAATAAAGGCACTAATGATTTAGGGAACCTGATGTGCCCAATAACAAAAAAAGGCAATGGCTACATTGGAACGCCTCTAACGTGGAACCTAGCAATATCAGCGGTTGGATTGCAATAAAAATAATTAACCATGAAGACGAACTGCACTTACAACACATTGAATGTATTGGATTAAGTGTGATTGGTTGAGAGGTGAAGAAAACCAAAAACTATGTCGATACTTAAATTGAAAAAACAGCAAACACAGGGCTCATCCGAAAAATGAGAGCAAGAAAGAGTATGGGGAAAGAACAAAGAAACTAGAGTCGCTAACGAAGGATTTACAGAGGGTTAGAGAGAGCAATACGCCGTATCAATGTCGAACTAAGATAAAAAAGATTGAAAAGCAAATTGACAATATCGTAATTGATGAACAAATATATTGGAAGTAGAGATCGAGAACATATTACTTAAAAGAGGGAGACATGAACACAAAATTTTTCCATTCAAATGTTTCGTCCAAAATAAGAGAGAATAAGAACAGAGGAATTGAAACTGAACAGGGCAATTGGACCAAGGGTGAAAGATAGTAGAAAAGGAGTTTTGTGATTAATTTGAGGGGCTTTTGTAGTCATCGAACCCTACTCGCAAACAGCTGGAGGCTACTGTAGTAATCTTAGCTCCAAAAGTTATAGAAGAGATAAATGAATATCTTGAACAACCGTTAACCGAAGAGGAGATAACAACGGCCTTGTCGCAGAGGTGCCCAACAAAAGCTCTTGGCCCTGATTGATTGCTAGTGGTGTTGTTTCAAAAGCATTGGGAAACTGTTTGTGAAAGGGTGATCACCACATGCCTCCATATGCTCAATGAGAAAGGTATTGCTGATATAATAAATCACACATATATTGCTCTTATTCTTAAGGTGGAGAAACTAAAGAAAGTGACTGACTGTAGACCTATAAATCTTTGTAATGTAATGTATAGAATTATGGTAAAAATCATTGCAAATAGACTTAAGCTATTAATTTAGTCAAGCATATCCCCTGTTAAAAGCGCTTTTATCCCTAATAGGCTTATAACTAACAATATTATTATTAGGTATGAATGTATATTCATAAAATTTGCCATAGCAAAGGGAAGAAAAATGGTTTAGTGGCCCTAAAGTTAAACATGAGCAAAGCTTATAATTGAGTGGGATGGTCATTTGTAAAAGCAACATTGCTTGAGCTAGATACATTTCATTCTTGTTTCTTTTCGAAGAAAGGCATAATTTAGGCAGTTTTGTATCGTAGGTGCTTCGGCAAAGTTTTGCCTTGTTAAGACGTGGCAGGGTGGACTGTGGCTTTATTGATGAATGCAGCAGAGGTTATGTTTAGTGCATGCAATAGTTACTATACAATAGAAAAGTACGGTTCAAAAGATAGGATAAGTGGATTGCCAGATTCTGTTCTATGGCACATGCTTAGTTGTTTCCCCCTACAAGACGCAGTGGCCACATCCATTCTATCTCAAAGATGGAGGCATGTTTGGAAGGTATTCATATTCTATGGTTTAACGATATGGTAGGTGGTATAAATGATGATGTTTCAACCGTCAGAGTAGCTGCTTTTGAGGAATTTATTCACTAAATGGTTGTTCGAACTCAGCTAGCAAACATTCTAAAGTTCTTTATTTGGTGCCTAAAATTATGTGATGTGTTTAGGTTAGTGTTTTGGGTGTCCTCTATAGTTAGGCGTAACGTTTGGGACATGGAACTTGATATTAAGAACAATAAAAGATTACTGTTACCGGACAGTGTGTACGGATGTTGGACACTTGAAATTCTTGTAATCATTTAGATTGTGCGCTCTTAGTTCCTCTACGTGGTCAGTGCTTTCCCACTATGAATATGTTAGAGCTGCTGCTGTGACAACCTTCGAACAATATAACTGAGAATTTATTTTCCTAATGCCCTTCCCTTGAGTAGCTATTGTTAATTATTTATATCAGATCAGAAGATCCATCGCCAAGCATCATAATTTCATCGGGAACTCTGAAGAGGTTGGTGCTAGTGATGCAAAAATAGAGTTGTGTAGTTGGACTTAATGAGCACGGTGTCATGATCAGGGCTCCGAACCTAGAATTCATCGGTCACTGATGAGATGCTCGTCATGTATGTCGTCGAAGAACTTCAATCAGTACAGAAATCAGTAATAAAAGTGTCAGATCTGCCATCGTCAGCTATTGATCCAACATATGCTGTATGGTACCATATGATTTATATTTATTGTATGGTACGTTAGTTAGTAGCTCATAAATTTAATGATTCATGTAAACCATTTCCCTTATTGGCTGAAGTTATTAAACGGGATATGAATATGAATTTAATATCTTCAAACTATGAGTAGTTGTATTATAAGCTCAAGAAATATGTTAAATTTGAGACTGGTTTAATCTATTCAAACTTGCTTAGATACAAGGCTGGCTCAACCAAAATTAGGGTCTCAGGTAGGTTGTTAAATTAGACTTCTTACAAAAGTTAATGAAAAAATATGTATGAATTATACAAAAAAAATCTAAAATCAAATTTTTAGCTTTTTGAGATGCAAATTTATTAATCAAAATTTTTGTATTCTAACTTTGCTAATATTCTTCTCTTTTTTTGAAGTTTTTGGTATTCTGATTCATATTTTCTAGTAGACATGATTTATTATTAAAATAGAATAACAATAAAATATGGACACAATTATGCTAGATAAATTAAATCAAAACAAGTGAATACAAGAATAGGTATAAGAAAAATTAGAACAAATAAATAATATAAATTCACGATAATAGAAAGATAAAACTTGGAACTTTGAGCTTAAATCATAAATTAACTTTAATTTTGATATTGTGGCTTTCAACTTTAGTTGGGAGCAATGATCAATGATTAGAGAAAAAAGAAGTTGAGAGTGGAGAAAATATAATTTTTTTTTTCCTTGTAAACAAGTTTCTTTTCTTTTGCTTGTGAAATATTTTACTTTAAGTATGAAAGATCTGGTGAATTCCAAATGTAATATTTAACTATCAAATTTGAACATTATTTCTTGAAAATATAATAATATTTAATAACCAAATTCTAAGTGCAATAAATTACTTAATATGAACGTTTATTCTTTGAAAATGTAATAACATTAATTAGCTTTTTCCAATAGCTTCCAAATTGAAAATATTTAAGTGTTATCTGTTATTATTAGTTGAATCTTTAATACAATATTTAATATGACTTACCCTATTAAAGTAAATTTATTACACCAATTAAATTTTAAAAAATTAAAAAATTAATATCGGCCTTCATTTTGGCAGGGCCCTAGGCAATAGTCTAAATTGCCTAGAGCACAGGCCGCCTTTGCTTGTATAATGGATATTTGGCAAATAATTTCAGACAAATAGCCCTTTCGATTAGCAGTAAGATCAACAACTTCTTTGGAGTTTGATTCAACATTCATTGGCTGACACTTGGCATTTTGAGCTACTTAAATGCCTAAGTTAATAACTTCAGCTTCTATGAATTCTACATCCCCTTAAAAACTGATCTTTTGAACTGCTGCCTGTAGAATCTCTGACAATTGCTCTTAATCTTGCTGTTTGGTTTGATCGTTTAATGGAAGCATCAACATTCATTTTAAACCATCCATGGGGGAGTGGCATCCAAGCTTACTGATTACAGCTTTGGTGATTAGAGATTAGCTGATCTGTTGGAATTTTACTTCTCTGATATAAATCTACAATCCCCATCGCTCTTGCCACTGATAGTTGAGTATGTTTACCCTTGCCTTGGAAAGTGATAATATTTGCTGAATGCCATATTCACCAACATACAACTATTATCAACTATACATCTTTCCTATTTTTGCCTGTTGCTAACTCCTCAATGATACTTAACAAATCCTGCCGTGCCAAAAGCTTGATATGTTGATAGTACTCAGTTAACTTTCAGACCTTTCCAGTATACTTACAAAGGCAAAAAAAAAAAAAAAGTAATAAAAAAATGTTAGAACACCAAAAAAGTTAGGCAAACAACGGCAAGTTCATCTACGCAATATAAAAAAAGTGAAAATATCCCTTGGTTGAGAACTGAACTATGTCCAATCACTGATGGAACATATATTGGCGATACCAACAAACAAACCTAGTCTGTTGGACGCATGATCCTTGTAAACACTAGGAGCCCCTGTGTAAAACTAGATAACTTTGCGGTAGAGCATTTCCAATTCGTTGCCTCCAACACTTCCATGGCAATGGAAGCTAAAATTGTCTAACACTGCACTATGCCTCATGAAGTACTCCGCCAGTTGTAAGTCTCTTTTGCCGTTAGTAAATGCATTTATCTCTATTTTGGTTACATGTTGAGTCAAGATAGAGGGCACAATCTCTGTCTCCAGCTAGGCAATTTTAAAGTCGCAGAACTCAAACTATTTTTCCTAATCAAGGAAAATAGTTAAAACACCTGGGTACGCATTCGAACCTAGGGACACATGCCAAAAAATGACTGTTGTTCCCGTTACCTTTGTTAATATAAAGGTAAGTAATGAGCACAAAGTAGTAAGGATGGTATGGAGACCTTTCTAGTCGTATCATCCAACCGTAACATCCAAAAACGTTAAATGGTGAAACAAAACAAAGGAATATGTTTCACGTGCCTATTGAAGTACTTGTTGTTTTAAATATTTTTTCACAAACATTTGTAACAATTACATTCATGTTAGTGTGCAACACATGTTGCAAGAACTAACTATAGGCAGATGAGTATGAAAAATTTAAAAACACAGTGTAATTGTTTATATTGCAACATCGCCCAAAAATGCAAGATTGTTTATCAATAATAGAGCAGACACAATAAGTGCAAAACAACAATAGCAACATTATAGATTCTGGGAATAATATTTTGCCTTGTGATATATTAGGAGAAATCTTACCATAACAATGCTAGGGGAAAGTCCCAGTTGAGGTGTTGTCACAACATCCTCGAGAAGGTTGAGAGCACAATGTGGATCAATGGCATTTTCTGTATGCATGCATCACACGGATCTCATATTCTATGAATATATGATCAATAATACAGAGATGTTTCATATTTGGTGCAGTAATCACAACACAATGGTTGTGCGATTTATGTAGCAAGTGGTCGGAGAGAACAACAAGCTTGAACGTGGTCAGGATAATGGATTGAATGATAAAGTTGGCTTGAAGATCGTTCAGTAATAGAACTATTAGTACGAGTTCCATCAGGGAAGGGCAACTATTAAAGAGCTTTTATATGACTCGATTTTTAGGGTACTACATGAATATGTGAAGAGTTTTTAGATTGGGAAAACACACACCGTCTGAAGGATCTGATAAGACAACATCAGAGTATAGTTGAAAAACCTCAAACGTCATTGAACTGTACACAATGGCTGGCAAATGCAAATGTTTATATTTGATAATATTGATATCCATCTCCTGATTGTTATGCATTATTGCCGTAGATACCCATAAATTGAACCAATGCATTAGTATAAGGCTTATAGACCTAAGGAAGAAAGTTTATATAGAAAACGGGTCAGTTCTAGAAATCACTGAATTAACGAACTCCAAGAATACGGCTACTAGTCGTTTTGAGTCAGCATCAGGCCTGATGTTACCCCTCATCATTGAAGTATAGATTATGAAATGAGGTCCAGATAGTCCTTCATCTTTGCAAAAAACAGGATGTGGCCAATGCATCTTCTAATGGCAGAAGATTAAGGATGTTAGAGATGCAGAATCAGGCAAACACTGATCTTATCTTCAGCTTGATGTTCTACCACTCTTGCACATCTACTTTGTCTACACTAACCCCAACCTGATGATGTCGTCATCCTTAACAACTTAGCCTGCGCAGTGCAATTGAGCACATATTGGATAATAACAACTAGCAGCCATATAATTCAAAACAGTGACACATGCTTGTTGCTGAGGATTATTAACTGTTGTAAATTTAACTACCACATAAACGATCATAGTATACATAGATATCGACCTGAGCATCCCAAATTATCATGTACCATCTATATTTCAGTTACATGAATTAGGTTAAAATAAATGTAGCGCCCTTTTATGTTCGACTCCTTTAATTGACATAGTGAAACCTCTCGAAATGTGGGCATAGAAAACACCATAGACACAGCAAGTGCCAATCTCTTAGTGTTTGGCTGTAAATGACATCCTTATACAGATGAGATTAAACTTGTAAGTAATTTTTGATATTGTGTTCTTCCCAATTTTGATTTGTTATCATCTTCGACGAATTGAGTACCACAATTAATGACCTGCCACACTTAATTACTTGCATGCTTGACATTGTTTCTATTGACTATGTTTGCATTTAGTTTTCAAAGTGATCAATTGTTAACGCGAGTACTTATATAAATTACATATGAAGCTAGTAAATAGGTTGCAAAAGAGATTGCAAATTGGGTCATATTAATAGCATATGCCTATAGACACAATGAATAACAAAAATAACTTTATTTTTGTTAGTGGCTAAATAACTTATTCAATAAACTTATAGAAGATATTTTACAATGGATGTTATGCAAATTTTCTTGAATTTGTAAGTATACGAATCTATTTTAGAATAAATTAATAGTGAAGAGCGTCGATCCCACGGGAAGGTAGATTTTAATTGTGTTTTGAATTAATTTTCTAAGTGGAGGGTTGGAATTTATGGTGAAAGTAATTTATATTATCCTACAATTTAAATTGCAATGACGAGAAATAAATTAAACTAATAACTATTAAATTAAATCACTCGGTTATCTAGATCTATATCAATATACACCATGAGTTTAATTTTCTTTATTAGTACCAATTTAATCATGAGAGGGACACCTATTACTCATAAAGCATGCTCTAATAACTTTATTATTACTATCTATTAATAAAAAGTCAAAACTTTAACAGAAATTAGAGGGGAAGTGAAACCATATTTATCAAATTTAGCCCATGAAACACGTTGAGATTTCACCTTCAACACAAGTTTGAAAGAAAATTAGCTACTCACATTTGAATGGAGGGTTAAATAGAAATTTTATTAAAATACATAGAAAATACAAGATAGAGAAGAAGTTATAGAAAATAGAGTAAAAAATGAATTCAGAGGTATTAAATTAGGGAGGGGAGCCGTTTTTTTATAGATACAATAAGTAAGCCATGACTATTGAATTGAAAAAATTTAGATGTTTAGGATTGTGCCACGTGGCAAGTTTATGATTGGTTTGAATACATCATTAGGGCTATCATTTCATGTAGATGCATGTACTGTATGCATGTTTTCTTAGTCCTTCAATATACTACCATGTCATCGGTCAAAACCTCATCAACATTTTAGTCTAATAGGATTATAACACATCATCAGTCAATATCATATCATCAGTCAATGCCACATAAGCAATCAATGTCACATTATTCATCCAATCAAATACAATAACATCATCGATTGATGCCACGTCATTAGTCAATATATGTGAACAATGTCACGAACAATAATGAATAGTGTTGTATATGTGAAAAGTGCCGATTATATTTTTATGCTTCTCCTAAGGTTTTCGATTGTTTTGAGTTCAGATTTGCTGTCTGTTTTTTCATTTAATATCTTATTTATTATAAAATGACCATGATGCTCCTAAAATACATAAAATACTTGATTATAATAAAACACACATAATTACAATTATAAAAAACTTAAATACATAAAAGTAGGAAGGTTAGTGGAACTTAGAGTGTAAAATGACAATTTTCTCTTTTATAAATATATATTTTCTAATACTGAACAAATTTCCAACTAGTTTATTGCTAATTCCTAATAAATTAATTGAAAACCAATTCAAACCAAAAAACTTTTTTCTTTTAAAAAAATGTATTTATTTAATCAAACTATGATAATAATTAAATAAAAGTATAAGTATTATCTCCAGTGTTTAAGAAATATCACTCTTAAATCAAGCATTCACATAAATCAGTCCAGTAGACTTTGTCACAGTTATTGTAATCAAACTACTTTTATGAATAAAATGTTAAATCCCAAAATCTCATCAGTAGTGACAATCTCACAAGGAAATTAAACCTAATAAAAATAGTCACTCACATAAATAGTAAATTGAGAGAAAATAATAAAGAATTAATATCACACACTCTCACCAAGATAAAATAAATATGACCACAGCTTAAAAATAATATCATTTTAAGTCAAAATATGAGTCAGACTAATATATATATATATATATATATATATATATATATATATATATAATTTTTTATTTTTTATGCATCACTACATCTTTAAGCCCATATAACAAGATTTTACTTCAAACTATAGTTCCTTAAAATTAAGAAAAACTTTTATTAGAATGTAACATAGGTTAAGGACATGACAAACAAAAGAGGAAAAAAAAACATATGTTTGAGAAAAAGTATATATATTTTTTTAAGTTTGCAAGATACATCTTATTTTTATTTTATTTTGAACTAAAAAATAGATATTTTTGAATTTTTTCTTTTTCTTTTTTTTTTTACATAATTTTATTGAACAAAATAACTATTTATATTTTTCTTAGACATGAATGGGTAATGGAACTTATAGGACATCAAGTAACATTTCAAATTGGAGTTAGGTCAAGTTGATAAGTTAACAAAGAAAAATTATATATATATATATAACTAAAAAGGGTTAACTATAAATATTTACAAAAAGGATGGTTAGAAATGCTGAAATGGGTTAAATATGATTTTTCTATCATTTTTTAGGGCTTTAAATAATCTTCTATATCTACTAGTTAGATAAACTTTCAGATGTAGCAACACACATTTTTTTCTTTGTTTTTTTAGAAGGTTGACTCAAAAAGAAATTTGAAGATCTTGTATAAAATAATAAACCGTTAAGCTGTATGAAGAATGGACAAAAAATATTACTCTCTAAGAAAAATAAATAGGCTCAATCACTCGAAATTTATTATGACATGTATATTCTTTCAAGCAACTCATATTTTTATCTCAACATCAACATAAAAATAGCAAATATGGTGTACCATAACTCAAGACTAAATATGATATAAATATTAAAATTTAAAAGTCATCATGTCATCTGGTGTTAAAAGATTAAAATTTTTTTAGAAAAACTAAAAAGATATGTTTCTAGAGTCACTACACTGTATATTCATTATCTTTAACCAAAAAATTTAAAAGTATATATTTATAAAAAATAAATTAAAAATTAAAAAGATCACACTTAAAATAAAGCTTAATAATAAGAAAATGTCTAAATTTTTTTAAAGAAACTAAGAAGATGCATTTTTAGAGTCACTACACTTTATATTTAGACATTTTCGAGCAAAACGTTAGCTAGGTTAATTTTTACAATAAAAATTAGTAAAAACTTCACAAAGATTAAAATATTTCACAATTATTAACTATTCCCTCCTCTAATAAGAACCAAACATTGTCCTTAATAGTTTAAAGGAAAGAAGTAGAGATTAAAAGACATTACCTACGTGTTATAACACAAAAAATATTTACAAGTGGAGAGTTAAATCTAATTTGCACTTCTTATTGCGATTACTGCCATCATTATTGGTTGGCCACTCTAACACTAAGGTCCTGGGACATGGCTCTAGTTTATAAGGTTATAACAGATCAAGTAGTTTATTAGTAGTGTGAGTACAAATAAAGATTTTTTTCACTATAGAAGGAATGAAATAATTTTTTTATTGCATGGTTAATAAATGCGATAAAGTCATCATAAAAATTATTGAAATTTAACAAACTGATGAGTTTCTGATAAATTTTTAGATAGATTCAAAATGCTAATGTAATTAGTGTCTCTAAAGTTACAAGATCTTCTAAAGGAAAAAACAAAAAGCATCAGCATGATTAGCATTTTAGTGATTCTCTCTTGCATACCTAAGATGGCTAACTCTTCTGTAGTTGGTAAGTCAAACAAATAGCCAAAGGTTTTAGGGTTGTTAGAATGATGTCTAGCACTTGGCTTCTTCTAATATAAGCGGCTTCTGAGACTAGCTTTGATAACCCATGTTCATCTCCTCTATAAACCAAGTGTAATTTCTTAGTTGCTATACTTCCACCAAGATCTGAGACTAACTCAATAAATTTTTTATATTTTCTATAATTGAATCTAGAGAGTACACAAATATTTTTAATTGGTTATTGTAAGTAGCTTCTATTTGGATACTTTTAAAAAATAATTAGTTGAGTGACTTAAAAAATTCATATTTAATGATCTTAATAATAATGGTTCATACTTGTGAGTGAGGTAGTATGTTTATGTTAAATAATATGTGAAGCACATAACTTGAGAGCAAAAAAGAAAATAGTAAAAAGAGAAAGCAATAATGATAACATGAAATTATTAAAGATAAAAATAAAAATGATCAAATAATATTGAAATAAAACAATATTGAAATAAAAGGATAGTTACATGTAGTTGTGATTGTGCTCACATTTTTCTCTGTTTTACATCTAGAAATGGCTTGAACGCCTTCTGTATGTTGAGGATAGGCTTTCGATCTAGTTTTCTTACAAATTGACAAACAAAGTCATTTATAGTCAAATTTTCGAGACTATATTATGTACACTCTTATGAAATAATGGTCGTAATTGAAGTATTGCATTTTGTATGTATGTACTGATATGCATTTCAAGAGACAAAAGGATATTATCTAGTGACTCTCTGTTCAAGCCATTCCTTATCAATTGAATCTTGTCTTTCCTATTATCAAACACGATTTCTAAAGAACATAGATTTTTATTATATACATTCTAGTACACTTATGACAAATATTAAAGAGCTTTCGAGCTCTTTATTTTCTTGAATAATTTTATTTACTATAACCAGGCATGTATGTAATAGATGTAGGAGACAACTCACCTGCTAATTATACTTTCACTTCAATTATCTATCAGATGCCAGTAGGGAAGTTATTTTTCATAAGCAATTGCATGCATTCAAACCAAGCTTTATAAAATGGTGAGGAGAACATTTTGAAAGAAGTGAAGAAAATCGTTTGTAAAGCTTTTCTAAGATCACGTCTTTGTCTATACCTTCAACTCAGAATGTCAATTATCATGAGAAATTGAAGTAACTGACATTGATTGTCACAGAATACAGTTATCCACCACTTAACTGAGGTAACTAAAAGCACACAAAGAAAATTAATGTTAGAATCGTGCTTTTATTGAATTTATCTCAAGCTCTAATTAGATGTTATAGATGTTTTTCTCAATTTATCTGAGTTGTTCTTTTAAATCCTTAATATAAAATCGTAACTCTAGTAGCTATAGCTCCCAAATAGGATGCTTCTATAATATCGTATCTAGCCTTTGTGATGAGATTATATACATTAAAACTATCTAAGAATATTGAAGATGAGTTGTTTAGTTGAGGCAGTCACGATTTAAAAAAAGATAAAAGAAAACTTAATGGTTAAGCAAAAACACTTATATGAAAATAATCAAAATAATAACAAGAAAAACAGAAAAGAAAATTTAAATCACCAAAAAGAAAAAAATCTTAGTTCAAATTTGATGGATCATTCAAGTTTATTTCAGTGTCCTTTCGATGTGGTTGATGCTCAAAATATGACTTTAATCTTTGATCATTAACTTTAAAAGTGACACCATTCTGTAGATCTTAGTTGCTCTATATGAAAAAATAGTATGAACAACAAATAAGCTAGACTATCGAGAGCATAACTTACTTAGGAATAAGTGCAAGTGATAATTGAATAAAAGCATTTTTTAACCTAAGGTGAAAGATTTTCTTGTAATTTGCTAGTCGTGAAAGACTTTCATTCGCTGCTTATAAATCTTGGCACTTTCATATGCATCATTGAGAGTTTTTTCAAGTTTTGCCAGTTGTAATATTTGTTTTGAGCTAGCTTACTGCATGTCAAAATTAAATTTCTTGATGGCCCAATACGCACGATGCTCAAGTTTCATAGGTAAGTGACAAGCTTTTCCATACCCTAGCCTATATGATGACATTCCAATTGGGGTCTTAAAAGCAGTTCTATATGCTCACAATACACCATCGAATCTCAATGACCAATTTTTTTTGTCTGATCTCATTGTTTTTTCTAATAAATGCTTTATTTCTTGCCACTTTGTGAGTAATGAAATACTTAGTGAAAAGAGTTTTGAATGATTTATTGTAAAGTAGACACCATCATCACTGATTATTGCTCAAAGGAATTTAAAACGTTAAACAATATTACTTTTTAAAATACCTATCAATATCTCATAATCATTGGTTATGTATGGAATTGCTTCTACTCATTTTGATACGTAGTCAAAAGCAACTAGTATGTATTAATGGCCAAAAAAAGAGGAAAATGGTCTCAAAATGTCAATATCTTATACATAAAATATCTCAACAACTAAAATTAAGTTTAGTGGTATCATATTCCTTCGGGTAATGCTCTTTATTCTTTGCCATCTATCATATAAAGAACAAAATACGTAAGCATCTCGAAATAAAGTTGGCTAATAGAAACCATATTATAAGATTTTAGTAGCTATTTTCTTAGCGCTGAAATGATCTTTACAAGTTTGTCCAAGGCATAAGAAAATGATATTTTGAAATTTATTTTTTGGAACATATTGTCTGATAATTTGATTTCCATAATACTTGAACTGATAAGGGTTATCCCAAAAGAAATTCTTTATTTCTGTAAAGAATTTGGCTTTGTCCTATTTAGTCTAATACTCTGGAAGTTGACCTGTAACAAAATTTTTAATTATATCAGTATACCATGATAATACTTTCATATTCATCAATTGTTCATCTGGGAATAAATTATTCAATGGTAATGGTTCTGTAATTGTTTCAAAATTGAGATGAAAAATATAATCTACTACAATATTTTCTATGCCTTTCTTGTCTTTAATTTCGAAGTCAAATTCCTGTAAGAGTAGCATTCAATGAATTAGTTTAGCTTTTATTTCTTTCTTTGTGAGAAGATATTTAAGAGTAACATGATCTTTGAACATAATTATTTTACAATGATTGAGATAAGATCAAAATTTCTCTAATGCAAACATTACTGCTAGCATTTCTTTTTCAGCAGTTGAGTAGTTCAACTGTGTATCATTCGACATCATGCTAGCATAGTAAATGATATGAGAAATTCAATCAATTCTCTATCATAATATTACTCATACTGCATAATTAGATGCTATCACATATAAGCTCAAATATAGATTCCAGTTTAGAGACTCAATGATGGGTGATGATGTCAACAACTACTTTATTTTTTTAAATGCCACAAGACATGAATCATTAAAGATGAAAGATACAGCCTTAGCAAGTATATTACATAAAGGTCTAGAAATTTTATTAAAATATTTAATTAAACGTCTATAAAAACCAGCGTGCCCAAGGAAAGATCTTACTTCTCGAACTGTTTTAGGTGGAGGGAGATTGGAAATAAGTAATTCTTTGGCTTTATCAACCTTAATACCTTTACTCGAAATAATATGATCAAGAACAATATCTTGTTGTACCATAAAATAACACTTTTAATAATTTACAACCAAATTCTTTTCTATACATCTCTGCCGAACTAATGTTAAATGATGTAAACATTGATCGAATAAATCACCAAAGAAATAAAAATTACCCATAAAGAAATGTAGTAGGTGCATTACATAATCCAAATGACATCCTTCTATATGCAAAAGTGCCAAAAGGACAAGTGAAAGTGGTTTTTTGTTAATCTTTTAGTGTTATAGAATTTGATTATATTCTGAATAGCTATCTAGAAAGTAATAAAATTCATAACCTACTAATCTATCAAGTATTTCATCGATAAATGGTAAAGGAAAGTAGTTTTTACATATAACTTAATTCAAATTTCTATAATCAATATATAACGCTACCTTGTAGTCACTCTAGTAGATATCGGTTTATTATCAGCATTAGTAACTACTGTGACTTCTGACTTTTTGAGGATAATTTGGACAATACTGACCCATGAACTATCAGAAATGGGATAAATAATACTTATATCTAATAGTTTAAGAACTTTGATTCTAACAATTTCCTTCATATTAGGGTTTAACTAACATTGTATTTTTCTAATAGGTTTAGCATTTTCATCAAGGTGAATGTAATGCATGTAATCTACTAGGTTTATACCTTGGATGTAGGTTATGATTCATCCTAATACTTCTTTGTGCTCTTTTAAAACATTTAACAACTTACCTTTTTATTTGTCATATAGGGATGATAAATTGATTACTGACAGAGTACTTTCTTCTCCCAAAAATACATATTTCAAAGTGTTAGATAATGATTTGAGCTCAAGTTTGGATAGTGATTATGATGATAGGCCGAGTTTCTTTTCTAATGGTGCTATTTGTTTAACTCTTGACTTTTATTTATTTATGTTCATAGATAATGTTGAGTCAAGTAGGGCATTGATCTCATCGATTGATATGTTAATATCAAAATCTAAACTAAAGTGAGTGAAGCACGTTTGTAAAGGGTCATCACTAAGGTTTGAAAGAAAAGTGTTATTAACTAATGCTTCTATTAAATCTACATCAATAATTCTATCATCTGTATTGTGAGGTTATTTGGCAATGTTGAAAATATTTAGCTCTATAGCCATATTGCCAAAGGACAACTGCATATTTTCAGTTCTACATTAAATATGAGTATTGGTAGTTGCCAAAAATGGATGGCTTAAGATAATAGAGATGTGCTTCATTGTATCCTGTACTGCTTAAGTGTCAATTACAAGAAATGAACAGAAAAATAGAATTTATCTAATTTGATAAGCATATTCTCTACAGTACCACGAGATATTTTTGTGGATCAATTTGTAAGCTATAACACCATTAGAGTTAGGTGTAATTCTCTCAATCTAAGTTTCACAAACACTGAATAAAATAATAGATTAACACTAGCTCCTAAGTCTCAATTATGTGGTTTCTTTTACTACATGAGATAATAAGAAGATCTGTGTTTTTGTATTTTGGAGAAATTTTGTGTTAGAGTATAAAACTAATGTTTTCTATTAAAAAGATCTTCTTTTGAGCATGAATGTTTCTTTTTTTAGTATAAAAATCTTTAAAAAACTTGGCATAAGATGACGCTTATTTTATAGCATCAAGTAAAGAGATGTTAACATGTACTTGTTTAAAGATTTCAAAAATCTCACCCGTGAATTTTTCTTTCTTTGCTTTAACTAATCTCTGGGGAAATTGAGCTTTAGAAATATATTCTTATAGAGTGGTCTCTTCTTTCTCATCTACTGATGAGTCCTCAGCATTTACAAGTACAATTTGAGTTATTTTTGTCACTAGTATCTTTATTTTATTGTCGATTTCTTTTTTTTTTTTGCAGGATCATGACGATTTTTATCTTTCTATGCTGCTGAGGTGAACTAGTACTTGCTTAATGGACTCTTTTAGGGCTAGGCACTGCTTGACTTAGGAATTTACCTTTCTCAATAGTCATTGCCAACATTTAAACTAAAGAGGCATGCTGGTCCACCATTTTCTCGAGGTTTGAAATTGATTGAGTTTGTGAGTTAAAGCTTGCTCTTATCTTATTTCATAGTCTATTAATAATGCAGTTTTGTTGCTTGATTGTAGAATGAGTAGAATTCTTAAAATTCTATAATGCATCTTCCTATAGTCTGATTTAAGATTAGTTTGAGTTTTGACTGTAAAGTCTAAATAGTGGCTTAGAGATTTGAAGGGCTTGAAGAATTGATTGCATTGGTAGAGCTGGAACTACTGATCCATTCTGTTGGAATCCTTGAAACCATTAAAAATTAGGATAGTCTCTCTATCCAGGATTATATATGTTAGAGTAAGGTTATAGTTTAATGACTTTCTCATTACATATATGGCATTGGCATGATCTATATATGAGTCATGGTCATGTGACTCTGTTGGTTTAGTAGCTATTAAAAATGTGATTTATCGAGAAAGTTCATCAACTATCTTTTTGACTTCTTTGATTCTCGAGCTTAATTAGTAAATGTGAACTTCATTCACTCCTTTAATTCTTTTATTA
This sequence comes from Aegle marmelos, assembly GCA_030449875.1. Taxonomy (NCBI): domain Eukaryota; kingdom Viridiplantae; phylum Streptophyta; class Magnoliopsida; order Sapindales; family Rutaceae; genus Aegle; species Aegle marmelos. Next base: position 14,587,899 of record JASUUL010000094.1, on the reverse strand, counting down.
TTCTTGAATGATTGATTCCTTTGTTAAGAATTGTCTTTTGTCGCTAGAAGAAATCTTAAATTTTTTATAGATTTTTTGACATTAGTTCTCTTTCACTTATTGCTATTAGCTATTCTTGTTTATTTGGCAATAATCGCTCCTGGCATTAGTGCCATTTTTTATACCAATGATATGGATATTTTAAGAGTAGCCCATTGAATCGCTCTCATGCTTCAAAAAATTGCTCTTCTTTTCTCTAGATGAACTCTGAAAATTTCCTATGAATAGAATTTGAAATACTAGTTATGGAACCTAATGGAGGGTGAATTGAGTTTTTAAAATTTAATTTAAGCAAACTATATGACAATTTAATCTATTACCCTAACAAAATAAAAAAATAGTAAGTTTGGTAAAGTGCACTAATAAAAGAATAAGGGAAGAGAAATCAAATATGAGTATTTTTACGTGGTTCAACAATCTTCACCTACATCCATACCTCCAAACAAACTAAGCTTAGGAATTTCACTAACAAGCCTCCTATAACTTTGAGCTCTTTATAATTGACTTCAAGGTGTCAACAAACCTTTACCCTCAAGATATTATTTCCTAATCTTTTTACTCAAGTATTTTTCACACTTAAACACTCGTAAAATTTATAATGAATTTGAGAAATTCAATAAATACTCTTTATTTAGAGTTGATATACAAATAATAGCTCAATAAAGATTTAATCTATGAAGGTTTACAAATTGAAAGATTAAAAAATGATGTATATACTTGCTTGTGCTTGCTCAAGGGAGAAGAAATGAGTTTGATTTGAGTTTATATAGTTTTGACTTGAAAAATAACCATTATAGGCAAATTCTAGCGTCGAAGCAGCTAGTCTCTACATTTTGGTGGTGAGCCGCTTGCTACAGTAAGTTACCGTTAAATTTAAATTTTGCTACAGTAATACTGTTGACAAAATTATAATTTTACCTATAACTTTTTATAATTATACTATAACCTAAAAACTCATTAAACTTTACAAATAGATCTATTTTTGAAATAGTTTGAAGTTGTTATAGTATCACTATTCACAAATTATAATTTTATCTAAAATATTATACAATTGTACTATTGTAATCTTTAATTTCTTATCAAACTTGTGAGTGTATAAGTGTGGAAAACACTTGAGTGACAGGTTTGAGAAGAAATCCCTGGATTGTAAAGGTTCATTGACACATTAATGTTAATTATAACGAGTTTAAAGCCTTGGGAGGCTTGGATAGTGAAATTCTCGAGGTTGGTTGGCTTGGAAGCATGGATATAGGCGGGAATTGTCAAATTATGTAAAAACTCATCGTGTTTGTTTTCTCTTCCATTTCTCTTTTATTTTTTAGTATTATTGAATTTGTTGTTTTTAATTTTATTAAGGCATTAGATTGAATTATTGTGTAGTTTATTTTGATTAAATTTTAAAAGCTCAATTCACTCTACTTTTAGGTTGCATAACTAGCAATTCATTTGGTATTAGAGCTTGGTTCTCTTATTAGGACCTAACCGTCTAGAATAAAAGATCCACAACAACCCAAAATAATTCCACATTTAGGAAAAGACAATCAACCACTAGACTTCCATTTGTTATAGTAATGATTATCCTTATTAGAAATCTAGGATGAAAGTCTTTTTACAATCCTTAGACTATGAAATATTGTAAATAGTTTGTGATAGTTCATTCATTCCAAGGAAGAATGCTTTAAGTGAGTTGGATAGGAAAAAAATATATTTAAATTATAAAACTATAAATGCTTTATTTTGTGCCTTACATAAAAAGGAATTTTATAAAGTTTTAAATTATTCTAATGCTTATGAAATTTAGAGAAAACTTGAGGTTGCATATGAGGAGACTATAAATGAGGAGGAATCTAATGAAGTGTCAAATTTGGCACTTATGGCAATTGGAGATGAATGGGATAATAAACTTAAAGAGGTAAATGATTTTCCTACTTATAATGAGTTGTATGATGCTTTTAAAGAATTGCATGATCATTGGTTGAGAATTGATAAAAAGAATGCATTCTTTAAAAAGAAAATGTTAGAACTTTCAAATGAAAATGATGCATTGCAAAAATGCAATGATTTATTGAATGAAAAGATTAAGGAATTAGAATTAGATAATAAAGCTATGCATGATAGAATTGCATCAATTAAAGATAAATAAAATACTTCATATGAGCATGAAAAATTACCTGATGATGAATTGTTAAGAGAAAATGAAGTACTTAAGAAAAAGAATAATGAGCTTAACGAAATTATGTTGAAGTTCACAAATGGTTAAAAGAACTTAAAAAAATTACTGAGCACTCAAAATTTGTGTTTAAGAAAAGTGGACTTGGGTATAAACCTAACTTGAAACAAAAGTGTTATAAGAATTATTTATTTAAACTTACCTCTACAAGTGATTATAAAATTGTTTGTCATTATTGTAATAAAAATAATCATATAAGTTATAGATGCCATGTTAAAAAAAATGCATATCATGGAGTTGAATATGTTTGGGTTCCAAAAGGAACTATTGCTAATACTCAAGGGTCTAAAAGTATTTTGGTACTAAAACAAACATCTAGAATATTTTTTTGTAGGTACCATAATCAAGAGATGGTAGAGAGTTCCTTGATGAAAGTTTGTGAGGATAGTCACTTGACCATGATCTAGGAGAAAAATATGAGGCAAAATGATTTAATTATTTTGGTAATAATTCTTGCCATATTGATTATGTTGAATGGATCATGATGGATTGATGATAACTTGAATTTGTGAAAGCATGCTTATATGTTTATATAATTGAATTATCATTATGTATAACATTGGATGCTTTATCATGATGTATAGATAGATATATATGATGAAATCATATCAATTTATCAAGATGCATTTATTTAATTTTTGATGATCTATATATTGTCATTATGTATTTATGCTTTACCTAAGTTTTAATGATAAAGAATGTGCTTTTATGATTACATTATACTTGATGAAGTTTAATCTTATAAGATCTATGATTAGTAAATGGGTGCATCTTTTATATTTTATTGATGTATTATTGACAATGCATGTAATGACAAGATTTTATTTATTGGTAATAGGTGTATAAATATATATACAATTAATATAGATTGTGCATTTACTCATGATAAATATTTTTCTGTATTACATGATGATAGTTAGTTATGGCATAGAAGACTAGGTCATATAAACATGGTTTTTATTTCAAAAATTTTTAAAAATGATTTAGCTAAAGGTCTTCGAAACATTGAATTTCAAAAAAATAGAATTTATAAAGCTTAGTCAATTTAGTAAACAAATCAATGCTTCTTTCAAAATCAAAAATCATTTTTCTAATTCAAAACCTCTTCAATTACTTTATATAGATTTGTTTGGACCTTCTACATATGCTAGTCTAAGTAGAAAATATTATGCATTTGTAATTGTGGATGATTATTCTAGATTCACTTGGGTATTATTCTTAAATAATAAAAATAATGCCTTTGAGGCTTATAGAGCTTTCTATAAAAAGGTTCAAAATGAAAAAGATTACTTTATTACTTGAATCAGAAGTGATCATGGTAGAGAATTTAAAAATTATGTATTTGAGAATTTTTGTAATGATTTAGGCATTGAGCATCAATTTTCATTACCTAAGACTTCGCAACAAAATGGAGTTATTAAGAGAAAGAATAGGTCTATTAAGAAATGGCCAGGACCATGTTGAGAGAAAATAATTTACCAAAATATTTTTGGGCTGAAGCCATCAATACTGTTATGTCTTAAATCGTGTGTTGATTAGATATTTTCTCAATAAAACTCCTTATGAGCTTTGGAAAGATAGAAAATCCAATATTAATTATTTTAAAGTTTTTGGATGCAAATATTTTATTTTAAATATAAAAGAAAATCTTGGTAAATTCAATCTAAAATCTGATGTTGGCATCATTCTGGTTATTCTAACACAACCAAAGCTTATAGAGTTTATAATAAAAGAACTTTAGTCGTAGAAGAGTGTATGCATGCTATATTTGATGAATTTAATCCTACTTCTATGGAGAAAGCAGCTGTTGATGATGATGCAAACAGGGAATTACTATAAGGATTTATATAAGATAAACAAATGGATACGTCACCTGAAAGTCAAGAGGATAAACAAGAAGAAGAAACAAGCATAGAGCAGTAAGAAGGTAATTCTCAAACACTCCCCAAGGAGTAGAGATATGTTTCTTCTCATCCTAAGGATTTAATTTTAAGAGACCCTATACGAAGTGTAACCGCTAGATCATCACTTAGGAATACATGTGAGTATACTGCATGTATTTCTCAAATTGAACTAAAATCATTTGTGGATGCAAAAAACGATGAATTTTGGATTATGGTAATGCAAGAGGAGTTAAATCAATTTGAGAGAAATAATATATGGAAATTAGTTCCTAAACTAGAACACTAACCAATCATAGATATCAAAGGGGTAATTATGAATAAAATAGATGAATCTGGTGTAGTTATTAGAAATAAAGCTAGATTAGTAGCTCAAGGATATAATCAAGAAGAAAGAATTAATTTTGATGAAATATTTATGCCAGTAGCTAGATTAGAATCCATTCGAATGTTGTTAGCGTATGCAGGTCATAAAGTTTTATTTTATTTCAATGAATGTCAAAAGTGCTTTTTTGAATGGTTATATTATGGAGGAAGTTTATACAAGAAAATGAAAAATTTTCAAATTATGTTTTTAAGTTATCACAATCTTTATATAGATTAAAATAAACACCTAGAGTATGGTATGATAGGTTTAAAAATTTCTTGCTGGAAAATGATTTTTCAATGGCAAAAGTAGATTCTACTTTTTTTGTCAAGTATAAGAACCAATATATTCTTGTAGTTCAAATTTATATAGATGATATTATCTTTGGTTCTACTAATAAGTATTTGTGTAAAGATTTTTCAATATATATGAGTAAGGAGTTTAAGATGAGAATAATGGGAGAGCTGAAATATTTTTCTTGGATTGCAAATAAAATAAAATAATGAGGGAATATTCATCAATCAAGCCAAGTGTATTAGAGATTTGCTTAAACATTTGGGATTGATAACTTAAAAATAAAAAATACTCTAGTGAGCATAACAATCAAGCTGGAGAAAGATGAAAAATGTAAAGATGTTGATATCAAGATGTATCGAGGTATGATTGGTTCTTTACTCTATTTAACTACTAGTAGACCCGATATCATGTTTAGTGTATGTTTATGTGCAAGATTTCAATCATGTCCTAAGGAATCACATTTGCTTGCTATGAAAAGAATTTTTTGTTATTTGAATGGAACCATAGATCTTGGCTTTTGGTATCCTAAAGGAACTCATATAGATTTAATTGGTTATTCAGATGCCAATTTTGCTAACCGTAAAGTTGATAAGAAAAGTACTAGTGACACTTATTATTTCCTAGGTCATGCACTTGTTTCGTGATTCAGTAAAAAACAAAACTCGATTATACTTTTAACCACTTAAGCTAAATATATTATCGCAGGTAGTTATTGTGCACAAGTTCTTTGGATAAAACAAAGACATAAAGATTATGGCGTTAATCTTGAACAAATTCCTATCAAGTGTGATAATATTAATGTTATAAATCTATCAAAGAATCTCATTCAATATTCTAGAACCAAGTGTATAGAGATTAGACATCATTTCTTAAGAGATGATGTTAAAAAAGGTGATATTGCATTAGAGTTTGTCTTTATGAAAAAATAACTTGCCGATATTTTTATAAAACTTCTTTGCGAAGAATAATTTTAAAAAATTTGGCATGAACTTAGGATGATAAAATTTTTGCATTAATATCTTTAATCATGTTATTGAGACTATTACAATTTGATGCTCTGATGTGTATTAATGTTTTTATACATGTTAAAGCATAATTAATGAGCAATACACTTGAATTATTAATCTTTGAATGCTTACATATGTTTTGAATGTTTAAAGCTTATGCTTGATTAACGAGTTAATTGATTGAGTTTTTGATCTTTTGAATGTTAGTTATCATGATTCATGAATTAAAATAACTTTTGAAGTTTTTCGGAATCATAAAATGATCTTTGGATTGATCAAACCAAGCTGAAAGCAAATATTGTGCAGTAAAGACAGAGGCCAGATAGCTAGCTATCTGAACCAAGCGGTTAGTCGCTCGAAAATGTTTCCAAACTTGAGAAAGGCAAGCAGCCGCTTGGAAATGCTTCCAAACTTGAGAAAGACAAGCAGCTAGCTGCTTGGTCACAGGTTTTAGCCCATTTCTATCATCATCTTCAAGCTTCCTTCATCATTTATTATTCTCTCTCTTGACAATGACATCTCTCCTCTATTTCTCTCTCAAATTTCTTCATTTCTCACTCATTTCCTTGCCAAAATCACTCACTCAAATAATTTTTCAGCCATTAAACATTCAATATTCATCATTCAAACATCATTTTCTTTCTTACTTCTCCAAATCAACAAATTAAAATCCAAGCTTACCCATTTCTCTCTTTACCATTTTAATTCATGTCTAATCCATCTTTACTAAAGCCACAACCATATCTTGCCTTAAATCATCTCTAGGATTAGTTTTCTTGCTTAAAAAAAATACTTATTTCACTCAAAATCTTAGAAATCCGAATTTAGGTATTGAAGCTTGTTCTTGTTTCAATCATGGTGGGTGGTGAGAAATCCAAGGGAAAGCAAATATCTAAGAAAACAAAGGAGAATCATAGAGATAATCAGGAGATTATAATGACTCATCTACCAACTATACCTCTTCAAAAACGGTTTGTCTATCTTTTCATGTCAAGGATGATAATTACTCCACATTTCTTCAATCTTTGTAATTTGGATAATTTATATTTTTGTGATAAATCTTTTAGTGCTTTACTTATTGCAATGGAGTAGAAAAATGCTTTAGTTATTAAGGAACTATATTATGTGAATTTAGTTCGAGTTTTCTATTCAAATATGGTTATTTCTTCACAATCTTCAAATAAAGTTATTACAAATGTTGGGGAAATTCCTATTGAGTTTTATATTGAGGATTTAAATTAAATTCTTAGAACTCCTAATGAAGGATTAGAGGTATACACTATTATAAGTCAACTTCATTATTCTTGGTATTTCGTTGAGGACGGTTATAGAAAAATTTACAGACGTTCTAATTTATCCTATAATTTTTGTAAGTCCTCCTTAAAATCCCAGGTCTTACCACTTCAAATGAGAATACTCCATTATGTTCTTCAACTTGTAATAATTCCTAGGGGTGGACATGGAGATGAAGTTACTCGTTTAGATGTTGCTTTACTGGATTGTATTCTTAAGGGTAGGGTGTTGAGTATTAGATATATCATCCTTCAACATATGTTGTGTGTTCTGAATTTTTCAAATCGAAAACTTCCATATGGTAGTATTATCTCTCGTATTCTCAAACACTTTTGTGTTCCCTTAATTGAACCAATATTTTTTAGTCCTAAGGAATTAGGAGATGATGTTATAGCAAATTTAGGATTTGTCTTTGAAAATGGTTAATGGTATAAAGATGGAAGACTTAAGAAAAAATTTTGTGCTTGCCCCTCCAGATCATATATTCTTTAATGATATTTTTGACCTAGATGAGCTCCCTGATCTCAGTGCTTCGCAGTGCTCACATCCTCTACCATCTGAGGGTCTCATACATTATACTTCAATATATCATGCAGATCCGATGCAGTAGCCGTTTACTGGCATGCATTCTCTTTCTGAGCAGCATTTCTTAATTAATCACTTATACTTATTAGTCTTTGTGAAAGTTATTGATAATTTTGATGATGAAGGGGGAGAAATTATATATTTTGAATTCTTAAAGACAGATAATACATATTTTAATCTTAAGGAGTTTGTACATGTTTTTAAAATATTGAGGGGGGAGTTTTACAAAATATTATGGATCATATATTAAAGGAGAGTTTATTTTAATATGTTAATTCATGTATGCCATGTATTGAGGGAAAGTATAAATATCTAAATAAATAAGATGTTTTGTCATCATAAAAAAAGGGGGAGATTGTTAGCTTAAAGACTGCACATAATGTAATTTTAATGAAAACAAACATGTGTCTTAATTGTTTTAATTAATATTATATTTTCTATATTCACTGAGTTCTTGAAGGATAGCGTTTATGTAAATGAATCAAGTGAAATTAATTTCAAGACACTCAACGGACAACGACTTAATCAAGAACAAAGTTTGGAGCTCATTGGACTTATTATTACGACAAATTTCTTGTGAAGCTGGTATAATTTAATTTATGCTTGATTTAGTAATTTATGAAACTCAAAATTTTAATTAATTAATTAATATTCATTAATCCAAAGACTTGATCATAAATCAAGTATCTCATGCAAACCAATTGATTTTCTAAATATAGACTAAAGTGAAAAAGTTTTGTAATCTTTGATTTTAATAAGTAATGTTTTAAATATAAATTTGTGTTTATTTATAAAATCAGAAATATTTTTGGTAATATCATAATTTCAGAAAGTTGTGGGAATGAGAGATATTATTTAGAAATTCTGAAGTTAGACTTGTTTGCAAGGATTTTTGACATTTTAATTTATAGTACAATTATAGGAATATATTAGGTAAAATTATAATTTTATGAATAGTGGTACTATAGCGGTTAAAACTATTTCAAAAATGGCCCTATTTATAAAATTTAATAAGTTTTTAGGCCATATTATAATTATAAAAAGTTTTGGATAAATTATAATTTCATGAACATTGTTACTGTAACAAATTTCAAATTTAATAGTAACTTCACTATAGCAAGTGGCTAACTGCTTGAATGTTGAGGTTAGATGCTTTAGTGTTGGAATTTACCTATAGCGACTATTTTTTGAGTAAAAACTATAAAAACCTAAACTCATTTCTAAGCTTTTAAACATGAAATGCAAATGAGCAACCCAAGAGGGAGGGTGAATTGGGTTTTTAAAATTTATTTTACAAATGATTCAATCTAATGCCTTAATGCAAACAAAAAAATAAGTTTTACAGCAATTAAATCAAATATAATAAATTAGACAATACTTGCAAAATAAATGAGTAAGGGAAGAGAATGCAAACACAGTAATTTTTACGTGGTTCGGCAATCCCCACCTACGTCCACGCCTCCAAGCCAATCGAGCTCGAGGATTTCACTATCCAAGCCTCCCAAGGCTTCAAATATTTACAATTGACTTTTAAAGTATCAATGGACCTTTACAATTTAGAGATTATCACCCTAATCTCATTCCCACAATTTCAAAAAGTTGTGGGAATGAGAGGTATTATTTAGAAATTCTGAAATTAGACTTGTTTGTAAGGATTTTTGACATTTTAATTTATAGTATAATTATAGAAATATATTAGGTAAAATTATAATTTTATGAATAGTGATATTGTAGCAGTTAAAACTATTTCAAAAATGGCCCTATTTATAAAATTTAATAAGTTTTTAGGCCATATTATAATTATAAAAAGTTTTGGATAAATTATAATTTCATGAACATTATTACTGTAACAAATTTCAAATTTAACAGTAACTTCACTGTAGCAAGTGGCTAATTGCTTGAATGTTGAGGTTAGATACTTCAGTGTTGGAATTTACCTATAACGATTATTTTTCGAATAAAAACTATAAAAACCCAAACTCATTTCTAAGCTTTTGAACATGAAATGCAAATGAGCAACCCAAGAGGGGAGTGAATTAGGTTTTTAAATTTTATTTTACAAATGATTCAATCTAACGTCTTAATGCAAATAAAAAAATAAGTTTTACAGCAATTAAATCAAATATAATAAATTAGATAATGCTTGCAAAATAAATGAGTAAGGGAAGAGAATGCAAACACAGCAATTTTTATGTGGTTCGGCAATCCTCGCCTACGTCCACACCTCTAAGTCAACCGAGCTTGAGGATTTCATTATCCAAACCTCCTAAGGCTTCAAATGTTTACAATTGACTTTTAAGGTGTCAATGAACTTTTATAATTTAGAGATTATTACCCTAATCTCTTTACCCCAAGTGTTTCCCTTACTAGAATATTCTCAATATAATACAAAATACAAATTACAGTAAGAAACTCTCTACAAAAGTAGATTCATAAATAATGGCACAAGAATGATTTAATCTATTGTGATTTATAATATGAAAGCTCAATATATGTTTTATAAACTTGTTTTTGCTTGCTAGAGAGTTTGAAATTCTAAAAACATTCTAAAATTACAGTGTGGCCCAAACTAAAGAAAATCTTTTCAAATAAATCCTTTTTGAGTTTTAGCTAAATCACCATAATGTTTAAAATTTTCAAAACTTTTCACTTAAAACCCCAATCTATTATAAGTTACAATATAGCCCAAATGTTTTAGAGCTTAGCAAATAAGTCTAATTCCGAAATTTAAAACTTTTTTATTTTTACCCAAATTAATTAAATTCATAAAATATTTTATCTCATAAACATAAAATTAATTTAGTTTGAAAAATAATTATTTTATGAACATAAAATTGAGCTTCACAAATGCTAATCCAAACATAAATTAAATCATACCAGCTTTACAAGAAATTGTCGCAATAAATTATCCGTTGAGCCACCGTTGTCCGTTGAGTGTCTTGAATTTGATTTCACTTAATTTATTATCCTTCAAAACTAGTGAACTTGTGAAATACAAAATAAAACACTTTAATGCAAATATTTGTTATCATCAAAATCATAATATTTATAGCGTTTTAGGCTAATGTTTGTTATCATCAAAATCATAATATTCATAGCCTTTTAGGCTAACAGAACAATAAAAAATAAATTCATACATTATTGATTGAGTTTCTAACTTGCAAATCATCATAGATTGAATCATTATTTAACTATAATTTATTCATTCACTTTTAAAGAGAGATTTTCTTATAGTAATCTTTAATTTCTTGTTAAACGTATAAGTTTATAAGTGTGGAAAACACTTTGGTGAAGAGTTTAAGAAGTAATCCATGAATTGTAAAGGTTCATTGACACCTTGAAGTTAATTGTAACGAGTTTAAAGCCTTACGAGGCTTAGATAATGAAATCATCGAGCTTGGTTGGCTTGGAGGCGTGGACGTAAGCGAGGATTGCCAAACTACGTAAAAATGTTTGCTTTATCTTCCCTTTTTCTTTTATTTTTGAGCATTATTGAATTTGTTGTTTTCAATTTCATTAAGGCGTTAGATTAAATTGTTGTGTGGTTTGTTTTGGTTAAATTTTATAAACCCAATTCACCCCCCTCTTGGGTTGCATAACTAGCATTTCACAATAAATCCATATGGCATCATGAGGATTATAAAGGGAATTCCTTAATCCATGAATAGTGGATTTGGGGCGTATGTTCTAAAGTTCATTAAGTATTTAGGCCTTTTGAAGAGTTTTTACTTTAGGCCATAGCACGAACACTTGCTTAAAACAAAGATCGATACATCAATCATACAATGGTACATAATTTGATCATGGCAAGTCAGTTGTCAAGTTTACATTTAAGCCTTGGGTGGTAGCGGTTACATTATAGGCCTTTTTATTGTTTTGGGCTTTTGTTGATGGTATAAAGAGTGTGAATGAAACACTTGTGGCATGTAACTATTGTTTGTGATGTAAAAAAATTACTTTTAAGGTTTTTGGGACAATTGGCATTCTAAGGTTGGACCCAACGTTTGAGTACAGAATGTGAGACATTGAATGTACACATCTTATTTTGGGTGAATATTTTATGGACATAACTTAATGTGCAAGTGGTTAATATATTATGCCTTTTGTATGTACCGTCATGTATTTGATGCAAACTTGACTGAAGTAAGTAGGAATTGATCAACATCGGGTATGTACTGTTCAGGTAGACCAATGACAAGATCAAATATGAACCTATCTGTGTTCGTACCATGATACTTGAGGTTAGAAAGATGACCAAGTCGATAATGCGATTTGCCTAACTGGACTAATTTAATAAAATGACCCATAATGTGCTTATAATTTCAACTATAGAAGGAAAACATAATGATTGCCAACAATGAAGTCATGTGATAGTGAAACTCTAAGCCATCAGTTATAGTTGTTCCTTTTTTGTTTTCATTTTAACCCTTTCTTTTTTGTCCTTTTCAACCATGAAAAGCCACTAAACTTCTTAGCCAAAACATTTGTTTAATATGATATAGATATAGTTATTGGAATACCGCGTTAACAAGTTTCGACAATCGTAAACATTGGATATTAATAATTAGGAGGTTGAGTACTAGAAAATATATATTTATAAAGAAGAAAATCATCATTTTATACTTCAAGTTCCACTAACTTCTTTGCTTTTATCTATTCAAATCTCTTGTGATTTTAATTGTGTATGTTTTATTATATTTAAGTATTTTTTATATTTGAGGGGCATCATAGTCATTTCACAATAAATAAAACATCAGATGATAAAACGAACGATAAATCTAAACTCAGAACAATCGAAAATCTTAGGAGAAGTATAAAAGTATAAATGTCACTGTTCAAATATACGATATTATGCACATGTACAGTACTGTTGATGATACTATTTATGACATTGTTCATATAGATTGTACGATGACGTGGCATTTACCGATGACGTAGTACCAATAATGATGTAGCATTATTTGATTAGAAGAATGATGTGGCATTGACTAATTATGTGGCGTTGACTGATGACGTGGTAGTATGTTAGTGGATCATAAAAACGTACGTATGGTGTGTACATATATATATATATATATATATATGAGATAATAGCCTTTATGATGTGTTCAAATCAATCAGAACTTGCCACATGGCGTAATTCTGTGCACCTAAATTGTTTTAATCCGATGGCCATGATTTACTCGTTGTATCTATAAAAGGAGGGCTCCCTCCTAATTTGACACCCTTGAATTTATTGTGCTCGATTCTCTCTAATTCTTTTTTCATCCTATATGTTCTATGTATTTTAGTAAAATTCTCATTTTATACCTAGGTTAAATATGAATAGCTAATTTTCTTTCAAACTTAGGTTAAAGGTGATGTCTCAACATGTTCCATGGACTTAATTGATAAATTTATTTTCTTTTACCCTCTAATTTCTTTGGATATTTTGAATTTTCGTCAACAGATAATAATAATACAGTTATTACTTTTTGGTATGATAAGCCCTTAGCACCATGTTAATTAAAGAATGGTTCATGAGGAGTGGATTTTCTCCTCATGATTTAATTGGTATTAATGAAGAATATTAAACCTTGGTGGATATTGGTGTGGATCCAGATACCCAAGTGTTTTATTATAATAGTTGCTATTTTAATTTATTTATGTCATTTTAACTTTAATTTTAAGATAAATTAAATTAATTTCACTGTAATTCAACTACCCATTTAAAAAATTAATTCAACACATAATTAAAATCCACCTTCTCGTGGGATTGACACTCGTCACCATTAATTTATTTTACAAAAGATTCGTGCACTTATGAGTTCAATAAACTTTACGCAATAATTTTTTGACACCATTATTGAGGAGGTAAATTATTTTAATTTATTGAATTTATTTTTTTATTTTCTTATATTTTTTCTGTAATTTAATTTTTATAATTTAAATTTCTTTAAATTTCTGTAATTTAATTTTTAAGTTATTTTCTTTGGTTATTTTTCATTTTATCTTGTTAATTTATTTTAATTAATTTGTGACATTAATTCATAGAATTAATTTTTTTAAAGTCATTTTTATTATTTTCTTTTAAAATTGTTATTAGAAAATTTATAAAAATTGAAATAAAAATTTAATTAAAAAAGTGAATCTGCAATTCCCGTAATTTAAATTCTTTTATTTTTCTCTTCTTGATATTTTCTAATTTAATTTTTACGTCATTGTTCATTGTAATTTTTTTCTTATTAAAAATATAATAAAAATTATGTAATTTAATTTTTGTAATTTAAATGTGTGTAATTTAATTTCTTTAAATTTCTGTAATTTAATTTTTGTAATTTAAATGTGTGTAATTTAATTTCTTTAAATTTCTGTAATTTAATTTTTAGTTTACTTTTCTTTGTAATTCTTTTTTTTGTTTATCTTGTAATTTATTTTAATTTTAACTAATTTATTTCTTGTATTTTCTTTTTACTACTTGAGTGTTTGTTCATAATAACGTGGAAACAACGGGATAAGATTAATATCGTAAATTCTCCATCTTTTTTATTTTTATTAATTTTGTTCTCATTTTTTATTATTATTTTTATGAATGGTTGAAGATTGTAATTATCTAAGTTTGAGCCTATAGAATTATAATTGGAAAAAACACTTCGCATACACAAACATATTGCATTTAAAGAAATTGAAATGGATTTACAACAACAAGAACCACCGCAAGAGAGGCCATTAAGGATTATTTCAGTTCTTTATCTAACTTAAGTACATCATGTATATGATACATAAATGTAGCTGTTAGGAGTTTTGAATTAAAACCTAGTGTGCTAAATTGTCTCTCAATATTTTATGGCCTAGAAAATAAGGACTAATATAATTGAATGATTTTCATGCTGTTTGTCAAACTTTTAGATATAAGAATTTTTCAGATGATAATGTTAAACTCAGACTATTCCTATTTTCTTTAAATGATAGAGCTTGTTCATGGTTTAATACATTATCTGCTAGTAGCATTACATTATGGGAACAAATAATCACAAAATTTTTAAATAAATACTTCCCAATTCATAATACTAATTCTATTCGCAAGGAAATTTCAGAGTTCATCCAGAGAGAAAATGAGTAGTTTTTCAAAGCATAAGAGTGATTGAATGGGCTACTCTTGAAATGTTCACATCATGGATATGAAAAATGACTAATAGCAACAAGTGGAAGGATTATTGTCAAATGCGCAAGAATGACTAATAGCAACAAGTGGAGGAGAACTAATGTCCAAAAGTGCATAAGAAATTTCTGATTTTTTCCAGCGACAAGTGGATAATTCTCAATAACGGAGTCGATCATTCAGGAATAATAAAAGAATTAACGGAGTGAATGAGGTCCAAGTTGTCGAGTCAAGCTCGGGAATCAAAGAAGTCAAAGAAATAGTTGAAGGACTTACCCAACAAATCGTATCTTTAATTTTTGTTAAATCAACAGAGCTACATGACCATGACTTAGATCTATATTAAGCCAATGTCATAGGTGTAATGAGAAAGCCTTCAAACTACAACCTTTACTCTAACACATATAACTCTAGATAGAGAGACCTCCTCAATTTTTTGGTCTCAACTATTCCAACAGAATGGACCAACAATTTCAGCTTCACTAATGCAACCAATTCCTCAAGTTCCACAAACCTCTCAGCCACCATTCATACCTTACAACCAAAACTCAAATTATTCTCAACCAAGACCATGGGAAGATACATTCCAAAATTTTAAGAATTCTATCTACTCTACGATCGAGTAACAAAATCGCACCATTGATGGACTACAAAATGAGATGAGAGTAGACTTCAACTCATAAACCCAATCAATTTCAAACTTGGAGAAGATGATGGGCCAACTTGTCTATTCAGTTTATACCCTAGCAATAACAGTTGAGAAAGGTAAATTCCTAAGTCAACCAGTACCAAACCCTAAAAAAGTGCATGAAGCAAGTACTAGTTCACTTTAGTAATATGGGGAGGTCAAAGCCATCATAACCTTACAAAAAGAAAAAGAAGTCGACAATAAAGTGAAGATGTCGACGACAAAAATGACTCAAATTGTACATATAAATGCTGAGAACTCATCATCAAAGGAGCAAGAAGAAACTAACTTACGAGAGTATATTCTTAAAGCTCTATTTCTCCAGAAGTTAGCTAAAGCAAAGAAGGAAAAACCATGGGTGAGATTTTTAAAATCTTCAAACACGTAAGTATTAATATCCCTTTGCTTGACGTTATAAAATAAGTGTCATCTTATACCAAGTTTTTTAAAGTTTATAATAAAAAGGGAAATATTCATGTTCAAAAGAAGGCATTTTTAGCAAAAAATTTTAGTTCTATACGCTAACATAAAATTCTTCTAAAATGTAAAGACCTAGGCTCCCCCACTATCTCATGTAGTATAAGGAACTATATAATTGAGAATGTTTTATTAGACTTAGGAGCTAATGTTAATCTATCGCTTTATTCAGTATTTATAAAACTTAGACTGAGAAAATTACACTAAACTCCAATGGTATTACAACTTGCAAATCGATCTATGAAAATACCTCGTGCTATTATGGAGGACGTGCTTATTTAGATAGATAAATTTTATTTTTCTATTGATTTCATTATAATTGATACTCAACCAGTGCATGATTCAAGGAAGTACATCCCCATTATCCTAGGCCGACCTTTCTTGGCAACTGCAGATGCTTACATTCAATGTAGGACTGGAAATATGCAGTTGTCATTTGGTAATACAACCATGAAACTAAATATTTTCAACATTACCAAATAACCTCACAATGCAGATGATGAAATTGTAGATATGGATTTAATTGATGAATTAGTTGATCATATTTTTCATTTAAACCTTAGTGATGACCTTTTACTAATATGTTAAACCTCACTTTGGTTTGGATTTTAATATTGATAGATCGATTGATGAGGTTAATGCCTTATTGATTCATCGCCATGCATGAATATTGATAAATGAAAAACAAAGATAGAGCAATTGGCACCATCAAGGGAAAATCTCATCCTATCATCAAAATCACTACCAAAGATTGAGCTCAAATCTTCACCTAACTCTTTGAATTCTACATTCTTGGGAGAAGAAAAAACATTATCAGAAATCATTTCATCCTCCCTCGGTGACAAACAAACAATACAGACATCATTGACCCAATCTTTGGTTAAAAAGGAGGATACAATTGGTAAATCCAAAAAAGATTAGTAATGATAAAAATGCTAAAGACTATAAAAAGTGAATAAAAATCTTTTATGACAAGCAGAGCATGATAAAATCTTTTACACCAGGTCAGAAAGTATTTTTGTTCAATTCTCAATAGCACATTCTCCAAGTAAGTTACAGTCTTGATGGTCTGATTCATTTACTAATCATACTATTTTTTTCATATGGAGCCATTAAATTTAAGAATCCAAGAAACAGTGTAATTTTTAAAGTTAATAGTCAGAAAAGTAAAGTCATATCACGAATACCAATCATGTGGAGTAAACAACACAAAAGATTTAAGTGGCTTGACATTTTTTTCTGTTTTTTTCGGTGATTTAAAGTTTTCATTTCTGTTTTTAATTATTTTTACGCAAGTGTGTTTGTTTAACTATTAAGTTTTCTCTTATCATTTTTCCTCATGAATGGCTCAACCAAAAAATATCTCTTCAACATTCTTAGACAGTTTTGATATATACAATTTTATAAAACACATCGTATTTGTAAGCTACAACCACTAGAGTTAGTAGCTAATGTTAAGGATTTAGAAGGAAGTTTCAAAAAAACTGAGAGAGACATCTACAACATCTAATTTAAGCTTGAGAAAAATTCAATAAGAGGATAATTCTAACTTTTTTTCTTCATTCTTTTCTTTGTATGTTTAGTTTGTTACCCCGATAAAGTGGTAGATAACGGTACTCTACAACAATTAACATCGGTTACTTCAATTTCCTATAATAACTGATATTTTAAGTTGAAGACATGGATAGAGATGCAATCTTAGCAAAGCTTCACAAGTGATTTTCTTTACTTCCTTTGAATGCTTTCCTCATCATCTATAAATCTCGATTCGAACGCATACAATTGGTTATGAAGAGTCACATTTCTATTGACATTCGATGGGTTATCAAAGTCAAAATGCGATTGACAGGTGAGTTGCCTTTCAAATTTATTGCATACATACCTGGTTGTGGTAAAAGAAATTATTTAAGAAAACAGAGAGCTCGAAAGCTCTCTAATATTTGTTATAAGTGTTCTTTAGAAATGATGTCTGATAATAGAGAAGATAAGATTCAATTTATGAGGAATAACTTGAATAAAGAGTCATTGGATGATATCCTTTTGTCTCTTCAAATACATCCCAGTGGATACATATAAAATGCAATACTCTAGTTACGACCATTATTCTAAAATGAATGTGCAAAATATAGTTTGGGAATCTAATTATAAATGATCATGTTTGTTAGTTTGTAAGAAAACTGGATGGGAAGCCTATTCTCGACCCATAAAGGGTGTTTAAGCTGTTTCTGAAAGTAAAACTAGAGCAAAATGTGAGCCACAATCGCAATTACTTTTAAATATTATTTTATTTCAAAGTTGTTTTATTTCACTGTTGTTTGATCATTTATGTTTTTTTCTTTAATAATTTCATGCTATCATTATTTGCTTTGTCTTTTTACTATTTTCTTTTTGACTTTCGAGCCATGGACTTCATAAGTTATTTGATGTAGACATGCTACCTCATTTATAACTGTGAATTATTATCACCAAGATTATTAAATATGACTTTTTTGTTAAGGCACTCACAAATAATTTTTGAAAAGTATCCAGTAGTAGTTACTCCTAATAACTTAATCAAGAACATTTGTGTACTCTCTGAATTTAACTATGGAAAATATAAATAATTTATTAAGGCAACCATAGATCTTGGGTGAAGCATAGTAGCTAGGAAACTACACTTACTTTATAGAAGAGGTGACCGAGGGTTATCCAAACTGGTTTCAGAAGTCGTTTATACCAGAAGGAGCCCAATGTTAGGCATCATCCCAATAATCCTGAAACCTTTTGCCTGTTTGTCTGACTCACCAACTAGAGAAGGTTAGTCGTCTTAGGCATATAAGAGAGAATAACTGAAATACCGAATCATGTTGATGCCTTTATCTTCTTACCAGAAAATCTTACAACTCTAGAGGCACTAATGACATTAGCATCTTGGTCCCATCTGAACATTTATAAAAAACCTATCGATTTGTTAAATGTCAATAACTTTTATGATGGCTTTATCACATTTCTTAAACATGTAATAAAAGACTATTTCATTCATTCCATTGTGAAAAAAATCTTTAGTTGTACTCACACTGCTAATGAGCTACTTAATCTGTTAGAAGTTTATATACTAGAGCCATATCCTAAGACTTTAGTGTTGGAGTGGCCAACTAATGATAATAGCAGTAGCCACAGTAAGAGTGAAAATTAGATTTAGCTCTCTGCTTGTAAACATTTTCTTCTGTATTACAGCACCTAAGTGATATCTTTTAATATCTACTTCTTTACTTTAAAACATTGAGGACAATATTTCATTCTGGTTGGAGGGAGAAAAAAGTTGATAATTGTGGAATGTCTCAATCTTGATAAAGTTTTCACTAATTTTTATTGTAGAAACTAACAATGGTTAACTTTTTACGTCGAAGATGACTGAATATGGAGTATAGTGACTTTAAAAATATATCTTCTTAGTTTGAAAGTTAAAAAAAATTTCAGTCTTTTTTTATTAAGCTTTATTTTAAGTATGATTTTTCTAACTTCCTTTTTCTAATTTTTTCTTTATAAATATACACTTTCAAAATTTTAAGTTGAAGATGGCTGAATATGGAATATCATAATTTTAGAAACGCATCTTCATAATTTTTTTTAACCAAAAAAATTAAAAAAAACACTTTTGTAGTCTTTTTTTTTTGACATGATGACTTTCAAATTTTAGTATTTGTATTATTTTTTATCTTGAGTTTTGTTACACCATATTTGCTACTCTATATATTAATGTCGGAGATAAAAATATAAGTTGCGTGAAGGAATTTACATGTCATAATAAATTCCAAGTGAGTTCTTGAACTTGCTATTTTATTTGGAAAGTAACTCTTTTTGCCCATTCTTTATACAACTTAATAGTTTATTATTTTATACACGATCTCTAAATTTATTTTAAGTCAACCTTCTAAAATAAAATTTGTGTATTGCTACGTCTGAAAGTTTATTTAACTAATAGATATGAAAAATTATTTAGAATCCTAAAAACTGATGGAAATGCTATCTTTATCCTGTTTGAACCTTTCTAGTCATCCCTTTTGTGAAATATCTGTAGTTAACCCTTTTGAGCCTTAAAAAGAAATTATTATCTTTTTCTTTGTTAACTTATCATCTCGATCCAACTAGGATCTGAAATGTTACTCGATATCGTACAAATTACATCACACATTTGTGTTTGAGAAAAATATAAATAATTATTTTGTTCAATAAAATTATACCTTATTAAAAAAAGAAGAAAAAAGAGAAAAAATTCAATATATATAAATTAGTTTCAAGAAAAAAAGGGAGATGTACCCTGTAATCTTTAAAAAATAAAAAAAACTCTACTTTTTCTCAAACAAGTATTTTATTTTTCTTTCCCTATTTTTTCTTCTTTATTCGCCATATCCCTAGTCTACATTATGTCTTAATAAAAGTTCTTCTTGATTTTAAAAAACTTATAGTCTGAAGTAAAAACTAGTTACATGAGCTGGAAAGATGTAGTGATGTCTTTATTATATAAATATATATATAATACTAATACTAATGTCTTTATTATTTTTTCTTTATATATATATATATATAAAGAAAAAATAATAAAGACATTAGTTTGACTCACATTTTAATTTGAGATCATATTATTTCTAAGTTATGGGCACATTTATTTCACTTGGTGAGAGTGTGTGATATTACTTTAATATTTTCTCTGAATGTACCATTCATGGGAGTGACTAGTATTATTGGGTTTAATTTCTTTGTAAAAGTGTCACTACCGGTGAGATTTTGGGATATTGACATGTCATTCTTAAAGGCAGCTTTATTGCAATAGCTGTGATAAAGTCTACTGGATTGATTCATGTGGATGGTTGATTTGAGAGAAATATTTCTTAAAGACTAGAGATAATGCTTATACTTTTATTTAATTATTATCATAAGTTTAATTAAATAAACATGATAGTTAAAAAAAAAAAATTTTGGGTTTGAATTTGATTTTACTTAATTTTCTAGAGACTACCAAAAAGCTGGTTAGGGGGTGTTTTAAGTGCTAGAAAATATATATTTATAAAGGAGAATATCATCATTTTACACTTTAAGTTCCACTAACTTCTTTGCTTTTATGTATTCAAGTTTATTGTGATTTTAATTATGTGTGTTTTATTATAATTAAGTATTTTATGTATTTTAAGGACATCATAATCAGTTCATAATAAATGAGATATCAGATGATAAAACATACAGTAAATCTAAACTTATAATGGTAAAAAATCTTAAGAGGACCATAAAAGTATAAATATCACTGATCACATATTCGGCACTGTTCACATGTATGGTACTATTCATAATATTATACATGACACTATTTATATATACTATATGATAACGTGGCATTGACTGATGACATGGTAGTATTTAATTGGAGGAATGATGTGGCATTGACTGATGACGTGGCTTGACTGATGAGGTATCACATCTTATTAGATTAAAATATTTATGCACTGTTGACCGATGACGTGACAGTATGTTAGTGAATTAAAAAAACATGCGTACAATACATGCATATACACGGGATAATAACCTTGATGATGTGGTCACACCAATCAGAACTTGCCACGTGGCATAATCCTGTGCATCCAAATTGTTTTAATCTAATGGCCATGATTTACTCGTTGTATTTATAAAAAGAGGGCTCCCCCCTAATTTGACACCTTTGAATTCACTTTTGAGCCTCATTATCTCTAATTCTTGTATTTTCTATATATTTTAATAAAATTCTCATTTATCCCTAGTTCAAATATGAATAGTTAATTTTCTTTCAACATTGGGTTGAAGGTGAAGTCTCAACATGTTGCATAGGCTTAATTAGTAAATTTATTTTCTTTTCCCCTCTAATTTCTATGGATGTTTTTACTTTTTTATCGATAGATAGTGATAACATAGTTATTATTGTTTGGCATGATAAGTCCTTAACACTATATTAATTAGAACGTGGATCATGAGGAGTGGACTTTTTTCTTATAATTTAATTGGTATTAATAAGGAATATTGAGTCCTGATGCATGTTGATGTGGATCTAGATATGTAAATGCTTAATTATAATAGTTGCTACTTTAATTTATTTCTATCATTCTAACTTTAACTTTAAGATAGATTAAATTAATTTCACCATAGTTCAACCACCCATTTAGAAAATTAATTTAACACATAATTAAAATCTATCTCCTCGTTGGATCGACACTCGTCACTACTAATATATTTTTTAATAGATTCGTGTATTTACGAGTTCAATAAAATTTACATAGCAGCAAGCACTAATGATAACAATTAAAAAAAATTGATCATTTTTCACATAAATTATGTAGCTAGTTGAAAGATGAATATTTTCCATTAGTTCAATTTCAAAATAATGAAAATATCATTATTTTGTAGTAGGTGGTTTCTATTAGTTAGAATATGAATTAGAGCGAACATCATCCAAATAAGGCAACCAAGTCATCCGAAGTATGTCAATGGGAATTTAACTTGCAATGTGCAAATTTTTTTAACTTGAAATATGTGTTGGAACTATAGCTTTCTCATGCACTGACCCAAGCACAAGAACTCATATTGATAGATATTGACAATATGCCTCTAGAAGCATAAAAGTGTCGACTATTATGGTCTGTAGGCTTTTTATTATGAGCTAATAATATAGGCATTGTGCTAGCTCTGATGACAAGAATGGTTCTGCATGCTAATAGAATACACGATGCAATTACAAGGTGTTGCAGCACCCTATGAAGAAAATTAATTGTTAATGGAGTATTTCCCTATTTTTCTTGTGCATCAAAGTGATAAAACACATTTTACGACACAATCAACAATGACAAAATAAGAAAACTAATCTAACAAGTCAAGTAGAAGTTCTGAAGTCATTCGATATCAATGCTTTTCCTATCACTAAAAGCAATATTGGGTAAAGATAGAGTATCCATGACATCGTCACTGATGAAATGTTTTATTCAAGTTTCATCCATGTACCTAGTTTAGACAATGTATAGGTTTTTTTTTTTTTTTATTGATGTTGTATTACTGTTAGTTAAGAGAATGCACAATTTATCGTAGTCTGTGAATATTATTTTATCTTCGCTTACATATTGTATTTAGCTACGAAAAATAAATCATCTGATTTTAATGTTTAGCCTAAGATTAATTGACAAACAATCCACTCAATGTAGTTGTTTGCACAATATCATAACAACACGTGGCAAGTAATACACTGCAACAATCATGCCAACCAAATCCCATTTGTGTAAGTGACATAGACATAATATATTGATAAAATGTAGAAATAACCAATGCCAGCGACACACAAAATAATGATCGATGTCTAACTGATAGTTGTGTCATCAATAGTGAAGGAATTGATGATCTATTTATAATTAAGAGAAATTTCACATCTGTTGATGACGCTGAAGCTATTTATTTCACCTTTATAAGAACAGTAGGTCTTGAAGTGAGAAAGAGCTTGAAATACAAGACAGAAGATGGTAATCTATAGATGAGAAAGTGGGCCCACAACAAAGAGAGGTTTAAGCCGCATAAGTATTTTGAAAAAGAATTAGAAAATGAGCTCCTAGGCTAATAACACAAACCGAGTGCAAAGCAGAGTTTAGACTATCTTGGAATTTTGTGCATGGGGGTAGGTGTCCATATACTTTAATCTGAACCACAATCATCCACTAATAAAATTGGCACAAGTTTATTACATCCGATTGCACAAAAAATTTTTAGAGTCAGATGTATCAGAGGCAATCGCTATGCACAGAGTTGGTGTTTGAACTTCACAAATACACTAATTGATGGTTTAAATATCGAGGGGATATCTAGTAATTGGTATGTTAAGAAGGACTTATAAAACAACTTTGATTCAGAAAGATAAAGAAAATTATTAGATACAGATGTAGAATCCTGCATTCATATCTACAAGAAAAGCAAAGTTTAGACAACTCAATTTTTTACCAGTATACACTAGATGCATCAGATAGAATAGTAAATCTATTATGGTGTAACGGGTGATGTAAGTTCGATTATACTATATTTAGGAATGTTATAGCATTTGACGTAACTTACTAGACTAACGCGTATAGAAAACTACTAGTGGTGATCATGGGTATAAACCACCATCAGTGAATGACAATTTTTGCTTTCTCATTATTGTTTGATGAATGTAAACACACGTACATATGGGTACTAGAGACCTTCTTATTCACGATAGATAAAAGCCTCTGATATCTATTATTACTAATAGGGACAAGTCAATGCAAAAGACAATAAAGCAAGCATTTCTAGGAGCTATCCATAGGCTATGCTACTTGTATTTAGAACAAAATGCATAAACTAATGTTAATCATTGTGAAATCACATCAAATTTCAAATAGTGTATGTTAAAAGCATACATAAACAATGACTTTGAAATTACGTGGGCTAATATAGTTAAAAGGCATAATGTGGAGACACATAAGTAGGTCAAAAAGATGTATGAGGATAGACATTTATAGGCTAAGGCTTACTTAGGGGGAAAATTTCTTGGTGGAATGCGGAGCATCTAGGGATGCTAAAGTCTTAATGCACACTTTAACTAGTATGTCGATATTCGACTATAATTATCTAACTTCGCAGAAAGAATAGATAGCTTGCTAGAAAAATAGAGGGATTTGGAAATTGGGAACGACTATTAAAGTGAACGTAATCATCCAATCCTCAGAGCTCACCTGATAAGATACAAGAAACCACCAAGGGAAATTTATGCTAAAAATTCTTTTGAAAAGGTTCGTGTTTAAATTGCCAAGGAAAGTTACTCACAATAAGAGAAACAATATCACATAAGTTTATAAACATTTAAAATGAGCAAGTTCTGTGACCCTAACAAGTTGTGGGAATTTCAATTCCACATTTTAATGGAACTCGCACTTGCTCTTACTATAAGCTTAAGAGTGTAGGGATATCTTGTTCATATGCCTTTGCAGTACTGAAGATGCAAAATGTGCAGAGTATTCCCATGTGCATAATACAATCAAGATGGACAAAGAATGCGAATATTAATTGTGAATTTGATGACACTCGTAACTTTAATGGCCACCAATATATAAATGAGCAAGCACACAACGGATTCATCAATATTATATGTCGTAACATTATGAGGTTTGTCTCATAGAGTAAGGAAGTTACCGAGAGATGATTACTGACATAGATAACCTTTCCTTATGACTATAGAAGTTATGCTCAACTATGCGTACAACAAATCCTGACCAAACGAGTAAACAAAAATTGGTTATTAAAGATCCAGTAATCATGATAAATAAAAGAGCACCAAAGCAATCGAAAGGCAACAAAAAGAGGTAGTGATACTATAGTAAATGTAGAGGAAGAAGACACACAGTTAAAACATGTAAGTCCATGGTAATAGAAGCTCCTACAGTAAGTCCATGGTAATAGAAGCTCCTGCAGTCAATAACGACCTTAGTCAGAACATGGAAGTATTTTATGACAATAATGTTATGGTGGTTGAACCAGACATGACCTTAACTCAATGACCACAACCACTGGAATCACAAACAAGACATAATATAGGCTTAAATAACACTGACATTGACCCGTGATGGTTCTTCATAAGCAATGCCACACCAGCCATTATCTTGACAACTGAGAATGGTTGATAAGTGGCATTAAACTACACATTGTAACCTACCCAATATATATTTTGGCCGAACTATTGTTCATAATCACAATGGTTAAAAATTCTCGATCTTGCGTCTTATCATCTTAATATTTTGAACATAATGTTTGGCATTGCAACCAATGAGACAAATCTAAGTAAAATGTTGGTTATAAATAACCTATGTTAAAGTGAACATTATTATATTTAATTGAGTCATATATAGACATTCTATATGTCGTGCCCAAAATGGTATCAAAATGAACATCGACTATGATTTCTTACACCAAATTTAGCTATATAGTTTGATTTACTTATGCAACTTTACAAATAGAAATGAGTAGCTATATTAGAATATGGCCTAGTATATCAATTCACTATTATTAGTTTAATTGATGAATGTACCGCCAACACCATATTTACGATTAAAATATAAGTTCAGTGTCGCATATTGAAGAAATTGATGTCCTACTTTTCCCAGGACTTATTTCCAATCGTGGCGAAATTAGTCTCAGTCAGTCTTTGTTAGGCCATAAACCATCCACTTGTGAGGTTTCCTAATTTATGCCCTCTAAGATATTGAGTCTTCTTAGCGACTGCATTAGCTTTCATCAACGCTCTATATACAAATCCTATTTCTGTTGGAAACCCAAAGCTTTTAGTAGCAGATGTAGCTGCAGATTTAGTAGCCATTACGAGTGCAGAAGCAATTCCTTTATTATCACAGACCACTTGTTCAGAAATGATCTTCCTTTAACTACTGCCTAGTCAAGAATAATCATCAGGATTACCTAGTCAATAACTATAACTGTTAAGGTAAAGTTCATTATATTGTTACCAAGGTCATCTTGTAAGGATAATATTTATTGCTGATTTAAATTACTATACATTCGTAATCATTAATGGTCCTACCACCTGGGACTGCTATCCGCACTTCATAAATTACGGTATTCAAGCCAATAATATATTTGATAAAGATTTTTACACATACTTTAACAACATTTTTAATATGAAATAAATATTGTATTACAAATAAAAAACTAACTCATCAATCGTGAAAGCAAATGTGGTAGTAAATTATTATCATGTTAATAAAGCCAGCTTTAGTAGAGTCCATATTCAGTGTCAAGCAACCAACATTACTTTTGTCGGCCATATCCCTATGTGCTTATATCACTTGAATTGGTTGTAGTACATCTATTCATATGAATTGAACCTACTCATTTCACCAGCTTTATAATGCAAATAAAAATTCCTGAACACTCCATATTATACCATGATAGGACTTATTGACTTAATGTAACAAAGACATCTATAACTCATACTGAGTAATACATTGGATTAAACCAATTGTAATTTGTCTTTTCTCTTTTTCCTTGCTCCTTTATAGACAATGTTTTCACTACGATTAAAATTATTTAAAATTTCATAAATCACCTTAGCGGTAGTACACCATTTAACTTAATTTAACTCATGACCACATATTGTGAAAACACAATATAAAAGACTACTCATTTGTCCGTGAATCATGCATTTAGGACAAAGAGATAGCATATCATTTGGACAAATCCAATTTGTCTTTGTCTGAAATACGACCTCTGTGCATATTGCAACAATTAAAGCATTAAATATCGTAGATGGTTGCAATGCAAAAACACCCAAAAGACTTCAATAATATGCAAGTTAAAACATAATGTATGCCATTAACTTGAGGTCATCATCATTTACATGTCATGGGACAACAAAAGGTCGTGTCTTGAAACAGCCAATATATGTGACATCCTTATGTTCTTCTTTAAATGTTGTCCATTCACATGCATCAATACATAACTTTACCTTTGGATAGTTTGTCCATAGCTTCTATATTGAATGAAAATAAAATATCCATTACAAGTACAACATTAATTTCATCTTATTAACTATAATAATTGAGCCTATGAATAGTACCTCAGACAATATATCATTCAAATGTGATAGCATGTGCTTAGAAGCCATCCTTAAACAATTAAGAACATCTATTTTACTTAAGATATCACCTAATTTCAATTTATCAATTCTAATTACCGTACGATTGCCATTTGACTAACTACTATTCTGTCAGGCCATCATAAATTATACTTTGTTTTCCATATACATACTTACCACAAAAATTGATATCGTTTCTTTATTTCACACTACCCAATATCTCAAATGTCATTCGATATATACATTCGAGTCGATGTGAGTTACTATCAAATTGAGATGTAATACTATTAACTTCAAATGATATAGATCAATCTGAGCTACAATTTGGTTAACATTCTCATATATCAGGGCAACTTATGATTGTAAATCTTTTGCACCATCTTCTGAACAATCTATGACCTCATCCTCTACACTATCAATAGGCTATTCATCTGAACAATATATTAGATTATCCATGGATCAATAACCAGAACCATTTAATGAGCCATGCTTGAACCTTCCTTTGTTACTTCGTTAATCAATTCCTCCGTACCTACAAATATTGATACTTGGACACATATCAATAAATGTGATTCAAATAATTGAAATAGTAGTTTTTATTGATAACATAATATGTACAATACATTTAACATGTGCTGCATTAAGTGATTTTAGATCTGTTAACCAACAATGTTATAACCAACTATCATCCTCATGGTAACTAAGTGCCAGAATGTCAATAACAAGACACATCACCAATACTACAACTATATTATATAAATATAGACGTAAACAACAAATATGCTTTGAACCATGTGCAATACATTTAAGGTTATCACTTAGGAGTAAAAATTCATATTTGGTTAACTTTTCAATTTAATGATGTACTCTAGTCGAAAGAATTACGAAATACCTAACATGACATACTTACTAATCAGGTAATCAATTCACCTTAAACTAAAGACCAAACTACCTTGCTTACTACGTACTACTATGACTTTATATAACACAATTGCATGCACATAAAATTTCGATGAAATAAACAATATTAATACGTTATTGATTCATGTATACATTTGCACCAAAGTATTGAAAAAAAATGATGACACTTGAATGCCTAACAACAAATTAATAAATATTCCACTCTTTGTAAATGTCATGCATCATGAATCATTTGGTGGATCAATAGATAGTCCTTCATCATTGATACCTATTATATATGAAAAACTATCTATATTAGTCTCTAATTGCATTCCATTGACAACTAAGGTAGACTTTAAAATGTCAACCGTATCAACCAACCACCCACATAATTTCTTTTGTAACCTTCCACAATTTATATTCATAACTTTACACTAAAACCCAATTCTCTTGCAACAACTATTTTGTTCATCGCATTTGTGCCACCATTATAGCAAAATGATCAAGAGCACACCTAGACATGAAATTACCTTCCCCTCTAACATTTTTTCCACATTTCTTGTCCTAATTACTATACTTTTACTTTTGTTCCTAAGAAAAATTCTTGAATTCAATCCTTATTTCTTTCCTCATCTGCAAAATATTTATATTAATTACCAACTATTATAAGCTGTGTAAACTAAACCACACATGCATTATAAATTAACTTATGCCTTAAAGTTATGAACTATAATAACTCACATATGTCCTCTAGAACATATCATTTTTTCACACAATAATGCACTTCCTTAGTAATGTTTGCCCTGTTGTGCAAATTTTATTGAACTCGCAAGCGCACGAATCTATTGTAGAATAGATTAATGGTGACGAGTGTCGATCCCACGAGGAGGTTGATTTTAATTATGTGCTGAATTAATTTTCTTTTTAATGGGAACAATTAAATTATGGTATTTTTATCCTAAATTGTTGAATTAAAATGGCGGGAATAATTAAAAATGAAACTCTTATAATAAAGCACTTGGGTATCCGAATCCGCATCAACATGCTCCATGGGCTAAATATTCCATATTAATACCAATTAAATCATAAGGGGGGATTCCACACCTCATGAACCACTCTCCAATAAGTATGATGCCAAGGGCTTATCGTGCCAAATAATAATAACCTTATACTAGGGTGCCGGTTTAACCAGAGCTGTATCTAGACAAGATTATTATTATTTGTTGACGAAAAGTCAAAACAACCACAAATATTAAAGGGGAAGAGAAAGTAAATTTACCAAATTAAGCCCATGGGATATGTTGAGACTTCACCTTCAACTCAAGCTCAAAAAGAAATTAGCTACTCATATTTTAACTAGGGATAAAAAAGAAAATTTTATTAAAATACAAAGAAACTACAAGAAGGAGAAGGAATTTCAGAAATCTAAGCTTAGAAATGAATTCAGGGGTATCAAATTAGGGGGGGAGAGCCCCCTTTTTATAGATACATTGAGTGAATCGTGACCATCGGATTAAAAACAGTTCGGATGCTCAGGATTGCGCCACGTCATCAGTCAACAGTCAACAGTCAATATTTGTATAGTAATGCCGCCTGAATAGTAAATAATCCCATGTAAGCGCATGTACTGTACACACGATTTTTGCTCCACTGAGATGCTGCCACGTCATCGATCTACAGTACATAAGAAATTTAGTCTAATAAGATTGTGACACATCATCGGTCAACGCCACATAAGCAGTCAATCCACATAATTCGTCCAATCAGATACTGCCACGTCATAGGTAGTAGTCACATCATCGGTCCGTATACATGAACAGTGTCGTGAACAATGTCGTGAACATGTACCCACATCATTTTCTAAGTAATCAGTCGTACGCGAGTGGAGCATCCACAACCCTTCAAGCTGTTTTTTGAATTCTTCATGTCCATATGTTTTTGCTGCATTAATAAAGGCAGGCTCAAATTCATCCCAAAGAGATTTGGACACCTGAAATTTTGACTTAATATTGCCTTTGACATGATAGAAGCATACACCATGAGCTGCATTACAAAATACTTTTAAAACGGCTCTCTTTATGGTAGTGCATCGATTAGAGATAATTACTAACTCTGACTTATCACCAATCACTCCATGTAACTTCGCCATAAACCATTCCCAAACTGCATTATTTTTGGAATCCATGACTCCAATGACTAATGGATGTAGTTGATTATTACCGTCCAGACATGTTGCCACGAACATGCTTCCGCGATATAGCCCTTTTAAATGAGTGCCATCTACTACAATCATAGGCCTGATGTACTGCATGAAACTCTTGATTGAAGATCCAAGCGCTACAAAGTAATATAAAAAATTATTATTTCTATCCACCTTGAGATGAGTAACTGTACCCTCATTGACTTTGGAGAAGATATGAGAGTATTTAAGAAGTAAGTTGTATGACTCTGCAGGGTTCCCTCGTATTATTTCAAGACCAACTTCTTTAGCTCGATAGGCCTGCTAATATATTAATTGGACACCGTATTCCTACCGCATGTCTGATCACTCGTTTATTGTGAAACGATTATGATACCCCTAAAATACATAAAATACACAATTATAATAAAACACAAATAATTAAATAACAAAATACTTAAATAAATAAAAGTAGCAATGTTAGTGAGATTTAAAGTGTAAAATGACGATTTTCTCCTTTATAAATATACACTTTCTAACACTCAACATGCCCTTCGATCCTTTGCTTTAATGTCTTACCTTTCCGCTGATAACAAAATGAAATTTTTTTAACAAATCATGCATAATTATACTTCAATTTATAGTTTTGACATATTATCACACAAACAGAGTGCCAACTAAAATCATATATATTTATAATTTATTGTTGTTTATTATGCTCACACCTTTAACCAGTGCAATAATATCAGGTCACATACTTCTAGTTCCTATATAACATCAAATTGACACATACATAGCAACTTACAAAATTTAGCATGATGTCGAAAATATATTTTACTACAGCAATTATATGTTACATTTTCATTATCAACAAAAGCTATATTAATGTCACATTTTATTCCATTCAACTGGCTTCCACATCGTTCATACTTACAAGTAAGAAACAAAGCCATAAATGTTTTTCCTTTCCATTTCTGAATCGACCTTGATTGCCCAAATTCTTTGCCATTCTCTTTACCACATGACTTGCGTTTACGGATCCCGGCACCCATGCCCGTACTAACGCACTACATCCCTTCCTCTACAGCTGAATCAAATAAATTTTTGTCTGCGATGGATTATAATCGAGAAGTTATTGTTGGCCTTTATATGAATCAAGATTCCTGCCTCACTACTATCTCTTCTCTCCAAGGCGCGTACTCTAATTAATTACTCCCAACCCACACCCCTACTCCATAATGGATCGAAAATGCAAAAATGATATTCATAAATCTCAACCCATGTACTATAACGAAATTAAAACTATCATCGCCATATTCGTTAGGGATTACCAACTCATCGGGTAATCGCTAATCCTATACACTTCATGTACTTTCGGTACATAAAATAGAGACAGTTAGATCTATTTGATAATAATAATTGACGGTCAAATTAATTTTATCTAATCGCACGACTTATATTAGTTGGCAGTACACTGGGGATAATCCAAGGTAGCTGGACCCTAAAAAAAATGAAGAAATCTCATAAAGTGTCTTTTACAAGTAACAAATCGTCACTTGAACCTTTAGAGCCTTGGAAGCTCGAAGATGATGGGGACAATGGTCATTTCCCGGGAGTAAAGGAAATTTGCTCCTTCATTTTCCAACCCACAAATTGCTTCATAAATTTCTAAGCCAGAATCAGCTCCAGCTTTTGTTGGTAGCGACCTGCAATAGACACAGCTCCTCGCCTCCAACAATTCTAGTTCCTACAATAGATCAGACCCATATTCCACGTTGCAGTTTCTCATTTGAACATGTGTTTTGAAAAATAACAAGTGTTGCCCAAAGATTGCAGTGCGTCGAACGTGGCGAGTTCTGAATGTAACACCATGCATAGTACTGTCTTCAAGGGAGAAGCCAAATCCGCCAACCGGCTATGAATGAGAGGGAGAGAGACAATAACACACAGACATATGCAGAAACCAATACTTGTCGATTGTGGATGTAGGTGTATATATATATATATATATAAAATATTTAGTTGATTAATATAATATATAAAATGAATTTTCTGAGACTAATTAAATTACATGTAAAGGACAGTAAGTGGTCCCGTGGATGGTACAAAATTCAGTGTCACTGGAGCCCTCCAACTTTGTCTCTTGCTTTCTGAAATTACAAAACCACTGCTTTTAGCCTGTATTAAAATCCCACAAATGAACAAATCCTGCCTCTTGGTTCACAAAACCAGCGGCTAGCACTACACTATATATACGTATATCACCACTAGTTACGGCAACGAACAAGACATTCTATTAGGAATCTTGAAGCAAAGAAGAAGGGAAATTAATTAGAAGGCAAAAATATTTGCGTCCAAAATGAGCGCAAAAGGGAAAGCTTGGATTGTGGCAGCAATTGGAGCTGTTGAGGCATTGAAAGATCAAGGATTCGCCAGGTGGAATTACCCTTTGAGGTCACTTAAGCAACATGCTGAGACCAATCTCAGATCATTGGTTCAAGCTAACAAACTTTCTTCATCCTCTGCTATGGCGTTGAGTAAAGTTAAAGATGAGAAGAAAATCAAAGAATCGGAAGAGTCTCTTCGAAAAGTAATGTACTTGAGCTGCTGGGGTCCTAACTAAAAGTACTTTTACCAAATCCTAGAGAGTAGAATCACCGTTGAGGTTGTAGTTTTTTCTGTGGTGAAGCTTTAGAAAATGCTGTGAAGGGAAAAAAAAATGTGTATACTTCGCCATGGAAGCAGGGAATTGTAAATATCAGTTCAATGAGAGTTTCCTCATGTTTGATCAGATGAAGGACTGCAATTTCCTCTGGTTTGAATATTTATTTTCAGCCTCTCTTCATTTGTTTAGTTATTAGTTTCTTATTAATATCATTCAGCTCATTAGGAAGGATTTGCTAATGCTGAGGCTTTAAAGTGGTTAGCCAGGTTCTAGCTTATCAATCTTTCCATTCCAATAGCTGAGTGTTAGCAATTTACATGTCCGACTGAAACGTTTTAACGTTCTATCCTGCAAGTAGTTATTGTGTCCATCAGTTTAATTATTTGCTTAATAATTATCTCCATTTGGTATATCACTACTACACATGCAAGACGAGCATAAATGAATGACTTTAGTGATCGGTTATACTTTAACAGGTAACTGATCATTTTAAGGGCTTTGAAATAAAAAATGATTAGAAAAAAAATTATCCCCGTAATTTGGAAAGCTTAAAATCGTAATCGTCTATTATTTAACTAATCTCCTAACAAGCTGACACTTATTTTTAAATGTTAATTGCTGATAAATATTTTCCTTATCTCAAATCTAACTCCTTGCTAGGGGTAGCCAAGAACCGAAGCTGACCGTTTGAACAGAATATGTACGAACCGACTTATAGAACCAAACTGAAAATAATTGGTTCGAATTTATTCTACAATTCGGTTTCGTTTAAGTTAAGAATTTTAGTAATTCTTTGTACATTTGTTAATATTTTAGACTTTTTATTTAAATTTGAATTTTTTTTCTTTAGTTAATTCAATTATACAATTTATACAAAACATTAATGTAAAATAATTTTAGTGTTAATGACACTTAGGTGGTTGATAAATGTCTAAAAGCGGATAGAATTTTCAAAAATAATTAGATAGGTAACAAATCATTACTTTTACGAAATTTATTATCTTTTGGTGAAATAACGATTTCTGCCCAGTGATTTTGTTTAAATAGTAGCATTGATGTCATCTAGGTGACATATTTCTCAATATTCTTCACACAAATGACAATTATTTAAAATACTCGTATAGGTGATAAATCATTAATTTTTATTGTTAACTCTAATAAAAATGATTAGTTAATTAGAAAATAATATTTTTACTCACTGGCTTTCAGTTTTCCGATATAGAAAGTATAAATTAAATCAAAATCTAGGTTGTTTTTGTGGTTAAATCAAACTAATTTTTTTTAAAAAAATTCATTGGATTAAACTGCTTCTTTAACATAAAAGAAAAAGTAAATCTCTCATGAGTCGTGAAGTATGATATAAATCCAATATTTTTTATAACATTATCATTAATTTTACAAATATTACGCTCAAATCTCTAAGAATCCAACACGATGGCTTAGTCAATGTCTGTTCTTTGAAAGTCTTGTTTATAGCAACCAGTCTCTCTGCTTAATCCAATAGCAACAAAAATATTCAACAAATTTTTCAACAAAATTCTGTTAGTATATTTTCCTCATGTTCTCTATCAATTACAACATCTTTGTGTCATTAGGGTTAATGGCAGAACTTAATGCTGTATTACCTATAAAAGTATATTCGAAATAATTTTCACCTGCGCGATAGATGTCGGAACGTGTATTACGCAAGTGACACCAACCCTTTGTTCTTCATTTTTTGTATCAATCATTCCTATTTTACCCTTTTCTCATAACAATTAATGGTAAAAATTAACAAAAATTAATGCCAATTTTAAAATAATTCTACTAACTTTTTTATATTTGTCAAAAATGTAGCACCCAAAAAAATTAACTTATAATTTTTAAAAAATAAATATTATAATTTATAGATAATAATGTTGATATTGAAATCCGGCCGAGTTGGCTGCCGCAACCTGAACTTCTCGTTAACTTCAATATTTGAACTTCAATAGTTGAAATCCTTCATCTGAAATCAAAAAAATCTGATGTCAGGGGTGCTAAGATTTCCGGTGAGAACCCTTCAACGCTCAAGTCAGTTTTTTCTCAATAACTAAGAGATAAAATAAAATCATGAAAATTGAGGAAGAGAAATTTCTCTTTTGCTTTGGATTTTCGGAACTTTTATAAGCACCTAAAATTACTACACCATCTTTAATATGTGGTAGTTATTATTAGATTGAATATATCGTTATGATGATGATTTAATACATCTGTTATATAATAATTATCAGATTCAATTATAACTTATGATTTTGGTCTCCTCGAACCTATCTAGTCATGGTCTCAAGAATTATAACCTGGTCAAGGTTATCTGCTCATGGTCATAATATTTATCACTTGGTCAAGATAACCTACTCATAGATTACCACCTGATCGAGATGGCCTATTCATGGATTACCTTCTAGTGATCTACGCACGAATCTCCTCTTCCTCATATATCATCTCATAATCGAGGTGACCTACTCATGGATCACTTTTTGGTGATTTGTTCACATATTTTCTCATACTTATAAATCACCTCTTGATCACCTATTAATTACCTACTCTCTTTTTATCTCAAGGAAATCCTGGTCAATTTATTACCCAAAAAAATAATATTTTTTATTCTAAATAGTGAATCAATCAATTTTCTAATTTGAATTGAAACGAATGAGAACCAATTGATTTTTAAATTTATGAATCATTTGACTTTGTACCTTAGATTTTAACCGAGTCAAATTAAGTAATTTCAGCCCGGTTCCACAAAAGTCGAACCGTATGCTCGCCGCTACTTCTACCACTTATATACCAAAAGAAAGTAAGGCAGTTGAGCCATCATTTTAGCAGCAATCTCATAGAAAACAAGTGGTTCTTAACATCTGGCTCCCGCATTCCGCTGGCTTAAATGGATTTAAAAACGAAAAAGAAAAATTGCGTGCCCATGCATTATTGAAACTAAGGTGGAAAGTGATCTTATCTTTCTGCAGCTGGTTTTGTGTCGAGACTTTCAGCTGTAATACACACATCACTCGCGCATACTCATCTGCAGGTTCCTCTATTCTATACAAACAGGCCCTCCCTCCTCTTTCTTTAAATTCTAATTAATCTCTTGTATCTTCAAGAAAAGAGCCATTTAATCTGTTATCTCAATAGAAATTGAAAGAAGATGAGTTCGATAAGCAGAGCTGGGATGGTAGCAGCAAGTGTTGCAGCAGTGGAGGTTTCAAGGATTCTGCTGATGAAACTACCCCATTAGATTAATACACCAACATGCCAAGAGCAATCTCAGATCTGTCTCTCAAGCCAAAAAGCTTTCAACTTCATCCCCTGCTTTGGTTTCAAGTAACAATAAAGTGAGAAAAGAGAAAGCAAAGCAATCAGAGGAGTCCATGAGAGAAGTCATTTACTTGAATTCTTGGGGTCCATATTAAACCAAAAGCTACAAATTGAAACAAAAGCGAATCACTTGGGCATGAACAATCTCTCAAAGAATGACAGGTGGAAAGAAGATGGATGCACATGCAGTGAAAGTTGAAAGCCCATCATTTGCATTACATACAATATTAATCACATAAGTTGGCAAAATCTGGAGCCATATTCTTCTATATTGATGAAATTCATGTATTATTATTATTATTATTATTATTTTTTTTTTTGGATGCAAATGTTGCAAGATTCATGTATGAATTTCTCTCTCAGCCCCAAAAATTGTCATACGTTCGATGATCGAGGTAATTAATAACAATAATTTATTCGAATTTTTTCTCCTTTTCAGTGGAACTGCAATATTGGTATTTGGTAGGCAAAAAGTTGTGACACAAGTACAAAAACGAAGTTAAATTATTATTGTTCAAGCCTTTGACCACTAGTACGGCCAACTCATGACATAGTCCTTAATGATCCCCAATTATTCAATAAGATATTTGGTCAATTATGTTACGAGACATACCAAGAAGAATTAGTCTCATGTTATTAATTTATCAAAACCAAGTGTTGGTCAAAAAATAGAATAGGCCAGTTAGGTGTCATAAGCCTAATAATGCTTAAATTTACCACCTATGTAGGCTAAATTGAAACGTCTACGATCTATAAAAGACTGCCTAAAGATGAGATACACTTAGTAGTACGGTGTGCTCAGTGTATAAACAATCCAAATTCACAAGCTAACGTAAGTAAAGGAGGCCCAATCATAGAATTCTTTACAACACACTAGCACTTGTAAATATCTAGATAAATCTATACTTATGTATTCTAGAATTTAACGGATATTTAGGCAAGTTGTGTAAAGAATGGATAAAGTAAGTTGTGCAAAGACTCTAGATCTAAGTAAGTCATTCTATAAATAGGGCATGACCTTTATTATTTTGATCAATGCCACTCACTTAGCAAACTTAAGCATCCTTGTAAATTTTTCTTGTATTTACTCTTTCAAGTAATAAATAGGGTCTTTATAAGACTTATGAAGAGATTGATAAACCTCCTGGAAGATTTAAAGCCTAAAAAATCTTAAGATTTCTAGGATCCTATTACAAACCATCTAGAATGAATGTTCTAGGTTCTAAAGTTCAAAGACTCTTAGGATCTCAGAATTATAGGACAAACCCCCGAAAATTCCAAGGTTCCTATAATCTTAGAATTCTAAAACAAAACACCTAGGACAAACTTCCAAGGTTCTAAGCTTGCATATCTATGTTTCAATTAGTATAAGTAGAAGAAAATAAGTGTCACTGATTAGTGTTAAAAATTATATGCTCATTAAGGGGTAAAACATTATTTTGTGCTTATATTATAATTATATAATATATTATGAATTTCTAATTACATTTCTAAATATTTGATTTTGTGTATGTTTATGTGTTTATTAGGTAAAAATAATAATTTTATGTAATTTAAGATTCCAAAGAAATATATTAATGTCAAATTTAGAATCTGAAGATTCGAGAGATTAGGTCATTATCAAGAAGGATCCAAGAATTTTTTTGTAAAATTCTAAATTTTTACTACGTTAAGTGTGGTAATTATGAAATTATAAGTTTTACCATAATAGGTGTTGCAATTGTTAGTGGAATGAGATGATTCTGCTTGAGTGAATTGAG
This sequence comes from Aegle marmelos, assembly GCA_030449875.1. Lineage (NCBI taxonomy): Eukaryota > Viridiplantae > Streptophyta > Magnoliopsida > Sapindales > Rutaceae > Aegle > Aegle marmelos. The sequence continues at coordinate 14,549,390 of JASUUL010000094.1, read as the reverse complement.
TTGGGTTTATTTTTTGTTAGTGGGAAAAGTGTATGATCATGATATAATTGATCTTATTTATTTATGTGGTATGAATTAATCATGTAGTAGTATAAATAAAGAGGAGAGAGAACAAACATCTTTACACATTTTCTTTACTTTTTTCCCTCAAATTCTTTTTCTCATCTCTCTTTGTAATATATTTTTCATAAATAAAATTAGCTTTGTTTCCAATTTTCAAATAACATTTCTTTAATTATGTGTTCTTAAATTTTAATAATTAATTTTATTTGAATTATGCTTAACTAAATATTAATACTTAGGGGAAGACAAAACTCCTGGTAAAAAAAATGATTTAATCAAATTTTATTTTTAATTATATTAATTAAATTATGTTTCATCTAACTTTATCCATATTTTAGCTAAAAAAAAGGTTTTGACACAATAAATTCTCAATATCTTAATACAAAGTATAATAAAATAATATTTTGACTTATTATAGATAAGTTAAATTCTCACACACTAAGTACTTAATCCATAATAAAATTAATGAAAAAATAATTATAATTTATATCATTAATCTTTTTACAAATAAAATAAAAATAAAAAGAATTTACTAAATTATATTTACTACTAAGAGTGAATTCATAACCTAACTAATTTAATTTCATAGTTTTGCTTAAATTGAGTTGCATATATTTAAACTTTATTTTTATTGTTTTAGATAAACTAAAATAAACAAATTAAACCTTTTATATGTATATCAACTTCAAACTCATCGAGCTATATTATAACTAAATAGTCGCCAAATGTCATAACAATGATGACACTCGTCATCAAAATAAGTAGGGTAGTCAAATCTATTTGGCTGATAAACATGCCCTCTATTCTCATCAAAAGTAAGAAAAATTGACTCAAGATGAGAAATGTTGATTTTCTCTCCCTCGGTTAATGCATCCAAAAAATCAATGATTAACTTGATTATAAGAGAGTTTATGCCTGTAAGGTAGTCCTTTGATCTTTTTCTTGTGATGGCTGAGCATAATTAGACAAAGACACCCTCATCACTTAAGATAGCGGAGTCCCAAGAGGAAATTTAAAAGTCAATTAAGATCAATTCAAAGGAGATATTCAGCATTATTGGATGCAACTAAGGAGGCCATTCTTGATTAGAATTATTAGTTAATAAGTTGGGATAAAATTTGTCCCAATAGGTTGGCGCCATTTGTAAAGACTTCTAATTAAGAGTCTTGGAAGTACTACCACAAGAGTGAATGCTATCCTTGAGAACTATAATTTAGAGGCTGATGATCAAAGTTCTAAAATGGATAAGGAAGTTTAGTTCCAACAAAGGAGATGAAAATGGGATATGAATGATGTTGTCATAGTTGTTGTACAAATTTTATTGAACTCACAAGTGCACGAATTTATTGTAGAATAAGTTAATAGTGACGAGTGTCAATCTCCCGAGAAGGTAGATTTTAATTATGTGTTGAATTAAATTTTCTAAGTAGGTAGTTGGAATTGTTGAGAAATTAGCTTAGATGACCTTAAAATTCAAATTAAAACGGCAGGAATAAATTAAAGTAGCAACTATGATAATGAGGCACTTTAAGTATCTTGGTCTATATCAACATGCATCAAGGCTTAATATTCTTTATTGAAATCAATTAAATCAAGAGAGAGATTTTCACTTCTTATGAATTACGTTCTAATTAATATGATGCTAAAAGCTTATCATGTGAAATAATAATAATTTTGTTATTACTATCTGTCAATGAAAAGTTAAAATATTCAAATAAATTAGAGGAGAAGAGAAAATAAATTTCCTAAATTAAGCCCATGGAATATTTTGAAACTCCATCTTTAATCCAAACTTGAAAAAAAATTAAATACTCATATTTGAACTAGAGGTAAAGTGAAAATTTTATTAAAATACATAGAAAATGCAAGATGAAGAAGAAATTACAAGAAATAGAACTCAAAATTGAATTCATTGGTGTCAATTAGGGCAGAAGTGCTTCTTTTATAGATACCACAAGTAAATCATGGCCATTAAATTAAAACAATTTGGACGCGTAGGATTATTCCACATAGCAAATTCTAATTGGTTTCAATACATCATCAACGATATCATCTTATATATATGCATGTACCATACGCACGTTTTTCTGATCCACTAGCATATTACCACATCATTGATCAACAATGTATAAATATTTTAAACCAATAAGATTATGACAACTCATCAGTTAAGTCACGTCATCCGTCAATGCAACATAATCAATCAATGCCACATCATTCCTCTAATCAAATACTGCCATATCATTGGTCGGTGCTATGTTATCGGTCAATGCCCTATCATCATACAATATATATGAACAGCATCATGAACAGTATTGTATATGTGAACAATATTATAAACCATACTGTATGAACTATACGGTACATGTGAACAGTGACATTTATACTTTTATACTCTTTCTAAGGTTTTCGACCATTCTGAGTTCAGATTTACTATCTGTTTTGTCATTCGATATCTCATTTATTGTGAAATAACCATGGTATCACCAAAATACACAAAATATTTAATTATAATAAAACACACATAATTAAAATTATAAAAGACTCGAATACATAAAAATAAAGAAGGTAGTAAAACTTGAAGTGTAAAATGATAATTTTTTCCTTTGTAAATGTATATTTTCTAGTACTCAACACACCTCCCAACTAGTTTATTGATAGTCCTTAGCAAAATAAGTGAAAACTAATTCAAACCCTTTTTTTAAAATCGTGTTTATTTAATCAAACAATGATAACAATCAAATAAAAATATAAATATTATCTCGAGTATTTAGGAAATATCACTCCCAAATCAATTATCTACATTAGTAAATCTAGTAGACTTTGTCACAACTATTGTAATGAAGCTGTTTCAAGAATGACATGTCAATATCCTCAAATCTCACTAGTAGTGACACTCTCACAAAGAAATTAAACTCAATAATAATAGTCACTCTCATAAATGATAAATTGAGAGAAAATAATAATGCAATATCACACACTCTCACCAAGATGAAATAAATATGCCCACAGCTTAAAAATAATATGATCTCAAGTCAAAATGTGATTCAGACCAATGCATTTACTTATTTTTTCTCTCTTTATATATATATACATATAAATTATTAATCACTACATCTTTACAGCCCATTTAACTAGTTTCTACTTCAGACTATAGTTCTTTAAAATCAAGAAGAACTTTTATTAGGACATAACGAAAGTTAGGGACATGGTAAACAAAAGGAGAAAAATAAGAAAAATAAAATAGATGTTTGAGGAAAAATAGAGTTTTCCTTTTTTTCTTTTTTTTTTGAGATTTTAAAATACATCTTGTTTTTATTTCATTTCGAACTAATATATATATATATATATATGTTTTAAAATTTTTTCCTTCTTTTTTTTGCACAACTTTATTGAACAAAATAACTATATATATTTTTCCCAAACATGAATAGGTAATAGAACTTGTACGATATTGAGTAGCATTCTAAATGAGAGTTAGGTTAAAATGATAAGTTTAACAAGGAAAAGATTTTTTTTTAAGGCTCAAAAGGGTTAACTATGGATATTGGTAAAAGGGGTGGATAGAAGGCTCAAACGGGTCAAAGATGGCTTTTTCGTCATCTCTTGAGGCTCTAAATAATCTTCAATATCTATTAGTTAGATAAATTTTTAGATATAGTAACACACATTCTTTTTTTCCTTTTTTTAGAAGGTTGACTCAAAAAGAATTTAGAAATCATGTATAAAATAATAAACTGCAAAGCTGTATGAAAAATAAACAAAAAGAGTTACTCTCTAAGAAAAATAACAGGCTCAAGAACTCACTTAAAATTTATTATAATATGTATATTCTTTCAAGCAACTCATACTTTTCTCTCCGATATCAACATGTAGAGTAGCAAACATGGTGTAACATAACTTGAGACCAAAGATAATACAAATACTAAAATTTAAAAACCATCGTGTCATTTGATGTTAAAAGATCAATTTTTTTATTTTGGAAAAACTAAAAAAAATGTATTTCTAGAGTCACTACACTCTATATTTAGTCATCTTCAATGCAAAAATTTAAAAGTATATGTTTATAAAGAAGAAATTAAAAATTAAAAGTTCATGCTTAAAATGAAGCTTAATAATAAGAAAATATTTGAATCTTTTTTTCTAAAGAAATTAAGAAGATGCGTTTCTAGAGTTTGTAAAAGCTTAGTAAAAATTTTCAAAATATCCTTTCATTCTGCTATGAACAAGCTTATGAAGGTCATTTCAACACTAAAAACTACTAAGATTTTAAAATGTGGATTTTTTTTCCAATTTTATTTTGAGATGCTTACACACTTTGTACTTTATGTGATAGGTGTCAACGAATGGAGAGTATTACTCAGAGAAATATGATGCCACTAAACCCAATTTTAGTAGTTGAAATTTTTATGTATAAGTTATCGATTTCATGGGACCTTTTCTCCCTCTCTTTGGCCATTAATATATACTGGTTGTTGTTGACTATATATCAAAATGAGTATAAGCAATTCCATGTAGAACCAATGATCACAAAGCGATGATAGGGATTTTAAAAAGAAACATTGTTTCATACTTTAAATTCCCTCGAGCGATAATCAATGATGGTGGTGTCCACTTTTATAACAATTCAAAGCTCTTTTGACAAAATATTCCATCACTTATAATGTGGCAATCTCATATCATCCGCAAACTAGTAGTCAAGTTAAGATCTCCAATCGAGAAATAAAGTACATATTAGAAAAGACGGTGAGACTAGACAGAAAATATTGGTCACTGTGACTTGATGATGCATTATGGGCATATAGAATGGCTTTTAAGACCCCAATTAGGATGTCTCCCTATAGGCTAGTGTATGAGAAAACTTGCTACCTACCTATGAAACTTAAGCATCATTCGTACTAGGCCATCAAAAAATTCAATTTTGACATGCAGCAAACTAGCTCAGAACGAAAGTTACAGTTGATAAAACTTGAAAAAATTCACTATGATGCATAAAAAAATGCCAAGATTTACGACCAGCGAATGAAAGTCTTTCACGACAAGTAAATTACGAAAAAATATTTCACCTCAAATCAGAAAGTATTTTTATTCAACTCTCTCTTACACCAATTCCCAGGTAAGTGACGTTCCTGATAGTTTGACCTCTTTATTGTTCACACTATTTTTCCAAGTAGAGCAGTTGAAATTAAAGATCTATAGAATGGTGTCACCTTTAAATTTAATGGTCAAATATTAAATTCATATCTTGAGTACCAACCACATGAAGAGAACACCAAAATAAATTTGCGTGACCCACCAATTTTGAATTGAGATTTTTTAGCTATTTAATTTTTTTATTTTTCTTATAATTATTCTAATTAGGTTTATATAAGTATTTTTTAACCATTAAATTTTCTCTTATCATTTGTAATCATGAGTGGCTCAACTAAACAACTCTTTTTGAATATTTTTAGACAATTCTGACATATATAATTTTATCTCAGAGGTCGGATACGATTTTATAAAACACATCATATTTTGGAGCTATGACCTAGAGTTAATTTCTCATGTTAAGGATTTAAAAAGAAAACTCAGAGAAATTGAGAGGGGTATCAACGAAATCTAATTGGAGTTTGAGGTAAATTTAATAAGAGCACAATTTTGACATTAAGTTTTCTTTGTGTGTTTTAGTTTGTTACCCCAATTAAGTGGTAGATAAAAATACTCTATGACAATCAATGTCAATTACTTCAGTTTTCCATAATAATTGATATTCTAAATTGAAGGCATAGACAAAGACACGATTTCAACAAAGATCTATAAGCAATTTCCTTTATTTCCTTAGAATGCCCTCTTCACTATCTATAAAGTTCAGTCTAAATGCATGTGATTTCTAATGAAGAAAAATATCTTTGCTAACACCTTATGGATAATCGAAGCCAAAGTGCGATTGATAGATGAATTACCTTCTAAATTTATTGCATACATGCTTGGTTGTGGTAAAGTAAATTACTCAAGAATACGAAGAGCTCAAAATCTCTTTAATGTTTGCCATAAGGTGCTAGAATGAGATGTGATAAAAATCCATGTTATTTAGGAATGGTGTCTAATAACAGAGAAGAAAAGATTCAATTCATTAGAGATGACTTAAATAAAAAGTCATTAGATGATATCCTTTTACCTCTTGAAACCATCCCAATGGATACCTACAAAATGCAATACTCCAATTATGATCATTATTCTAGAAAGAATGTGCATGATATAGTCTCAGAAATCTGACTATAAATGATCATATTTGTCAATTTGTAAAAAATTTGGATGGAAAGCCAATCCTCAACCCATAAAGGACGATTAAGCTGTTTCTAGATGTAAAACCAGAGGAAGATGTGAGCCACAGTCGCAACTACTTGTAAATATCCTTTTATTTCAATGATTGTTTTATTTCACTAATGTTTGATCATTTGCATTTTTGTCTTTAATAATTTCATGTTATCATTATCTGTTTTCTCTTTTACTATTTTTTTATTTTACTCTCGAGCTATGTACATCATGTGTTATTTGACATAGACATGTTACCTCATTTACAACTGTAAATCATTGTCAATGAGATAATTAAATATGATTTTTTGTTAAGGCACTTACCAATTATTTTTGAAGTATGCTAATGGCTACACACAATAACCAATTTAAAAATATTTATGTGCTCTTCGAGTTTAACTATAAAAAATATAAAGAGTTTATTGAGGTAGTCTTAGATCTTGGTCGATGCATAGTAGCTAGAAATTACAGTTGGTTTATGGAGGAGGTGATCGAGGGTTATCAAAATCGATCTCAGAAGCTTCTTATATCAGAGGGAGTCAAGTGTTAGGCATCATCCCATCAATCTTAAAACCTTTGGACTATTTGTTTGACTCACCAAATAGAGAAAAGTTAGTCGTCTCAGGTATGCAAGAGAGAATAACTAAAATAATGAATTATGCTGATACTTTTATTTTCCTACCAGAAGATCTTGCAACTCTAGAGGAACTAATCACATTAGCATCTTAGGCCTATTTAAACATTCATCAGCAACCTATCAATTTGTTAAATGCCAATAACTTTTATGATGGCTTCATTGCATTTCTTAACCATGAAATAAAAAATTATTTCATTCCTTCCACAATGAAATACATCTTTATTTGTGCTCACACTACTAATGAGCTACTTGATCTATTACAAGTTTATAGATCAGAGCCACATCTTAAGATCTTAGTGTTAGAATAGCCAACTAATGATGGTAGCAGTAGCCGCAATAAAAAGTACAAAATAGATTTAACTCTCTACTTATAAATATTTTCTTCTATATTGTAGCACCCAGGTGATATCGTTTAATCTCTACTTATTGCCTTTAAAACATTAAGGACAATGTTTTGTTCTGATTGAGATGAGAGAATAGTTAATAATTATAGAATGTTTTAATCTTGCTAAAGTTTTTAATAATTTTTGTTGTAAAAACTAACCTGGCTAATAATTTGATATGCACAATTCTTGAATAAATAAGGATCATCCTAAAAGAAGTTCTTTATTTTCACAAAAAATTTAGCTTTGTCTACTTAGTCTAATGCTTTGGAAGTTAACTTATAATAAAATAGTTAACTATATCAACATACGATAGTAATATTTCCACACTCATCAATTATTCATCTAGGAATGATTCATTCAATAGCAGGGATTCTGTAATTATGTCAAAATTGAGACGAGAAATATAGTCTGCCATAACATTTTCTATGTCTTTCTTGTCTTTAATTTCGAAATGAAATTTCTACAAAAGTAACACCTAACGAATTAGTCTAGTCTTTGTTTCTTTCTTTGTGAGAAGATATTTAAGAATAGTATGATCTGTGAATATAATTATTTTACAACCAATAAGATAAGATTGAAATTTCACTAATGTAAATACTATTACTAGTATTTCTTTTTCGTGATTGAGTAGTTTAATTGTGCATCATTCAACGTCATACTAACATAGTAAATGACATGAGAAATTTGATCAACTCTTTGTCCTAATAGTACTCCTACTACATAATCAAATGCATCATACATAATCTTAAATGGTAAGTTCCAATTTAGGGCTGAATGATGGGTGACGATGTCAATAACTATTTTAGTTTTTCAAATGTCACAAGACATAAATCATTAAAGATAAAAGGTACATCCTTAGAAGTAGATTGCATAAAGGTTTGGACATGTTGCTAAAATCTTTAATGAAACGTCCGTAAAAACCAGTATGCCTAAGGAAAAATCTTACTTTTCTGACTATTTTAAGTGGAGAAAGGTTGAAAATGAGCTCCATCTTGGTTTTATCAACCTCAATACCTTTGTTAAAAATGATGTGATTGAGAACAATACCTTATTTTACCATAAAATGTCATTTCTTCGAATTTAAAAATAAATTCTTCTTGATACATCTCTGCAGAACTAATGTTAGATGATGTAAACATTTGTCGAATGAGTCTCTAAAGTTAAAAAATCATCCATAAATATTTCAAGGAATCTTTCAACTATATCAAAAAAAATCAAAAGATAAAAAAGTATCGTTAATTTCTTCATGCTCATTCCAACTTCGAAGTACCATTTGTACAAATAAGAATCCTCTTCGTTACACGTTTTCTTCTTCATATAAATAGATATGTCGTTGAAATGTAGCAAATGCATTACATAATTTAAATGACATTCTTTTATATATAAAAGTGCCAAAAAGAAAAGTGAAAGTAATTTTCTCTTGGTCTTTTGGTGCCTTAGGAATCTGATTATATCCTGATAGCCATCTAAAAAGTAATAAAATTCGTGAATTGCTAATCTATCAAGCATTTAATCAATAAATGGTAAAGAAAAAGAGTCTTTGCATGTGACTGAATTCAACTTTCTATAATCAATGCATACATGACACTCTGTAGTCACTCTAATGGATATCAATTCATTATTAACATTGGTAACTACTGGGACTCTTGAGTTCTTGGGGACAACTTGCACAGAATTGACCCATAAGCTATAAAAAATGGGGTAAATAATATATGTGTCTATAAGTTTAAGGACTTTAATTTTAACAACTTCTTTCAAATTAGGATTCAACCAACATTGCATTTTCTTAGTAGGTTTAGTATTTTTATCAAAGTGTATGTAATACATGCAGTCAACTAGATTTATACTTTTGATATCGGCTATGGTTCATCCTAATGACCTTTTATGCTCTTTTAAAACTTCCAACAACTTACTTTTCTATTTGTCATCTAGGGATAATGAAATGATTACTGGAAGAATGGATATTCCAAAGTGTTTGGTAATGGTTTACACTTGAGTTTTAGTGGTGATTCTGATGATGGATTGAGTTTCTTTTCTATTGGTGCTAGTTGTTCAACTTTTGTCTTTCATTAATTTATGTTTATGGATGGTGCAGAGTCAAGTAAAGCATTGACTCATTAATTAATCTATCGATATCAAAATCTAAACTAAAGTGAGTTAAACATGTTTGCAAATGATCATCACTATGGTTTGAAAGAAAAGTATTATTAACTAATGTTTCAATTAAATCCACATCAATAATTCCATCATCTATACTATGGGATTGTTGGGCAATGTTGAAAATATTTAGCTTCATGGTCATATTGTTAAAAGACAACTGCATATTTCTAGTCCTGCATTGAATGTGAGCTTCAGCAGTTACCAAGAAAGGTCGACCTAGGATAATAAGGATGTGCTTCCTTAAATCCTGCACTGGTTAAGGGTTAATTACAATGAAATTAATAGAAAAATAAAGCTTGTCTACTTAAAAAAATATGTCCTTAATAATAATATGAGGTATTTTCATTGATTGATCTATAGGCTGTGATACCACTGAAGTTGGATGTAATTCTTTAAATCCAAGTTTCACAAATACTGAGTAAGGAAAAAATTAACACTAGCTCTTAAGTCTAACAAAGAATTTTTAATTGTGTGGTTCCCTAACTACATGAGATACTAGGGAAGTTTAGGTCTTTGCATTTTAGAGAAATTTTATGTTGGAGTATAGAGCTAACATTTTTTGTTAAAAAAGTCTTCTTTTAAACATGAATATTTCTCTTTTTAGTACAAAGATCTTTAAGAAACTTGGCATAAAATGACACTTGTTTTATAGTATCATGTAAAAGGATGTTAACACTTACCTATTCGAAGATTTTAAAAATCTCACCTGTTAATTTTCCTTTCCTTGTTTTAGCTTACCTTTGAGAAATAGAGCTTTAGGAACATACTTTCATGGGCTGGTTTCTTCTTTCTCCTCTAACAATGAGTCTTTAGTATTGACAAATATGATTTGAGTTACTTTTGTGACTGATATCTCCACTTTATTATTGACTTTTTTTCCTTTTCATAGGGTGATAATGGCTTTGACCTCTCCATTCTGCTGTGGTGAACAAGCACTTGCTTCATGGACTCCTTTAAGGTTAAACACTGGTTGACTTAGAAATTTACCTTTCTCAACAGTCATTGTCAAGGCTCGAACTAAAGAGGCAAGTTGTCATACTATCTTCTCAAGGTTTGAAATTGACTAGGTTGGTGAGTTGAAGCCTACTCTCATCTCATTTCGTAGTCCATCAATGGTACAATTTGTTGTTCGATCATGGAATGAGTAAAATTCTTGAAATTTTGGAATACATCCTCCCATAGTTTGGATTGAGAGAAGTTAGGATTTTGATTGTATGGTCTAAATGGTGGCTGAGAAGCTTGAGGAACTTGAGGAATTAGTTGCATTAATGGAACTATAACTGTTGGTCTAGTTTTTTAGAATCTTTGAGACCAAGAAAAATTGAAATGGTCTCCTATCTAAGATTGTATGTGTTAGAATAAGCGTTTAGTTTGATGGCTTTCTCATTACACTTATGACTTTGGTTTGATATGGGTATGAGTCATGGTGATATGGCTCTGTTGGTTTAGCAGCTGTTAAAGATGCAATTTATCAGGAAAGCCCTTCAACCATTTCTTTAACTTCTTTGATTCTTATACTAAATTCGCCAATGTAAACTTCATTCACACGTTTAATTCTCCTATTATTCCTGAGTGACTGACTTTGTTGTTAGGAATTATTCGCTTATCGATGGAAGAAATCTCAAATCTCTAATGCACTTTTTAACATTAGCTCTTCTCTACTTGTGCCATTAGCCATTCTTGCACATTTGGCAATAATCCCTTCAGAAAATACTAGCACTAGTGCCATTTCTCGTACACATAATATGAACACTTCAAAAGTAGCCCATTAGCTCTCATGCTTCAAAAAATTACTCGCCTTCTCTTTGGGTGAACTCTAAAATTTTCCTACGAATAGAATTGGTTTTATGCACTGGGAAATATTTATTCAATAATTTTATTACCATTTGTTCCCATGATATAATATTATTAATAGACAATGTATTAAACCATGAACGAGTTCTATCCTTTAAAGAAAATGGGAATAATCTTAGTTTAACATCATTATCTGAAAAATTCTAATATTTAAAAGTTTGACAAATAGTATGAAAATCATTTAAATGATTATATGGATCCTTATTTTCTAGGCCATAGAATGTTGGAGATAATTTAGCATACTAAGTTTTAATTCAAAACTCCTAGTCGCTACATTTGGGTATTTTATACTTCATATGCTGAAGTTAGCTAAAGTACTAAAGTAGACTTTAAATGACCTCTCCTCTGGTGGTTCTTGTTGTTGTAAATCCATTTCACTTTTTTCTTTAATTACAATGTGTTTGTGTGTGTGAAATATTTTTTCCAATTCTAAGTCTATAGGCTCAACATTAGGTAATTGTGACCTTCCATTATACATAAAAAAAAATGAAAATACAATAAAAATGAGAATAAAATTACTAAAAATAAAAGAAAGAGAGAAATTATGATACTAACTTTATCACATTACTACCACTTTACTATGAAAGTAAACTCAAGTGCTAACAAAAATACAAGAAATAGATTAAATAAAATAACAAGATAAATGAAAAATTATAACAAAAAATGATGTAAAAATTAAATTACCTAAAAATCAAGAAAAAGAAATATCAAATTAGTCACTTTTTTAATTCTTTATTTTCATTTATTTTAATTTTTTTAATTTTTAATAACAATTTTAAAAGAAAATAAATTAAAAAATTACTCAAAAAATTAATTCTGAGTTAATTTCACGAATAAATTAACAAAATAAAACAAAAAAATTACCAAGGAAAATAACTTGAAAATTAAATTACAGAAATTTAAAGAAATTACAAAAAAATGAATTATAGTAATTAAAAGAAATTAAATTACAAAAAATTAATTAAAAATATAAAAAAATTAAAAAAATTAATTCAACTAATTAAAATAATTTATCTCCCCAGCAACGACGCCAAAAACTTGTTGTGTAAATTTTATTGAACTTGCAAGTGTATGAATCTATTGTAAAATAGATTAATAGTGGTGAGTGTCAATCTCACGAAGAAGTAGATTTTAATTATTTATTGAATTAAATTTTCTAAATGGGTGATTAGAATTGTGGTGAAATTAACTTAGATAAGTAGCAACTATGATAATAAAGCGCTTTAGGTATTTAGATCTGCATCAATATGTACTAAGGCTTAATATTCCTTATTAAAACCAATAAAATCATGAGGAAAATTTTTACTCCTCATGAACCATACTCTAATTAATATGGTTATAAAAAATTTTTGTGTCAAACAGTAATAATTCTGTTTTGATTATCTGTCAATGAAAAGTCAAAACATCCATAGAAATTAGAACGAAAGAGAAAATAAATTTACCAAATTAAGCCCATGGAACATGTGAGACTTCACCTTCAATTCAAGTTTGAAAGAAAATTAGTTACTCATTTTTTAACTAGTGGTAAAGTGAAATTTTTTTTAAAATACATTGAAAATATTAGGTAAATAAGGAATTACAAGAAATAGAACTCAAAATTAAATTCAGGAGTATCAAATTAGGGGGGAACCCTTATTTTATAGATACAACAAGTAAATATGGCCATCGAATTAAAACAATTTGGATGCATAGGATTGCGTCACATGGTAAATTCTAATTGGTTTGAACACATAATCAAGAATGTCATCTTATGTATACGCATGTATTGTACGCACATTTTTCTGATCCACTAACATTCTACCACATCATCGGTCAACAGTGTATAAATATTTTAATCCAATAAGATTGTGACATCTCATCAATCAAATCACGTCATCAGTCAACGCCACACAATCAGTCAATGTTACATTATTCCTCTAATCAAATGCTACCCTATCATTGGTTAGTACCACGTCATTGGTCAATGTTACATCATCTTACGGTATATATGAACAGTGTTATGAATAGTACTATGAATAATACTATAAATATAAACAATGTCATACACGTGAACAATTACATTTATATTTTTATTCTCCTCGTAAGATTTTTGATCGTTAGGAGTTCAAATTTACTATCTATTTTGTCATTCAATATCTCTTTTATTATAAAATGACCATGATATCCCTAAAATACATAAAATATTTAATTATAATCAAGTACACATAATTAAAATTATAAGAGACTCGAATACATAAAAACAAAGAAGTTAGTAGAACTTGAAGTGTAAAATGAAGATTTTCTTCTTTGTAAATGTACATTTTCTAACACTCAACAACAGTGCTTACCCATCCTCCTCTAAATCATCAACTAATTCACATCGGCATACCAGACACCGACATAACCTTGTGTTGCTTGATTTCAATAACAAGTAGATTAGTTGGCTTGTAACATTAGTAGAATGTTCGATTAATTCCAAGCTCAAGCTAAGGAAGAAAGAAGTCAAGTAGAGGTACTATGATTGATTAATAACTCCTCTAGAATAGATCTTAAGAAAAATTTCATAAAGGTCGATGTGCTTATAATTTACATATTATTTTATTGGCTTTCTAACTAAATTTTATATTAAATTATATTTAATTATGTTAAATTTTACCTTAATTTTTATATTTTTTATTTTATGTACAATATGTGATTAAAGAGGAATTAAATTGGAATATTCAGGAAGAAATTTGCTTGAAGGAATAAAAAATAGAAAGAAATAAAGAGAGTTAATTGAAACAAATAAAGGAAGATTTAATCGTCATGCATGCAATCAGGGGAAGCTTTGAATATTTGGTTGACAAATATGGCATGCACGTGGAGAGCATTTTGAGAATTTAAATGGCAAGCTCAGCATATATTAAAGGAAGCAAATATTTTGCATGGTATTCAAATGGCAGGCATGTTATGGCTTGGGCTTTGCCTTTAGCAATAGAGTTGAACTATTAGCACCTCTTGGATGCCCTTTTAAAATACTTTTTGATTACTTACAACTATACCCTGAATTAAAATTATGCTTAAAGACATATAAGTAAAAATAGAATACATGACAAATTTTATACACTTCACGTATGTTCGTTGTGAGTTTGAAATTTATTTAAGAATTTAATCATGCCTTTAGAATTACCAGATTATCTCAAAATTTTTATGGTTGCTATTTATTTTTTTATTTTCACATATCCAAGATTTATAATCAATATCTATCTTTTCTTACTTCTCAATCATTGATGAGAATTTATGAGCAAATTGTAATCTGCTTACCTAAATAAGAAGTCATAGAAGATCTAAAGTCTTGTTTGAAGCCTTAATTATTCACTCTATATCATGCCTTAGAGTTTTAAGACTTTACTCTCTCTTGTCATGGTTTACGAAACTCTGTTAACTAGTACAATATTCAAAGCAAATGGATTTCATAAGGGCTTTGTGAAAATGGTGATAAATATTAGTTGAACGATTATGATTTTGATAAAAATTTCTTATGCCCATCAATTTTACATATAATCAATTGGGATTAAAGAAATAAATTTCATTATACATAAATTAGGAGAATTGAGAAATCCTAATAAATTAAGGTTATGTATGGCATTGAAAACGGGTGTAATAAAGGATCATATAATTTTTAAATATTTTAAGGGGTTTTAATAGGAGTTTTGAAGGTTGCCAATTGTCCTAATCTTAACTATATTCCTTAGCCAATTCATTGTAAAATTGATGTGCATGCATGAAATTGGCGGCTTGGTTTTTGTTTTTAGTTCTTCCTATAAAAGGATTTAAAGGCCATCGATTAAGCATTATAAAGCAAAAAAGGGGGTGTAAGAATTAGGGAAGAAGAAGAATTAAGAGGAGAAGAGCAGTGTTAACATATATATATTCTGTTTATTGATGATAACAAATAATTAATCTCTGTTGATAATGTTTGTTGAAAATTCAGATATTTTTCTTAAAAGTCAAAAATCTTTGTATGTGTTTACAAGCCTTAGAGAAATTTAGAACATTCTGCACAAAAATATGGTTTTCTGGGTATAATTGGCAAACCGCTAATTTTAACGGTTAACCGATAAAATACAGAGAGTTTGTTTTCGAAGAACTTCAACAAATCAAACACTGGAATTAAAACGGCTACCGTTAACAGATAACGACTAACCGATAATATCTAGATTCTCTTATTTTGTTAATCTTTTACTGTTTAAAGGAAAACGGTTAAGCTTTTAGTTTTATGAGTTGCTGGAAATTAACGGTACACCGTTAATATATTACAGCTAACCGATAATATCCAGACTGACATTCTTTGTAGTCTTTATCTATTTAGCAAAAATGGATAGAGGATTATTGTTATGCAGGTTCCTAGATTTTAACGGCAAAAGAGCAATTATTAACGGTCAACCGATAATTTGAAATCAAGGCCAACGGTGACATTGACCAGCGAAAACGGTTATCCGTTAACAACTAACGGTAATCCATTTTCTGTCAAAAAGGTTGAATAACGGCTAGTTTTCGGCTCTAACTATAAATAAGTTCATCCAAGTCAAATAAAAAAAAAAAGAACAACAACACATCTACTGAGTATATTCACAGATATACAATTGAGCTTAAGAATATTTTCTTTTCCTACTTCATCTACTCACACATTGGACATTGAGCATTGATTTGTTATCTTGAAAATTGTGTGAGAGAAAAATCAATTTGTGATCTTTGTTCTAGAGTGATTGTAAGTATTGACATACACTTAAATTAAGAGACTGAAAAAATCTCTTCTTGTAAAGGTTTGTTGACACCTTGGAAGTTAATTGTAAAACTTTGAAGCCTTAAAGGCTTGCTTAGTGGAATCCTCAAGTTCGGTGTGCTTGGAGGCATGGACGTAGGCAGAGATAGCCGAACCAAGTAAAAATTATTGTGTTTTATCTCTCTTACTCTATCTCTCTAGTTTTTATTGTTCATTTATTTATTTATCTCAAATTTAATTGTTTAATTTATATCATCTTTAATCTTTTTTTTGAAATTTTAAAAATATAATTCACCCTCCTCTTTGGTTGTCTAGTTAGTATTTCATTTGGTATCAGAGCCTGGTTCTCTTAGTAGGACTTAACTGTCTAGAGTAAAAGATCTATGGCAACCAAAGTTATTCAACTTTAAGAAAAGACAATCCACAACTAGACCATCATTTTTTGATGGAAATGACTATCTATATTGAAAAACTAGGATGAAAATTTACTTACAAGCTCTAGATTACGAAATCTGAGAAGTTGTATGTGATGGTCCGTTTATGCCTTTGACAAAAAATGAAGTAGGTGAAGATATTCCAAAACCTTCACGGGAATGGAATGAATTAGAAAAGAGAAAAGCTTCTCTAAATTCCAAAGCTATGAATACCTTATTTTATGCACTAGATAAGAAAGAATTTCATAGAGTGTCAAGTTGTGAAAGTGCTTATAAAATTTAGCACAAACTTGAAGTTGTTTATGAAGGCACGAATCAAGTAAAAGAGTCTAAAATTAGTAGGTACACTCGACAATATGAATTGTTTCAAATAGAACAAAATGAGAGTGTATATTCTATGTACACTAGATTTACGGACATAGTGAACACTTTAGGAGCCCTAGGAAAAACTTTTTCAAAAAGCGAGAAAGTTAAGAAAATCATTAGATCACTTCCTAAGGAATAGAGACAAAAAAGAACTGCTATTGAGAAAGCTAAAGATTTAAATGTCTTACCTATTGATGATTTAATCGGTTCTCTTATTTCTTATGAGGAAGATTTGACAGCTGAAAGAGTCTATGAAGAGAAGAAGAAAAACATTGCTCTTAAAGTCATAAAATTTGAAAGCGATGAAAAAAGTGAGCCAGATGATGAGGAGTTGGCCATACTTACTAGAAGGTTCAAAAAATTTTTCAAGAAAACTGGTGAGCGAAGAAAATTTAAAGATTTTAAGAATCAAAAGGAGAATAAAGAAGAAATTAAGTGTTATGAGTACAAGAAACCTGGCCATATAAGATCGGACTGCCTCTTCTCAACAAGTTCAAGAAGAAAGCAATGGTGGCTACGTGGGATGATACCGATGAAGAAACAAGTAATATTGAAGAGCATCAAGAAATGATAAATCTAGCTCTTATGGCGATTGGAGATGAATCAAATGATGAACTAGAAGAGGTAAATGATCTTCCTACTTATGATGAATTACATGATGCCTTTAAAGAATTGTATGATGAGTTGATGAAAATAGGTAAAAAGAATGTATATCTTAAAAAGAAATTGATAGATCTTGAAAATAAAAATGAATCATTGAACGCAAAGATTACATGCTTAGAACTAGAAAATATATCCTTAAATGAGAAATCACATGTTGAAGAATTGATAAAAGAAGATAAAGTGCTTAAGAAGAAGAATAATGAATTAAATGAAATTGTGATAAAATTTACAAATAGCCAAAAGATATTAGATAATTTACTTAACTCTAAAAAATGTGTCTTTGATAAAGGAAGACTTAGGTATAAGCCAAACTTGAAGTAAAAGTATTATAAGAATTATTTTGTTAAAGCTACATCCACAAGTGATCACAAAATTACTTGTCATTATTGTAATAAATTGGTCATATGAAAAATAGATGTCCTCCGAAAAAAAATGCTTATTATGGTGTGAAATATATTTGGGTTCCAAAAGGAACTATTGCTAACTCTCAAGGACCCAAAAAGATTTGGGTACCTAAGAACTGAAATTTTCTCTATAGGATTTAAAAAAGAAGAAAAATAAATGGTACCTGGACAGCGGGTGTTCAAAACACATTACAAAAAATTATGCTTGGTTTTCAAGTTTTAACAAGATCGAAAACGGTAAAGATGTATCCTTCAGAAATAATTCAAAAGGAAAGATCATAGGTATTAGGATGTCGGTAATGTATCTTCTACTCTTATTGAAAATGTGTGTTTGGTTGAAAATTTGAAATATAATTTACTTAGCATTAGTCAATTATGTGATAAGAGTTATAAAGTAATTTTTGATAAATCTAGATGTGTTATTGAAAATGAATGTGATGGAAAAGTTCTATTTGTAGGAAATAGATGTGTTAATATCTATACTATTAATATAGATTGTGCATCTACCATTGACAAATGTTTCTCTGCCTTGCATGATGATGGATGGTTATGGCATAGAAGACTAGGTCATGCAAATATGGATTTGATTTTAGAAATTTTTAAAAATGATTTGATTAAAGGACTTCCAAAAATCCGTTTTCAAAAGGATAAAATTTGTGAAGCTTGTTAATTTAGAAAACAAATCAAAAATTCTTTTAAAAGCAAAAATCATGTTTCTACTTCAAAACCACTTCAATTACTTCATATGGATTTGTTTGGACCATCTAGATATGCTATCCTAAATGGCAAGTATTATACTTTTGTAATTGTAGATGATTACTCTAGATATACATGGGTATTGTTCTTAGCTAATAAGGATGATGCCTTTGATGCATTTAAAATTTTCTATAAAAAGGTTCAAAACGAAGAAGGCAATTCTATTTCTTGTATTAGAAGTGATCATGGTAGGGAATTTGAAAATCATTCATTTGAAACTTTTTGTAATGATTTTAGAATTGAGCATTAATTTTCATCACCTAAAACTCCATAACAAAATAGAGTTGTTGAAAGAAAGTATAGATCTATTCAAGAAATGACTAAGACCATGTTAAATAAAAATGCATTACCTAAATAATTTTAGGCCAAAGCCGTCAACACCGCTTATTATGTCTTAAATCGGGTGTTGATTAGATCTCATCTAAATAAAACTCCCTATGAGCTTTGGAAAGATAGAAAATCCAACATTGGATATTTCAAAGTTTTTGGATGTAAATGTCTTATTTTGAACACAAAAGACAATCTTAGAAAATTTGATCCAAAATCTGATGTTGGTATCTTTCTTGGGTATTCAAACTCAAGCAAAACCTATAGAGTTTATAATAAAAGAACTTTGGCTGTGGAAGAATCTATGCATGTTACTTTTGATGATTCTAATACGTTCTATACGGAGAAACTTGTTGTTAGTGATGATGCAGATGATAATATACAAGAAGATTCATAAAAAAAAAACAGCTAAAAGAATGCAAAAAATCAAGTGGAGCAATATGAAGAAATAAGTGTAGAACAAAATCAAGGTACTTCTCAAGCACTCTATAGGGAGTGGACGTATATTTCTTCTCATCCAAAGGATGTCATTTTAGGAGATCCATCTAGAGGTATTACAACTAGATCATCACTTAGGAATACATGTGAGCATACTACATTTATTTCTCAAATTAAACCAAAAAATTTTGTAGATGCTGAAAAAGATGAATCTTGGATTATGACAATGTAAAAGGAGTTAAATCAATTTAAGAGAAATAAAGTATGGGAATTAGTTTCTAAACCAGAGCATCAATCCATCATAGGTACCAAATGGGTATTTAGGAATAAGATGGATGAATCAAGTGTAGTTGTAATAAATAAAGCTAGATTAGTAGCTCAAGAATACAATTAAGAAAAAAGAATTAATTTTGATGAGACATTTGAACCTGTAGCTAGATTAGAATCCATTAAAATGTTACTAGCATATGCATGTTATAAAGATTTCATTTTATTTCAAATGGATGTCAAAAGTGCTTTTCTAAATAGTTATATTATGAAGGAAGTTTATGTGAAACAACCCCCTAGTTTTGAAAATGAAAAATTTCCAAATCATGTTTATAGGCTGTCAAAAGCATCGTATGGATTGAAACAAGCACCTAGAGCATGGTACGATAGACTTAAAAATTTCTTGCTTGATAACAATTTTTCAATGGGAAAAGCTGATAATACACTCTTTATTAAGCATAAGAATCAAGACATTCTTGTTGTTCAAATTTATGTTGATGATATTATTTTTTAGTTCTACTAATGAGTCTTTATGCAAAGAGTTTTCATCATGTTTAAGTAAGGAATTTGAAATGAGCATGATGGGAGAATTGAAATATTTCCTTGAACTTCAAATCAAACAAAACAATGAGGGAATTTTCATCAACCAAGCTAAATATGTCAAAGATTTGCTCAAAAGATTTAGAATTGATGAATCAAACACCAAGAGCACTCCAATGAGTATAACAATCAAGCTTGACAATGATAAAAAAGGTAAAGAAGTTGATATTAAAAAATATCGAGTATGATCGGCTCTTTGCTTTACTTAACCGCAAGTAGACCCAATATCATGCTTAGTGTATGTTTGTGTGCAAGATTTCAATCATGTCCTAAGGAATCTCATTTGCTTGCTGTTAAAATAATTTTTCGTTATTTAAGTGAAACTATAGATCTTGGCCTTTGGTATCCTAGAGGAACTCATATAGATTTAACCTATTATTCAGATACCGATTTTACTAGTTATAAGGTGGATAAGAAAAGTACTAGTGAAACTTGCCATTTTCTGGGTCATTCTCTTGTTTCATGGTTTAGTAAGAAATAAAACTCAGTTGCACTCTCAACTTCTGAAGTGGAATATATTGTCGCAGGCAATTGTTATGCACAAGCTCGTTGGATGAAACAAACACTTAGAGATTATGGCATTAAACTTAATCAAATTCCTATCAAATGTGATAATACTAGTGCTATTAATCTTTTGAAAAATCTTATTCAGCACTCTAGAACCAAGCATATAGAGATTGGACATCATTTCTTAAGAGATCATGCTCAAAAAGGTGATATTACATTAGAGTTTATTTCTACTGAAAAGCAACTCACCAATATTTTTAGAAAACCTCATTGCGAAGAATAATTTTCAAAAATTTGGCATGAACTTGAAATGATGAAATTTTCACATTGATATTTCTAACAATACTATTAAGTTTATTCATAACTAGGATATTGAGACATTTTCATGTACCATTACAGGAAGCGGTGTACAAAGAGCCCAAGAAAATTGGTCGAGATGCAATAAGCAGTATTGGTTTCACTAGGAGGAACGATCAATGGCACAAGATTGCCAATGCTAAGAATCAGGACACTTTAATTGCTCCTGAGGATGATAGAATGCTTAACGATATTTATCCTCCCGATCAACTTTCTGATTTCTGACTTGGAGCTCGTCCTCCACCTCTTCCTCATCGTGTTCTTCAACCATCAGCCCTTTCTGATCCTCCTATGCCTTAGATGGATTCTAATCATCCCTCGGTCTCCGTGGTACCTCCAGCTCCTGAGCAGCCTCCAGCTCCAACACAGCCTTCTATCTCTGATATTTTGCATCAGCTGGTTGTTGATGTTTGCCAGATTTCTGAGACCCACCAGACGATCCTTGATCGCATAGATGCTATTTCTCAAGATCAGCAGCAGCTCCAGACTCAACTTCAGACCCTTCAAGAAGTGAGCTTCGATCATCAGTATAAGATCATTGCTAGACATCAATAACTTCTGGGGTATTTTGGGTATGACCCTGGAAGCACCTCTACAGCAGCTTCTCCTCCATGACCTACCTCTTCCCGACCTTCCACTACGAGACCTACCTCTTCGCGACCTACTTCTACGCGACCTACATCTACGTGACCTTCTTCTTCGCGATGAGCCTTTTACTTCCAGTTTGTCTTGTTGTTACGCATCAACAGTTCATATTTTGATTGTATTTTCTCTTAACTATCTTTTTTTATGGATGTGCTATTTGAATTTATACATATTTTTTCTTCTTATGACTGCCTACATTATTGTTCTACAATATTTGGCATTGGCGTTGTTGGAATGTATATGTTTGATTTTGTAAGTGTTTTTGTTTAGCATTGGAGTTGTTGGGATGTGTATGTTTGATTTTAGAAGTGTTTTGTTTGTTGTTCTTATGTTGTACTTAAGGATTTCTCAAATTTTAAGGGGGGACTCTGCCAAAAGTTTTACCAAAATTATGTGTACCAACTTGCTTTTCATTCTTTTTTTATGATGAAGGGGGAGAAAAAAAATATAAAAATCTTGAACTAAAATTTTGCATCTGAAAACATGTTCTTTTGACAAAAATGTTTTAAGTCATACATGTAGGGGGAGCATATAGTTAGGGGGAGCACAATATTTTCAAAATTGTTTGTCATCATTAAAAAAGGGGAGATTGTTAACATATATATATTATGTTTATTGATTTTGATAATAACAAACAATTAATCTCTGTTGATAATGTTTGTTGAAAATTCAAATATTTTTCTTAAAAATCAAAAATCTCTGCATGTGTTTACAAGCCTTAGAGAAATTTGGAAGATTATGTACAAAAATATAATTTTCTAGGTATAATCGGCAAACCGTTAATTTTAACGGTTAATCAATAAAATACAGAGAGGTTATTTTCTAAGAACATCAACAAATCAAACACTAGAATTAAAACGGCTAACCGTTAACAGATAACGACTAACGATAATATCCAAATTCTCTTATTTTGTTAATCTTTTACCGTTTAAAGGAAAACGGTTAAGCTTTTAGTTTTATGAGTTGCTGGAAATTAACGGTACGCCGTTAATATATAATAGCTAACCAATAATATCTAGACTGACATTCTTGTTAGTCTTTAACCGTTTAGCATAAACGGATAGAGGATTTTTGTTATGCAAGTTCCTAGATTTTAACGGCAAAAAAGCAATTATTAACGGTCAACCGATAATTTGAAATCAAGGCCAACGATAACATTGACCAGCGAAAACAGTTATCCGTTAACAACTAACGGTAATCCGTTTTCTGTTAAAAAGGTTGAATAATGGTTATTTTTTGGCTCCAACTATAAATAAGTTCATCCAAGTCAAATAAAAAAAAATGAACAACAACACATCTACTGAGCATATTCACAAATATACAATTAAGCTTAAGAATATTTTCTTTTTCTACTCCATCTACTCACACATTGGGCATTGAGCATTGATTTGTAATCTTGAAAATTGTGTAAGAGAAAAATCAATTTGTGATCTTTGTTCTAAAGTAATTGTAAGTGTTGGGATACACTTAGATTAAGAGACTGGAAAATCTCTTCTTATAAAGATTTATTGACACATTGGAAGTCAATTGTAAAACTTTGAAGCCTTAGAGGCTTGCTTAGTGGAATCCTCAAGCTCAGTGTGCTTGGAGGCGTGGACGTAGGTAGGGATAGTCGAACCACGTAAAAATTATTGTGTTTGATCTCTCTTACTCTATCTCTCTAGTTTTTATTGTTCATTTATTTATTTATCTCAAATTTAATTACTTAATTTATATTATCTTTAATCTTTTATTTTTTAAAATTTCAAAAATCTAATTCACCCCCCTCTTGGGTTGTCTAGTTAGTATTTCAAGCAGTAACCCTAAAATTGAGACAAAAACTGAGAGAAAAAAACATGAGAGAGGAGGCGCAAGAGATTCAGAGGAAGGTCAGAGTTAATTCTTAAGTTTTTCTTTCTCTCTTCCCAATTATTTTACTTAAATCTACTTAATTAAATTTATGAATTCTGTTTACATTCCCATGATGTAATTTATTCTGGTAGGGCTATGATGTTGTCTAACTATAAATATTTAATTCTATAAAATGTGTGTTATTTTTAGTTTATTATTTCATAAATGAGTGTTCTTTATTGTACTTAATTCTTTTAAATATATTACCAATATTCAGATGATTTGAGGATATATAATGAGACAGAAAGGAGATGTATGTCTTTTTTTCTCTTTGCAATAGATGTCATGAATTAAACGAAAGACAGAGATGTACAAATGTGATTCATGCAATTTTATCTAAGAATTTCTATCAAGCTTAATGAATCCTTACATATTTAAATTTATATAGAGATGCAGTGGGTTAATGTGTAAAGGTACTTTTAATATTACTTGAGAGAGGATATTTAATATATTAGGAAAATTCACTTTTAACATAGCTAATAAACTTCAATAGCATAGATAGAGGATTAAATTAGATTGGTTATAGTGAAATCAGATGTCCTTGTGTCTAATCTCTTGGTGAAATTTTTGTTAATTGCCTACTTTTTATTCAATTTTTAGTTATTCTATTTTATTTAATTTTTATTCTAATCACACTTATTCAATTGTTTAAATAAATTAGAGTTACAATAATTTCGATAGCTAATAATATATATAATATTTGTGGGACGATAATCTACTCTTTATTGGATTATTTACGCAAACTAGTACACTTGTTAATTAACACAACAAAGGTTATTTTGGATATTCCTTAAACCAATAAAGATCTAGGGAGAGTATCGATAGAAAAGAATTAGACCAAGAAAAGGAAGTTGATGGATGATTACAAGAGAGAATGTAGAGACTTAAGCAAATGATTCAAGAAATGGGTTCATTAGATAATACAATAGCAAAACTTAAGCCATCATTTGCTCTTAATATAATGATAAGAAATATCCACCTAAATTCCATCTACCCCAAATGAAGTCTTATGATAGATGAAGAGATCCTATTGAAATCTAGAATGGTATTCCATTCTTATAAAAGTGTAAATAGCATCACAACTAATTCTTCATTAGGTTTTTCCTCTTACATTAGTAAGAGCAACATGAAGACAATTTCAAAGGTTAATCATACAATAGTTTGAAGGTTAAAGCCACACTCTATTAACCTCTAAAGATTTAAGTAGAGAATTTACTTTTACTTCTTAAATGCTTGATAAAGAGGAAAATAAATTACCTACCTCTTAAACGTTGATCAACAAAAAGGGGAGTTCTTGAGAGATTGCATCAAAAGATATAATAATGAGATCACATAAGTAGATAGTTATAATGGTAGCATAGCACTTTCTAATATTATAGAAGGACTTAGAATGGGAAAATTATAGTGGTCAGTTTTGAAAAAAAAAAGTCATTTTTTTAAAAAGTCATTTTTTACTTGGAGATGCTTACAAGAGTTAAGAAATATGCCAATATTGAAGAAAGATTTCAAAATAAAAATTGAGATGAGTTAAAAGCAAGCAAAAGAAAGAAAAAGAAATATGATTGATGAGAAAGAAAAAGAAAGACGATCGATGAGAAAGAAGGGCTGATAGACCTGATCAGTTCTTAATGAGAGATCAATTTCATTCTAAGAATGCTCCGAAGTTTAAGACACTCGAACTTATTCAGCCTTTTAATTCACCAGCTTTATAAAGGTTAATACTTTCTACGAGTAAATTCTTAACCAAGTAAGGAGTCAAAATTTCTTATTTGAGAACAAATCCATCCCAAAGAATCTAAATAAGTATGGTCATTTCCATAAAGATCATAAACATAATAGCTTTAAGTGTTTTGGGTTTAAATAACCAAGGACAACTAAAGGAGTATGTAAGAAATGTTGATAATGAGGTGAAGAGTGATTACCTAAAAGCTTTGAGGAAAAGAAAGGAAAGAAAAATGAGTATAATGATGAAAACATATTTGATGTCAATTACTTTTAAGAAGGACTTATGGGAAGTTAAAGAAGAATTAATCCTGCTCCCTAAGCAGAGGGTGAACCAAATAGTCTTGAGGTTAATTTGACTAACCAATCCCAAGGATCAAGGGTTCATGATATATTAATAATCTTCTCTAAAATTTTCATCATCTTAATTTTAAACCTTTAATCGCCACCCTCCCTTGGATAAACAAATGCTTCCCTCAAGTTCTAATTGATAATTGGAGTTCGACTGATATTTTATTCATGTTAACCTTTGTTCAAATAAAGTTGGAAAGATTGCAATTAAGACCTTATGCTATTCCATTTCATAGATTTGATAGAGGAAGTATACTTCCTAAAGGAGATATAAAGCTCATAGTATCTTTTGGAAAAAAATCCAACCAAGGTAACCACTATAGTTAATTTTATTGTGGTTGATTCTTATAAAGCCTATCTTAGGAAACACAAACTCTTTGTCCAATAAAAGTAACAACATCAATTCATTGCTATCCCCTTATCTTCCAAATAATTTAATTGTTAAAATAAAATTAAAGAAAACCAGCTTTGGTTTGATAGCCAAAAGAACTTGGGAAAATAAAAAGATAAAATATCGTATCTTTCTTGTAGGTATATGTTTTCTTAGAGATATTGCTTTGGATCTTTTGTTAATGGAAATATGTAAAGAGATAAGAGTAATAAATTTCTTTTGGAATTAAATCATTGTATTTTTTTAGTAAATTAATGAGATATTTTTCTTTTTTTGTAGGTGTTGGTTTACATGGGATCTTTAATTTACTATTTTTGTGGGCTTTAACAAATTATATAAGTATCCATTTGATGTATTTATTTATAGGATTTGGAATATTTTATGACTATTATATCTAATTCCATTGTATTCATACTAGAGTTCCCAATTTTTTTTAATTTTTTAATGCACAGATTCTTACTTATATATATCAAATAGTACAATTTATAATTGATATTACATTAGACTTTACAACTGAGACCATCGTCTTACACTAGTCCACTGAAACATTTTCCCTGATCCTTTAAACTCTTTCTAATATTTAAGGGATTCTTGCTCCACTCACATTTCATTAGAGAAAGACTATCGCCATCTAATTAGTGGATAATTTAAGATAAAACTAAAACTAACCTCCATAAAGCTCTTATAGAAGCTTAAATCTTTATTTTTACTATTATAAATGCAAATGTTCTTTTATTAGACTAAAAGCCTATTGGTTTAAAGTCTCCGATTTATCCTTCTAAAAATAGATATGTGTTGTAGTTTTCCTTGGCTAAAGATTAATTTGATAATATTGTAACTTTTAAAATAATTGTTGTTAATTGTGCTTTGAGGTATAATTTTTTTACTCAAATATAGCATAATTAACCTTAAGTTAAAAACTCTCTTAAACATTAATAATAATAATAATAATAATAATAATAATAAAAGCATAATAATATAATAATAATATAATACAATATAATAATTAATTCTAAAGTAATGATGATATAAGCAATGACATAAGTGGTAATGTAATAAGGGATATTGTAGTGATATTAAGATTCTAGAAATTATCAAAATATTTATAGAGAGATAAATCTCTACTATTAATCAAGTGCTATAGTGTTAAAATTCTAGTCATTCATGGATCATTGGAAATCCAATAAATATCCCCTAATCTTTTTATTTTCCATAGATCTTAGATATCCAATCTCTTTCTATTATAAACCAAAGTATCATTCATAGAGAAATTCTCAAATTAAGAAGGAAGGTTTATGAGAATCAAAGAAATGAAGTACATAACACTTTACTTCAACTACAATGTAAGGACAATATGCTTAAATTAGTTTTGAATAATAATTCTTTTATACTAAATTTATTTTTAAATAATCTTTTATTTTATGTAAATTATTATGGCGCGATTGGTTATTATCTAATCTCTACATGGCTGGCTATACTGTCTATATTATGATATTGTCCTAAACATCCTCATATGGTCAGTTATACAGCCTATAATGTAATTTTTTAGTACCTACTTGATTTTATGGTTAGTTGTGCTGCCTATAATGTGATATTTTGCTACTTACTAGATTATATGGTCAGTTATGCTACCTAATATGTGATACTTTTATTTTATTACATCATAGTCAGCTCTTTCACCTAAAATATAATGTTCGTTAGATACTCCTTATATAGTCGACGTTATCACCTATATTATAATTCTATTTGTTGAATTTTGATATAGACGACACTGTCGTTTATGTTAAAGATTGTTGTTTTAAAATAATTTTTTCTTGAATCTTTATTACATATAGAAAATTTACCTGTCATGACATAAGTTGCATTGGGCATATGCATTTCATGGATTATTTCATAAAGAATAAGTTTTTTAAGAATTTTTTTTCAAATGGGCTATTGCACTACTAGATGACAAAGTTTACAAAGAAAACAAGCTCTCTAAGCTAAGAAAAAAGAGATATTTTGGGGATGTCTATATGTAATACCTAATAGATCAATTAATTAATCCCAAAGGCATGTTATTTAGTGCTAGTCTTGTACCAAGGGCTTTAACAAAAAGTTCTTTCATACTCCTCATGAAAAGAATTTTCACTTATTTCATTTAGCCATTCATGTGTATAGTACCTAATATATGAATCAAGTGCTTACTTATTGAACATTAGCTCATGTAGTCCTTATATTATAGAAATTAAGGAATAGGGTAAGCTAACGTCAAGTCCCAACCAAAGTATAGTGCACATTAATATAACAAGATCTTAGGTTATACAGTGGTCTCAATTGTGTTTCTGGCCAAGCACTAATCTTATAAGTTTATTTAGTTACAGAGTTAGTTTTGAGATATGTTACTAAGAAATCTTTACATTTTATAATAAAATTTTTGTGTAACAAACTTTTTATTTTCTATTTTTATGAAATGCTTATTTAAGAATTTATATCTATACTGAAAGAACTGTATGTTCCATATGTTTTAATCATTGTAGTTATAATTATAAATATGAGGTATTACATGTGCTGTAGAAATAATTAGTTGTGATAAGAATCAGTTAAGTGTTTGGTAAATTTTGTTTTCAAAAGTACTATGAGTTTTGAAAAGATTTATTAGTATTTGGTAAATTTTATTGTTAAATTGCTGTAAGAAAATAAATAACTAAAATGTACATAATATAAGATGATATTTACTTGTACATATAAAAATATGTATATATAATATTTTAATTGTGTATTATAATAAATTAACTAAAACTAAAATTTATACTCTATTATTTTAATTATATATTATAATAATTTAATTAAAAATAAAATTTAGACTATATTACCACAGAAGACTGGTGATATAATATAAAATATAAAGAAAAAATAGGTGAACAAAAGGAATGTTAGAATTATAAAAAAAACTTATTAAAATATATTGATAAAATTAATTCTCAGAATCGAAAGCTAAAAGTTAATCCTTCCTTTCTTTTCAAAATCAGCTTTAGAAGGTATTAATTCTAATAAAAGTGATTTTGATTTTTTTAACCAAATATTACAATTAACTTTTAAATTTTTTAAATCACTTTTAAGTCTTTCAAAGTAATCCTAAACGGGCCCTAAGTGTGGATACAATCACATGAAAGAAAATATCATTTATTGTTAAGGCTCTTGCATAGATTTTTTTTCTTTTTTTTTTTTTTGGTGAACAACTTCAATAACTTCTTGTTAAAAATATACTAGCTTTCAATGAGAGTTTTTAGGCATTATTCATAATGAGGTCTGGTACTTGCAAATAAGAGGATGGTAAAGCACGATTTTTACTTGGCTAATCTAGCAATGCGAACTTATATCTAAAACACCTTTGTGTGAGCAATTTTCTAGAATAAAATATGCATGTTATTAATGTTGTTTTTCTTTGCGTTTTATTTTGTGGATTGTAGAATTCTTAATCACTGGCCTTAGTTAGAAATATTAATAAAACGGGGAAAAAGCATTTTCTCAAGATTTTTTTGTTCTATTAAAATTTCTCTTTTATTTCTAGCATATTTGTTATGGTTGTCTATTCACTATCCAATTTTTTCTCTGTAGTTCTCTGTTGTTGGATGCTGAAAGTATATTTTGGCCTCTAAATAAAATTAGGATTCTTTCTATCTTTCTTTATTGAATATCTTTTCATATTTAACCATTGTGTAATTTTTTTTTTTGATAAATGGTTCTTTGCATTCAATTAACAAGATAAAACATCATTTATATTTGCTAGTATAAGGTCCAACCATAATTCAGTTACATTTTTCATTACAGCATATATTGCTAGGTTGTGAGCTTGGACATTGCATGCCCTTGGAATGTGTTAAACTTTGACTTCTTGGAACCATTTGCTTTCATTTTGGATTTTAGAGATTACCTAGAATATCTCTTCTTCTTGTTAACTAAATCAGCAACTTCCTCGCAATATGTTTCCATTATTAGGTTAGACATAATAGCTTCTTTTATTACCTCAAATACTCATTTGTGGCATCAGCCTCAACATAGGCCATATCTTTCCACTGCTTTAATATGTTGATAGAAACTGTTATTATCTAGCCATTGGAATCTTTTATGATCACTTCCAACCTTGTTTGCTAATTTGTTCATCTATTACTGCATCCACATCTATCTTTCTAGCATTATTGAGTAGAGGATGCTATTTCTTCTTAACTCCAATATCTCTTTTATCAATGTGCATTTGTCCTGTAAGCCTTACTCTTTGATAAGCTTTTATGATTACTTCAGCTTTAGCATAGGAGATAAGAGAATTTAGTTTCTTTCCTTACAAGACAAATGGTTTCTTTCAAGCTAAGCTACCCAGCAATAGTAACTATTTGCTCAAGTTCCATTTAACTTAAAACTCTTGCCATCTCCTGAATTACAAAAGCCATGATTCATGGCTTTGGGGAATTTAATAGCAAGAGAACCATTCTCTAAATCTTTTAAGCCACTTTTCAATTTAACAAGGCATGAACCATTATTTCTACTTCCCTTCTACACATTTGACAAATTAGAATCTACATAGTTTTTTTTCCCAAGGTTATCAATAGTTGGAAAGAGGTTCTTACTGGCTCCACATTTGAAATACTTGATTTTAGTTGGGTCTATAAGCTGCTCCAGTAATAAGGAGTATTCTTGGAGCATCTTGGAGTATTGGGATATTTGATCTTCATTGCTAATTAGTAGCCATTTTCACATAATAGACACCATTTTTGTCAAAATGCCATAAACTTGAGTTTGCTTATAGAGTTTTTGGGAGTCGAATGTTTAAAATCAAATCTAGATCATCCTCCATAAAGTGTTGTTTCACTATTTTAGTATTTCATCTATTTTCTCTCTGAATTAATTTGGAAACGATAGCATCAATAACCACGGTTGAAGTAAATAATGGTTTAAAAGTTGTTGGCCTTAGGATCCAACTATCTTTTTAAACTTGGATCTTCTTCTGATTATCAACTCTCTATCTTATTCCCTTTTGAATGACTTGCTTACCCAAAACAATACTCTTCCAAATATATGAAGGCTTATAGCCAAGTTTTTCCTTTAAAAACTCTGAATCTTTATAATAACTAACCTATAAAACTCTAGCTACTAAGGATTGGTAACAAATCTATAGGTATGCTTTGCTACGAATACATGATTGAAGCTAGAAAAGTTTTTAAACCCTAAGTTATCTCTACTTTTGTCATTGCTCAGTCTCTCCTAAATAGTTTAATGTATCATATTTTTGTCTTCTTCTATTCCCCACCAGAATTCTACTGTGGCTTTATGAATATCATCATACAAACTTTTTGAAAGCTTGAAAATACTCATTACATAAGTTAGAATGGCCTATGATGCTACCTTGATGAAAACCTCTCTACCTCCATAGGAGAAAAACTTATACTGCCAATTAAAGATTTTACTCACCACTATCAATTTAATATCTTTGAAAAAGCTCATCTTTTTTCTTTCAATCATAAAAGGCAATTCTAAATATTTCGCATATCTGGACATCAAATTTAGTAGGAATAAATTCTTGATTGCGTTTACTTGCCTCTCTGAGATTTTGCCATTAAAAAACATTAAAGATTTTTTATAGTTGAATATTTTGCTTGAAACAAAGCATAGCAGTCAAAAATAGCTTTTAGGTTCTTACAATCTTCAGCAAAAGCTCTAACGAAAATGAGGCTATCATCAGCGAAGAGAAGATGTGAAATTGTAAGATTTCTTTCAAACTTTAACCATTGGATTAGTTGTTGTCTCTTAGCCTGTATCTGTAATTTTGAGAATACTTTTGCATACATGGTGAAAAACTACGAAGAGAGGGTACAACCTTGTCTAAGGCCTTATTGAGGATGAATTAATCCCTTAGGGGTACTATTAATAATCATAGAAAAAGATGATGTGGTTACATAATTCATAATCAAGACTTAACATTATTTATTTTAGAAAAGCTCATTCAATCCTATCATAAGCCTTGCAGATGTCATAATTTTAAATGTACTTGCCTCCTTTTGCTTCTACATTGCCTACTCTTATGGAGGCATTTATAACCAATAATTATATTATATATAACAACTCTATTTTATATGAATGTGCTCTAAGTTGAAGAAATTTTTTGGTAAGAATAGGCTTTAATCTATTTGAAATCACTTTCATTATAATTCTATAGACAACATTGCACAAGTAATTGGTTTGAATTCACTCACTTTCCTAGGCATAATGACTTTTGGAGTCAAAGCTATAAAGGTGTGATTGAGAGGTTCTATTATACCTTGGCTATTCAAAATGTAGAGACATGTTGTAACAACTCTTTTGTTTACCATCTGCCATTGCTTTTGAAAAAAGCTGCTAGAAGTCCATCAGTTCTTGGAGTCTTTGTTAGACACATTTGCTTAAGTGCTATATTTATCTCCTCTACTGTGGAAGGCTCATCTAATTGGCTTTTCATCTCTTCATTCATGTTGTGCAAATTTTAATGAACTCGCAAGCGCACGAATCTATTGTAAAATAGATTAATTGTGACGAGTGTCGATCCCACGAGGAGGTTGATTTTAATTATGTGTCGAATTAATTTTCTTTTTAATGGGAACAATTAAATTATGGTGATTTTATTCTAAATTGTGAATTAAAATGACAGGAATAATTGAAAATGTAACTGTTATAATAAAGCACTTGGGTATCCGGATCCGCATCAACATGCTCCATGGGCTAAATATTCCATATTAATACCAATTAAATCATAAGGGGGGATTCCACACCTCATGAACCACTCTCCAATAAGTATGGTGCCAAGGGCTTATCGTGCCAAATAATAATAACCTTGTACTAGGGTGCTTGGGTATAACCAGTAGTCAGAATTAGACAAGACTATTATTATTTGTCGACGAAAAGTCAAAACAACCACAAATATTAGAGGGGAAGAGAAAGTAAATTTACCAAATTAAGCCCATGGAACATGTTGAGACTTCACCTTCAACCCAAACTCAAAAGAAATTAGCTACTCATATTTGAACTAGGAATAAAAAGGGAATTTTATTAAAATACAAAGAAACTACAAGAAGGAGAAGGAATTTCAGAAATCTAAGCTTAGAAATGAATTCAGGGGTGCCAAATTAGGGGGGGAGAGCCCCCTTTTTATAGATACATTGAGTGAATCGTGACCATCGGATTAAAAACAATTCGGATGCTCGAGGATTGCGCCCGTCATCGATCAGCGATCAATAATCAACCGTCAATCAAATCAACATTTGTGCGATGAACGCCCGCCTGAATAGTAAATAATCACATGTAAGCGCATGTACTGTACACCCGATTTTTACTCCACTGAGATGCTGCCACGTCATCGATCTACAGTACATAAGAAATTTAGTCCAATAAGATCGTGACACATCATCGGTCAACGCCACGTCATCGGTCAATGCCCCACAAGCAGTCAATCCATATAATTCGTCCAATTAGATACTGCCACGTCGTAGGTAGTTGCCACATCATCGGTCCGTATACATGAACAATGTTGTGAATAAATGATCTTGAAACGATGATCGTGCGTATGAACGATCTGATATATGTGTGAACAGTAACTTTTTCCTTTAATGCTCTTCTTAAGGTTTTCGACTGTCCTGAGTCCAAATATGACGTCCGTTTTGCTGTCTGATCACTCGTTTATTGTGAAACAATTATGATACCCCTAAAATACATAAAATACACAATTATAATAAAACACATATAATTAAATAACAAAATACTTAAATAAATAAAAGTAACAATGTTAGTGAGATTTAAAGTGTAAAATGACGATTTTTTCCTTTATAAATATACACTTTCTAACACTCAACAATTCATCTTTGGTTTGAGGCCTAAAAGAGCTACTACAATTTAATCTTAGATCAGACTTGATATTGTGAAAAAATCATGGTAAAATTTATAGAATTCCCCTACATTTCCTCTTCATCCTTTGTCCATTTGTCATCTCTATCCTCAACTCCCCTATCTTGTTCTTCCTTTTTCTTGCCAAAGCCTTATAGTAAAAGTATTTTGTGTTTTTGTCCTCATCTCTTAACAGTTAGCCCTACTTTATTGCTTCTAGTAAATTTCCTCATCAATAAGGAAATTATTGATCTACCTCT
Source organism: Aegle marmelos (assembly GCA_030449875.1). Lineage (NCBI taxonomy): Eukaryota > Viridiplantae > Streptophyta > Magnoliopsida > Sapindales > Rutaceae > Aegle > Aegle marmelos. The sequence goes on along the minus strand of JASUUL010000094.1, from coordinate 14,514,981 downwards.
CAATCTTTTTGATTTCATAACCATTTTCCCATTTTAAATTGTTTTGCTTTGCCACTTAAACTATTTTATAAGGCTATCCACTTTTCTCTTCTTTCCTTCAAACTCTTTTTTCCTGCATAGTTATAAATGCATCATAGAGCTCTTTACAACTTTCTTAAATTGTTAAACAAGATTTATACAACTAATCTCTCTAAATCTACTTTATTTTTCATCAACTATTCATTTGCACGGGTTATAAGAGCTCTATGTGCCTTCATAGCATACTCTAAAAAAGTTTTTTCTTATATACCCCAAGCCTTTACCTTTCTTTTTTCTTTTTTTACCTCTATTATAGTAGATTATAGTTTGACCTCCAAGACACTAGATTAATGGCTAATAACTCATAAAAAATTCTTTTAGTCTTCACTACAAAACACTCTATTCAGTCTTTCCTCAATAAGATGTGGTTTATATCTCTTATTTGACCATATGAATGAATACCCCTTATATCTTACATCCGTAAGTAGAGGAGGCCAAAGTACCCGACCTAACCGGACCCGACCCAAATTAAAAAATATTAGGTTCAGATCAAATCGATTTACATTAAAAATAAAATAAAAACAAAACCTAATCAGTACACACAGGTATACGGCACCCTACATACACACAGCACACAGTAGCATATAGCGATGCACACATATCACAAAAAAAGTCAAAGACACAAGTCACAAACACAAACTTACACTCACACATAACCATACCCAGCCGGTTAGCCGATCAACAGATCCAAGTCCCACCTCGTATGATCTACTACGGTTATGCCACAAGTTCGGCCAATTCCACTAATTGCTGCTACCGTGCTGCGAATCCAATGAGTTTTTGTAATCTGTTGTCACGCATCCAGCCATTCGAAAGCTGCTGCTGTAGCGCTCCACCCATTTACTGCTACTGTGGTCAATGATCTGCTACTCCAAGGCACAACATTCCTCATAACCCTAGTTTCTCCCTTTTGTGCTTTAGATCCAAGTTTTTCCCCTTTGTGTTTTAGATTTTGAAGCTTCCGCGATATATAAATATATAATATATATGGTTATTGCTTATTAACATAGCAAATTAACATTTAGATCTTAGTTTTTTATTATTGTTCTAAATTATAAGTCGTAGTTATGTATTTTTAGATGTTAGCAATAAAATCAAGAAAATTAATGTATCCATGATTTTTTTATGGATAGATTTTTATTAAATGTTAATAACTAAAATTTTTTTATTAATTATTAATAATTGAAATAATGTTAATTGATCATTGTTAATAATTGTTAATAATAATTAATAACTAATTTTTTTATGAATAGATTAGGACACTAAGTAGATTAAATATTAAAATTAAGTATTAATTACATACATTTTATAACTATAATTTAAATATGTGTTATGTGGTTATGTGACCTTAAGAGTGACTTCAACCTTAAAAAAATAACTATTCAATTAGTATTTATTGGTACGTTAATCGTTCGTTAAGTCATCATGTAATAAGTATAAGTAATTTGGGCTTGAAATTAAGGGGTTTATAATAAGAATTAAGACATGGATAAACAAGTAATATTATATTTTATGGGAAATTGATAATTGGGTATTATAAATTAATTAATTAATCATTAATTTCTTATTATTTCTTTATAGAATATGGACAATTTTAAATTTTCATATAGGCCACTACACATTTATACACTTAATTATATAAAAATATTACAATGAAAATGTCGAATTAAACATGCATCATAAAATTAAATTAAAAAATATTTGAATTGAAATTACTAATTAGATTATGTTAATAATATTTTTGTGTTTTGATTTTTAAATTAATAGCTATTAATTATTGTTTTGTATATTCAAATGCTTTGACATTAAGATCAAATTCAATAAATGACAATAAAGAACAAAATATACTAATGGAAGGATTTCAAAGAGGAAAGGAAAAGGCAAAGCAAAAAATATCACCAATGAAAAAAAGATCAGAGACTTATAATCATTTTACTTGACTAAAAAATAATCAAAACAAATGCAAATGCAACTATTGTAGTAGACAATATCGATGTTATCCAAAGTATGATGGGATTACAAATATGACAAAGCATATAAAGACATGTAAATCATACAAGACATTTAGGAAACAACAAGGTAGCAGTCAACAAAATTTGATAGTGAGGGTAGTGAAGAAAATACACGTAATTCAATTTTGGCTAAAGGATAGAGTCAAGATCTATATAAAAGGGCTTAACTAAAATGATTATTGTATGTGAGTTGTCATTAAGGTTTGCAAATAACAAAGGGTTTAGACATTTTTGTAGTGTAGCTATTCCACAGTTCGTTATGCCATCTCGAAATACTATTGATAGAGATGTTATGGAGTTAGTTTTAGAGAAAAAGGTGATATTGAAGAGTTTGATTTGGCAACAACAAATAGCGGGTGTCTTTTACAACTAATTTATAGACTTTTATTTAAAACATAAGTTACATAGTGATTATAACTCATTTTGTTAATAGTGACTGGTGTTTGAATAAGAGGATTATTAGTTTTAGCATGATCGAAGATAATAGAGGGAAGTTGATCGGCAAAAGATTGTGGCTTACTTACAAAATTAAGGGATAGAGAGGTTGTTTGCACTAACTACTAATAATGCCACTATAAATGATATTGCCATTGTTATGTCATTATACAATTGTTTGCGATGATGCATTTATGTTGGCAGGACAATATATGCATGTGTGTTATTATGCACATATTTTGAATTTGATTAATGTTTCAAGATTGGGTGAGTTGCATGCTAGTTGTTGAGTGCTAGAAAATGTATATTTATAAAGGAGAAAATCATTATTTTACACTTCAAGTTCTATTAACTTCTTTACTTTTATGTATTTAAGTTTCTTGTGAATTTAATTATTTGTGTTATATTATAATTAAGTATTTTACGTATTTTAGGGGCATCATGATCATTTCATAATAAACAAGATATCGATGATAAAACAGACGATAAATCTGAACTCATAACGGTTGAAAACCTTAGTAGGAGCATAAAAGTAAAGATGTTACTGTTCACATATACGGTACTTTTTACATATACGAACTGTTCATGGCACTATTCATGACACTATTCATATATATTGTACGATGATATGGCATTGATCGATGATGTGGCATTGACCAATGATGTGAGACCAACCAATGATGTGGCAGCATTTGATTGGAGGAATGATGTGGCGTTGACTGATAACATGGATTGACTGATGAGCTGTCATAATCTTTTTGGATAAAAAAATTTATGTACTGTTGACTAATGATGTGGTAGTATGTTAGTGGATCAGAAAAATATACATACATCATGCTGTACACAAGATAATAGCCCTGATGATGTGTGCAAACCAATCATAACTTGCCACGTGGCGCAATCCTATGCATCTAAATTATTTTAATCCGATAGCTAAGATTTACCCGTTGTATCTATAAAAGGAGGGCTCACCCCTAATAATAATATAGTAAAATATAATAATTAATTTTAAAATAATGATGGCATAAGTAATGACATAAGTAATGATGTAATAAGAGATGTTGTAGAGATATTAGAATTCTGAAAATTACCAAGATATTTATAGAGAAATAAAATTCCATCGTTAATCAAATGCTAAAGTGGTAAAATTCTAACCATCCATGAGCCTTAGAGAATCCTATAAAAATACCCTAACCCTTTCATTTTTTATAAATCCTAGAAACCTAATCTCTTTCTATTCTAAGTCAAAGCATTATTAATAAAGAAATTATCAAGTTAGAAAGGAAAGTTTCAGAGAATCAAGAAAAAAAGGTAAATAATACTTTACTTCAACTGCAATATAAGGACTTAAAGATTCAGCTATGTGTATACAATCGAAGTTGAGTTTTTAAAAAAAAAAACATGCTAATAAAGGAAAAATTAAAATGATAATGAAGAATAGGGGAACAAATTGTGATGTGCAATTTGTCCAAAATTGGTGAAAAATCTAACTCAAATTAAAGAAAAAACAAGCAACTGCTCTTATGGCTTTGATTTGGGATTTTCAGATTTAAGGCTTGTTTTGATGTTTTGATTTGATGAAACTAATCCCAACTAGTTGAGAAAGGTTTCTATTAGATTAGTTTTGTATGAAATTGTAAAGAAGGGCTAAGAACAATAAAAAAAAAACCTAGGAAATATTTATACCGTGAGAAAACGGTAAACCATTTTCTACAATCAGTATACTGTTAACGTCCAATGATCTTTAGGCAAGTAAATGGTCAGCCGATTAATGCTAATGGTGAAGACTTAAAAGCAACTCACTTGGTGGTTTTAATTGGATCACCATTTTATGAAAAATGGTTTGCCAATAATTTTTCCATGTCAGTCCTAGTTTTTTAATATAATTGGAAGTCATCTATTTTAAAAACGGTTAGCTGTTTATTTTAATTTAATATTTCACACATTTATTGATATATGACAAAACATCAATCCATTTCAAGATTATTTCATTAATAAAAAACTTCTTAAAAGCTAATTTAATGCATGATTTTATAAAAGCACATAAAAATAAAACATTCATAACTTAATATCAAACAAGGCTAAGTTATTATGCAATATGCACCATTCCAAGCTCATGCCTAATTTTAGTAAATTGTTCCTCATTAAGAGACCTTATAAAAATACCTGCAAGTTGATTTTACAAATTCAATTACAACATCTCTTTTTTGCATATGATCTCTTAAAAAATGATGTCTAATTTTTATATACTTAGTTCTAGAATGCTGAATATGATTTTTTGATAATTAATAGCACTATTATAATGTCATAGTCTCTAAGTGTTTGTTTTATCTATAAAGCTTGTGCACAATAATTATTAGTGGCAATATATTCTACTTCAGTGGTTGAAAGTGCAACTGAGTTTTGTTTATTACTAAACCAAGAGACTAAAGAATACCTACTTGTTGTTCTATACTTATTCCTCTTTCTTGTCTATCATTTTTATTTTCAGGTGGTGCATTCTTTTGTTTATCGTGTAAATCTTTTTGTAGTAAATCTCCATCTACATCATCATTAACAACAACTTTCTCTGTTGAGGAAGGGTTAAATTCATCAAAAGTGACATGCATAGATTCTTCCATAACTAAAGTTTTTTTATTATAGACTCTAGAAGCTTTGCTTAAGTTAAAATAACTAAGAAAAATACCAACATTAGTTTTTTAATCAAATTTACCAAGATTTTCTTTTGTATTCAAAATAAAATATTTCACCTAAAACCAGTAAATGTTAGGTTTTCTATCTTTCCAAAGATTATAGGGATTTTTATTAAGATGAATTCTAATCAACACACGATTTTGAAGCATAACAAGCGGTATTGACGAATTCGATCTAAAAATATTTAAGTAATGCATTTTCATTTAACATTATCTTAGCTATTTCTTATATAGACATATTCTTTCTCTCAACAACTCTATTTTATTATGAAGTTCTAGGTGAAGAAAATTAATGCTCAATGCCAAAATCTTTACAAAATTTTTCAAATGTAAAATTTTAAATTCTCCCTCATGATCACTTCTAATGCAATTAATAGAATAATTTTTTTCATTTTAAACTTTTTTGCATAAAATTTTAAAAGCTTCAGAAGTTATTAATTAAGAATAATACCTATATGAATCTAGAATAATCATCTACTATCACAAAAGTATAATACTTGCCACTTAAGTTAGCATATCTTGAAGGTCCAAATAAGTCTAAGTGAAGTAATTGAAAAGGTTTAAAGTAGAAATATGATTTTCATTTTTTAAAGAGGTTTAATTTTATTTACCAAATTAACATGCTTCACAAATTTTATCTCTTTAAAATCCAACTTTTAGAAGGTGCTTAACTAAATCATTTTCCGAAATCTTTGAAATCAAGTCTATACTTGCATGGCCTAGCCTTTTATACTATAACCAACCATTATCATGTAATGCTGAAAAATATTTATCATTGATAGATATACAATTTATATTAATTCTATACACATTTATACACTTACTACCAATAAAAAAAATCTTATTATCATATGCATTTTCAATAATATATTTTGACTTATCAAATATAACTCTATAACCTTTATCATATAATTGACTAATACTTAACAAGTTATATTTTAAATTTTTAATCAAACACATATTTTCAATAAAAGTAGAGGAATCATTACCGAATCTATGCCAACAATCTTTTTTTAGAATTATCTCTAAAAAATACACCTCTACTACTTTCAATCTTGGAAAAATTTGAAAACTAAGAATAATTTTCTATCATATATCTTGAATACCCACTGTCCAGTTACCATTTGTTTTTCTTTTTCTTTGAGCCCTGCAAAGGAAATTTCAAATTTTAGGTACCCAAATCTTTTAGGTCTTCGAGTGTTGGCAATGGTTCCTTTTGGAATCTAAATACCTTTTACTCCATAATATGCATTTCTTTTTACTAAACATATATTTTTTATGTGACTATCTTGATTACAATAATGACACACAATTTTATTATTAATAGAAGCACTCTTTACAAAGTAATTTTTATAAAATTTCTATTTCAAACTTGCTTATAATTAATACCTCATTTGACAAACACATATTTTTGTGAATTAAGTAAGTTATCCAACATTTTTTGCCTATTTATAAATTTTAAAATAATATCATTAAGTTCAATGTTCTTTTTTCCTGATCATTTCATTTTTTCTTTTTTAAATCATTTACATTTGATTATATATATTCATGTTAAGTGGTAGGTTTTTGATTTGATAATGCAATTTTATCATACAATGTTTTATTATCTAATTCTAATCCCTTAATCTTTTCATTCAATGAATTGTTACATTTTTGTATAACATCATTTTCATTTAAAAGTTCTAAATTTTCTTTTAATGGCATACATTCTTTTTACTTATTCTTAACCAATCACAATTTAAATCCTTAAAAGAATCATACGATTCATCATAAGTAAGAAGATCATTTACTTCATCAAGTTTATCATCTCTAATTACCATAAGTGCAAGATCTGACATTTCTTGCGAATTTTCTTCATCACTTGAGTGTCCATCGTTGTCATCCTAAGTAACTATCATTGTTTTCTTCTTGAGTTTACTGAGAAGTGGACACTCTGATCTTATATGTCCAAGCTTCTTATATTAATAACATATAATTGCCTCTTTTTCTCTTGGTTTTTTAGACCTCTGAATTTTCTTCTCTGACTAGGTTCCTTAAAGAATTTTCTGAATCTCCTTTCTAGTACGGTCATCTCCTCATCATCTAGCTCGCTTTCTTTATCATCTTATATTTTGATACTTTAAGACTAATGCTTTTGTTGTTTTCCTCATTTCTTCTCTCTACTGTCAAATCTTCCTCAAAAGAAATAACAGAGCCAATTAAATTATTAATAAATAAGACATTCAAATCATTAGTTTTCTCAATGGCTATTCTTTTATATCTTTATTATTTTAGTAGTGACCTTATGATTTACTTGACTTACTATTTGAGAAAGTCTTTTCTAAGGCTCCTAAAGTGTTTACTATGTTTGTAAAACTAGTATACAGGGAATACATACTCTTATTTTGTTTTGTTTGAAATAACGCATATTGCCAAGTGTATCTATCAATTTTAGACTTTTTACTTGATTAGTACCTTTATACATTACTTCAATTTTGTGCTAAATTTCATGAGCACTTTTACAACTAAAAACTCTATGAAATTCTTTCTTATCAAGAGCATAAAATAATGTACTAATAGCTTTAGAATTTAGAGAATCTTTTCTCTTCTCTAATTCATTCTATTCCCATGAAGGTTTTGAAATATTATCTTCTATTTCATTTTTAGTAACAAGCATAAAAAGACGATCACAAATAACTTTTCAAATTTCATTATCAAGAGCTTGCAAATAAATTTTCATCATAATTTTTCAATATAGGTAGCTATTTCCATCAAAAAATAGTGTCCTAGTTGTAGACTGTCTTTCTCTAAATGTAGAATCATTTTAAGTTGCCATTTCATCTTTAACTCTAAATGGTAAAGTCTAAAACAAGAGTACCTTACTTTAATACCAAATGAAATATTATTTAGGCAACTCAATAGAGAGGGTGAATTGGGTAATTAAAAAATTAAGCAAATTTAAATTAAAAATTAAATTAACCAATGCAATAAAATATGAAATAAAAAATTTAGATAGAATAAAAAATAAGAGATAGAGTAAGAGAGAGACAAACATAAAATTTTTATGTAGTTCGGCTATCCTTACCTATGTTCATACTTCCAAGCACACCAAACTTGAAGATTCTACTATTAAAGCCTTCAAGGCTTCACGATCTTGTACTTGACTTCTAAGGTATTAGTGTTCCTTTACAATTCGAGATTGTACCCAATCGTTTACCCCAAATATAGCTCAACACTTACAATCACTCAAAAATAAAAATTATAAAAAATATTTTCTTTCACACAATATAAATGACTATAAATACGAGTTTAATGTGTGAATAAATGAAATAAGAAAAGATTTAAAGCTCAATGTAAATTGTATTCTCAGTACAACGCTCAATACTAAATGTTAGAGTAACTATATTTGAATTTGAATGAGCTAATTCATAGTTGAAACTGAAAACTAGCAGTTATTAACTTCTTTCTTAACAATTAGTTCATCGTTAACTGTTATCGATATACCATTTTGACTAGCTTAAATGACCATTGAACTGAAATTTCAAATAAACGGTTCACTGTTTGAAGTTATCAGCTCACTGTTAAGGTCTAGAATCTTGAGAAGCAATTTTAACTCTATCATTTTTGCTAAATGGTTCAAGATTAGAGTATAATTCAATTCTAGAGATTATCAATTAACCCTTTCACCTTTATCAGTTAATCGTTTTCTTCCTATAAAACAATCAAAGCTTATCAATTATTGTTAAACGGTTTAAGATTAGAAATTAATTACTCTTTGAACCCTATTAGTTAACTATTTAAAATAATCAGTTAGCCATTTATCCTCAAAAACTGAAACTGTTTTAAAAACAATAACATACTTTTTATTAGTTAACCTTTTTCTACATAAATAGTTCACTGTTAATGTATGATTAAAAAATTTTATAATTCTTTATATACAAAGATTTTTTGATTTGACAAAAATGTTTATCCCAAAAATTATGAACATGTTTACCCTTATTTTAGAAACAGATTTATTAACAAAAATTCTCTACAATTTAATCAGAAGAACATATCAAGTTTTTTTTCATTAACATCAAAAATATAAACATATACATGTTAATAGAATAAACCTTATAAGACATACTTTGTTAAGAAAGAGGACAATGTTAAAAGAGTGAGCCCACCCGAATTGAAGGACTAGAAAAGTGTTGAAGGAATTGTGAAGTTTTTAAAGGTATTTTATAATGTCACAATTTTGTTTTTTACCTTTTTGACTATGACTTCTAAACTTTGTTATGATACTTTTGACTTAATTGAGAGTTCATTGACTGCACTAAAGAAAGTACAAATCCTTGGGTGTCATGTATGGCTTATAGTATAAAGAAAATATTTAATAAGTATTAGGAGTCCACGAGAAAGATATAGAATGTTGATTGTTGTCTCTATTCTTGATCCACGAGCCAAGTCGATTTTTTTAAACACATTTTTGAGATTATTTTTGGCAATGATAGTCCAAAATTTGAAGAAATGACCAAAGTAGTGAATGACTTATTAAATGAGCTTTACGATGTATATAATGCATTTTCTTCTAGTTCAACACCATCGATATATAGTAAGAGTGGTATTAATGGTAGCTATAAGGTACAAGTTCTTCTCAATGTACTACATCTAAAGTTAGTTTAGTGGATGTTCTTAGTGGTGAAAGTGATGACATTTTTTGAGTTTCTCACCCTTTCCTTAGATACACTAAGAAAGTTTATATTCAAAATAAAGGCAAAAAAGTACCATCTGAGATGGAAAAGTACTTTAAGGACCCAAACAATTTTAAACTTAATTTTTTGCTTTGATGGAAGTGAATGGATCAAAATATCCAGTTCTAAAGAAAATTAAAATGGATACTACTTTTTTTTACCCTATCTATAGTTGAGGCATTGATATTTACTGGAAATTAGTTATAATCTAAGTCGTTTGTCAATCCCATCTATAATCTTCAAGAAGATATTAACGAGTAAATTTTCATATAGAGTTATAAGAAGGTAATATTTTTATTGTATATTATATACATAATATACTTAAAATATATTATAACGTTATAAATAGTATTTACATGTACTTGAGTTACTAATTTTTTTTTTACATTTTAAAGAATTTATAAGATCACAAGCTTCAAAGTGGAAACAGTGAGCATTGATATTAGTGTTATAGATATTTAAAAAGTTTAGTGTTATAGATATTTAAAAAGTAACTTTTAATATATATTATTATTCATAATTTGATATTATATTATTAAGTTATTATTAAACTATAATTATAGTTGTTATATTTCTAAATTTTTATGTCTAATTATAAATTTGTAAGTTGTAACATTATAAATTTGTAATTGTTTTTGTTTTACCAGTTAAAGTTAATAGAATAGTATTGATTACATTATTGTTAACTTGATTTGGTGATGAATGCAATCAAATAAGCATGATTGACTTAATTTTTTTAATATATATAATCAAGTGGGTCGATGTGTGTGTTGAAGAATTTGCTAAACATATTATTTTTATTTGTAATTATAAATTTATAATGATATAATAAAAATTAGAAATATTATAACACTGCTTCAGCTCAATTGAAAATATGAATTGGATTTATTTATTTGTGCTTATTTTTTAGTTTGTATTTCATATGCAAAGATATGAATTTGGTATATTTCTTCAATTCTTCTCTTTGAGATCAGTATTTTAACTTATAGTACATGAATTTAAAGTTAAAAGTGCTTGCGAGGAGTAGTAGAGGAACTGAGGAAGCTTATTTAGTGTTCATGTTTGAACTTTGTAATTTGTGCTTCGGAACAATTTAACTATGTTTAAAGTTTGTGATTTTACATTTCAAACTTTCAAAGACTAGTGTGTAGGAATTGTGTTTTGAATAGAGACTAATAAATTATTAACTTTTGATTTTGTAAGTTCGTAAATTTTAACTTTTATTGAGTTTGAACTTTGTTGGTTGAACAAATAATAATCCTAGTCTTACCGTTCAGAGCAATAGGTAAATGTAATATACTATTCTAGCATTTTAATTTTATTCATTTAATTTCATAGCATTTTCTTTTGTTTTTTTTTTTGGTTGAAAATTAATAAAGACTACAATTAAGAAAATATCTTAAAACCAACCTAAACACAATAAAAATAGGAAAAAAAAGGCTTAAAATTACACTACACACGATTTCACCTTATTTGACCCGAATTTATCCAATTTAACCTAACTCAAATTGACTCAATTTAAACTGACCCAAATTGACTTGAACTAACCCGATTAGACCCAAACTCAATCCGATCTATTTTTACCCGAACTTGTTCTATCATAATACAATTCGAATTTATGACCAAATCTGAATATATTCAGATCGGTTTAGGTCAGGTTGAAATTTTGGGTTATATTTGAATTAATTTTTGTCCAACCTAATAGCCGATCGAGTTGACCCAAACCTTATTTTACCCCCTTCTATCCATAAGGTTACAATCTTCGATAGCATTTATAAATTCCAAAATATTATCTATGTTTCTATCACTTCCCCCTATCTTTTCGTGCAAATAAGGAATCTCATTGAAATCACCAACACAAAGCTGAGGATGAGCTGACAAACTTGCCAATCTTCTTAATAATGTGCATGGGTGTTGTTTTTACTAAGTTCCAAGATGTCCATACAACCTTGTAAATCCCTAGAGCCTGCCACATCTATTTTACATCATTGCATAAATATGATGGTTAGTCTATGAAGTGATAGTCATCTTAAAATCCAAGCTCCACATCATTGCCAATCCCCTGAGTGGTATCAGAGCCCTGTAAGTTATATAGTGGTATAGAAGTAAGGTTCTTAAGATTTCTTGAAGTTAAAAGTGCTATTTTTTCTATGGTTTTCTCTTCTGCAACTTCTGATTGTAATCCTATTTCACTTTCATCTACATTTTCTCTTTCAAAATCATGTCCTAAGCATGTAATTTCTAAGATAAAAAATCTTGAATAATATTTATATATTCTAAGCTAGCCTAAATTAATGAGCCTTCTATGCCTTTAATCAGTCCTTATCAATTGTATAAGAGTAGAAACCCTCTTATTCAAAGTATAAAAACTTTTATCTCAATTAAATGTCTCACTCTAAAAGAATATGTTCTTGAGATTCCTCCTGAATTACTCTTCTCTTGACAAAGAGAAGGTCATACTTACCTACATTTAGAAGGTGTTTGCCTTATCCTTACCCTCTATAGCCAAAAAGGTCTGCCTGTTATGGCTAGACTTGCTCTCTTTGACTCAAGATTTAAAGAATACTAACATGCCATTATAAGCACAGCTTGCACTACCTTACATGCTGATAGTGCTCTTCTTACCTTTTACCAAAACTTTAACTTTCTCTTTATGACCCAAACTTGTCTACGGCCTTGAAAATCCAAATCTAGCTTCAAGGCGCCAATGAGACAGTCACTTCTAAGATTGCCACTCTACACAATCAACTGGTGTATCGATTACAAAATCATGCCTTTGATCTACCTTTCTTTCAAACCTCTACTGAAGCCCTTATGATTTTAGTAGATAATTATGTTCCAACCATTGTTCAGATCTCAAGACAAATCTAAAAAGCTGAGTTCCTACAACTTATGCCTTTAGAATGGTTATCCAATTATGAAAAGTTTTACTAGAACTATTAACCCATACAGACAACTGAAGCCCAATTTGAAAAATAATCTGATGGAACTATTCTTCTTGGGTTTGAACCACTGAAAACCCAACTAGATAGAATCTTTTTCTTTTATTCTTCCATGATCACTTCAGTAAAGACCTCCCAAGAAAAATTACCATTATAGCTTTTACTTTAGATGGTTATCCAATTTATCCTGCAAAATTAGATAGTCACATTTTATGGGATGCCCTAAGTTCAGGAAACTATGATCATGACTGTCCTTATTCTAATGACTATGATTTAGAAGATGACCAACCATTATGTTGTAGATGTCATAAAAAGGTTATTTTCCATAAAGAACCTTGCCATTCTTTCCCTTCTCTTTCATCTGACAACCCAGATTCTCAAACTCTACTCCTTATCTATAACAAAAGATTAAGATGGTTAACTAAACATTCTTCCTCATGCAAACAAGAACACCTGTCATTTACATCTTCTGCCTCTACTCTTTTTCCCCAAGCTTGCATGATGTTCTCATCTTTTTTAGCCTCTTTTCAAGATAGTTTTCCCCCACTGGAAAAATATTCTGATCCTCAAGCCAAAGTCTATTATGCAACCTTTTATGCAACCAGTTGTTTCTCCTTCGGGATAAATTGAAAAACCTAGAAACTTTAAATCTGTCCTTAATTGGTAAACTTAAAATGCCACTGTTCAAAATTGAGCTTTGAATCAATTACACAATTAACTAGATTGTGCAACCAACCAAATCCAACATATAGATCATAAGTTTGATAATATTTCAGCCCAACTTCAACAAATGTATCTTGATATATAACAACGTATTATACAGCTTCATTCAAATCTCTGTACCATGATCCAACAAAGGTACTAAGGTCCATAATTTGACCCAAAAAAAAGCTGAAATCAGAAATTTTAAAAGTTGAACTAGCTCAAATAAATTCAGAAAAGTAATTATCCCCTCTTGCACCTTCATCTCCACCTCTTGTTTTTCCTTTCATTTTTAATATATATTAGTTTTTCTATACTCTACTAAGGCCTACAAATTATTCTTGACTCTTTGGCATGACTTGTACCTTTTTTTAGAAAAAACCTTCTCCCTAAACTACTTCTCAACCTTTTCCCAAAACACTTGTTTCCATACCAACTACTGATCCCTCTTTCTCATAGTCTCCTCTTGAAACTAAGACACATAAAGATAAGCAACGCATGTAACAATTGTCTTCCTAAATCATTTTCCATGAACCTTCACTAGAATTTGACCTTTCCAAAGACATGAATGATTCATCAAAATCTAAACTAATCGAAAATACTTCATAAGATGATTCTAAAGTAGAATATGCTGATGTAACTAAATTGCTTATGGCTACCCCTGCAGATCCTCTATCTTTTCCTTCAACCGACACCATTGAGCATTGTTGTTAAAGAAACATATGAAAGCCTAATTGAATCTAGTGCCTCATTACATGATACTCCTGCTTCTAAACCTTTCAATGGTCTCTGGTTCACTTTTGATGATGTTCTTAGGATTAAGTGGAATAGCAGATTTTAAAAATTCATAACCTAAATTAATGTTCAGATGATTTGACCTGGTACTGTTACTCAAATAGTTCTATGTGAATTCAGCTAACGTTTTACTAGTTCTCTATGAGATTGGTTTGAAAGTCCTAGACAATACAGAGAATTACAATACATCTAAGCTAAAGTTTCAATTGCTTTAGCTGTTATCTATGAGCAGTTTCTTGAGAACCCACTGCAGCCAATAAACTTATAAGAAAACATTTCCTTCAGTTGAAGTATTGTTCTCTAGAATTAAGAGATCTTGATTTCCATTACAAACACATATCAAGGTTATATTATAAGCTCAACGACTATAATGATCCAACCTTATAACATGTATTCATTGCTTCTTTTCTCAAAGGACTCCAACTTAAAATACAGAGACAACTTTACACTCACTAGCTTGATATTGCAAATCTACCCTTTGGAAAAATTTATCAACTTGCTGTTCGTAGTGTTGAGCGCATGTGTGAACAAAAAAAATTTTCAAAAACCTCATTCAAAATCGCCAACCATTCAAAATTGCTTAGCAAAAACGTCATCTCAAGATCAAATATAAAGGTGATAAAGATTGTCTTTGTATAACCAAAATATATATATATATATATATATATATATCATTTCAAATCTTTTTCTTCCAAACCACACAAGAAACACAGACACAGCCACAAATCTAAACCTTTCTAATTCTTCTGACACAAGAATCCATCTCGTTCCTCCAAAATAAAGAACAGTAGATGCTTCTTTGCAAGGAAAAAGGTCGCTTTACAAAAAATAGTCCCAATAGACCTGCTAAAGCTGTTCGTATCCTCTAACATCTTCAAAGCCTATCTATTCTCCTTAATCATGATGAAATTGAGTTCCTCTTCTTAAAACAATCTGAATATGATGATTTTACTATCTTTATATTAGTAGAATCAGATATAGAGCCACTCAATGTTTATACCATTCACACCATTCAGACACCTGATCTAAGATTTTTATTCCTCCATATCAACTCCAAATCCCCCCCTTTAAATATCATAAACTTCTTCCCATCATAGGATTTATTAATACTGGTGCTCAAAAAAGTATGTTAAATCTTTTTATTCTTTCAGTTGATCTTTAAACATATCATGAAGAATATTTTAAAGCAACTGATGGAAAACTCTTCCGTATAACTCTTATCTCCAAACATCTAATTAGAATCCAACTTTTTTTCCTTGTATTATTTCAATCAAACTAATAGGTTCTGATCTCTTAATAAAGATCTATTTATTGATATACTTTATCAAGTCCCTTTTCTCTAGATTACTACTACAGGTATAAGTATAAAAAGTTGTATAAACCTTATATGGACATCTTATGCCTGTATTCTCTTCAAGATATTCCCTTTTTTATCAATTTATTATTGATAAACTTCTTCCATTATGTCCTCTGTCTCATCTTAACCCTTTATGGAAAGCCCTACATTTTTTATAAACTTTTTTTAAGCTAAATGAAGATATTAATCTAACCAAAGCTAGCCATCCGGGTATGAATCTTTCGAATCTTCTTTTAACCTAACAAGAATATGCCCAGTTATTAGCCAAGATCTTATTGAGCCTACAAAATCTGAATGGGCTTGCCAAACATTCTATGTTGAGAGAAGATTTGAATAGTTATAAAAATAAATCAATTAGTCATTCACTATTAACCCTTGAACTATTTCTGAAAGATGATAAATTTCTTCTGTTAAAAATTCATTCTTTGTTCATTTATCTTAAAGATGGAATAATCTTTTCTAAATTTAATCTTAAATTGGGATTTCGGCAACTTAGAATTGATCGCATTAACCGACCAAAAATTATTTTTTGCATTCCAAATGCTCACTACAAATGGACAGTTATGCCCTTTGGTCTCGAAGCGACTCCATCCTTCTTTAAGAAAGCCATGATCAAAAACTTTGGTCTTATACTTTATCATGCCCACATATATATTGATGATCTTCTTTTGTTCTCAAAAGATCATCTCAATCACCAACAACTTCTTGAAGACTTTTATCATATCATTGCCCAGCATGGTATCATGATCTCAGATACTAAAATTTCTATTTGTCAATCTTCCATCTAATTTCTTGGAATGATCTTTGAAAATGGTTATTTTTATCTAGATCCTTATATAGCTTAAGAATTATTACACTTTCTTAACCAAAATCTCAGCAGTAAATAAATCCAACAATTTCTCGGGATTATCAATTATCTTTGAGATTATCTTCTACATGTTCCTGTCTACACCACTTCTTTATCTCACTTTTTGAGAAAGAATGCTCCATCATGGAACATTACTTATACAAAAACTATTAAAACATTGAAACAGATAACCCAAAAACATTTACTTTTAAAAGTCCACACTACAGGTCGAAGGATTTTATAAACAAATGCTAGTGATGAGTATTGGGGAGCTGTCTTTCTTAAGTTTATCAATGGAAAAGAATCTTATTGTGCCCATGCTGATGATCAATTCAAAGAATCTGAAAAACACTATCATATGATCTATAAAGAAATCATGACAGTAAAATATAGCATCATAAAATTTGAATTTGATCTTGTCAGCCATCACTTTTTATTAGGATTGATAACTCATCTTTTTTAAAGATTCTTTACTTCAAGAATAAAACTCTTCTTAATAAACAATTATTTTGTCTTAAAAATTAGTTTGCTCGTTATGAATTCTCAGTCCAGCATATAAAAGAAGATAAGAACTTAATCCCTGATATACTATCCAAACCTAACTCAACTACTATCATAACCTCTATCCAAACCATCCCAATGATTTATATGGCCTTTTCTCTTCCTACCTTAACATTAATCTAGAAGACTTTCCTATATAATTCACATTTACCTCTCTCCGACAAATCTAAGACTTTGCAAAAAAATTTTTTATCAGATACTTATCCGAATTCAGTAAAAAAATCCTTCTAGTTTTCTGAGTTTCTATCCAAAATGTCTTTTCTTACAAGTCTCACTTTACATCCTCCATAAGATATCACAAATAATAAGTACTAGTATTTATGGTGTTTAACCACTTTGTATGCCACACCCTTGATAATTCCTATTCAAGCTCTTCACTAACACTTGCATGATCTAGAAAATACAACCTCTATTTTTTGGACTCTTCTAGAGTAGTTCTCACCAATCCCCTAATAGCGACAACAACTTACTCTTATCACTGAGAGACATCACCTTCAACACTTCTTAGAGAATCAAATATCCAAGTTAACCTCCATCTTTATGGTTTATTGTCCTTATTTTCAACACCCAGTAACCAAATTATTTTGGATTCAAAATGAAGCTTATGAATGAAACACCATTTCCAGTCAAGACATACTAATACAAGACCCAGCACTCCTAACTGAGTTCAAAAACTTTCTTTTTAAGCTTAATCATACCTCTTTAGGTCCTCATCATAAAAGTCTTCTCCATACCAATTCTAATTTCTTCCTCACTAAGTCATAGCAGTGGTCTTTTTTTTAAAGAGAAATATCCTAATTCTAAGATACCTAGGACCCAGCACTTCTAATTGAGTTTAAATATTCTATTCCAAGATATCCAAGACCCATGGGATGGTTTTATTTCACTACTTTCATCATCTGTACAATTAGACAATCATACCAACATGGAAATAGACAAACTATCAACATCAACCTCCACTCAGATGGACCTTATTGACATATTTTACTCCAAGAATCCTGAATATAAACCCTTTGGTGAAATAAACAATAACGTAGACAACCTATCTCCCTCACATAACTTTTGAAGTAGCAGCCCATGTTTTTTTCATGTGTTCGTTCAATATCTTGTAAAAGTCAAGCTTTGGATACTTTACTTTGTTTTTATTATATAAAAGTCTTAGTCGGTGAGCTTTGTGTAGTCTTTATTCTCTATAATAAATAGTTTACGAGACCCTTGTATCATAAATGATAAGGCTCAGCCTTATCTTCTCCCTTGTATAATGTGTGCGAATAAATGAAATGCAAGAGTTGAATTGCTTAAGAAAAACTCTCTTCTCTCTTCGTGAATTTATAAGTTCTCTCCAAGCTTCTCTATGTTTCTAAAAAAATAGAAATTATGCTTCTTTGTTCATCTTCTTCCATAGTGAGTATGTTCTACAGTTACCTCTCTGAAGATCTTGTGTAACAAAAAGTCGAGTCCATGTTTATATTCTTGTCTTTAAGTTCATAGATCAAGTTTCACCTGAATAGACAAAGGAGTGATTGAGCGTAGGTGGTGTGTGATCTTTACTTTTGGCTTGAATATTCACTTGACTACTATGTATATCGACTGAAAACCCATGACATAAACTTTGATAGTCATTTCGAATGAAGGCTAAATCAGTTTATTCTGTTGGTATACCAAGTCACGTACTGAGTACTCCAAGTGGTATCCACTTTTATTAACACCAAAGCAATAATCATAATTTATTTTTTTATACTCTACTAGAACTTGCTAAACCATAAATTTTGTCTCACAAAAAAAAAAATGCCAAGTCTATGCATTCGAAGAACTTTTTATATGTTTGCGAATATTCAAAAATTCTCTAAGCTCTAAACATTCCAGCTAATTGCTTTATGGCTTCTGACAGGGCTGGTTCCTAGCCTCTGTCGTTGAGTCCATTAATCTTGTCATTGCCTTTCTTAAGAATTCCATCTCCTCTTACCTAGCGAAGGGGTTTTACCTTGATGTGGTTGGTTAAGAACTTGACTGGACTTTTCATTCGTTTCCTCTTGCTTTTTGGACTTAATATCATCACTTCACTACTAGCCCTTTTTAATCCAATTAGGCACTTGGTCGCTTTTTCTGTTGCACTTGGATTTTCAGCCTGTAGTTTTCATTTCCTCTTTTTAAACTTTCGAGTAATCATGCATGGGCGTTTATAACTCCATCCCAAATATTCAGGTCAACTGTTTGCTCCTTTTTGTGTAGGCTCATAAGGCCCATTTGATCAATCTCCTCATCGTTTCTCCTTTCCCGCTCATTTTCTTTTCCCTCCAGAAGGCTATTGGTACTAAGAGAGCTCTGATTACTTGTTATACTTTTGCTAATAGCCTTTTCATCTTCCTCTATCTGGTAAGTCATCATTGACTCTACATTTTGGTCTTCATTCCCAGCAGATGTTTCTTCTGTCCCTGGTGGGCTTTTTCTCTCCTTTTTATTTTCAAGCAATTTTAACGCTGCCTCCTTTTTGTATTGGGATTTAGCTTTCCTATGTCTATATTTTCTATTTCTTTTTAGACTTTTTTTGTTTATATCCTAAGAAACTGCACCATTGTCAGCTAGTCCCCTTTGCTTTGTATAGTTATTACCCAGCTCTCTCGAATCCTCTCGGATATAGGTCGACCTACTGCTACTACCCAGGTTTTCTGGATTTTTTTGTTTGCGCGGAGGTGCCTCAGGTCTAGGGCCCGCCTCTGCTTATGTTGGACTATATGTATGCATCTTGGTTGCTTCTGAATTCCATTTGTCTCTTCTGTAATTCCTTTGGCCCATAAACCCATAGGCTAGCTCATTTTTCGATTGAGACTTACAATGGATACATTCTCTATACTGGAGTCCAAAGTATCCGCAGCAGAAACAAAAGCCCGGCAGCATAGAGATGCCTTCTTTATCTTCATCATTTTGTTCCCTTCTGCATAATCTACATCATCTTGTGTCAGCACAACAACCTTCTCCAATGGCTTTGTTATATCAATTGAAATCCTTAACCTGATAAATTTCCCGATACACTCTCCTGATGAATCAGATTCAACTTCTTTAACTCTGCCAATTGACTCCCCAGAGCTATAATTTTCTCCTTATTCATTCACATTAAGTGTAATTTGTGGATTTAAACCCAAAATTCTACATGATTAAAATATTGTTTACTGGCATCTCCCATTCCTGATGGCTCAGTAAGGACAATGAGAGATCTATAAAAATGCCATAGACCGCCAGCTAGCACTTTTCTTTTATCTACTTCATTTTCGGACCTGAACAAGAAAATGTAATCACCCAAACTTTCAATCTCAACTTCTCTAGTTGTTCTCGACGCTACCTTCATTGCTATCTTCAAACCTTCTACATGGACTTCCTTATTATGAATTATCTTCCCCATCAAACATTCTGCCACAATCTTCGTGCCCTCTTTTTTCATTCTACTTTTAAAGTAGACCTTCCCTTCTTCCTCTTCACTTAATTGTATAGCTCTGCAACTTTTAATCAATTCTTCTGTGTCCATTTTAAACAAACTTTAAGGCCAGTAAACAAAGAAAGTCGACAAAAAATACCCACTTAAGAGTGACTCACTGGGTTGTGACAACTCTTGGTTAACTCTCATCTTTTTTGTTTTCAAAGAAAACCCAAAAGAGAGAGAAGCTTTAATCAACTTATGTGCAATAATTTATTTAATTAGTTAAATTGAAAAAAAATGGATGGGTGGTTGGAATTTCTCTTTTTTTTTTTTAAGGTAGGTTGTTGTATTGAAATATATTGTAACGAAATACTCTTGTCAACATAGGAGCTCTTGTTAATTAGATTATGATAGGACAACGTATGTTCATTGATGGAGAAACTTTAAAGTAGTCTTATAGTTTTGAAATATAAATGGTTGATGACATTTTCTTTTCCTTGACTGTCGAATATTTTCTTTGTTAATTATCGCACGTTTTTTAAGTCTTTTATGAAGAAGAATTACATTTTGCATAGTTTAACAATTGCTTTGAGAATTTAGAATTTATAGATTTAAATTGAATATATTGCTTATACTGTAGGACATCTAGCAGCTAATTTTCTTTCTATACCAGCCAAGATATATTTACCATTTGAGCAGTCCCATTTGATTTGATATTATCATTTATGTAGAAGGCTTCCTTATAGTAAATCTTTCCTATTCTGCTTTGGAAGTAGAATGGTGGTACTGTTAATTTGTATGTTCTTGCTTGCTGTAAAATGCAGAGAGATTTGCTCAATTTATTATATATATATATATATATATATATATCTTGGATTGGAAAGAGAGAGTGCAAGGGGGATCACATAGCCGAACTTCAAGGAAAGCTTTAGTTACAAAAGGTGACCTTATGGGTACCTCGATGTAACAAGAAAAAGTTGTGGAGCCGATTAATAAAGAGAAATTTACGAGAATAATCGTAATATTTTACGATTTTTCAATTTTATTCTTGAAAGTTTTTTCAATCAATATTAACTAAATAAGTTTTTTGAGGATCAAATTATCCTTATCATTTTCATTATTCCCTCTCACCCAAATTCTCTCTCTCTCTCTCTCAACGAACAAAAACCTAATATACATCGTCGGAGGCGAAGATCGATTCCGAAGTACCCCAATTACCAAATCCTAGATGAGCTATTACTTCTCTATTGATTTGTATTGTAATTTTCAGGTGTTTTTTAATTTAATAGTTGCTATTGTTGTTGTGTTTGTTGGTTGTTTGTTAATGGAGGTGGTGGAATTTTGTCGAATGGGGTGGAATTTCTTAATGATTTGAGTAAATTTGATTGAGATTTTAATCATTATATATTCTAAAAATTATATAATAAAATTGAACTTTAGATATAGGTTGTTAAGGTTGCATAATGAAACGAAATCTAGTGACAATAATGTGTAACAAAATATCACATATTAACTATTTGATAAAATTTCTCTTAGAAAATTAATGATAAGTTCTTGCACAATAGAGGTGTGATGGGTGAGGTGTGTGTATTTTTTTATTGATGAAGTGAAAAATAAAAAAAATTTAACAATTTAACAATTTAATTTTGTTTTGTTTATCAGATAAATTGAGAAATCAAGACAATATTCTATATAATTTGTACGCAAAATAAAATACTTGATTACATAAAATCGTACATTAAACAAAAATTAATAGTCCAAAAAATTTTCATTATGCTAATTGCAACAATACAACTAGTTTTGATTTGAAGCAATGGGGTTCTTACATCTCTTGCGGTATGACCCGATTGATGACATCGCCTGCATTTCACAGTCTTCCTGTTTACATCCTCACCAATAGAAGGTATTTTAAGCTTTGAACGACGACCAGGTGTTGGTGTTTCGAGTGATGGGTTAACCTTCATTTCTTGGATTTCTAATGGAACTTCCCATTCTTCCATGTTACCAACCGGCTCCACTGGTTGTGTGTTGTGCAAATTTTATTAAACTCGCAAGCGCACAAATTTATTGTAGAATAGATTAATGGTGACGAGTGTCGATCCCACGAGAAGGTTAATTTTAATTATGTGCTGAATTAATTTTCTTTTAATGGAAACAATTAAATTATGGTGATTTTATCCTAAATTGTGAATTAAAATGACAGGAATAATTAAAAATGTAACTGTTATAATAAAGCACTTGGGTATCCGGATCCGCATTAACATGCTCCATGGGCTAAATATTCCATATTAATATCAATTAAATCATAAGGGGGGATTCCACACCTCATGAACCACTCTCCAATAAGTATGGTGCCAAGGGCTTATCGTGCCAAATAATAATAACCTTGTATTAGGGTGCCGATTTAACCAGAGCTGTATCTAGACAAGACTATTATTATTTGTCGACGAAAAGTCAAAACAACCACAACTATTAGAGGGGAAGAGAAAGTAAATTTACCAAATTAAGCCCATGGAACATGTTGAGACTTCACCTTCAACCCAAGCTTAAAAGAAAACTAGCCACTCATATTTTAATTAAGGATAAAAAAGGAAATTTTATTAAAATACAAAGAAACTATAAGAAGGAGAAGGAATTTCAGAAATTTAAGCTTAAAAATGAATTTAGGGGTGCCAAATTAGGGGGAAGAGCCCCCTTTTTATAGATACATTGAGTGAATCGTGACCATCGGATTAAAAACAATTCGGATGCTCAGGATTGCGCCACGTCATCAGTCAACAGTCAACATTTACACAGTAACGCCGCCTGAATAGTAAATAATCCCATGTAAGCGCATGTACTGTACACACGATTTTTGCTCCACTGAGATGATCTTTGCCCGTCGTCATCGATCTATAGCCACATAAGAAATTTAGTCCAATAAGATACATATCATCCGTCAACGCCACATCATCATCAACGCCACATAAGCAAATCAATACCACATAATTCGGCCCAATCGATAGTCATAAGTAGTAGTTGCCACATCATCGGTCCATACATGATCGATGAACAAAGATCTGAATGAAACGATCTGCATGCGTATGAAACAAGAACCATATATGTGAATAGTGACTTTGTTCCTTTAATGCTCTTCTTAAGGTTTTCGACCTTCTTGAGTCCAAATATGACGTCTGTTTTGCTATTTGATCACTCGTTCATTGTGAAACGATCATAATGCCCCTAAAATATATAAAATACATAATTATAATAAAATACATATAATTAAATAACAAAATACTTAAATAAATAAAAATAGCAATGTTAGTGAGATTTAAAGTGTAAAATGACAATTTTCTCCTTTATAAATATACACTTTCTAACACTCAACATTGTGCATATGCCATAACTAATGATTCCTTAGAATAAAAATGCGAACAAAGCCTTATGTAATCCACTCGAGTTGTCAGACAAGTAGCAATTGCATGTGCACAAACAAGTTAATCGAGCTGGAATACTCTACAGGAGCATGTCTTATTATGTATGTCAACTATCCCTTCCTTAATACCACCACCTAAAACATAAAATCGACGCTGAGACACAGGACGGACAGTCATTCTTTCGGCTAAAATTCTTCTCTGAACTACTATCTCATTAGCCCATGTCGTTAGACGAGTACTCATCGATTCAGTAATATTTTTTCTATCATAAAACCATTGCTGCATAGTTTGTCTAAAGTGATCAATAAGATGAGTGATAAGAAATTTGCGGGGTTCCCTCATAAATGAATTCACACTTTCTGCGATATTAGTAGTAAGTATACTGTACCTACTACCTTCAAACTCAAACATTGCCCAATTACATGTACCCACATCATTTTCTAAGTAATCAGTCGCACGCGAGTGGAGCATCCACAACCCTTCAAGCTGTTTTTTGAATTCTTCATGTCTATATGTTTTTGCTACATTAATAAAGGCAGGCTCAAATTCATCCCAAAGAGATTTGGACACCCAGAATTTTGACTTAATATTGCCTTTGACATGATAGAAGCATACACCATGAGCTGCATTACAAAATACTTTTAAAACGACTCTCTTTATGGTAGTGCATCGATCAGAGATAATTACTAACTCTGACTTATCACCAATCACTCCATGTAACTTCGCCATAAACCATTCCCAAACTGCATTATTTTTTGAATCCATGACTCCAATGACTAATGGATGTAGTTGATTATTACCATCCAGACATGTTGCCACGAACATGCTTCTGCGATATAGCCCCTTTAAATGAGTGCCATCTACTACAATCATAGGCCTGATGTACTGCATGAAACTCTTGATTGAAGATCCAAGCGCTACAAAGTAGTATAAAAAATTGTTATTTCCATCCACCTTGAGATGAGTAACTGTACCCTCATTGACTTTGGAGAAGATATGAGAGTATTTAGGAAGTAAGTTGTATGACTTTGCAGGGTTCCCTCGTATTATTTCAAGACCAACTTCTTTAGCTCGATAGGCCTGCTAATATATTAATTGGACACCGTATTCCTACCGCATGTCTGCTCTAATATCATTAAAAGTGTATATTCGTTTATCTTGGATAAATTTATCTGCAATAAGATGACCAATAACTCAATTCCGTACTTGACGGACACCACTAGGCAATACGTCATTAGAACAAGTATGTATATTGTCAACTCTTTTCATAACCCAAAGCATATTTTGCTCATCTAAAGTTCTCGTTGCTCGAATACGCCATTTACATGATTCTAAACAACAGTGAGCCTCAAAACGTGTTGTTGTAGACCATGAAATCTTGAAATCAAACTTATTGCGCAGGGTAACTTTGCGCAATTCTATTATTAACTCATTCTTTTCAGCGAACAACATGCCCACACTAATACCACAAGAATTGTAATTTCTGACTAAATCTGGAGTAACCAGGTTTGAAGGCAAAACTAGAGTAAGATTCACAAAGGGATCAACTGATCTCCTCCTCCTAGAACGAGGGATTGGAGGAATAGGTTGGTTTTCACAGTTATTGGTAGGAATATCATACTAGTGCTCATTCTCATTATTGATAAGAATATCAAAATGACTAATGCCCCCATCATCAAATTCACTATTGGAGTTAACCCCGTGCATGATATTATATGGCTCTAAATAAGCATTATCAACTTCTGTATTGATGGTGTCATGAACAAAACTATCATTGATGTAGAAATCATTGTTGTGGTCTGGAGAATAATGCCACTCTAACAGTGGTGGTACCACCTCTTCTTCAATATTAGGAAAAGAGTTATTTACCCTAAATAAAGTTTCAATTTCTA
Source organism: Aegle marmelos (assembly GCA_030449875.1). Lineage (NCBI taxonomy): Eukaryota > Viridiplantae > Streptophyta > Magnoliopsida > Sapindales > Rutaceae > Aegle > Aegle marmelos. Next base: position 14,489,121 of record JASUUL010000094.1, on the reverse strand, counting down.
CAAATGGCTCAGAATATTTTATTCGAACTCGAGGAGATGTGGTGACAAATATAGGGATGCATCCATAATTGATCATATTAGACGCCATGTGCAATACAACCTTAACCATTTCATCATCTAATATGTCCATAGGCAGTGAACATGCACGATATACGGTGTTACTAGACCTCAAAGTTGTCTTCATCTCAAGACTATATTCGTTAAGATTTATCTGCAAAACCTCATGCACTCTTGTCAAAAATTGATCAAACGTACAATCTTTTCAAACTAAAAAAACTGTATTCTTGGCATTCACGTACTCCATACGCCCATTTGCCAATATCTCCCAACAACCATCATAACACAATTGAAGCACAATTGAATTCATTAAACCTAAAAAAAAATAAAAGAAAAAAGATTACACATTGTAAAATATAAATAAGTGAATATGCATAACATGTATGTGAAGTATATAATGATTCTTAAGTGCAGTGATTCTTATTGAAATAAATTTTTTGTTCAAACATATCATAGAATGAAGTATATAATGTTAGATTTGATTCGTCTCATCGCAAGTTTTGAAACGGTATATCATACGCCTAAAACAAACATACGTAGCTCATGTTATGACTTATAAAAATATTATAAATTCAGTGAGACAAGCAGTGGGACAGGCGTCTGTCTCACATAAATACAGAACAGTAATGTGAGACAGGCAGTGAGACAGACGATGTCTCACATAAATACAAAATAGTAATGTGAGACAAGCAGTGGGACAGACGCCTGTCTCACATAAGTATGTGAGATAGGCAGTGGGACAGGCGCCTGTCTCACATAAATACAGAACAGTAATGTGAGACAGGCAGTGGGAAAGACGCCTGTCTCACATAAGTATGTAAGACAGATAGTGGGATAGGTGCCTGTCTTAGGTACCTGTCTCACATAAATACAGAACGACTATGTGAGACAGGCAGTGGGTTAGGCACATGTCTCACGTAAGCGCAAAACCATTATGTGCAATAGGCACTTGTTTCACATAAGTTGGTGAGACAGGCAGAGGGACAGGCACCAGTCTCACATAAATACATAACATTAATGTGAGACAGGTAGTGAGACAGACGCCTATCTCACATAAGCACAAAACCAAAATGTGCGACAGGCACATGTCTCACAGCCTGTCTCACATAAGCACAGAAAGTTTAAGTGCGACAGGCACCTGTCTCACTTCCTGTCTCATTAACTTAAGTGAGATAGGTGCATGTCCCACTGCCTGTCTCACATAACCGTTCTGAGTTTATGCGAGATAGGCACCTATCCCACTACCTATCTCACCAATTTATATGAGACAGGCTGTGGGATATTTGCCTATTGCACATAATGTTTCTGTGCTTATGTGAGAAAGGTGCCTGTCTCACTTGTTCTGGGCTCTGTTTTTCGCTCGAGTTTGTTTGTCTTTTTTATTATTTCTCTTAATTGCTCAACTTAAATAATGTACACTATTTTATTGAGGAAAAATAATAATATTTACAAAAAAATAACTTTAATTTCAAACTAAATTTTCAATCTCAATATATTAAAAATTTATGTTATGTAGAAACATATACTGACCTTAACAAGTTCTCCCTAATTGATGATTATATCTTCAGTTATGTAATGTTTCTTGGAAAGTGTTGAAAATTTGTTGAGAGTGATGAAAACTCTCTAAGTGTATTGAGTGTGTTGAGATTTCTTTAGTTTCCGTTTTGAATATTATAAAGAGTGACGTTATTTAAAAATTTGAAGAACGTGATCAGGATAATTTCGTCTTAAATGTTCATCTTTGACTAGTTATGATAGAAAAAAGTTTATGTGATTAAAATTGAAAAATACAAAAAAATTTTGGTTATTTTTGTAAGTTTCCCATTAATAATGGCCACGGAATGAAGTCAATAAATGATTTTTTGTTACAATAGAAAGATTGAATAGGAATTCTGGATGGCATCTATAGGATGTCGGCAGTGATGCACTTTTTGTTTGTTTGACAGTATTTATTCAATTCGTCAGTGATGGATTTATTTTTTTCTTATGTATATAGGATATTTAGTAATAAAGTAGGATGATATAATTTTATTAAAGCATATGGGATGTGTAATGTGTAACAATTGCCTTTAATTTAGATTTCCAACTTGAGAAGATATGACTAAGGCGCTGTTTGTTTTTCAGTTTAAAGGTTAAATTTAATTTTTTTTAGATATTTACTTATTTTAGATTTTTTTAACTTTTATTTATTATCAAATAAGTTTATCTAAACAAAAAAAGTAAGAAAATTCACTTTTATTTAAAGTCTTAAATCTAAATAGAAAAATTTAATTTCAAATCTCAAAAATACAAATTTAATTTTTTTTGGACATTTACTAATTTTAGATTTTTTTAACTTATCATTTATTATCAGATAAGTTTATCTATATTACAAAAAAGTAAGAAAGTTTACTTTTATTTGAAGTCTTAAATCTAAATAGAAAAATTTAATTTTAAATCTCAAAAATAGCATTAACAATTTATGTATTTATATTATATGTATAAACCTAATATTTTTGTATTATCCTTGAAGTTAATTTTTTAATTATTTTAAATTTTTATTCACAAGGTTACATTAAGTAAATTAGAATATTGAACAAATTAAATTATGTCAATTGTGATAAATCAAAACTAAAATAACAATGTTGACTTTATAATAAAAGTTGATTTTATAATTACATCTTTTATTACAAAATTAAATTAACAGTGATGGTATTTTTTTTAATGCTATCAAACTAATCAACTTATGAAAATTACAAATTGTAAAGAACAAATACATACACCACTTAAAAGGATTTTTATGTCAAATTACTAGTTTTTAAATTTTTTATTTAGATGTTGAAAAAAGAAAAATAAATATGTCATTCAGATATTTTCATTTAGGTGTATTTAGACTTTAGATAAATTCAAAACTATTCAAATTTCAGATAAAAAAACAAATGCAACCTAATTGTTTATTTGGTAATTATCCATCATCAACTTTAAAAATACGCAATGTTTTGTTTCTTTTTTGTAAAAAATCCACTTGGTGTTATATTTTTTTACACTTGTCCATTGTCATCTTCAAACTGTTAAAGAAAACTAATGGAACATTGTCCAAACTATGTTTTTAAAGTATAAATAAAATTATCATTATACCTTTATGGCATTAGCAAAGTTTTAATAATTTGAACATGGTAATGGATAAGTGCAAAAAAATATAACTTCAAGTGGAGTTTAGCCAAAAAAAATAAAATTATGTATTTTAAAAAAATAAAAAAAAAGACAGTGGATAATTGCCCTTTTTTATCGCATACTACTAATGTTACAAGCAAAGATAAAAGCGTAGAACTGAAGCGTATAAATTTAAGATTGAATCATAAGTCAAGAATGAAGCATACAAATCTAGATTGAAGCGTTACGTTATCAAAATTGAAGCCTAAACGTCTGAAGTCAAACATTTGAGAGAATTGGAAGTCCTTAAAGATATTAAATTTAATAGAGATAAAATTTTAAACCCTTAATATATCTAGGGTAAACTATTTGTCATGTATCCTTGATGAGCCATGGGCTAGTGCAACACAATCAAATCTGGCAACAATGCATCCACTCAAGAGTAGGTCAGACAAAGTAATTCAAAAGTGAGCACCATTGATTGGTCACGTTCAAGTCTAACTGAATTATAAATTACAATACATGTAACATGACCGGATGTTGTTCCACGTATTTTAACAAAGAAAAAACAATGGCAATTGTGATATAAAATAATCTACCGAATAACTTTACAATTGATAAAGGCAGATGGAAGTTTCACCAGTTTATAAGGCCGCACACAACAAGTTCAATGATGCATGGAGAAACAAGTTCAGAAATTAATTTTATAATAATTATCACTAATCTACAATTAATTAATTTTATCTAGTTAATTAAAGACATGTCAAAATTCTGATGTGTGTGTGTGTGTGTGTGGGTGGGTGTGTAGAAATAATTTCTCTTATAATTATTATCAACTAATCAATAGTGAAAACAATTTTATCTAGTCATCGACTTAGCAGCTGGGCAACAGTTACGTTCCCTACGTTTCCAAAAACCACGGGTGGTTTTCCCTCCAAAACGCTGGGCTTCTTTGGATTTTAATAAGAGAAACCGCTAGCTCAGCTACCAGAGTTGCTCTGTCGCGAAGTGCCTAAATCCCTATTTCGTCCCCATTTAATTAGCGGTTTTGTAAGGACATAAAAGTAATTATACTCTACCCAATAATTGCTACTGGCCAGAGCCAGTGGTTTTGTTTATTTTACCTTTTTCCTTCTGTGTGCTCAATCAACTAAACCATTAACCAAGTGCGAAGTCTATATAATCTATATATATAAGAAACCTCTGCAAATCGTTTACTCCATCAAAGCCAAACCAGATCTTTAACAAGAGTTTTACCAAGAGCCAAAAAGAGAAGGGCATCCGAAGTGAAGAATATATAGAAAATTAAAAATGATTTCAACAAGCAGATCATGGATGGTAGCAGCAAGTGTTGCAGCGGTTGAGGCCATGAAAGATCAAGGGTTCTGTAGATGGAACTACACCCTCAGATCATTACATCAACACGCCAAGAACAGTATAAGATCATCAGTTTCTCAATCATCAAAGAAGCTTTCCTCTTCTTCTTCTTCATCTTCATCTTCTGCTGTGGTTTCGAGCAAATTGATGAGAGACCCCAAGGCCAAGCAATCAGAGGAGTCTTTAAGGACAGTCATGTACTTGAGCTGCTGGGGTCCGAATTGACTAGTCACTGTTCCCCAACTCGGTTTGGTGCCGAGAGTTCTGTGTCATTTGTATATTGTAATATTAGAATTAGAAGAGCAATTTTGCTTTGTATAACACATACTAATTCAAAAACTCTTTGCGTGGGGAATTTTGTCCACTAAATGATGCATGTTATTAAATGTTGTTTTGCCTTGTGTTTTATTTTGTCGTTTGTAGAATTCTTATTCACTGGCCTTGGTCAGAAATATTAATGGAAAGGGCCAAAAAAAAAATTCTCAAGATTTGTTTTTGTTTTATTAAAATTTTTCTTTTATTTCGGGCGTATATGGTATGCTTATCTATTCACTATCCAATTTTTTACTTTTTCCTTGCAGCTTTTTGTTGTTGGAAGTTTAAAGTAATTTTTGGCCTCTAAATAATATTATGATTCTTTCTATCTTTCTTTATTGATTGTCTTTTCATATTCGACTAATGTGCAATAATTCAATTAGAATTAAATGAAAAAAAATGAGGGGCTGCTGGAATTTTTTTTTTTTTAAGATGGGCTGTCGTATTAAAATATATTGTAATGAAATATTCTTGTCACACATCACATGGTAATTGATGAAGAAACTTTGAAGTTATCTTATATAATTGAAATGTAAATGCTTCATGATAGTTTCTTTTCCTTGACTGTTAAATATTTTCTTTGCAATTGTCGCACGTTTTTTAAGTCTTCCATGGAGAAGAATTGCATTTTACAGAGTTTAACAATTTCTTTGAGAATTTAGAATTTATAGATTTAAATTAACTATACTGCTTGTAATGTACGACATCTAAAAGTTAATTTTCTTTTTATACCAACCAAGATATATTTACCATTTGTTAAGTTATTTGAGCACTCCCATTATGTAGAAAGCCTTCTTATAATAAATCTTTCCTGTGCTTTGGACGTAGAATGGTGATACTGTTTATTTGCGTGTTCTTGCTTGTTGTAAAACGATGAGTGATTTGCTAAGTTCTAATATGTTTTTATTTATTATTTATTTAATTGGAAAGAGAGAGTTCAAGAGGATCATGTTGCCGAATTTCAAGAGAAAGCTTTAGTTACCAAAGGTGAGTTTATGGGAACCTCGATGGAACAAGTAAAATTTACGTTACGGAATAATAATGATCACACGCAATGAGGTTAATATGTGAATTTAGGTTACAATAGAAAGATTGAATAGGAATTCTGGATAGCATCTATAAGATGTTGGTATTGATGCATTTTGTATTTGTCTAACAAGACTTTTTTAATTCATCAGTGCTGGATTTATTTTTTTTCTTATGTATTTAGAGATTTAGCAATAAGAGTAGGATGAGATAGTTTTGTTAAAGCATTTGGGATGGGTGATGTGTAATAGTTGCCTTTAATTTAGATCTCTCACTTCAGACGATAAGACCAGTTGTTTATTTTATACTACTAATGCTACAAGTAAAGACTAAGGCATAAAACTGAAGCGTAACCGAAGCATATAAAATTAAGATTGAAGCATACAAATCCAGATTGAAGCCTTACAGTATCAAAATTAAAGCCTGAACATCTGACATTAGAAATGTGAGATATTTCGAATCTCTTAAAGATGTTAAATTTATGTAGTATTTACTTCCTGAATTAGAGAATCGAAATTTGAAATCAAAATAATTAATATTGTTTACTCACAAAATAAAGTTAGGAATCGAAATTAGAATTGTAGGATCTATCACAATATGAGAATGAGGAATGAGAGACATATTCTTAAGGAGAGGATTAGGAATGAATTTTTATTTTCATGATTGACTATATTATCTTTTCCAAAATTAAAAATACCTTCTTTGTCCTCATTTATTATTAATTAATTAATATATTATTTATATTAATTATTAATAATGATAGTTTTTAAATAATTAATATATTATTATTTATTTATTTATTGAATAATTATTAATATAATTATTATAATTAATTCATATATTATTAATTAATATAATTATTACTATTAATTAATTTATTAATATATTATTGTAATAATATATTAATAATTATAGTTCTTGAATATAAATTAAAAAATAAAAATTATTATTATTATGGAACTCAACTAATGTTGATGTTGTTGTAGTTAATTATTTTTATTTTAATTATTATTTATAATATAAAATTTATTATTGTTGTTGTCATTGTTATTAATTTATTAATTATTACTATTTTTTTATTTATCATCATCATTATCAAATCACAATAACTAGCAAAGGGTAATTTTACAAATTATTAGTTATAGTATATTATTATTAGTAGTAGTAGTAGTAGTAATAATAATAAAAATCACAATAATAATAATAATTTTTATTATAATTAACTAAAGGCATTTTAGTGCCTTGCAATAATTCAATTTATTCTAATTTTGATTTTAAGATAAAATGAATATATCAATAAAATTTTAACCTATTTCTATTTCTATTTTTATTTTAATTCATACAATTTAAATAAATAATTTATTTTTATTTTTTCTATTTTCATTCTAATTTATTCATATTCTGACTCATTCATTTTAATTTATTCATATTCCAATTACTATAGAGTAAATTCAGTATTAACGAAGTCAAAATTTGAAGCTCATGATATATCCGAAGAAAACTATTTGTCATGCATCCTTAATGCGGATATTTACTTTGATGCCATAGCTTCTGCAACACAATCAGTTCTGGCAATAATGCATTTGCTCAACAGTATGGCAGACAAGCCAATGCAAATGTGAGTACCCGAGTGGAGGCAGTTGATGAATCACCTTCTAATTTGACTAAGTTGTAAATTGCTATAAATGTGACATGACCCGACGAACGTTCCATGCAATTTTTTTTTTTTTTAATATGATGGCAATTGTGTTTTAAAAAAATAACCTGAGTTGTAGTCAGGTGCAGCTAACTTTTGCTTATACAGTCATTTACTGAATAATTTTATCATTGATGAAAGTGCCTTGGAAGTTTCGCCAGTTAATAAGGTCTTACACAACATGTTCCATGAATCATAGAGAAATAAATTAAGAAATTAATTTTATAATATGCAAAATTGTTTTTACACTTTTTTTTTTGTTGTATGTGTATTTAATTATTATAAAATTTTATATTATTTTTTATATTATTTTTATTTTTAAATTTATATTAATTAATAATTTTAATACTAAAAATAACAATTCATAACTAAATAAATTAAAAGATTATTTTATAATAATAAAATTTTAAAAACATTATAATTATAAAATATCTTAAATTTGATAAACAAATAAATCTGAAAATTTTTAAATAAAATTATAACTATAAAAAATTAACATATTGTGATTTTAAGTTTTTATAATTATTATTTTATTTAGTTTTGGTAATTAAGTTAAGAATAGGAAAATTTACAAAAACTAACATAGAGAGCATAGCTCCTCATAATTATTGTAAACTTTCCCATTATTAATATTAAGAAACTTTCTTACACAAATTAAATAAAATTATAATGATAAAAAATTAACATGATAATTTCTAAATGAAATTATAATTCTAGAAAATTAATATATTAGATTTAGGATTGTTTATTTTATTAAATTCAAGGTATTCTTTTAATTATAATTTTTTAAAATTATTTAAAATAAAATATATTTTTTAATCTATCTAAAAATAAAATAATTATTTTTTAATATCAAAATAATTCATTGATATAAATTTCAAAGTATAAATAATATAAAAAACATGTCAAAATTCTGCTGTAATTCTACATATATATATATATATATAATAAAAATAATGTAGAAATAATTTCCCTTACCAACTGATCAATGGTTAAAATTTTATCTAGTCATTAACTTTAGCAAGCAGGGCGACAATAACGTTCCCCACGTTTGCGAAAACCACAGGTGGTTTTCACTCCAAAACTCTGGGCTTATTTGAATTTTAATACGAGAAACCACTAGCCCAGCCACCAGAATTACTCTGTCGCGAAGTGCCTAAATCCCCATTTCGTCCCCATTTAATTTGCTCTTTTGGGAGGACATAAAAGTAATTGTACTCTACCAATAATTGCCGCTGGGCCAGTGGTTTTGTTTATTTTACCTTTTTCCATCTGTGTGCTCAATCAACTAAACCATTAACCAAGCTGGAAGGCTATGTAATCTATATAATTTAAGAACCCCAGCATATCGTCTACTCCATCAAAGCCAAAACAGATCTCTAGCAAGAGTTTTACATAGAGCAAAAAAGAGAAGGGCATCTGAAGAATATATAGAAAATTAAAGATGAGTTCAACAACCAGATCATGGATGGTAGCAGCAAGTGTTGCAGCGGTTGAGGCCATGAAAGATCAAGGGTTCTGTAGATGGAACTACACGCTCAGATCATTACACCAACACGCCAAGAACAGTATAAGATCATCAGTTTCTCAATCATCAAAGAAGCTTTCCTCTTCTTCTTCTTCATCTTCATCTTCTGCTGTGGTTTCGAGCAAATTGATGAGAGACCCCAAGGCCAAGCAATCAGAGGAGTCTTTAAGGACAGTCATGTACTTGAGCTGCTGGGGTCCGAATTGACCAGTCACCGTTCCCCAACTCGGTTCGCTGCCAAGAGTTCTGTGTCATTTGTACACTGTAATATTAGAATTAGAAGAGCAATATTGCTTTGTATATTACATAGTAATTCAAAGACTCTTTTGAACATTTTTGGTCCTTTTTTGCTGGGAAGGATGCTAGTTTGAGATTTCATCAATCTCTGTCCCCATATAACCTTACGCTTGAGTACTAAAAGCATACAGCAAGATTAAGCTGAAGACTTCAATTTTAATTTTTTAATCATTTTTATTTATTAACATTTTTAGTGGTTTTTTTTTTTTTTTTTGGGGGAGAAGGTCTTAAGGATTTCTTACTTGCAATCTGTTGAACACAAACGATCTATTTGGCTATCGATTGACACTTCTAAACCTGCTAGAACCAGTTGTTTAATGAGTCAAATCATACCTTAAAGAACCTTACTATGTTCATCTGTTAGTCCAATAAAGAGTGGAAGGAAATTCACAGAGAAAATACGAAACACCATCAACATATATTGTATAAATATAAACTATATTTGCAGCGGCGCAGACAAAGCACAATTTGATCTTATAATTGCTATAACAATAACCTATGAGCATGGTAGGAATGTTGAAGACTAATAATTTTAGGGCTTGCGGAGAAAGGAATTTGAGAGCAAATGCTTCCAATTCCAACTTCCATGAAAGTCTTATCAATGACAATGATGGTTTTTAATAATTCATAATGGTCTTGTGATTTAGTAAGGCTATTAGATAAAATAAATTAGAATTATTAGGAATTATAATATTTAGGATAATTTAGTATTTAGTATTTTAGTAGGATTTATCTTATGTTCATTGAGTTTATTTGAGTTATGTTTATAATTATAGCCTAATTAAGATTTAAATTGTTTATCTTATTTTATTAAAAATAAGATAATTCTAATTAGTATAAATAGATTTGTTATTTTTATTTCAAAATACAAGTTTTTTATTAATAATAATATTTAATATTTTTAATTAAGATTTTTTTTAATTGTGTGATCTCTCTTTCTTGAGTTTTAAAAAATGTATGTTATAACGAAATTTAGTAACACTTTCGTACTGTGTCAAGTAGTATTAAAATTTTTCTCTATGCTAAGCATAGCTTTCTTATCTATCAACCACCTTCTTTACACAAATCCTATCTCCATCATCATCAATCCTACCACCAACTAAAAAAAAAAAAAATCCACCCTCATAACCACCACACAAGGTTGCCATTACCATCGTTCTTCCTTATATCTATCAATCTCCACCACCATTGCAACCAGAAAAAGCCAACCATCAAAATCCAACTCATTTTGCCATCGATTCACTGCTTGTAGCCACCAAAAAACAAACCAAACAGCTATAACCCGCCTCAACTACTAATCAATCCATTGTGATTTGATAGCCACCACCACTACCTATCCGTTCATCATCATCAACCCTTTTTTTCCAACCCACTCCTACTGCCAACCGTAGGCCATTTCATTGGAGACTGAAACCCACCCCTCAATTTAATTTTCCTATCAAACCATAACGATTTTAGACAAACCACCACCACTATGACACTCACCACTATCAAATCTTCCAGATCCACCTATCCTAGCCCACTTTTCCGATCACTGTCCCCAGAAACACAAATCTTTCCTTAATTTCAATCTTACCTAAATATTTTCTTAATTACAGTTTTACCTAAATTTTTTCTTAATTACATTTACCCTAATCTTTCCTTAATTACATAATTTTCCTATAATATTTTTTCTTTTAAAATAACCTAATAAAATAAAAAAAGAGAAAATAAAAAAATAATTGCCAGGGAAAGCAGTACTTCATTTGAAGGCCGAATTATAAAGGGAATAGAGCAACTCGAACAATCTCAAAATCATTCAGCAGAAGTATGGCGTAAAACAATTATAGCCCTATAATTGATACAAGTTCATATTACGGTAATGGAAGAGTCATTACTTGTAGTAAGATAAGAATTGAAGGAGATTAGACTTGCTAAAAGGAGTAATCAAGAAGCAAAGGGTATTGAAATTTTTTATTCAAACAATAATTTTAGTAATTAAAAGAAGATCAACGAAATAAGGAAAATAGGTAGCTTTAGTAGGAATACAAAAGTTACTCCATCTTTTCCAAGTTCTGACGATTTAGATGAAGAGGAGATAAAAGATACGCAACGAATAACACATCAAAGTGATTATTGCATCAAAATTGACCTCTCATCATTCAATGGACAACTAGCATTGAAGACTTTCTTGTTTGGTTATCAAATGTTGAGTGATTCTTTGAAACAATGGACTTTTCAAAATCCAAAAAGATTAAGGTAGTCGCAAATAAACTCAAAGGTGTTGTTGTAGTTTGAAGGGACAATCTACGAACTTCTTGTATGCTGCAGGGAAAAGGAATGGTCAAGACATGGTATCGAATGCATCACTTGCCAAGGGAACGATTTTTACTGCTTGACTATGTACAAACATTATTTCATCAGTATAAAGTCGTTAAAGAGCGAAAACAGTCGAAGAATATGCCCTTGAGTTTCAAAGGCTTATGGAACGAAATAATCTCTGCGAGACAAAGGCCCAGATAATTGGTCGATTCTTAGATGACTTGCACCCTAAAATAGAAGATTAACTTAGGTTACAACCAGTCTATATATTACAGAACGCCATTCAACTAGCCAAAAAGGTCGAAATACAACTTGAAAAATGAAAGGCTCGCAATCAAGTTATCTCACATTCATTTATTCTAGGCCAGCAACAAGAGCAGAAATATGAAGTTAATAAAGAAAAAGCTCTTATGGAAAACTTTGGGAAGCCAACTTAAAATAATAATGGACAAAATATATGGCCTACAGAAGAATCATCCAATAGTAACAATCCTTACAAAGTTCCTTGAGGCAACAAATATTTTTGTTGTTCCAAACCAGGCCATACATCAAATCAATGTCCAGAATAATGATGCAAAACAATTAATTTAGCAACTCACACAGAAAAAAATGAAGAGCTTGAAGACAAGCCATATGAAGACATGGAGGATGAGGAAGAATAGACATATCCAAATGAAGAAATATCACTAGTAATATAAAATTTGCTATACACTGTAAAGAAAGAATAAGACACTAAAAGACATAACATCTTTAAAACAAGATGCACAGTTAATAAGAGGGAATGTGATCTAATTATTGATAGTAGTAGTAGTGAGAATATAGTTTCTAAGTGTTGTGTAAATTTTATTGAACTCACAAGCGCACGAATCTATTGTAGAATATATTAATTGTGACGAGTGTCGATCCCACGAGGAGGTTGATTTTAATTATGTGCAGAATTAATTTTCTTTTAATGGGAACAATTAAATTATGGTAACTTTATCCTAAATTGTGAATTAAAATGGCGGGAATAATTAAAAATAAAACTGTTATAATAAAGCACTTGGGTATCCGGAACTGCATCAACATGTTCCATGGGCTAAATATTCCATATTAATACCAATTAAATCATAAGGGGCGATTCCACACCTCATGAACCACTCTCCAATAAGTATGGTGTCAAGGGCTTATCGTGCCAAATAATAATAACCTTGTACTAGGGTGCCGGTTTAACCAGGGTGGTATCTAGACAAGACTATTATTATTTGTCGACAAAAAGTCAAAACAACCACAAATATTAGAGGGGAAGAGAAAGTAAATTTACCAAATTAAGCCCATGGGACATGTTGAGACTTCACCTTCAATCCAAGCTTAAAAGAAAATTAGCTACTCATATTTTAACTAAGGATAAAAAAGAAATTTTATTAAAATACAAAGAAACTACAAGAAGGAGAAGGAATTTCAGAAATCTAAGCTTAAAAATGAATTCAGGGGTATCAAATTAAGGGGGAGAGCCTCCTTTTTATAGATACATTGAGTGAATCGTGACCATCAGATTAAAAACAGTTCGGATGCTCAGGATTGCACCACGTCATCAGTCAATAGTCAACAGTCAACATTTGCACAGTAACGCCATCTGAATAGTAAATAATCCCATGTATGCGCATGTACCGTGCACACGATTTTTGCTCCACTGAGATATTACCACGTCATCGATCTACAGTACATAAGAAATTTAGCCCAACAAGATCATGACACATCATCGGTTGATGCCATGTCATCGGTCAATACCACATAAGCAGTCAATACCACATAATTCATCCAATCAGATACTGTCACGTCATAGGTAGTTGCCATATCATCGATCCGTATACATGAATAATACCGTGAACAGTACCGTGCGTATAAACAGTACCGTATATGTGAACATTGACTTTTTCTTTTAATACTATTCTTAAGGTTTTCGACCATCCTGAGTCTAAATATGGTTTTACTGTCTGATCACTCGTTCATTGTGAAACGATCGTAATACCCCTAAAATATATAAAATACATAATTATAATAAAACACATATAATTAAATAACAAAATACTTAAATAAATAAAAGTAGCAATGTTAGTGAGACTGAAAGTGTAAAATGATGATTTTCTCCTTTATAAATATACATTTTCTAACACTCAACACTAAGACTATGGTTGACAAGCTACAACTTAAAACTCACAAACATTCTTCCTTTTATTGCATTGGATGGATAAAAGATATTGGAGAAACTAAAGTTACAGAGTAATGTCGCATTCCTTTTTCATTGGAAAATATAAGGATAAAGTAATACGTGATGTTGTCGACATAAATACTTGCCACATGCTACTTAGGAGACCCTGAGAGTATGATCTTAATATAGTACATCATAGAAAAGATAATACATACTGGTTTTATAAAGATAACTTGATGCTCCAATGACGTCAAAAGTAAAAGAAACCTATCTTTTGATACCAAAAGAGACAACTGAAGCAAAATTAGTGTCCAAATAAATCCAGTCACTTCTCACATAATTTTGAGATATTATACCTAAAGACCTTCCTAGCAAATTACCTCATATGAGGAATATTCAGCACCAACTTGATTTTGGAGGTAACTTACCTAACTTACTTGTGATTTAAATTAAAAGAGAATTTTTAATGGCTTGGCCCTCTAAGCCTGTAGTTTTTAAAAGAGCCATACACAAAAGCAAGAAGATATTAAAGTTCTGGTACTTTAAGTTTCAAGAAAGATTGATATGAAAGACTACTACAAGTTTCATCGCTACTCTACTACAAGCTTCATCCTCTAGATTGTCTTCATTTTTGCAAAACTCAAGGACAAGTTTTTGAAGAAAAGGAGATTGATATAGGAAGCATATTAGATCAAATAAATTAGAATTTATTAGGAATTATAATATTTAGGACAATTTAGTATTAAATATTTTATTAGGATTTATTTTATTTTCATTAAGTTTATTTGAGTTCTGTTTGTAATTATAGTCTAATTAGGATTCAAATTGTTTATCTTATTTTATTAGGAACAGGATAATTCCAACTAGTTCAAATAGGTTTGTTATTCTTGTTTCAAGATGCAAACTTCTTATTAATAATATTCAATATTTCTTAATTGAAATATTTTCTCCATTGTGAGATCTCTTCTTCTTGAGTTTTCAAGAATGTATACTAGAACGAAATCTAGTAATGTTTCCGCACTATGTCATCTTCACCCGAATGAGATTAGAAGTGCTTTAAGAGAAAAGCTATTTCTGAATCCTTGAGCTTTTGATGAAATTAAAAATGCCATCTACCTTAAATCACTCTGAGTGACATTTTTTCTTTTATTTAAATTTACCCATTTGACTACCTACTAATTTTCAATACAAAAAAAAAATAAGATCACATTTCATTTTTTTCACAATAGCAATCATTTTAGAAAATTTTAGACTAAAATACTCTTAAATTTTTAAAACTTCTCAAAACTATACAAACAAAATATTTTTTCTGCCTAAAAACATCTCCCATTGCTCCAACTATGCATGTTTGGAGTTTCTTCACTTTTGCCATTTCTTGAATTATTGTAATTTCCTTCACTTCCGGTGGCAATTTGATTTACTTTTGATGGCCATTTGTGTGAGTTATAATTTGATTTCAGTAAGTTCTTCACTTTGGTTCGCACAACTTAGAGAAAATGCCCCGAGCCAATGTTCGAGTACCAGGCGCTACGGCGCTGAAGTAACCTATGCTATACTCCTAGGAAAAACTCGAACGACCTTCAACAAAAGGGTACAGGATAAACCTTGTTTAAATTGCTCGGATGTTTGATCATTGATTATAATTAATCATTAGGATATTTATTGGATATAAAAATATTAGAGTTTTCTTAAGATTACAATATGCAATAATGGCACATTAAGTTTTTGTTTAAATTCCTCTAAGAAATCATTGATCTAAACTTAAAGTTATTTCGAGGTTAAAAAGAAGATTGGTATGTCAACCAATCTCGCCCATGGTGGTTGCTTATGTCGCCCAAAATTTGGCCATTTCAAGCTTGGGCAATGTGGGCGACATGCTTGTCCAAAATAATAATAATACTTTATTAATAACACTCTAACAAATAATATTGCCATATTAAGTAAATAATTAATTGTCAAAAAAATTGGGTGATTTGAGTGAGAGCACTATCTTCCGAGCTACAGGTGGGCAACAAGTACTAAAATCCTGACGACAAGTACCTGTCACTTGGGTGATAAGTCATTCTAAACTTGGACGACAGATACTTGTCACTTGGATTTTAGGTTTCATCTTCAACATTGTTCCAAACACATTTTCAATAGATTTTGCCAAATTTTACTAATTTATAAATCTATAACCTCATATTAGCCATTTAATATACCCACATTGTGAAGGAAAAATGTATGACACCTAACCAAATAATTAAAAATAGAAATTGAAAACATATTAACCTTAACTTCAATGCTTGCATAAATATGTTGGTTTGATAAATGTGAGATGGGTGAAAAGGAGATTGAGTGATAATTGGATAAGTAACTTTGTTATGAATGTTGAAGAGGTGAAATTAGGAGTATTTTGGTGGTGTGTAGAGAGCTTTTGATTGAGAGGTGCAGGTTTATTTGTTCAGTTTTATGGATATTTTGGTCTAAGAACCTTGTAAATGATTGTTATTGTAAGAAAAATTAGTGTGATCTTTTTTTATAATGAAAGTTGAGAGGTGGTCAAATGGGTAAATTTGTTTTTTCATATAAAAAGCAATAAATATTTATTTAGTCAATATATTTTGATTTAAGTATTTGTTTATCTTTATATATTAAAAAATCTCAAAATACCTTACAATTAAATACATTACACTTAGCTTTCTTTTTTTATCTTTTAAATAATATCTTCCAATAATATTCTTAATATTAATTTATTTATTTTTAAATTAACTAATGAAAATAGTAGTATGAAACAATTAGTATATTTTGTATCTATATGAAGATCTTGTTAATAATTAATTATAAAAAAAATTAATATCAACCAACTTAAAGCAATATTTAGTATCCTTGCAATAATGTTACTAATAATTATTTTGTAAAATTATTTTATAAAATTAATCCTAAAAATAAGATAGTAATATAAAGTTCGTGTAATTTAATGAATTATCATTTTTTCCTTTTTCACCAACATCTCCAATAATATTGTTATAAGAGCATTATTGTAAAAGGAAAGAAAAAGTAAGGGTAAAAGTGTAATATATTTAACACTAAGGATTTCTTGAGATACTTTTTTAAATGTAAGGACTAAAGGGACATGTTAATCAAAATATACCAACTAATCAAAATGTAAACGTAACATTTATCCTTATTTTCTTTTGTTCCATTGATAAAAGTTAGCTAGAAATCAAATTCTGTCTCAACCTCAATTTCTATTATTCGAGAAATTTCATTTCATTTTCAATAAGTAAGAAAATTTATGGTGAGTTTGGTAATGTTTTGAATTAATTTTTTGGCTCTTATTTTAGAAAAAGAGAATGATGTTTTACTGTGATTTTTTTTTAAAATGAAAATTTGTTTGATAGTTTGGTTTCATAACATTTTAGGATAATAAAAATAATAAAAATATGTTCGGTTATTTGTCTGAAAATAGGAAAAATAATAAAAATACATTTTGTTGTTTGTCTGAAAATATATAATTTTTTATGAAATAATTTTTTCAATTTATTTACACATTTTATTTTTTATTATTATAATTTTAATCAAAATGAGATCAAATTTCATATAGAAATAATAATTTTCATAAAATTCTCTCATATTTTATTAAGTTTAAGAAACTAAAACAAAATAACAAACGTAGAATTAGTTAGCATTTAATAAAATAAAATTGTGTACTACAATTATATTTATTCATTCTTACTACATAAAAATTACCCAAAAAAAAGAGGAATCTTCATCAAATATTGATATAATAGAAAATCATATAAAATTTTAATGAACAATAAATAAAATTATAAAATTTAAAAAAAATACTTAGATATTGTTACAAAGAGATAAGGGCTGTTGAGTGCTTATAATGAAGAAGAAAAAGATAAGGCGTAGAAGAAATAAAAACTTGAAGGGATAACATGAAATTAAATGAATAAAGAATTAATAAAGTAATAATTGAAACAACAACAGAGGTGGTCTAGGACCAATTTTTTGCCTTGCCGTTTCTAATCCTTTTTCACAGAGTCAAGAATGCCAATTTAACCGAGTTTTCTTTACAAAAGTATAAAACAAAATTATCTTGTTCTTTTTTTTTTTTGTTGGTTACTAATCATTAGAAAATAGCTTAGCCATACATATTTTTTATTTTTTATTTTTGGAAAATAAAAAACACCCAACAAAATATGTTTTTAAATGCGCCTTTAAATTCCTCAAGGTTAAAAGGTTATATTTTCTTATTTTATCCTCATTTAATTTTGATTTTCTAGTTTTATCCCAAATTGGAGAAAAAGACATGAGACCATGTTTGGTTGCTAAAAATTAAGGCAGGACAGGAGAGATTGTTTATTTCCTCTTTATTTTTCTTTGCTCAGTCGGCAAAAGTTACTGAAAATCAGACTTGGTCTCAAACCCAATTTATATCATTTGATGAATTTAGTTTCTTTATTGATGAGTAAGGAAATTTGGAGTTCACATAATTAAAAGACCATATTTCCATATTTTACCCCAATTAGTTTTGATTTTTTAATTTTATCCCTAAATATACATATAAAAAAAATAAAAAGATCTAAATACCGAGGACCTTTCCCGACGAGTTGCCGACCCACGTTTCAACAAAGAAACGTATGTTTTTGTTTTTCTTTTTTTTTTTTTAATTTAACCATGCACTTCAATTTCAATGGATTTCTCAATAAAATAAGGGAAAACCAGGTGCGCGCATTGGCTGAATTTATCTTTTTCGTGATGCACCCGATACCCATTTTGTCCCCCCCCTAATTGGTCGCACTATGTGGTCCTGCAAGGGTGTTACTGCCATTATCCAGTTCCAACTGCCCGCCAGCATAGAATCCACTGGCTTTGGCTGCTATAGTCACTGCTTTGCTCCAAAACCAGCAGGAAATTGAAAAGCTATAGCCTTGGCCGCTTGTTTTACATATTTCCAAAACTTTAGGCCTTTCCTCCATACCCTCACCCCTGGCCCTCTTTGTATAAATAAGAATCCCGCCGTGCCATTTTCTCCATCAAATCATCAAATTTTCTAAAGCAAAGCAAAGTGAAAGAGTAATCTGAGAGACATTCACAAAGATTCGAGATGAGTTCAACAAGCAAAGCATGGATGGTAGCAGCAAGTGTTGCAGCAATTGAGGCCATGAAAGATCAAGGGTTCTGTAGATGGAACTACACCTTAAGATCATTACACCAACATGCCAAGAACAATATAAGATCATCAGTTTCTCAATCATCAAAGAAGCTTTCTTCTTCTTCTGCTGTGGTTTCGAGCAAATTGATGAGAGACCCCAACGCCAAGCAATCAGAGGATTCTTTAAGAACCGTCATGTACTTGAGTTGCTGGGGTCCTAATTAACGAGTCCCCAACTTGGATAGTGCCAAGTGATCATTTTGATTTGTATATTGTAATATTGAAGAGTAATATTGCTCTATATATGACATACTAATTCAAAAAATCTTTTGAACAATTTCTGTCCTTGCTGTGAATGATGCTTGTTGAAGATTTCATCAATCTGCGCCCCCATATCTTCTTACACTGAAGTACTAAAGCAAACAACAGGATTAAGCTCAAGGCAGGGCTACTGCCGAACAGAAATGTGACTTTCAGGTCTCAAACCCCGGACAAAAGGAAGTTAGAATCCTAATTCCAACTCCATATCTAGATGCAAGTCTAACAACTCAAAATGGGCTTAACTATTCCAAGTGCTTTTGTCAGTTTGAGAAGCCATTGTTAGCCATTAAAAACCAAACTTCTAAGTATGTGAACATTTTGAAATATTATGAATTTAGATCCTCAGTTAATTAATACTAATTGATTGTTGTATTTTGTCAAATGTTTGTCATTGTATAAATTTAAACTCCCCAGAAAACATTAATTGAAAATTCATTTTATTCTCCCCAAAAATTTAAATAAAAAGGGAATGTAAATAATAATTTTATTTTGAGAGTGCCGTGTACCAATTATCAAATAAATGAATTAGGCACCATGACGGTAGATGCATGAATTTACGCTACCTCACTCTTCAACCATATTCACTTAACTTTTCAACCATATTCCGAGCTTAAATGGGTTTTGTATAGAAAATGAGAAGCAGGTTGGCCATTGCCGGAGTCTCTTTGTCAACATATAGAGAATTGCCAATTTGAGCCCCTTTTAAATAATCACATTCACATTAAGTCATGAGCGACCTATGTCATTTTGGAATTCGGGTCTTCTCCTAATTTAAGTCCTTCTAAACTCTTTAAAATATTGCGTAATGTGTCTTCTTATTGATAGTGTACGAACTTAATTTAACTTCTTTAATTTTTTTTATTTATTAACAATCAATTACTACTTCAGTTTTCACTTAGTACGAGATTCAGTCATGAGAGAATTATGATCAGTCGTTCTCATCCCAATTCCTAACCCTAACAAGCAAAAAAGTCATTGGCTCTTGGCTCCTGCTTCTCCTAAAATCTAGATACTAATCTTATATAAAACTTAAAAATTTCTTAATGATTAATTTGATCAAATAGTCAAAGGTAGTTTTAATCATAAACGAATAAAATTATCATTTAGTGTCCCATATTTTAAGTACTTCTCTAATTATACCCTAATTGATATACCTATTGTAGTAAGGACTATTTTCAGACAATTATTTAATTACAAATTTTCTTAAATTAATATTTATATTTTATACAAATTCTATATTTGATGATCTTAGTGCGAAAGAGTTATAATTTTATATTTGATAATCTCATTATTAAATAGATATAATTAATAATGTTGTGATTATTGTCTAACATTAATTTGTTCTTTATTAATCTTTTAAATAAAAAAATAAATAATTTGTTTACTTTTATATTTAAAAAACTTAATTATTTAATGTTACAATTTTTTTTACTTTTCTTCTAATTTTGATTTAAAACCTTATAATATTTAAAATTTAGACAAAGAATTAAAAATAATAATACATTTTTGTGCTTTGTTCTGAACTATTTTTTTATTTGTTTCATTTAAAAAATTTTTAAGATCTTTTTGAAATTAATGAGTTTTAATCCCTTTTTTTTAGGCATTAAATTTATTTATTGTAAGGAGATCTCATTAAAAAAAATCTCCTAAGACTCTAAATACTCTAAGGTATAGGGTTTTTCCTTCACAATTTTATACTAATTATTTACTGAGTCAAAGTCATAAATTCAAAGAGAAAGCGCAAACTAGACACCTGTCATGGAATAAGTACTTTGGATGGTAAACCCATATGGCTCTTAAACAACTATTGCTTGAAATTTGTTAAGTAAGCTTAGGACTTGTCAGCTAGCTAAGATAAAACATTTGTGAAAAAGAGAGAAGAGTGAGTATATGAGCAAACGGATTGTACATTATTCACAAGAGTGTGTGTCTACAAGAGAGCTTAATAACTTATAAGACTACTTGCTTGAATTGTTGTATGCTAAGTGTCATATTCTATTTATAGGAAGGCTTGCCTAATTCTAGAATGTTTTATGTTTAGAGAATTCACAAGACTTGATGAGAGCTCTCATACCCAATAGTGTGCAATGAGTTTTAGGAAAATTTATGTACAAGCTACGTGCTACAATGCTCTAGCAAAATCTAGAGACTTTTTGCCTATGTACAAGTAAAGAGAATGTATTAGAGATAATCATGATGGGAATTTCTAAAGACAAGTTGAGCTAGCATACTTTGAATTCTTCAAGTCAGTCTCTTTGATTTAAAATTTTGGATGGTACATTACAGACCTATAATATAAGAATCAAACATTCACAACACCTATAATATAAGCAACAGATGGTCACAATTTAATCTTTTACATAGTTACGCTACATTAAGTATGAACATGCATGGTGTAATGGAGCAGAAATGGTGAGTTTTAATACATGGCTCGGAGAAAACATCCCTTGGTTGGATGTTTGGTTCTCATCCATCTTATCCAACTTTAAGTAAATGAGATTAATCCATTAGTGTAGATTTTTCCTCCACTTGGGGACCTCTATAGTATATAAAAAAAGAAAAATCTTAACAATGTCCCAAGTATTAGTGCAATCAATTACTAAAAAATAATAAATGCATCATAAACTTAAGGTGGTTGATTGATAATTTTACTTATTTTATATATTATTTTTTAATAATTTTTTTAACCTTTGTAATGAGGTCTAATTAGGGTTATTCTTGACTTGAGAGTCATAAATCATTGCTCAGTATAATTGTATATATCTTGAATAATCCCTAAGGGAGCAACTAAGTGACTTTTAAACAATTTTATTTAAATGGCCATCTAAGTTTAAATTTTAAAAGAGGTAAGGAAGCTAAAAAATTAATTAAAATTTTACTCACCTTCTTATCTTTAAGAAAATAATAAATATAAATAAATATAGATAAGAGATCCCTTACATAATGATATAAGTTACATCAATAATAAAGTTGCACCAAATAAATATATATTTGTATCAAGTAAATTACACATGGCTTGTTTAGTGCGACTCTTTAGTTCATATAACTTGCATCATTACGCAAGGGACCAAAGTCCGTAAACAAGTAAAAATATATCCTAGAATAAAATTATCCGACAAATTAATCATTACCGTAATGAGAAATACATTTGATATCGGGATCCGCCTAAGTTACGTTAGCTGTATCTTACGTCTTTTTGTTTTTTTCTGTACACAATTTCATTTAGCCCCTTAGTCTTACAGTTATTTCCGTTTGGTGCGATATGGTTATTGATATAATTTCATCTGACCCCATATACTTTCTGTTATTTACACTTAATTTATAAATATTTTAAATTTATTATTTACATATATTATAAAATTTTATTAAAATCTTTATATTTTTTATTTTATTTAAATTTGTAAAGTATTAAATTAACTTCTCTAATTTTTAAATTTTAAAAATATTGTTCATTTTAATTAAAAATAATAAAAATATTAAATAGATTATAATTATAATTATTACATTATATTATTATATTATAACAACAATTTTTATTTAAATTATTAATAATAATAACTAATAATAATTAATTTTTAATAAAAATTTAATAAAATAAAAATAAATTATAAAAATATAAATGAAGAATATTTTGAAATTCTAAAAATACTCTTTATTTAAATTAAAAATATAATAATTATTAAATAAATTATAATTATAATTATAGTTGTATATTAAATTATTATTATTATAAAAATTTATTATAATTAATACTTTAATAATAATTTTTATTTAAATTAATAATAATAATAACAACTAATAATAGTAATTATTATTACTAATTAATTTTTAATTAAAATTTTAATTTATCTTTGTACACTTTTTTGTTTACTAATTCTTTATAAGTATTAAAATAATTTTTAGAATTTAAAAATACTTGTAAATAACTATTATGTTTTTAGAATTTCATTAATAATTATTATGTTTTTTAGTTTAAACAAAGAATATTTTTAGAATTTAAAAATACTTTTTATTTATATTTTATTAATCTTTAATAATAACAATTATTGTTAGTTATTATTATTAAAAATTTAAATAAAAATTTTATTACTATAATAATAATTTCATATAATAATTATAATTATAATCTATTTAATATTTTTTATTCTTTTAGTTTAAATATAGATTTAAATAAAATTAAAAATTTTAATGAAATTTTATATTATATGTAAATAAAATTTTTTATAGTATTTATAAATAAAATATAAATAATTATAAAGATAAGGGGCCAAATGAAATTGTTCACAGAAAAAACAAAAAAAGCGTAAGTTACAGTTAACGTAACTTAGGCGGATCCTTGATTCGTCACCGAGTGTCCGTACCGGCTCGGATGATTTTCTTCTAATTTTAATAATGTCATCTGCCAGTACTGTTTCGACATACTAGACATAACTTAATCCTGATGCAACCTTAATAAAGAAACTAGTGGTTTTCACTCCCAATCTCCGGGCTTAACTGGATTTTAATAAGTGAAACCGGGTGCGCATTGCCACAATTTTCAGTGTCCTGACTCGTGATGTAACCCAAGCCCCACCTTCACCTTATCCTCTTGACTTTATTAGTCTCAATACACGAGTGCTGTAGAAGTGGTCCTACACTGATATTAACATTAATGTCATCATCTGTTATCTTATCCCAGTTCGAATGCAAGAAATAATTTTGGCCTTTGTTTCTCGTAAAACCTCCAGCAAATTAAAAAGCAGTAATAATTGCTGATTTAAAGGTTTTATCTCCTTTACCTTTGTCCTTTACTTAGGCCATTCTTTATATAAAATAGGAATCCCTCCGTGCCATTTTTCTACATCAAAACATCAAATTTTCCAAAGCAAAACAAAGTGAAAGAGTTATCTGAAAGACATTCATATAGATCAAAGATGAGTTCAACAAGCAGAGCATGGATGGTTGCAGCAGTTGAAGCCTTGAAAGATCAAGGGTTCTGCAGATGGAACTACACACTCAGATCTTTACACCAACATGCCAAGAACAATCTAAGTTCTGTTTCTCTGTCGTCAAAGAAGCTTTCTCCATCATCTTCTGCTGTGGTTTCAAGTCAAGCGACCAAAGCTAAGCAATCGGAAGAGTCTTTAAGGACAGTCATGTATTTGAGTTGCTGGGGTCCCAATTAAACGCCAACGGCCACTACTCAGCTGATCAAGAAGATCAGAAATTCAAGATTTTGGTTGGTGGGCAGTAGAGTAGGAAGTGGTTATTAATCGATTGAGATGGTAGTGGTAAATATTTGTGTTTGCTGCCTAAGGGTTGTAAATACTAGTTGAGTTGTAAGTTATAAATTGTAAGCTTTGTCATACAAAAATAATCTTACTAGGATTTCTAATCATCCAAATTTGCTTTATTATCCCAATCGTAATATTTGGTAGCATAACCAAAAATCTTTAATTTCTCATCAGAAAGTGTTTACAACGTACAATCAATTCAGTCCTTAACTTCATTAAAGTATAAAGAGTTTTGTAGGCGACATCTGACAACCAAGCTCTGAGATTCTAGATTCAATCGACATGGTCCCAGTTTCTTTGCGATGGAAATTAGGGAAATAAAATTAAAAGAGTTTTGTTTTTTTTGGGGTTGGGGGAAGAGGGGGGGGGGGGGGTTGTTTCGCGGCCGGCATCAGTAGTGATGCCTTAAGATTCGGATTTGGATTTTTTCTGAACCGATATTATTAAAAATACATATCTGAATGATAAAAATTAAGATTTATTAAAATATGTGCCATATTTATAAATTCATATTATTTTCATAAATATATATATATATTGTAAAACTTAAGATACAGTTAATATATTTTACGTCATACATATAATTAGTATGTGATGTAAGGTTCACACATTATTTATATATATGATATAAAATATATGAATTATATCTTAGATAGTTTATATATATATATTAAATAATTAAAATTATTCAAAAAAAGTAAGACCATTGACACTTTTCAAAAAACACTCTTGAATTTCTTTTTTTATTACCCCTCAATATATTTTAAAAAATAATATAAATTTCTCATAACACCATTTATCGGTGGGCAAATAACTCCATTTGATCTTACTTAAAAAATTCAAGCCAATGAAGATTCTAACTTAATTGGGTTGGATCTTTGTCGACCCAATAACATTATCCAATCTTAAAATCTAAAGAAATCAAAGTACAGATATAAATTTCTGATCCGACAAGTTCAGGTTACTTTTTTGATAACCTAATTAATTTGAAACTGATTAAATTGATCTAAGCCTGAATTTACCCACCCTTAACACCATAGTTAGAAAGATTTCTAATAAAATCTTAGTTTTTCAAATTTCTTTCATCATGTTCTAACCCCGAATCAATCATGAATCTTTATTTTTCTTCTCAGCTTGTCGTTCATATATGCATGCATAGGTGCACTCACACACACACAAATATGTATTAAAATTTCAATTAGGGAACCTGTCATATTAAAAGTCAAGAATAAATTAAAAGATAAAATATATAAATTTTAATATACAAATACACTACAAAATAAAAAAATATTATATTAAAATCCATATTATTTTTTATCTTTAACCTTATTCATATCTCTTGACTTTAATATAGTCAAGGATCACTTGTTAGAACACACACACATATATAATCTTTCTTTGATAAGGATATTCTCACTTTGTTAAAATGAGGTGCATAATAAAATATTAAAAAAATACATATTTCAATATATTTGAGACAATAATTTCTTTCTTCATTTTTTTTAGTGACATCTTAAAATTAGGACATGCTCCCCATTATTATTATTATTTGTGTGTGTAATTCACAAGAAAAGTAATTTGAAATTAACCCTTTATTTTAGGGGACCTTTCCTCCAATTCTTTTTGGATTAGCAATGCATTTATTAATTACTTTTTTGAGTTATATTTTACTCAAGTCAATAATTTAATAAAATTATTAATTATAGTATGTGTTCATTTGAGTTTCTGTAATTTAACTTAACTTTACATTTATTAGATGGTAATTAGAATTGGGTTGGATTGAAATGAGTTGGAATAAAAATAAATTTTTGACTTAAATTGTAGTTGTAAAAAAATTGTATCTCAAAAAGCAACCAAGAAAGTTAGTTTGTATAACTATCGGTGCCAATAGGCAATAGGCTTTGTTTTAGGGCAATTTCACATTACTCTTCTTGTGAACGGATTATCTTAAAATTATCTCTCTATTTTAAAAACCTCAAATTATTCCTATATTTGAAATTAGAATAAACTATTTACTCTATTAAAAATTTTTATTTTTTTAGTTTACTTGTGTTTATTTGAGTTTTTATAATTATAGTTTAATTTGATAGTGTGTTTACTAATTAATAATTAGAATGGACTAAAATTAAAATAAACTAAAATGAGAATATATTAGAATGAAAATTAGAATAAACTGTTTATTTAAATAATAAGAATTAAAATAAAAACGAACTATATTTTCATTGATATATTAATTTTATCTCTTAATTAAAATGAATTGTTACAAGTTACTAAAATATCATTACCATTATTTTTATTATTTATTATAATAATTGTGATCGTTATTATTAAAAAATTATTGTTAATAACAACAACAACAATAACAACCACCACACTAATTACAATAATATTATTTTCATCTCTCTCTTTTGTCTTTTTTTTTTTTTTGGTTTCTCCTCTCCTTCATTTGTTCTTCTATTATTTTTTTTTTCAATCACTCTTCGTCACTTCGTTACTCTTTTTCTTTTTTTGATTTTTTCTTCTTTATTTTCTTCTATTTCTTCATATATTATCCAACTTCTAATCAACAAGTGAAAAAACACTGTCAGTGCCACACGACGATCGACAAAATGATTTCGAAACTGCTGCTTGATGAGATTGCCAACTGTGATTCCGATTTGTGCTGAAGCAAATTTGATTGTTGGATGAAATAAATTTTGGGTTTTGGATTGCTGTGATTTTTAATTATTCTTTTTTTATCTTGTAGTTATTTAATATTATTAATATTTAAATAGAGAATAAAGTTATAATAATGAAATTTAAATGGGATATTTGATTGAGTTTTGGGAATTGGAGTCTAATTCCAATCTCTCAACCCCTAAGAATCACCCTAGGAATCAAACTCTCATGCATGATGTCAATTTGGTGAGAGGTCCACCCAAATGATTCCTATTTTATTCCAAGAAGTAAATTTAAATTTAATTTCTATTCTTCTATCCAAAAAGTAAGCGCACCAGCACCATAATTTCAATTTGTTACATCCTATTTTGATTATTTTCAGAATTTCTGCAATTGGGTTTTATCAGATGTTAAATAGTTGGGGATCCAAGTAATCTTTTCTGGGAAATATTTGATAATGGTAGAAAGTATCTAGTAGACGTATTTTGTCCTTAAATATAGTTTTCATAAAGGTTGAAGTTGTAAAATATCCAAAGGGGTTTAATAGCGTCCTAAGGAGGTGCCAATAGTCCAATTCAAAACTGTTTCCTTAGATTCTGGGCTGAAAAGCAACTAAAAGAGGCCGCTGGTTAAACAGAACCATTGGCAGCTGCAGAAACCACCAGCGAGAACTGTAACTGCCCTATGCTCCCATCACCTTACAATATAAAGCAAAGCTTAATTCTCAGTCACGGAGCGATCAAGAGTGAGTAACGATCAATCAAAATTCAGAACAAAACATGAGTTGGAAGAGCAAAGCTTGGGCATTTGCCGGCACTGTTGCAGCCTTGGAGAAAATGACAACCGATAAACTCCGTGAATCCAACTCCAGCTTAGAATCTTTGCAACACCACCACCAAGCCATTAGGAACATGTGGCCTGCTGTGTCTACTCAAGTGGAGAGTCGTTCTTCAAAAATGATATCCAAGGAAAGAAGCATTGGCAAGCAAGATAAAATAGATCAATCAGAGGAGTCACTCAGAAAAATTACGCACCTGAGTTGCTGGGGTCCCTATAACTAGATAGATATACGCTGTGGGTTTGAACACTAAACGCTGAAAAGATCTACAGGAGTGAATGCAATTGAAATGCTACCCAAAAATTAATGGGCATCATTTGTCCTCATGCTATAGAAGGCCCCTGTGACGTGACAAAGGGCATTCTAATATGTTGTTTTTCATCAATGTAAATCCGATTTATTGTTCATTGTTCGAACGCAACAAAGAGAATGACAGAATCCATATTTTAAGAAATAATTTTATAATTAATATAATTTCACATATATATTCATATAGCTTATAAAAATTTAAAATTATCCTTATTAATTATTAAATAAAATAATTAACTTTAAAATAATAATTACTATTATTATCAATTATATTGAGATAATAAAAATAATAAAAAGAATAATATAAAATATTTATTTTAGTTATTAATTATTATATCTACACAACAAAAAAATTTATATAAATATTTAGAAATATATAAATAATTTTTATTTAACTTTGTATCAAATTTAATTTCACATTCTTACATCAACTTAATAAGATTTACTAAATAAATATAAATACTTTTAATATTTATAATATTTATAAAATAAATTTTATCAAATATTTATTAATTCTCTTCACAAATAATTATCTCATATGTGTATCCATACATACACACAAATAGACACACACACACACAATTAACCGAAATTATCTTGAAAATTAGGACATTACCAAGCTTGCCCTTATTATAAAGCTAATTAGTGGTAACACACTAACACTCTAATTTTGAAATATCATAATTAATGCGCGTGGGTCCAATTCCAAAGTTGATCGACTTGCGTCAAAGATATAAGAAATGAGAAAGTGCCTTTACGCGGAGGCTGTTGGATTGTATCCAACCAATTGCAATTTTACTTATTGGCCAATGTGTGTAATGTGTGTGTTGCTTAGGCCTATGGGTTAAAAATAAAAATTATTGTGTGTTTTTGAGCCCCAAAAAAAAAAAAAAAAATTTTTGTGTGAGGATTGCAAAAGCAGAGATGCTTTCTGCAAGAGGGCCACGGGGGAGAATCGGTGGCCATTCTTCTTTTAGCTTTACCTTGTTTTCTTACATTAATGTCACCCATTAAATAGCTTCTTCTCGTTCGCACATCATGCCACAGAATGCGTTCCCATCCCATGGCTTGCTCTCTTAAGAATTAAGATAATGCTAATCCAAATCTTTTATTTATTCCCTTTAAGAAAATGTAATTGCACAAAACATCAACTAAGTTTTAAGTGAGGGTGTAATTTACTTATTTTTTTTAGTCAAACACTATAAAATTTGTAGTTTGAGTCAATTTCACTTCTTTTGATTGAGCTGCAGTATATGAGATGTATGCTTTTATTGAAATTCACACAAAAATTAAAAGAGTGCTTTTAATAAAGTTCGAAAGATGAGTTTAACATACCTTCAAGTTTCTTTTCCTCTTCATAAAATAAGAACACACTTTATCTGTTTGCATAAAAATTATGATATTTCAGTCGTTTTAGAAATGATCAATCAGTAATAAATGTGATACAAATGGTCAAATTATATCCTTATTTTAAAAAAAATTTAAAAAGTAGATATCCATATATATGATTAGCCAAAATTTAACTTTTTTTTATTCAACAAAATTTTAACCGATTATGTCATTTAGAAAGTCAATCTCTAAGAGTAAAATTATGTGAAGACAAAGTAGACAAGACAAGAAAGTCAAAATAGAAGAAGAAAACTAACTAACAGGGGTCACAAAGAAAAGAATTGATAGTGTAAAAAGCCCGGGAATCCTATGCAAAATCAAATGCAGCCACATAAAAAAAAAAGGAAAAAAAAAAGAGTGAAAGCAAATGCAGAAAAATCCCAAACTTTTTTGAGTTTGAGATATCCCAACGGAGATTAAAAAAAAAAAAAAAAAAGAAGAAGTATCCACTCAGCACCAGTTTCATCAATCAGAAAAAGGCAAATAGGGAGAGCAAAAAGGTCATCATAGGACTCATCCATTATCCATACATAGTAATAAAGTATAGTTAACATAACATATAACATAACCATATCGTCCGATTTTGATACCATGAAGCAGCTTTCGCCAACACAACACAAATCTTTAAAAACACTACATATATTTATTGTATTTTATATTTAAATTTATTTATTTATGAGCGAAAAAAAAGAAAACAAAAAGAAAGAAAGAAAGAAAGAGGGAAAGAAAGCGAACCAACCCATCGCCACCCATATCCAGTTGTTATTAAATAAAGGAAGAAGCGCAAGAAGAAAAATGGCTGTTGATGAGAAGAAGTCAGGGGCTGAAGGCAAGGTTTGGGGTCTTTGTAAAATGCCATTTTGGCAATCAAGCAACGGTTCTTCTTCTTCGTCCTCTTCGATGCAAAATAATAATAATAATAATAATAATAATAATATCAACGACAATAACAGTCATGTTTACCAGCAGAATCAGAGCCAACAACTGATGGGGAGATCGAGTGTTGTTAATTCTTCTAATGTTTCTTCTATGGCTAAGTCTTTGCTTCCCACTAGAAGGAGACTCAGGCTTGATCCTTCTACTAAGCTCTTTTTTCCTTGTAAGTCTGTTCCCCCCCCCCCCCCCCATGGTTTATTTCTGTTTAAAAAAAAAAAAATCTTTTCGTGATTTGATAGATATGAA
Organism: Aegle marmelos; assembly: GCA_030449875.1. Taxonomy (NCBI): domain Eukaryota; kingdom Viridiplantae; phylum Streptophyta; class Magnoliopsida; order Sapindales; family Rutaceae; genus Aegle; species Aegle marmelos. The sequence goes on along the minus strand of JASUUL010000094.1, from coordinate 14,458,085 downwards.
ATGTGCTTTCCTATTTTACTTATCTGGTTTTTTTGATCTGGGTATTCTTGATACATTCATCAGAAGTGAGATTTTGTGTTGTGGAAATTGGTGATCTGGGTGTGCAGTTTATTATTGTTTGTACTTTTTTCCCCTGGTGCTTCACTAATTCGCTCATCTTCTGAATTGCTGTGAATTCTAATTGTTCTCTTCTGATTTGATAGCTTGATCAATGGTTTCAACCGCTAACTGCTACTTTTAGGATGGAAGATCTGTTCTTTTGAGCTGAAAGTAGTTTTATTTTCTTTCTTGCTAAGTGGACTTTCCTTAATTCACTTGCTCTCTTGAGTTAAGTGATTCTTCTACCTTTGGCTCCTTAGATTTCACGATCTGCTTATTTCTCCCGTTAGAATGTTTCGCATTGCTTTTGACTGGTTTAATCGATTTGTGCTTCAATATTTGATTTTGTTGATATGGATTGAATTCATCCATTCTCTATATTGAAGAAACTTTATTCTTTAAAGTGGTTTCCCGTGCATGATTTGTTGCTTTCTCTAGATTAATTATCTTTTTTCAGTTGCTGGAAATCAGATTCTTTATTATTTGCTTTGTTGACGTTTTAAGTGATAAACTCTTTCCTCTTGTGAGTATTTAAGTTCAGCAGCTCAGAATGTTTAATAACTCTAGTTGAATAATCAGGGGAAAGTTTTCATTGATGTTCATATCTTAGTCTCTTCAGTATTTGTAAATTGATCAGGCTTCTGAGGATTGTAGCATGCCAGTCATTTAAATTGACGTTTATTCCTTTTTCTTTCTTCATTCTGTGTTTTCGCTTTTTTCTTCTCATGATTTCACTTTAAAATTCTGGTTAATAATTTGAAGAACAATGTTGTTCAAGTTTCTTTATCTTTTGATATTTGCAAACCAGATATGTCTTTTTCAAGCCCACTGATTTTGTTTAATTTCTGTTGCATGAGAAGACGAACCCGGTAAGCAGGTTAGGAGTGCTATTTCAATTAGAAACACAAGCAAGTCCCATGTGGCTTTTAAGGTATGAAAAATCTATTCATCTATACATTGCTTTGTTTTCTACTATTGATGTGGATGTTTGATTTGTCTTATACATCGCCCTGTAATGCTTAATTTTCATGGTTAAAGAATGCTGTTACCTATGGGTTAAATTCTGCAATCAGGAATGGCTGGTTTGTCAAATTCAATTTTCACAGTACTCATGATCCAATTTGGATTACATTGATGTGGAAACTATGGATTTTATGTTCAACTTAAATCTGAAAGTTATTCCTAGAACGTAGAAACTGTCACTGGCCAGCTTCTCTAATAATTTCAGTCAATTATTTCAGAAAAATTAAAAAAATAAAGAATTCATATAAAAACAAATATCATTACATTTCAAAAATCTATCAGTTTAGAAACTTAAATTGATTAAAATTTGATCTTGGGAGTGGTACAAGAGGTTTGAGCTCCAAATCTTGTTAATACCAGAGTTTGAGAACACATGTACTCAAACAGAAGTTATCAAAAACAATTGATTCATGTTGGGAAAATCTTGATGCAACCCTAGAAAAAGTGGCTGCAAACTCAAGCTTAATTTCTACTTTTGTCCACTCTTTAGTATAAATTAATAGCAATTACTTCGGTTGTTTATTATTGTTTTCAAGTAGACAATTCCATGTTCATTACATTTCTCTTCTTCCTTGTTCAGTTGTACTATATGAGTCTATCTGCTATATGTCCTTGCATAAATTCTAGTTACCGAATATAACTCCTCTGATTGACCGTGTATTTACAGTTTCAAACTACTGCTCCAAAAAGTTGTTACATGCGTCCTCCAGGGGGTATACTTGCTGCTGGGGAAAGTCTTATAGCTACAGGTAAGTCATCCTTCTGATCTATCATTTTATGTATCCAATCCTCTCTTATCATGAGTTCTGTTTATTGTTTTGCATTGGATAGTTGTTTAACCCTTGGTTATTTGACTGATAGTGTTCAAGTTTGTGGAGCCCCCTGAGAATAATGAGAGACCAACAGATCAGAAAAGCAAGGTTAAGTTTAAGATCATGAGCTTGAAAGTGAAAGGAGAAATGGATTATGTTCCAGAATTGGTATGCATTGCAAGCCCAATTTCTTGACCCATCTCATTGAATTTTTGTTTCCATGCCTATTTGATTTGGTGAACCTGTTGAAGCTACATTCTGAAGAATATTATTCACCTTTTCACAATCATAATTTTGTCGTTGGAATCTCTAGGCCAGTGGCAGAATGTTATTCAATTAGTGGAAGGTTGACTTTATATTGGTCAAGTTTGTTAATACAAAATTTCCTGAGTTTTGATTTTATTTTTTCTTCTACAGCATAAGTAACTTGATCAAATGATATGGACCATGTTTCCTTTCTATTTTTGAAATCAAATGGGAATGTGCCCACAAGATGGGTCTGTTTCAGTTTGGGAATGAATTGATTGAGGGCTTGCGGACTAGGAGTTATAAAATTACTATTGCACACCATTAAATTATAAATTATTAATTTAGTCAATGAAGTAGGAACTCACTTGGCTGGACCATGGGGAGTTATGTTCACAGGTTTGATAAAAGCACTATAGTTTGATGATTATTCATTTTGTACACGTGCAATTAATTCCTGCTAAATTGAAAAGTAAATATTTTCCTCAGAATTGTGGTTGTCTCCTCCTCTTGATTCTTTCTTCACTTGTTACTGCCGATCCTTGTTATCATTATCTTTATGGTCTTACTTCCACTTTTGAATCATTATTTGCATCAAACAATTTCCAAATTCTTGATTTTGTGTCTGAATCTTTAAGGCTACCTTTAAAATGTATTCTTTGTGTTTGGAAGACCCCCAGTCAAATGGGTGTACATATTCCTGGCCCATAGGTGTTTGGCCATGTAAATCTTGATTACATGAATTCTGCTGAGACTTTTTTCCCCTTTATTGCAAAATTCTTTCTGTGGACTATTAAGCTGACAACATGTGTTATAACAATGTTTACACAGTTTGATGAGCAAAAGGATCAAGTGGCAGTTGAGCAAATTTTACGAGTTGTTTTCCTCGACCCAGAAAACCCTAGCCCTGTGAGTATAATCGAATATTTCTTGTACATTGCGTTCTTTCTTCAATGAGTATTTATTTACTTGCTCCTTCCATGCCTTACATTTAAGATGTATCATAACCACTCAATAATTTGTGGGGTTTGTTTATGCTAAGGCACTTGATAAACTTAAACGACAGTTGGCTGAGGCAGATGCTGCACTTGAGGCACGCAAAAAGCCTCCAGAAGACACTGGACCCCGTATTGTAGGTGAAGGACTTGTTATAGATGAATGGGTGAGACATTGAACTTAATGGAGTTTATCTGATACTAGCTAATCCTTGTACATTTAATAATATTTTCTTCTGCTCCAATTTTCTTGCCAGAAAGAACGAAGGGAAAGATACCTGGCCCGGCAACAAGTTGAAGGGCTTGATTCAGTGTAAAGTGTTGTTTCCACTTGCTTTTGAGCACTTTTCTACCGCTGACATTCCCATCATGCAAAGCCATATTCTTTGGCCCTGTCATTGGGAGGATGTCCAAGTGATCAAGAAGGATCAAAAGGGAGTCTCAAGAAAGGTATTAATTGAAAGCATGTTTGTTGTTAGTAGATGTGAGATGATTTATTTGTATTTACATGAAACTGTATTTCATATAAAGCACTTGTTTCAGGGCTGGTGCCTTGCTACTTGTAGATAGTGGGATTTTGATTAGAATGGAGAATTTGTTCATTTTGTATGATCGAAATCACATGCACTTTATGTTGCTGCATCTCTATTTTATTTTATATAGTATCCTTATGATTTTGGTCTTGGACAATGGGAGAATTTTTGCTCAACGCATAAAGTTCGGCATCCTGGGTATCATTATTTTGTTAAACTTGAAACTTTCCAGCTTATATATTCTGACTTTTAGATGGTTTAAAGCGTTGGAAACAGATGCTTTAGTCGGTAGCTTTGAAGGTTATCTAGCTTAGATTCAAACAATTACTGAAATTTTACTTGATGTACTTGGCAATTTTGAAAAATAGCGAAACCCCTGAATTTTACAACTTTGTTAAGTGCCAGTGAGAAACGAGTTAATCTCATTTACAATCTTGAACTATTTTGTGCCGACGCTCTAAAATAGTATAAGATATGAGTCTTGTGATGTGATTGATGTTATTAAGTTTTTAGAAAATGTGAGTTGTAGAATCTGTAACCGTGATATTTTATTTATATTAATTAAACCAAAATAATTAGAAGAAGTTGTTGCCCCATCATGAATTTCTTCGGATCAGTCCAACTACAATCTTCTCCTAAGCACGCCACACCTTTGGATTAATAAATTAATTGAGAAAGAGTTAATTTAAGGCTACAATTTGTTGTTACATGTATTGATTAAGTCCCTGTCATTGGTTTGGTTGTCCTTGCTTGCTTTTTGATGCCTTAATAGCTGGAAAGAGAAATCTGTAGGCCGCTTAATAGCTGGAGATTTATTAGGCCAGGGGAAGATAAATTCGTTATATTTGTCAAATTAAATATGCTGTCTTGAGATCTCAATTGTGGATATGGTTCTGATTCTTCTTAGTCCACAAAACTTATTTTAACATCCTCACTTACTATCCTGAGTTATCATCTTTCCTATGGTGATTAAATAAATAATAAAGAGGTATGGCACGTTTGGATCTAGGAAAATAATATTTGATTTTGTTGTCTTTGGAATAGTATTTCCTTTTACTTAATGTGAGGTTTTTTTTTTTTTTTTGGGGGGGGTCCATGATATTATATTAGAATGGGTAGATTTTTAGTTACTTCTTTCATAAATGGATTATTTTTAGATCATCTTTTTATTTTTTAAAAACTTCAATTTACTCACTGTTTATATTAAGAAAGAAAAAAAGAAAAAAGGAAAAATTTATCCATCCACTCTTATTTTCCCTTTATCCTTTGGTCAAATAGAAGGGTAATCGGGCTCTTAAAAGTAAGAGAGACGGTTGGAGAATAGTTAATTTATGAGCAGAGTAAATCTAAAATTTATCCTAACAGGAGCACTTGATTTGTAAATGAGACTTATTTAAATAGCATTTATATTACAAAAGAAGATAATCTCACCAATTTATTTAAATAGCATTTATGTTCACCTCAGCAAAACACATATGGAAAGTGACTAGTTCACAAAACTGACACTATAACAGAAGTTGTGTTAATTTATCAACTAGTACATAATAATAATAATAATAATAATAATAATAATAATAACCCTTGTCTATAGAATATTACTTGCAACTGATTTTACAGTATTCATCCACCTTTTAAGTTGTATTTCTATTAATGCCAAACGTGTTCTTAACTTTGTGTCAAGATCATAGAAGATAACTTTGAAAATCAAACAGATCTATGAAAGAGAGATCTGATTATATTAAGAAATTGAAAATGGGGTGGGCTAATGTGCAATGAAAAGATACCTAGCAGTCACTTTCAATTCATGCAGGAGGGAGTAGTATTACTAAAGAGCTTTAATCCAAGTGTACCCGCTTTCATTTAGCAACTTATTGTAGTGGGTTGGCCCATTCAATGAGACAATGAGTATGTTTTCACTACCATTTCTTTCTTTGTTATTATTTTGCATTAAAGATGTAATTTTAAGTGTTTTTTTAATTATTTTTATTTTTTTAATAATAATTATATTAGAGTTAATTTATAATAGAGTAATAATTTAAATTATATACACAAAATAAAAAATAATAAAAAATTTATTAAAATCTTAATTTTATAATTATAAAAAAATATTTTATTTTAAAACAGTTTATATGTAAGTAACTTGCTCTTAGCTTTTTAAGTTAAGAGTACTTTTAAGTTAAGAGTTTTAGCATTGATGAAACTTTGATAATCTTTGATGGACCGCATAGGCTAACATAGTCACAAAATTCAGTCAATGGTACAGGGACTGATGTTTTGTTTTCACCATAAATCCAATATTATTATTGATGACAAAAATTGACTCACCTTACAGCTTTATTTAAATAGGGCTAGGATCGTTTGTTGTTACTCCATCAACCGAAAGATTCCTTTGCATTATTGGGTTAGTCAACTTTTGGCCCTTGTCTATATTTTAATTTTTTTAATATGATATTACATAAACAAATTTGCTATTAAAATGACATAAAATTAGGAAATGTATAGGGGGCTAATCGCTTAGTGGTAATATAGCACACACATGCACAGGGGAAAAAAAATACCTCAAATAATTCATCTCATTTAATGAGGTGGTACTCATCACGTGACATATAAAATAATACCTTAAAATTTTAAGAAAGCCACTTCACATAGATTTGAAAAAAAAAAGTGTATTAACGGTATTTTTCTCCTAGCATTAAAAGATATTAGTAAATAAAAAAATATTTTTAAAATTGAATCAAACCAAACAAGATAATGTCTTTACAACAAATATTCTATTTCGTTAGGATAAATATCCACATACCACCTAATGTTTCACAATTTATAAAAAAATATATTTTTTTTGTACTTATCTATCTAAAGCATACGAAGTGTATCACTTTTCCACTTTTCCAATTCCTATTAACAACCTTTAAAGATTTAACGTAACATGAACAAAGTTACTATTTTACTCTTGAACATAAAAGCTTATTTAATCCTAGCTAAATGACCCAAAAATAAAAGAAGATATATATCATTTCATCGAACTTATAATTTAAAGATACATAATCATCCAATTTACCACCCTAGCTAATTTATAACTCATTTACAACAGAAATCAAGAACCTCTACTTATCTAATCTATCTTGAATGACATATTTTCAACAATAATAATAAATCTTTAATAATAATAAATCACCAACAGAAACGGTCATACTATCTAAAGTACATACAAAATAATGATAAATCTAATTATAAAAAATATTTAACATTTTATTTTCTTTCATAAATAAAAAATATTAATAAAAAATTAGTTATGGAGACTTAAAATTTATATTTGTTTCTATTAATCTAAAATAACCCGTAAATAATTTTTTACATTTAAGGATAAAATAGTCATTTGCTAATATTTTGTTGAATCATCTAACGAGCGTTAATGGAAAAGTAGAAAAGTAATATACCTTGCAAAACTTCAAGTAGAAAGTTGCAAAAAGAGGAAAAAAAATATGTATTTTTAATGAAGTGCAAATAATTAGTGAATATTTGTCCATTTATTTAAGTTGAAAAAACTATTAAAAGTAATTTGATATTTCAGGAGCACCAAAGACTCTTTTGGGTGCGAGACTATGCATATCAAATCATTCTATATATTTTTTTCCAACTCAAAGAAAAGGGTAGAGACAAACACACCCCTTGATGTTTCTTATTTATTCTTTTTATAGTCAGTCTTTTTCCATTTAGTCTTTATCCGCATTTATTTTTTATTTTTTTTCCATTCAATCTTCTTTTATTTGGTTTTTATCCATTCAGTATTCAATAAACACTTTAAAAACACCAAAAAAATCATTGTAATTGATTGCTGCATACATATGACAGAGACTAAATAGACAAAGAACGAATGGTTTTAGCAACACTTAGGAATTTTCTCTCGGCACCCGTAAAAAGATAGTTGGGTGGAGCTCATTATGGAGATGTCACAATTGGAGAAAAATTTTGTGACCCACCAGGGCAAAAAGCAAAAAAAAAAAAAATAAAATAAAGCAATTATCAAGAGAAGAGAGGTGGGACATTGGATAATGAACTTGATGGTACATTTTGTATATCAATTATAACACCCCCATCAAATCCTATTAAAAGTTGTGTCTCGACCTGCCTCCATAATTTGGTGAGTTAATGGTTTCAGCGAACTGTTTCCTAAGATCACAACTTTATTTTTATTTCCCATCCACGGGTGGCTTTCATTTCATGTATCTATTCAAATCTCCAAGCCATGGCTTAGTTTAGTCCATGCCTCTCGTTGTTCTATACTTGCAAGATATTTTTATGATGCCCAACTCTGAATTTGATCCATTTAATTTCAAGAAGTGAAGAGAAATTATAATAGAGAATGAATGACACAAATCAAGAGCGAGGGTAGAGTACGGTAGACTGGTAGAGCACGTGATGGGCATATGGTGTTTCCGAAGTGCAACCCAGAAGAGCGACCCACGGTGGCAAAGTCGTCGATTCGCACGTGTAGATGGTTGCACTTTGCTTTGTCACGGAAAACGACAACACTTTTAGCAAAAAGAAAGTATTTGCGCGGGGTCCACGAGGAGATGAGTCATAGAATATCACTTCGGATAAGGCAGCCACCCGCCCCCCTGGTCGCTGCTACACGCGGCATTCTCGCACGTACGACAAGGTACCGCGATTTCTCGCCTTCTCGCCTTGTGCCTTGTCCACACCTATCTAAACATCTCGTTTCGTTTGCTGACGGGTTTTTGGTTTAGTTAGTTATTCCCAATCCTATCTCGCGATATAAGTTGCTTCGAAGTTGAGAAACTCGTGTCGTGATAAGATGTACATCCAAAAGCAAAAGCAGAAGAAAACAAAAGAACCTCGAGTATTTCGCCCGCCACTCAGAAACCAAAACCACTCTTGGTTTTGGGCTTCCGACTAAGCCCTTTCACAATACTGCTTTTTCTTTCATCTATTAATAATTCTTCTATAAATAACCAACAGCAAGCGCTACTCAGTACGCATCGTTCAAAACTCCAAAGACAATTAACAACACAAACAAAACAAATACAAATCGTGTTGAGCGAGCCAGCTACAGCTTGAAGAAATTAATTACCCTTTCATTTCTCTCAAAACAATACTATTTAAAGAGATGACTTACCTGAACAGGGTGTGGATGGCGGCAACCGTGGCGGTGGTGCAAAGCCGTACGGACCAGGGCTGCAAAGTGAAGTCTGGCCTTACGTCCCTTCACCATGGCAATAAAAGATTCTTCTTCTGCAAGGATTCCTCCGATCTGCGCCCGCTTTCCGGTTTCGTTGGATCCGATATTTCGGGCGCTCAGACGGACGAGTCTCTCCGCCGAGTCATGTACTTGAACTGCTGGGGTCAGGTATAATCAAGTCTGATCTAAGTCAAGAGACTTTGTCTTGATGTACCGAGTCGCATCAGACGGACGAGTTAGTACAATATGGGAGGCTTTTATCATCTAATTGTAGAAAAAATTTTGTACAGAACGAGGTGATATAACATGCTGTGATATAACTAACTCTGCAAGTCGGATTGTTTCATTTTAATCTGCATGTGTTATTAATGTAATTATTTACCTCTCTCTTCGTCGGTTCTTGTTTTAATGAATCAATCAATAATCGCATACTCTTCTAAGATAGCTAGAAGAAACGCATTCAAGTTAGTCACAACAAGTCAACGACTGGCCGTGGCAGAAGAGACTGCATGGTGGGAATAACAAATTCCCTGATCACAAATTCACAATGGCGCTTTCTGTCGAGATTCCAAAAATCAGCAAAATAATTTTTTTTGAGGGATGAATAAAATTTTAAAATTCAGGCGCCTGTTGCAAGGTAAAACTGCAACCTTTGGAAAGTAGGGGCATTCTACATCTCTGGAACTGGGGATGACAATTATGCCCTCAAACTCTTACCCGTATAACTCCGCCATGAATAGATGCTTAGATCCACTGAATACCGATGAGTTTGGGAATTATCAAAATTCGTAGCCAAGTAGATTTTCATAAAAAAAAATTAAAATTTACTGTACATTACAAGTGAATTTGATAATTTAAATTTAATGTGAGTTTGAATTTGGGAATGACAAATTCATTACGGTCGTGTTCACTGCCATCCTTGTCTATAACCCTATAATATTATTTTATGTCCATACATGAAGAGGACAACAGTGATCAATGACTCAATATAACCCCAAAAATAAAAAATAAAAAACAAAGATATCTACACTCTTTTGTAGAGAAGTGTATTACATGAATAGGGGGAGCCTGATGAGGAGGCTGAAGGAGAGCAAGGAAATAAATAAATAACAGATGGAGGCGTTGTTCATGAACAGCGAAAAACAAAATGTTACACCAAGAAGAGAGCTTCCGTAATTGGTCGTGAACCAGTTCCCCGGCAGACGCAATGCAATCGTGCAACTTGACGGTATGCACGTACAGAACTTGTTATATGGGTAAAGAAAGGCTCCTATGGCTTCCAAGGTTTTGTGGTTTTATCTCCCATGAAGTAACCTGATGCGCTTCCTCAGAGGCGATAAATGGTAAAGAGATCTCGCGGATCATCAGATCGCCACAAAATGGACACTCGCTGGCTATTGCATCGTCTAATTGTGATCGAAGCTGCCCATAAATTCAAACAATAAAAAAGTAATTGAGTCAGCCAATTTCGTCTCACATTTGAAAACCTTTACTTTTTGAATCAACTGGAAGCATTATAAAATCACTAGTGCGCACAAAAGCCATAAATTTGATTAAATTCCATGTTACCGTCAATAATTTTTTGGGAATGATGATAATAAATAAAAAATGCACATTAACAAAGGTCTTAATAACGAGGTAAATCAGCTGCACTGCAGAACTCATCAAAAAGCAATGGAACAGAAAGTTCAATATACTGTCATGGGCAATTATGCGAACAATCTTATTTCAGACCAGCAGAGTGAAACACAGCTTCACTCTGGTGCTACTCAAAATGCAATGGAACAGAAAATTCAATATAAAGTCGTAGCCAATTAGACAAAAAATCTTATTTCAAACTTTTCACATTCAGCAATGTATGTTAGCCCAGGTGCAACTCAGAAATGAGAAAACAAACCTTATCTGTTGGGGTCATGCTGGTTATGGAATCCTCAGTTGTAACACCATTGGCATCCTTCCTTGCTTCGCTGCCCAATAGAGTTAGTTGCTTCTGCAGATCCAGTATATATTCCGCCTGCAACATTTTTTCAGAAAACCATATTTAAAAGTAAAAGAAAAACCTGAAAAGAATTCATCCTATAAATTTTCGAAGGATAGCCCAATTGGTCTTGCCACAGAAACCATAGACTAAAATAACCATCCTATCACTTGAATATAACTTCTGAGCAGTCCAGTTATGCTTAGACCATAAGAGATAAGAGGAATAAGTGTAATACAAATCTTAATGTCAACAAAAACTGTCAGAGCTGATCATATCTTTTGCTGATCAGGTGTATTGATTGAATTTCTTCTGTGGATATTCTCATGGAATTTATGTTGAGACTTAACAAATTTGCCAAATACACCATATATATTTCTCGTAAAGATATTCAAAAGGAAAATTGTAAGTCGCAACATATATAGATATCATGCTACTGCATGCATCCATATTTGCTGAAAACCAAAACTTCTACATCTTTTGTGCGGCTAATGTGAAACGCACCACAAGCCACAGTATTCCAGCCCAACCACAGCCACTTATAAGACAAAACAACATCAACAAGACTTACTTGAGTTTCATTGGTGCACTGGGTCACATGGGCAATCAAGCATTGTGCATGAAAGGCATGTCCGCATGGAAAGACATAGAAAGGTGCCATTGGTCCAATTGATGCATAACCACGAGCCATGCGATAATTCCCACCTGCGATCAAGATTTTACGTCTGCAGACCTGATCATTTACAGATTAAGATGTTATAATAAAGTCATGAAGCTGAATAATAGGATTCAATAACATGGACCACACCACAGCAAATTGAATGAACATCCAAAACAAAACCAATAAAAGCTTAACTCATGATCTTGCAAAAAGTTAAATGATTATGGTTAGACGAACAGGGAAGAAAGCGGAAAGATGGGAACATGGTGCAAACACAAATCAAGAGATCTTGGCAAACTGTAAGGCACAACTTCAAAGGTGAATCAAATTAAGCATTGTATTGGTTTAGTTCCATTTTAAAATGTTCCCAGATAAAAGTAAGCTTTTAAGCAGAATATGAAGTGCGCCCTTAATCAATGGTATCAAATGGAAGTAAATATTAGGAAGAGCAATACCCCACAGTCCTCATCGCGGTCGATGACAGCATATCTTTGAGCAAGTGCACTGATATCATTTCTGATGTTGTCAGCACCATGTGTTGCATCATTCATCTCCTGTTTAAGCTGTTCAATTTGCTTGTTATAATCCTCCAGCGATGAGCAAATTGCTTCCTACAGACAGATTAGAAAGTTAACATTCACAAGTTTGATGAAAGAACAAACTTCAGAAAGAGTGTACATATAAATTGCCACAATAGAGTTAGAGTGGCCTCCATAAAAACCAGCAAAAACTTTGTGAATGCCCCAAAAAAACAGTAATATGCTTTATACGTACAATAGACATTTTATATGCCAAGAATGGAAAAAAAAAAAAAATTCAATACGGTTGTCAGCTAAGGAAAGAGTGGATAAGATTACTGAACACTATAACAAAAACCAAGAATGATAGAACTAACTTTGAAGTCATCAATCAACGCAAAGTCAGGAAAGAATGGTAAGATATCCTCAATCTTTAGAAGTCCATCAGTTTCCTTGAGAAAAGCAATTGCCTTCCGAATATTCTCCCTTTTAGTTCCCTTTTCCTGTTCAATTACATGCTTTGCAACCATGAGCCAGAGCTTTTTCCTCAAGTCTTCATCATCTTCAACCTTATCAGCTTCAGCCATAGCTAGCTCAGGGTCAACCTAGTAACCAAAAGTAGTAGTGCAATTAGAATGTCTTTGAGAATGTCCTTCGGCAATGTTGACAGATAGAGAGAAAATGAGCTATACAGGCAAAGAGAAAAGGATGAGAGTCTACATTGTTATTTTATTGCATTACTGAAGAACTAGTACAAGATATAAAATGTTCAAAAAAAAAAATGGAAAGACAACTCAATGACCGTACCAACCAAATACGCACTAAATAACATCCCTCCTCACACTCTAGCTTTAGCTTTAACAAGCAACAATAAATGAAAAGAGATCCACATAAGACAATATCCAAAGTTTTGAGGTTTACATTTGATATGGCATGATTAAAGTCACTCAAACCCAATCCCTATGAATTTGAAACCAAAGAACATTTAGAGTACACTATTGACTGTAGATATTTTATGCCTCCATAAAAATTACCCAAACCAACCACAAGAGACTTTCCATGAGAGTCCTGTGTGAAGCTTGTTCTCAGTCCATCCCCTAATCTCCCATCCCCAGCAGCGAGAAATTGATAGAAACCCACATAGAGTGATATATGTATATTACAACCAGCAGATGTGCTGCATTTCTAGAATTAGATTTATCCATCAGAATTTGTAAGTAATTGAGTTGAACAACTCTAGTGCGAGTCTGGTTTTGAGACAAATTTCCAGCAATGATTACCTTAGATTATGCAAAATGATATGAACAAACTGAAGGTACTTGGATAAACATAATATGAAAAGAAACCATGAAAGCATTAGAATAACATATCACCTGTAAAGCAAGTGCAACTGCTTCTTCATGCATAGACATCATGCTGTATATATGAACACAGGCACGCATTCGCTTTTCCTTGAGGCACAGACGCAAGGCATACTTGGGATCATAGAAGAATTCAGGGCCATTTTCTCGTCCTTTCCCAAATTTGCATTGTAGGAAGCGCAAAAGAGCACTATCATCTTCCTAATTTAATCCGAGAAGGAAAATTTAAAAAAACTTACATGTCTTAACAAACAAACAGCGAATAAGACTTGGAATTGTGTCTACCACATCATTTGCACAATGCATATATCATAAATACATTAACACACCCACATACATGACATAATTTCAAATATCTTTGGACATTATTGAAATATCTTTGAGAGTTCCTCGTTAAAGAATCTAAATGTTTTTATCAAAGATATGTTCAAGTAATTATATATAGCACAGAACAGAAACAATGGAATAGTCCTTAAAATGTCATCATTATATCCTGGGCACAGAAAACAACAATGTGAGACATTAAGGCAAGAACGTGCAGAATAAATAACAAATGTATGGTATTCTATGGCAAGACAGGGACTCAAAGATGTAAAGAGAAGATAATAGTAATCACCTAATATTTGTCGACAATAAAATCAGTTATATTATTGGATGGAGTATGCAAAACACAAAATATAAACATAGTTTGGTAGCGTTGCTTCAAAACATAATTTTAAGATACGATAGTTAGTATCTCAACCTGCTTGGCATACAGAGAAAGCAGCAAGTTGTGAACTCCAGGATCCTCATTGTGCAATTGATGAACACAAAACTCTAGATATTTGATGACTTCATGGGTTTCATTCCTGCATTTTAATGATTTGCATAAATAAACTTCAGAATGTCAAATAGAAAAATACATCCATTATATCAAAATTATAACGTTGCTAGATGGATATGCCTCCCTAATTAAATGTGAAAAATAACAATTAAAACAAAAAACAGTGCCAAAACCTAAGAAGGAAAAGAAAATATATTAATTGAACATCTTTGCAACATCAGTAACAAAACAAAACCAAATTTGTTTACGATTTTTCCTAATTAACTTTAACAATTATACACTGACCAACACTGAATGTATCTATCAACAAGATGTGCACAGCTTCAATCTCTAACAAAATGAATTCAGTGAAAAGCCAAAGGGGTAAAGAAATCCAGTAGTAGCACCCGCATAGTATCATACAAAGTTTTTAATTCAGCTGTCACAGCTTTGAACCTAGACATATTTACTAAGTAGATTCAACCATGGAGGGGAGGAAAAAAGGCACATGGGCTCAAATCATTGATGTTAATGAAAGATATAACAGATAAAATATGCAAATAGAGAGCTGCAGATTACTTCGCATGAGGTTCACTTGAATAACGCATCATTGCAGGAATCAGTTTCCTTGGATTTAGGTTGTTTGTGGTCATCCATGACTCCACCGTTTCATATGCATCAAGCATGATAAGATCTGGTGCAAACTTGTACTGCAAAGTAGGAAGAACATCAGTAATTGTCTTTTCAAGAATAATGGTCTCTGACAAACATGAAAGGTTAGCAAGCTTATATGGTAAAGATGAAGATAAAAAACTGGTGATTTGAGTACAATGAAGAAACAAAACAGGAAGAACCTGCAACCAGTATGCTGAAGTGATGGGTAAAATCCTAAAGGTTCAATGTTCCAAATATGGAATTTGATCAGTACCTGAAGATCTATTGGGACAGCTGGTTTTCGGAGCACTTGCAATGCCTTTTTTGCTTCTCCTTGCTGAATGAAACAAAATACATAAGCAAATAAATGGATAGATAACTTCAAGTCATAGTGACCAAGAATAATCTTGTTGCTAAACTTTAAATAAAACAGTAATGGGTCATCTGAATCTCCAATGTTAACCATATAAATTAATTCTGTACCAAATTAGCTTCTCTCATTTGTTAAGAATACCTACTATCAACCGAAGGAAAAGATTACACACCAGGGAAAGCTTACCCAAAGACAAAACCCAAAAGGGGAAAAAAAAATCTGGATTTTTGGCACCTGATAAAAGGGGTAAAAAAACAATTTCCAGATAACTTTATGGGGCAAAATGTTAGAAAGTAAACAAAATAAGTCGAAATACTGAGCATGGTTAGACGAGGAAAAACTCAATTGGACATGAACTTGTGCAAAGTACAGAGAATCCATGGGGAGAGGAATGGGTAATGAATAGAAAACAGTATACCACAAGTAAATATTCCAAAATGGAAATAAAAAGTACCTGGATATAATGGTGAACAACGATCTCATGCTGCTCCTTCAAACTAGCAAAAAATACCAGCTCTTCAACCCTACCATAGCTGCAGAATATTGTACCATAAAAAAAAGAAAAAAGAAAAAATTATAATAGTAATAATGAAAGAGTGTTCAGGCTACTTTTGATTTTGCAAAGCAAATTACGGTGAAATCATAAGCACAAGAAATAGGTAAAAATATTGATTTTAAGCATCTCAGTGCATCAATACTTACAATGCTTGAAAAAACAAACAAGGAAAACTGAATAATACTTCAAATTGTCAGATGCTTAAGAAGCATAACAATTTCTGAAATCCATGTATTTAATTAAACAACGGAAATGGCCCACTTGTTACATGAGAATTCAAGGAAAGAAGAGGCAGTTACTAAGAACTCAAAATGTTTGGCAGGTAATTTGACATAATTTCTATAACATGCATAATGGTCTAAAGGAGAAAAACTGTTTGTGAACACTGTCAATTTTTGCAAATTAATTACCTTTCTAAAAGTTTCATCGTCGTTGCCTCATCTAATACATCCTTGCAATCACTCAGGAAAGCACGGAACTCTCTAATAATTGATTGGTACTGTGAACTTTGATTCTCCAAAGCATTGTCATCTTCCAAGAGTAATCGATTTATCTAAAAAGTTGAAACATAAACTATAACATTATCATTTATTTTATAGCAGTAAATATCTATTGCTGCTTTATAACTTTTACAAAAAGAGAAAAATGATTTTCACACAGTAATACAAGTGAAACAAATTGAGATCTTAACACATGCATGGTTCTCCTATTTATTATTCTAAAACATTGTTATGTTTCATAGACTAGAATACTTCATTGGCAAATACCTCTTGAAAACAGTTGTCAGGAAAATTGTTCCAAAAGCACCACAGATCTTTAGAACAATTTAAGTTCTTTTTGGCATTTTCTTTTGCTTTCACTAAAAGATTTTCTTTGTTTTGTCACCATAGCAAGTAAGAGGAATATAAAAAGCATCAGAAACTTCTTCAACAAGAAACCTGGAATCTCATGATGCATTATATAATCCTAGCAATTTACCATTTAATTTGTGCTAAATTATTCAAATTTAGTAGCCATCTAGCACAATGTAGGAGACCAAAGGGTAGTCATCCAAGAGTCAGGCATAAAAAGAAGCAAAAACCTTGTCCAAGTACAATTCAGTTGCCCATGTGGAAATCATTGTTATTTGGCATTTGTCATCCTTTGCAAGATTATCAAGCTTGCGCAGTAGGAAGGTTCTCAAAGCATCCTGCAAGGATAAAACAAAGGATAAGTTTTTAATGCAGTGCTTGAATTCAAAACAAAGTATACCAGAAATTCAAAGGCACTTTTAGTTAGATCCACTCTTTGTTGAGCGTAGACCTATGTTTATAAGAGCTCATATGAAAATCTTTGTCAATAACTATAAAAACAAAAATGATTCCTGCATGTATTTTCCAATAATGATAATTAATGAGCAATTACAAAAATGTATTAATAAGGTCACAGATATAAATATACTAGGAGTTCAATAACAGCCCACGAGTTCACAAGTTTGGACAGCATAATAAGTCCAAATACAACCTAAACTTTCTAGCAAGATACATGCTTAAATAAAAATAATAAAGCCATCACAGATGCAAGGATATTTTTTATATAAAATGAAAAGGCATGAAATCAATTTAATCAATTCTATACCACATCTTCGTAAACCTAAAAACAGGCATGGTTCTGTATTTACCTGCTCGCTTACACTAATAAACTTCAAAGTGATCTCCTCAAAGGATAAAATATAATTAATCTGCAAAACATCTTCCATCAGCTTCAGGGATATACACTAGATTGAAAAACAAAAATAACATTGTTTTCATCTGATATCTAACCTGAATAGGCCAATAAAATAAGATGCATGTGTGCATGCTCATATATCCGCAGATACCAAAAGATTTTCCCTTAAAGGTATCATTGGTTGATAAATACTATACTCTACTATTGTTAACATTCATGCATTTCAACAGGATATATTTTTCAATGTCAATTTCATCAATAAGAAAACCAAAAAGGACACAGAAACATAACAACTATTAAAATTGTCACAGTAAACTAAATCCATATACATTATCTGATAAAGAAACAGAGAAATCACTTTTGCATAGAAAGAAGCTGCTCTATGAAAATCCTTGGCGGCAAAGGCAGCTTCAGCCTGCATCATCACTGGCTGCAGTTATACACTGACAGTAAAAAAAAATAAAAAAACAAAGAAGATTTCATAAACAAACTTATAAGGCCACAAGGGGGAAATTAATATAATTTCGATATAAGAAACAGAAGTCAATGTCTCAACAGCCATTAGTTTCAACATCCATAAAGTCAATTAGACGTGACCTGAACTAAATATACTTGGTCTCTCTGGAGTGGATCACGACAATTTGCTAAAGCTGCAGCATACTCTTTCATATCCAGATATACCTTCCACATATCTCGGCCTTCGTCATTGACAGACACCTAGAATATGTGCATAAACACAGTCACAAAACAATAAAATAGAAAGTAGAAGGTAAATAAATAATCCTCTGACTAGGGCAACAAGTACTACTAAGAAAGAGAATAAGCCCTTATAAGACACAAACCTGGAAAATAGAATTCTGGTCATATGCGTAGAAAACCCCAGCAGTTGCATCACTGCACAATCCGATGATACCCCTAGAAATGGAGTCTGATGTTTGATCAAACTGAAGTTCCTCAATAATTTGCTCGCTGATTCTATTTACAACCTACAAAAAGTTGAAAAGCACGGCATACAAGTGTAAACATATTGAAAAAATGGACAGGGGTGGGGCCATTATGTAAGGAATCTTAAGTAAAAACCAAGAATCTGTGAATTTGACTTTCAAAAATCCTAGAAAATGAATGGGCATCCATTTAAAAAAGGCCCTACGAAATTGAAGTGCCGTAAACTCAAAAAACAGCTAGTCTTGAGGGCAAAAAAAGTTCCCTATTGATGTCAAATCGTAGCTGTATTTGACAATTTGACAAAAAAGATCATCATAGGTAAAAATGTAGCATACGCATTCAGCAAACATACCTTAACCTTATTCCCCATAAGCAGTAGGAAATGATATTCAGACACTGCCACAGAACTGGGCTTAACTGCTTCAGCACTTTCAGACAATTTTGAATAGCTCAAAAGAGCCTTGTTTTCCACAAAATTTTCATCACCACTTGGAGAGCTACCCAAAATATTCACAAAAGAAAAAGTAAGTGATGATTTCACAACATAACCGTACAATAAACATGAACAACCAGTAAACTTCTAGAATATGTCACAAAATTATATTGAGATGAGGGCCCACAAGTGCAGCATCACTGCATGCAGAAATTAAAACTGTATTTTCTGAGAAAAGCCAACAACAATTTAGCAGATTGTTCCATTTACATGGAGGAAAAAAAAGATCAAGGATATTCTTTACCTATGTTGTGCCCCAAAGTTTAGGCCACCATGATATATACCTGCTCTCGAAAGCCAGGCAAAATGCACTGCTCTTCTTTGCTTGATAAAGAAATGCAATTCACTGATAAAGAAGACCACCATAACTAGGAAAACGTTATATACTTAGAAAATTCAAGAAAAACATAGCAGTTTTGAAACCATGTATGAGATATATATATATATATAGTTTTCCATGTCCAAATTTTTATTTCTTTCTCCAATTTCTTGCGGCTTAAGTACTAGAATAATGTAAACGTGAAAGAAAACACTTGCCTGTTTAGTATTTCTCCAGGAAGTTCCATGAAATGCACAGCACGATCTAAATAGCTAGCAAAAACAGTCTAGAAAAGCAATGCATACAGTAAGCATCGGTGTCTTGCTGCATACGTAGACAGAAGGCTATATGGCAATAACTATTTCTTCAAGTCACTGATAGAGAATGTAGTAATCAATAAAGAAACTAAAGAAACCAAAAAAAAAAAAAAAATCAATTAAAATGTAGAAAGTAATAACTTTCTGAGTAATATGTTGAAATAAGACAGCAACAGTGTCTAAAACACAAAAAGAGCAAAGATGCACGGACACATATAACTACTTTGAAGACAAAAAAAGTTAAATAATGGAGTTCCCATGAGTAGCAGAGGAAACAGCCAGGTTTAACTATCATTTGGCTAAGATCAAATTAATTGCTATCCTTACTAACTTAATAAAGAAAAATAGACCCTTGTTTTCTACCATCATGATCAACATATTAAATGTAAAGACAAGTATCTAAACAATTTATTGCCTCGGAAGATAAAAGGATGCCCAAAGTGCAAAATGGGAACATATGATTTTACAGAAATATATAAATAATAGTGCAATAAAGCTTTTCTCCAGAAAAATACAACTTCTTGCTTGGTGTTTCTAAAACAAATCTGTCTGTTAGGCACAATACTGGATAGAGTACATGCAGCTTCCGCTTGCATATCTAAGGAACCTCTAAACTCAATGGTTTAAAAACAAAACACTGACCTACCAAAAGCAAATCCAGGAGATTATCATCCAAAGTACATGCAGCTTCAGCTTGCATCTCTAAAGATCCTCTAAACTCAATGGTTTGAAAGAGAAATCATTAACCAACCAGAAGCAAATCCAGGAGATTATCGTGAAAATATTCACAAACCATGCATTAATAAAAATTATCTTACAAGCAAATAAGCACTGGAATGGCCATTTAGAATCATCTAGGAACCATTTGAATTATACTTTCTATAATTGATAACACAAGTGTGGCACATCAAAATATTTTAGCATTCGTTCTGTGACACATTTAACAATTTCATCCGACAGGAAGAAAAGAGACCAGAGATAAACTTACATCAAGTGATCCAAATCCAGTGAAGGAATAAAGTCGTGTAGGAGTAACAGCCATCACATAATACCTTGTACCATTGCTTAAGCTAGCTGTTTCCATCTGCACGTAAAGAATAGGACTGAGGTGGTAAGTACATTAGCAATGTAAATGGGTAACTTTAATCCAAGAATAAAGTGATAGTTTTCAGTTTCTAGAGGAAAAATTAATTGAAATTCCAGTTCTGAATATTATTCCAATTTTCTACTGCTTGCATTTGTTTAACATCATCAAACAATAACAATCAGGAGGGCCTGCATAGATTAACAAAATGTTATACGGTTTCAACTGTCCATATTAGCTTCAAATAGACTAGCAGGAAAACATGGCTGATAGGTGATTCAGCTGGATACATGAGACAAACCCATATACAATTAGGTAAAAAAATACAAATATTTAGCAACTTTGATCTTGCAAAAGAGACTTCAAGCTGCATCAATAGCATTCAAAACATGTATAGTGTTTGAGATTTTCTCCGTCCAAGGAAGACCAGGGAAGAATATACAAACAGCAAACCAGAGCCCACTTAGCAACAGAAAAAGGTGGGAGGGGGGGGGTGCAGGTACCTGCAAACCCATAAAAGCTTCAGGAAGTTCATTTAACTCAAATAAAAGTTTTATATATTTCTCCCTTTTGTCCTTCTCATCCACAGCCATCTCATGAAGTTGGCCAGTATCCGTACCAAGAATGATTTCCTTTGTGGAAGCTGAGTTAAACCAAAAACAATACCAGAAATCAATAAATATGTGCCAACCTTACTACAATATAGCACAAAAGCAATTTCCATAGCGACTAGTAAATTACCTTCTGTTATCTGTTGTCTATTCCAGGCAACAGCATTTACAACAAGACCTTTCAGTTTGCTTAATACACGGGACTTGCTCCACTTTGCATGAGTGTAGAAAGTTTCAGCTCCACCACTACCAACTATGGTGGCAATACAATGACTACCTCCAGGATCTACAAAAACTTTGTGTATGGATTGCTCCCCAACTCGACCCACAGAAAGATCAATATCTAAATTTAACATAGAACAAAAGAAATCAGGCATTGCTTCATTGTATATGAAAGTGCAATCAGACCAAGTTGAACTGATGCCAGGAGTAGGCTAATTGAACTCCATATCAACTCACAAGCATGGAGAAAAAGGAAAAAAAAAAAAAAATCAAGCTCAAGTGGACACAAGCTAGTAATCTGATTCAATTTGGCATGTTAGAATTTACCCTATTACTTAAATTTTAGTGATCAACTTAAGTTCCTTTTGTAAAATCAACTCAGGAATAGTTGAGCTCAATCAGCTTGATTCATCTTTACGCAGAGGAGTATACATTTCAAAATTCTACTGCAAAACAGTAATATCAAATCAAGAATCCTTCATTAAAAAATGTAACCGCCTAAAATTTAATGTACATGCAACAAATTCTATCTTTGTTGGAATTTTTTGCAAATTAAATTGAACACAGCCTTTCTTAGCGAAATTAAAAATAAAGTAAAATAGAAAATAGGTTCAAAAAAGATTACCATAAGAATCTCCAGCACCGAAATCGTGTCTGATAAGCCATCCTTTACTAGTGCCCAATACAATCACATCGTTTCCAGCCGACATGCACGTGATTACACCGCGCCCCTTCGCCGCGTATCTTTCAAGAACGTCTACTTGGAATACTTGCCGCATTAGATCCATTGTTATTTGAACCCCGAATTTGAAATTACTCCACTTAAAATGCCATCACGCACGCATGGAGCTGAAAAAGAATAAAAAGTTTACGAGGCCGGAGCGATCAATCGAGAAAGCGCACAGGCCATTCATATAATGGAAACTAACCTGAATATTGGAAGGTCTTGAAAAATAACCTCTTCTGTAAAGGAAAATGACTAAAAAGCCATTAACAAATAACAGCGCTCTAAGAAACAAATTTAACAAAAACCCAAACTTCCCTTTCTTCGTAGAAGTTGAAGCGCAAGCAGGCCATACAACAAACCAATCTCTTGTGAATGTAGAAATTCATTGTTCTTTTTCATCAAATACCAAAACCCTAATTTGGAAAGAAAAATTCAAATCCTTTCAACGAAATCGATAAAGCAAATAGCATAAATAATTCGACACAGAACATGAAATAGAAAGAGATTATTATTCTATTCAGGACTACGAATCATTATCTGCTTCCACAAAGCAAAATATTGTTTTCTTTTATTTTTCTTGTGAGATGAATAAAAGCAATTGACAAATATGATAAAGTCAAAAAAACAAAAATATTGTTTTCTTGCCGCGCAATGTCGCATAGCCTTTTTAGGCGGGTCAAGGGTACATTTCAAAATTTGTAAGAATTGGGATATTTAACACTGCAACGGGTAAATTTTTCATGGAAAGTTCCGGGAGTTTATATGCTAAATAGTGGATCCTCTTATATGATAAGTATTGTATGGTATATTGTTTATATTTATACATATAAACAATATATGGTGTGAGTTTCATATATTATTTATGTGTGTAGATATATCATACAATATTTATACGGTAGGTATATTTTAAATAGTGATTTCTTATAAAAAAATAATAATAATAAAATAAAAAAAACATAGAGAAAACGTCGTCGTTTCGTTTATGAGAAGGCTCCGTTTTATTTTGTTATTAACTCAATTGATTGCTCAAAGAGTGAAGCCCATTCCGAAATCCGAACATACAAAACCAACGACGCTCTCCATGGACCCCATCAGTTACACTCAATCAAGAGAGAAAACCACCGACTTGGCAGACTCACTCAAGTGCTAACAAATTATACTTCCCTATTAAACCTTTAAATCAAATCGGAGCGTCTATAGGAGCCGTTTAGCAGCTGACGGCTGAGATTTCACCAATACCCTAACGTCCAACTTTTCCCACAACGGTCAAATATCTCGTCAGATTCAAATATTCCCAGATAAAGATTTTTCTCTCTCAAAGTTGCTGTCTTTCCCTTAACGAAAACCTTCAAATCTTGTTCTTTCTCTAAAAGAAGCCATTGCTTTTCAAGAATCGCCTTTATCCTGTACGCTAAAATGAGTGTTCTTCACTACCCAGATACACTTAAGGGGCAAGAGCTTCAGATTTGGAACAATGCGGCATTCGACAACGGAGAATCTGAAGACTCCACAGCCATGAAAGCTTCCTGGGCGAACTTGACATCTGTTTACATGAATCATTCTCTTGAATCGGATTGCAGTAAAGAGAATCTGAGTCCTCGTTTAAATAAATCCCCTGTTTCTTCTCTCAAATCTTCTGTACCCAATAAGCCTCTACAAGTGAATAGCTCTATCAAGAACTCACAAATGAAGCAGTTGAAGAGTGTTTCTAAAGAAGAGGAAACGCGTGATGAGAGAAAGATTGACATCGAGATAGAGGAGATTGAGAAGGAGATCAGTCGCTTATCGTCAAGACTCGAAGCGCTTCGACTCGAAAAGATTGACATCAAAACAAAGGCTATAGAGAAAAGAGGCAGATTTGTACCTGCAAAATTCATGGAGCAGAAACACATGAAAAAGAGCGAAGAAAATTTGCTTTCGGGCGCTAAATCAAAGTTGAATCGAAGGGGAATGAGTTTAGGGCCAGCTGAGATTTTCTCAGCGGTAAAATCAAGGCCTTCTTTGGGGAAGCCAGAGATTACAACGCCCGTTCTATCAATACAGAATCGGAGGAAATCTTGTTTCTGGAAGCTGCAAGAAATTGATGAATTGAAGGTTACAAAAGAGAGGGGAAAGAGTCTGAGTGTTAGTCCGAAATCTCGCAAAACGGCGGCGCCAAAGGTTCAAGCGGCGACAACAGTGGGTTCTAAAAAGACCGCCAAGATAGAAGATAATGTGCTTTCACTCATTCAGCCAAGAAAGCTCTTCAGAGAGGGAGAAAAATCAGTGAGTAAAAAGCCATTGAAACCTGGGAGAGTGGTGGCTAGCCGTTATAATCAGATTACAAATGATGCTGCTCGCAAAAGGTCTTGGCCGGATAATGATAAAGAAGAGAGTAATAGGTGCGATAAGAGACGCGCTTCACGTGAAAACCTGGTGAATTCTGGGAGAAATCAGAAGACTGAGAGTATTAGAGTGAAAAAGAAATGGGAAATTCCTAGTGAGGTAGCAGCGTACAGGGGATCTCCTCCGTCCATTTCGAAGATGAGTGATGTGTTGCCTAAGATCAGGACCGCTCAATGTGTCGACCAGAGTCCAAGGGATTCAGGGGCGGCGAAAAGGGTGGCTGAATTGGTTGGTAGGAAATCATTCTTTTCTATTGAAGAAGAGGAAGAGGAAGAGGACGAGAAGGAGGAAGGTTTTGTTTGTCAGGCTTTGAGGTTTGATGATGATGGCTTTGAGGAATAATGAAGGGTGATTCTTTTCAAGTTTCTTTGTAAGTTCTTTTAGCTTTAATTCTGTAAGCCATAACTATTGTTATGGTTTTGGAATTGTTTTCATTCGTGTAGTATGATATGGGATATAAGCCTTTTTGTTTCTGTTAGGCAATAATGTTGATAATGATAAGCTCCTCCCTTGCTTGCTAATATTGATAAGTTAGCTTTTTGGTCTTGATATGGAGAGATTGACGTGGGTGTGATACTAAACTGCGGTCGATTGTTAATGTTAATGTTTCATGTCAATCTGGTCAGCTTTTTGGAGAAGAATGTCTGGGGTTTTTACATATCAATGGTTTAAGGTTTCTAATTTAGCAGTAATGTTTCTGTCATAAACAAGTAAGATAAGCTTTTTTCTTTTTTCTTTTTTTGGTGGCCCTTATTCTATATTCTGATGTAATTTTGCTTTAAGGAAGCAAGGACCTTGGTGCAGAACCACAATTGTTATTAAAGCAAATTGAAACCAAACTGGCAAATGTAAATCCGGTTAATCTTACTTTTCAAGTCAGTGAACAGTAAAAGGAAGATTTTGAATCATTATTCCGCTCTCATGTTGCTAATGAAAACATAGTTCTTAAATCGTTTGTCATGTTGCTAATCACATGACATTCGATTGGATATGGTTTCGGAGTAAAGTGAAACTTGATTGTCAAACCTAAACATGCCTCGCTTGAAGTCAAAAGAGTACATGGATTCTGCTTTTAGGTGGTAAAGAAAAGGTAGCGTCTGATACTACAGGAAATGGAAGCGAACAACTGTTGGGGGAGCTCATTTGCACGAGAAAACTTGAAGTAGGAGCATATGCCTCAACGAGAATACTTGACTTATAGCTGTCATATTCTTGAATTTTGCTAATTGCCTGATAACTTAAATCAAAATACTTAATAGCAATGCGATACATTTGTACAAAACTTCTACCCCAAGCACACACAATGGAGCCATAGACAGTCAAGTCAAATCCACTCTCCGAAATAATTTGGAGAATATGCATGAACAAGAATACTTGATTTTATAGCTGTCATGTTTTTGAATTTTGCTAATTGCCAGATGCCGAATGCAGCAACAAAGATTCTACGTCTCATAATCTGCATAGACAGGTTAAGTTCATGAAGTCTAAGCCCTTGAGATAGTGATAATTCTAGAAAGAAAACGAACTAGAAGGAGATTAAACTTTGTCAGAAGTTGAAAATTCTTACAAGCCTTGTTTTTTCTGGAGAAGGATGAATGGAGGACTTTCTAACTTAGCTGCCATGTTTCTGTTATGCACTAGCAAGTAGGACAAAATTTCTCTTGATGTAGATTGTTCTCATTGTCTATTCAGATGCAAGGCACCCGGATGCAGAGTAACAATTGGAATTAGACAACTTGGAACCCACTAGCAATCTTTTTAATCTTAAATTTCAACTCAGTGAACAGTTAGAAGATATTTTTGAATCATCACACCGGCCTCACTTTATTAGATTTCATAAATCATTTTGTCATTTTGCTAATCATCTAGCTATCAAGTTGCGTGGGACATGAAATTATTGAATTTTGCTGATGCTGAATGGAATAACAAAATTCTAAACCCCATATCAGTTGAAGAAGAAATTCCATCAAGTTCAAATCTTGGAGAGCACACATGTACTCATGTAGGGCTAATTTCGGAAGCCAAAAAACACTAGAAGGAGAGCATATTTTATCTAAAATTAATTTATTATATTTGCAAGTTAAATAAAATTTTGTTCTCTTCGGGTTCTTTAAGGGCTAAATATTTTATAAATAGATTAGCAGTGAAAAATTATTGATTATCATTAAATAAAAAGAAAACATTTTTTTTGAAGAAAAAGAAAATATTGTTAAAACTAGACAGATCGTATAGTTTATATAAATATAATTTTTTATTTTTTATTTAATAACAATCCAATACAATTGATCTTACTGAAATATATAATCAACCCAACATATCACAATTTAATTCAACTAAAGTTCAGCATAATAGGAAACTCTCACAGGTGCTGAAGAGTAGGGTTGGATGCTTTGGGTTGCAGCCCATTTGACTATGAGAAGTCAAATATTAACCAAAATGAGTTTACAAATTTAATTTGATTCAGTTCGATTTCAAATTTGATTCAAGTTTTGGTTATAATTTCATGTCAAAATTTAGTTTGGGTTGCAATTAATGTAATGAGGGTTGAGATTTGAGGGAAATCTTTTTTTTTTAAGATTTTTTTTATATTTTTGTATTTAAATGTAACCCGATCAGTGTTTAATTCTCAATCCAAATGGTTTTTTAAAATGAAAGCAAACTCAAGAACTGACTAGGTTTGGTTCAGTTTAGTCCAACTCAAATTGAATGCCCCCCCCCCCCCTTTATAGGAAAGACTAAAACCTTTCTTCTTAAAATTAAGCGGACAAACCAATGGGCCTTTATCAAATTGTATCACAGAATTAAAAAAAAAAAATTAAGTAGACAAAAAAGTAATGGCATATAGATAAATATAAAACTAACTTGCTTTGTAAGATAAATGAAAATCTATAAGTTACTTTATGTATTTTGTTTTTAGTAGATTTTTGGGCTTGTGAATGAAGGCCACAGAACTAAAGTAAGAACAATAAATTTATGTTTTAATTGGGGAGGGAGGGCGTCTTGTTTGTTTGAAATGTACGAGCAGTTTCGGTTATTTAAGGAGTAATGGACGAGTATAAGGATGATGGGTAGTGTAAGAGGCTGTAATTCGAATTCAGAGAGCCTCACCGAGTTGCCTTAAACCTGCAAAACAATAGGAAAGGGTCAGAAGTAGAGCTAAGGGTAGCTGACGACCACACTTTGATACTTAAATTAAAGTTGGATTATCTCAAGTTGAAAGAACTTATAAACTCTTTTTAAAAAATGGCTAAAAGTGGGAGAAACCTTATCTTTAATTGTATGTGTGTTGGTTCTCTTGATAAAAAATAAAACCTAAGTATTTATGTACCTTTATTGTCGTTCTACCAACTGTCAATATATTAGTGTTCTATATTATTACATCAAGAATATTCTTATTTTTCATACGTGTAGCGGTTTGGATATTACAAAAATATATTTAGAGAGTAAACTTGACGAGTATTATATGTGTCAATCATAATAGAGTGATTATGCGTATCTCTACTGAAGAATTTGTAAGCATGGCGGAAGAATGCATGTGGTGTTTATTGTCCTAGAATAATTTTTTTACCTTATTTGTTGGTGTGATAGGCCATTGTCTTCCATTTTATAGCATGATATTTTTTCACTGATTTTTTATTTTTTGACAAAAAATAAATCAATTTTTTTGAGTTTTGGATCCCTCTTTATCTCTTGACATGTTTGTAAATATTTTTATGATATTGTTCACCCTAATGTAATATACCTTAAGTACCCTTCAAAACACTTAAGGTATAAGACATAAACTAATTTCTCAATATCAACATGTGGCACTCTATTACCGAGATTTCTATTTCCTTCCTAAATATATATATTTTTATATTATTTAAAATAAAAACTCATCATAGAGAATAAACTCCCATTGGCTCTACACTATATTTGAAAGAGTCAATCAGTTCAATTAAAGAGTTATCGACATATATTTAATATTTATAAGAAAAAAGACTAAACATAATGAAATTATTTGAGGGTATGAATAAATAATTATGGAAAACTTTTTATTTTTAATTTAGATATTTTTTAAAATAAAAAATGTTTAAATGAAAATGATAGTCACCTAAAACGCGAAGAGAAGGCTCTCAACTATCAATGCTCAGGCGCTTCCCTTAAAGTAAAGGAACAACATAAAATCTCCCAATTCTTATCTCTCACGATCAGCTCTAAACCCTAACATTAAACCCTAAGCCCAGTCGTATAGGGCTACAGGCATGGCAACTGCTTCAAGATTCTACAAGTTTGTTTCTCGATTCAAAACTAACACTAAGGTGACGGCGCCATTGTCACGCTGCATTGATTCTAGCTCGGTCTCGTTCCTCCGACGAACTAAAGTTGTAAGTAGAAACTTCAACTAGACATACTGTGATTAAATTTTGCTCATAATTATTGTGCAACAAGTGATTGATGCTTTTCATATGGTCAATGAAAAAAAGTAATTACTTTACTGAATTTGACTTCAAATATTACTTGTCAAATTTTGATTTTATGGAAATTATATTTATACCTTGTATTTTAAAGTATAAACTTTCGAGTTGTTTTTGTTTTTTGTGAAAGAATTCCTTCCTGGAGCTTATAGTTAGTGACAATACTTCTAATACAGAATTGTATCACATCTATCCCAGTTGGTTCCCTTTGGATTTCGCTCTCCTTTGCAACTGTAAGTAAAATCAGTGGCAATTATCAGTTACTTGTGACGAGGGCATTTTCCGATGAAAAGGAAGTAACAAAAGAAGTTTTGAATCGGGTTCTTGCCTCCGTTGAAAATGGTTCTAAGTCTGCAAAGGAAATGTGTAATGGATACATTGAAAAGCTTTGTAAGGCTGGAAATGTTTCTGCTGCTGTTCGATTACTCAAATCCTTACACGATAAAAATATCTTCCTTCCAAATGCGTATAATCGCGTGTTGGTCGCATCGGCTGAGACAAATGATATTGATCTTTCATTTCAGATTTTGAAAGACCTACTGGTGTCATCTAGAACCTTGAGTTCAGATTGTTATACTAATTTTGCGAGGGCTTTTATTATGACAGATGATTGTACCCAGCTACTGAGTTTTATTGAAGAAGTAGTGCAGATAGCCTCTCCAGAAAGTATAATAGTTGTGAACAGAATCATCTTTGCTTTTGCTAAAAGTAGGCAGATAGAAAAGGCTCTTTTGATATCTGACCATATTAAGGGTTTGGAATGTAAGCCAGATTTGATCACATATAATATAGTTTTAGATATCTTGGGTCGTGTTGGTCGTGTAAATGATATGCTTCATGAGTTTGCGTCCATGAAGGAAGCTGGTGTGGTCCCCGATTTCATTTCTTATAATACATTATTAAACAATTTGAGGAGGATTAGGAGACTCGATTTGTGCTTAAAATATTTTAGAGAAATGGGTGAGAGTGGCATTAAACCAGATTTGCTTACCTATACTGCACTGATTGATAGCTTTGGGAGAACAGGTAACATTGAGGAATCACTCAGACTCTTTAATGATATGAAGCAGTGGCAGATCCGCCCATCAATCTATGTCTATAGATCACTGATTGATAGTTTGAAGAAGATGGGGAAGGTTGATTTGGCAATGACTCTTTACGAAGAGATGAATTCATCTCTTTCAGATCTGGCCGGTCCAAAGGATTTCAAACAAAAAGCCAGGTAGGCAAACACTCAAAATGTTAAGGTGTTGACTTCTGAGGGACTCCTTGAGAGTTGAGATTCAAGCCAATAAGTTAGCTCAAGCTAATATATGTCATGGAGAGCTCCTTAAACAATGGTAGCTGATATTGGTACCTGCTTTCTTCCACTCATTCTTTACCCACAGCAATAAGGTTTTATTTCTCTTAGATCTTATTTATTGGACATCTTTTTCCATATTTCTTCACATTGCTGCTGTATAATCCTTGCAAGCATCTGCTCAATGATGCAACAAGTATTGACATCATCAACAATTTTCTGCTATTTCTTATCTGCCTTCCAGAATAATCTCTTTCTTCTATATAATAGGTACAATAAAAGTATTGTTTGGTTGGAGTACATGCATGGCCGATTGAGGTATCTAATGTGGCCTTTGTAAACTGTCATGTGTTACGTAGAAGTTCAAATGTTGGTACTCTGCATGTTCATGGAAGCATCTGGATCCGCCGTCACTCAAGATTCAAGACCAGCAGCGGTTTTCATCTGATTTGAAAACTATTGCTGGCCTTCAAATATTTCCAAATGTTGAATTGAAGCTTTCGACACAACCCCTATCGGCATTTGTTGGCTGTGCTATTTTGATATTGATAACCATTAAATAATTACTTGATGCATAAGCCTAAACCGTCTGATGATTCTGCTTCCTGGTTAGGAGGATGGCAGAAGCATCTAATGGCGCAATCTATCTTACATGTATATACTTTCAAAACTGTGAATTCCTAGCAATGATATTGTGATTTATGCACTTGCTTCTTGTTCAAGATTGAGTTCTGACTCTTGTTACAGTTGATAAGTCTCCTAGCAAAGTAACATTTATCTAGAACTAATTGCCCGACCTTTACCGTTCCTATTCCACGTTGGCTGTAATTTTCATTGTTACTTAGCAGGCTTCCCCTTGTATTATGTTGGACGATATTTTACGTAAAATGTCATAGCCTAATCTTATCTAAGCAAGCATGTGGAAAAGTTGAATAACCGGAGATAAATGGCATAAATAAATTGTAACCTAATATATCAGATATCTAATATTGATGATATCTAATATTAGAAAGACAATGACGGAAGGGGAAAAAAATAAAGTATTTCACAAACTTAAAAAATGAACCAAAATCATTTCGTACTTCCGCTGTATGAGAAAACACAAATCGGGAAAAGCAAAACCCACCCTCAGATTCGACTCGAGTCTCTTCCAAACATGAATCGTCGTCTCCAGTCAGATATCACCAAAAATCTTGTGCGCCAGCTGATTTGCTTGCTGAAATTGCAAAGAAACATCGGAGGATCAGCGCATGCTACCAGCATTAGTAAAGCAAATAAAAGCAAAGACAGATAAAGGGAAGTTACCTTGCATAGACCGAATACCAGAGCCACTGGCTGCCACGACCAACCGAAATCCAATCAAAAGGAAGTTCAAGTTGAGCTGCAGCTTCTTCTCCTCCCAGCGGAGCAAATTGCCCGAAATGCTTATACCTTAATTTCAAACCATCATACTTTAGTTGCTAAACTTGTTTGCTGAGAAGATCCTTAGCTTAGATTTCAGAAGGATAATTAAGAAAACTTCAACTTGTACCTGAAGGGATGAAATCGATGGCGTCCTGCACCCCTGAATCTAAGAGGACCTTCAGGATTCTTTTCGCATTGCTCCATGCGATTGAAACAGTTTGCAAGATAGGCACCTTCTTGAGCAGCAACCTGGAATATTGGAAGAAAGAGTCACAGAAAAAAAACAATTAGATCAAAAGTTGGTGGAAGGATGTTACCGTCAGATGAAAATTAATTCTCCGAGTTTAACCTGAGCTGTTGCAGGGAGGTGTTTCATCTGAGAGTCCACTTCAGATAGAGCTTTCTTAAACTTTCCAATATCAAATTCCATGGAAGCTTTCTGTGGATCCTCTTCAGCATTTTTCAGTAACACATTAATATTCTTCATCTGCTTCTTGTTCAAATAAATCTCCACTTGAGGGTACCTCTCACAAATGTCCTTAACAACTTCCTTCAAGTCTTTTACATTTAGTCTACCGGTATTATTCTTGTCTGCTTTTCTGAATATTGCCGAAATATCTTCCTGAATTTTAGTGTAGAAATGAAAAGAGGCAGAATAAGTTTGTCATAAATAAATGTTAGGAAATGAAGACACGAAAAAGGGAAATAAATGGCTGGAGCAAGATAATTACTGAAGAAATTAACTCCAGGCACTGATCATTGGAAGATAAATGATCAACTATATTCATAAAACTTTTTGCAATGCATGCCTTTAGTAATTACCATAACTTTTCTCTGATTTATCGTTGCACAGTCACCTAAAGCATATACACTCTCACATCCTTCCACCCGCAGCCATTCATCGGTTGCTAGAACCCGCCTATTGGTCTGTACCCACAAGGTAGATGATCATGATCTCTGAGGGGAATGATGTCAGAAAGAAATACGAAGTGAAATTCGGGGAATGATAATCTGGTTTAAAGAAACTAACCTGACCAATTTGCTTCATAAAGTCGATTATCACAGGGCGAGTGCCAATTCCTGTTGACCAGACAACCATCCCATATGGTATGGCAGAAATTTGGCCTGTTGCTCTATCTTTAGTAGAAATCTCCTTCTCAGATAATTTTACGACCATTGATCCCGTCTTCAAATCAATGCCATCTCTTTTGAATTTTTCTTCGGCAGAAGCAGTAATTCTTTTGTCAAACCTACATTAATCAAGCACTTGACTAAGTTTCATGTAACCTGAGGCACCAAAAATTATATTCTAAGCTTATTTTCTGCCTCACATGTTCAGAATATGATCGCCTGCTTCAAGGAGTGTGATTCTTGTGAACTCTCTAAGTGAAGGATATAGCCTGCTCAAGTCATCAATGACAAAGTCATGAAGAGCAGCAGCAAACTCCACACCTGTTGGGCCACCACCAACAACTACAAAATGCAAGATCTTCTTCCTTTCTTCATCACTTAAACTTGGAAGACTTGCTCTTTCGAAACAATCTATCACCGACCTACGTATCCTTTGAGCATGTTCTACTTCCTGCAATAAGACAGATATTCAATTTTCCTCAGCTTAGTAGCAACTCTAACTGCATGCAGAGCATCACAACAATCAATTAACCCCTCAAATATCTAAAAATTGTACATAATATTACTGTTAAAAGCATCATTGGAAACTAGTTTGTAAAAATTACAAAAAATACAAAGAAAAATTTGATACATAAACACTTTTGTATTGAAAAATCATTTGAATTGGCTTTAGGGTTGGTAAATTAAGGGATTGGACCAGATTTTTAAAAGTTTAGACCCAAAATTCATTAAAATAGAAGTTTAAGTGAGTCCTACTTAAGTTTTTATTTATTTTTTAATTTTTTAAAATTATTGTTAACTTAAAATGAGTTAATAATAATCAAGTTGTTATAATTAACAATGATCTAAAAAAAATAAATATTTAAAATAAAAAAATAAATAGACAAAATGAAGTAAATAAAAGTTTAGAGATTTAATTTTTTTAGTACTAGATTCTCTAATACAAGAACTCTTAATCAATTAACATCTAAAAAAGAGTTTAGTATTATAGTTTTAATTTTTTTTATTGATTATTGATATATAAATTAGGGATTTAAACTTTTTCTTTTTATTTTTCTATTCTTTTTCGAATTTAATTTATTATTTTAAATTATAAATTTATTTTTTAAAAAAGTAAAGAGCATGGCCCAGCTTGGAAGATTATTATTATTATTATTATTATTATTATTATTATTATTTTCTTGAGCTTTTTATCCATACTCTCATGTAAAAAATCTGACTTAAAATTCACCAAACCATCCCTAAGTACCCTTTGGATAAACCCTTGGAAGATTATTATTATTATTACTATTTTTGAAAAGCCTCTTTAAGGCACTTTTTTTTTTTTTAAAACCTTGGAAGCATGTTATGATTAGTGTAATAAAGAAGTTAACGCAATCAACAGTGTAGCTGAATGAGTACCTTCAGAAAATGAGCATGTTCAACAACACCAGGCGTGTTGAATGTATTTGCTTGAGCTCCCATGGCAACTACCAGGATGTCATAATCCAGGGCAAATTCTTCTTTCCCTCCACAGGTTCTGTCTTCAGTGGTTCGACAATAAATTTTCTTCTTCTCTGCGTCGATCTTATAGCATTCAGCCTCCTTGAATTGAATGTCCATACCATTCTGTCATGTGAAACAAAGAAAATATAAATTGTCTAAATATCTTCAAATTAACGGACTCTTATATCTTGTATTATTATCATTGATGTATTTATCTTTACCTTCCTCACAATATTGCGAATTGGTTCGACAATGCTGCGAGCTTCGACTGTGCCATTTGTAACACTTGGCAACAAGGGAGTGAATGCAAAGTAATTGCGAGGAGAAACCACTTGAACTTCAAAGGAATTACTTTTCAAATTTTTCAAGAAAGTGGTGCCCGCCCAGCCAGTGCCAAGCACCACCACTTTCTTTTTCTTGCATTCGCCCTCCCCAGAATCACCGTTGATGCTTTGGAATGGTCTGCTATCAGAAAATGCCACTACACTCCCACCACTGCCAAAATTTAGCAGAACAAATTGATAAGACACACAGGTACCGTTTAATAAGAGCTAAAAAGATCAAAAGCAAAAGAGAAAGTAAAACTCAATGGCAAGTTCAACAACGTATAATTACAAAACCTACAATTTTCAACATACAGAACTTTGTTTGAGATTGAGGGTTTGTAACTTTAAATATTCCTTAGTGATTAGATGATTTGTTGAATAGAAGTATGTTCATTTGCGCTAAGTAATAGTGGATGCTTAAGCAGTAACCAAAGCAAGACAAATCACAAACACAGCTAAAGCTAACAAATTTTAAAACTTTTAATTCGAACAATGAACACAACTAGGAACATTGAATTCATTCAGAGTCATCGCTATCTTAGATTTATCTAAAATTTATTTAATATGATTTTCAATCTAATAAAGAAAAAAGAAATATGTTATCAACAAAAGCAAAATAATAAAAATTCAAGAGTAAAATCGAAGTAAAATAAAGCAAAAATAGAGTGGGAAGACGATAGTTTTTTTTTTTTTAATTAAACTACCTAACAGTGCCGATAACTAGAATCTTAGCAAGAGAGGAACGGTCTTGGAAAGCTCTAATGGCTCCCTCATAAAACGTGTAACCTCGCATTGTAGATAACTAAACCCTGAGTTTCTTTCTCTAGTAAAACTAAGAGAAAAGCAAATATATATATATATATATATATTTTTTTTTTTCAGTTTGAGAGCGATTTTATAGAGAAAAAGAGAAAGTAGCTATTTTGGAGCAGAGGGCACAAAATTGTAAGCGAGGCAAGGCGCGAAGGCTACGGAGAAACCGTCACGTAATTAAGAGGAAAAAATTATATATTCTTTTTGACTTGTGTAACGGGCAATGGTCGTGATCTTCCGATTTAGTAGGAATTTAGGCACAGGTTTGTAATTACTTGGCCACCAAGTCTCGGGCTCTCAGTCTTATTAAGCGGCGACGTATCAGCGGGTTTGAGATTTTGGATGGTTGGTTGATGAATGCAGTGTTGGAAAATAGCATATTAATATGCTAATTTGTGGACACATTTTGAGTGGATCTCAAATATATTTATTTATTTACTCAAAATGGTGTATGTGTAAATAAGAAATTGTCTCTCAAAATACACCCATGAAATTAGAAATTTGAAAAAAAATGAGGTTTATCCCACATGGGAAAAATAAGCCAAGGGAATTATGTTTATATATAGACACTTATCCAAACATGAGTAAGAATATTAAGGATAGAGGCTCTCTTCACACGCGCCTGTGTAGGGTGCGAATCCTGAACTGATTTGGTTGAACTTGGTGCTGCGCGTCCTGCGTACACGAATGTCAGCCTGAAATCAACTAGATTAATTTGTGAATAAATTGAATTAAATTTCAATTTCAGTTAGAATTTATAAAAGATTCACATTATTACCGAATTCAATTTGGCTGTTATGCATTCATGAGCCAAATTGAATTTTGTGGCTGTTACAAACGTTACAGCCTAGTATTGAATTTTTTAATTCAATCTTCTGCAGCTGTTACAACTCCGTATGAGTATAAAAAGGGCAGCTTCCCCTTCATTTCAAAACACACAAATTCACACTGCACAAAGCGTTTTCTTCCTCTGTCCTTCTTCAATTTTCTTCGAGTTTCGCTGCTGTTGTAGTTCACCGGAATTGTTTGCCGGTGCTTGGTAAATAATTCGTGCCCATTGTATCTTGGGAAACAGATACCAGCTAAACCCAAAGCACTATCAGTGGGTGGTAAATCTGTTTTAAGGAAACTGAATTTGCAGGTTTCGGGTTTATTTATTCTGTTCTTATTTTGTTATGTTATCTCTTGTTATTTTCGTTGTTAACTCTTGTTATTTTCGTTGTTAACTCATTGGTTTTTGATTTTATAACATGCAGATCCCTGGACCCACATTGATAAATAGGATTCCAAAGTCCTTCGTGCATAAACAATCCGGACAGCCGGTGGCTTGAAAAGCACATTGATGGGGATGATCAGAACCGTTGATTTCACTATTTTAATAGTGATCTTTTGGGCTATCTCGGAGCTAGTGCTGAAGTATGATTGAAGCCATTTCATTTGTCTTATAGGTAATGTCCTCAATCTTACATCAAAGTTTCAGTGTGCAGAGTGCATACTCTAATCAATGCATACATTTAAAAACTTCCTGCGAGAAAAATTTTTAGGGGAGTCAATAAAGGGAGAGATTTTAATTTTTTTCTATAAGATTTACTTAAGATTATTTATTCATAAAACTTAGAAATTACTTTTTTTTTTTGGTCTTAAACTCATAAACTAATTTGAACGTAGGAGGGTTTACACTAAAAAAAAACGTCAAGTGCTTCTTATCATTCTTTGTGATTTTAGCTGTTCCTGAGTTATCTGCTAGTGATCGCAAGACGTCTTTGGTGATCGATAAGCCACTTCACCAACAAATAAATTTAATGTTGGCACAGAGAGTTAGTATCCAGTGGATAACCCACTAGTCCAGATTTCGGCGTCAGCAGACTATGAACTAATTCTTCTTCCATTCTCATGCTGATGAAGGCTTTGCTGCTGATAGAGATGAAATGTCTGATATTTGGGTGCCTTTTCAGCAACGTTTTAAAATAAAGATCCTCTGAAGCCAAAGTTGTTAATCACCCCATTCTGCGTTTGAGTTAATTAAAGATATTTTGTTTTCGATATTGTGTTAGTTTATAGAAGCAGTTAGTGAGATCTTTCTAGACTCTGCGGATTGGCATTAATTGATGTAATTAGTATAGTTTTATTCACTTGAAATCATTAAAAATTCTAAGATTCTCAATTTCAGTTTCCTTTCATCTGTTCTCCTTCATTTTCTTGGTTGCCAAACAGCTTAAATTTATCAAATCTAACTTCTGCTATGTTACGGCAACATAGCTCCATCTTTATATACTTCGTTATGGAGACTTAAAAAGACTCAATCTGTTCTGTGGTTCAAACTAAAACCAAAAATATTAGTGCTCAGAAACGGGCAACAAGCTAAAGCGCCTGCTGAAAAGTAAGCTAACTAAAACAACATAACTAAACTTAAATTTAGCGAAAGCCTGTTGCATCGCAAGCCTAAGTACAAATATTATGCATTTGTAGTTGCCATTCTATCGTAATATTAATGAGTAATGACATGGGCAAGTGAAGTGAAATGGCTTTTAATCATGTATGTGATGGACTTACAGGGTAAAGATAGTAGTTATTGATTAATTGAAAGGGATACTAATCTAAATAACTCTTTTTGTTTTGATTATTATCCGTGAATAACGATATGCTTCCAATTGCAGTTGTAAAATGGGGAATATATCACGCTGTTTCCTTTCATAATAATGTTCCTGACAAAATCAGCACTGATGCAAGAAAACTTAAATTGCAGTTTTTAGTATTATTATGCGAACGCAGTTATTTGCAAAACCAGGAGTCTTAGCCCGGCTTTAAGGTAGCGATCTGATACGGCTCATGTCAGATCAAGTGATTAACTATCACAGCAAAGGATCTCGTGAAATTAAATGTAATGTTCAAAAGTCAAATTTTGCATACAAAGTAAAACAACCATGAAATTAAATGAAACGAAAAAAAGCATCCTTGCTCATCCCTTCTTAAACAACTACAATTAATTATCGATATGCTTTATTTTATCTTGATGTATTTTGAAAAATGGACTACACAATGGAAGAGTAGCCTTCCGAAAAACTAACACATACTCTTTAGAAAGGCCTGTGGAAACTTCCTATATTAAACAGAGTATGAATGCAAGCAGCCTCGGTGATCAACGGCATTTGAATGTATGACCCTGCAAGAGCAGACCTTATGCACGCCAACAAAACGGTGATGTATGCGAATCCGATACCTGCCCAAAATTGCATTCCAAAAGTACCGTGATAGTGAATAAGTGGCATAAAATTGCACGTATACCAGAAAATCTGGAGGGTAGTTTCCATCAACATGCCCATCATCATATGGAACCTGAAGAAGTGAGGCAAGTCTTTGTTTTTCACAATCCCAACATAAGCTATGAAGCAATAGATCATAGTGAACCAAACAGGTAACCTGGAAATGGCTCCTGGGACAAAGAAGATTAGATTTTCAAACAGCTCATAGTGTTCTGACAAGGGATAGAAATACAACCCTACATCTGATATCTGCAGTGCAATTAAATAAGGTACACATGCTAAAGTCCTCCACCACCATTCTGGCTTCACAGTTATTGCAGGCAAGCGGAAATCAAATGCACCCCTAGCAGCAGCCCTTGGCAACATTGCAGATCTGTTCCATCTATGTGAATTAAAGCTTCTGGGAGACAGAAACTCTTTTACGACACCTAAAAATCAGTTCGACGTTGAAGATGATTGAGGTGGAGTTCTTACCAATTAAAATAGCAGAAGTCTGAGCAAATTGGAATAATTCAGAAACTCTTTTTGTTGTTCCTAAGAACATCTCTATCTCAAAACATAAAGACATGAACTATTGATAATATATGACGTTTAATCGTCTATTAATAAATTTGGTAGAATAGTTGAAATGTGATAAAAATTGTATCAACAATTTAAAGACAATGAAAATCACCTTTTTACTACATCATGTGGTCTCAAAATATAAAATACCCATAAAAATTCCAAGCAACACGCCACTGTTCAAGATGCAATTGTAATAGAGTGATTTTAGCTTTGGAAGGTCAGCATACCTGGTTAAGATTCTCAAAACAATATAAAAAAATATCATATCTATTGACAGCTGCTAATATTTCCTTATTTGTTCCAACAAAAATATCAAGTGTAAGAAACTCTTTAATGCAGCTGGATGGCCTGTGCATCCTGTTAATTGTATATAACATACAAGCAGAGATAAAAAAAAAAAAAAAAATACAGAACACCAAGGCGATAATCTCTGCCTTATGCAGCACCCTACAGGCCACAGACACACAGAAAGAAAACAGAGGAGGGGTAGTGCTTCAAAGCTATCAGGCAATATTTTTGGTTTTCATAATGTGAGTCACAAACAATTGATTTATTCCTAAGCTAGTTTCTTAAGTGACAATTTATTCGCCCTAACAGCCGAGGCTTTGTAAATTCTGTCGTCATAACTGTTTGGGCAGCCCAAACAAATGAAAGAAAAGATTGACATTGACATACCTGTAGACAAGGAATGCTCCTTATAAGATCTCCGATAACTTTTGCCACTAGATAGAACAGGGTAGTCTGACACATTAGAATTGCATGCCACAATTAAGGGTCTACACGCCCTGGAGGTCAGGGCACATCTTTCTTTAATCACATTCCTGTACCTGAATTAAGACCAGTGTTTAAAAGTTGAACACTTGGATCAACATAAGAAGAGTAATTGAGACATTTCTACAGATAAAACAAACTCCAGTCACAAATTTTTTATCACACTTGTATCAAGTCAACAATTGTTAAGTCTTGAGCTCCAATGTCCCATTTAATTTCTGTCCTTCTTTCCTTACATGCAACCTTCAATACATTTTTATTTCTGTCGGATGATTAAGTGAGAGTTCGATACAACTGAAGCAATTCAATATCAGAGGGCTCCGACTGCTTGCTTGCTTTTACACCCCCCCCCCCCCCCAAAAAAAAAAAAAAAGGAAAAAGAGTTCACCAGACAATTTTACAAACAAAACAGTTGTTTTGTTTTTTTCTATCACCTTTGGTGGTAAAAGGGATATTGCAGAAACAGAACCAACAACATCAGCCACTTGCAAACAATAACATTGAAAAAAAATACAAGCCATGACAAAAATCTACAATATAGAACAGATATTCAATAACAGTTAACGATATCTTAGATTTATCTAAACTTTATTTAATATGATTTTGAAATTTCATAAATGAAGAAAAAAAGAATAATGCTATCAAAAAAAAAAAAAACAAAGCAAAACAAAACAAAAGCAAACTAACATAAGAAAATAATAATTTATTTAAGAGTAAGTTAACCAAACCAAAAAGAAAAAAGGAAAAACAATATTTATGAAAAAAAAAATAGCATCTTTTGCTTTTCTTTTTAAGTAAAAAAAAATTTCTTCAACAAACTTGCAGGTGTTCTATTTCGTACAACAGCATATTTTTGCGGTCCAGATAGTAATAGAAATCATTCGGTGAAAAAGAAAAAAAAAATCATCAAATTAAACTACCTGACAGTGCCGATATCAAGAATGTTAGCAACCAAGGAACGGTCTTGGAAGGCTCCTACGGCTCCCGCTCCCTCACAAAACGTGTAACCTCGCATTGTAGACAACTAAAACCCTGAGTTTTTTTTGCTATGCTAATTACTAAAAACCAGGAGGAAATTTCTAGAGAAAATGGGAAACTAGTTTTGCGGCCGGGTCACAAAAGTATAAGCGACGAAACGGTCACGTAATTAAGAGGTAAATATACATATATAAATATATAGATTCCTCTTTTTGACCTGTCTGACCGGGAATGTAGGACACGTGTATGATCGTGATCTCCCTGCTTAGTGCGGATTTATGCACAGTTTCAGTAATTACTTGGCCACCAAGTTTCGGGTTCTTAATCTTACTAAACGGTGACGCATCAGGGGCTTTTAGACGTCGGATGGTGAGAGCAGATCCCGGGGCCCACGTCATAATAAATGGGATTCCAAAATCCTTTGGGCATATCATCAAGCGACTAACTATGAACAGACAGCGAAGGAACTCGTGAGAAAACAATTGCGATAGCCGGTGACGAAAGGGATAAAAAAACACGCTGATAGGATGATCAGAACCGTTGATTTCACTATTTTAATTTATGATCGAGATTTTATTAAATTAGGTTTCAAGCCATGAAAAACAACTTAACAAAGTGACATTCGTTTTACAATTTGATGGGGAAATAAAAAGAAAAGGACACCCACTTCAGTTTTAGACTTTAAGCCATGGGAGGAGAGGATTGAAGATGAAGACTCCAAGCATTGTTGCCAAAAGTAAATATTGAAAAACCAAACAATAAACATTATGAAAGTATCATCTCGAAACTTAATTAGAAGATCAGTTGCGTTACAATGCCTATAATTTCAACAATATACAGATAAAACAACACCAGAAACCATTTTTTGTCATCATCTCTAACTTCTGAACCTGGAAGCTTCAAATTTTAAGTCCGAAATCACTAAGGGCAGCCTCCTGCTCATTGCCATCAGCCCGAAGCGCTGGAAAAGCTATTACATATAGAAGATTACGTATACAGTGGCAATGTTCAAAGGAGTGAGGACGCAGTTTCTACATACAACAGATAATAGGTTTGAACCGTGTGCCTTGAGAAAATTTAAGAAGGCTCTCTAGCTGCGGCTCAAATACGGCTTGAATCTCTTCCAAAAATGAAACGTCTTGTCCAGTCAGATACCACTAGCACCCTTGTACGCCAGCTAACTTGCTTGCTGAATATTAAAAGCAAGTAATGGTTTAATTAAATTCATGGACGCACCAACCATTTACATTAGAAAAGCAACAGTATATAATCACCTAGCATATACAGAATACCAGAGCCATTGAGTGCTATGACCCATGGATACCCAGTCTCCAGGCAATTCAGCAGCTGCCTGTTCTCCTCCCAAAGGAGCAAATTGACCAAAATGCTTGTACCTGGCAATCACAAGGTTTCCACACAATGCACAAGTTAGGATTACAAAAGTTAAGGAGATCACTGCAACGTGATCTTGACTATCCATGTTGGTTTTTCTATCCAAACAACAACATCCCAATTTTGGTAAATTGAAATTTCTGAAATCCGAGGTCAATGGTGGGCCAGAATGCAGCATAGAAGACAAACAACTGGGTTCAAGCTCTTTAACTTCCGTTTCTAGTCAAGACACGGCTTGCAGAAATTTTTATTAAAAAAAATAGAATGATATCTGCTTATTTCCAACATGTTCCTAATTATTATGAATTTGATGTCCTAATGGGGTTATAGTACACATCAAATGCCTGATGTCCTAATGGGGTTATGGGGTGCATCAAATGCCTGGAAAGCCAGTAAGAATGAAGATGACTTTAAGACAAATCCATATCAGATTATGAATAATGTGACTACACCAAATTTGACAAAAAGTTATTGCTAGTGTTTCTTTGATGGTTATCATACCACTACCTAAGATTACACCCTGAAGCTTTTTTGAATGCATTGCTCATGTACTTCGCAATTATAGAATGTATTATCTTGTTGTTGGTTGTATCCACCACAACATAAGATGGGGAGAAGACAGCCTATAATATAGCAATGCTACACTTCTATTCCTTCACTCTTCTTTTAGCTAAAGAGGACATCCTTTGCTTCCAAAATCCTTCTTAACTTGTATGTTTTCACTGCCCAAAGAATGTTGCATTAAGTTACTGAAAGTCCCAAGAAACTGAAAGATTTCCTTATCATTGCTCTTCAAGATCAAAAACCTTCGGGAAAAGTGCAAATTTTCTGATAAACTGTAAACAATGAATAGATAATGCAAGAGGAATGCTATTTGGATTGCAAATGGATCAAGAAAAGATTAGTACACAGTATTTGTCCCAACCAAAGCAATGTCAGTGTGAACACTGATTTATGTTTGGTCCTCAAGTTCAGCAAGAATAACATAAATTGGCTTCTGTCAAAAAGTTAAACCCGAAAGTTTTCTACTGCACTAAACAAATGCATTTTTCATGAGATATTTCATATTTCAAATTTCAAATTTTTAACTTGTGCTTCATCATAGCTTATGTATCATGTGCAGCCATTTAGGATGACAGAACAGAACTTTGGAGATACTTGTATTAAGACCCAAAGTAAATTTTAATCGGTATCCAATTTTGCAGTAATTTTTAGTGGTTATCTGTGGTAAGCATGCATTGCATAGAGAAGCACACAACTCTAGTCTGTAACACTGAACAAACAACAGGATTAGAGAGAAAGAATATATGATGTACCGAAATGGACGAAAATGATGACGCCCAAGACCTCTAAAGCGTCGAGGACCTTCTGGATGTTCTATACTTTGCTGCCTGCGGTTGAAGTTCCTAGCAAGATATGCACCTTGTTGTGCAGCAACCTGGGTATAGACACATGAGAGCAAAGTACAAACAAGGTCATACATGAACTCTTGCCACTATAGCCCCATTTGGTGCAGCTGTGCTGCCACAGAGGAGAAAATTTCTCCTCTTTTATAGGCGTATGCTGTGCCAAATGGGTTATATATTAACAACAAATACCTGTGCAGTTGCAGGCAGACTCTTCATCTGTGTATCCACATGAGATAGGGCTAATTTAAACCCTTCAATGTCTACTTCTCTTCTTGGATTCCCCTGAGGATCTTTCAACAGATCTGTCACATCATTCAGATGCTTGTTCTTTAGATAAAGCTCCACTTGGGGGTACCTTATGAGGATGTCATCTATTACATCTTGGAATTCTTCAACAGTTAAAATACCAGAGTTGTCCTTGTCTGCAGCTGCAAAGATGGTCGAAATATCTTCCTAAAGGCACAGCAACATAGTGTTATATGTAGAAAATCACCATAATCTACAGATGGATTCAAAATTACACTTGGGAATAAGAAATTTCATCGTAATATTAAAAATAGAAACAGAGTGCAAGAAAAAGAATGAAATAAAGAAAGCATCAACTGCCATATTATTATCTTGGAACT
Source organism: Aegle marmelos (assembly GCA_030449875.1). Taxonomy (NCBI): domain Eukaryota; kingdom Viridiplantae; phylum Streptophyta; class Magnoliopsida; order Sapindales; family Rutaceae; genus Aegle; species Aegle marmelos. The sequence continues at coordinate 14,413,545 of JASUUL010000094.1, read as the reverse complement.
GTGTATTCTTTTCAACTGTCTGTATAGTGAAGAGTAGACTTATGTTCTTCATTCATTTTTCAAAACAAATAAAATAAAGTTCTCTAATTATTATAAAGTTTAATGAACTTAGTAAGGTATTCAATCTTCAGAAGCCAGCTTGGCCTAGCTGCTGTATTGGTTGGTCAGGTTTCACTAAATTAGCAACTTTTTGGACTTCATCAAGAGAGCCATTTTCCGAAAGGAAAAATTCGGAAATCAGCTTTCAAATCCTAAAAATATTGAATGGGTGCAAAAGTTTTTCTTTCTTAAACCATTTGTACTGTAAAGTTTTAACCAATGAGAAGACGCAAGATAACAGAAGCCTTCACCAATGTAATAACAATCTGATAAAACTACTTGTATGAGTAGTAGTTTTTCTGAAAATGTACAATGTGGTTTAACAATATCAACAAATCACAGACCATATAGAAGAATCTGTAATTGCTTATAGATGCTGCCATGATGGAGAACAAAAGGAAGGTGCAGAAGCAAGTCACTTCCTGCAGATCTAAGAACAAAATCAATCTGCTAAAGTTTCACATACCATGACTTTACGTTGATCTATAGTAGCGCAATCACCAAGGGCATACACATTTTCACATTCCTTGACTCGCAACCATTCATTAGTAGCTAGAACACGTCTTTTGCCCTGCAAAACAAAATTCCAGGCATAAGCAGTAATATTTACTCATTCAAGAATTTCAATTGACTCAAACTTAAGAAAAAAGAATAAAGTTTATGACACCATCTTAGGCTGCAAATAATGAAAAAGAGGATTGCTAGGGATCCCGACATTTGAGTCCTAACTTGAATCCCAAGGAAAGTGGCATTCATCAATTGGATGGTGGAATAAAGTAATAGATAATTTTACATTCATCATCTAACAGATAAGTAACACAACATTGGGACTCGTGTTGGGATTTAATTCATATCTCTAACATTATAATAAGTTAGGGTGGGAAAAATGATGGCCAAAATATAAATTTCAAATTCAAACACATTACAAGCAAGAGGAATTTGTGCAGCCTACCTGACCAATTTGCTCCATGAAGTCCTTTATGACTGGACGAGTCCCCACACCAGCGGACCACAAAACCAACCCATGGGGTACTGAACAAACTGCTCCCGTGGATTTTATCTTCATAGTTACTTCCTTATCAGAAACACTAACAACTCGACATTCTGTTAGAACTTCAATACCATCTCTTTGAAATTTTTTTTCAGCAAATGAGCTAATTCTTTCATCAAATCTGCAGAGTAAAGGATACATTTTTTATTTTTAAGTAATCCTGCAAAGATGACTTAAGCTCTTCCTGAGATACTAACAACAAGTATTCAGAATATCAGATAAAATGCAAGAGGGGAAAGAGAGAGAGAGAGGAATATTCCTGTCTCCCTAGGAAATTTAAACTTCCATTATCATTTTTCAGATAAATGCACTAAACAGGAGGAACTGACGTGTGAGAACAGAGTAACTACCATCAAAGCAGAAGCATGTGCTAAATTCATCTCATTTGGACTCTTTTATAATCAGTAAAAGATTGAAGATATAGATGTAACCACATAAATTGAAGCCAGATAGTTCACTAAGACTAAAGTGTAAGCTATCCTAGGTAGTTTTATTTTTCCCCTTACATTGTCACACACCAATAAGTGAAAAACCTGAGGCTTATGCTTTTTTGGGTCACTGTAGCTCACAGGATTTTGCTCAAGGCAATGCCTTTATGGACTCTAAAAGACCTCATTCGTGGAGATTATGGAACTTAGTATCTATTTCATGAAATGTATGGTAGAAAAGAAGCATACTTGCATCTTTTATTGATGTATAATTGCAATTTAAATGACATAAAATGTGAATGGTCAGTTCCTTACGAGTTCAAAATATGATCTCCAGATTGGATCAATGTTATTCTGACGAGGTCTTTAACAGTAGGATACAAATTGACTAAATCTTCTTGGATATAGTCATGTAATTCTGCAGCAAACTCCACACCAGTAGGCCCACCTCCAACAATTATGAAATGAAGGTTTCTCCTCCGCTCTTCTTCACTTAGCCCAGGGAGGACAGCCTTTTCAAAACAATCAGTCACAGTCCTGCGGATCTTCTGAGCATCTTCTAATTCCTGCATTCAATAATTGAGCATCTTATCAGAGAATATAAGTGGCAATTTACTTACATCTGCAACTTGAAGATAAAGGAAGCAACGAAAGAAATGTTAGAAAAATTAAAAACCGATATTTGAATAATAAAATTTATGAACAAATGATGCGTACATTTATACTATAAAATCTAATGTCTTTACCTTTAGAAAATGGCAGTTCTCCAGTACACCAGGAGTGCCAAAAGTATTCACTTGAGCTCCTACAGCTATAACTAAGTAGTCATATTCCAGAGAGAAGTCTCTAGTTTCCTTGTCAATATTAGACTTACAGAAAACTTTGTTTTTTGCAGCATCAATCTTGATAGCTTCTGCCTCCCAAAATTGAATTTCTCCATTTCTCTGGCAATGAAAAGAATGTTCTGATAAATGATGCAAATAGAATAACAAATCCATTACCTAGAGTAATCACAATCTCATATTTGCACTGTCAGGACACCAAAAAAGCCATTAATGGACAAGAAAAGACAATATATATGCAAAGGGTGTTGACGTGAAAGATAATTTATCAAACAATGCCGAGTGATTCTAGCTGTGCATAAGGAAAAAAAAAAAATTAGAAAAACATAAAAAGGTTTCGAAGCTCTTGTTTTGCTTCCACTACCTTCTTTATAATGTTTCGGACAGGTTCAGCAATGCTACGTGCTTCAACTGTTCCACAGGTGACACTAGGCAACAAAGGGGTGAATGCAAAATAATTCTGAGGCGAAATAACCTGAACGTCATGCGACGAAACATCAAGATCTTTAAGAAAACTAATACCAGCCCATCCAGTTCCAAGTAGGACTACCCTCTTCTTCTGGCGCTCCTTTTCACCATGTTCACTAGCAGGAGGTCCAGGCTCTGATTGCGATTCAGAGTAAGCCACCAAACCCCCTCCACTGCAATAGTTCAAACGAAAGAAAACATACAATTAGAGTTTAGACTTGCTCAAGCCAGAAGTTGTTCATCTGCAAAAAAATAATTTTTTTTAGAGATAAAACTCTTAAATTATCCTGTGATTTTGTTTCCGTCTAGAGTAATAACTAATAAGAAGCTGGATCTAGCATTTCTCATTTAATCATCCAAAGTGATCATAAATGGAGCGACAATATTAAGTAGCATTAGTGAATGATGATTACATTCACATACTGGGAAGCTATATGAGCAGCTAAAAGTAAAATAATAATAATAATAATAAATCAAAAAGAATGAAAGTTATCAGCTAAAGTAAAACAAATCCTCCAACAGCTTGGTTAAATACACATATCGAATCAGTGGAAGAGTACAATGAAACTCGATCGATGCACAACATAGTTTTTTGATTTCATGTAAATTATAAATCTCTCTTACATTTTAAGAGCAGTGAGGAAATGAGAACCTGAGACTGAGAGTGCAGAGAACAACAAGCCTAGAGTAAGCAGAGCCGCCACTGAAAGCACTTGATGCTCTCCGGAAGAAGGAGGACAGAATCGTCATTTTACGAAGCTGTTTGATTTCAACCGGATCTTTTGTGATGAGTGGTAGGCGAGCCCAGAGAAGAGAGGAGAGTCACTACTCACATTACACAATCTGTCCGTCGCGCTGATGATTGTTGTATTGACTTTTTTGCAGGGGTATTTGGACCAATTACGACTCAATAGTACTTTTAACAGCCAAGAATAACACGTCTCAACCCGTCAAATGACAAGATTGTGATGGAACAAGATATGAAAGTACACAAATACCCTTCATTTAATACAGTGTGGCATTTTGAATGACCGAAGAAAGTGAATGTGAAATTCTATGTTACTTAAATTCAAGGCTCCAAGTTTCACATTTGTTAAAAGTTTCATACTTCTCGACTCTCGACTTGTCTAGAGATTGAGAAGTTTGGATTACGATCTAAATGAATATTTCAATACTAAACTCAATTATCAATGATCAGCAAAATGAATCCCACCAAGAAATAATATCTTGCCGATATAATTTAAGTGTAATTCATCATATTTTATAAAGTAAAAAGTATTATCTCAAAAATAAAATTCAACGCTTTTATCTATATAATTATAAGAAACCGAAACAAGTATTTATATTAAAAAATTAATACTGTAATAAATATTAAAAAAAAATGTAATTTGTTAGAAATGAATGTGATTTCTAACTTATTTCAAGATATGTTTGTTGAAAAAATATTAAGTTTTGTGTGAAATTTAGAACAGAGATTTTCAAAATTTTGTAGAGTGGGATAGCTCTGGACGAAGATGATAAAGGTGTTTTAGACAAAATATTACTAAAATGTCGGGCACATTATAGTGTAAAAATGTCGTCATATTCACGCAAAGTGAATTTTTTTTTTATTATAGATAAATAGAAAACTCCTTACTGTGTTCATTAAGGAAGGATTTTTTATTTAATTATTTCTTTTAAAATAAATTTAAAAAGACGTTATTTTGGGTGGATTCTTGTCAGACCTTGATTTTTTAATTATTTTTTTCCTGTGCAGCAACACCATAACTTGAGTAAACTCGTGCGGAATAAATTAATTAAAGTCGATGTTGGTTCTGTGTGTTGTACGGTAGGCTGAAGTCTAAAGAACACCTCTTTAATTAAAATTTTGAATGAACAACAACGCAAAGGTGTAACTTCTGAAGGATACGACATCAATAAATTAATTAATCTTCCATTATTAAAATGATTTATATTGAAAAGCAATATAGCAGGGTATGGATGGAACCGACAAGAAAGAAATGCTTCACATGAAGCTAAAGAGGCAACCCCATAGATGTGATCATTGAAACAAACTACAGTACAGTGGCTGATTTAGCCAACAACAAAATCAGCAATAGAACAGAAATTTGGTAAATTTGGTGGATTTGGTGGATTATATCGGAGATTTAAAGAAGCAAACAAGATTTTTAATTGGTAAAAGTCCAACATGCATAAAGACATTGTAATGTTTTTGCTCATTCTTTCACTAAAAGATTTATTGTGATTTTCAGAGTACCATATTGTGATTTTTTTTTTTAATCTCAAACGAATGATAGAGTTATTTTCTTCTATATATATATTTTAAATCTCAAATGAATGAAAGAGTTACTTTCTTTCTTATAAGAAAAAATGGAGCTATATCTGCTGCCTCCACTACAAAAATTTAAAATCCTGGCCTTGTGACACTACTTTAATATATGAGTTTATTATTACTTGAGTAAGTCGTCATTGGCGAATGTGCTTACAAATAACGGTTAGAAGGGAAATAATGAACTGTTTCGAGGGAGTTAACAAAAATTAATTTGAGATTTAATGGGTACATTTCAGCAATGTTCTCGACATTTTCTTAGAATAAATGAATTATACTTTAAGGTTTATAATCTATTATGATTTACATGGATATAATTTATTTGGGTGAATAATTCATTCACTTACCTTATAACTGAACAAGTGCCTATTGTACTAATGTGATCCCAGTCAAAGTTAATTTGGATAGATTTCTCTTAGACCGAGAATAACCGTAAGTATTTGATTTAAATTGATACTTCTTTATTAACTTGATTGAGACTTATTTATACTTACAAATAACTAAGCCCAAATAATTTTAACCAATGGAGATTAACGGTAAATTCTCGACTTGACTTATTCAAGCAAATAACAATTAAATAAAAATTATTTTATCACAATAAATCAGCTAACAATCCTCTAAGATCTCATGAAAAACAAGTCCCTCTGAGATTCCTGTTGATCTCTCCATCAACCCGATTTGAATGTGAGAACAACATTGTGATCGTTCAACTTCCAAGACCCCATGCACACGTTCCCTCCCATGCAACAACACTTAGATATATCCTTGATACATAGTATTAGCATTAGGTACCCTCAAGGACCATCGAAGCTTATCATCCTTCCCCCCTTGAAGTAGACCCTTGTCCCTAAGGGAGAACTCAGGAAACTTCTCATTGAGTTCAGTCGTATCCTCCCATGTTGCCTCCTCTACCAGCAAGGGTCGCGATTGAACCAAACGTTGCTCAACAAATTTTCTACCCCATTTAATCCAACAAACATCAAATATTGCAGTGGCTTGTAGAATAACTATTGGGAAAAAAATCATAATTTTTTTTCATAAAATATATTTTAGAATCGATCCCATATAATATATAAGAAATACGTAATCCAGAAAATCATATTTTGATAATCTGAGAAGATAAACGACACCAAGTAATAAATCCGCCACCAAACGATCTTCTAGGCTATAATTCAAGTTTGATATGTACTGAATGTGTAGACGTTCGTTTCACCACTCCTAAAAATCACTGGCTGTCTTTTTTTCAGTGTTTTTCTCAAAAGGCACCTCACCCTTTTTTAAGAGAAAAAAACACTTATATATAATATTTCTTTAGTTAAAATCCTAATTTGTGTTATCCTTATCATATAATAATTCAAAATATTAAATATATTAAATTTAATATTTTTCCTCTCCACTTACGTAAAAGTGGAGATAAAGTGTAACAACTTTGGGGTCCACCTTATAAAATATTACAAGGCCCCATTTACACATAAATATAATATATAGGGTCTTAACAAATATTATATTTAAGTTTATCACCTAATATGCCAGTTTTATTATTTTTGAGTCCAGTAGTGGTGTAGTCAATTAAATGAGCTAACGCGGAGATTATTTGAGAACATATAATAATGGCTACAATAATTAAGCCTGTAATTAAACTAGCTTAATTATTTAATTCCAATTCTATTCCACTATAAGATTGAAATTGACCTCTATAATTGTATGCTCGAATAATAATTCGTCCCAAGCCACATTGATCTCTTTACTGCACAATCATTTGCACCACATTGTTAATTAAATTGATATCCCAATTGTCTAATCAATTTAATAACATCTTATTCCTTGATACTTACTGGTTTTCTCTAATGATTATTTTTAACATATTAAATATGTCAACACACTCTGGCAAAAGAATTCTATGATCAAGTACCGAAAACCCATTAAGAGATGTGTGGTACAAATTTCATATTGTTAATCTATAACTTCAATACTTATAATTACTTCCACCAAGATACCGAGTAATCTTGACTACAAGTATGTGTTGTGCCCATTAGTAACTTAAATGGAATGACAACCACAATCATGAAATTATAACTAACTCAAGATTAAGATTACAGTAAAATCAATGTTTATGAGATTTAATAAGTTTGATAGTTATTATAGAATTAATTAAATCTCATATGTGATCCTGTTCAATGTAGTCGTACTACATCAATAAATTCATACATGATTAAGATAAATCATTCAATAAATTTATTACAGTTTATACCTAAATAAAGTGTCCAACTTTATTTATCAACTGCAAACTCAATTTATTAAATCATAAGATAACTTGTATTTATGTCTTCTGTGAATCCACATAGTGATCGCATAAATATATATAATATGATTAAATGGACTTTACTCAAAAATTAATGCAAATACGATATTTGAATAAAATACCTCAATTATTTTATTAATAAAAAAAATATTTATTATAATTAAATAAACATATATACTTTTAAAGAGCATATTTTCCTAATAATAACAACGCCTTCATCGTTAGTTGTGGGCAGTTCAGTGCCATAGATAGGAATATCACCAACATTTTTCAACAAAGAAACATGAAAAATAGGATGCACTTTCGAACCCGGTGGCAATTGAAGTTTATACGCAATTGTGCCAATTTTCTCAAGGACCATGCAAGGCTCAAAGTATCTGGTAGCCAGCTTCTGATGAGCTCGCCGAAAAATAGTGGATTGGCGGTATGGCTGGAGTTTTAAGTAGACCATGTCACCTCTCTAAAATACAACTTCACGTTGTTTCTTTTCAGTCAATTGTTTCATGCTATTCGTTGCTCGTACAAAGTTTATTTTCAGAAGCTTCAAAAGTTTGTCTTGCGTAAGCAAGACTCGGTCTACTTTATGGAGAAGAGAAAAGCCAACATGATATAGTGGCATACTTGGCGGTTCACAGTGATAGAGAGCTATGAATGGGGTCATTCCTATTGACATATGAAAGGTGTATTATACCAATACTCAGCCCTGGAAGATAAGAATACCACTTACGGGGCCATTGATGCACAAAGCTTTTGAGGTATTGTTCCAAACATCTATTGGAGACTTCAGTTTGGCAGTCCATTTACGGGTGGTAAGCTGAGCTCATCTCGAGTTTGATGCCTGACATGTGAAAGAACTTTTGCCAGAACGTACTTACGAAAATCGGATCTCTGTCACTGACGATCGATTTAGGCATTCCGTAGAGTTTGACTACGCAATCAACAAATTGCTCCACAACTGATTGGGCCGTGAATGGGTGGAATAACACCATAAGGTGGGTAAACTTGCTGAGTCGATCTACAACCACGAAGATAGTATATTTACCTTGTGAATTTGGCAGCTCCTCAACGAAATCAAATGTAATGTGATCTCATACTTGGCAAGGAATTGAGAGTGGTTGGAGGATGCCCGCCGACTTCAATGTTGAGGCTTTAATCTTTTAAAACATCACGCATCGGCTTACATATTCCTGCGCCATTTTGAACAAAGATGGCCAATAAAATTTTAAGGCCAATCGTTTCTACGTTCTGCAAACACCAGAGTGGCTGCCAAGTTTTGTATCAAGCGACTCAAATACTAATTGCTCCTGTAATTTGTGTGGCTCCACAACCATGTTTTTGAAGAAGACTAGTCCTTGTCGAAGTGTATATGGGCCTGGTTCTGTTGATTGAGCCTAAGCATGAATCTTTTGCATGTAGTCATTTGATACGGCAGCCTTTTTAATATCTTCCCATATTGAACCTGGGGCATAAATAAAGCATTCAGTAAAGGACTCTCAGGTTTGCGGGAAAGAGCGTCAGCAGCTTTGTTCTCTCGCCCAGGCTGATACTGTATCTCATACTTAAACCTTATAAGCTTAGCTAACCACTCCTGCTGCTCCAGCGTAGCTATTCGCTGTTCTAGAAAATATTTAATGCTGCGTTGATCTGTCCGTATAATGAATTTGTGCCCCAACAAATAAGGTTGCTACAACTTTATGGCTTCCACAATTGCCGGCATTTCTTTGGCATAAACAGATCAAGATTTCTTTGAGACCCCAAGCGCTTGGCTCATGAATGCTATTGGCCGACCTTGCTGTTGAAGTATTGCCCCGATACTGTCAGTCGACGCATCTGTTTCTATTATAAAAGTGTCACTAAAATTTAGCATTGCCAAGGTTAGAGTACTAGTCATGGCTTTTTTCAATTGAATAAAGGCTTTTTCGACCTCCTTGTTCCATACAAATTGACCTTTATTCAACAGGTTTATGAGTGGTTGGGCAAATGTACCGTACCCCTATACAAATTTTCTATAGTAACCCGTGAGTGTGTCCCAAAAACCCTCTCAACTCCATGATGTTCGTTGGGGATGGCAAGGAAACCATGGCAGCAATCTTTGTGCCATCAACCTTCACACCGTGACATGTAACGATAAAGCCTAATTACTCTAATTCCGGCTGGCCAAATTGACACTTGCTCGCCTTGATAAAGAACTGCTACTGTTTAAGAACCTCCAACGCCTGTTTTACATGTTCAATATGACTACTCCAAGAATGACTATATGTGAGTATGTCATCAAAGAATACTAAAATGAATTTTTAAAAAAATGGATGAAGAATTGAATTCATAAGGGCTTGGAAAATAGATGGAGCATTGCACGAACCGAATGACATTACAAGGTACTCATAATGGTCGTTATGTGAACATTGACTAATTTAGGGATGACAATGGGGTAGGATGAGAAGGGGGAGGCCTACCCCATTTCCCATCTCATTAAAAATTTTGACCTCTATTCTCCACTCTATTTCCCAATAAATTTAGTCGGGGTAAGAATAGGGAATCGGGAATGCATTCCCTTTCTCTACCCAATTCTTCATTTACTTATTTAATACTTTTTCAATAAATATGTATACATAATTTCAATAAATAAAAAATTAAAGACTTAAATAAAATAAAATCATCACCATTTTTTGAATTATTTATATTATTGAAAACACTTCAAAATTTTAAAATAATATCAAAACTACAAAATCTTTAGATAAATAATAACTAAAAAAATAAAAATGCCACTTCAATCCTGTGGGTTCACCCTCTCTCTATGCTATTTATATAGCTTATAATTGTCACTTTAATCTTGTAATATCAAATAATACAATTAGTGACTATTAATTCGCTACAAATTTATTTAAAAAATATTTTGTCGTATGTCATTTTTAAACACTTGTAATAAATAAGATGATTAATTTCATTCAAATAAAAATTTACCTCATCTGTACCTTCATAAAATGAGTCACATCTATTTTTTGTAAAAGAACCAAAACTAGAACCTGATAATATAAACAAACTCACATATGAACAATAGTTTGCTAAAACTAAATAAAAATAAAATAGAATTAAATATATATATACCTTTAATGCAAATTATTTATTTATATAGCATACCTTTAATTTCTGTCCATAATCAATTTTGTGCATACATTAAATCCTCCAACGTTTGAGGATATAATCTGCTATGATGTGGACTTACAAATCTACCACTAGTACTAAAAGCAGACTCAGAAGCAACTATAGAAATAGGAATGGCCAAAATATCTCTAACAATAGCATGAAAAGCATGATATTTACTTCTATTTGCTTTCCACTAAGCCAATATATCAAAGTTAGGAGACCTAGGTAAGACAAGTTCCCCTAAATAATGATCTAGCTCGGACTTAACATCTTCGTCACAAGTGGTACTGCTAACAAATAAGTCAAAGTAGAATATTTACTTCTATTTGCTTTTCACTAAGTCAATATATCAAAGTTAGGAGACTTAGGTAAGACAGGTTCCCCTAAATAATGGTCTAGCTCTGACTTAACATCTTCATCATTAATGGTACTGCTAACAAATAAGTCAAATATGCCAAAGGATCCACCTTCCCCCAAACCAATTCTGATTGATAAAATGAAGCAATTGTAGATTGATAAACTTCTTCTCCTTTGTAATTCTTTAGTTGATATTCTATCACTAACTCATAACACATTTTACAAATTTTATCAATTTCATATAAAGAATCATTTTGGTATATTTTTGGAAAGTAAAACTCTAATAACTTCATTTTGAACCTTGGATCTAGAATAGTGGCCATAGCCATTATCCCATGGATCACATTCCAATATTTGTCAAATTTTGCTATTATATATGATGCCATATCCTTTATTACATCACATAGAGAAATAAGCCACTCTAAAATTGATAGCCTAATTTGGCAAATCTTTGGAAAGTAAAGGTTGGCTGTAGGATACTGGGTACCAGAAAATAACTTATTCACTTCAAAAAATATTTTAAATCTATCACAAATCTCCTTGGCCAGCACCTAATCTTCTTCAGAAGGCAAACATTTATATTGGGACTTCCATTGTTTTAAATGAGGGAAGACAGTTTTATATATCAAAAAAGTATGAAGCATTAAATAGGTAGAATTTCACCTAGTTATGCAATCAAGAGATAATTTCTTACTACTTTGGATATTCAAATGGTAAGCAGCTTCAAAAAAATTTTCTTCTCTTTTTGGTGTTGTTGTCCAATAAGTAACACTATTACGAATTCTTTCAAAACTATTACTAATCATATCCAATCCTTCTTTCACTATCAAATTCAGGATATAGGCATAACACCGCATATGAAAAAACTCTCCACCCAATAAAAGTGAACTATCAGATAATTTCTCAGTAAGAATTTCAATCATACCATTATTAGTGTTACAATTATCTACTGTTAAAGTAGAAAGTTTCTGATCAATATTCCACTCCAATAAACATTCCATCAACACATCAGCAAGAACATCAGAAGTATGTGGACTTGGAACATAGATTAACCTACGAATGAAGAATAATGATTAATTAAAAAGCAAATATTATCAAAGATATTAAAAAAATTAGTCATGATAATATAAAAATAATTTAAATAAATTTCCTATTATATAAAGTACCTCACAATTTGACTTTATAATTTTCACGATCCGTCGATGAAATGTGATGTGATGGCCATAAATCTCCTTTTTTGATTATTGAAAGTCCACATATCAGTAGTAATAACAATTCTTCTTTTACTACTTTCCAACAAACTCATTATTTTAGACTTCTCATAACATAGATCATTAAAATGTCATTTTTGATTGTATTCCGAAAAGCACTTTAAATAATGGTTGAACAAAACTAAGGAACTTTCAAAATCCAAAGTGTTCAACCATGGCAAAAGGGTACTCATGCATGATTATCATGTTCGCAAGCTCTCTCAGTGAGTTTTCTTGGTCAAAGCTATAGGTATCAATTTTGACTTTTTCCTTAATTGTTTTTGTGGCCTTCAATATTACTTTAACATTTTTTTGTCTTCACAAAGGGCATATTTTGAAATGATCATACAAGTGTTTGATCCCCCTCTTAATTTTTCCTTATAACTTTTTACCATAGTAGCTATAAACACACTTGTATTCTCCATTAATTTTTTTTTCTTTTAAAGTGATTCCACATCACAGATCTTCAATTTCTCTTTCGATTGCCATTATCCCCAACCTCTAGTTCAGAAACTATTACTGGATCATTATCAAGAATTTCTTCGTGCATCAGCACATCAACAATATCAGTTCGAACCTGGCCATCTTGTTGATTCTCATTTGATTGTCTTGACGTTTTTAACTTGAACCACAACAGAAATTATTCTCCTACAATTGATATTCAATTAATTAAAACACTTTTAATGACATGGATGTGACCTAACAAGCTACTTGAATAATAAGAGAAATTAAACATTTAATCATCATGCTCACAAATTAAAAATTTAATCTTAATTTCAATTTTCCTATAGTGCATTATGGCTTCAATGGTTAAATCAGTAAAAAATAATAACAATAATAATAATCATTGATTCCCTAGTTGAGCAGTGTTGCCTTGCGCTTATTAAAACAATAACCATAACCTATGAGCCATCACTCAACAAAAGCTTTTATAAACAAAACAAGATAAAAACAAGTTTTGGCAGATTGCTTCTTAGAAAATTCAAGAGAAAAAGACAAAATAATGATCATTCTTTATTTGTTACGTTAGCATATAAAGAATGAAAGAAAAGACACTTTGAAATTTTGTCTATATCAAGCATGAAAGTGACAATACAAAGTTACAAACCGAGAGAGGGGGGGGGAAGGAACATATTACATATAACGTCAAGTCAATATCAAGCTAAAATACAATAAAAGTATTACTCTACTATAAACTATTTTCAACTTATGGAATTTTTCCGAAAAGTTTCGAAGAATGAGGTTGGATTTGGTTAAAAGGAGTGAGGGAGCGGTAGCCACGAGACAAAAGAAAAATAATAATATTTTAGGGTTTTGGTTTAATTATATATATTTATTAATTTATATTAAATAAAAATAAAAAGTTACTTATTAATATTTAATTAATAAATAAAATTAAAAATTTTATATATAATGGGGATTGGGGTGGGGATGGGGTGATGAGTACAAACCAAACCCCATCCTACTAATAATTTGGAGAATATTTTTTCTCATTTCCCACCACATTCTCAAAAAAATATTTTAAATTCATCCCATATGAGATGGGGCCCCATAGGGACTTGATATTCCTAGGCTAGTTTGACCTAGATGTGATGGTACCTAGCTCGGAGGTCTAACTTTTTGAAGAAGGCGGCTCGATGTAGTTCGTCCAACATGTCGTCAATGATGGGAATGGGAAAATGATCCTTGACCGTGACTTCGTTGAGGGCGTTGTAATCTGTATAAAATCTCCAACTCTCATCCTTCTTTTTGACAAGTAGTACTGGTAATGAAAATGGGCTAATACTGGGACGTATCAAGCCTAAATTCAACATGTCATTTACCTTTTTTAGATCTCCTCTTTCTAGAAATAAACGTACGGGTAAAGGCTGACATTGACATGCTCAGTGCCTTCTTTTAAAACTATGTTGTGCTTAATTTCTGAAATACAAATAACCAACCCAAGGGGGGGTGAATTGGGTTATTAAAAATTATTTTACAAATGATTCAATCTAATGCCTTAATGTAAACAAAAATTAAGTTTTATAGCAATATAATAAATTAGATAATGCTTGTAAAATAAAAGAGTAAGGGAAGAGAATGCAAACACAGCAATTTTTACGTGGTTCGGCAATCCCCGCTTACGTCCACGCCTCCAAGCCAACCGAGCTTGAGGATTTCACTATCCAAGCCTCCCAAGGCTTCAAACGTTTACAATTGACTTCCAAGGTGTCAATGGACCTTTACAATCAAGAGATTATCACCCCAATCTCTTTACCCCAAGTGTTTCCCTCACTTGAATACTCTCAATACAATGCAAAATAGAAAATACAGCAAAACACTCTCTTTAAGAGTAGATTCACAAATAATAGCACAAAAATGATTTAATCTCTTGTGATTTGCAATATGGAAGCTCAATATATATTTTACAAACTTGTTTTTGCTTGCTAGAGTTGTTAAAATGAAGTTGGAAATGAGTTTTTATATTTAAAGCTCAAAAACTAGTCGTTATTGTCAAATTCAATCTTTCAGCGGTATTGCCAAACGCTTAATTTAACCGACTCCCGCCGTAATAAATAAGAAGTTACCGTTAATTTTGAATTTTGCTACAGTAATACTATTCACGAAATTATAGTTTTGCCTCAAAATTTACTCAAATTATGCTATGGCCCAAAACATCATAAAACTTTTTAAAGAGATCCAATCTCATAAATTTTAATTATTATTTAATTCTAAAAACTTTCTGAAATTACAGTATGACCCAAACTGAAGAATATCTTTTCAAATAAGTCCTTTTCGAGTTTTAGCTAAATCACCATAGTCTTCAAAATTTTCAAAACTTTTCACTTAAACCCCCAATCTATCATAAGTTACAATATAGCCCAAATGTTTTAGAGCTTAGCAAATAAGTCCAACTCTGAAAATTAAAGCTATTTCATTTTTATCCAAATAACTTAAAATCACAAAATGTTTTATCTCATAAATATAAAATTAATTTAGTTTGAAAAATAATTATTTTATTAACATAAAATTGAGCTTCACAAATGCTAATCCAAGCATAATTTAAATCATACTGGCTTTTACAAGAAATTGTCGCAATAAATTATCCGTTAAGCTTGAAATTGTATTCTTGACTTCGCCGTTGTCCGTTAAGTGTCTTGAACTTGATTTCACTTGTTCCACTTGATTCATTATCCTTCAAAACTAGTGAACTTGTGAAATACAAAATAAAACACTTTAATGCATATGTTTGTTATCATCAAAATCATATTATTTATAGCCTATTAGGCTAACAATCTCCCCCTTTTTGATGATGACAAACATCTCATGTATTTTGACATATATGCTCCCCCTTAATACATGGCGTATATAATCAGATTTAAAATGAACTCCCCCTGACAATATGATTTATAACAATTTATAAACTCCCCCTTAATATTTCAGAAAACATGCACAAGTGTGTAAAGAGAAAATATAATACCTGTCTCCGAAATACATGACTTCTCCCCCTTCATCATCAAAATTAAACTAAGGCAATAATAATCAACCAAATACAAGCAAGAGACATGAAGAGCTAAAAATATATCAACAAGTCATAATATAGCATCCAAATGCAAAACATCCAAATACAAGATATCCAAAGACAAAGCATCCAAATACAGAACATCTAAATAGCTCATAATAATCAACCATAATTCATACAGAAAATGTAAATGCATAAAAATATGTTGTACAGAGTGACAGAAAAAGCTATGGAGATGGTGGATGTGATGAAGATGATGGTGGTGGAAACCCAAGAGCTGCAAAAAGCTGCTGCTGGCCATCAAGAATCTGCTGCTGTTGAGCAAAAAGTCGCTAGTGTTGATCAAATAATTGCTGCTGCTGCTCAAAGAGGCGCTGGTGCTCTAAAGTAGATTGAGCTGAAAAAGCTTCAAACTGAGATTGAAGTCGGCTTTGCTGTGTCGAAAGAGAGTCCATTTTAGCCAACATCTGCTGCATCGAATCCTCATGGGTAGCTGAAGGAGTTTTGGAAGAACCCGCAGAGGATGGATAGTGAGAGCGCTGTGGGACACTAAGATCAGGAAGCTGTTCTGGTGGAAGAACATCGTTGAAGAAGCGATGATCTGTAGGAGCAAGTTCAGAAACCTTGGTGGAGTATCTCCGATCTCTAGTCCATTTGCCTTCTACCCAAATAAATCCTAAGTTGGCAATGGCATCATCTCCTAGTTCTCTTGAGTTTAAAAAGGTTGGTTCGGTTATGGGTACTCGAAAATGTTTAAGGATGCGGGTAATGATACTACCATAAGGGAGGGACTTTTTAGCCATACTAGGTGTGCTAAGCATATGATTGAGTATAATGTACCCAACATTAAGTTTTCTACCCTCCAAAATACAATCCAATAAAGCCACATCCAATCGGTTAACTTCATCCCCATGACCATATCTAGGAGTAATCACATGATGAAGAACATAATGTAGGATTCTAATTTGAAGAGGCAAAGCTTGAGATTTTAATGATGATCGACAAAATTCATCAGACAAGTCACGTCGGCGACAAATTTTTCGAACAACATTTTCAAGAGAAAACCATGGATGATCTATTCTAGCTCTAGCACTATAAATTTCTAATCCCTCATTTGGAGTCCCAAGAATATGATTTAACTCCGCAACATCAAATTCAATACGAACTCCCTCAACACTAGTAACAATTTTATCCGAAACTTCTATATCCATATTCGAATAAAAAACCTTAACTAAATTCTCATAATATGCTTCTTGAATAACTAAGACATTTTTCCAGCTCATGGCAATAAGAAGTTTATCAAGAGATTTACCACAAATTTCCAAATTTGCCAATTTCTTAAGATTAACAAAGTAAGGAGGAATAACCGACCTCGGCATGAAATTATCGATAAACCGTTTTCGAAGCGGGAGATGTCGAAAATGAGTGGACAGAAACTCCGTATTATCCTCATAATCTTCCTTGCGTCTCTTGGCCATTTGTTTGCTCTTGGCTTTTTCTCCGCCCACCATTGTTGAACAATTTCGGATTTGAGGAAAATGGATAAGTTTGAGCCAAGAAATGTAATTCTAGAGATGAATGAGGTTTAGATATAATGTGGAATTGATTAAAGATGGGCTAGAGAGAGCTTGAAAATCTAGAGAGAGAAACGGCCAAAACTAGGTTTTTAGATTTCAGATTTTGATGGAAGTGTGATAAAATGATGTTTGAATGATGAAAAATGAAGGAGTAGTGGATGGGTAATGGTTTGGATGATTAATTTTAGCAAGAAAATGAGTGAGAATTGAAGAAATTTGAGTGAGAGATGGTGAGGCACTATTCACGCGAGAGAGAGAGAAAGAGATAAACAAGAGAAGAGAAAGATGAAATGATGATTAGAAGGTGTTTAATGGAAGTTAAATGGATGGGTGATGGATTAAATCAATGATTTTGACATAAAAATGGTTGAGAAATGAAGAATTTTTTAAGGAAAAATGGAGGAGAAGTCACGGTTTTGAGAGAGAGAGAGACAAGTGAGGAAGAAGGCCAAAATGAGGGAGAGGAGGGGTGTAAACCCGTGACCAAGCGGCTAGCCGCTTGCTCTCGGGTTTGGGTGCCATTCCAAGCGGCTAGCCGCCTGGTTGCTGCCCAAACATACCAATATCACTTTTCGGCCATTTTTGATCAATCTCGTCATCATTTCTTGATTCCGAAACCTCTCAAGAACCATTTTAATGCATGAATCATGATCTTAAACATTTAAAACATGATTAAATCAAGCAAATGATTCATCTATCAAGCATATATCATAGAGCACACAAGCATTTGAAATGAATATTTCATAACACCTTACTTATCTATCATGCTTAAACTTCTTCAAAAACATTAACAAACATTAAGCAAATAATTTTAATAGATCCAATAACATAATTAGAGATGTTAATGTGAAAATCTCATCATCCCAAGTTCATATCGAATTTTTGAAAATTGTTCTTCGCAAAGGGGTTTTGTAAAAATATTAGCAAGTTGATTTTCCGTAGAGATAAATTCTAAAGCAATATCACCTTTTTGTACATGATCTCTTAAAAAATGATGTCTAATCTCTATATGCTTGGTTCTAGAGTGCTGAATGGGATTCTTTGACAGATTAATAGCACTAGTATTATCACACTTGATAGGAATTTGTTCAAGTTTAATGCCATAGTCTCTAAGTGTTTGTTTCATCCAAAGGGCTTGTGCACAACAACTTCCTGCAGCAATATATTCTGCCTCAGTGGTTGAGAGTGCAACCGAGTTTTGTTTCTTACTAAACCATGAAACAAGAGAATGACCTAGAAAATGGCACGTTCCACTAGTACTTTCCTATCCACCTTATAACCAGCAAAATCGGCATCCGAGTAACAAGTTAAATCTATATGAGTTCCTCTAGGATACCAAAGGCTAAGATCTATGGTTCCACTCAAATAACGAAAAATTCTTTTAACGGCAAGCAAATGAGATTCCTTGGGACATGATTGAAATCTTGCACACAAACATACACTAAACATGATATCAGGTCTACTTGCGGTTAAGTAAAGTAAAGAGCCGATCATACCTCGATACTTTTTAATATCAACTTCTTTACCTTTTTCATCCTTGTCAAGCTTGATTGTTGTACTCATTGGAGTGCTTTTAGTGTTTGATTCTTTAATTCCAAACCTCTTGAGCAGATCTTTGACATATTTAGCTTGATTGATGAAAATTCCCTCATTGTTTTGTTTGATTTGAAGTCCAAGGAAATACTTCAATTCTCCCATCATTCTCATTTCAAACTCCTTACTCATACAAGATGAAAACTCTTTGCACAATGACTCATTAGTAGAACCAAAAATAATATCATCAACATAAATTTGAACAACAAGTATGTCTTGGTTCTTATGCTTAACAAAAAGTGTAGTATCGGCTTTTCCCATTGAAAAATCATTATCAAGTAAGAAATTTTTAAGCCTATCATACCATGCTCTAGGTGCTTGTTTTAAACCATATAAAGCTTTTGATAACTTATAAACATGATCTGGAAATTTTTCATTTTCAAAACCAGGGGGTTGTTTCACATAAACTTCCTCCATGATATATCCATTTAGAAAGACACTTTTGACATCCATTTGAAATAAAATGAAATCTTTATAACATGCATATGCTAGCAACATTCTAATGGATTCTAATCTAGCTACTGGTGTAAATGTCTCATCAAAATCAATTCCTTCTTCTTGGTTGTATCCTTGAGCCACTAATCTAGCTTTATTCCTTACAACCACACCGGATTCATCCATCTTATTTCTAAATACCCATTTAGTTCCTATAATGGATTGGTGTTCTGGTTTGGGAACTAATTTCCATACTTTATTTCTCTCAAATTAGTTTAACTCATCTTGCATTGCCATAATCCAAGATTCATCATTTTCCGCATCCACAAAGGATTTTGGTTCAATAAATGTAATATGCTCACATGTATTCCTAAGTGATGATCTAGTTGTAACACCTCTAGATAGATCTCCTAAAATGGCATTTTTTGGGTGAGAAGAAACATACCTCCACTCCTTGGGGAGTGCTTGAGAAGTACCTTGACTTTGTTCTGCGCTTGTTTCTTCAAGTTGCTCCACTTGATTTTCTGCATTCTTTTGGTTGTTCTTTGATGAATCTTCTTGTATATTTTCATCTGCATCATCACTAACAGCGACTTTCTTCATAGAGGAGGTATTAGACTCATCAAAAGTAACATGCATAGACTCTTCCACAACCAAAGTTCTTTTATTATACACTCTATAAGCTTTGCTTGAGTTTGAATACCCAAGAAAGATACCAACATCAGATTTTGGATCAAATTTTCCAAGATTATCTTTTGTGTTCAAAATAAAACATTTACATCCAAAAACTTTGAAATAACAAATGTTGGGTTTTCTATCTTCCCAAAGCTCATAGGGAGTTTTATTAAGATAAGATCTGATCAACACCCGATTTAAAACATAACAAGTGGTGTTGACGGCTTCGGCCCAAAAATATTTAGGTAAAGCATTTTCATTTAACATGGTCCTAGCCATTTCTTGAATAGATCTATTTTTTCTCTCAACGACTCCATTTTGTTTTGGAGTTCTAGGTGATGAAAATTGATGCTCAATGCCTAAATCATTGCAGAAATTTTCAAATGCATGATTCTCAAATTCTCTACCATGATCACTTCTAATGCATGTAATAGAGTATCCTTTTTCATTTTGAACCTTTTTACAGAAAAATTTAAAAGCTTCAAATGCATCATCTTTATTAGCCAGGAATAGTACCCAAGTGTATCTAGAATAATCATCTACAATTACAAATGCATAATATTTTCCACTTAAGCTAGCATGTCTAGAGGGTCCAAATAAATCCATGTGAAGCAATTGAAGTGGTTTTGAAGTAGAGACATGATTCTTATTTTTAAAAGAAGTTTTGATTTGTTTTCCAAATTGACAGGCATCACAAATTTTATCCTTTTGAAAACTAATTTTTGGAAGTCCTTTAACCAAATCATTTTTTGAAATTTTTGAGATTAAATACATGTTTGCATGACCTAGTCTTCTATGCCATAACCATCCATCATCATGCAATGCCAAGAAACATTTATTAATGGTAGATGCACAATCTATATTAATGGTATAGACATTAATACATCTATTTCCTACAAACAAAACTTTTCCATCACATGCATTTTCAATAACGCATCTAGATTTATCAAAGACTACTTTATAACCCTTATCACATAATTGACTAATACAAGTAAATTATGTTTTAAGTTTTCAACCAAGCACACATTTTCAATAAGAGTAGAAGATACATTACCGACATTGCCAATACCAATTATCTTTCCTTTTGAATTATCTCCAAAAGATACATCTCCACTATTTTCTATCTTAGTAAAACTTGAAAACCAAGCATAATTTCCTATCATGTGTCTTGAACACCCGCTGTCCAAGTACCATTTATTCTTCTTCTTCTTTAAGCCCTGCAGAGGAAATTTCAAGTCTTAGGTACCCAAATCTTTTTGGGTCCTTGGATGTCAGCAATGGTTCCTTTTGGAACCCAAACATATTTTATACCATAATAAGTATTTCTTTTCACAGGACATCTATTTTTCATGTGACCATTTCTATTGCAATAATGACAAGTAATTTTATGATCACTTGTGGATGTAGCTCTAACAAAATAATTCTTGTAATACTTTTGCTTCAAGTTAGGCTTATACCCAAGTCCTCCTTTATCAAAAACACATTTTTAAGAGTTAAGTAAATTATCAAACATTTTTTGGCCATTTGTGAATTTTATCACAATTTCATTTAACTCATTATTTTTCTTCTTGAGAACTTCATTCTCCTTTATCAATTTCTCAACATGTAATTTTTCATGCTCATATGAAGTATTAAGTTTCTCATTTGAAGATGTGACTTTGTCATGCAACATTTTATTTTCTAGTTCCAAACAAGTAATCTTTGCATTCAATGATTCATTTTAATTTTTGAGATCTATCAATTTCTTTTTAAGGCATACATTCTTTTTACCTATCTTCATTAACTCATCATGTAACTCTTTAAAAGCATCATGTAATTCATCATAGGTAGGAAGATCATTTACCTCATCTAGTTCATCATTCGATTCATCTCTAATCGCCATAAGAGCTAGATTTGTCATTTCTTGATGCTCATCATCATCACTTGTTTCTTCATCAGTATCATCCCATGTGGCCACCATTGCTTTCTTCTTGAACTTGTTGAGAAGAGGGCATTCCGATCTTATGTGGCCAGGCTTCTTGCACTCGTAACATTTAATTGCTTCCTTTTTCTCCTTTTGGTTCTTGAAATATTTAAATTTTCTTCGCTCACCAATTTTCTTGAAAAAGTTTCTGAACCTTCTAGCAAGCATAGCCAATTCCTCATCATCTGGCTTACTTTCTCCATCACTTTCAAATTTTGTGACTTTGAGAGCAATGTTTTTCTTCTTCTCTTCATTGCCTCTTTCAGCTGCCAAATCTTCCTCATAAGAAATAAGAGAACCGATTAGATCATCAATAGGTAATACATTTAAATCTTTAGCTTCCTCAATGGCAGTTCTTTTTAGTCTCCAATCCTTAGGAAGTGATCTAATGATTTTCTTAACTTTCTCGCTATTTGAAAAAGTCTTTCCTAGGGCTCCTAGAGTGTTCACTATATCCGTAAATCTAGTATACATAGAATATACACTTTCATTTTGTTCCATTTGAAACAA
This sequence comes from Aegle marmelos, assembly GCA_030449875.1. Classification (NCBI taxonomy): domain Eukaryota; kingdom Viridiplantae; phylum Streptophyta; class Magnoliopsida; order Sapindales; family Rutaceae; genus Aegle; species Aegle marmelos. The sequence continues at coordinate 14,391,020 of JASUUL010000094.1, read as the reverse complement.
TTCATATTGTCGAGTGTATCTACTAATTTTAGACTCTTTTACTTGATTTGTACCTTCATAAACAACTTCAAGTTTATGCCAAATTTCATAAGCACTTTCACAACTTGACACTCTATGAAATTCTTTCTTATCTAGTGCACAAAATAACGCATTCATGACTTTGGAATTTAGAGAAGCTTTTCGCTTTTCCAATTCATTCCATTCCCGTGAAGGCTTTGTGGACTATCACAAATAACTTCCCAAATTTCATAATCTAGGGCTTGTAAATAAATTCTCATCCTAGTTTTCCAATATGGATAGTCATTTTCGTCAAAGAATGGTGGTCTAGTTGTGGACTATCCTTCCCTAAAGTTGAATCACTTTGGGTTGCCATGAATCTTTTACTCTAGACGGTTAAGTCCTAATAAGAGAACCAAGCTCTGATACCAATTGAAATACAAATAACCAACCCAAGAGGGGGGGTGAATTGGGTTATTAAAAATTATTTTACAAATGATTCAATCTAATGCCTTAATATAAACAAAAATTAAGTTTCACAGTAATATAATAAATTAGATAATGCTTGTAAAATAAAAGAGTAAGGGAAGAGAATGCAAACACAGTAATTTTTACGTGGTTCGGCAATTCCCGCCTACGTCCACGCCTCCAAGCCAACCGAGCTTGAGGATTTCACTATCCAAGCCTCCCAAGGCTTCAAACGTTTACAATTGACTTTCAAGGTGTCAATGGACCTTTACAATCAAGAGATTATCACCCTAATCTCTTTACCCCAAGTGTTTCCCTCACTTTAATACTCTCAATACAATGCAAAATAGAAAATATAGCAAAACACTCTCTATAAGAGTAGATTCACAAATAATAGCACAAAAATGATTTAATCTCTTGTGATTTGCAATATGGAAGCTCAATATATGTTTTACAAACTTGTTTTTGCTTGCTAGAGTTGTTAAAATGAAGTTGGAAATGAGTTTTTATATTTAAAGCTCAAAAACTAGTCGTTATTGTCAAATTCCAGTGCTCAAGCGGCTAGCCGCTTAATTTAACCGACTCCCCGCTCGTAACAGTGAAGTTACCGTTAATTTTGAATTTTGCTACAGTAATACTGTTCACGAAATTACAGTTTTGCCTCAAAATTTACTCAAATTATGCTATAACTCAAAATATCATAAAACTTTTCAAAAAGTTCCAATCTCATAAATTTAATTATTATTTAATTCTAAAAACTTTTTGAAATTTCAGTATGGCCCAAACTGAAGAATATCTTTTCAAATAAGTCCTTTTCGAGTTTTAGCTAAATCACCATAGTTTTCAAAGTTTTCAAAACTTTTCACTTAAGCCCCCAATCTATCATAAGTTACAATATAGCCCAAATGTTTTAGAGCTTAGCAAATAAGTCCAATTCCGAAAATTAAAGCTATTTCATTTTTATCCAAATAACTTAAAATCACAAAATGTTTTATCTCATAAATATAAAATTAATTTAGTTTGAAAAAATAATTATTTTATTAACATAAAATTGAGCTTCACAAATGCTAATCCAAGTATAATTTAAATCATACCGGCTTTTACAAGAAATTGTCGCAATAAATTATTCGTTAAGCTCGAAATTGTATTCTTGACTTCGCCGTTGTCCGTTGAGTGTCTTGAACTTGATTTCACTTGTTCCACTTGATTCATTATCCTTCAAAACTAGTGAACTTGTGAAATACAAAATAAAACACTTTAATGCATATGTTTGTTATCATCAAAATCATATTATTTATAGTCTATTAGGCTAACAATGTTGATGCGGATCCGGATACCCAAGTGCTTTATTATAACAGTTTCATTTTTAATTATTTCTGCCATTTTAATTCAACAATTTAGGACAAAATTACTATAATTTAATTGTTCCCATTAAAAAGAAAATTAATTCTGCATATAATTAAAATCAATCTACTCGTGAGATCGACACTCGTCACCATTAATCTATTCCACAATAGATTCATGCGCTTGCGAGTTTATTAAAATTTGCATAACAAGTTTTTGGCGCCGTTGCCGGGGAGGTAAGTTATTTTAATTTGTTGAATTAATTTTTTTTGTTTTCTTGTATTTTTTCCTTATAAAAAAAATAATTCTATAATTTAATTTTTGTAATTTTAATTTTTACAATTTAATTTTATTCTGTGATTTCTTTAAATTTCTGTACTTTAATTTTTGCTTTACTTTTCTTTGTAATTTGTTTTGTTTATCTTGTAATTTATTTTAATTTATTCGTAGAATTAATTCATAGAATTATTTTTTTTAAGTAATTTTTTTTCCTATAATTTAATTTTGTTTCTTTTTCTCTTTTTTATATTTCTGTAATTTAATTTTTCATTTTTCGTTGTAATTTATTTTCTTATTTTATTTTTAGTTAATCTATTTCTTGTATTTTCTTTTTAGCACTTAAGTGTATGTTCATAGTAAGGTTATAACAACATTATAAGGTTAGTATCGTAATTTCTCGCTCCTCTTTACTTTTATTTGTTTTATTTTTATTTATTTTATTATTTGCATGCATGGTCGAAGGTCATTATCACCTAATCTTGAACCTTTAGACCTTGATTTGGAAAAGACACTTTGCACGCACAAACACACTGTCTTTAAAAAGAAACTTTAGCTAATTTGAGCACATCATGCATAAGGTACCCAAATGTAGCTGCTAGGAGTTTTGAATTAAAACCTAGTGTGCTAAATTGTCTCCCCACATTCTATGGCCTAGAAAATGAGGACCCATATAATCATCTGAATGATTTTCATGTTATTTGTCAAACTTTTAAATACGATGATGATGTTAAACTTAGATTATTCCCATTTTCATTAAAAGATAGAGCTCGTTCATGGTTTAATACAATGCTTGCCAATAGCATTACATCATGGGAACAAATGGTAACTAAATTTTTAAATAAATATTTCCTAGTTCATAAAACCAATGTTATTCGCAGGGAAATTTCAGAGTTTACTCAAAGAGACGACGAGTAGTTTTTCGAAGCATGGGAGCGATTTAATGGGCTACTCTTAAAGTGTCCACATCATGGGTATGAGAAATGGCACCAATGCCAATATTTTTTGGAGGGATTATTGCCACATATGCAAGAATGGCTAATGGCAACCAGTGGAGGAGAGTTAATGTCCAAAAGTGCATCAGAGATTTGGGAATTTTTCCAACGGCAATCGGATAATTCTCAGCAACGGAGTCGATCACTCAGAAATACCAGGAGAATTAAGGGAGTGAATGAGGTTAACATTGGCGAGTCAAGCTTAGGAATTAAAGAAGTTAAAGAGATGGTCGAAGGCCTTGCTCGACAAATAGCATCTTTGACAACCGCTAAATCAACAGAGCCACATGACCATGACTCATATTCAGATAAAGCCAATGCCATAGGTATCATGAGAAAACCATCAAACTACAACCCTTACTCCAACACATATAACTCTAGATGGAGAGATCACCCCAATTTTTCATGGCTCAAGGATTCCAACAAAATGGACCATCAGTTCCACCTCCACTAATGCAACCAGTTCCTCAAATGTCTCAAGCCCCTCAACCACCATTTAGACCATACAATCAGAATCCAAACCATTCTCAACCCAAACCATGGGAGGAGACATCCCAAAATTTCAGAAATCTTACTAACTCCAAGATCGAGCAGTAGAACCGCACCATTGATGAATTACGAAATGAGATGAGAGCGAGATTTAACTCACAAGCTCAATCTGTTTCAAGCCTTGAGAAAATAGTAGGACAACTTACCTCTTCAGTTCAAACTTTAGCCATGACCATTGAAAAAGGCAAATTCCCAAGTCAACCAGACCCCAATCCTAAAGCAGCGAATGAAGTAAGTTCTAGTTCACCACAGCAGCATGGAGAGGCTAAAGCAGTGATGACCTTACGAAAAGGAAAAGAAGTCGACAACAAAGTAGAGATGCCAAAATCAACTCAGATTGTACCTGTGAACACTGAGGAATCATCATCAGAGGAGAAAAAGAAAACCAACCCACGAGAATATGTTCCTAAAGCTCCATTTCCTCAGAGGTTAGCTAAAGGGAAGAAAGGAAAATTCACAGGTGAGATTCTTGAAATCTTCAAACAGGTAAGTGTTAACATCCCTTTACTTGAAGCTATAAAACAAGTGCCATCATATGCCAAGTTTCTTAAAGACCTTTGTACTAAAAAGAGAAACATTCATGCTCAAAAAAAGGCCTTTCTAACATAAAATATTAGTTCTATACTCCAACATAAAATGCCTCTAAAATGCAAAGATCCAGGCTCCCCCACTATCTCATGTAGTATAGGGAACCATACAATTGAGAATGCTTTGTTGGATTTAGGAGCTAGTGTAAATCTGTTGCCTTACTCTGTTTTTGTGAAACTTGGACTGGGCGAATTACATCCAACTCCAGTGGTGTTACAGCTTGCAGATCGGTCCACAAAAATACCCCGTGTTATTGTGGAGGACGTTCTTATCCAGGTAGACAAGTTTTATTTTCCTGTTGATTTCATTGTAATTGACACTCAACCAGTGTAGGATTCAAAGAAGCACATTCCCATTATTCTGGGCCGACCTTTTTTGGTAACTGCCGATGCACATATTCAATACAGAACCAAAAATATGCAGTTGTCTTTTGGCAATATGACCATGGAACTCAATATCTTTAACATTGCTAAACAACCTTACAGTGCAGATGATGGATTGTTGATGTGGATTTAATAGAAACACTAGTTGATAACAATTTTCTTTCAAACCTTAGTGATGACCCTTTGCAAACTTGTTTAACTCACTTTGGTTTGAATTTTGATATTGACAGATCAGTTGATGAAGTCAATGCTCTACTTGACTCAGCACCATCCATGGATACTAATAAATAGAAGTCAAGAGTTGAACAACTAGTGTTGTCAGAAAAGAAACTCAGCCCATCATCAAAATCACCACCAAAACTCAAACTCAAGCCATTACCCAACACTTTGGAATACGCATTCTTGGGAGAAGAAAGCACTTTACCAGTAATCATCTCTTCTTCTTTCAATGACGAACAAAAAGGTAAGTTGTTGGATGTTTTAAAAGAACATAAAGGAGCATTAGGATGGACCATAGCAGACATAAAAGGTATAAACCCGGTGGATTACATGCATTACATTCATCTTGATGAAAATGCTAAACCTACTAGGGAAATGCAACGTCGGTTAAATCCTAACATGAAAGAGGTTGTTCGTACGGAAGTCCTTAAGCTATTAGATGCAGGTATCATTTACCCTATTTCTGATAGTTCGTGGGTCAGTCCTGTGTAAGTTGTTCCTAAAAAGTCAAGAGTTACAGTAGTCATCAATGCTGATAATGAATTAGTACCCACTAGAGTAACTACAGGATGGCATGTATGCATTGATTACAGAAAGTTGAATTCTGTCACACGTAAAGACCATTTTCCTTTACCATTTATCGATCAAATGCTTGATAGATTAGCGGGTCATGAGTTTTATTGCTTTCTAGATGGTTATTCATGATACAATCAGATTCCCATAGCACCAAAAGATCAAGAGAAGACCACCTTCACTTGTCCTTTTGGCACTTTTGCATATAGGAGAATGCCGTTTGGATTATGTAATACACCTGCTACATTTCAACGATGCATGTTGAGCATTTTTTCTGATATGGTTGAACGATTCCTTGAGGTTTTTATGGATGACTTTTCTATTTTTAGAGATTCGTTTGATCAATGTTTACATCATTTAACATTAGTTCTGCAGAGATGTGTCGAGAAGAATTTAGTCTTGAATTGAGAGAAATGTTATTTTATGGTTAAACAAGGTATTGTTCTCGGTCACATCATTTCAAGCAAAGGTATTGAGGTTGATAAAGCCAAGGTGGATCTCATTTCCAATCTTCCTCCACCTAAAACAGTCAGAGAAGTAAGATCTTTTCTTGGGCATGCTGGTTTTTATAGACGTTTCATTAAAGATTTTAGCAAAGTTTCTAGATCCTTATACAATTTACTTACTAAGGATGTACCTTTTGTCTTTGATGATTCATGTCTTGTGGCATTTGAAAAACTAAAGCAGTTGTTGACATCATCACCCATAATTCAGCCCCCAAATTAGAACTTACCATTTGAGCTTATGTGTGATGCATCTGACTATGCAGTAGGAGCAGTATTAAGACAAAGAGTTGATCGAATTCCCCATGTGATTTACTATACTAGTATGACATGGAATTATGCACAGTTGAATTATTCAACCACTGAAAAAGAAATGCTAGCAGTTGTGTTTGCATTAGAAAAAATTCGATCTTATCTCATTGGTTGTAAAATAATTATATTTACAGATCATGCTGCTCTTAAATATCTTCTTACAAAGAAGGATGCAAAAGCTAGACTAATTCGTTGGGTGCTACTCTTGCAGGAATTTGACTTAGAATTCAAAGACAAGAAAGGAACAGAAAATGTTGTGGCTGATCATCTCTCCCGTCTCCATTTTGACACAACAAAAGAACATTTACCTTTAAATGAGTCATTTCCAGATGAACAATTAATGAGTGTGGAAGTAGTACCATGGTATGCTGATATAGTTAATTATCTTGTTACAGGTCAACTTCCAGAGCATTGGACTAAACAGGACAAGGCCAAATTCTTTGCAGAAATAAAGAATTTCTTTTGGGATGATCCTTATCTATTTAAATACTGTGCAGACCAAATTATTAAATGATGTGTCCTAGAGAATGAATTTCAAAATATCCTTTCTTTCTGCCATGAACAAGCTTGTGGAGCCACTTCAGTGCTAAGAAAATAGCTACTAAAATTTTACAATGTGGTTTCTATTGGCCAACTATATTTCGAGATGCTTACACCTTTTGTTCTTTATGTGATAGGTGTCAAAGAATGGGCAGCATTACACGAAGGAATATGATGCCACTAAACCCAATTCTGGTGGTTGAAATTTTTGACGTATGGGGTATCGATTTCATGGGACCCTTTCCCACATCTTTTGGCCATCAATACATATTGGTCGCTGTTGATTATGTTTCGAAATGGGTAGAAGCTATTCCATGTAGGAATAATGATCATAAAGTGGTAATATGATTTTTGAAAAGCAATATTGTTTCCCGCTTTGGATTCCCTCGAACAATAATTAGTGATGGTGGTGCCCACTTTTGCAATAAATTTTTCAAAGCACTTTTGACAAAGTACTCCATCACTCATAAAGTGACGAACCCATATCATCCACAGACCAGCGGCCAAGTTGAGATTTCCAATCGAGAAATAAAGCACATTTTAGAAAAAACAGTGAGGCCCTACAGAAAAGATTGGTCGTTGCATTATGGGCATATAGAACGGCTTTTAAGACTCCGATTGGGATGTCACCCTACAGGCTAGTGTATGAAAAAGCATGCCACCTACCTGTGGAACTCGAGCATCGTCCGTACTGGGCCATCAAGAAATTCAATTTTGATATACAGCAAGCTGGCTCAGAAAGAAGATTACAGTTGACAGAACTTGAAGAAATTCGAAATGATGCATATGAGAATGCCAAAATTTACAAGCAACGAATGAAAGTCTTTCACGACAAGCAAATTATGCGAAAATCTTTCACTCCAGGTCTGAAAGTACTTTTATTCAATTCTCGCTTACACTTATTCCCAGGTAAGTTACGCTCTCGATGGTCTGGCCCATTTATGGTTCATACTATTTTTCCACATGGTGCAATTGAAATTAAGGATCCAATGAATGGTGTCACTTTCAAAGTTGATGGTCAAAGATTAAAGCCATATCTAGAATACCAACCACATGGAGAGGATAGCGAAATAAATTTGAGTGACCCACCTATTTTAAATTGAGGTTTTGCTTTTCGGTGATTTGATTATTTATTTTCTTTATTTTCTTTCTTTTATTCATTCTTTTGCTGATTGAAATTATTTTTTTGTTTAAGTGTGTTTGTTTAACCGTTAAGTTTTTCTTATCCATTTAATCATGAGACAGTTCCTCTTAAACATTCTTAGACAGTTTCGACGTATACAATCTCATCTCAGAGGTCAGATACGATTTTATAAAACATATCGTATCTGGCAGCTACAACCACCAGAGTTAGTAGCCCATGTTGAGGATTTAGAAAGCCAACTCTGAGAAATTGAGAGAGGCATCTACAACATCCAATTAGAGCTTGAGGTAAATTCAATAAGAGGACGATTTTAGTTTGTTTTGTGTGTTTTAATTTATTTTCTTGTTTGTGTGTTTTAGTTTGCTTTGTGTGTTTAAAGTCTGTAACCCCGGTCAAGTGGCGGATAACGGTACTCCGTGACAATCAAGTCGGTTACTTCAGTTTTCCCACAATAACTGATATTCTGAGACGAAGGTATGGACAGAAATGAGATTTTAAAAAAGTTTCACAAACGATTCCCTTCGCTTTCTCAGAATGCCCTACTTTTAATTTATAAAGCCCGGTCCGAACGCATGCGATTGCTTATGAAGAATAACATCCCTGCTGACATCCGTTGGTTAATCGAGGCAAAAGTTCGCTTAGCAGGTGAGTTACCTCCCAAATTTACTGCATACATGCCTGGTTGTGGTAAAGGAAATTATGCGAGAAAACGACGAGCTCGAAGACTTTTTGTTGCTTGTCATAAATGTGCCAGAATGATATGCAATAAAAAATCATGTTCTTTAGGAATGGTGTCTGATAACAGAGAAGATAAGATTCAATTCATTAGGGATGGCTTGAATTAAGAGTCATTGGATGATATCCTTTTGTCTCTTGAAACGCATCCCAGTGGATACGTCTAACATGCAATACTCCAGTTATGGCCATTATTCCAGAAAGAATGTGCAAACTATAGTCTCGGGAATCTGACTATAAAAGACCTTGTTTGCCAGTTTGTAAAAAAACTGGATGGGAAGCCTATCCTCTACCCATAGAGGGCGTTCAAGCCGTTTTTGGACGTAAAACCAGAGGAAGATGTGAGCCACAATCACAACTATCTGTAAATATCCTTTTACCTCTCTGTTCTTTTATTTCACTGTTATTTTACTATTTGCATTATTGTTGTTTAATAATTTCATTTACTTTTTCTTTTTACTATTTTCTTTTTGACTTTTGAGCCATGTGCCTTACACGTTAATTGACATAATGTCCCATACACAACTGTAACCAACTGTCACCAAGGTCTTTAAATGTGAATTGTTTTTACTGAGCACTCACAAGTTATTTTTGAGCAATATCTTAATGGCAGCTTCTTCTAGTAAACAATTCAAGAACATTTGTGTGCTTTCTAGGTTTCATTATGGCAAACATAAAGAGTTCATGGAGGCAGCCATAGATCTTGGTCTAAGAATAGCAGAGAGAAAATTACTCTTGGTGTATGGAGGAGGTGACCGAGGGTTATCCAAAATGGTATCAGAAGCTGCTTTTGTCAGAGGGAGCCAAGTGTTAGGCATCATCCCTCAAATCCTAAAACCTTTGGGTTGTTTGTCTCATTCACCAACTGGAGAAGAGTTAGTCGTCTCAAGTATGCAAGAACGAATAACTGAAATTCTCAATCATGCCGATGCTTTTGTTTTCCTTCCAGGCGATCTTACAACTCTTGAGGCACTAATGACATTAGCATCTTGGTCCCATCTGAACATTCATCAGAAACCCATTAGTTTGTTAAATGTCAATAACTTTTATGATGGCTTTCTCGCATTTCTTAACCATGCAATAAAAAATTATTTCATTCCTTCTTCAGTGAAACAAATCTTTATTTGTGCACACGCTGCTAATGCGCTACTTGATATGTTACAAGCTTATCAACCAGAGCCAGATCCCAAAGCTATTGTGTTGGAGTTTTCAAATAATGATGGTAACTATAGCGGCAGTAAGAAGTACAAATTAGATTTAACTCTTCGCTTGTAAATATTTTCTTCTGTGTTACAGCACCTAGGTGATGTCTTCTAAACTCTACTTCTTTGCTTTCAAACATTGAAGACAATGTTTCGTTCTGGTTGGGGGGAAGGAATAGTTGACAATTGTGGAATGTTGAACTAACCATGACTAACTTTTTGAATAGAAGATGGCTGAATATGGAGTATAGTGACTCGAGAAACGCATCTTCTTAGTTAAATATATATATATATATATATATATATATATATATATATATATATATAATATATATATATATATATATATATATATATATATATATATATATATATATATTTGTGTGTGTTTCTTTTCTAACCTTTCATTTTTCTCCTTTATAAATATACGTTTTCAAGTTTTGAAGGTCGAAGATGGCTGAATATGAAGTATAGTAACTCTAGAAACGCATCTTCTTTATAAAAAAAATCATTTTTCTTTAATTTTTCTGCATGTATGTTTTCTTTTTATGTTTAGAATAGGTTGGGGGGGAAAGAATTCTGTAAAAAAAAAAAAATTTGTGAGTTCTTGATATTGGATGATATGATGACTTTCGAATTTTAGTATTTGTATTATCTTTGGTCCTGAGTGATGTTACACCATGTTTACTATTCTATATGTTGATATTGGGGATAAATATGAGTTGCTTGAAAGAATACACATGTCATAATAAATTCCAAGTGAGTTTTTGAGCCTATTAATTTTTCTTGAAGGGTAACCCTTTTTGTTCATTCTTCATGTAGCTTAGCAGTTTATTATTTCATACATGATCTATAGATTTTCTTTGAGTCAACCCTTAAAAAAAAGAAAAAGTGTGTGTCACTGCATCTAAATGTCCATTTAATTAGTAGATATGGAAGATTATTTAGAGTCCTAAAAGATAATGGAAGGCTATTTTTGACCCGTTTGAGCCTTTCTAGCCATCCCTATTATGTAATATCCATAGTTAGCCCTTTTGAGCCTTTTATTTAAAAAAAATAAAAAATAAAAAAAAAACCCCTTTTCTTTATTAACTTATCATCCTAACCCACTCCAATTTGGAGTATTACCCGATATCATACAAGTTTCATCCACCTATTCATGTTTGAGAAAGAAAAATGTTAAATAATTATTTTGTTCAGCGAAGTTGTGCTACAAAAAAAAATTCAAAAAAAAAAGAAAAAAAGAGAGGGAGAGGAAAAAAAAAGATGTATAATAGTAATAAATAAGCAAAATGTATCTTGTAAAAAGTTCTTGAATTTTTTCTCAAACATATATATTTTGTTTCCTTATTTTCCTTTCTTTGTTAGCCATGTCCCTAGCCTACGTTACGTCCTAATAAAAGTCCTTTCTGATTTTAGGGAACTATAGTCTAACATAAAAGCTAGTTATATGGGTAATTAAGATATAGTAATGCATATAAAATAAAAAAAAAGAAGAAAAAAATGATGAATACATTGGGTTGGCTAATACTTTATTTGAGATCGTATTATTTCTGAGTTATGGGCATATTTTTCATCTTGGTGAGAGTGTATGATATTTCTTTATTATTTTCTCTCAATTTACCATTCATTGTAGTGACAAAATTTTATTGGGATTAATTTCTTTGTGAGAGTGTCACTACATATAAGGTACTGTTCATACGTACGGTACTATTTACAACACTGTTCATATATACGGACCGATGATGTGGCAACTATCTATGACATGGCAGTATCTGATTGGACGAATTATGTGGTATTAACTGCTTATGTGGCGTTGATCGATGACGTGGCGTTGACCGATGATGTGTCACGATTTTATTGGACTAAATTTCTTATGTACTGTAGATCGATGACGTGGCAGCATCTCAGTGGAGCAAAAATCGTGTGTACAGTACATGCGCTTACATGAGATTATTTACTATTCAGGCGGCGTTACTGTACAAATGTTGACTATTGACTGTTGACTGTTGACCGATGACGTGGCGCAATCCTGAGCATCCGAATTGTTTTTAATCCGATGGTCACGATTCACTCAATGTATCTATAAAAAGGGGGCTCTGCCCTCCTAATTAGTACCCCTGAATTCATTTTTAAGCTTAGATTTCTGAAATTCCTTCTCCTTCTTGTAGTTTCTTTGTATTTTAATAAAATTTTCTTTTTTATCCTTAGTTAAAATATGAGTAGCTAATTTCTTTTTGAGCTTGGGTTGAAGGTGAAGTCTCAACATGTTCCATGGGCTTAATTTGGTAAATTTACTTTCTCTTCCCCTCTAATATTTGTGGTTGTTTTGACTTTTTGTCGACAAATAATAGTAGTCTTGTCTAGATACAGTTCTGGTTAAACCGGCACCCTAGTACAAGGTTATTATTATTTGGCACGATAAGCCCTTGGCACCATACTTATTGGAGAGTGGTTCATGAGGTGTGGAATTCCCCTTATGATTTAATTGGTATTAATATAGAATATTTAGCCCATGGAGCATGTTGATGCGGATCCGGATACCCAAGTGCTTTATTATAACAGTTTCATTTTTAATTATTCCCACCATTTTAATTCAACAATTTAGGACCAAATTACCATAATTTAATTGTTCCCATTAAAAAGAAAATTAATTCTGCATATAATTAAAATCAACCTCTTCGTGGGATCGACATTCATCACCATTAATCTAGTCTACAATAGATTCGTACGCTTGCGAGTTCATTAAAATTTGCACAACAGTAAGATGCAAGAGAGACTTTATGCTCATCAGAGGTCTTCTAGTACTCAAAGAATTATAGTATTTGATTATGCCATTCTATTAGGTTATTGCCTGTATATTTTGGACACAATAGCTTAGTGGCAAATGACACAAACTGTGGGCAATGCCCTTCTTCTCCATAAATCTTGTGAGAGGATCCCATTGGTTCATGAACATAATAGCTCGTGGTCCCTGTTGATATTGACATGGATTCCTCAATCTTGTTGATAGATTCCTCGAGACATTAAAGTTTTTCATGGATCCCTATTTGCCCAATCTCCACATGTCTCAAGCGTTCTTGTACATTAGTAACATCTGTTTTTAATTGTTCAACTCAATCCTTGTTTGTAGCCATAGTAACTCAGTTCTGATACCACGTGATGTGGTTCTAGTCAAAGCTAATTTAGATAGATTTCTCTTAGGGCGAGAATAACTTCAAGTGTTTGATTTAAATTGATACTGAATGTTCTTTATTCACTTACAAATAACTAAGCCCAATTAATCTTAACTAATCGAGAGCAACAACAGATTCTTGGCTTAACTTTTTCAAGCAAATAATAATAAATCAAATAAAAATTATTCTATCATAATAAATCAAGTAACAATCCTCTAAAATCTCAAGAAGACCAAGTCGCTGTGAGATTTCTGTTGATCTTTCCATCAACCTGATTTGCATGTGAGTATTGCATTTTGACCGTTCAACTTCTAAGACCCCATGCACAAGTTCTCTTCCATGCAACATCACTTAGATATATCCTTAGTACATAATATTAGACTTAGGTACCCTCATGGACCATTGAAGCTTATCATATAGTTTTTATTAGGATCCATAAATAATAATTTCATCTCACTATTTCAAAAATCATTTGATATCATTTTACCATCCATTTTAAATATATTTACAATCAAAAACCATTTGCTTCTGTATTTAAATACTAAATTGCGCTTTTCTTTTTATGAATTTTTTTCAGTATACTACCTTTTCACCTGCTACTCGTGGCTCACTTTCAAAAGCACTATGTAGATGTAGAGCAGTTGTTTTGTCTAAGCTTTAATGTAAAAATATAATCTCAACTGCCACAAATGAGTTTTAATCTAAAAATTAATGTGAAATGCTAATTTTTTGTACTTATTGGAACTTATATCAAATAAATCTAAAATGACGAGTAGGAAGATTATGAATATTTATCAAAATGTTAGATCTAAATCAACAATGCTTAATGATGGTAATTCCTTTCTTAAATACTTATTGTTAATGTTGTTAACAACATCTATTTATGCGTATAGATTGAAATATATTTATATTTAAACAATAAGATCTTTGGACAAATATATTTAATTAATTAAGGTAAGATTTTATTTTTTGATAGACAAATGTTCAATCCACAAACTTGTAACACCCCAAATCTAACACATGCAGAGCACGTGAGAGAAGGAGGTTACTTGCAAAACATAATCTCTACTCATAAATACCAAACTGGTATACCTCAAATTCTTATAAGAATAATCCACAAGTCACAAGTCACATAAAATAACAAAGTCTCAAAACCCAAATTACAAGTTCATGATCGAAATAAACTAAAAAAAACACAAGTCTATTCTTCTTCTTCTTATTCAAATAAGAAACAAAAATGAAAATCTCTAACTTCATGGTTAGGCATACCTCTCAAAGGAACTTATTCTATAAAAAAATAACGACGAGGGGTGAGCCGTCAACTCAGTAAGTAAAACTATTCCTAACACACTAAATTGCAAGCCTTCTTTGAGCAAAACATATTTCATAAATCCATAAGTTTCACAAAAACTATATTCCATGATGAAGTAACGTATTTCAATTAGATAACGTAAATCCGTAAGAATTCAGAATATCAAAAATAAAATTACTTATTAAGGCAAATCATATTCACATGTACAGAAAATGAAACGTTAGCTCATGTCACATAGTGTCACCTATAGTCCCGGTGACCCAGCCCAGACAGAATCAGAATCAGAATATTGTGTGCACATTCAGAACTTATACCCAATATTGGTCCAGACAGATATATCGTATATTACGATCAGAATCAAAATTAGAATAACTATGGACAATGAGCCAAAATATTAAGAATCTTATAATCATCAATAACTGAAATTACACATGTGTACTAAACATTCATATCAGATTCAGAAAAGTCCATAAAAATAAATTAGGCTTGCAAATTGATTTACAAATAAAATCATAATGAGAAGTCATGTCACCAAAATAATTTACATATTAAAGACATTTATAAATATTTTATTAAAAGAATTTATATTTGAAAACATTCTCATAAACTGATTTTGCTACAAAAATCCTTTAATTTCTAAATAGTATAAAATTCTTATAATAATATCAAAATACTTATACCTATCCAGTATACTAGGAATGAAGTTACTTACCTTGATATGAGAATCTTGAACTAAACACCTCTAAGTCCCTAAGAGTCCTCAACACCTTAACAAATACAAAACATAATTATCAATAACTCACTCTAAGAATCTGCCTTTCTAATTCATTCCTGTACAGGTCTGACTCCGAATTTTAACTCTTAATCTAAACTTTAGAATGACATAATATTATACAAAACTATTTTGGACATCCATGAGTATCTCATATAAAATTTTGAAGAGGATTCGAGATCAAAAACATTTTTAAAACTATTTATTTCTCAACAAATTTCAAAACTGTTTTCTCATAACCTTAACCGAACAGAACCGTTTATGAGAATTTTATAAAATGAAATACTTATCAGAAAATTATGAAATTAAAACTGGAGATACTATACACGTATCCTAACATCCATATAAAATGTAATAATTTTCTGAGTTCATTTGATAGTGAAAATAATTCTGTAAACCCGATCGCACTGCTAAAATCGTAGTTTTCCAGTGCAGTGGTTTCTAATTCGAAAATATGTATTAAACTGAAAATGAAATCTAATTTGATTAAATAAAATTTATTAAGGAGGCTCTATATGTCTATTTTGCAGAATATGAATTTCTAATAAAAATTGGTTCACAAAACATCAGTTTAAAAATCAAGATATCATACTGTCCAGAATCATCCTATATTATGCCAAGAGTTGATTAACCAAACTCCTAATTAATCAAAACCCTAAATAAAACCTAAACACATCATATGTCATGCATCAAGATCTATAAAAACAAATCTAAAATCATGCCAAACATAAACCCTAAATAGAATGATTTACAAGAAATTCTTGAGGGGAATAAGAAGGGTATAAATACCGTTTGCTTTGATTGAATTCTAGGATTTGAGTGAAGAAAAATTATGAATAATTGATAAGAGAGGAAACAAGAAAATTATAAGTTTTTAGGGTTATGAAAAAGAGAGATAAAAGATGAATTTATAAGGAATGGAATCTTGGAAAAATAACCTTTTATTCTAAAATTATCTTCTAAATAACCCTTATTAATAACTTAATACTATTTTCTATCCTTTTCTAATGAAAAGACCTCCATAAATCCTAGTGAAAGCCCAAATTCCATAAGGAATTCTTTTTTTTTTTTTGCATTACAAAAATATTGAAAAATTTTAAAAAATAAATGGTGCATTGTTGAAAAGATATGTCTAATAAATAATATCTTATTGTAAAGACATGCTTAATTAATTATGCATTATAGAAAATATATTTTTCAATTAAAAACATAACTTTCCATGGTGACATTTCATTTAGAGATGCGTCATTTCACAGTGACATTTTATTTGAAATAGTGATGATTCAGTTTAGACCATTGATTAAAATTAAATCTTAATTCAATGGCTATGAATGAAGGGGTATCATGAAAGATGACAACTCAAATGAAGGGACGCAAATATATCTATAAATAAGAGTCATGTTTAAGCCATTTAGACATAAAATAATGATCTCACAACACTATTTTCTTAGCCTTCTTTTTTAAAACGAGTTTTATCACAAAACATTAATTTCTTTATGCATTAAAATATTACTTTATGTAGGAATAATATATTATTTTTTGGTAGGTTTATAATATTCAAGAGTATTATGGTTTTTTTTTAATGCATAATACAAACAAATAAACAAGTGCTTCATTCTATTTTGAAGGCGTATTTGCTTAACCTACTTGAAGTACACAAATTTTCTACAGTTTACATATTATAATTATTTTCTTCCTATATATAGAGTTGTAACCATATTACTTTATACAATAAAGTTCCACCATTATTGTTGTATTTCTCTATCTTTTCCATTCCTTATAAGCACATACTCCAACAAAAATGAGAACTATTTTTGTGATCCATGTACTTTAAGCAAATATGTGCCATTTTAAGTAATTATAATTTTGTTAAAGACTCTTATTTTGGTAATAAAGCCGTACTCTGAGAACTATTTGGGGCAATGAAGTTTATAAATTAAAATTATTTCAATTGAATAGTTGGGAGTGTTGGTGTGTATTATTTTTCAAACTTTTTACCTACAAACGAAATGAGAGGATAATTTAGTACTTGAATAGAAAAGTAAATGGCATTTTGAGTGTAAATTTATGGGTCTCAATTTAAAGTGGTGGATAAAATATTATGAAATGACTTTCTGAAAGTATGAGACAAATTATTTTTATGGATCTCATTTGAAAGTAGAATTGGCCACTTGTCCAATTTTGAGGAAATGAGCACTCGCTCGCTTCATTTGGGCAACTGACTATGGCACTCTTAATGCTATAAACCATGCATTGATGAGCTATGACCTATCAAAGCTGAAAAGCAAGTGCACTGCATGCTGCCTGGGTCAGTGACTAGTCATTATTGCCATAGTTTTTAAAACATGACATAAATGAAATTTTTATGGTTAATAGCTACTGATTTATGACCTCAGCTAACATACAGGAGAGAAAACTCCCTGTATGATGCAAGGGCAATTTGTAGTCATTGGATTTAGCTTATGTGAATCCAATGGTTGTAGTTTTCCCTCCCTCTCATTCTCCTCTCTTTCTCCTACCCAAGCACACACTGAAAAAGAAACCCTCATCTCTCTCTCTCTCTTAATCTAGTGACATTAAACCCTCATTTCTCTCTCTTTCTCTTTCTTAATCTAGTGACAGTAACTCTTTCACACTATTGTCGACTTTCTTCTACTTCGATTAGCACTGTTGCTCTTAGTCATACTCACAGTCTCACTGTTTTTACTGTTACAAAATTCCCCTATCTTTTGTTTCCAACCCAAATGGACACCTCCCTTGGGCTCATTCTCGCTATTACTCCAAACTGTCATTCCTCTGATCAAGGTAACTCATCTTTAAACTTTGTCTTGTAACTATAAGACTCATTAGATGTGTAATTTGTTGGATTTGGAGAAAATGATTTGTTAGTGATATAGTGTATCAATATAATGCAAACATAATGTTTGAAAAAATGTCACAAAGAGTTATTTGTTTTCTTATTATGAGATCATAGGTTGCTTTTTTTTTATTTGAAAAAATGATGTAGCTGTGTTTATTTAATTTTTATAACAATTTGATAATGAGTAAAAGTTGATTGTTTCGATGTGGTAGTTTTGTGTGATACGTTAGTGTATGCATTTGTTTTGTGCAAAAGACATAACGTGTTCCTTTGGAAAAATGTGCATTTGTTGTTGCCTATCGCATGTGTGAGTTGTATTTTAATATGATATGCACCTGTCACAACAAACATGAGTGTAGAAAGTAGTAATTGTTGTTTATTAACCACTTTGTTGTAGCTTTTGCAAGATATAAAATTTGTTAAAGATAAGAGGGAAAAAAACGAATGAGAAATCAATACCATAGAAAAAGTAAGGGTTGAATGAGAAAGTATGGATATACTATTTGTAAGTATAAATTATATGCATTTATGCACCATTATCTCAATAGGTTTAATATTTTTTTATTGATGAAATTTAGGAGTATTTGATTATAGTAAGGCATAGACAAAATGACTAAGACTATCACGGGTTGAAAAGGTGGATAAAATGATATATAATGTAAATATTATCCAATAAATGATTCATTTTCTCTAACTGTGAGCATTATATGCCCATATATATACATTATCATTGCTGTAAGTTAAAGCCACTATTGTACAGAATTAGAAGAAATTAAACCATGAAGAGAAGCGTTAATGGATGGTTAGTAATATAAGTAAGATATCTACCTCAAATATTGGTTAGAACAGTAACGTGAGAAAAAACATCAAGGAATCTGACGAGGACAAGGTTAATGGTGGCAACCTTCTATCTCATGTCGTGTTGCCTCATTTTTAGAGGTCGTTTCATCATTTTCAAGTGATCAACAAGTGGCAGTAAGAGAAACTAACTTTAAAAGTCTACTTCACCTAAGATGCAGAAAGTTAAAACAAGAGTTGTCAGGAGCATATAATTGAACAATGCGATGCAGCTAAGTAAAGTATAGTTCTACATGGAAAAGAATACAAGTTAAGTCCTGCAATATTCAAAGGTATAATGAAGGTTAGAGATGGAGGCACACACATTGACTTAAATGATGAAGCTATTGACATAATTGGTATGCATGCGATGTATAATAGTGGAACCGAAGCAATTTATATAGCAAAGGTGAGAAGAAAGCTATTGAATAGTTCAAGTTTAGATGATGAATATAAGATACTTTTTAGTCTTTTTGCATTGGGAACCATATTATATCTGACAAGTATAATATACATCAATCCATTGTATCTTCGTACACTAAAAGATCCAAATGCTATCAAGGAAAAAATTTGGCTAGTTGGTGCCTTAATTTTTTTTGGAAAGGTGTGTAAAAGTTTAAAGAAAATAAAGTGAGCTCTGTGAGTGATTGTATTATTTTCTTAAAGGTTTGTTTAAGGAAAAAAAAATTTATTGTTATTTGTTTCTTGTACTTTAGTAATTTCAGTTAATGATAAACGTACTTTGCCATTGATGTATAGTTGTTTTGCTTTTTGTGTACTGTATATGATTGACCTTCTATTGATAGAACAATGTGTTCCATTAGTGTATGGAATAATGATGAGATTCGCCGATTCTCGGAATGGAAAAAAAAGACTTGGAAGCATTAATAGCAATAAGGTATAGAATGTGTGCATACTATTTTTCTGGAGTTAATGAACTTTATTTCTTGGGCTAAATTGTTATTAAATTATGAATTGTTTTAGGTTCCTATGCATGACCTTGATCGTCTTCATCAAGCCAGATCAACAAAAACTTCCAGCTGAAATAATGTAAATAACAATACTGTTCAAATACTAACAGAGAGGTTTGGCTCATTCGTCAGTGAAAACAAACAGTCATTCCAGAACTTGGAAAGGAGGTTAGAAAACATAGAAAAGTTTTTGGGTGAACTAACATCAAAGTATCATTGACAGTCAACCAAATAACTATTTACTCCTGATCTACCTTTGAATCCCAAATTTCAAAGTGCAATATCCCTGGATGGGAAAACAATGTCAAACATTAAAAGGAAAATGATTTTGGTTAGTGATGATGACTCTGTGCATTTAGAGTGAAAGCAACTTTACAAGCCTTGGATGCCATGTTGGGCTTTATAGGAAATATTGCAAAAGCAAAGGAAACTCCACTGGATTCATTTCAATTTGATAGAGGCTATGTGCCTGATATAACACCGTTACTGCGATAGAAAAAAGAGGCTTGAACTTGCAATCTTTAATTGTAATTTCATTTCATGGATAATGAAAATTTATTAACTTTAGACTTTTATAGAATTTAGCTGAACCTATTGATGCTAAGCAAGAGTTCCAGACCTTCATTAGCATTAGTGTACTGATAACAAGGCCAATTAGGAATAAAAGGCCTGGACGATACAACTTTCTCCTTATGATAAAGTGTCTAGGGAAGTAAAGGCTAATTTAAAGTTGGTCCTTTTTATGTAAATAACCTTTTTTCTCTTAACCAATTGAAGCTGATTCTATTTGCATTTGATAAATATGGCAACAAAAGGTATTTCTTATTTATGTGAATTTGTACTTTCTAATCACATGTATAAAAGTGTTGATTATCTAACAATTGATTACGTGCTTGTGTTTTCAGTGAAATCATTGTCTCTACTGATGATCAAATATATTTTGAGTCATAACTTTATAAGCCTTTTGCCAAGCACACTTTTGAACAGAGAGATATATTGTATATTGCCACTAACTATATATATTATATGTTTCGAAGTGTTATTGTTGGTTAATAATAAATTCTCATTTATTAACTACCGTTTTAAATTCTTATCATGATAGCATACCACCTCACACTATGTGAGCTGGCTAAACTCGATAATGAATCAAATAACTAGTATTTACCAACACTATATGCAGTAAGTACTCAATCTTATTATTGTTATATTAATTGAAGAAGTTGTTTATATACAGTAATTTTTGAAACATTGTTATCTACGCCGTGGTATTTGAGCATGCCTTATTTGCTGACATATCACTTGTTTACCTATTGGTCTTTTGTAGCAATCAGCACTTAGTGTTGGATTTGACAAGGATAGTTTTACACAAGTACCTAATGTTGGAATAACTTTTATGCCAAACTTTCAAAGGTGTCAAAAGGTCATTTTTCCAACTCTAAACTGCTTAATTGTTCACTTATTGTAGACATGATGTATGGATGTGATGTAATTTTTTATTTTTAGATTTATATTCCAATAAATGATGATGCATTTCATTGGTTCTTGTTTATCGTCAATGTTATGGACCAATATTGTGAGATTTTAGACTTCTTCCTAATGGTCAAAGTAATTGAAAATTGGAGCAACAAGCTCAATGAATAGTATGTTACATGTCTTTGAATTTTTCTTTAATTCGATAGTGTGAGTATGTATCTCTATTTTAATAGAATTTGTCATTGATTTTTAACTTTACAGCTACTTTCTCTTGATTTTATATTTCATTTGAAATTGTCTCCAAATGCTAACCCTTTAACTAACTTCATTTGGTTCTCTATCCAATCTAGTGAGGGGGTTCCAAAACAACTAAATGGCTATGATTATGGAATTTATGTCATCAAATTCACAGACTCTAGGGCTAATTCCCAACAAATCATATATGGTAACACTTTAGATGTTTAATCTTTTATATTAACTGATAATCACCTCATTGTCTTCATCATATAACATTTGAACTTCTGTAAACTATATTTTTTTTATAGCATGATTCTCAAGTTGCTCGTTGAAGACTAGTAGTTCAACTTATAGACTTAGCCTTCAATGACGCTCATGCCTGATTGCTTACTCATGCAAATATAACATTCGAGGAGTACGCTGTCCAAGCAAAGGTTATAGCATCTATACAGAAGATCAAGGCATTTAAACTAGGGACCTAAGCTCAAGCAAAAAGTCAAAAAAAAAAATATCCTAAGAGATTACAGGCATAGCTCTCCTCATTTAGGTCTTGTTGATGGGGGTTTAATAACTTTGCACTTATTATTGCAATCTAACCCCCGAACACGTGCTCTGTGTTCTTTCTCACTGACTGTGTAGTGATCATTACCATATTTTGGAATTTAGTTTCATGGTCTATAATGCAACATTTTACTAATATTATGTACAATTCCATCAAATGCATTCTCATATAATATTTAATCAATCAGCACTTATATTTTACCACTGATGGTTAAATATGAAAGTCTGGATTGTATCATGCATGTGTCGCCAATGTCAGTTAGCTAATTAATTCATAATCGACTGGCCATTATCGTCCAAGGATGCAAAAAACATTGTGGCCACATGTCGTCGCACTATTTTCCATTAAACAATTGCTCGATAACTTAACCCTTACAGCAAAAGTTTTCACAAGTTGATGTCAGTTAGCTATTTTACCCATAATTGGCCAGCCGTCTATTCCTAAAACGTGGACTCCATCACCTGTAGATAACAGTCATATATAAAACAGCTAGTCGAAATTTTTAGTTTGTAAATGCTTCATTTCTAGTCCATCTCGACTAGTCATTTATAGACACTTATTTAAAAAATTACTAGCCGAGATAAACTAGGCATTGAAGCACGACATCATCAATAAACACAAAAATAGCAAGACATAATAGGTTAAAAGCGGCTAGCTGAGATGGACCAGAATAAAGCATTTATAGACTAAACACAATTGCCTAGCCATTTTTTACCTAAACGGCTAACTAAGATGGGCCAAAAATGAAGCATCTACAGAGTAAATAAAGCTAGCTAACTATTTATAATCGTTTATACTAAAAATGATGAGTCATTATTGTGTTAGTTATTGACATAGTTTTCATTGCTCAAACCATATCGGCTAACCATTTTTAGATAAACGGCTATAAACGGTTAGCTGACTACATTTGCTATGTAGATGCTTCATTATAGGTCTATTTTGGCTTGCCATTTAGGTAAAAAATGACTAGCTGATTGTGTTTTGTTTGCAAATGCTTCATTTTTTATCCAACTCGACTAGCCATTTTTAACCTAAATAGCTAGCCAACTACGTCAAGTTGCAAGCTACATTGGTTTGTAACCAAATTCATTCCCGTACACAAACTTATTCAAGTATCGAGGATAAACTAGTACTAACAAAGAATAAAAATAAAATTTCCATTGGTCTAGCACGTAAACTTAATCCACTATCAACACAAAAACAGTCCAATAACAACAGAAATCCATGCAACAAGTTCAGATACTATTAAACAAAACAGTCTATAACACATGAGCAAATTTTAACAGTAACAATAACTACTAGGGAAGCTGTAATGATGGTCCAGCTGGAGGAAACCTCAATGCAAAAAAGATACTGAAATGCTAGTTATGAAATCTAAGAGAGGGGTGAATTAGGTTTTTAAAATTTAATCTAAGCAAACCACACAGTAATTTAATCTATTGTCCTAAGAAAATAAAAAACAATAAGTTTGATAAAGTGCAATACTAAAATAATAAGGGAAGAGAAATCAAACACGAGTATTTTTACGTAGTTCGACAATCCAAGCAAACCAAGCTTGAGGATTTCACTAACCAAACCTCCCAAGGCTTCAAGTTCTTTATAAATGACTTCAAGGTGTCAACAAACTTTTACACTCAAGAGATTATCCCCTAATCTCTTCACTTAAGTGTTTCCCACACTTAAACAATCACAAAGTTTATAATAAATTTGAGAAATACAACAAATACTCTCTATCTAGAGTTGATATATAAATAATAGCTCAATGAAGATTTAATCTATGAAGATTTACAAATTAGAAGCTCAATGAATGATGTATGAACTTGTTTTTAGTTGTTCAAGAAGATAGAAATGAGTTTGATTTGGGTTTATATAGTTTAAACTCGAAAAATAGCTGTTATAGATAAATTTCAGTGCCAAAACGGCTAGCCTCTTCTCTCAAGCAGTTAGCCCCTTACTACAGTGAAGTTACCGTTAAATTTGAAATTGCTACAGTAATACTATTCATGAAATTATAATTTTACCTAAAACTTTTATTAATTATATTATTACCTAAAAACTTATAAATCTTTACAGATAGGTTTATTTTCGAAATTGTTTCACCTTGCTATAGTATCACTATTCATAAAATTATAATTTTAACCAATATATTTATATAATTGTACTATAGCTTAAAATATTAAAATATTTGCGAACAAGTCTAAAATTCTAACTAGACAACCCGAGGGGGGTGAATTGGGTTTTATAAAAATACGGAAATAAATCACTCAATCAATGCAAACAAATTCGAAATAACTGAATAAATAAACAGACAACGATAAATAAATTAAGAGATAGGGAAGAGAAAGCAAATACAATGATTTTTACGTGGTTCAACTATCCCTACCTACGTCCACACCTCCAAGCACACCGGGTTTGAGGATTCTACTATGCAAGCCTCCAAGGCTTCAACAACTTACAATTGACTTCTCAGGTATCAATGGACCTTTACAACAAGAGATTATTCCTAATCTCTTAACCCAAACGTATCCCCACACTTGCAGTCACTCAAGACAAAGGAATACAAATTGATTTATGTCTCACACAATTTTTCAAAGTTACAAATTAATGCACAATGTGTAAAAAAATGAAGTACAAATCTGTTTAAAGCTTTCTGTAGATGGTAAACTCATATATAAGCTCAGTAGTTATGTTGTCGTCAGTGCTTGATTTGAATTGGATGAACATATGTATAGTTGGAGCTGAAAACTAGGCATTATTCTTCCATCTAGCAGAAAACGATTTGCCGTTAGCCGTTAATGGTTAGCCGTTTCCTTTGGTCAATGTTACCGTTTAGCATGATTTCAAATAATTGGTTGACCGTTAAAAATTACCTTTTCACCATTAACATCTAGAAACCTGCAAAATAAAAACACTTGATCCGTTTTCTTTAAACGGTTAAAGGTTGACAAAGAATGTCAATTCTAGAACTTATCAGTTAGCCGTTATCTATTAACGGTTTGCCGTTAAAGTCTAGTATCCTCATAATACAAAACTCTGTAATCGGTTTCTTTTAACGGTAAAGGATTTGAAAAGTTAAAGATATCGGTAGCCGTTATCTATTAACGGTTCGCCGAGTACTTCCAGTATCTCACAAAGCACAAACCTTGAATCGTTTCCTTTAAACGGTAATGGATTAATAAAAGTATGATAATATCGGTTAGCCGTTATATATTAACGGTTTGACGGTTACTTCCAGTAGCTCACAAAATTCTTATCGGTTATGGCTTAAGCTGTTAACCTTTTACCGAGCTAAGTCTTTTCACTAACGGTTAGCCGTTTAATATAATCGGTTAGCTGTTTATACTCAGAACTTCATTTTACTTACAAATTGTTCTAGTTTCTCTAAGGAATGTTAAACACATATCTAGTTTTGACTCTTAAGAGAATACTTGAATTTATGTGAGTCTTAAACACATTTATCAACTTAAATTCATTGTTTGTTATCATTACAATCAATTAACAAAACATGTATATGTTAACATTCTCCCCTTTTTTTATGATGACAAACACATTCAGAATTTTGCTCCCCCTAAGTATGTACTCCCCCTGTATATGTGGCTTAAAACAATTTTGTTTTCAAAAACAGATGCAAAATTTTAGTTCATTCATTTCTCCCCCTTCATCATAAAAAAAATGTTAATCTTAAAAGCAAATTGAAAGTGGAGAATCATGACTTTATCTTCCTTCACCAACATCGGTAAAGTTTTCCCTTAAAATTTGAGAAAACCATAGATACATCATAAGACGAAAAACACTCCTAAAATCAGATATTCACATCCAACAACTCTAAAATGATCTAAAACAGCAATGTAATCAGACAGAACACAGACAAATAAGTAAAGAACCATGATTAACATGAAGTTAATGCCAAATGTCAATACAAATTACATCCATCAACACAACACACTAAACAAATCATCAAATCATAAAATATGCATAATGTCAAAATAATAGAAACTAAGAAGTGCGTCGTGAAGGAGAAGATCATGTAAAAGAGGGTCGTCGAGAAGAAGGTCTCGCAGTGGATGGTTGTGTAGGACAAAAAGAGGTAGATCGTAGAGGAGAAGCTGCTCTTAGGGTTTGGATTTGAAATTTTTTTGATTTTGATCACGATTTGATGTTTTGAATCGGTGGAATTGCTCAGAAAGTGATGAGGAAGCTTTCTATTGGTATGATATATTGCAAAAAAAAAAGAGAATCTAAGAGAAAATTGAGATGAAAGGCTTAGATTTCGCAATAATGGCTGAAACGGTGAAAGAGCAAGTGAAAAGAAAGAGATAAAACTGTGACCAGTTATATACTTTGCGAAATCGGTTAACCGTTTTATGTAAACGGTGAAAGGCTAAATTCTTGAAAGTTTATAATGAGTAGACAGTTGAGGATTAAGGCTTATCGGTGAAAGGGCAGCATCAAGATAACTTTATGTTTTTAATCGAAATACCGTTAATCATAAATGGCGAGGGGGTAACGTTTGAGAGGTTTCCAATTTTGAAACGGCTGACCGTTTAATTCAAACAATGAGGGAGTATAGTACAAACTAAACAACATCCAGTTTCTGGAAATAAATGGTGAACCATTTATATGAAAATGGTTATCCGTTTATTACACGACTTTTCATAATACATTCAATAAAAGAAAATTACACTAATCAACTAATCAAAAGCCTTATAAAATTAAACCTCATTCAATACAATTTAATCAAGAAGGCACAATCTTTAGCATTAAAACTTAAGTAATGCATGGGCACATAATCACAATACATCATCAAACTCAAATAAATGTGTCATGATAATTACTACCCAGAAAAATGACTGGTTAGATAAGTGGCTTGTTTACTAACAGTGCGGACCAGACTAGTGCCCATTCGGGTTCACCTCTAGAACTTACGTGGTTGGATTGACAAATCAAGTGTATCACTTAAAAATTATCAATACTCATCAGAACATCAAATGATAATAGTCTCAATAACATGATTAATGATGTTAATGTGAAAACATCACTGTCCCAAGTTCATGTCGAATTTTCAAAAATTGTTCTTCACAAAGGGATTTTGTAAAAATATCATCAAGTTGTTTTTCTGTAAAAACAAACTCTAACACAATATCACCCATTTGAACATGATCTCTCAAGAAATGATACCTAATCTCTACATGCTTGGTTCTGGAATATTGAATGGGATTCTTTGATAGGTTTTTGGCACTGGTGTTATCACATTTTATAGGAATGTGATCAAGGTTAATTCCATAATCTTTAAGAGTTTGTTTCATCCATAAGGCTTGAGCACAACAACTACCTGCGGCAATATATTCAGCTTCAGTGGTTGAAAGTGTTGCTGAGTTTTGCTTCTCACTAAACCATGAAACAAGCGCATGACCTAGAAAATGGAAAGTACTACTGGTACTTTTCCTATCAACCTTATGACCAGCGAAATCAGTATTCGAATAACAGGTTAAGTTTATATGAGTTTCTCTAGGATACCAAAGACCAAAATCTATTGTTCCATCCAAATTACAAAAAATTCTTTTCACAGCAAGCAAATGAGATTCCTTGGGATTTGATTGAAATCTTGCACATAAACATATACTAAAGATGATATCGGGTCTACTAACAGTTAAATAGAATAGAGAACCAATCATACCTTGATACATCTTGATATCAACCTCTTTACTTTTTTCATCTTTGTCTAGCTTGATTGTTGAGTTCATTGGTGTGTATTTGGCCTTTGAGTTCTCAATTCCAAAATGTTTGAACAGATCTCTTATGTACTTAGCTTGATTTATGAATATTCCCTCATTGTTTTGTTTTATTTGCAGTCCAAGGAAATATTTCAGCTCTCCTATCATACTCATTTCAAACTCTTTGCTTATACATGTAGAAAATTCTTTACACAAACACTCATTAGTAGAACCAAAAATAATATCATCTACATAAATTTGAACTAAAAGAATATCTTGGTTCTTATGTTTAATAAAAAGAGTAGTGTCAGCTTTTCCCATTGAAAAATAATTTTTCAACAATAAATTCTTAAGTCTATCATACCATGCTCTAGGTGCCTGTTTTAAACCATATAGGGCTTTCGATAATTTAAAAACATGATCTGAAAATTTTTCATTTCAAAACCAGGGGGTTGTTTTACATAGACTTCTTTTATAATATAACCATTTAAGAAGGTACTTTTGATATCTATTTGGAATAAAGTAAACTTTTTATGTCATGCATATGCTAACAGCATCCAAATGAATTCTAATCTAGCTACAGGTGCAAATGTTTCATCAAAATCAATTCCTTCTTCTTGATTATATCCTTGAGCTACTAACCTAACTTTATTTCTAACAACTACACCAGATTCATCCATTTTGTTCCTAAATACCTATTTAGTTCCTATGATAGATTGATGTTCTGGTTTAGGAACTAACTTCCACACATTATTTCTCTCAAATTGATTTAATTCTTCTTACATGGCCATAATCCAAAATTCATCATTTTCGACATCAGCAAAAGATTTCGGTTCTCTTTAAGAAATAAATGCAGTATGCTCACATGTGTTCCTAAGTGCTGATCTAGTTGTAACACCTCTAGATGGATCCCTTAAAATAACATTATTAGGGTGAGAGGAAACATATCTCCACTCCTTGGGAAGTGTTTGCATCATACCTTCTTGTTGCTCTATATTTCTTTGTTCTCCTTGATCATCCTCTTGATTTTCTTGTGATGTATTCTCTTTATTTCCTTGTGATATTGCTTCTTGTAACTCTTCATCTGCATTATCACTAATAATTCCTTTCTCCACAGAGGATGAGTTAGATTCATCAAAAAAACATGCATAGATTCTTCCACAACTAAGGTTCTTTTATTATAAACTCTATAGGCTTTGCTTGAGGAAGAGTATCCAAGAAAAATACCAACATCAGATTTTGAATCAAATTTTCCAATATTATCTTTTGTGTTTAAAATAAAACATTTACAACTGAAGACTTTAAAATAACCAATGTTGGGTTTTCTACCTTTCCAAAGCTCATATAAAGTCTTGTCAAGAAGAGATCTAATCAACACTCGATTTAAACATAACAAACGGCATTGACAGCTTCGGCCCAAAAATATTTAGGTAATGCATTTTCATTCAACATGGTCCTAGCCATTTCTTAAATAGACCTATTCTTTCTTTCAACAACTCCATTTTGTTGAGGAGTCCTAGGTGATGAGAATTGATACTCAATGGCTAAATCATTGTAGAAATTTTCAAATGCATAATTCTCAAATTCTCTACCATGATCACTTTTAATGCAAGTAATAGAATATCCTTTTCATTTTAAACCCTTCTACAGAAAATTTTAGAAGCCTCAAATGCATCATATTTATTGGTTAGGAATAGTACCCAAGTGTATCTAGAATAATCATCTATAATTACAAATGCATAATATTTTTCACTTAGGCTAGCATGCCTAGAAGGTCCAAATAAATCCATATGAAGTAGTTGTAACGGCTTTGAAGTAGAAACATCATTCTTGTTTTTTAATGAAGTTTTAATTTGTTTTCCAAATTGACAGGCTTCACAAATTTTATTTTTTTGAAAATCAATTTTTGGAATACCTTTAACTAAATCCTTTTTCGAAATTTCTGATATTAAATCTATGCTTGCATATCCTAATCTTCTATGCCACAACCAACAATCATCATGTAATGCAAAAAAATATTTAATATGAGTAGATGCAACTTCTATGTCAATTGTATAGACATTACCACATCTACTTCTAATAAATAAAGTTTTTCTATCACAAGCATCTTCAATAATACATCTAGATTTGTCAAAAATTACTTTATAACCTTTGTCACACGATTGACTAATACTAATCAAGTTGTGTTTTAAATTTTCAACCAAGCAAATGTTTTCAATTAAGGTTGATGAACTCTTACCAACATTACCAATTCCTAGAATTTTCCCTTTTGAATTATCTCCAAAAGAAACATCTCCGCCATTTTCAATTTTGGTGAAACTTGAGAACCAAGAATAATTCCTGGTCACGTGTCTTGAACAACCACTGTCTAAGTACCATTTATTCTTCTTCTTGTTTGAGCCTTAAAAAAAATTTCAAGTCTTAGGTACCCAAGCCTTTTTGGGTCCTTGAGTGTTAGCAATGGTTCCTTTTGGAACCCAAACACATTTAGCTCCATGATATGCATTTTTTCTAACATGACATCTATTTTTCATATTACCATCTTGATTACAATAATATCATACAATTTTAGGATTGTTTGTATAGGTAGATTTAACAAAATAGTTCTTATAATATTTTTGCTTAATGCTAGGTTTATAACCCATTCCACCTTTATCAAATACATATTTTTGAGTGCTCAGCAATTTTTCTAAGTTACTTTGACCATTTGTGAATTTTAACACAATTTTATTAAGTTCAATACTCTTTTTCTTCAGCACTTCATTTTCTCTCAACAATTCATCAACATAAAATTTGTCATGTTAATATAAAGTACTAGGTTTCTCATTTGATAATGCAATCCTATCATGCAATGTTTTATTCTCTGATTCTAGATATGTTATCTTTAAATTTAATGAGTCATTATATTTTTGTAATGCATCTTTTTTATTTAAAATTTCTACCATCTTCTTTTTAAGGCAAACATTCTTTTTACCAATTTTCATCAATTCATCATGTAATTCTTTAAAGGCATCATACAACTCATCATAAGTGAGATCACTTACCTCATCAATTTCATCATCAAATTCATCTCCAATAGCCATAAGTGCCAAATTTGACATTTCTTGAGATTCCTCTTTATCACTTGATTCTTCTTCACTGTCATTCCAAGTAACCATCATGGCTTTCTTCTTAAGCTTACTAAGAAGTGGGCATTCTGATCTTATATGTCCTGACTTCTTGCACTCATAGCATTTGATTGCTTCCTTCTTCTCCTTTTGATTGTTGAAGTCTCTGAATTTTCTTCGATCATTGGTTTTCTTGAAGAATTTTCTGAACCTCCTTGCCAGCATAACTAATTCTTCATCATCTAGCTCACTTTGCTCATCACTCTCAAGTTTTGAAGCCTTAAGAGCAATGTTTTTCTTCTTTTCTTCAGTTCCTCTTTCAGCTGCTAAATCTTCCTCATGAGAAATAAGAGAACCGATTAAATCATCAATAGGTAATGTATTTAGGTCTTTAGCCTCCTCAATGGCTGTCCTTTTTTGTCTCCATTATTTAGGTAAGGATTTAATAATTTTCTTAACTTTCTTGCTGTTAGAGAAAGTTTTTCCTAGAGCTCCTAAAGTGTTCATTATATCCGTAAATCTTGTATATATAGAATAAGCACTTTCATTTTGCTCAATTTGAAATAATTCATATTGTCTAGTAAATCTACTGATTTTTGGAATGTCATCTCCTAATTCATTTTTGGTCATTGGCATAATTAGTCTATCACACACAATTTCCTAGATTTCATAATCTAAAGCTTGCAAATAAATTCTCATCCTAGTTTTCCAATAAGGATAATCATTACCATAAAAAAATGGTGGACGAGTTGTGGATTGTCCTTCCCCAAATGTGGATTCATACTGGGTTGCCATGGATCTTTTATTCTAGACGATTAAGTCTTGCTAAGAGAACCTCGCTCTAATACCAATTGAAATTCTAACTAGACAACCCAAGGAGGGATGAATTGAGTTTTAAAAAAATAAGGACATAAATCACTCAATCAATGTAAACAAATTCGAAATAACTGTATAAATAAACAAATAATGATAAATA
This sequence comes from Aegle marmelos, assembly GCA_030449875.1. NCBI lineage: Eukaryota > Viridiplantae > Streptophyta > Magnoliopsida > Sapindales > Rutaceae > Aegle > Aegle marmelos. Next base: position 14,359,195 of record JASUUL010000094.1, on the reverse strand, counting down.
AATTAAGAGATGGGGAAGAGAAAGCAAACACAATGATTTTTACGTGGTTCGGCTATCTCCGCCTACATCCACGCCTCCAAGCACACCGAGTTTAAGGATTCCACTATGCAAGCCTACAAGGCTTTAACAACTTACAATTGACTTCTTAGGTGTCAACAGACCTTTACAACAAGAGATTATTCCCAATCTCTTAACCCAAATGTATCTCCACACTTGCAGTCACTCAAGACAAAGGAATACAAATTGATTTATCTTTCACACAATTTTTTAAGGTTATAAATTAATGCACAATGTGTGAATGAATGAAGTATAAATCTGTTTAAAGCTTTCTGTAGATGATAAACTCATATATAAGCTCAGTAGTTGTGTTATCGTCAGTGCTTGATTTGAATTGGATGAACATATTTATAGTTGGAGCTGAAAACTAGTCGTTGTTCTTCCATCTGGCAGAAAATAGTTTGCCATTAGCCGTTAAAGGTTAGCTGTTTCCTTTGGTCAATGTTACCATTAGACATGATTTCAAATAATCGATTGACCGTTAAGAATTACCTTTTCGCCGTTAACATCCAGAAACCTGCACAACAAAAGCACTTGATCCGTTTTCTCTAAACAGTTGAAGGTTGACAAAGAATGTCAATTCTGAAACTTAATAATTAGCCATTATCTATTAATGGTTTACCGTTAAAGTCTAGTATCCTCATCATACAAATCTCTGTAACCGGTTTCTTTTAATGGTAAAGGATTTGAAGTGTTGAAGATATCGGTTAGCCGTTATGTATTAACGGTTCGCCGAGTACTTTCAGTATCTCACAAAACACAAACCTTGGACCGTTTCCTTTAAACGGTAATGGATTAACAAAAGTATGATAATATCGGTTAGCCGTTATATATTAACGATTTGCCGGTTACTTCCAGTAGCTCACAAAATACTTATCGGTTATGGCTTAAGCCGTTAATCTTTTACCGAGCTAAGTCTTCACTAATGGTTAGCCGTTTAATATAATCGGCTAGCCGTTTAATATAATCGGCTAGCCGTTTATACTCAGAACTTCATTTTACTTATAAATTGTTCTAATTTCTCTAAGAAATGTTAAATACATACCTAGTTTTGACTCTTAAGAGAATACTTGAACTTATGTGAGTCTTAAACACATTTATCAACTTAAATTCATTGTTTGTTATCATCAAAATCAATTAACAAAACATGTATATGTTAACAAAGTCTAATTCCAAAATTTCTAAAAACTATTTCTCATTCCCACAACTTTTGAAATTATAATAGGACTAAAAATATTTCTGATTTTGTAAACAAACCCAAATTCATATTTAAAACATTACTTATTAAAATAAAAAATTATAAAACTTTTTAACTTTAATCTATTTTTAGAAAATTAATTATTTTGCATGAAATACTTGATTTATGATCAAAACTTTAGATTAATAAATTAAAATTTTGAGCTTCACAAATTGCTAAATCAAGTATAAATTAAATCATATTGGCTTTATAAGAATTTATTATAATCAAAAGTCTGTTGCGTTCCAAACTTTGCTCTTGATTGAGCCGTTATTTGTTAAGTGTTTTGAAGTTGATTTCACTTGATTCACTTGCATAATACTATCCTTTAAAAGCTTAGTGAAAATGTAAAATACATTATTAATTTAAAAAATTAAGATACATGTTTGTTATCATCAAAATTACATTATATGTAGCCTTTAGACTAACAGATACGTCCTTGGCCATCCAGTATCTCCTATTGCTGATCAAGAACAAGCCTCTAAAAACCTTCGAATCGAGCTTCAAACTTCCATTGTTATTCAGAAATACCCCAGACTTTGGTGAGTATCTGATATGTCAAGCCCTCGAATGCAAAAGACTCCCCAAGACTAGACGCCTCTGTATGGTCTCGGCATTCCTCTGATGATGGTTGTTGTGAGGCTGCGGCTTTACGAGGACCTCAAGGTCCACCCCTAGCTCGAAAGTTTGGTGATTCTTCCTTAGAATAAACATTATTAAGCAGCCAATCATCTTCAAAAGCTACTAAGGTGTCTTTGTTTCTTACAAACAAAATTTTAACCCATTTTCTTCTCTCCTATAGAATCCAAATCTAGAAATAATCTCTCTCCCTAATGCTCTAGTTTCTAAATGCATTGACTTAGTCATAGGAACCTTAAAGTGTCTTAGTATCCTAGTGATTAGATTGGCATAAGGAAAAGATCAATTGGATATTGTCGAGGCAGACAACATGTAGTGCACGATTGTGTAACATACATTTACTAGCTTATTTTAGATAAGTAAATCTAGTAACTCGATGTCTAACCTCTTTACCTCACTATGACCCTGTCTAGGTGTGACCATATGCTAAAAGATACTGTGAAGAATACAGACCTAGAAAGCTAAGAGCTAAGACTTAAAGGACAAAGTGCAGACGTTATCAGAAAGATCATGATGCCTATAAATATTCCTTATAGCATCCACATGTCGGAATCCCTCAAACTCTAGTTCCTTCCTAGCTGTGTATATGTCTAATCCCTCACAGTTAACCCCAATAATGTCACTCAATTCTCCTTCATCAAACTCAATACGTACATCACCTACATGCGTGACAATCTTATTTCCTATTTTCATGTTTAAATAAAACACCCTAATAAGATTTTCATAAGTCCTCTCCTCAACACTCAATAATATGTCCCATTGGCCAAATAGATCTCTAATTGAACTACCACAAACATTTATATCAGTAAAATCATTTATGTTAGTATAATAAAAGAGAGTTACCAGTTTACTCATAAAATAATGGTGGAATCAGTTTGTCAAGTAAGGCAAGTAGAAGTGGACTCGATCAAATGTTCCTATACTGGCCCTTGACGTGTCACGTGATTAGCTACCAATATGTTTCAGTCTTTTGCTCTTATTTGTTGGTTTACCACTAACCATCCTTAAAGAACTTAAGGAGCTGAGACTAAAATAGTGTTTGGATGAATTAGACTCGATGAGAATCAACTTAGATGGTAGAGAAAGGTTTATAAAGCCTCAATTGGTCAGAAACTAGACAGAGATCTGGCAAATTTGACGATGATGGGCTTAGGGTTGGAAATTAGAATTTCCAATTTTTGGGTACGAAAAGTTAATTTCAATAAGAAAAAGTTGATGCAATGAGTGTTAATGGGTTCAAGCGGTCAATTTGCACAATTATTTCACTTGAAAACTTTGGATTTATGAGATTGAGGGTCGACTACGGCGTGAAAAGAAAGAAGTTAGTTAAGGGTCAAGCATAAAATAAGAAAGAAAACCCTAGGTCTGAACAATTATCATTCGAAAATAGTTTATCATTTTCCTCTAATGACTAGCCGACAACAAACAACGTGTGCAAGAAATTACCAAGAGGTTGTAGGTAAGCCATTTATGCCTAACAACAAACTGACAACAAATAAAACGTACTATGATCTACCCCTAGATTACCAGCTATCCGTTATATTATATCAACAAACCGAGTACGGGTAGATTGTTTTAGGGATTTGCTGATGTTGTTAGACAACCATTTGTCTTATCAATAGGTAACCTATAATTGGCAGAAAGCAAGCCCAAGATTCAATTAGATTTTGGTTAGCCATTATATGTGAAATCAATCATCCCTTAACTTGAAGATTGATAAATCCTTGGTGTTTTAAGATAATGCTTAGTCATTTATGTCATACACGGCTAGCCATTTGTTGTAAGTATACACGAAGCCTTTGTAACAAATACAAAAACATACTAGTGTATGAATATGGGGGATTAAACAGAGCAACATATAGGAACTGCAAAAAAAATGTGAGGCACGATACAGCAATAAACAACATAGCAGCCAATATAAGAAAATTATTAAGATAATAATGTTTAATGTCATGTCAAAAGGTAGGAATTATTGATTTCATTACATGAATGAAATCAATCATCATGATGCCAAAAATGTTCCTTTAAGTACATGCTAGGGTAAGGAAAAAATGTTAATGTATCCCCTACCAAAGATGGTGACATGATATGATTATTGCAGAAATAATCATTAAAATATAAAAATACTTTGAGAACTACTCCCACGCTCAGTTTAAGGGTGAAGTTTGAACGACGCTTAAGTGTTGTTAAGGGGAAATTATTCAGTTCTAGCAACAAAATGATAAGTACCAACACCATTGTTGTTACTAACATTGGCTTCATAACTGCTGTAAATTATTATTGGAGAAATAGTGAATTCAGTTGCCATTAAGTTAAAAACAATAACAGTTCATACTTAAAAATAGGTTACCTACTGCCATGGATAGTAGTAGGGCAGCTTTATGCAGTATGACCAGGCTCTCTTTAAACGCTCCGCTTTTAGTTGATTGTTGTTGCTTTTTTTTCCTTGTCAGTGCACCTTTTGTTCTCGATGTAATTAGATATAGTATCATTGAATTCTGGTGTGTACCATTCAACATACTTCAAATGTCATTTCTATCTCCTCTAAACAGTTATTGAAATTTTAATGTCAAGTCATTAATATTAGCCAAAGCTTCTCAGAATGAGTGCTAAGTTTTTGCAACATAGAAGTAAAAATGATTAAATGTATTAGATAAAAAACTAAATCTAACAACATCAGACACCTCATTGTTAATGTGAGGAGTGCTAAAGTGCACGAAGTATAATCCTTGGGTTTTTAGTCCATCGATGAAGTATCATTTTATTAGAAATTTTGACAAACTATTCGATTTTCATGACATGGAACATGTGTCGACATAGGATTCCAGCAAAATCCATCATCTAACAAAGCAATTTATTTTGTCTTTGTGTTTACTATAAATGACATTCCACTTCAAGTCAATATTCCTGAACTATGTTAATGTGTAGTGGTGACTATCAGTGTATGTGAAGCCATAGAACTAAATTAAGCTCGCTTTTACACAAATCTCTTCTCTAATCTAATGAAATACCCTCATTGTAAAGATGTCTAGGGCATGCTTTTCTAAGCTGCGCAGGGTCATGGTTAACACATGAGTAGTGTATTTAGTTTTAAACTCATCTTTTGCTTCTGTGACGCGAATATTATAGAGTGCATGATCAATTTATTGAATGAATTTATATCATTTTAGACGGTATTAGACAAAGTGATTGAGATAAGAATTCATACTTTTACACTATTGAGTACTTCACATACCAGCAAAAAATGTTCTTTTAAGATAAGCCTCAGCCCATTTATGTCACTTTACATACATTATTTTAACCCAACCATTTTCTTGCAACTTTCAATGATCAAGCAAGGCAAACCATCGTTGGTCAAATTCATCTGCAGTCATACTTGTTAAGATAAGATCAAGAAATATGTGAATGAAGTCATTATTTTTAATATTTACATGTGCATTTCTCTTTAAATGATAGCAACAAAGACAATAAGTAGATCCAACAAAAACTGTTTTGATTACCTTTAACATTGCTTAATCAGTATCAATAATCACAAACTTTGGTTTTCAGTTTCCCATAGTATATAAAAATGTTTAGAGAAGTCACGTATACGGTTTAACTATCTTATCTATGAGTAGGCAAACCCAAACACCATCGTCTTACGGTGATGGTTGTTGCCAACAAGGATTTTATATGTCGCATCAAATGCTATAACATCACCGAAGCATTTGTAATCGTACTGTGCCATATAGTCAGTCCATAACACGTTATTTAACTTATTCTCATTGTCTACGTGATATAGGCTAAGATCATTGTCAGATTTTACGGTAAAATATGCTATGGTAGCAATATCGATGATTTCAATGTGTCTGTCTGCATCTAATCTATTTTGTAAATCCTTGCGCTTGAACTGGAGATTTTGCGAACCTTCAACTTGATCACCTATATAATCACAACTTGGCAAGTTTTGATACCAACATATCTCAATGCCTTAGCTTGAGTAAGATCTCTTTGAGTAACATGCCGATGTGAACAAAGAAAACGTACTTCACTTGGAAAGTCAATGGATGATTATGCTTAATTTTGAGTCCAGTGACGGTATAATTGCCTTTGGAATTGTCGTAATTCACTCGAAACACTATTTTACAACACATACGTGTTTGTGGTTCGGTTCTCGCACTTTATTATCATTTGCTAAATATTTATCAGCTCTCTATCCTTCCAAACTACATACCCATGGATGGGTAGTAGTTTGTCCAAACTTTGAATGATGAAGCTCATCTTTTCTGACACTAAAGCCAACCATTATTGAATAATTCATGTACCATGTATTGACATCTTTTACTGAATCAAACTGAGATCCAAGTACATTGGCTAGATCTACCTCAACAACTTCGAATGCAATACTCATTGGTAATCCTATAAAGTAAGAATACGAAATATGAGTATAAAATTTAAAAACAATAACAATAAGTATATTAATGGAGAATCAGTCAACAATATTGTTTGATAACAAATATTTAAAAAAAAAACAGAGGTATAGACCTAAAAATAAGTATTTTTCTTAGAACACTTACTTGTAATACAATAAAAAGTTAATCTTTGGTTTCTAATTGCACCAGCAAAGGCAAAAGAGGTGAAAGAAAATTTTCTCCCAAAGTGAGTGAGTAATGGTGGAGAGGTTATATTTAAAATGAAAAATAAAAACTATATATACATTGGTAAATTAAAGAATGGACAATGCACAATGCCATTAACTAAGAAAGAGTGAGTTTATAAATGCAACAATAAATACACCGGTTAAATTGGTGAGCAAAATTATAGGGCATTTGAAAAAAGCAAAACATGAAACATATAACAAAAAATATGCAATCACAAACCTAAAAAACACAGTTGTCAACGTAAAATGTAAATCAACAGCTAACAACGAACCTAAAACATAAATATGAAAAATTCGATGTGAAACATGAAACTTGAATGTAAATATAAAATGGGGGCAAAAGAGAAACATTTTGGGGTATTTAGAAAAATCGATACATAAAACATTGAACGACAAACATGAAATAGATCACTTAAAATATGAAATAATAAACATAAAATGTGAAATCTCTGTAACAGTAACAAGTAAATATGAAACATGCAACATGAAACAAGAAACATGCAACTTGAACGTAAACATAAAACGAGGACAGAAGAAAAATATTTTAGGATATTCAGAAATATTGATACATGAAATATTGAATGACGAATATGAAACGAATTACTTAAAACATGAAATAGTGAACATAAAATGTGAAACCTCCTTAACAACAAAAAAATAAATGTGAAACATGCAATATGGAACAAGAAACATGAAACTTGAATGTAAACATGAAACAGAGGCAGAAGAGAAACATTTTAAGGTATTTGAAAAATTGATACGTGAAACATTGAATGATGAACATGAAACGGATCACTTATAATATGAAACAATGAACATAAAATGTGAAACCTCCGTAATAGTAACAAATAAACATGAAACATAAAACATGGAACAAGAAACATGAAACGAGAGCAGAAGAGAAATATTTTGAGGTATTTGGAAAAACCAATACATGAAACATTGAACAACGAATATGAAACAGATCACTTAAAACATAAAATAGTGAACATAAAATGCGAAACCTCCATAACAGAAAAAAATAAACATGAAACATGCAACATGGAAGATGGAACAAGAAACCTGAAACTTAAATGTAAACATGAAACAAGGGCAGAAGAAAAACATTTTAGGGTATTTGAAAAAATTGGTAGATGAAACATTGAACAACGAATATAAAACGGATCACTTAAAATGTGAAACGATGAACATAAAATGTGAAACAATTATAACAGTAAAAAAAATGAAATATGAAACGTGGAACTACAAACATGAAACTTGAATATAAATATAAAATTAAGGTAAAAAAATAAAATTTCGGGGTATTTAAAAAATCGGTACATGAAAGATAAAACTTTAAACATGAATTCAACTTTTAATTGTTTATTAACACTCATGCTAATTTATTTTTTAAATATTTATAATAATTAAATATTTTTTAACTTTTTTAATTCTTACGTAACACTCCACCTTTATAATCGTATCTAAAGTGGTTAATCCAGGTGTAATATTAAGTATTTGTGGAAAAGATTTCAAAATAAGCATTTTATAAATATTGTACACAAAAAAAAATTGTTACATAAAAACTATACAAAAGGGTTTGTCACACCAAAAAAACTTTGTTACAAAAGTCACAAACCAATTCCATAAACAAGCTTGTGGTATCTATGCTTAGATAGAAATATAGTTGAGCCCGTTATGTAACTCAAGGTCTGTTATGTTCATATGCACCTTGCCTTGGTTAGGACTTGGCGTCAGCTTTATCCTACTCAGTTCCTGCAATATAAGGACTACGTGAGCTAATATGCAGTAAGTAAATATTGATACATGTATTACCTATCATGCACATGAATGAATTTATAAAATAAGTGCTAAAGATTTTACATGAACTTTGAAATATAAAGAACGATGTTAGAGCCCCAGGTTTGTTGTACTACAAGGCTAGCATTCTATAACATGCCCTTAGGCTTAAATTAATTGATTCCGTTGGGCATTACGTATCGCCGTCCCCAAAGGATCTCTTTTTTTATCTTAGAGGGCTTGCCCTCTTTATGAATACTTGTCACCTAGTAGTATAGCAACCCTTTCTTTCTTTAAAATTTTTAAAATACCTATTTATCAAATCACTTGTGAGATGCATGAGACCAATGCAACTTATGCCACAGCATGTAAATTTTCTAAATGTATAATAAACATAACATGAAACTAATTTAAGATAATAACATCTAACATAGGCGGCAATGCCGTCCATACAGAAATTTAAAGAAATAGAATTATAATATAGGCGGTAGGGCCAACCATGTAAAGAGTCATAACAACATCATATTTTAGGCGGTAGTGCCGACCATATAGAGAGTCATACCAACATCATAATTTAGGCGACAGTGCTGATCATGGTATGATAAAATAAGAGCATCACATATTATGTGGTAGTGCCGACCATCCAATCAAGTAATTATCAAGCATAACATTCTAAACGGCATAGCCGGTCATATGAAGAAGATATCCTGACATAGGCGGCATAGCCAACCATGTGGGATTTAATAATAACCAAATCACACCACAATAATAATTATTATAAGACAAGAGATTATTTAGAACTAAACCTAACTTGAGAGAATTATTACTTAAAGCTAATTTAACATATTGTCCTTATATTGCAGTTGAAGTGAAGTGTTCCTTACCTGTTTTCTTTGATTCCCTGAAACATTCCTTCCTAAACTTGAGAATTTCTTCACTAGTGATGTTTTGGCTTAGAATGGTAAAAGATGGGATTTTTAGGGTTTTTAGAAAATGCAAGGGTTAAAAGGTATTTATAGAGTTTTCTAAGGTCCATATGTGGCTAGAATTTTGCCACCATATCATTTGATTAATCATAGAGATTTATTCCTATATAAATATCTTAGTGATTTCTAGAATGTTAAGATTTTGCCACCTAACATTTAATTAATGGTGAATATTTATCTCTTTATAAATATCGTAGAACTAGAATTTCTAAATCTCTACAATATTTCTTATTACATCATCATTTATGTCATTGTTTATGTCATCATTACTTTTAAATTATTAATTTATCTTGTCATAAATATTTTATTAATTTCTAGAATTCCTAATATTTGTATAACATTTCTTGTTGCATCATCACTTATGTCATTACTTATGTCATCATTGGTTTTAATTATTAATTTATCATTCCATAGATATCTTTAGTAATTTCTAGAATTTCTAATATCTCTACAACATTATTTATGTCATTATATTATTATACATTATTATTATTATTATTATTATTATTATTATTATTATTATTATTATTATTATAAATACTTAAAGGAGTTTGTTAGGTTAATTATATTATATATAAATAAGAAGATTGTACCTCACAGCTTATCTTTTTTTATTTATTATTATTATTTTACAAATATTATTTCTTTTATATATTTTTTATTTATTTAAATTTTTAGAAAATAGTAATGGCAGCAATCGGTTGGAAAACCGATTGTTGCCAATGATAAAAAGATGTTTGGCTGCCATCTAACAAAGGGGTCAATTAATTGACTTCCTCTATGATACAGGGACTAAAAGTCCTTGTATCATAACCAACCTCTTAATTTATCTATCAGTTAATGAGTATTTGAAATACAACCAAAAAAAGAAAAAATAGAAAATCTCTTGAAAATACTTATACTTTCTTTATGTTATTTTATTTTATTGTTTGATCAAGAGGCCGAAGATTAGTTAGGGATAAGAAAGAAGCAATGACAAATGTCTTTTTAGAGTAAAGGCCATTTTAGTAATATTATACATGTGAAATACATATTGTTGGTTGTATTATAAAAATAATCAATTGTAAGAGAAATCAATTAAAAATTTAATAAAAATTATTTTTAAAAATTCTCTGAGTTTAAAAAATAGTCATATGTATTTAGTAAATTTTATTATAAAACTATTATGATAATATAAATGACATAATATTAAATATAATTTATCTAGATATTTATAACCATATATAAAATTTTTTATTATATACATAAAATAATTGGTAACTAAAATAATTTTTTATATTATTAATTTTTTTGTTATCTCAATTTAATTAGTAGTAAAATTAATCTCTTTAACTTAATGATTTTATTTCTTAATTTATAAGGATAATTTTAGAATATATATGAGGATATATATGAAATTTTATAGAGTATAAAATTAAATTTTAAAATTAGATTTTAAAATTTACTCTTTTCTAGGTTTACAACTGAACAGAATAGGATGAGATTTCTCATGTCTGGTGCAGTTCCATGTATACAAGTGGGATTAAAAAAAATTTCATTCCACCCTTTTATTTTTTTGGGACAAAAATTTATCATAGTCTCGTCTTATTAAATATCTCACTTCGTCTTATTATCTTAAACAATCATAGATATAAATATAAATATATAAATTTAATTTTTTTTTAGGATCATCATAATTTAATATAGCAAAAATCTTGAATAAATACCAAATAAAATAATCAAATAATAGTTTTATTTTGACTAAATGCATGTTCAAATATAATTTTATGCTATAATTACCTATTGGCTTCCATTGCATATTAATATTAAGACTTACGCTTTAAAATCTATAAATTTGGACAGTAGCTAACTTCAGCTAAAATAGTTTAATAATATAATAATAAATTGAATTATTAGCTAAGGTTGGTAATGGAACAAGATGAGATGAGATTTGTCAATTTCAATTCTGTTTTGTTTATACAAATGAGATTAAAAAAATTTATTTTTAGGACAAAAATATGTCCTAATCTTGTCATAAATGGGATGAAATTCAGCAAATTTTCATCCCAACATAAAAAATTATCATCCACGCTCTTTTTCTATTTTTTAAAATCTACTATAGGATAGGGTAATTTTGTCAAAAATAATTTCTAAAAAATTCACTAACTACCAAAATTAACTTTTAACTTTTCAAAATTACTTTTAAATCTCTTAGAACCACTCCTAAACAAGCAATAAAGATCTGTTTGGGATTGTTTTTGGGAGGTTAAAAGTGATTTTAAAAATTTAAAATCTAATTTTAGTATTTGAAAAAAAATCAAAATCACTTTTATAAAAATCAACCCCTCCTACAGCTGATTTTAAAAAGTAGAGAAAGAGTAACTTTTAAATTTTAAATTTAAGAATCAACTTTATCATTTAATACAATTTCATAAATATCCTTAAAATTATTATCTAACCCCAAAATTATCCTTATTCAAATTGGAAATAAAATATAAATTTTTATTTTTATTATAATTCATCAATATAAATTTATTAATATCAATTTGTTGATTGAATTATTATTAAATATGTTTTACTATATTATAGATTTAATTATCAATTGTTTTAATAAAAAAATAAAATTAATATATTATAATTTTATTTTTAGTTGAACTTATTATAATATACAATTAAAAATATTGTATGTGCATGTTTTTATATGTATATGTAAAATTTATTTCTCTTTAGTAAAATTTCTCTTTAGTAAAATTTATTTCTCTCAACAGTTTAACAGTAAAATTTATCAAATATGCATAACTACTTTCAAACTTTATATTATTTCTGAAAATTAAATTTATCAAATACTTAACTGGTTCTTTTTACAACTGATTATTTTTATAATATAGTTAATCGTAATTATTTTAAAAGTTTTAATATTCTCAAATTGGCCCTAAGTATTATTGCGTTGCTTGCACATCTTCATTTTTTAAAAAAATTTGCCTATTTGTGCATCAAGAAGGGAACGGAGAGTGAGAAGAGGAGAGGAGGGATTAAAATACACTTATGATGTCATCATCACTTAAAATTTAAAAATTCGCTGGTATGTGGCATTGTTAAATTCAATAGTTAGAATTTATTTGTAGTTGATTATTTTGACAACCTCTTAAATAATGCGTTTTAATTCCTTAAAATTATCTATCATTACTAAAGCTTTCTTGCTTTACTTCACAATTTCATAATTTCAAAAACATTAATGAGAAAAGAAATTGAATAATAAAAAATGAGATGAAATTGGTACCAGCACAGGCCATGCATGAAATTGATACTCTCTGCCATGATTAATTGGCGCCACGCATGGTCATGTCAGATCCTTTGAAGAGTTTCTCAATGCCTTTGAGGAGTTGTTCTTCCTCTTATTCCGTCGCCTCTAGCAAGTTCCGATACGAGGAGTATCAGAGTTTTTATGGAATTAGAAAACTGTTGGCATGAGATTACTAATTTCAGCAATGAAGGGATCGACCTCAAATCAATACTACCTAAGCGATTATCACATAAGATTAATGAAACTTCGGGCTTCCTATCTTAGATAACACGTTAAGTGATTTTAATACTTTTTTTTTATTACATGAGACTGTTACTTAAAATTACAACTCATATTATATGAGATTATAACTAATATTTACAAATCAGATTATTATTGGGACTAGTACATAAATTTCTATGAAATCCTGCCTAAATTTTAACCCTCACTAATATTCTGGGAAACGTCCTCCAATTGCATTTTAAAAAAGAAGAGGTCTGCTTTCACTCAATTATATTTTATAATTGAGGAAAGAATTAAGCCTTCACAATATTTTTGTGAGGACTTGAACTTCTTCTCTTACAATTGTGAAGAATTGATTTTTTTTTTTTTGAATTTGACAATTCTGAGGAAGAGAGGGAGGATTTCATCGGGTTTAAGAAAATATGGGAAATAAATCATGGTCACTAAACTTTATACTACCATATATCAATGGATTTTTAGAAGCTCTGATGATGATGAGACATGGGGGAATCTGAACTAGAGAAGGAGATGGTGATTTATTGATAAGTCTTCTTCTAAGTCCCACTCTTTCCTTGAGCACTACTTAAAATTATGCGTTTGAATTTTGTGCTGCAAAAGGGTTAGTTGGTCTAATTCATTGTTCCAAAGTTGTCTAACAATTTTACTGAGTAATCCTCTACGGTTATTACATGATTAATTGTCACAAGTTTATTTCTTCAATTATTTCTCCCGGCTCCCGCTATACTCAACACAGAGTAACTGTCGTGGTTTGTTAACAAAGCTGCACCAAATCCTAATCATGAATGAATGGCTTTCTCAAAATAATAGAATGGCTTTCTATTATGCTTGCTTATGTCTAACTAATGCTTTTGCTCTTTGATTTCATTTTATGTCTGCTTTGTCGTGCCACTAAGCGTTTTCTTTTGTGCCTCCTTTCTGAAGGGTTAAAGAGTTTTTATGACCTAGAGGCGGGTTCCTTCATATTACTTGTCGGTAATCCTGTTCAAACTTTGTTTCAGAATCATAGCTAAAGGAACCTTAAGAACTAATACAGGTCGCTTGCACACCACAAAATGAAGCATGCAAGTTTTCGTGAACAGTTGTTTGGTTATCTTTTTGCACATGTGAAATTAAGCGATCCTACCTTGGGGAGGAATGTTCATTTTAGTAATTTGGCTCAAGAATAAATTTCAACCAAATTCTTATTATAATAAAAAGAGAGGTCTGAGTTTTGCTGAAAGCAACACTCATCCAGATTGAATATAAATCCAAACAATTATAGCAAATAGAGATATTTACAAAATTAATGTATATTAAAAGACTAGAACAAAATTCATACAATTTGAGGTTGATTACATCAATCATGGCTCAGAAATCTACACCTAATAGTGATGAGTCCTCTGAACCATTTAGGAACTCCAGTCTAATACTGTTATAGTAATGGCAACTTCAAGGAGATTTGAAGAAATGTTGTTGATATAGTGGGAAACAGACTTCACTAACAAATCAAAATCCTGCAATTAACAAATGCTCCCAAGATAAATTAGAGATGATCATAATACACAAAAACCAAACCAAAACAAAACAAAATGATAAAAATTGGAATGTAACATGTTATACTGTAGTTAATTATAGTGCTGTTATTTAACTCCACACTCGTTGAAATACAAGAGAAGAAGCTGATGACAACACATCAATTTCTGAGTTTTTTCAGACCCAATATCTATCTATAACAAGTATAAAGGGTATAGTTAAAACTCAATTCAACAAACAATTTTACCAATTCAAAGCAAAAGTTATATACTAATTCAACAAACAATTTTACTAATACATGAACAATTAAATCACACAAATTATATACTATAAGCCTCAGTTAAATCCAGTAATATCAATGCATTGTAGCTTCTGTCAGGTAGGTTCATCCTGACTCCACTACACCTCAAACAAATTGGATAGACTCATCATCGGCATTTCATATAATCAAAACACAAAAAATATAAAATTCAAATCAAGCAGTTAAATAAGTTAATTTTCTTTCTATGGCAATTCAGAGGCTCAGAGAATGAAACAGCTTTATCAATCAAGAATTTTCTGAAGCAGAACTGGCATATAAGCTGTATATTGAATCGTCATTGCCAATGAAACTATCAATTAACATGCACACAAAACTATCAATTAGCAACTTAACAATAGAATTCATCTGCATATTGTACTATAAAACTAATAAGCTGGCTCATATCAAGAAATTCAACCATTTTTTTTATCCTTATACTTCATAGACACTCTCAGAAGCGCGGATAAATATATATAATCATAGCCAGAAATTGATCTAAAATCAATACAATACAACATCTAAATTATCAAATCAAAAATTAACTATAGCGGTTGATTTTAGAGGCAAGACTATTGAGAAAAGATATACCCCCACGTGAACACCCGCCGAGAATTGAATATTTGCCTCCATGACTAGCCTAATTTTCAGAGTTAATGCTTTTGAAAACCAGCTAAAGGTGTGAAGAGGCAACCCAATAAAAAAAATCAAAAATAAAATTGTGAGGGATTTAGCCGTTACTTTGACACAGATGAGCCGTAGAAGAAAAAAAGAGGCTAAACTGCAACACTAAACGGCGGCGATTTAGCACAAGCATTGGGGCTTCTTCATCCCTTTTGAGCTTCAGAGAAGCCCGGGGTAGCGTCGTGCAGATGCTGAATCAATTAGATTAAGACGACACAAAAATTTAAAAAGAGAAAAGAAAAACGGAAAATCTACATTTTCGTTAAAGATAAACCCTAATTCTATGTCACAGCCTCCTAATTTGGCGAGTGACATTGTGAAGTCTGTGGAAGGACGACGTGCTTATATAGAGATTTTGAAACCCTAATAAAAAAGATTGGAGTGGGTGGCTGGATACTGGCCCCTTTTTCTGGGTTATATTTTAAGAAACGCTAGAGCCGACAATATTTTTAAGGCCAAGTAGAATTAGAATGGGCCAACCAGGGCGATTCACTTCATGGCTTCCAAGTTTTGTGAAGCCTGAAAAGAGTTGGACTATTGACACCCTTATAATCTCCTGTTGAACACTTTTTTTAATTATATTAACTTTATTTTTAAAAATGTCATTTTTTCTTCAGTACACTTTTTAATTTTTTCATTCAATTTTTATTTGTCTTTATCTGTAATTTCATTTAAAATTAGGTTTTATAAAAATAATGAAGGATGCCAATAACTTCACTTAAACTGAAAAGTACAAGTAATTTGTTATGAGATACGACAAAGAAATTTGACCTTAATTTTTGCTGCGTTAATTTGAAGATGTTAAACTTGTAATATTAACTATTAAACTTCTATGGTGTAAAGCTCTTGCATAGAACACCAATCGGTAGCATGGAACATAAAACTTGTAATATTTTATGGAGAGAACCACTCAATAGCATCAAAGGTAGAATTTGTAAAGAAAAAGGGAAGTGAAAAATCCTCTAATCTCAACTATGAAAATTTGGTCCTTGACATCAACAGTCTTCTCAAAACAGACCACTTCAAGCTTACAATGTGAAAATGGTCGTGGGAGGAGTTATTTGCTTTCAGGTGATCATCCATGTCAAATGCCGGTACCCAGCCCACTTGGCAGAGACTCTAATTCCAATGGCCAAGGCAGCACCAAACAATGGCAGTGGTACTTTTCTCTTTGTTGCTAACACTTGTACTTCCTCCTTTCCTTCTCCAAGCTTCTTTGAATGATGAAAAATAGCTAGAGCTAGATATGCAGCAATTGCTAGTACTCTAACCCAGGGCTCACCAACAGCTGCTAGTGCAGCTGCAGGGGGTAAAGCAGACGTAACATCATCCCTCTTTTTAATTAGCCGTGAGAAACCATACATGCCCAATAGAAGCGTCCAGAAGAATGGCTCGGAGATCTGGCCTCCCACGACTGCATATCCGATTAGGCCAGATAGTGTAAGAAGATATGGTTGGCAGCTAATAGCATTTGGAACAGTGGTTTCGCCAATGGAAAGAACAGCTGATGCAAGCATGATTATGACGGTCAGTTCACCAACGGGAGTGTATGCCACTATCCCAGAGTAGAAAGCTCGAATGGAGTAGATTGCAGTCTCCAAACAGAAGATCAGTGAAGTAAGTGGATCCCCTATGAAATGGAAAATAAGGGCTAAGACAAGTTTTAGGACGTATCCCCCAAACATAACAATAGTCAGAGCACCCTTTCTCCAGTTAGATAGTTCAAACAAGACTGTCCTCCAAGCATAGACTAGGAAAGCAAGAGCTGCATGACAATTCCAAAAAATGAAGAAGTTCTAGTCAGCATTGGAGCTATTTTTTTGTTACAGTTACCATCTTGTGTTTGCTCCTTTCAACATGAGAAATAAAGCACTTCCCAAATCAAATTATTCAGTTGCATTTTCACCATATGCATTACAGCTTAGGACATGAACAGCAAAGAAAAAAAGAAACACAATACGCAAAATCAAACCCACAAATCCTACAATCTTTGCATCAATAACTTGGAAGAATGTGCACAAAATTTTGCTGAGGCATCAAGCATGACTATGAGAAATAACTAACATGTTTACAGAATTCTGTGGGAGCCACAATACATACAATTAAGTCTATTCACCAGGGCATAAAATAGATTAAATTCATCAAATATAAAACCTTATAGAAGAAGCAAATTTAAACATAAAGATCTCTCGGCTCCCATATCATTCAATCATAAAATATTACTACTTTCATGGTCTTAGTGCATAACAAAATTACCATCAACAGTCTAAATTTCTAATAGATCAAAATACACAATACCCATCTCACTTTCCCTCTCTTCAACTTTCCTCTACGTAGGGAAATGCTTGCTTTCCCTGCTTTTCTTTCTCTGTGCATCCTCCATGATAGAAATTTGAGTTAGGGAGCCATCTCTGTAGACTGTATTTAGACAACAGACTAAACATAGAATTTACCAGTCATAGCTCACCAACGAGGCTAAATATCAGGAAAAATATCAAAATGAAAAAACTGACTAAGTAGCTCACAGAGTAATTGGAGGTACATCTCAGACAGTTAAGAGTCCTGACAGGATATAAGACTGATAATGATTGTTCTTTCTAACAAAGAGTTTTGATCAACTGCTTATTTTCTTTCCTTCTACTAAAGTTCATTTTATAACTACAAATTACAATCTCATGATTTTTTAATAATGTCTCTAAACGAAAGTAGCAAACAGGTTCCTCTTTAAGTTTCTTGACAGGAATATGCCACGAATCTTTTTTAAAATGTCCAGCTGAGTCTATTCCATAACCTAAATCATATTTGGTACAAAGAAGCCACCCTATGAATCAGCAAATAAACAAAATTCGACGCTTGCAGATTATTCAACTTCTTTTCAGAACATTTCAATAGATCTAAGGACAAAAAAATTAAATTTAGCCAATCTCTTGAGCCCAGTTCACAAAAAACTTACCAATAAACCAAGGCCACTTGACAGGAATGTCAGGTGCTTCTTTGGTCAAGTGCCTAAAACGCTCAGGCATTGTACTCTCACCTCTGGCCAATCTTTCAGCTTCATCATCAACACTATGTGCAGTCTCTGCGCTTCCATAGTTGTCTGCACTCACGCAGAACCTCAAATTTTTTATACCCGAAAACCCAAATCGTTCCTTGCCGGAAAATCCAAGAAAGCTTGACCCCGTGTGTATTGGTTCAAGTGACCGAGTTTTGGTCAAAGGAGAGATTTTGTTATGGGTTTGAATCCAGAATCGGGAAAGAGAATAGGTTTTGAGATAAGGATCGAGTGGGGTTTTAAGGGTTATGTGAGGAGACGAGACAACGGTTGAAAGCATCGTCCTTTGGATTTGGATTTGGAATGTAGTTACAGAAACTCTTACCATTTACTTTTTGAGTGCTGGTTATGATGAGTTCAGTGGTTCACTGAAGAGCAGGGTGAAGGATTCTATTGGGCCCATTTCTGCCCACAAGCTCAAATTGTTTGATCCAGTCGAATTAAGCTTTTGAAAATATGAATCATGAACTCATCATTTGGCAAAGAAACTCTCTAATCTTCATATATTAATTGGTTTACTAAAGAAGAAAAATCAATTAAGTTCACAAGCAAATGGAGCTTAGAGTTCTAGCTGGCTGTCTATCAACATGAATACTAATCTATAGCAAAGAAAAATAATATTATAATAGTGCTATATTTAGGAAGTATGGATACCTAATCGGAATGTCACTAATCATTTTTTATATTATGTGTGTGATATTAATTGATTTTACTATTAATTATTATTTTTTACAACTCACTCAATGAACAACTAATAAGACGTCATATCATTAAGTATCTCAATTGACTGTCTAAAGTCGAGTAAACATAACATTACTCTTATTATATTAGAGTTAAATACAAAATCATCATAAGAGAGTTTCAATAAACTAAAAATGTACATATTATTATACTTTAAGAGTAATTTTACAATAACAAAAAAAGTTAAAAAATTTTTTTAATATACTCTAATGCAGTGTATTTTGCACTATAGTGTATTTAAATATGTATAAGGCCTTTTATTTTGTCTTTTATGTTAATAAAGTAAGGATTTCCTTTATTGTAAATTTGTTAGTAAAAGATTTTCCTTGGAATTTCTCCTTTTAGTGATAATATTCACCAATATAGTAGATTTTTTTAAAGAAAAATAATTATTTAAAAAGCTGTAAAGATTTTATTCAAAGAATGTTAATTAATTTTAGTTTAGGTTATAGTTAAGCCTATTCAACATACATGCACTAATTTGTGACTACAACTATCATGAAATAATGCTGCAAAGTATCTTATGATGAAGTTCAGTTGGAAGAAGCGGATGAAGGAGAGAAAAATAATTTGAATCTCTTTTTTATTTTTATTATCTGGTTTAACATAGTATTTAAGTATTTAATTTGATTATAATTTAATATCCATGGCAATGTAAAATTTGAATTGTGCATTAAGAAATGAAAAATTCAAATTCCCTTCTATTGGAAACCAAAGCTTCCAAAATTACCTCTTCAACTTTTTAACTTGCTTAATGTTGTTAAATGTTATCAAATAATTATTATTTATAATTTTATTTTATCAATTTAACATTATAGATAATTTTATGTTATTTAAATTTGATAATGATTTGAATAGCTTAATAAAAATACATTTATTTATTTTATTAATATGAAAATATAAAAATATACATATATTTCACAATTGCTAGGCTGTCGGACCACCGCTGTTGGACCATCGTCGCTACTATTGTCACGAGCACGTGCAGTCTCGTTGCCAATACCTCGTTGCCAATACCGCTAGACCTGTCAACGAACAAACAACATTAATATCTTATCGTTGAGGTCAACAAATGAATGTAATTTTTCAAATCCGGTTCAAAATTGTTTAAAAATGTTTTAACGTCCATGGATCTAAAAAATTTCGAATCTTTCAGCTAAATGAATCGATTCATTTGCGTAGATCGCCAATCTTTGATAATTTTCATGTCATTCACGAGCCAATACGCTACGATGTAGTGCGATATTGGAGGCGGCGTATGACAACTCCGTTTTCTCTTTCTTTTTTTTTTTAAATGATATTTTAAAATTATATCTATTGATTAAGAAATTATTTATATAATATCATAATTAATTTTAAATTAATAATAAAAGAAAATTTTATTAAAAAATTTTAAATAAAATTTAATTATAAATACATGTATGTTATTTAAAATAATTTTTTATTTATTATTTACGTCAATATATTAAATAAATTTACTATTTAATTTTTGAATTATATTTATGATAAATATTGAAAGTTTAACAATTATGGTTAAAATTGTCTAAATTAAAAATTAGAGATTTCTTTTCTTTGTATATGTGTAACAAACCAAATATTACAAAAATATTTCATTCTCCTCTTCTCTCATTTTTTCACATGTCTTTAAACTAAACATCGAACTTCAGATGGAGGTATTTATACATTAATTACTTTGACCATTCTAATTCTAATAAAAAAAATTACTATGAAACTACCCATCACGTGAATAATTATTAATGGTAATTACTATAAGTCAATATTATATAATTACGTCCATATTGTACAATCATTAATCAATATGTAATTTTTATATCTTAAATCTTAAAATTTTATTTACAGCATCTTAATCAAAACTTAGATAAACAATCAGGAAACCATTATTTGAAGAAAAATTGACTACAAGGTATTTATAATATTTCCATTTCTTAAAAATAAAATATGTACAAGTAAAATAAAATTAACATTTTTTTTAAGGTTTTGACCCTTCTTCCTTTCTTCATCATCCTCTTCCTCCTCTCTCATTTTTTTTCTTTGGACAGTATCTATAAAAATATTTTTCTATTATTATGTTTTCATTGTAAGTTGTTTTGAAAGTAAAAATCAAATGCAGTCGAACCACTTTAAATTAATACTTAATAAATTAATATCATTATTATATAATAAGTTTTCACCACCTTGACTTGAGTTAATGGACTAAATTAATAATTTCAATAAAATAACAAGAAAATACTTTGCTAAAAAATATATAACTTTGTGGTCTCATTCAAATTGTAATTTAATAATTTGATAAAATTATAAATGTATTTAATTACATAAAATATGGCTGTATTGCTACTTATTTATATAAAACATAACTTTATTATTACTTCTCTTTTCTTAAAATTTAAATCTAATTAGATCATTGGATCTCATCTCTTATTTTTCTTATTATATCTAGAGGCTCTGGTGTTAACTTCTCAAATTGTAATAAAAAAATTAGGAAGTGTTATTGATGTATGTTAATTGAACTATAAATAACTTTGTAAACAAATAAGTTATTAATTAATCAACTAATTAATAAAGTATTATTGATTTTTTGATTTCTCAATTTAATTAGTAGATTTTATATGGTCTCAATCTTATTAATTTATAAAGGTTCTACCGCATTGAACATAAATAAATAGAACTAATAACCAAAAATAATGTTGAATAATTTGTTTACAAACCTAACTTGATTATATTATTGTAAGTATTTGTTAAATCTCCTAAAATTGGGTGATTATAGTTTTATTAGTATTTTAAGTAAATAAAATTAATTAGTTCAATAGTTTAAGTAAGCATTTGATTTGTATTTTTTAATTTTCTATAGTGCACAAAGTAAAACTTATGTTTAAGAAATTAGCATGCATGTGTATAGAGTAATAGAGTATGCAGGTAATTTTTAGCGTAAATATTTATTTAATTTCTATATTTTGACTTAAATGTTCATTTAATCTCTATATTTTAAAAAGTATCTTGAAATATCCTTAAAATTAAATATGTTACATTCTTATGCTTAATTAATATCTCTACAACAATATTCTTGATATTAATTAATTTATCTTTAAAAAATTAAATTTAGCAAATTAACCAATAAATATTAATATGAAAGAACTAATAGTTTTTGTACTCAAGCAACAATCTTACTAGTAAATATTTATAGATAAATTAATATTAGCCAACTTAAAGTAATGTTTAATATTCTTGCAATAATCTTACTAATAATTATTTTAGAAAAATTAGTTTGCTAAATTAATCAAATTAAGTCTAGTTGATACTTTATATCTCATTAATCTATAGCAATATATAGTAACGTAAAAGTGCGAATACTTAAATCTCATTGCAAAAAATTTTGAAGGACACTCCCTTGGAAATAACTTGAGAAATATGAAACTTTAGAGAGTTCCCAAGTCCCAAGAGTATTGATTGTTAAGAAAAATATCCCACATTAACTGAATATCATACTTAGGGTTAAATATATAAGATTTAGACAACTTTCAACTCTTGAATTAATTTTTAGGTTAAATTAGACCCATAAACTTTTAACCGAGCCAAACTCAGACAAGAGTGGATGTTAAAAGAATATTTTATTTTGAGATCAGTTTTTGGTTGAATTAAAACCCCCCCGCCCCCACCCCAACAAAAAAAAAAACCCGTAAACTTTTATAATTAACCTTTGAACAATCCAAATAACTTAGGTACGGTTTTCATCCTTCAAAGATATGAATATGAACTGGGTTGAGTTAGCCGCGTGGGTCTGTAAACTTCATAGATAACCTCTGAATGATGAAAAAAAAGCTTATGTGGGGTTTATATCCTAAAAGACATGAATACGAACTACGTTGACTTAGCCCCATAGGTTTTTATAAACAATCTTTAGAAGAAGCTTGCACAGGATTTTCATCGTTGAAAGATATGAACATGCAATCCAAGACTTGAGCTTTGTAGAGCAAATGAGTCAGCAACTCCATTTGATTGTTGCCACCATCAAAATTCTCAAGCCTCTCTACTGTAAGATGATGTTGGATACGATCATGAACGCGCCTATCCCAGAGCTTGAAGTCCATTCTAAACTGAAACTGAACCTTCAAATAGTTAACTACATATTGGTGGTAAACAATTCTTTCTAATTTATTAAGTTTAAGTATTTCAAACCAAATACGACACGCAGTAAAGAAAACTGAAGCAGTTAAAAGTTCTAGTTCTTAGTAATTACTTTAATTTGTATAGTACGCATGAGTTTTTTTACGTGATGTTTTGTCATTCATAAAAAAATCACAAACAATTTATTTTCCATGGACAAGTTTAATTTGTACCTCTAGCTCGACGGTATTATTTTCAAGATTCATCCACAGAGTTTCATGACAAAATGATACACGAAAAATTCCTAATAAGAGACCGACAAAGCTTGTATCCTTCAATGTTGTCTTCAAATGCAGTTGAAAAACCAGCTGTGGGATTGAGCCTGCTGCTTTCTCCAAAAAAATGACATATTGGTCACACATAAATTGAACCATTATTAATTACAGAATTACATTTAAAACAAATAGACTTATAGCATTAATTAATTAGTAGTATGTACGACTCACTTGGAAAATATATATGTGCTTACTGCGGTGCTGTTTGCTAGCGATGGTGAGGACTCTTGCCTGATCAAAGTTTTCGAGAAATTTCTTCAATTTGATTAGTTGAACATAATCAGTGTCATGATAAGGTCTATTGTCTAAATGCAACTCAGCATCAAGGTCACTGGACGCACTTACTGTGGAAAATTCTACTATTTTTCCAATAAATGCGAAAAATACAAGTTGTGGGGCTTGGATCTCTCAATTAGTTTTGAAGATAATCACATGCATGAACAATCAAGGTCTTCAATGTTGAGCTTATTACATTAAGATGATCAAGCATGCCACAAGATTTCAGATATAATTTCTCAAGGAAGATGCAACTTGACAGCAGCTCCTCAAGAGCTTTATCGGCAAGCCCATTTATTATATTAGTGAAAGGGTTTTGATGTTGCCAAATCCCTTGTTTGTAGCCATATCTATGAACAATGATCTCCAGATTTGGAGCATTCACATTAACTAGTGCGTGGAAACAATAGTTTTGCATTTCCACCAACTTGAGCTTGCCCAATACGATACTTGTTGGAATTTTCTCAAATAGAGAACACAAAAGTTTCATAGTTGTAATATTTGGGAATTTTGATAACATAGACTCAAATGTCTCATCATGGATTTTCACAAATGACAGGACAAGGGTTTCAAGACAAAAATATTCTTACCATTTAGGAGTTTAGACTGTAAAATTTGAGAACAATCTTCTTATGGATGATAAGCAAAATCATAAGCATTATCCCAGAAGATGTAACACATACCATTGCTTGTGAAATAATTTAGGCATGAAGCATCCATCTCAAATGCTGTGATTTGCCTGCACGGCTTACAACTAAGCTTCTTACATTTGAATTAAAAACCCTAGGACAGTCAAACCAGTGATAGAGATCTAGTTTCAAGGTTTCAAGTTGGGGACTATTACCGATAAGATTCCGGTTAGTTGCATGAACTAACATCAATTTCATGTTTTTGAGCAGGAACTCACCCTGTGATATACCCCAAACTGAAAATCTTCTTAGATTAACGAAACAAGACAAGATCGAGAAGAGGACCCTCGGCAGGACATAGTAATCACTTTCTACAGGACCATCAGGATCTTTGATTTTCAAATGTAGCTTCTGCACCTTTCCTTGCAATATTGCCTTTGGTACAAATCTAGAAAACTAGATGGTTAAGATCATTGTCATGAGGTAAACAAGTGATGATTCGTAGCTCTTCTATGTGATCAAAATAGCAGTCACAAAGATCCTCGCAAGTAATAATAGAAAATACTGCTGTATGTTTCTTCATAATTGTTACTCAGCTCATCTTCAAACCAGCGCTGATTAAATTCATGAATTGAGAAAGTTGGCCAGAGAGACTGCCATCTCTTTGACAAGACTATAGTTCTTGCAGTGTCCATCATTGGCAATAAGGACACGATGTGGTAAGCAAGATCATTTGGAAGCATATTAATCCTGTTAAATGCTTCATTGTGAGCTTTACGATTTGTTGATTTTCTTCTCCCTGTGGGTAGAAAATTGAGAATATATGAATCGAAAGAGAGTTTGTTTATATATGTAGAATTTTTAGGCACTGCCTTACATTGTATCCTCTTGAAGTAAATGCTCCCACATGTAGTGCATATTTGTAGACCTACCGTATATATATATATATATATATATATATATATATATATAAAAGTAGTACACCATTACAAAGACTAGCAAATAAAATTTCTTATAGAAGCAACCTTTTTTAATTTATTCATTAGACAGTAAAAGCAGACTTATCTTTATGACTTAATCCTTCCATTTAGAAAAATATTTCCATTCATGACCCTTTTTTTTAAACATTAATATTGCAATTAAGGCTAGTGTTATATATTTCAAATTTTTTATTCTAAAAAGTTATTCCAAATAATGTGATATTCATCAATTAATTTGTGAGAATAATATGATTAATGAGAAGAGCATGGAATAAGAATATATAAGCTAGAATTAGCTTGTCATTGTTCATAAGATAAGAAAAAAAATTCCAAAATTTCAGTTCGTTGCTCTTAACACCGATGTTAGATTATATTTCATGTCATTTTAAAATAAATTTAAGATAATTTTGATGAATTAATATATAATAATTATTATTAGTTACTAGCCAATTTCATGGCATACCAATCACAAGATATGGTTATTTATAGTCCAATTCAATATTGCACCAAATATAACATACTATTATACATAATCTAGTGTTATTCAATCCAATCTTATTTTATCTAATCTAATTTAATCTAGCATAACAAATGAGCCCTTAAGGTTTAAAAACTTTATTTTCTTTTTCAATTCTTTTCTCTGTTTTCCGTGTATGATGGTAGTCTCATAGATTGTTTGACTCTATTTTAATATATTTAAATGTTCATTTTGTTAAATTAACTATTAGAATTTTAACATTATTATTATTTCTTCAAAAAAAAAGGAATACAAAGTTGCGTTACAAGATCTATTTAAAGGAGCATTTTAAATGTTCATTAGACACAATTGTAAGATTTTGTTTGTAACCTATAGTGTATCAAAGGTTTTTATTTTTTTACGCTTTTAATGCCTCGGAATGTTTACATAGATCGAAAATCCGTAACTGAATATATATTATATATTGTTGATTTTTGTCATTGCTGGTATTTTTTTCATTATTACCACTTGCATATGGCTGATGTTGTTGGTGTCATTTTGTGCATACAACCAAAGGTGCTAGGAAAATGACAAAACAACAATTTCGTTTGTAAAATTTGCCTGGTGAGTTTGTGTTTTTTTTCCTCTTTTGTAAAAGCAAGCAGCCAGAGTCCTCTGCCATTGAATTAGTGCAGTTGTATCAAAACCTCACCTAATCAAGTGTAGAGTGATCATCCAACAGAAATAAAAAATGTACCGAACATCGCATGTAAGAAAAAAGAACAGAAATTAAGTGGGACATAGGAGCTTAAGAGTTAACAATTGTTGACTCATCGAGAGTTTGAACAAACATTTCATCAAGGGTTCGTGATTGGAGTTCATTTTACACTTAGAAGTGTCTCAATTACTCTGCTTATGTTGATCCAAGTGTTCAACTCCTAAACATCGGTGTTAATTCAGGTATAAGAATGCGATTAAAGAAAGATGTGCCCAGACCTTCAGGGCCTGTGGACCCTTAATTGCGGCATGCAGTTCTAATGTGCCAGACTATCCTGTTCTATCAAGTAGCAAAAGTTATCGGGGATCATATAAGGAGCATTCCTTGTCTACAGTCATGTCAAATGTCAATTCTTTTTTTCTTTTTTTTTTTTTGGCCTTTTGGCTGCCCAGATAGTTATGATAAGAATTTACACAGCCTCTGCTTCAGGGAAAATAAATTGCCACTTAAGAAAATAGCTAAAGAACAATCAATTGTTTGTGACTTACTTCATGAAAACAAAAACTAAAGCCTGAGGGCTTTGAAGCACTATCCTGTGTTTTCTTTCTATGCGTCTGTAGCCGGTAGGAGTACTGCATAAGGCAGAAATTATGGCCTCGATGTGCTCATATTGCTTTGTTTTTTTATCTCAAATTGTGTCTTATACGTAATTAACAGGATGCATGTGTACCTTATTTAACTGCCCTGCAGATATCAGACGTAGGGTTCTACATCCATCCCTCGACGGAACACTATGAGCTGTTTGAAAATCTAGTTTATTTCGTACCATGAGCCATTTCAAGGTTACCAAGTTAGTTCACCATGATCTATTGCTACATGGCATGTGTTGGGTTTGTGAAAGACAAAGACTTGCCTCGCTTCTTCAGGTTCCATCTGATGATGGGCTTGTCGATAGAAACTACCGTGCAGATTGTCTGGCATACGGGCAATTTTATGCCGCTTATTCACTATCATGGTACTTTGGAATGCACTTTTGTCTTTTGGCAAGTACTGGATTCGGATACTGTCACGGTTTTGCTGGCATGCATTAGGTCCGCTCTTGCCGGGTCATGCGTTCAAATGCTTTTGATGACTGAACCTGCTTGTACTCATACTGTTTCCACAGGCCTTTCTGAAGAGTATTTGTTGGTTAATCGGAAGGCTACCCCCAATTGTGTAGTTCATTTTTCAAAATATTTCAAGATAAAATAAAACATAATAATAATTAAATGGATAATTAATTGTAGTTGCTTAGGAAGGGATGAGTTGAGGATGCTTTATTTCGTTTCGTTTGATTTCATGGCTGCTTTAGTTTTAGTGCAACATTTTAATTTTGAACATTATATTGGTTGTTTATGGAGGTGGCATCCATGTGTCCAAGGCCAAAGTTGCCGGTTTCCGAAGGATATGAAATCTTTGTATGGTTACTTGTCCTCCCTTAACTCCAAAAACTTCAAATTTGAAGCTGTTTTGTGCGCATCGCAATTATATTTTACAATATCTGATTGTTTACCACGACAACAAATGCAAAGAAATTTGAATAGCTTGAACTGCAGAATAATTATTTTTGAAACTATTGTTTGATTAATTAAATATTCATGAAAGTCTTCCCTTAACTCCAGAAACTTGAATTTTGAAGTTTGTTGATCACAAACGTAATACGAAAATCAGATTTATATCATGAAAACAAATTCAACAGATCAGATAAATAAATGGTCTCAGTTTTGTAGATTAAATTATTTGAAATATTACTTAAGTAATTAAATATTTTCAGAAATCAAAGTTTTGTCGTGAGTGGATTACAACCGTCAACAAAAATAAATTTCAGAGGGGCCATTCGGTTCGGTTTTACTGATCCAAACTTAAATTACTCGATTCAGTTCGATTCGATTCAATAAACAAAATCCAAACACTTTATGTTTAACTTAGGCTCTAAAACCGAACCGGATGGACAAACCAATCGGTTCATGAAAATTGAAACTAAAAGAAAAAAAAAATCCATTCCTAACAATATATTTTTTCAATTTTGTTGGCAAGGAAGATTTATGGTGTAGTAATGCTACTGCTGTTGTTATTTGATTCCATTTGGGCTATTATTAAATTTAGGAAAAAATTACACAAGTAAGATATTAATTTTTACTAGTATTAGTGAATTTATGGTCATATATAATTGTTATTATCCTGAGTTAAAACTGATTTTGTCTGTTTAACTATTTTCTTAGAATCAAGGTTACTTATTTGTTTTATGTTTTATGCATTTTGCGGTCGGGTCATTGAGGATAACTTCCTTCGGATAGTTTTTGCTCTTAAAATTGAATTATGCAAGTATAATTATGCTTTTTCAGAGTTCAAATGAAAAAAACAATATGGTGCTTAAATAAATTGAAAAAAATATGACATAAGCCTTAACGATTGCTCTGTTTGATACATCTTTTTAAGTAAAATTGATTTAAGTATAGTTTTTATAGTTTAATTTTTATAAATAAAACTTTTAATTAAAAAATTTTAATTGTTTGGTTGTTAATAATAGTTTTTATTAAAGATTATGAAAATATTTTAATAGATAAGTTTTGTAAAATTATATTATGAAAAGAATAAAATAAAATTAAAAAATAAGTAGAGAATATTTTAGATATTTTAACATTAAAAAAATTTTAATTTCTATTTTTAAAAATTAAAAATTTAAATTTTTTTTAATTGAGGTAAAATCACTTATATAATCTTTAAAAATTTTATTAAAGAAATAACCAAACAATAATAAAAAAATTTCTAAGATACTGCGTGTAATACCTTAACTGAATCCTAATAAAAATTATAATAAAAATTTATAAAATTAAATAAATATTATAATAATTAAATAAATCATACCATACATACACTAATTAATTTAAAAAAGTTACTATAACTATGTGTAATAGCCAAAATGTTTAAACTAAATACAGAGTTAAACTGAATTTTAGAATACAACCAAATCGAAATAATTCGGTTGGATTCGGGTTTACAATTCAATTCTGTTTCGTTTTAAGTTTTTAATAACCAATCGAATTGGTTCTGTTTTGGTCCAGTCGTAAATTGACCCCCCCGAAGCTGCGTAATTATTCGAACACTGTACTTCAAAATATAAAGGAAATATGGAAATTCCTAAGTTACATTTACATTTTCCAGTTTGAGTCACATTTTTCATAATAATAATATGAAAAATCCACAGCCATTTTTAAGTTCTGGATCCCATAACCGATTCATGTCTTTGTCAAAGAAAAAAAATAAAAATAAAGCAGAAAAAAAAAACTTTGCTTTACTTTGCTTCACTTCACTTCTCAGTAATCCTCATAAGCTCTTGAAGGATTCAAATTTTACTCCGAGAAGTCTAATTCTCCGTATAAATAGAAACCCTAATCTCTGTCAGATCCACAGGGCTGTCATATCATCTCTGTTACCGCTGAATCCCTTACTGTCTCAGGAAACATTATAAGCATTTTTCCCAGGAAACAAACAGAAAGAGGGATTTGAAATGAGAAGAAGGGGTCAGGATTTTCGTAGGCCAGTGAGGAGGAGGATATCACATGTGGTGTGGTGGACATTGTGTGGTATTACTGTTTTGCTATTCATTGTTATTTTGAGCAAAGAGAGTCAGATTGAATCCAGGCCCACTTTTCCTAAGGTCAGGATCTTTCCCCCTCTTTTGCTTTTATTTTTACTTCTTCATTTTTAGATTCCGAATTCTGTTTGGCTGCTGAGAAAGTAGAGGAAAGAAGCAGTCTGCTTAACTGGGGTTTGAATAAAATTATCGTTTGATCTTGGGGATTAAGTCAGTGTTGACTTTAAAGTGATGCATGAAATAAGCTGTTTGATTTGGCATTTTGTTTGTGAGTGATGCAGCTGATAGTTGTTACCTGGGATCTTACAAAATGCGTGCATCTTAAAAATGGGAAAATGAAAGTTACTTTGTTGAGATGACATACATGCTAGTTGTTAACTGAAATTGCTGTCTTAATATGCTTATCGTTGCTGTTTTCTGTCATTTTGTTTTATATCACTACGTAATTTAATTTGCTGCAATTTTCTGAGATGATATTAAGAGGAAAGGTAGATGACTTTGAGCTAGGAAGATTTTTAATTACAATAACTTGTTCCTCAATAAACTAACTTGAAAATTTTGTAGATCAGTAGCTTCATGTCATGCAACTTTTGTCTCAAATGTTAGTGAATCTGAGAGAGTTTAGTCATGGATCAAACTGCTTATGGTGAATTGTTCAACATTGTGTGCTAGAAACGCCTATTCCTAAAAGAATATATTATAAGTAAAATATTAGGTAAATTTGTAGAATATATTAATTGGTTACGAAGTTCCTAGAAAGCAACAACAATTAACATGAGGCACAGAAAGCTTGAAGGGTTGCCTTTGCTACAGAGGACAGCACAGAGAGAAAAAAAAAAAGAAAGTATTGTGTAAACTTTGAAGAAAAAAAGGGAAGAATTGTTAGGACCTATTCATCTTAAAACATTCAAAGGGAGAATATTGACATCCTACAAAAGATTTTCATTGAGTTTTTCTCGTGAATGCTTGTTTATTTTCATTCTTAATTGCTTCAGAAATATATTACTTTTTGTTTCTTTTTTGTGAATTTGATTTTTCTATTTCAAGATCTATTTCTCCAATCTGCTAAAACTATGGTTATTTTGGAGGCTAAAGTTTTGAAAACACATTGCTGGAATAGTAAACCATGTTTTTATTTATGGGCTTACTGCTTGACAATATGCCTAGCTTTTCTACCATTGTTTTTAATTTGGTTTGTTGAGGAGACATGCAAGCAGAGGCAGCTGGCCATAATACCAAGAAATTGATGATTATGTAGTTAGATTACATCGGTC
This sequence comes from Aegle marmelos, assembly GCA_030449875.1. Classification (NCBI taxonomy): domain Eukaryota; kingdom Viridiplantae; phylum Streptophyta; class Magnoliopsida; order Sapindales; family Rutaceae; genus Aegle; species Aegle marmelos. Next base: position 14,327,617 of record JASUUL010000094.1, on the reverse strand, counting down.
TTCTTTAAGGAATTATATATTACTGTTAGTTGACCAGTTCTTAAAATTGTCTCAATGTGTACAAGCGTAATGTGGAAATGAGTGTTTCTTTCTAGTTGTACTCGCATTTTATTCTATAATAGCTTAACCCTTGCAATGGACAACAGCAAAAGTTTTTGAGAATAAGCAAAAACTAGAAAGGACTGACCAATTTTATTAAGTTGGTGACTGACCAGTTCTATTTAATTCTTTGCACCACACCCCTGATTTTCAAAGTTGGAGGCATATCGTGAATGTATTTTTCTACTTAAAGAAATTGTATCATGAGATTCTTTCTTATCTTGCAACCATTTTGTATGTCACAAAAGGTTGGGGTACCTATGGTCAAGAATCTTGAAGTAGAAGGTGTGAACCATTAGTGTGTGATACAATAATGCTGATGCACTGACTGCGACTTCTCATTTTTTAATTTGCAATTATTTGTGTTGGACATTTGTTTACAAAGCTACGGAAAGATCTAAATGGTTATCCATTGTGAGCCTAAATTATATATATCGCGTGCCACTGAGATCATCTTTTTGTATAAAGGCAGCAAATTTATAAACTAGTATCATAATACGATCAGAGAACCAAATCAGGTTTCTAATATGACAATGTTCTTTTTTTTTTCCCTATCTATGAGAATATGATGCATGAAACATAGCTTTAGATTAACCAGTTACCCACTTGCATTAGATATTTTCCCCGCTTGCATGCACTCAGCTTGGCACCAGTTTCAGTGATTTTGTTGCTAGGATCCTCTTGTATGATTTTACATTTTCACTGACGATGTCAATTTTATTGGATACCAAGTCAATCCTACCAATGTTTGCTTTACGGGTAAAATGTTTTAGAATTAAGATACAATTTAGATGTTGCTGAATCTTACATATTCTATCAAAATAATCATGATTTTAATTTTATGGTCTACATAGTAAATTGTTTTAATCCGGTTGTTTGATGAGGCTAGCATTATCTTATAGGATTTTATAAAACAAGATTGAGTTTTGCCATTAGTTTACTAAATGATACAGATTTCTAAGCTTTTTTTATATATTTTTTTATTGGAAAATTAAGGAAATTTGTGCTTTGCAGAGATATGACAGGCATGACAGGATAATGGAAGGTCTGAATATTACTGATGAAATGTTGAGTGCTAACTCAGTTACTAGGCAACTTACTGACCAAATTTCTCTTGCCAAAGCATTTGTTGTGATTGCAAAAGAAAGCAACAACCTTCAATTTGCATGGGAATTAAGTGCCCAGATCCGCAATTCACAAGTCCTTCTCTCAAATGCTGCAACAAGACGGACTCCTTTGACAACCAGAGAGACAGAAACTGCAATTCATGATATGGCTTTATTACTCTACCAAGCTCAGCAGTTTCATTATGACAGTGCAACGATGATCATGAGGCTAAAAGCTAAAATTCAGGGACTAGAAGAACAGATGGGTTCTGTGAATGAGAAGAGTTCAAAGTATGGACAGATTGCTGCTGAAGAAGTCCCAAAAAGTCTATATTGCCTTGGTGTTAGGTTAACCACAGAATGGTTCAGAAATCAAAATTTGCAAAGGAAACTTAAGGACAGAAAACAAATGGAGAAACTTATGGATAACAATCTCTATCATTTCTGTGTTTTTTCTGACAACATTCTGGCAACTTCAGTTGTAGTCAATTCAACTGCCTCAAACTCGAAGAATCCAGATATGATTGTCTTTCATCTTGTAACTGATGAAATAAACTATGCTGCAATGAAGGCTTGGTTTGCCGTTAACAGTTTTAGGGGCTTAACTGTTGAGGTTCAGAAGTTTGAGGACTTCAAATGGCTGAATGCTTCTTATGTTCCGGTTCTTAAGCAGCTTCAAGACTCTGAAACACAGAGCTATTATTTTTCTGGTAATAACGATGGAGGTCGGACTCCAATCAAGTTCCGTAACCCTAAATATCTATCTATGCTTAACCATCTGAGGTTTTATATTCCAGAAGTTTTCCCTGCATTGAAGAAGGTTGTTTTCCTTGATGATGATGTTGTTGTTCAGAAAGACCTATCTGCTCTGTTTTCCATCAATTTAAATGGTAATGTTAATGGAGCTGTCGAGACGTGCATGGAGACGTTTCATAGATACCATAAATACTTGAATTACTCACACCCTCTTATAAGAGAACATTTTGATCCTGATGCTTGCGGATGGGCTTTTGGGATGAACATTTTTGATTTAGTTGAGTGGAGGAAAAGGAATGTAACTGGTATATACCACTACTGGCAGGAAAAGAATGTAGACCGGACATTGTGGAAACTTGGTACTCTGCCTCCTGGACTATTGACATTCTATGGCTTGACAGAACCATTGAATCCCGCTTGGCATGTACTGGGTTTGGGCTATACCAATGTCGATCCGCAGTTGATAGAGAAAGGAGCTGTTCTTCACTACAATGGAAACTCAAAGCCGTGGTTGAAGATTGGAATGGAAAAGTACAAGCCCTTGTGGGAGAAGTATGTTGACTATAATCATCCTCAATTGCAGCAGTGCAACTTTCACTGATTCTGGACATGTGTAGCTTTAGTCACTTCCACAAGATACCGGATGAATCAGAACTAGATATTGTGATCGGGAATGCTTGTACGATTTTTGTAAAATCAAGCATGGCTGTTTGTAACATGGGTACTTGGTGGTTCTATTTGTTGGTTTTGGTATATAGAGTGTCATATCAATTACTTACAAGGATTGTCCAGTTACTATATATTTTTCAGACAACATTCCTGATTGAACCGTAAACATTATGAACAATTCACATTTTTTCAATCACTCGATTGTGTTCGGAGTTCACTTGAATCATTTCACATCACCGACAAGCATCTTGGTCCAGGATCTTGGCGGAGCGGTGGTCCCGGCTTTGTCACTTTTTTTCTTTGTGTCTTATTCAAAGTTCCTTTTTTAACGCCCATTACCACAAAGTCGTTGTAGTATAGTGGTGAGTATTCCCGCCTGTCACGCGGGTGACCCGGGTTCGATCCCCGGCAACGGCGAATGTGTTTTGTTGTTTTCGCAGCATTCATTTCTTGGTCTCTGGGCCTTTTATGCCCCAGGTTCCATTTGTGAGCCCAAACTGGAGATCTGACGTTTACAGCGAAAAGTTGAAGCCATTTTATTTCCAATAAAGAGATTGGACTCCGCTCATTTTAGCCCATTTTTGGGGAAATTTGTAAAATTAGCTACAAAATTTTTATATTTTTTAATTTTGACCACCAAAATTTTTTTTTATCATAATTAGTCAAATATTAATACCTTAAGTGAAATTATCTTTATCACACTCTTCAAATTTTTAAATAATATCACTTTTATAATATTTAAACGAAAACTAGAGAAATCTCAACATACTTAATACACTTAAAGATTTTTCATCACTCTCAACAACTGTCACACACAATCATTTTGTGTTTATGTGAGACAGATATTTATTCCATTACTTATCTCATATAAGTTAGTAAGACAAGTAATAAGATAAGCATGTGAGGCAAGCGTCTGTCTCACTGCCTATCTCACATAACCATTCTGAGTTTATGTGAGATAAATGTTGTGCAAATTTTATTGAACTAACAAGCCCACGAATCTATTGTAGAATAGATTAACGGTGACGAATGTCGATCCCACGAGGAGGTTGATTTTAATTATGTGTAAAATTAATTTTCTAAGTGAGTAATTAAATTATGGTAAATTTATCATAAATTTTGAATTAAAATGCTGGGAATAAATAAAAATACAATTGTAATAACAAAGCACTTAGGTATCTAGATCTGCATCAACATATTCCATGAGCTAAATATTCCATATTAATGCCAATTAATTCATAAGGGGGGATTCCACATCTCATGAACCACGCTCAAATAAATATGGTACTAAGGACTTATCATGCCAAACAATAATAACCTTGTACTAGGGTTCCGATTTAATCAGAGTGGTATCTAGACAAGACTACTATTATTTATAGATAAAAAGTCAAAACAACCATAAATATTAGAGAGAAAGAGAAAGTAAATTTACCAAATTAAGCCCATGGGACATGTTGAGACTTTACTTTCAACCCAAGCTTAAAAGAAAATTAGCTACTCATTTTTTAACTAGGGGTAAAATGCGAATTTATTAAAAATACGTAGAAAATACAAGAAGGAGAAGGAATTACAAAAATCTAAACTTAGAAATGAATTCAGGGATATCAAATTAGGAGGGGAGAGCACCCTTGTTATAGATACATTGAGTGAATCATGACCATCGAATTAAAAACAGTTTGGATGCTCAGGATTGCGCCATGTCATTAGTCAACAGTCAACAGTCAATATTTGAACAGTAACACGGTTTTAGTCACAGTTTGTATAGTAATACTATTTATACAGTATGCGGTTTGAATAATAAATAATCCCATGTATGTGCATGAATCTACACACGATTTTTGCTTCAATGAGATGCTGCCACATCATTGATCCACAGTACATAAGAAATTTAGCCCAATAAGATCATGACACATCATCGGTCAACGCCACATAAGCAGTCAATACCACATAATTCATCCAATCAAATATTGTCATGTCATAGGTAGATGCCATGTCATCGGTCAATGCCACATCATCAATCCGTATACATGAACAGTATTGTGAATAGTACCATACGTATAAACAGTACCGTATATGTGAATAATGACATTTTTCCTTTTATACTCCTCCTAAGGTTTTTAACTGTTCTGAGTCCAAATATGACGTCTGTTTTGCTGTCTGATCACTCATTCATTGTGAAACCATCATGATGTCCCTAAAATATATACAATACATAATTATAAAAAAACACATAATAAAATAATAAAATACTTAAATAAATAAAAGTAGCAATGTTAGTGAGACTTGAAGTGTAAAATGATGATTTTCTCCTTTTTAAATATATACTCTCTAATACTCAACACACCTCCCAACCAGCTTATTGTTGTCCCTAACAAATAAAGCGAAGATAAAATTCAAAACCCTTTTTTTTTTATAAAACACACGTGTTTATTCAATCAGATTAATGATAGCAATCAAATAAAATTACAAGCATTATCTCTAGTCTAAAGGAATATCACACCCACATTAATCATCCATATGTATCAGTTCAGCAAATTTTGTTGTAGTAATAATAATAGGGTCACTTTCAAGAATGACATATCAAACCCCAAAATCTCACCGTTTGTAATGACACTTTCACAAAGAAATTAATCCCAATAAAAATTATCACTACAATGAATGGTAAATTGAGAGAAAATAATAAAGAAATATCATACACTCTCACCAAGATGAAAAAAATATGCCCATAACTTAGAAATAATACGATCTCAAACAAAGTATTAGTCAATCCAATATATTCATTTTTTTTGTATATGCATACTATATCTTAATTGCCCATATAACTAACTTTTATTTTAGATTATAGTTTCCTAAAATCAAGAAGGACTTTTATTAGGACGTAACATAGACTAGGGACATGGCTAACAAAGAAAGGGAAATAGGGAAACAAAATATATATATTTAAGAAAAAGTTTAAGAACTTTTGAAAATTACAAGATGCATTTTGCTTATTTATTACTATTGTATATCTTTTTTCTTCCTTTTTTCTTTTTCTTTTTTTTCTTTTTTTCTTCTCTTTTTTTTGAATTTTTATTATATAGCACAACTTCGCTGAACAAAATAATTATTTATCTTTTTTCTTAAATATAAATAGGTGGATGGAACTTATATGATATCGGGTAATATTCCAAATTGGAGTGGGTCAGGACGATAAGTTAATAAAGAAAATACTTTTTTAAAATAAAAAGCTCAAAAGGGCTAACTATGGATATTACATCATAGGGATGGTTAGAAAGGCTCAAACGGGTCAAAAATAGCCTTCCATCATCTTTTAGGACTCTAAATAATCTTCCATATTTACTAATTAGGTGGGCATTTAGATGCAGTAACACACACATTTTTTTTTACTTTTTTTTGTTTTAAAGGGTTAACTCAAAGAAAATCTAGAGATCATGTATGAAATAATAAACTGCTAAGCTACATGAAGAATAGGCAAAAAGGGGTACTCTCCAAGAAAAATTAATAGGCTTAAAAACTCACTTGGAATTCATTATGACATGTGCATTTCTTCAAGTAACTCATAATTGTCCTTAACATGAACATGTAAAATAGCAAACATGGTGTAATATCACTCAAGACCAAAGATAATATAAATGCTAAAATTTGAAAGTTATTATATCATTCAATATCAAAAACTCACACAAAATTACTAATTTTTTTTAATTTTTAACGGAATTCTATCCCTCCAACTTATTCTAAACATAAAAAGAAAACATACATGTAGAAAAATTAAAGAAAAATAAATTTTTTCCTTTTTTTAAAGAAGATACGTTTCTAGAGTTAGTACACTCCATATTCAGCTATTTTCGACTTAAAAACTTCAAAACATATATTTATAAAAGAGAAGACAAAAAGAAAAGTTAGGAAAAACACACAAAATATTTTTTTGTTCATTTATTTATTTATTTATTTTTTTACTAAGAAGATGCATTTCTAGAGTCACTACACTTCATATTCAGTCATCTTTTACTCAAAAGTTAGTCATGGTTAGTTCTACAATAAAAAATTAGTAAAAAATTAGCCAACATTCCACAATTGTCAACTATTCTCTTCCCCTAACCAGAACGAAACATTGTCCTCAATGTTTGAAAGGAAAAAAATAGAGTTTAGAAGACATTACTTGGGTGGTGCGACACAGAAGAAAATATTTACGAGTGGAGAGTTAAATCTAATATGTACTTCTTACTGCAGTTACTGATACCATCATTATTTTAACATTCCAACACAATGGTCCTGGAATCTGGCTCTGGTTGATAAGCTTGTAACAGATCAAATAACGCATTAGCAGTGTATGCACAAATAAAAAATTTTTTCACTGAGGAAGGAATGAAATAATTTTTTATTGCATGATTAAGAAACACGATAAAGCCATCATAAAAATTATTGACATTTAACAAACCGATGGATTTTTTATGGATGTTCAAATGGGCCCAAGATGCTAATGTGATTAGTGCCTCAAGAGTTGTAAGATCGCCTAGAAGAAAAATAAAAATATCGGCGTGATTGAGCATTTCAGTTATTCATTCTTGCATACCTAAGACGACTAACTCTTCTCCAGTTGGTGAATGAGATAAAGAATCCAGAGGTTTTAGGATTGGAGGGATGATGCCTAACACTTGACTCTCTCTGACAAAAACAGCTTCTGATACAATTTTGGATAACCCTCGGTCACCTCCTCCATACACCAAGAGCAATTTTCTCTCTGTTATTCTTAGACTAAGATCTATGGCTGCCTCTATGAACTTTTTATATTTGCCATAATGAAACCCAAAGAGCACACAAATGTTCTTAAATTGTTTATTGGGAGTAGCTGCCATTAAGATACTGCTAAAAAATAACTTGTGAGTGCTCAGTAAAAAAAAAGAAATTATATTTAAAGACCTTGGTGACAGTTGGCTACAGTTGTGTATGAGGCATTATGTCAGCATCAATTAATGTGTAAGGCACATGGCTCAAAAGGCAAAAAGAAAACAGTAAAAAGAAAAAAACAAATGAAATTATTAAAAATAATAATGTAAATAGTAAAATAACAGTGAAATAAAAGAACTAAGAGGTAAAAGAATATTTACAGATAGTTGTGATTGTGGCTCACATCTTCTTCTGGTTTTACGTCTAGAAACGGCTTGAACGCCCTCTATGGGTTGAGGATATGCTTCCCATCCAGTTTTCTTACAAATTGGCAAATAAGGTCGTTTATAGTCAGATTCCCAAGACTGTATCGTGCATATTCTTTTTCAAGTAATGGCCATAACTGGAGAATTGCTCTTTGTACATATCCACTAGGATGCGTTTCAAGAGACAAAGGGATATTATCCAATGACTCTTTATTCAAGCCATCCCTAATGAATTGAATCTTATCTTCTCTGTTATCAGACACCATTCCTAAAGAACATGGTTTTTTATTGCATATCGTTCTGGCACATTTATGACAAGCAACAAAAAGTTTTCAAGCTCGTCATTTTCTCGCATAATTTCCTTTACCACAACCAGGAATGTATGCAACAAATTTAGGAGGTAACTCACCTGCTAAGCGAACTTTTGCCTCGATTAACTAACAGATGTCAGCAGGGATGTTATTTTTCATAAGCAATTGCATGCGTTCGGACTGGGGTTTATAAATTAAAAAGAGGGCATTCTGAGAAAGTGAAGAGAATTATTGGTGAAGTTTTTCTAAAATCTCGTCTTTGTCCATACCTTCATCTCAGAATATCAGTTATTGTGAGAAACTGAAGTAACCGACTTGATTGTCACGGAGTACCGTTATCCTTCACTTGACTAGGGTTACAAACTTAAACACACAAAATAAACTAAAACACACAACAGGAAAACAAATTAAAACACACAAAACAAACTAAAATCGTCCTCTTATTAAATTTACCTCAAGCTCTAATTGGGTGTTGTAGACGCCTCTCTCAATTTCTTTAAGATCTCTTTCTAAATTCTCAACATGGGCTACTAACTTTGGTGGTTGTAGCTGCCAAATACGATGTGTTTTACAAAATCGTATTTGACTTCTAAGATGAGATTGTATACGTCAAAACTGTTTAAGAATGCTAAAGAAATACTTTTTAGTTGACATATTCATGAGGAAAAATGATAAAAAGAATTAATAGTTAAATAAACAAACTTTACACAAACATAATTAAAAACAAAAAGAAAAATTTAAATCACCGAAAGGAAACAAAAAGAAAAAAAATATCAGGTCACTTCAATATTTTGTGCTGTTTCTTTACATGGTTGGTATTGTGATATGACTTTACTTTTCTGACCATTAACTTTAAAAATTACATTGTTCCTTGGATTTTTAAATTTAATGGCTCCATGTGAAAAAATATTATGATCAGTAGATAGACCAGACCCTCGAGAGCGTAACTTACTTTCTAACCTGGTGTGAAAGATTTTCTAATGCTCCGCTTGTCACAGAGGATTTTCATTCGCTTTCTGTAGTCCTTAGCATTTTTGTCATTACAAATCTCCTCTGGTTTTACCAATTGTATCCTCCTTTTTTAATAAAAAATGGGGTCAATGATGTCTGTATTTTTTTATTTGTCATCATGAGAGGATAAGATGATTTCTAGCAATGTTTTTTCTTCTCCCAAGAATGTAGAATTCAGAGGGTCAAGTGAAGGTTTGAACTCAATCTTTGGTGGTGATTCTGATGATGGGATGATATTTTCTTTTAATGGTGCCAATTGCTCTATTCTTGTCTTCCATTTATTAATGTCCATGCATGGCGATGAATCCAATAAGGCATCAACGTCATCAATCGATCTGTCAATATTAAAATCTAAAGCAAAGTGAGTTAAACATGTCAGTAAAAGGTCATCACTAAGGTTTAAAGGAAATATATGATCAACCAATTCATCAATTAAATCCACATCTACAATTTCATCATTTGTACTGTGAGGTTGTTTGGCAATATTGAAAATATTTAGTTCCATGGTCATATTGTCAAATGACAACTGCATATTTCCAGTCCTGCATTAAATACGAGCATCTGTAGTTGCCAAAAATAGACGACCCAAGATAATAGGGATGTGCTTCCTTAAATCCTGCACTGGTTGAGTGTCAATTACAATGAAATTAATAGGAAAATAAAACTTATCTACCTGGATAAGCACATCTTCCACAATACCATGAGATATTTTTATGGATCGATCTGCAAGCTGTAACACTATTGGAGTTGGGTGTAATTCGCCTGGTCTAAGTTCACAAATATAGAGTAAGGCAATAGATTTACACTAGCTCCTAAATCTAACAAAGCATTCTCAATTGTATAGTTCCCTATACTACATGAGATAGTGGGGGAGCCTGATCTTTACATTTTAGAGGCATTTTATGTTGAAGTATAGAACTAATATTTTTTGTTAAAAAGGCTTTTTTCTGAACATGAATATTTTTCTTTTTAGTATAAAGGTTTTTAAGAAACTTGGCATATGATAGCACTTGTTTTATAACTTCAAGTAAAGGGATGTTAACACTTACCTGTTTGAAGATTTCAAAAATCTCACCTATGGATTTTCCTTTCTTCCCTTTAACTAACCTCTGGGGAAATGGAGCTTTAAGAATATACTCTCGTGGGTTGGTTTCCTCTTTCTCCTCTGATGATGAGTCTTTAGTATTTATAGGTACAATTTGAGTTGTTTTGGTCACTGGTAGCTCCACTTTATTGTCAACTTCTTTTTCTTTTCACAAAGTCATGATAGCTTTGACCTCTCTATGTTGCTAAGATAAACTGGTACTTGTCTCATGCACTCCTTTAGGTTTTGGCAATGGTTGACTTGAGAATTTTTCTTTCTCAACAGTCATTGATAAGGTTTGAATTGAAGAGGCAAGTTGGACTACCATTTTCTCAAGGTTAGAAATTGATTGGGCCTGTGAGTTGAAGCCTGCTCTCATCTCATTTCGTAGTTCATCAATGGTGTGGTTCTGCTGTTCGATCTTAGAGTTAGTAAGATTTTTTACATTTTGGAATATATCCTCTCATGGTTTAGGTTGAGAATGGTTTGAATTCTAATTGTATGGTCTAAATGGTGGTTGAGAGGCTTGAAAAATTTGAGAAACTAGTTGCATTGGTGGAGGTGGAGCTGATGGTCCATTTTTTTGGAATCCTTGAGACCATGAAAAATTAGAGTGGTCTCTTTATGCAGGGTTATATGTGTTGGAGTAAAGATTGTAGTTTGGTGGTTTTCTCATGACACCTATGGCATTGGCTTGATCTAAATATGAGTCATGGTCATGTGGTTCTGTTGTTTTAGCAGTCGTCAAAGATGCTATTTGTCGATCAACACCTTCGACCATCTCTTTGACTTCTTTAATTCCTAAGGTTGACTCGCCAATGTTAGCCTTATTCATTCCCTTAATTTTCCTGGTATTTCTGAGTGATCGACTCCGTTGTTGGGAATTATCCGATTGCCGCTGGAAGAATTCTCAAATCTCTTATGCGCTTTTGGATATTAGCTCTCCTCCACTGGTTGCTATTAGTCATTCTTGCATATGTGGCAATAATCCCTCCAAAACGTATTGGCATTGGTGCCATTTCTCATACCCATGATGTGGACACTTCAAGAGTAGCCCATTAAATCGCTCCCATGCTTCGAAAAACTACTCCTCGTCTCTTTGGGTAAACTCTGAAATTTTCCTGCGAATAGCATTAATTTTATAAATTGGGAAATATTTATTTAAAAATTTAGTTACCATTTGTTCCCATGATACAATGCTATTAGCAAGTAATGTATTAAACCATGAACGAGCCCTATCTTTTAATGAAAATGGGAATAATCTAAGTTTAACATCATCATCTGAAAAATTTTCGTATTTAAAAGTTTGACAAATAGCATGAAAATCATTTAGATGATTATATGGATCCTCATTTTTTAGGCCATAGAATGTGGGGAGACAATTTAGCACACTAGGTTTTAATTCAAAACACATAGCAGTTACATTTGGGTACCTTATACATGATGTGTTCAAATTAACTAAGGGACTAAAATAATCCTTAAATGGCCTCTCTTGTGGTTCTGGTCGCTGATTTTGCAAATCCATTTCAAATTTCTTTTTAAAAATAATGTGTTTGTGCATACAAAGTATTTTTTTCAATTCAAGATCTAAAGGTTTAAAATTAGGTGATAATAACCTTCAACCATGCATGCAAAGTATAAAATAAATAAAAATAAAACAAATAAAAATAAAACAAATAAAAATAAAGAGGAGAGAGAAATTACGATACTAACAACGAGAGAAATTACAATACTAACCTTGTGACATTGTTACAATCTTAATATGAAAACACATTCAATAGCTATAATAAAAAGAAATTACATGAAATAAATATTAACTAAAATTAAAATAAATAACAAAGAAAGATAACAAGATAAATTAAAAAAAGAAATTACAGAGAAAAATAACATGGAAATTAAATTATACAAATTTAAAGAAGAGAGAAAGAAATAAAATTCTAATCTAATTTCTTTTTTTTAATGAGAAAAAAATTACAAGAAAACAATATATAAAAAAATAAATATTAAAAAACGAATTAAAATACTTACCTCCCCGGCAACGGTGCCAAAAACTTATTATGCAAATTTTATTGAACTCGCAAGCGCATGAATCTATTGTAGAATAAATTAACGGTGACGAGTGTCGATCCCACGAGGACGTTGATTTTAATTATGTGCAGAATTAATTTTTTAAGTGAGTAATTAAATTATAGTAAATTTATCTTAAATTTTGAATTAAAATGGCAGGAATAAATAAAAATATAACTGTAATAACAAAGTACTTAGGTATCTGGATCTGCATCAACATACTCCATGAACTAAATATTCCATATTAATGTCAATTAAATCATAAAGGGAGATTCCACACCTCATGAACCACACTCAAATAAATATGGTGCTAAGAACTTATCGTGCCAAATAATAATAACCTTATACTAGGATCTCAGTTTAATCAGGGTGGTATCTAGACAAAACTATTATTATTTGTTGACGAAAAGTCAAAACAACCACAAATATTAGAGGGAAAGAGAAAGTAAATTTACTAAATTAAGCTCATAGGACATGTTGAGACTTTACTTTCAACCCAAGCTTAAAAGAAAATTAGCTACTCATTTTTTAACTAGGGGTAAAATGAGAATTTATTAAAAATACATAGAAAATACAAGAAGGAGAAGGAATTATAAAAATTTAAGCTTAAAAATGAATTCAAGGATATCAAATTAAGGGAGGAGAGCCTCTTTTTTATAGATACATTGAGTGAATCGTGACCATCAGATTAAAAACAGTTTGGACGCATAGGATTGCACCACGTCATCAGTCAACAGTCAACAGTCAATGTTTAAATAGTAACGCAATTTTAGCCGCAATTTGCACAGTAATATTATTTACACAGTAACGCAGATTGAATAGTAAATAAAATGTGTGAACAATTTAGCCCAATAAGATGGTGACACATCATCGGTCAATGCCACATCATTGGTCAACACCGCATAAGTAGTCAATACCACATAGGTAGATGCCACGTCATCGGTCAATGCCACGTCTTCAGTCCGTATACATGAATAGTGCCGTGAACAGTACCGTGAACAGTACCATATGTGTGAACAATACCGTATATGTGAACAGTGACATTTTTCCTTTTATATTCCTCCTAAAGTTTTCGATCGTCCTAAGTCCAAATATGACGTCCGTTTTACTGTCTAATCACTCGTTCATTATGAAACGCTCGTGATGCCCCTAAAATATATAAAATACATAATTATAATAAAACACACATAATTAAATAATAAAATACTTAAATAAATAAAAGTAACAATATTAGTGAGACTTGAAGTGTAAAATGATGATTTTCTCCTTTATAAATATATACTTTCTAACACTCAATAATAAGCACTTGTCCCACTGCCTATCTCATAAGTTAGTGAACAAGAAGTAGATAAGTATGGGAGACAGATGTCTGTTTCACTATCTGTCTCACATAACCGTTCTGTATTTAAAATTGTCCTACTGTCTGTCTCACATAACCGTTCTGTATTTATGTGAGATAGGTGTCTATCCCACTATCTGTCTCACTAAATTTTAGATATTTTCGTAAGTCATAATCTAAATTACATGTCCGTTTTGGGCGTATAATATACCGTTTCCAAGCTTGCGATGAGATAAATCAACTGTAATATTATATACTCCACTCTATGATATGTTCGAACAAAAAATTTACTTAAATAAAAACTATTGCATTTATGCACATAATCACAAAATGTTCGACATCTATATAAATGTTATGCATATTCACTTAATCATATTTTATAAAATGTAATCTTATTTCTTTTATTCTTTTAATATTTTTTTAGGTTTAATGGATTTAGTTCTGCATCAAATGTTACGATGGATATTGGGAGATATTGACAGATGCCAAGAATACAACTTTTTTTGTTTGAAAAGATTGTACATTTGATCAATTTTTAGCAAGAGTATATGAGATTTTACAAATAAATCTTAATGAATATAGTATAATAATAAAGACAACTTTAAGGTCTAGTAACATCATTTATCGTGCATGTTCACTGCTTATAGATATATTTAATAATTAAATGGTTAAGGTTGTACCGCACATGGTGTCTAATGTGATCAACTATGGATGCATTCCTATATTTATCACCATATCTCCTTGAGTTCCAGCAGAAGATCCTGAGCCACTTGTAGAAACTGAAACTTCATTTATAGTAAATAACTCTTTTCCTGATATTGAAGAAGAGATGATGCCACCACTGATGTCATTATAGTAACGTTATTCTCTACTCTATGAAAACAATGACACCATTTATGAAAACACATTACATTAGCGGATGTCAAAAAAGAGGTCTTACCAATAGTGCGACCATTAGAGAGACATTACTCTCCATACCACAATAAAAATTCCTGCATCAATGATAGTCTTGTTGATGACACCATCAATGCAGAAGTTGATAATGCTTATTTAGAGTCGTAAAATAGCATGCACAAAATGAACTTCAATAGTGAATTTGATGATAGAGACATTAGTCATTCTGATATTCCTATCAATAATGAGGATTAGAATCAGTATGATTAATAACAAGAAAAATCAATCTATTCCTTTAAACCCTCGTTCTAGGAGGAGGATAACAATTGATCCTTTTGTGAATCTTGCTCTAGTTTTGCCTTCAAATTTGGTTGCTTTAGATTTATTCAAAAGTTACAATTTTAGTGGTATTAGTATGGGAATGTTGTTTGCCGAAAGAATGAGTTAATATTAGAACTGCACAAAGTTACCTTACGATATAAGTTTGATTTCAAGATTATACGGTCGACAACAACACATTTTGAGACTCATTGTTCTTGAGAATCATGTAAATGGCATATTCGAACAATGAGAGCTTCATATAAGCAAAATATTCCTTGGGTTATAAAAAGAGTTGATAATATACACACTTGTTCTAATGACGTATTACCAAGTGGTCTCCGTCAAGTACGAAGTCGAGTTGTTGGTCATCTTATTGCAGATAAATTTCTCTAAGATAAATGAATATACACTCCTAATGATATTAGAGCAAACATGCAATAGGAATACAGTATCCAATTAACATATCAACAGGCCTATCCGGCTAAAGAATTTGGTCTTGAAATAGTATGAGAGAACCCTATAGAGTATGAGAGAACCCTGTAAAGTAATACAACTTACTTCTTAAGTACTCTCATGTTTTGACCAAAGCTAATGAGATTACAGTTACTTATCTCGAGATGGATGGAAATGATAATTTCTTGTACTACTTTATAGCGCTTGAATCTTCTATCAATGGTTTCATGCAGTGTATCAGGCTTGTGATTGTAATAAATGACATTTATCTAAAGGGGCTATATCGTGGAAGCATGTTCATGATAACATATCTTGATGGTAATAATCAACTATATTCATTAGCCATTGGAGTCATGTATTCAGAAAATAATGATGTTTGGAAATGGTTTAGGACGAAATTACATGGAATGATTAATAATAAGTCAGAGTTAATAATTATCTTTAATCGATGCATTGCCATAAAGAGAGATATTCTAAAAATATTTCATACTGCAGCTTATAGAATATGCTTTTACCATGTCAAAAGTAATATTAAGTCAAAATTCTGGGTGTACAAAGCTTTTTGTGATGAATTTGAACCTGCTTTTGTTAATGTAGTAAAAGTATATGGACACGAAAAATTCAAAAAATAGCTTGAAGGGTTATAGATGCTCCACTCGACTGTAACTGATTATTTAAAAAATAATGTAGGTATATGTAATTAGATAAAGTTTGAGTTTGAAGGTAGGAGGTACAATATACTTACCACTAACATCACGAAAAGTGTGAATTCTTTTATGAAAGAACCCCATAAAATTTTTATCACTCATCTTATTGATCACTTTAGACAAACTATACAACAATGGTTTTATAATAAAAAAAACATGGCTAAATCGATGAGTACTCGTCTAAGAATATAGACTGATGAGATAGTGGCTAAGAGAAGAATTTTGGTTGAAATAATGACTGTTCGACGTGTGTCTCAGCATTGATTTCATGTTTTAGGTGGTGATATTAAAGAAGGGATTGTTGACATACATAATAAGACGTACTTCGGTAGAGTATTCCAACTCGATCAACTTATCTGTGCACATGCAATTACTGGTTGTTTGACAATTCAAGTGGATTACATAAGGCTTTGCTTGAATTTTTACTCTAAGGAATCATTGGTCATGGCATATACACAACCGATAGAGCTGGTTGGCGACATGATAGATTGGAAAATTCCACTAGAAATCCGAGAAATGAAGGTTAACCTGCTATTCGAAACATTACTAGCTGGTCGTCCTTTAGAGTTCAAAATACCTTCTATTAGTGAGGATGTAAACTGGAAGACTGTGAAATGTGGGCAGTGTAATGAACTAGGTTATAACCACAAGAGATGTAAGAATCTTATTGCTTAAAATCAAAATTAGTTGTATTATTGTAATCAATTATGAATTTTGAACTATTATTTTTTGTTTGTTGTATGATTATATATAATTAAGTATTCTATTTTGCATATAAATTATATAGAATATTGTAAAATAAATCATGATTAACCACAAAATTTAAATAAAATGATATAACAAAAAATTATTTCTATTAAAGAAGTAAATACCCATACATTATTGTTTAAACAACTATTATCACTTACAGTCTAATATCGTTATTAAATATATCTATAGTAATTTTCTTCTTAAAGTATTACATGTGGCTACTATCAAAATCAAATTTGAATTTGAACATTAAATACATCGCAAATACAAACATAAAAATGTTGCAATCACCAACTCTAGCCTCTTGTTTGGCACATCCTTTATTATTCTGACTTTCTAGGAATCGGTACTCTGTACCTCATGCCGGATGTTATAAAATCCAATATCTTCTAGCCATTGAGGGAAAATGACTTTAAGTGGTCGGAATTGACTTAAGTATGTTTTGTGGTCGCGAAATGCCACCAATGAGTTATAAACCCACACTTTCTTCCTACAAAAATTCGCTTTGGCCAATATCCAATGATCACTGTCAAGATTCACAGGAATTAATACCTGCATATAAGAAATACCATGAATTTTTATATTTGGTTTATCTAAGATATTTCAAAAAAGAAAGCTTTTTGGATTATGTATTAATATTCACTACATCGACATTCGTGAACTACTTCGACATGATATCTTTTTAGCCATCAAAATAGGCATTGAAGTTGTTGTTATACTGTAATGAATAGACTTCACAGTCACCATTATTCCACAATTGTCACAAGAACACCTAGTACATATATTAAGCAATTAGTGAGACTCCGAGATATCATAAGTAACCGAATATAATATCGTTGATTATTAATTGTCTATAAACTCATTACCTAAAAGAATATATCCGTATGCGTGACACGCTGAGATAAGGCTTTTAGATACTACTGTTGCTCTTACTAATCAAGCGAAAATACACATGAATATGTTATGAAAAAATGAAAAAATATTAACGGAAGAACTAAGTATAATACAAAAGAAAAATCAACAATGCATCATTAACAAAAAACATAATAAAAATATTTACTTTATCTTCAACCCATCCTATTGAAACATTTTCTAAAAGTACTTTGAAGAACATGTGTGACTGTTAGATGGTGCAGTTTACTGTAATTTTACTAATAAATCACTGATCAAACTTCTCAAAAACGCTTGGATCTTAAAAGCCTTTAAGCAGATTTATATCCACACTCGATCTTTCATTGATTTTATGCTTCGTTATTTTAAGTGTGGTATATGGTCTGATGTTTCTTACTTTTCTTAAAATGAGGAATCAAGAAAGAACTGTTAAAGACATATGATGGTCTGTACAAACATCTAAACTTGCTTATTCTAGGAGGTACTTATGTGATAATCTGTACGCTGTCACTATTTACATTCTCAAAGAAACTATACAATGACATAAAGGCGTGATCATCAAGATTGCGAACATTAGTGTATAGTCCATGGTCGTCCACAGGCTATCAATTTACCAACATGAATATTTAAGTTAATATCGGATTTAAAATTCAAATAACACACAATTGTTTGTAATAAGAGGGGCTCACCATGTACGACTGTCTAATTGAAGAATCATCATATGAGCGTCTTAAGGAACCCTCATTGAAAGAAGCTATAAATCTCATAACCACTTCTCTATATAGTTGTTGTTCTCTTCATTTAGCCTGAAACGCTTCTCTATACTGTTGTTATTCTCTTCGTTCAATCTGAAACACTTATCTATACTATTGTTGTTTTCTTCGCTCAGCCTGAAACACTTTTCTATACTATTGTTGTTCTTTTTACTCAGCTTGAAAATCTGACCTCAGTTGATCGAGAGTACGATCAATCATGTCCAACCGTTTAATGACATAATCATAATAAAATTTTATTCTCGCCTATTATCATGAAATAAAATAATAATGAGAGAGTATTTAAATAAGTTATAAATTAGAGAATAACATGATCTTTTAAATTAGAAAGTTACCTCTGAATATTAGATGTCATCAAAATTATGGGTAGATTCATCATGTTCAGCCGCATCATTCTCATCCTTAAGGGAGACCGTTCATTTTGTTTTAAGCTCATGGTGTCGTAAGACTTTTCTTCCGTCCCTATAACACATGACGAGTTAATTGAAGGTTGATCCTGCATAAAGTAACATTAAATATAAGTAAATATTGAGTTAGAAAAATTTGAGTTTTCATTGTCTTTAAGGATACCCACATTACGAACTAAATCAGAAATATATGGCACGTAATCTTGAACACTCAACTAATATTGTAAGGCTCTTTCTTTTGTATCCGGTTTAAGGATTTGTAAAATGTTTCCCTCTTGTAAAGAATACAATATTTAAGTTAGTAAGAATCTCTAATATATTTATCTAATAAAAAGTAGTTATCATTGAAAAAATTTAATATATTACTTACAAAACAAGAGTTGTCATTGAAATGTGAACATACTTCGACATAGTTTATCAGAAAAGAAGTCTTTCGCCTCCACTACACGATGCGAGGAGTCTTTCTCTTTGTTTTAATCACCCACTTCTCAGATAATCCTTTAATAGCTTCATAAATCTACACCTACAACAAACTAAGAGTTGTTATTGAAATGTGAATATACTTTAGCATAGTTTATCATAAAAGAAGCCTTTTGTCTCCACTACACGACGCGAGGAGTCTTCCTTTTTGTTTTAACCTCCCACTCTTTAGGCAATCCTCTAATAGCTTTATAAATCCACGTCTACAACAAACTAAGATATAAAGTATCATTAGTTTTAATAATCTAAGTAATAAAAAAATCTATTAACGTTCGTTTCTCTACACACCTGTACTCCAGACATAAAGCAGTAAATATTGTATTTTTCAATTGTATGCTTCAGTTTTTCTGTGTGCTCAGTCCTAAATTAGGTAGATTTGCCATTCAATGCATTGTTAAAACTATCATATATTATTTTCCAAGACAAATGTTTGTACGAACGATTTCGAAAATGATCTATGTCATTTACCTCGTTAAGCCACAAGAAATTATTTTGACAATGATCTTTTTTATCATTTAGTACTCTATCTGCAAAGTAAAATAATACAATCTTTAACGCATCAATGTCGTCTATAACTTTAAAATCTAAGTCCATAAATATTGTGTCGAATTGTCTAATATTTATCTTACGAAACAAACCATTGAAATACTTGTTAAGTAATTGATGTAGTATTTTTTTTATTTTTCAGCACAACATCGTTATCAGAGGAAAGACTCGTCACTAAGCACCACTCTCTAATTGATAAGTGAATCAATTCCTCATCAATTTAAAACCACAATTCATTTTTCTTGTTACTTTCTTCATGGGCCACTTGCCTAAGCAACAAATTATGGATAATTACGCCGCTAAAAGGATACTTATGGTATTCTAAAAAATACCCAAATATGTTATTCTTGAACAATTTCAACTATCGTTTTGTTAATTTTTTCCGGATTGCTCTTATAACTATATTTAATTTACATATACTTATTATACTGTTAGAGAAGTGTGAGCCATAAGGTACCTTCATCATGCTCGATTTTTTAGCCAATTTGGGTGGATTATACCTTGCTACCTACAAATTTTCGTTTATCTAATGAATAATATAAAATTAAATTGTTATATTAAACAATTACTTGCGAATAAATTCATAACATTAAAAATAATAAAATAAAAAACAACTTAATATAAATAAATAATAAAATAAAAATTTTTGATACAAAATTGTTGCATTAGGAGACGCATCTCCTAATGCAACAAGCGTGGCCTGTCACCCGCAGTCCACACATGCAAGCTGCACAACAAACGCCAAATTTATTGTTCACATCATTTCAACAACAAAAAAATGCACATACCTCAACAAACCACCTATCACACTTTTATTGTGCAAAAACTTAGCATTAACTTTCTAAGAAAAATTTAATCAAATACATAATATACGATATTTATAACACACCATTCTCACTAAATTTCATTTTATTATGCAACTTTAACAACCTATATCTAAATTTTAATTTTATTATATAATTTTTGGAACCTATAATCACTAAAATTCTAATCAAATTTACTAAAATCATTAAAATTTTTTTAAAATTTATTTACCTAGGGTTTGGATTCTGTCAAATTTTTTAAATTTATTTTGAAGATAGGTAGCTTGAGGTAGAGTTGGTTTCACTGTCGCCATTGATGTCGTCGTTGTCAGTGCTAGTTGCCAATCGCCAATCGCCGATCGCCGTAAGCGTTGGGATTGAAATGTGGCTAGAGATGGTTTGTAGTGAGAAAATGAGAAGGATAGTTTAAGTCAAAAATTTATTTTTTAGCTAATTATGATAAAAAAATTAAAAGGATTAACTTTAAAAAATATAAAAATTTTTTAGTTATTCTTATAAATTTCCCAATTTTTTGAGTTTTCGGTTTTCCCTTCTAATCAGGAATCGTGGCTAATTTTAATATATTAGCTACGTGTCAGTAGCACAAGACTGCTTACTTGGAACACACCACGCCGGCGGTCCAATCCTGAGTGAAACTGTTTAATGCCTATTTCTTAGTCTTGTCTACTACTGCTTGACGTCGCTGAAAATACTCCAACCATCAAATGCTTTCTCAATTCTACCCTCGCCTTACCCAAAAAAAAAACTTAAAAAGTCATCACAGCGGGATATTTAAGTAACTTCAGTCACAGAACAATAAGCCTTGTGGTTCGCCGGCCGTGCGTATCCATCTATATCTACTTTGCCGCTACTTTCAAATGTTTGTTTTCTTCTCATCCATTTTCAACTAAGCAAAACCTGAAAAAATTTCTGGATCCGAATTCCGAAAGCACCCCCAACCAATATGAAGAATGTTAATGATTTAACGTTTACAGATCAATCTCTCAAGACAAGAAGATCAAAATCAAGAGAAGTAAGTTCGAGATTCCTGTCTGCAAACTCAACACCAATCCAGTCTCCAAAACAAGCTCACTCTCCACATCCACATCGCGCCAGCACAAAACCATCAACAACTCCAACCGATACCGGAAGGCATCGTAGCCTTGATCAAGACTCCTCCTCATCCTCATCATCAGGTTTCATTCGAGGCCTTTGGCCTTCTTCCACTACTTCTTCTTCATCACCATCAAAGAAGAACTTTGGTAGTACCCTCGCCGACCATCTTGGAAATGAGAGATTAAAAGACTATCTTGACCATAAAAAATTATCGGGTAATAATAATATCTTCTCTCTTGATAGGCAAAGAAGTTGCAGTGAGTTTAATAGGTTCGAGAATGAGACAGAGAAACAAAGTGCAAGAGAAAATCATAGACCGATTGTTGGAGGTTCCATGAGGTATACAGGAAAGTTCAAGTTTTCAGGAAAATCATCATCATCATCATCATCATCTTCTTCTTCTTCTTCTTCTTCTTCTTCTTCGCTTTCAGGCTCAGGTAATATTATTCCTGGAAGATTATCTGTCGATGAAAATGCCCTTTACAGTAAATCAAATCGAGGACCAAGAGACTCTTTCCTTGACAATCTTGGGTCAGATTCTGAATGTAGCCACAAATATTCAACCACGGATTGTAACTCTCCGTGGATCAGTACTAAAGATTCCTCAAAATCCGGTCTTCAAGTTCCATCAAAATACATGCAGGATATTTGTAATGTATCTACTAGGCCTACAAGAATGGATTCAGACTCCAACATTCAGAATCCGCTCTCATTAGATAGGTCTCCGAGAATGAAAATGCCAACGATCAAGAACGCAATTAAGAGGGCTAATTCACTAACAGGCTACGCAAGTGCAACATCACAGTGGGCCCTGTCACCGGGGCGGTCAGGTTCCCCTCCTATATCCGTAGAAAGCAAGCAAAGACCTATGTCTTTTTCGAGTTTGAGGCCGCCTAGTAGTCCTTGCAGGGCCAAGGGTGTGGAGAAATTGCTGAATTTGGGGTTGGATTTGTTCAAGAGTAAGAAAAGCTCATCGTCGCCAACGCGATCAGGAGATGTGGAGACTGTTCATCAGCTGAGATTGTTTCATAATCGATTGTTCCAGTGGCGGTTTGCAAATGCTAGGGCTGATGCTGCCAATAGGAATATTACTAATCAATTGGAGGTATCGATCTGATTAACTTTTTAAGTCTTGTTGAGTATTCTCTCTCTATATATATAAAATGATTAAACCACATAATTTTATATAGCATTGAAATCTCATTCTATTTATTCAACTACATAGTAGTTTAGAAACGTGTCTACTGAAAAAAATAGGAGTGCAGGTACCTAAAACTTTGTATTACAAAGATACAAATTTTGAATGTTTAATCCTAGATTCCGAGTAAAGCAACATCAATTTAAAAGGGTAGTATAATATTTAGGTCGGCAAATTCCGTTTGGTGCCGACATGAGGTTTTAACCTTTTTAGTATTGTTTGAGCTTAATGTAGCTCCACTGTAGATTTATTAATTTTTTTTTAACCAAAATAGTATTCAGTTTGACAAGTCGCCTATAAAATACATTAACATGCCCAGATAATAGGCATAAAAGAACACACTGAATTGATGCAATCCATTTTTACCTTTAGTGTAGAAGTAGAAAATAAACTTAATTTTATTACAATAGAAGCCCACCCATTCATATCACAAATCTTTTAGATAAATTTCTTAAAGAATTAGAAATCTTAGTATATTAGCATAAGTGATTTGATCGAAACTCTGATTTGATATATTAGATATATGAACCATCATATTAGACAATCGAATTGGGATGCCCTGCACATGGCATATCTCTTGAGAGGTTTGAAGCTTCAGACTGATAGGCGTATTCAATACCCTTCCGCGAATTTTTCAGGTTGTGATTAACAATTCACTATAATTCTCTAAAATGAAAATTAAAATTAAAAAACACACAAATCGGATCAGATTTAGTAGTTTTTGCATACTGCTAAAAGCATTAGAATGAGTTTACATTGTTCATAATCAGATAATCAGCTTACGGAGTTATGAAACTATTATATCAGTCGATTTCTTCTGTACGTAACTCTCTGCAATGATTTTGCAGAATATTTTATTGTGTGCCCGGGGAAGTCTCAAGAAGTTGCAAGATTCAGTGATACATAAGAAATTACAGCTTGAGAAGGAAAAGCTTCAAATGAGGCTGTATTTTATACTTAAGTCTCAAGTGAGTTGTAACTTCACAAATGCTATCTTGTGCTCATTTAGTTTTTTCTTATTCTAAATGATCGAATTCAAACATCAATATATGATTATATGTATGTGTAGCTTAAACCACTAGAATACTGGGGAGACATGGAAAGACAACACCGAGCAGCTGTTTCCATGACCGAAGAATGTTTGCACTCTCTCGTTTGCAGGGTGCCTGTTGTTGAAGGAGCAAAGGTGCGTACGTAAAACTCAAACTCGCAAAAAGTGTTTTTTGAATTGTTCATTTTGCTAACTAAAAAGTAGTTTTGACTAATGAAACCAAGCTTGTAGTTGGATTCACAAGCAGCTACCCTTGCTCTTCGTCATGCTTCTGATGTCGCAGCTTCGATCAAGTCAATGCTATCCAGCTTTTCACCATCGGTAAGCAGTTCTGTATCCATGCTGAACCAATACTCAGGCCTTGTGATTGTGATACGAACTTAACTTCCAATTTATTTGTCGGCAGGCTGAAGAGACCGTGTTGGTACTTTCAGAATTAGCAAAGACTGTTGCACAAGAGAAATTGCTCATGGAGGAATTTCTTGAACTTTCTAGGACCTTAGCCTTGTTAGAGGTAAGAATTAGCAAAGACTGTTGCACAAGAGAAATTGCTCGCGGAGGAATTTCTTGAACTTTCTAGGACCTTAGCCTTGTTGGAGGTAAAACAAACAGAATGTTGAGTAACTTCTAAAAGATTATGTTTCAAATATTAATTCTCTCTACACATAAAAATCTTTAAAATATATATATAGATGTTTGATCTTTCAATTTCATCTTTCAGCAAAGAACCTATGTTTGTATGCAACTTCTTAAATTGGTTGGAATCTTTTAGGATAATTTCCTCTTAATTTTTTGTCCACAGGTTCAAGAGAGGAGTTTAAAATGTTACATTATTCAATTGATAGCATGGCAAAAACTGCAGCAGGTGCAAGAAAAACAGGATGAAGAAATCTCTTCATAATCTATTTCATGTGTTTAGAACAAGAATTTTGAACGATAGATGGAAATATTCAGAAGCTGACATTCGATATACTAGGACTTGATGAACATGTAATCTAGTTTTGATCTTCATCATCATCATTATCATCACTTGTAATCCCCAATATCATGGTTTCTCAAATATCTTTGAAAGAAAGTTTGTTGAGCGCCACTTTTATCATAGTGTAATTAAATGGATTGAATCCGACACTCAGACATTCAAGATCGTGCTGTCAATTCAACCTTCAAGTATCTGAATGCAGGTTATTACTTTGTTTAAGAACAATTCCAAGTATCTTCAAAGGTGCTTTGCTGTTCGAGGACACAGCTATAAGATACAGGGCACGTCGTCATTAAGCTCCCAAAAAAAAAAAGAACTTTTTTCCTTTAACACGTTAACTTGTATGACAGCCAGCATAAATTAAATTGTGTAAATCAGAAAATGGGTTTCAAATTGTACAATAAAATGGTCTTATTAAGAATGACATAAGACCTGGTCAAATCCAGTTCCAAATATTTTCTGAAGCATAAGCTGCCATGTGGCAAAATTATCTCCTACTTTAACGACCGTCCTTTGATTAATTTGGCTGGCCACAGAGAATTAATCACTCCAAGCCTCTGACTGGTCCAAGCCCTCAATTATTCTCATGACTACCTACCCCAACGTCAACCCATTGCTTCTCTCGATGAAGTTTTTGCTTCTGGCACCTTCTCTAGCTCTTCCTCCAAATTTTAATGGAAAATTACCAAACAATCCATTAGTATATAATCTTGGAAAAGAAGAAACAAAAAAACTTGAAAGAAAACAAAAAGTTCATTCAATTCGGGGGATTTTGATTCCCCTGAACACCCGTTTGTTCGTCAAATAATAAATTTAACCCAAAAAAGGTGAAAAGAAGAGAAAGTCTGCCAAAATGAACGACCTCATTTCGAACTCATTCAAGAGATACTCCAATGTCGACTTGGAGGCCGGCAGGGAGATTAGAAAAGAAACGGAAAATCTGGACAAGTTCTTCGAGGACGTGGAGAATGTGAAAGAGGACATGAAAGTGGTCGAGAAGCTGTACAAAAGGTTACAGGAATCAAATGAAGAGACCAAAGTTGCCCACAACGCCAAAACCGTGAAGCAGATTCGAGCCAGAATGGATTCCGACGTTGAGCAAGTCCTGAAACGGGTCAAAGTTATAAAGGGAAAGCTTGAGGCTCTTGAAAAGTCCAATGCAGCTAACAGAAAAGTTCCAGGGTGCGGCCCAGGATCATCTGTGGACAGAACCAGGACTTCGGTTGTTGCTGGTTTGGGAAAGAAACTGAAGGACACCATGGATGATTTTCAGCATCTGAGGGCTAAAATGACAGCTGAGTATAAGGAAACAATTGAGAGAAGGTATTTTACAGTAACGGGGCAGCAAGCAGATGAACAAATGATTGAGAATTTGATATCCAGTGGGGAGAGTGAGAACTTCCTTCAAAAGGCAATTCAAGAACAGGGAAGAGGGCAGATTATGGACACAATATCTGAGATACAAGAGAGGCATGATGCTGTGAAGGAGATTGAGAAGAATTTGCTTGAGCTTCATCAGGTCTTCTTGGACATGTTTGCATTGGTGGAGGCACAAGGGCACCAGCTGAATGATATCGAGAGCCACGTGGCGCATGCTAATTCGTTTGTGAGGAGAGGAACTGAGCAGCTGGAGCTAGCTAGGGAAAGCCAGAAGGACTCCAGGAAATGGACTTGTATTGCCATATTGCTTGGCATTGTTCTCATTATTGTTTTTCTTTTTCCTCTTATATCAACTCTCATTGTTTATAGTCCTCAGTGATTTTTTTTTTTTTTTTTTTGGAAATGGAAATTGCCCATGTCCATTTGAATCTCGTTTGTTTTCATCATTTCAAATTCTTTTGGCAATATTGCTTCTTAACGAAGGCTTGTTCTCTTGTTGAAACCATGTTGTAATTTAGAAAATTGTTGCTAGAAAACAACAGTTTTGTTGTTATTCATTTCAAATAATTAATTTCCGAGTGTATGATCAAGTTTTTTTTTTCCCCGGCTTGGAAAGTAAAAACTCAATATTCATAGGTTAATTTCTGAACTAACTCAATTTTCTCTTTTCTTTTTATTTTTTTTTTAAGTTGTTATTGTTGTTTTTGTGCTGCTATTGTTGGTGCTGCCCCAAATGGACTTGCGGTGCTATCCAATAATAGGGAAGCTAGCAAAAAAAATTTTTAGTAGGTTTTCTCTAATTTAATATTTTTTATTATACGATATAAATTTATAAAATACATATGCCATTTACTTTTTTTTTAATTTCTTAATTATTTTTTATGTCAATTTTGAATACTTAAATTTGGCTAGAGAGACATAAAAATAGTAGAGGTTGAAATTAAAAGTGAAATGAACTTGGATAAGAATTTAACGATAGTTGAAGAGGCGATATAAGTATTTAAAAAAATTATATGAGTTTTAATGAGGATAATTTTGTAATTAACTTTTTTTGGAGAGTTCTATGAACCCAGCTTTTGCCATCCAAGAAAGACCGTTGATGGTGTCTCTCAAGTGTTTGAATAAGTTATATCGTAAATAGTCATTGAATGATAGTGGTGCATTGAGATTTCAATAGCCTGGGCAAAGGTTAATTGAAAGGTTATTAGATGAAGTGTGAATGATAGTGGTGCATTGAGATTTCAATAGGCCGGGCAAGGGTTAATTGAAAGGTTATTAGATGAAGTGTGTGAAGGGGTGGATTTTTGTGATTTTATTTTAATTTTAATTTTATTTATTTATTCACTTTTAACGTTAATCTGTTGGATTAGACTAAGATAGTATTTATTTATTTTATGTGAAATTTAAATAAATTTAAATTTAATTAACGTTTTAATAAATTTTAATATAAATATTTGAATAATATATTTTTTAATATTTAAATATAAAAGAATTTTTATTTATTTTTATAAATAAAAAATTAAAAATATGATTATTTAACATTTATGTGGTTATAAGTCAAAATAAATAAAGAAATTATATCCCATAATTTAAAATATGAGTATAACTTAAATGTTATTTGTCGTTTTTATCTTTTAGTGCAATTTTACTAACTTTTTTTTTTTTTTAAATCTTATCAATGTCTAAAATTGGAAAATGAATTACGAATTGTCTAAGATCGCCAACCTAGCAAATCAAACCCCACCAACACGGCGTCGCTTACTTCAAACTCATCTGTCATCCCATTACTTAAGCTAAATATTTTTCTTATTTGCCGTTTCCCTCGAGTCGTCGACTCAACAAACCATCATCCACAGTCACCTGAAAGCTAGGAGGCATGGCTACCACCGCAGCTCGTCAAGCCACTTTAGCTCTAGCTCGAATTTCCTCCTCAAGACCATCGGCTCAAGCCGGTTCACTCATTCATAGGCGGGGTCTTGCCGGCGCTGCTGGTAATCAATTCGTTTGCATTTATTTACCTTATACATGTTCATTGTGTCTTCGTCTTACATTGCTGAATCCCGATCTAATTTACAGCGTTTCGATTCATATTTTTTTATTTTTTCTTTGTCAAATTGATTTACTGCAGATCACCATGGACCACCAAAGGTTAATTTCTGGCAAGATCCAATGAGCCCGTCTAAATGGAAGGAAGAGCATGTGAGTCCATTTTCTTTTATTTCTCATTGTCATCGATGTTTTATTAAAATTTTACTCTTTGGGCCAATTATCAATGTGTGGGCATTTGGAAGTGCTTCCGTAGAAAGCTGTTTTTGAGTAAAACCACTGAAGCATGGGAAAGATTTTCTTAAGAAGGGGCCTATCAACTGCTTTTCCAAAATGTACCTCAAGTGCTTCTCTCCACAAGCAGTTTTTCAAAGCAACTATCAAGTTCTTTTGACTTCAAAACTCACTTTCATCAATTTTAACCAAGGTCTTCAAATTGTTCATGGCAAAGCAGAAACTTATAGCTATTTGAAAGTTTTACAATGCCAAAAGTACTCTGAAAAGCAGTGTTAGCTGATGGTCTATAGAGGGGTTATGTGCTTGGTAAACAAAGTATTGACTGGATGTATGTGTGTTTTGCAGTTCGTAATAGTCTCTCTATCTGGTTGGGGTCTACTCTTCTTTGGAGGGTACAAGTTTTTTATCGGAGGCAAAGGCAAGAAGGAAGAGGTACCCCTGCCTCATTTGCAACTGTGACCATTTTCATTCTTTTGCTTGCATAATATGGCCTAAGGCACTGGATGATGTTGAGTTATTTTGTTGGTAACTTAGTACGAAACTTAATCATCTGAGACATGGATATTTTGATGAATACTGTTTTCATTATCACAAAGTAAATATATGTTATTTTATAGTGATTAAATTCCAAATGGGAGCTGGAATGCTTCGCTTCTGATTCATTCCATCAAAATGATGACATAAAATGGCGAGCGGAAGGAGAATGTTATAACCTTAGTGGAAGTCCATTTTATATCCTTCCTAAGATTATGGAGTTAAATAAGCCAGATCACTAATTTAGTGCGTTTCAAGGCATCTAGAGGAAACAATGGACTGGGTGGCCTTTTCAATTTGTGTCAGACGATGGTGCTGCACACTTTTGTAAAACCTATAGTTCTGTTCTTACACTCAATGCAGTGCTTCTCTTCTTTATTTTGGTTTGCCATTGGAAATTGGACAATCCAAATGCATTAGTTATCTAGTTAGGAAATCAGCTTGGATGGACTTAAGTTCATAAAAATAAGGGGAAATTATCAAATTGACCTACCTGACCGGCTTGTCATTTCTTTCCCATTTAGCATGGATTTGTAGCCTTTCTGATTAAATGCTAATATTTGTATTGGTCGGCGATGTGAGGGTTGCAAGTTTTCCTGATTCTTTCTTGTTTATTGACAGAAACTGGTAGAAGCGGCACATTGAGGTGTGGGGCTCTATATTGTCCCAGAATTGCTGGTAATAATGTATGGCTATTGAACATTTAACGTTTTTGGACACTATTTCTTTGTTGGCACTGCTAGCAGTGTATGATTTCTACTGGAGTTTAAATGGGCAGTTTTAAGTACAGGTTAATTGGTTTGTTCAAGACAATTAACCTATTTCATCTACTTGTGTTTTTGAAGTTATTTTGAGTTTTTGACGCACCAACTTTTTGTTCTAATAATAAGATGCCGTCTCTGAGTTCCAAATTTTGTTGATGACACAAGAAAGTGTCTGCAGTATAGGCCTTATCTGATAACACTACTTCTATAAACTGTCATGATATACATGAAATCATAAGAAACATACCAATTACCTTTGCGCTTATGTTTCCTCCGCTGCTGTGATCATATAGGCATTGATATTAAGGAAGATAGTGAGGTTGGAGAAATAGCATGGAGGAAATGTTTTCTCTAAAGTGATCATTAGTCATCAATCTCTCAGAAATAGTACTTTATCATTATTTTTTATTGCAGACTGATCACTGTCTACTGCACAGATCTTTGACAAACCGACGAACTATTTGGTTTAATCACAACAAGGTGGTTCTTGCTACCTTACGGGTTCCATGGATGAATTAAACTTTTTGTCACTAGGCGACATTCCTTTCTTTTATGTTTTAACATTCCTCATACGGTCAAAGGATTTTATTTGGTAGAAAACCAGCATATTATTTCATGAGAAACCATTAGGATTTTGGCGGCCCTGATTGGCATATGACAATTGCTTCACCAGTTCCTTTTGGTAATTATCTTGATAGTTCTCCAGTAAAATCATGTTATGGAAGTATTGCATAAAACCATTGTGTAAAATATCAAGAGAATTCAAACTTCGGCATGTGTTCATGCAGCTACGATTAACACCAGAGTGATAACAACGCGAACTGTTCTGTCTGTCTACAGCAACTAGCTAGTTTTGACATTATTGCTTGGTTGGAGTTGACAATAGGCAATTCCCCAGGTTTTAAGGAGAGGATCAAGATGGACAAAGGAACATATCTATAGTATTCTATAAGATAATGTTTCCGTAAGAAACTGATGGCTACGAGATTTTAACAAAATTATCAGAATATGTATCATTCAATAAATCAGTAGCTGGCCTATGTCGACAATAGTTTCTGTCATCCAAACTTGTAATCGGAGAATGACAAACAATATGCTGTTACGATATAAGTGCATTTTTTAAAAATTTCTAGGAGATTTACTAGATGTAAAGAGTGATATTGTTTATGCGATAATTGATTGGTTGATATATAATGTTGCCGATGTACTTCTCTCCATGGAGAAGTAGGCGTGGATGTCTACTTGGTAATTATTGCTTGCCTAATAGCATTGCCCATCAACTTGTTAAGCAAACAACAACTAATAATTGCCGCTAGCGTGCGGGACTCTTTGAGAGTAGTTCTTTGTTGGCAACCCTCGATATGGAATAATGGTATTCA
Source organism: Aegle marmelos (assembly GCA_030449875.1). NCBI lineage: Eukaryota > Viridiplantae > Streptophyta > Magnoliopsida > Sapindales > Rutaceae > Aegle > Aegle marmelos. The sequence goes on along the minus strand of JASUUL010000094.1, from coordinate 14,296,313 downwards.
GGAAGGGTCACTGTGTAAAAAAACTCGAATGGTGTAATATTAGCATCTCTATTTCAAGAGCAAAGAAGAAAAACGAAAAACGCTGTAAGTCCGCAAATCAGCTAAAAGACTAAAACTCAGACTCATCTATTTCTTCCTTGTACTCTTATTTTTCTTCTTCCAGATTGGACTTGGAAGTGGATTCCTCCACAGAACCACCAGTAGTTGATCTAGTCTCGGATTCCATCATAATCTGCAGCCTCAGTATTATCTGTCAATTGATGTTTGTCCCCGTCTTTCCCTTGTGTTGCTCTGTTTTCTTGTTCACTGTCATCCCTATTCAACTCCTGATGGATGCCTTTGGCTTCTTCTTCTGGTTGCTTATCTTCATTGGAGAACTGTTTTTCTGCATAAGTTGAAATGTTAGATGCTGCATCAACAACATTTCTATCCAGAAGCACTTCTCTGTCTGGAGCATTTTGTTGCTGCAGTTGTTGATTTGGACCAGCATTCTCATCTCTCTTTTCTATGCGTTCAGCATCTTCAGGATTCGCCTTTAGCAATTTGGCATCCGTTGTCTTGCTTAGTTCCTGCTGATTTTCACCTGTTTCCCTCCCCTCTCTTTTTCCTAGTCCCTCATTAGAAACTTGTCCCTCACTTCTGCCCCTTAGCTCTTCTTGATCAAGTCTATAAAACCTTCTGCTGCTCATGCTTGACACTCCATTGTTTTCAGAAACTCTATTTTTTGCCATGGTTCTCCATCTCCTTCCCTTTGTTCTACTCACATGACCATGCTTCCCTTTCGATCTTGTTCTAGAGTCCAGCACTTCCAACTTCATTCCACCTTTGGAAGTTGCTTGAACTTCCTGCTTCTCATCTTGTGAATTATCTGGTTTCTCTAATTCCCATTCTCCTGTAATTGTATGTTGAATATCACCTTTTACATCGATGCTGTAATCTCTTGGTTTCAAAACAGTTGCTTGATCATCAACAATTTGCTGAGTTGAATTTCCAATGTTCTTCATCTCTCCCTCACCCTTATTGATGCCTTTTCCTGGTATACCACCTTCATTTTTAAAGCCTTCATCCTGGGAAATGCCTTGCTTCCCCAAAGGTTCAGCTGTTATTTCCCTGCTAATAGTATCTCTGACACTTTTTTCACTTCTATCATCAATTCTTGCTGAATTCTCACCGTCATTGAATTTGGCAGAGTTGTGTAACCCTCCACCTGCTTCTTTACTTGAACTAGATTCTGATTTATCCTTTTCTAGCACATTTGAGGTATTAATCAAATTTACACGTGGATTTGATGGGTTATCGGTACTTACTGACCAGACTTTAACTGGATATTCAAGTTGGTGCCTCAAATCCTTAATCTCAGCGTCCTTTTGTTTCAAGATTTCTTTTAGAACAATCAATTGGGATTTTTCTTTGCTTGCATCGATCTGCTCTCTCTGCATTTTTATCTCATTCTGTTTCTCCTCCAGTGCAGACTCTAGAGCCTTCTGTTCATCTTTTAGGGACTCAATCGTAGATTGCATCTCCAGAAGCCTTCTGTCAAGCTCCATTTTCTGGGTCCTGAGGGAGTATAACTTCACTTTCATCTCTTCATTCTTCCTTTTCATTTCTTTGCCATGTTCCCTTTCCTTCTGCGTGAACGAAAAACTTAACCAGAACTTTACAACCAAATCATTATAGCTACAATTCAACCAATTAAAATAAATATTGGCTCTAGTGCATAAATTGCTATAGGGTATAATACATTGGCAGAACTCCTATTGTTCATGGCTTGATGCCTTGATCTACCAATTCTTATATTGCTTTTTTCACAGTTTAAGGCAAAGAAATTGAAGGTGTTGTTTGTTTTATTTATTTATTTTTTTAATTTACTTGGTTGGCATTGACTTGATGAGATGATTCTGAGAAACCAGATCCACCGTTTGCGTTCAACTGAGTAAATTAAATGGGTTATTCTTCTCATCAAGATTGAAAATTGAGCAATATTTCTAGATCAAACCTACACAGAAGAATCAACTCAGGGCAATCTGATACAAATTTAACAAAATGGCATTGTTTGGGCTCAATCACCTGAAATCAAACTTTGAATTCTTAATAGAATTCTATTAAAGCTTGATCAGACTCAACATAATTTTGGCAACAAAAGGACAAAATTATCCTGCTACATCAATAAGAATGAAGACAAATGTTGAAAGCCTTGCATGAAGTATCATAGGTGCCATGCAAAGAGAGTGACACGTGAAAATGAACATGCATGCATGCGAGAGAGAGATAGAGAGAGAGAGAGAGAGAGAACCTGCAAGAGAAGTTGAAGGGAAATGAGCTGAGAATCTTTCTCTTTGACAAGGAGGGTGAAAATGCGTCTCTCCCTGAGCTTGTGAAGCACCATAACACCAAGCAAGGCAGCCCCAAATGCCAAGAGCAACATTAACCCATATGGCTTTCCCGATGATGACGATCTGCTGCCATTGTTATTTGCCTTGTTATGATGAGATCCACCCATGGTCAATATCTCTTTCTTTCTCAGAAATGAAAAAAGGAACTGGGTCTCCCTCCCCCTCTATTCTCTTTCTTGTATTTGATGTATGTTGCTTTTGCTTCGGAAAGGTTTAAATGAGAATGGGGGCCGTTGCTTGCTTGTCATGTAAAAAGAACCATGCAACTACTCGCTCACTCTTACTCTCAAGACGTGTTTATAAAGGCAAAGAAGCATGGGAACTGTTTCGCCGCTGATTCTGGAGACCCATTGGCAAATTGTATAATGTGCACAGCTTTCCATGCGTTCAGTGCCCATTATGCCCATTATGCCCCTGCTTTATGATCAGGATTGAGGAAGTAATAAGAGTGAGACTATTTAGACTTAATTAAGTCACTCTTTGAAACCATCATTCAACAAATTTTTAATTACTAATCTATTTTTAAATAAAATTATATATAAGACAATAGAATTTAAACAAATTAAATAAATAAAATTATAATTTAATTACACTCATTTTTTGATCAACCATATCTACTCTTTCTAATTTGCATATAAATTCATTACTGGATCACTTCTTTTTCATGTTTCTAATTGTACATTTGATCAAAATTTAAAGTCCACACAAAATTCAGAAATAATTTTAATCAGTAAAATTATGGGTTTAAATAGCCTCACCCTTATAATAATAATGTCATTCTCACAATGTAGGAGGTAGCGACCTGTAGTTTATCACACCTACTATAATGAATGGCGTGATATTATTATAAAATTATGATGCATGAAGGTTATGTTTGGAATATTATATTAATTGTATTGTAGTATTAGACCAGTGCATTATATTAAGTTGCAATGCAATATTGTGTATTATATAAAATTATATTATTTTATAATAATATTAAAAATAAATTAAAATATTTTAAATTTATTAATATTAAGGATGGTATACTATTAAATTATTTGTATATTATAGAAATTAATATATAAAAATAATGATTCAATACTTAATTTTTAATATTAATAATTTGGGGTATAATTATTAATTTTTGAAATTAAGTACTAAATCATTATTTTTATATATTAATTTTTATAATATACAAATAATTTAATAGTATACTATCATTAATGATTAAATACTGCAAAATTATATCATTATATAATTTCTTTCTAGGCTATACAATATAGTATAATTATATATTATATAGTAAAAATATAAAATTAATAATATTATAATATAATATAGATTATATTATATTATAAAATTCTAAATTTATTTTTGTTTATTAATATCAAATATAGTTTTTAATTTAAATTTGTTTTTAAATTTTTTTATCTTAGTAAATGATAAATGGTTAAAAAATTAAAATATTTTTATTTATTTAAAATAAAATAACAAAAATGATTTTATGTAGTTAAAGTAAAATAATGTATTGTCAAGTATTTATTAAATATTTAGGTTTATTACTATCTTTTATTATTATTTAAATTAAGTTTTTATCTAAATATACATATAAATTATATTTAACAAATATACATTGACTATAATTCTTTAGATAATAAAAGTTAAATGAGTACATTTAAAATATGACTTCCAATTAATTTATTTTATACACCTTTGATTGTATTAGTCACTTTTTTAATATATAATTTATTAAAAAATATTTATTTTATACACCTTTGATTGTATTAGTCAAATTTTTAATGTGTATTTTATTAAAAATATTTATTTTAGAAATTTATTTTATGTACCTTTTTTAATGTACTACAATATAACTAGAAATGTACTATAAACATGGATGAGCATAAGAACAATATTAATATAACAAAATATAGTGTAATGCAAGCTATCAAACGAAAATGTGTTTGGGTATTTATTATATTGTATTAAATTGTATTAAATTATATTGTGTTAAGCTGTAATATGATACTATGTTTAGTGGTATTAAGGTCTGTATTATATAAGATAATATTTTTTAAAATTTAAAATTTATATTAAATCAATTGTTTAAGAATAATTTATATTTTAATTATTATTTATGTTCAATTAGAAATTTAAATGTTATAATTAAAATAAACAATTTTCACCGCCTCCAACGCTTCGCCATACTTTAGGGACTCTTGAACTATATTTTACTACTATTAGAATATTTATTGTCAGGCCTACAAATGGGGTAATTATTACCGAAGGAATTCTCAATCACCGTAAATTTACGGTCAAATTTCACTTTTTAAATTTTGTACCATAAATATATGATAAATGGAAACTCTCTTACCACTGATAGCGACGCCATTAATTATTCTCAACAATAAAAATTTTAATTATACCAAATTTTAATGCAAAATATACTGTCATACAATGGCCATCGCGGTAGGCTGTCCTTGAACTGTTGCCGGCAGTTCATTAGCACTAGTGGTAGAATATTTATTTATTTAATAATATATATAATATAATATAATTTTAATTATTTCAATTAAAGGAAAATAATTGATGTGAATAGTATAGCATTATTGAATTGCTGCCGGCAGTTCATTAGCACTAGTGGTAGAATATCTATTATTTATTTATTTATTTAATAATATATAATTTAATTTGACTTTAACTATTTTAATTAAAAAAACTAATGTGAACAATGTAGCATTGAACAAACCCAAGAGGAAGTTTAATTTGTTTAATGCTACAATATTTGTGTTATGGTGTATTGTAATTTTACCAAATACGGGATTGTCTTGTATTAACTAATACAATTCTTTATAATATAGTATATCAAACACACCTTAAATAATTATTTATTTGATAATTTTACTATGGCATAGTGAATTATATGAAAGCAAAAAGCTCTATGGATATCATATAAGTTGAAATACAAACTTCACGTCGTTATTTTTTTATATATGAAAAGATTTAAGTAGAATGAAAAGTCTTTAATCTTATATTTAAAAAATTAATATTCTCTAAAGAACACATTTATTTCATTTGGAAAAAGGATTGCCAAATGCATAATCAAGTCATAAAAAAAAATTAAGAAGCCTTTTTAAGGAGAAAAAAAATTATGTGCTTGTTTAATGTTAATTTGATCAAGGATGCCATTAATTGGTAACACGGTGTAGAAGTATGATGAAGACATTTATATCTTACGATATCTCACATTGAAGGATACAGCACAGATACCGCAAACTGAAGGGTCTAAATTTATCGCCATCAAACAAGGTCATGCCCAATTTCACAGTCCAAAGGCAAAAGCATGTGCTGGCTGTAGACACGTGTCACTTTTGATGATAAAACTTCACCCCAGGGCCATGGCTTCGGACGGTTTCTTTTACTGCAGTCAAAATTAAATTTGACTAATAAGAAGAAGGTAAAAGTGCGTTTGATTTTGTTTTTGTCTTGTAATTTTTCGTTTTGTGAGAATTTGAAAGCGTAAAATTTGTTTGGTTTCTTGTGAAAGTGTAAAATTTATTTGGTTAACTTGTATTTAAATAAATAATATTTAATTCCAATTGAGAATGATTTGTTCTCATTTTTCAACTTCATGAAAAAAAAAAGTTGAGAACGAGGAATTAATGTTTTTCAATTTTCATTCTTCAAATAAATCTTGCAACTCATACTTACACGATAAAAAGGCAAAAATCACATCACTTGTAATGTGAACCCCATGGCCAAGATTTACTTTATAATACAATTTTATTGTTCGTTTAATCACTTTAATTATTTTTTTTCCTATAATGATAATGTATTATTTTAATAAATTTTAAAAAATTTTAATATTCTCTAAAACATAAATTTTATCCCATTTTACTAAATAAAAATTTACAATTACAAAAAAATAGATAAAATATATTATGACTAAAAAAGTTTTAATTTTAGTATAATATATTGTTTTCACCCTCACTCATTGTCTTCACCTTTTCAAACAAAGAAGTAAATGTATTTTCACCTTTTTATTTTTAAATATTATTTTAGAAACAATCAACCAAAATAAATTTTTATTTTCACTAAAAATTAAACATAAAAACACCATTTGAAAAATAATACCAAAGTACTCTAATTTATTTATTTTTTTAAATGACAGCGTTGGAATTGCCAATTGATTTTTTTAATGAAAGATTTAAATAATTTTATAATTTTTATTAAGAAATATTCTAGGATATATTGATTATAATATTTATGACGTAGACATTAGTTGATCTCATTTTTTTTTTATTAGTGTTCAATAAACTTATATACTTGATAAATCTACTTTCAAAATTTAAAAATTTATGTTTTACTCTATAAACCCATTAAGCTGTTCAAGATAACCTTACAAAATATTTTTTTTACAATTTTTTTTTCCAGTTTTCATCCATTAACTTCTTCTAGTTTTATGACTTTATGCAAATTCTCCCTTCTTGCAGTAGTTTACTCCAATTTTATTTCTATTCCAAAACAAAAATCTCGTAGCTTGTTAGCATGAAACGCTATTAAAAAAAATCTTCAACCTCTGCCGAAAGGTACGCGTATTTGAATTATTCTAAAAAACAAATTCAATCACTCCACAAACTGGTTAGTTTTAAGAACTGTGAATCCAGGGAAAATATACATGTGTTGGCAATTGAATGTAATTTTGTTTTACTTTATAGAAATCGTAAAATACTTCTTCGTAGTTGATGATGGTGCTCAAGCACGCTTTGTAAATCTTCGAAAATATCTAAAACATCTTTTCGATGGTAAAATCTTGTATTTTAAAGAGGGATTTGAATAAATTCGTCTTCCCTTATTCTGGTTGTTAACCTGGAACATAAGAATTTCGTTCAGTTATAATTTCTTGTCTAAAAGTGTAATTTACTTTCGAGGTAATTTAGTAATAAAAAATTAAAAAAATGACTTTAATGATCATTTTATTGAGTTTAAATGATCGCGCCTTTATTATTATTTTTAAATTGTAATAATCTACATATATATTAGGTTTGTCGGATATCGATATGCTAGTTCGAAAATTAATAAAATTCTTTAAATAATATTTTTATTTTTAAGAGTTATATAAATAAAAAAAATTTTAATAATTTATAAATGACATTTATCCTTTCATCTTTTTGGAGAAGAAAATAATTAATTGCTGAACTTATTAAAAAAACCCATACCATGTTAAGATTTGTTTTTTTTCTTTTTTAGAATTTTAAAAGAAGCGGAGGGCCGGCGGTGATGGAGATGATAAATAAACGAAAAGATAAGAAAGGGGTTCGTAACCGTCACAAAAACAATCCTCAACGGCCCAGCCATTGCATATCTTCTCAGCGACTTTTTCACAAATAGGTGCTACACATCTCTCCGTTTTACACTACGAAAGTGGAAATCAATCGTAAACCTAAACAAATATAACAAGCAAGCAAAATAGGTTCTCAGTTGTTTGTTTTCCCTCTAGCACGGTATATATATATATATAATTTTTTTTAAAAATATAAATGGACTCGCAAAATCAGTCAAACAATTCTAATTCAATTGAAGACATCTTCGACTCTTCACTGAATCTAGAGCAGACACATCTCAAAGAAGGCTATGACGAAGGCTATGCTCACGGCCTTGCAACCGGAAAAGAAGAGGCCAAGGATGTAGGCTTGAAACACGGTTTTGAAACTGGCCAGGAACTAGGCTTTTACAAGGGCTGTGTCGATGTGTGGAACTCGGCTATTCGGATCGCTCCGACCCGGTTCTCGGTTCGGGTCCGTAACGGTATCAAGCAAATGGACGAGTTGATTGAGAAGTACCCAGTTAACGATCCGGAGAATGAGAGTGTTCAAGAGATAATGGATGCTTTGAGGCTCAAATTTAGAATTATTCGGGCTGCTTTAGGTATGAAACTGGAGTATGATGGGTACCCTAAACCCAAAGAGATTGAGTTTTGAGTCGAAAGCCGGTCTTTTTATGTACTGGGTATCGGATAATCTTAGTGATAATGTACGCATAGTTAGATTAACCCTTTTTCCCCTTTTTTCCTTGGATAATTTGATATGATATAACTATCTTGCGTTTTAATCTCAAGTATTTGCTTAATTAGTTTGTATTGTATTATTTTTTGGTGAGTACTATGGATTGCCTTGAAGGTTGAAGTTGAGCAAATTTCCTATAACACTTTTCTTATCATAGTAACCAATCTTTGTGGGGACACGTGTGCAAGAATGAAGAGATGATCGGTACATTCAGGTTTTGTGTGTTGGTAAGTGTTCTGGCCAAGTATGATCAATATTGAGTAGACATGAGTTTCTTGCTGGAACACTTAGTATGTTTAGCTATTCTGGTGACATTGTGATGAGTTCCTTTATCACCGATGGAGATGAAATTGTTATGTGAGAAAAATCAACATTGGACTATTATATTGGACACCGTGGAAAATGGAATGGAGCTGAAAGAGGCAGATTGGCATAGCTTGAAAGAATTTTGCATATTGGGCAGCATAATGTCCTAATGTAGGGCTATTGTAGTTATTATGTGTTTTGTGAACTCAAATATTGATTAAGCATAAAACATTACAAGTTGGCTTTTTCTTGCTTGAGTTTGTAGAGGCTTTATTTTGCAGTCTAAATTGTATCAATAATTATGATACTTCTCACATGGTATTAGTTTTAAGCAGAGATGGCTATTCTCTGTTGACATCTAGATTTCTGGTTTCTTCAGCTTTAATTTGCAGATATATAACACTAACATATTACTATTTCTGGAGTGTTGCTTGAAAATTTATGTTCTGAAGTTGCTAGAGTGTGGCTCCCAATGATTATATCACATAAATTCCCGATAATGCCATTTCATTATCTGAATCTTTCTTTGTTGTGCAATTGGCAGCATGCAGCAAGGTGGAGAAAAATGTTAAAGCTGATGCTTACCTGCTGTGAAGTGTGTTTGTGTGCGTGTGTATAGATATATGTATATATATATATATATATATCTGAAAGTCGAACAAGGTTGCACTAGAATCAATTGAACAAGCTGCCAAACTATTTTCAGTTTCAGCAGCTATTGTCAACAAATTTGTAGATGTAACTTACAATAGAGTTGGTTATACAGTGGTCTCCAAATTGGCCGTCTTCAGACTGTTGTCCTCTGAAAAGTCTGGTATTTGCTATGGTTAAGGCTGCTTTGAGAATATTGACCTAGGTATGCATTCTGGAAGTCATCCTAGGCTTGGAGTCGTGGACCATATATGCTTTCATACTTTGGCTTCTGCAGCTTTAGACCAAGTGTGCTGGGATTGCAAAGTCTGTGGTGGGAGACATTGGATGTGGTCTTCAAGGTTTGTATCCTGGAAACTCCCATGGATGTAACTACTAGTAGATTTTAGCAAAGCTGAAAAAAACTGAACGAATTGGGTGCCAGAACATGTAAAAACCAATGTAAATTGAGAATTGAATTAGGGTTATATAATATTTGATTGAGACATTATTTTAAAATTTTGGAGTTGGTCTGAGCTAGCGGATCCAGAACATGTAAAAACATGGCTGCAGGTTTTGTTACTTTTGGTTTCTCTAAATTGCTACACAATTTATCACTGAGAAATGGTCATCTAAACCTGAAATAACAGCATGTTTTATTCGTAACCTTATCCAGTCTAAGGGGTGTGTCAAACACAATTTGGTACTTTATCTTGTTATCTTGATAAGCAAACTTCAGATGCCAGAATTACTGATAACCAAGCACTTTAAGTTTTACACAGATGGTAAACATTAGAGAGTTCTGATGTTTATTGTTTCTTTTGTATCCTTCAGGAGAAAGGAAATCATGAAGTGAGGTATTTTCTCATTTAACATGGAGTTTTTCCCTTGTATATTGCCAATTCTCTATGGCTAGTGGGTCTAAATATTGAATTGTGTTACCAGAATGTAACTCTTCCCACATGATAATTTTTTTGTTCTTTTGGGAATTTTCCCTTGTGCTTTCTGGTGATCCTCTATGTCCTGCAGTCGCTACCTTTTTATATGGAGCTGCACATGAAGAGGGAAGGACACTTGATTCAATCAGAAGAGAACTGGGATATTTCAAGCCTAATTCAGCTGGAAACCAGGGGGCGGGGGCATTAAAGTTGATGTCTTTTTCACTGAAGCCAGATAAAGGTCCTGATCAAGTGACTCAATCAAATGGTGTCATTGTAATTGGACCAACCAGGTGGGTTGATAACTACAACATTCCTGTCTTCTCCTCAAATATTGCTGCTGTTTGCAGAATAGCAATGTGAGTGGCTGACAGAGGAGGTGGATTTCCTTCAGTACAAGCCATGGCTCTCACACAGGTGAAGGTATCACTGAGGTAGCATTTAATGTGTTGGAACCAAGTAAAATAGGAGGAGATAGAGTTCAGCTAGAAGTCAATAAGCATGCAGCAGAAGAGGGTATGGCTGTGGGGAAAGGATATTATACTGACCTTCTGCTAGAAGTCGTAAGCTGCTCATATTTTTTAATTTATTTTCTGTCTAAATGTTATGTATTGATTTCTACAGATGAGTTTTCTCTTGTTCTTAATCAAACCTGCCATTATCTTTGAAAGTTACAGATTTTACATTTTATTTTAGAGATTGCTTGGTGGTTGAGCTCTCTTTTTATTTAGATAATGAATATTAAAAAATGCAATGATGCTAGCTTGCTTTCTGTTCTGCGACCACAGTACATGCAACTTAACGAAAAAACGTAGCCGTGAGGCATAACTTTAAACCCAATTGCATTATTTGATGAAAACGAAATTCGTCTACTGAGACTTGATTGCAGTGATGATTTGCCATAGTATACTTTCATAGCCTGGTTTGTAATATTGACAGCAATTCATTTTGCAGATCTTCTAGAGAATTCAAGAAGAGTCAACTGGCTGAGATAAGGAAACAATTGGCTTGCCCAAGAAGAGATGCGCATGGGGTCAACTAATTTAAAAATAAGCTCTCTTTTAGGGGAGCTGTTTTTATTTGACGAAATCAATTCCAAACGTTAGTCGGTAATGGAAATGATGCTAGGATGGCTCGGAAAGTGGATGAGCCTCCCTTTTTTTTTTTTGTTAATCTCTATTTTTTTCTCAATTATCATTGGCTGATGCGGATTGACACACGATTCACAGAAATTATAAAGCAAACTTTACATAATATTAGCCATCGAATGCTCTATGTATGGGTACGTGGCAGCAATGATGAATTCTACTTTAGATAAATAATTCATTGCTCTGTTTTATGCTTCAAATGACAAAAACGGTAACCAAACGCTCGTGTCGCTGGAAGATAAGGTAGCGGTTATCTGCACACAAGTATCAAATTGTGTCCTTTTTTTTTAATTTTATTATAAAGTTTGGACTCTCTCTGTTTGCCGCTTCCATATCACTCTTCGTAATAAATGCCATTTGCCTTGTTTCCTTCAATATTTTATTGTTCTTTTCTGGCTTAGCATTTGTATAAGCCACTCTAATCCATTTGTGATTCGTTAGCGCGTTATGGCCTCAACCCAAGTTACCGAACCGTACCCTTATCCCAAATATAGATCCTACCCAGGTCATATTTTATTAAAAGCTGAAAAATTCAGGAATGCCTGTGTAGGGAAAGGTTCACATTTTTGCTATGTCAAGGGTCCACAAACAATAATACCATAAAAACCAACTAGCAGGTCCATTCATTGATTTTTTTTTTTTGGGGGGGATTTTTGGTTTTTGTTGGGGGGAGGGGGGGGGGGTTATCAAAGACTGCCCAGATGCTCCTTGTTCTGTTCTGCAGTTACTGATGCAGATAGCAAAACTTTTGTTCTATAGCTACTAGCATATGCTGCATCTCCTGGCCAGGGCTCTTGTCTTTAACAAAAGAAATATTGAAGATCAACCAAATGCCTCGATGGACGGTGGTAATTGTTTGAGTCACAGTAATTTGTTTCACGTGCTGCTTACCTGATAGGAACCCATTTAAATTTCAACGCTAAATGACACAATTCCGTTTCTGAGGGCTTCCTTGTATGCATATGGATTGCTTCTTCTCCTTTTATAGTTCTATTGAATTGCATAACTGATTAAAATTTTGCATACCCTTGTGATAAAACTTGGAGTCGGTGAATCCATCGTCCATGTGGTGTGTACGTATGCTTTGGTTACCATTAATAATCAGCAGCTCATTATTTATTGCTGATACGCAAGCTGTGGGGACATAAGCTTACACGGGGTGGGTGTCACATATATATACACTGTAGATTTCCATCAGATATTTATAAGCGTATCAAAATTAAGAATAAATTCGCACGTGAAAGGTATCGACTTTTATTTTTGTAGTATATTAAAATTTTTATTTTCCATCTCGCCCTATATATATAATCTGTATATATTTTTTTTATTAGTGGTGACTTAACGGGGCATCTATCTAAGTAAAAGGATCGCTCCTCCAATGGCTTCTTTATAAATGGGGTTTTCCTCTCCATCAATTCATTGAAACTCAGTTCCATCAACAGGGAGATATCAGACAGAGAGAAGCGATGGATTTTGGCCCCGGAAGCAAGGTATGGATTCCTCTGTCTTGATTCACATTACTTTCTGCTAGGTTCAATCTCTTCATCTTCTATTTCTAACTGGACGTGATTCTGATCTTTTAACCGTGTTCTTTTCTGAAGACTGATTAAGAATTGTTTAACTTCTTAATGGTTTCTTTACCAGACCAACATCTCCTAAGAAGCTGTTCACCTTTGAAGGGAGATTAATGTTTAGACGTTACAGTTCCTTCTTGATTTTCTTTTCTTCTTTCCGTTGAGTTTCCTTTTAGCACTGCATTAGATATTGATTAAACATTTGGATTCTCAGCAAGATTCGTGAATGCGCATTTTCAAGCTGTTTCTTGATAAAACAGGGGAAGAACGAAATTATTTAATTTTTAAAAAATAAAACACCTCACACTTGTCCAACATTTTGAAGTAAAGACTTGAACACGTGATTCATCTGTAGGCCATACGGAAAGTTTCTTATCGGAAAAAATGAAGTGATATACTTAATATTAAAATAACAAAAGAAGTTCTGGTAAGATTCAACAGGTTTAACCTCCTTGATAAGGGGAAAAAAAAATTTAAAAACACACACACAGATATATATTATTGTTCAGGTTTCGGATCATAAAGTTGGTTAGCTTTTCTGGATTTTAAACAATGCTTTGATCTTGGATAGGAACATTTCTCTCTCTGTACGTATAGAGTATAAGAAACCAAGATTAGTGCTATGTGGTAACATATTACTTGTTGACGCAACGAAACTCCTGATATTCTAAATTTCTAATCGCATTTTATCCTTTTGTTGTCAGAAAAGCAAGAACAAAAAAATTTCTAATCAATCCATACTAGTATGCTGTAAACTCTTCATCTCTGAATCACGTAACCTCGCAGCTCTTGATGCGATTGAACGAGCTGCTAGGCTTGACACAGAAACTGTCACCGTGAACAAATTCGAGGATCGAATTTATAACAGGGTTCGTTATACACTTGTATCATATGTTGTTCATGATAGTACAGGTACTGCAATATATAGTCCATTGCAGCAAACAATTATAGCCATGGCGGACGCTGCTTATGGAGCCATAAACCTTGAGACACACTCTGGGGCTCACCCTCGGCTTGGCGTTGTTGATGACATTGTTTTTCATCCATTGTCTCGGGCATCATTAGAGGAAGCGGCTTGGCTTGCTAAAGCAGTGGCAGCAGATATTGGCAGTAGATTTCAAGGCAAGTGCATAACAAAAACAAATGTTTTTCGTCTATCTTTTTCACATAGCATCAATGAATGCGTTTACATTTCACCTTCAACGTGGTGCAGTGCCAGTATTTTTGTATGCAGCAGCACACCCAACAGGCAAGCCCCTGGATACGATCAGGCGTGAGCTGGGTTACTACAGGCCTAACTCTAGGGGCAACCAGTGGGCAGGTTGGACAATGCCCGAAATCCTCCCGGAAAGACCCAATGAAGGCCCCATCCAGGTTTCTCCAGCCAGAGGCATTGCAATGATCGGAGCACGCCCATGGGTTGCATTGTACAACATACCTATCATGTCCACGGATGTAGCTGCTACTCGTCGGATAGCCCGTATGGTGAGTGCTCGGGGTGGCGGACTGCCAACAGTGCAAACTTTGGGCTTGGTTCATGGTGAGCACTCAACTGAGATAGCTTGCATGCTCTTGGAGCCCAACCAGGTAGGAGCAGATAGAGTCCAGAACCGGGTAGATAAGCTGGCAGCTGAAGAAGGGTTGGATGTAGAGAAGGGCTACTTTACTGATTTTTCACCAGAAATGATTATTGAAAAGTATATGAATTTGATTAATGCTACTGCTACTGCTGACTGATGATACACTTGTTGGAGCATTTTCTAACAATTTCCAACTTTTGAAATATTCAGTTTGCTAACATGGGCTACCACCACAAAATAACAAGCTTATGCCATTGGAACATTGTAATTTTTAATACAACACTAAAGTATTAATAGTAAAAATAAAGAGGCATGATAGAATTCTTCAGCACATATATAGATATTAAAATTTCCACAAAAACTTTTCCACTTGTTCCTTAAAACCCATATGAAGAGTGTTTTGTATGGCCATTTTCAAATTATATCTTGGTGTGCTCAAAATAAATAAATAAAACCACAACATACCTGTCCCACATTTGGATAAGGAGATTTGAACACATGATTCACATGCCGCACCATCCAGAAAGCTTGTTTGACAATGAATGCAATCAAGTAAAATGTACAATAGGAACCAATACTTCAACTAGCAATATAGGAACATGCTACTTGTGTCACACTTTTTAGTGCATCACCCATCGATGTCTTATTTTCCTTAACTTCATAACGAGGCATTCACACTTTTTAAACTGTATTTGATTTCTAACAGAGATAAAACGACGCCTTAGGGCCAGTTTGTGAATGCTTTTCATACAATGCCTTTACCATGCAGAGGTTATGTATTAAGCACATTTCCTTTCTCAAGTTCCAACGCTTGTTTAATAAAGATTCTCACCATGTGCTTTTCTTAACAGCATCACAAGAAATAGTGAAATTGTTTAAGGCATTTTTTTTGTTTTCTGGCCTAACCTTTATGAGCTATCAACCTGGAATAGTGCTTGATAGCAATAACCACTCCCACAATGAGCTCTTCCTAGTCCGCTAGTATATGGGCTGCCGACTTAACCACTATAACATGTTTGAAGTAACTTTAACGAATAGGTTGTATTCACACAATGTACACTTCAAGAAGCTTAGAACTTCAACAAAAGAGCAGACAATATTTGTAACGTGAATGTTCATTTCCTGTATTAAAGGTAAAATTCAGCTCTGCTACAACTGTATGATCTATGAATTCATGTACACTTGAGGGTAACAAAATCTCACCTTTTATCATGAACACTGCTTTTTCTGAAAATCTTCAGATAACAATGTCTGAAGCAGCACTTGCAGTCTTTCAGCACCTGGGCCTGGCCTAAACATAGAATCATTGCCGCGCAAAGTGCAGGGATCAGCACCACCTTCTGAGCTCCCAATACACCAAGCGCCTGATGCAAATCGGTTTGTGCGACCCAGAAGTTCTTTATCAATCTTGTCCAAAACCGGATCATCTTTTGCAAATTTACGAGCAAATGGAGCATTGCTCTTAACCATTTTGTCAAAGTCTTTCATTGTCAGCTTGATGGGATGCTGTTTGGGAGGATTGTCCCATGCAATGTAATGCAGATCATGGCTAATAGCAGTGTTGCGGAATTCTTCAGTGTTGCAGATAACAGTGTGAAAATACCCTTCAGGAGAAGAGATAAAATTTGTATAATACATTAGAAGAGTTCGGGGGAGGTTGTCCCATCCCCATATGCAGTACTCCACAAATCTCCGGGTTAGCATTACCCACGCTGAACCTGCATAGAAGAAACCCAAATGTGTCTGAAACTGGTTATTTGTACATAGGGATATGCTTCAGATCTTCATCGAAAAAAGAAATCAATGCAATGAAACAGAATTTGATAAGAAGTTAACATATATGCATATCAGGCCAAGACAATATTGATCTACGCAACTTAGTATATCTATCACCATAGCATCAGTCCTCCAACCAGATCAAGGCAGGAAGTATTATCCTCTAAATACTCATGCTGGAGCCTCCATCCAATATGATCTTGTATTACAGACTATCAACCAACAGTATGCTATTTAAACAAGAGTATGCTATTTTAAACTTCAGGATCATCGTTCTTCATGAACTTTGTAACAAAGCTATGATAAACCAATTATGACTGAGATTATACTAGAAACTACTGAAGCACACTTGACAAACCAAAGGATATAATAATTGAAACTCACCTGTAAACAATTTGAAAGAAGTGGGAAGTGATCGGCGTTGAGTAGTCCAAGCAATATCAGATTTTTTGGACAAGTAAAGGCCTGGATCAACAATGATTGGTTTTGCTCTTTGGTTCCTACAAAATTGGAAATACAAACGTACACAAATATGGTATGCCCAAAGTTGATATTAGATGTAAGATATAAGCAGTAGAATAAAATATGGTAAGCCACTTTTAATTAATTACTTACAGTTTCCAACCAGAAATCAGAGTATGCTCGATAAAGTTCAGACTCTTAGACATATTTGAGAAAACATATAGCATATCTGCACAATCAGAACAAAATCAAATTTAATTTCATAAGAGTCAAAATATATAAAAAAAGAATACAAAAGACTGATCATGTCTGGTGCTGAATTGTTAAGCCTCAAAAGATAAAGAACCAAGAAATCATCTTCAATTGTGAAGGAAACAGTGCGTAAAAAGTTTTGGTGACAACACCCAAAAGGAAACTGCCGTTAGTTCTGTCCAGATTTTGGCCTGCCATAATGACTATGGACTACAAATGTTCTATCTACTGACAACACAGATAGATTCAGCCCAAAAGCAGTGGAAGCAGAGAAGATCAATAGACTTGCTAGCTTCACAAATATCCGTCTAGGAACATAAGATAGATCCAACCCTCTGTTAATAAACCTAAGCATGTTTAAAGACTATATAACATTAACAAGCTGTAGTAATTAAAGGATCGTCTTCAGGATTTCAACAAAAAGGAACTGCAATAAAAAGACTGCGTTACATGAAAATATCACATCCACATAGGCAGTGAAAGTTGCATAAAAAGTTCTTATCACCTCAAGCTAGGATCTCATTCACAATCTTAAGTACAAGCAGCAGTCTCAAAGAGTAATGCAATGTAGAATTCTCAGGTAAAATATCTCAAAAATCAGGACCCTCATTCAACATCTTGTTAAAAGAGTTACTTTGGTAATCTCCAATTCATCATTCTCAGCCAACAAATTAATTTGATATATGAGCAACCCGGCATCTGTATATTCCCTCTTAATAGAATTACAATAATAAGGAGATTAGCCAGATAAATCTCCAACAGCAAGTGGAATGATGTCAATTCAACAAAGTGAACACCCTGAAGATATCTATTTATCAGATTGACATTCCATAGAGAATTCAGATATGGTGAACAAAACAACCTAGCTTTTAGATTATGTGAAGAGAATTAGATCAAAATAATGCGACAATCATACCATTCACTATTGCTAATATCATAAATCCTACAAAAGAACTTCCATGACAGCATATGCGGGTAGCCCATACATAGAAGTATAATATATGTGTAAATCAACTATGAAGCAAATAAACAACAAACTCCAGTACTAACCGTCTTGTGTCACAAGTGGATAGTCTGAAGCACTAAGGTTTATAAACCAGTCCCACTCCAAGCTCTCCTTTAACAAAATTGCAATTGCCTGAAGCGTACAAGCAATCATTGTAGGCCCCTTATATGTCACTAAATTGGATTGCAACATTACACGCACATTCTCCGCTTCAAAGAAAATTGGATCATTCTTCACAGAAAGAGCCAAATCCAATCTTTCCCGGGGTGGAGCCTCAAGATCCAAATGCAAAATATAATGATTTCGTGGATGATAAACTGCCTGTAAAGTCCTCATCATTCGATGACTATCACCCTTTGTTCCTGAAATAAGATAAGCTAATCTAGGGGGTTCTGTCCTGGCTGTCCCATTTGTGACAAATGATTTGTTTATATCCAATTCTACAAAATATCCACTTGAATCATCTGATTTTGCAAATGAAATAATGTCGAATGGCAATGGATCGCCACTAAAAGAAGAGGTGAACAGCCCAAAAGTTGCAGACAATAAAAGCATAATCGATACAAGCAAGCTCGCGAAAAATGGAACCATCCATTTTCTATCACTAAACATCCTTCCTGAGTAGGAATGGCCATTTTTTCTCACATTCATCAACGGGTTCTTCATCAGGACCAAATTTCTATAAAATTTCCTCATTCTGGGCAACCAAAAAACTTAAAACTTATCGAAATTAGCTGAAACCCACCAGCCTGTTAAAAAAAAGAAGCCAAGAGGTTGGTGACAGAACCAACCAAAGCCGCATTTTCAAGTATGTAATTGACATTTAAGCTGAGACCAACTTTCCTTTTTCAAAATAAAACATGGGTTTCCAGAAAAAAAGTGCTTAAATTTGAAATAATGGCACATCTCAATAACCAAACTGTCAAAAATACGCATTAAGAGCTGAAACAGCCAAGCAAAGAAGCATGACAAAGCATTCTCTTTTTATTCACAACTTCAGTGGGAGCTCAAAAACGACTTAATTGATTGACAAGGAACGATCTTTAAAACGAAAATGGGATTAAAACATTCGCATGCAGTAAATAAAACAGGCGTGTTTTACTATTGAAACTGAAGCAGATCTACTTAAAGAGGAACAAAATACTTGGATTCTAAGTTTCAGATGCTTCAAAGCAATAGAGTTTCAGATAAGAACTTACTTTGTCCCTCAACAGAAATTGACCAAAAGCGAGTTGAAGAAAGCGAAATGCCTACAAAAATGATTATCAAATCAATGAAGATATTTGCAATTAAGTAACTGAAAGAGAAAGCCCACTCCTTCCTTCACTTTCAGAGCTTCAAAATTTCAGTTAATTCCAATATGCTTCTTCTAACAGAGAAACAAAAGCAAAGATAATTGACACAAACAGATTTTAATCAAGATTTGGTTTGGCCTGGAGCTTGCTTTAATTGGTGGCAATAACCTTCATTTTAATGCCGCCATTAATTATTAGACTAAAAATAAACAATACTAATAATATACCAAGAGCGTCCCACGCTATTTTATTGCGCGTAATTTACAAATGTCATGTAATGGGCGGCGGGTGTGAAGCACGCGAGAGTGCATGAGAGTTGCGAATGTATAATAATAATTTTTTACAGGACAGCGCCAAGTTCGGGAACTTTTTGAAGTATTTAAAGCGTTTTTTTTTTTTTTAAATAAATGAAGTGGGAGGTTTGAAGATTGTTTGGCCTGTTCGGCGGTGGATTTTCCGCCGCGTGGGTCGGGAGATAAAACGACTAAAGAGCAGATGGCATGTGGATTGACGCTGTGGGACCCGCAAGGGCTATCTGTTTCTCCACACGTGGCAACACTGTCAGAAAATATGAGGTGGCGGAGTTTTGTGGACCATCTGATTTGACGCGACATTCACCAAGATTGTTGTAGTTGGATTGCTCCCGTGTCCTTGGTCTTTTACAGTGATCTGGACCAAATCTTTTTGTTCTGTTATGTGGGTGTATGTCGTTGGGCTGGACTGAAATTTTATAAGCTTTGCATGACCCTCAAAATACTTAGCCCACCCTAACGTCACATGAAAGTATTAATTGGCTAAAAGCATTACATGCTGCGTATAAGGTCGTGACTACACCTTTGAGATACCGATTTGTATAGTCTACATATCATCAAATAATCATATTCTATTGACTTTCATTGATTTTGTGACTATGTGATGATGCCTAAGTTATGGAATTGTGACTATGTGATGATGCCTAAGTTATGGAATACAATATTGAGATATTGTATTTAAATTTATATTTAATCTCTTGCTTAAATTTACTCAATCTATAAATTTTTTCTATTATCACTTCTTATCATTTTATGGTATAAACGTTTTAGATTCAAGGGAGGTTTTATTTTCTAAGATGATCTTTATTTCCTTTATCGTAATCTCAGTAAAAATTATTGGTAGTTTAAGCATCTTCCAAATCGAAAAAGACATTATCTAAGATCCTTTATTATGATAACTGTTTCATGAACTTCACAGCCAAGATTCTAGTATGCGACCTACTTAATGATTTACTGATACCAAAAGTTGGATCAACAACAAGACTCGAGAAACAGTTCGTCTACTTGAGGAATAGGTTATGAGAGAGTTTGATGTTCTCGGAATAAAGAGTTCAATAGTTGAATTCTTGCAAAATAATAACCCATAAGGGATTAATAGGGTGTTTTACCTACATATACCTCTTGATACTTAAATTAAAGATTGAGAATAGTATAATAACAAATTAATAATAATAAAAAAGAGAGTAACAGAAAAGGATTGGAAGGTATTGTACCATTTCCTCTAATTTAGTTATTTCTTATGTTCTAACTTTGATATATGTACTTTCAAGTGGTGACTTTTTTGAATAAGAAAAATTAGTCAAAAGTATAATTGAATTAGAAAAAAGGTTAATTTCGTGTCACCTCCCAGTGAAGCGAATCTTCAAGTTACCTCGTTACCATGAAAACATCAATCTATCTTCCAAAACTTATTATTTTTAACTATTGATCGTTATTAACTTATGAAAGTATGAAAGTTTCCCTACCCTAACATAATATTCTTGTAACGACTTTATAAGGTCAACAAAAATAATTGATATATATTAAGTCCTTGGAAATGTAAAAAGTTAACTATTAAAATATTAATATGTAAATAGCAAATAAATGATTAAAAAAAATATGAAAATGACTTCATGGGCCTAAAAAAGTAGTTAGTTTCCTTAAATTAGACATATTAGCTAGAAAAATTACAAGCTATGCCATTGTATGCAAATTATAATAAATTATATCAATCTTTAAGTGACCCTTTTTTGTTTATCCGTCATGAAGGTTAACTCTTTTGAATTAGCTAAGTACTCCTTCAAATGCCTTAGAAACCAGTTCAACTATTAGTGTTCTCAGATTCACATATATATACTGCTAATGAAAAGATAACTTGATTTGCATCAAGTGTAACTATTGGTAATAAAATACCCTTAAATGGTCCCTCTAAATGGCATTTATCAAGGCCAATAAATGGTCTGTAGTCTACTTTAATATCATCTCTAAGCCTTGAAAAACTAATAAGGAACCTTTGGAACCTAAACTTGCCTATAGGGTGCCTAATTTTGTAACTTTAAGCATTGATAGTGCACTTGCTATTTATTATTTTATGATGTAAGTATAATTTGAAGGGTTCTCAAAGCTCTAAACATGGTCTCCACTGCCTGTTGACTCAAGAATTTTTCTTTTGACTCAATAAGCCTTTCGTGCATTAACTCCATGCATCTATTTGATGTCAATGACCATATTTTCCATAAAAAATGAAGAATCAACAATTATTTTCTTATAGTACTTTTTAACAATCCAAGTAGCTATTGCCTTTGAAGTTTTCACAATCCTTTGATATGTATGGACATTATGAAAATTTTTGATTTAGAAGTATTCACTTTGTTTCTGTAATGAAGCATACACATTGAAGGGACACAAGGATGCGTAACAATGACATAGTATCATTCTTCTCTCAAATTTCACTCTTTTACTAAGAAAACCTTCTTGAATATAAAAATCTTGGAGAGCCCATGTAAAAGACTTCATATAACTAAAAACCATTCTAATCCTAAACTCTATTAGATCTGTACCGTCTTCAAACATTTGACTCCTTAATACGCAAGATATCAAACGGAATATATGCTCATATTTAATGATTGCATTGGATTGAAATCAACATTATCACTTTCAAAACCTTTAAAAAGCCATCAACGCTATCATTGCCATCATCATCATCAAATTTACCATTGTTATCATGTCTTTCTTCTTTATTATCGCTGTTATTTTTTAAATTAGACCATAAATGAGACTCGTTTTTAACATTAGAAGGAGGCAAATCATTCATTGAAGAGGCAAATCATCTATTGATTTCTATGTCAAAGAACCAACACCTAATGAATTTCTAGTTCGCCTTATCTTTCTTGGCTTAGGCCTAGTCTGAATAAACTTACTGTCTATAGTATTTAATTTTCTTTTCTTTTTTACTTTTCTTTAAAGGTTTAACAGGAGCGTGTTGTTTCTTCTGCCTCTGTTGTGTGATCCTTTGAGAAGCCCTTATCTGCTAGAAACAACTTTTTTTTTATTGGCACAGAAATGAGATAGTTGCACTTTAACACTTTTTCTCTTTACCATATTTAGCTCTTTTATAGTTGTATCAAATGGCTCAGTTTGGTTAATTTGAGGTGGAAATTCAAAGATATTGATGTCGCAGGAGGTACTGATATTGTGGTAGGTCCCCTCTGTGAAATATTATCTTAAAAAATTTGAGGCAATAAGCAATTTATGCTATTCACACCCAACCAAGGTCATTGTCATCATTTCATCCTTTAAAAAAATTATTATAGAAATCATTAGTCACATTATTATCTTTCTCTAGTTAAGATGGATTAGTAATTGCATATACTGGTGTTTGGTTAGTTTTTGAGTTTACTATTAGAGTAAGCAATGAAGTTTGATCATAATCTCTGTGTGTGGCATTAAAATCATTGCTAAACTTTGTTATCGATTGATCTTGTTATAGATCTAATTTCGTTGGTGTGCTAATCTTTTGAAGAACCTATTCTGTGGTTAATACATTGTTACCTAGCATATATTATTCAACTTCATGTTCAAGTGCTATTTTAGATTGATTTATTGACCCAGGTACTATTTTATATTGATTTATTAACTCAAGTATAGATAGTGATAGAGGTTTAGTAGTAAAAGTTGATGGATGAAGATGATCTGATCTAGGGTTAGGATAGGCCATTTGCCTCTTTTTCTCTTCCATGGAATACTCTTAATATTTTTATTATCAATTTTACTATGTGATGGTTAAACAGGGTACGATGCTTCTACGACAATAATTTGAATATCATCATCGAATAATCTTTTCCGACCCATATAAATCACATTCAATGGTAATACCTTCATATAGAAGTCAATCTCTATGTACTTCTTCTCATTAAAAAGTTGCCATACCTAATATATTTCATTATTATTCTCTATTGCCCTATCTTTTCCATTTCAGGGTAATGTAACCTCAAGCATAAACCTTTTATGGGGCTAATTGGTTCTCTCAAAAGCTTGTCTCATTTACCATTGATTAACATCAATCTTTCTAAATGATCAGGATCTATAAGTCCAAGATCTGACCTTACACTTATGAAGTTAACAAAAGATGATACCTTGAATTTTTTTTCCTATATATTACAATACACGAATAGTAAAGACAATGAAACAGAAAAACTAACCTACTTAAGTTCCAACTGGGCAGTTTATAACCATAACCATTAACTTATAATGCTTATTAAAACCAATAAAAATAATAGAAATCTTGGTTTCCTTATGTGGTTTTCAATTTTTTGAGTGTAGAAATAAGGGAAAAATTCCTTTGGTTTTTACTACAAACAAAAATCCCTATATTTATAAAAACCCTGGGTTTCTAATAATGTTTCAAAATCAATAATTAATAGCTTGATGCAATGTCATTAACCTATCATTATCATGCCCATAAATGACATTAGTACTAACATACAATCCAAAACAAAAGATAATAGTAAAATGTTAAAAAAGTGCCTTTTTTTCTCACCTCAACTGTTAGATGCGGTTGTTTAAACTCAGATTCTCCATTGCTACTACTTGAGTTCATCTTACTCTTTCCAATTTTGTCCTTATAGTTTGCTCAATGCTACTTTATTTTTTGGCCTGAGTGAAGTCTTGCAAGTTATAACTATACACATAAATGCTTCGTTTTACTTTGGGGTGAAAGCAAAGCTTTCCTCTTTTATATTAAATCATGTAAATTTTCCTTTTTGTTTTCTTTTTATTATTTTAACATTTACATTACACAGCAAAATGAGGTTAGGTTAAAAATACTGACCGATTTGATGTTTCTTGCTTATCCATCATGTGTCCTTATGCTTAACAGTCCTTGTAGATTTGTGTTGAGTGTTAGAAAGCATATATTTATAAAGGAGAAAATCGCCATTTTACACTTTAAGTCTCACTAACATTGTTACTTTTATTTATTTAAGTATTTTGTTATTTAATTATATGTATTTTATTATAATTATGTATTTTATGTATTTTAGGGGCATCACGATCGTTTCACAATAAACGAGTGATCAAACAGCAAAACGAACATCATATTTGGACTCAGGACGGTCGAAAACCTTAAGAGGAGCATTAAAAGAAAAAGTCACTGTTCACATATACGGTACTGTTCATATGTACGGCATTGTTCACGACATTGTTCACATATACGGACCGATGATGTGGCAACTACCTATGACGTGACAGTATCTGATTGGACGAATTATGTAGTATTGATTGCTTATGTGGCGTTGACCGATGATGTGGCGTTGACCGATGATGTGTCACGATCTTATTAGACTAAATTTCTTATGTACTGTAAATCAATAACGTGGCAGCATCTTAGTGGAGCAAAATCGTGTGTACGGTACATGCGTATATATGAGATTATTTACTATTCAGACAACGTTACTGTATAAATATTGACTATTGATGGTTGACTGTTGACTGTTGACTGATGATATGGTGCAATACTGAGTGTCCGAACTGTTTTTAATCCGATGGTCACGATTCACTTAATGTATCTATAAAAAAGGGGCTCTCCCTCCCTAATTTGACACCTCTGAATTCATTTTTAAGCTTAGATTTCTGAAATTCCTTCTCCTTCTTGTAGTTTCTTTGTATTTTAATAAAATTTCCTTTTTATCCCTAGTTAAAATATGAGTAGTTAATTTCCTTTTAAGTTTGGGTTGAAGCTGAAGTCTCAACATGTCCCATGGGCTTAATTTGGTAAATTTACTTTCTCTTTCCCTCTAATATTTATGGTTGTTTTGACTTTTCGTCAACAAATAATAATAGTCTTATCTAGATACCACCTTGGTTAAACCGGCACCCTAATATAAGGTTATTATTATTTGGCACGATAAGCTCTTGACACCATATTTATTGGAGCGTAGTTCATGAGGTGTGGAATCCCTTCTTATGATTTAATTAACATTAATATGAAATATTTAGCCCATGGAGCATGTTGATGCAGATCCAAATACCCAAGTGCTTCATTATTACAGTTTCATTTTTATTTACTCCCGTCATTTTAATTCACAATTTAGGAAAAATTTATCATAATTTAATTGTCACTTAGAAAATTAATTCTGCACATAATTAAAATCAACCTTCTCGTGGGATCGACACTCGTCACCATTAATCTATTTTACAATAGATTCGTGCGCTTGTGAGTTCAATAAAATTTGCACAACAAGTTTTTGGCGCCGTTGCCGGGGAAGTAAGTTATTTTAATTTGTTGAATTAAATTTTTTTGTTTTCTTGTATTTTTTCCTTATAAAAAATAATTCTATAATTTAATTTTTGTAATTTAAATTTTTGCAATTTAATTTTATTCTATGATTTCTTTAAATTTTTGTGCTTTAATTTTTACTTTACTTTTCTTTGTAATTTGTTTTGTTTATCTCATAATTTATTTTAATTTATTCGTAAAATTAATTCATAGAATTAGTTTTTTTAAGTAAATTTTTTTGTTATTGCTTTCTTTAAAAATTATAAAAAAATTTTAAAAAAATTTAAAAAAGGAATCTGTAATTTAATTTTAGTAATTTAAATTTCTTTAAATTTCAATAATTTAATTTCTGAGTTATTTTTTTAAATTTCTATAATTTAATTTCTGAGTTATTTTCTTTTATAATTTTGATTTATTTTGTTAATTTATTAATCTATAGAATTAATTTTTTTAAGTAATTTTTTTATTGTTTTCTTTTAAATCTTTTTCTTGTAATTTAATTTCGTTTCTTTTTCTCTTCTTTATATTTTTGTAATTTAATTTTTCATTTTTCGTTGTAATTTATCTTCTTATTTTATTTTTAGTTAATCTATTTCTTGTATTTTCTTTTTAGCACTTGAGTGTATGTTCATAGTAAGGTTGTAACAACGTCACAAGGTTAGTATCGTAATTTCTCTCTCCTCTTTATTTTTATTTGTTTTATTTTCATTTATTTTATTCTTTGCATGCATGGTCAAAGGTCATTATCACCTAATCTTGAACCTTTAGACCTTGAATTAGAAAAAAATACTTCGCACGCATAAACACACTGTTTTCCAAGAGAAATTTGAAATGGATTTGCAAAATCAGCAAGCATAACCACAAGAGAGGCCATTTAAGGATTATTTTAGTCCTTTAGCTAATTTGAGCACATTATGCATAAGGTACCCAAATGTAACTGTTAGGAGTTTTGAATTAAAATCTAGTGTGCTAAACTATCTCCCCATATTCTATGGCCCAGAAAATAAGGACCCATATAATCATCTGAATGATTTTCATGCTATTTGTCAAACTTTTAAATACGAGAATTTTTCAGATGATGATGTTAAACTTAGATTATTCCCATTTTCATTAAAAGATAGAGCTCGTTCATGGTTTAATACATTACCGGCTAATAGCATTACATCATGAAAACAAATGGTAACTAAATTTTTAAATAAATATTTCCCAGTTCATAAAACCAATGCTATTCGCAGGGAAATTTCAGAGTTTACCCAAAGAGACGACGAGCAGTTTTTTGAAGCATGGGAGCGATTTAATGGGCTACTCTTGAAGTGTCCACATCATGGGTACGAGAAATGGCACCAATGCCAATACTTTTTGGAGGGATTATTGCCACATATGCAAGAATGGCTAATGGCAACCAGTAGAGGAGAGTTAATGTCCAAAAGTACATCAAAGATTTGGAAATTCTTCCAGCGACAATCGGATAATTCCCAACAAAGTAGTCGATCACTCAGAAATATTAAGAGAATTAAGGGAGTGAATGAGGTTAACATTGGCGAGTCAAGCTCATGAATTAAAGAAGTCAAAGAGATGGTCGAAGGTTTTGCTCGATAAATAGCATCTTTGACAACTTCTAAATCAATAGAGCCACATGACCATAACTCATATTCAGATATAGCCAATACCATAGGTGTCATGAGAAAACCACCAAACTACAACCTTTACTTCAACACATATAACTCTGGATGAGGAGACCACCCTAATTTTTCATGGTCTTAAGGATTCCAACAACATGGATCATCATTTCCACCTTCACCGATGCAACCAGTTCCTCAAATGTCTCAAGCCTCTTAACCACCATTTAGACCATACAATCAGAATACAAAACATTCTCAACCCAAACCATGGGAGGAGACATTCCAAAATGTCAGAATCTTACTAACTCTAAGATCGAGCAACAGAATCGCACCATTGATGAATTATAAAATGAGATGAGAGCGGGCTTCAACTCACAAGCTCAATCAATTTCGAGCCTTGAGAAAATGGTAGGACAACTTACCTCTTCAGTTCAAACTTTGTCCATGACCGTTGAAAAAGGCAAATTTTCAAGTCAACCAGTGCTTAACCCTAAAGCAGTGAATGAGATAAGTACCAGTTCGCCATAGTAGCATGGAGAGGTCAAAGCAGTGATGATCTTGCGAAAAGGAAAAAACGTCGACAACAAAGTGGAGATGCCAAAATTAACTCAGATTGTACCTGTGAACACTGAGGAATCATCATCAGAGGAGAAAGAGGAAACCAACCCACGAGAATATGTTCCTAAAGCTCTATTTCCTTAGAGGTTACCTAAAGGGTAGAAAGGGAAATCCACAGGTGAGATTTTTGAAATCTTCAAACAGGTAAGTGTTAACATCCCTTTACTTGAAGCCATAAAACAAGTGCCATCATATGTCAAGTTTCTTAAAGACCTTTGTACTAAAAAGAGAAATATTCATGTTCAGAAAAAGGTATTTCTAATAGAAAATATTAGTTCTATACTCTAACATAAAATGCCTCTAAAATGTAATGATCCAGGCTCCCCCACTATCTCATGTAGTATAGGGAACTATACAATTGAGAATGCTTTGTTGGATTTAAGAGCTAGTGTAAATTTGTTGCCTTACTCAGTGTTTATGAAACTTGGACTGGGAGAATTACACCCAACTCCAGTGGTGTTACAGCTTGCAAATCAATCCATGAAAATACCACGTGGTATTGTGGAGGACGTGCTTATCCAGATAGATAAGTTTTATTTTCCTGTTGATTTCATTGTAATTGACACTCAACCAGTGCAGGATTCAAAGAAGCACATCCCCATTATCTTGGGTTATCCATTTTTTGCTACTGCTGATGCTCACATTTAATACAGGACTGGAAATATACAGTTGTCATTTGACAATATGACTATGGAACTAAATATTTTTAACATTGCTAAACAACATCACAGTACTGATGATGAAATTGTAGAAGTGGATTTAATTGATGAATTAGTTGATCACACATTTCCTTTAAACTTTAGTGATGACCCTTTACTAACATGTTTAACTCACTTTGGTTTAGATTTTAATATTGACAGATCGATTGATGAGGTTAATGTCTTATTGGATTCATCACTATGCATGGATATTGATAAGTGGAAGATAAGGATAGAGCAATTGGCACCATTGAAAGAAAATCTCATCTCATTATCAGAATCACCACCAGAAATTGAGCTCAAACCTTTACTCGACCCTTTGAATTCTAAATTCTTGGAAGAAAAAAAAATATTGTCACAAATCATCTCATCCTCTCTTGATTACAAATAAAAGAATACAGACATCATTGACCCCATTTTTAGTTCAAAAAGGAGGATACAATTGGCAAAATTAGAGGAGATTCGTAACGACAAAAATGCTAAGGACTACAGAAAGCAAACGAAAATCCTCTGTGATAAGCGAAACATTAGAAAATCTTTCACACCAGGTCAGAAATTATTTTCGTTCAATTCTCAAGGGCACATTTCTCCAAGTAAGTTACGCTCACAATGGTCTGATCCATCCACTGATCATACTATTTTTCCACATGAAGCCATTAAATTTAAGAATCCAAGGAACGGTGTAATTTTTAAAGTTAATGGTCAGAAAAGTAAAGTCATATCACAAATACCAACCATGTGGAGAAAATAGCACAAAACACTGAAATGACCTGACATTTTTTCCTTTCGTTTCCTTTCGGTGATTTAAAGTTTTCTTTTTTATTTTTAATTATGTTTGTGAAAGTGTCTGTATAACTTTTAAGCTTTTATTTTTTATCATTTTCCTCACGAATATGTCAACTAAAAAGTATCTCTTTAGCATTCTTAGACAGTTTTGACGTATTCAATCTCATCTCAGAGGTCAGATACGATTTTGTAAAACACATCGTATCTATCAGCTACAATTACCAGAGTTAGTAGCCCATGTTGAGGATTTGGAAAGCCAACTTCGATAAATTGAGAGAGGCATTTACAACATCCAATTAGAGCTTGAGGTAAATTCAATAATAGGACGATTTTAGTTTGATTTTATAAAGGTTTTATACTTAAAAAAAGAGATTTCATGAAATTGATTGTTTTTCAAGTTCCTGGTTTAACTAAAAAAGTTTTGAGAATTTAGAAACCAACTAGTATTGTTTCAAAAATCTACAAATGTGCTTATTTGTAAATGTTTATAAATATTTAAGACACATTAAAAATATAAAAATTTTTTGAGTAAAACTATAATTTTGAAAACAGTTTCACTATAGTAGTCATTATAGCAAAGGGCTAACTATTTTGAAAGTAACGGCTAACTGACATTGAACAGAATTGAAGATTAGTTTCTGGATACTAACGGCAAGCCGACACCTAGAAATGGTGATATGACAATTTGAATTTTCAATACAACGATTACTTGCTCAAGTTAAAATGGTGATCTGATAAAGGTTAAATGACAATTTGATTGTGCATAGAAAGTTAATAACAACTAGTTTTCAGCTTTAACTATAAAATGACTTAATTAAATTCAAATCAATATAGATCAAAGTGTTATCATTGAGCTTGTAGTTAAGAATATAACCTTCATTGGGCCTTAAACTTGTTCTTGTTTCATTTATTCACACTTTCAGCTTATATTTGTAATAATTTACATTGTTTGAGAGAAAATATATTTGTAATATTTGTTTTTGAGTGATTGTAAATATTGTGATAGACTTAGATTAAATGAATGGGGATAATCTCTTATTGCAAAGGTCTATTGACACCTTAGAAGTCAATTGTAAGAGTTGTTGAAGCATTAGAGATTTGATTAGTAGAATCCTCAAGTCCGGTGGCTTATAGGCATAAACTTCATAATTAACCAAATCACATAAAAATCACATGTTTTGTTTCTCTTACTCTATCTTATTATTTTTGTTTGCATATTAATTAATTATTTTGAATTTGATTGCTTTGTTTAAATTGTATTAAGTTTCTTAGTTGTTTAATTTTTAGAAATCCAATTCACCCCTTTTTTAAGTTACCTAGTTAATGTTTTAGATATTAGGAGCACTTAAAATGTCATGAGGATAACTTGAATAATAGGAGTGCTTGAATGTTATGAGGTCATAAGGCTAAGGTTGAAGCAAAAATTATAAGGCCAAATTGAGTGTTGTGAGATCGAGGCTTAAGAGCATATGGCTAAGGTTTATATAATGAGATCGAACCTTATGAGTATGAAGCCAAGAAAAATCATATAATCATGCATGAATATGAGGCAATCATAGAAAAAACATAAATTAAAACCAAAAAGGGCATAATTATTATTACGAGACTTTAGGGTTTTAACTTACAAGTCATTGGTGGCTGAAAATCAAAAGATTATAATCAGGATAGAAGCTTTAGCTTGCGTGGAGCTAAATAATAATGGTGCTTCTGTTTATGTGTAGTTGATGACGGTGAATCAAAATGCTTGTGTATGGCAAATTCGATGACTTTTGGTTGGTAGTGCCCATTGGGAATTGAAGAAGGTGTAGCAAAAAAACAAACCCAGTTAATAATAAGCATAATATAATGTCAATAATAGTGAAAGAAGAGTTACAGCTACGTATACTTTGATGGCTACAAGATAACAAATCTAATGGCTTTTGGATGGCAACAATGTATAGAATTTAAAGGGACTTCCATGAGGAATAAAGTCCAATGTAGTGATGGATTAAGATTTCGAAAAATCTACACTTGGTTGTCAAAACAGTTGTATGAAAATTATAGCTTTATGTGACTATGTTTTGGGCATTTTTCGGTGATAATGAAAGTGATGTCTTAGTAGGCAATTCTTAGGATTTCAATAGTTGTCACTAAAGATTGAATCAACGATATTGTGGCTACCATAAATGGTGGCTTGATTTCATTCGAGTTTGGGGATTTATTGGTTGCTTTTTTTGTTGCTTTTTCTCCATCTGTTGATTTGTAATAATTATTTTTTGTTACTTTTTTTACCTTCATGATTGAGCTATTTAGACGTTTTGGCCATTTCCCACAGTTTGGTCGTTTCTTACAGACAATGCTAACTATTGATACCAAAATTTAGATTAGCAATAAGAGTTGAGAAAAAGTTTATTTACTTGGAAACTAGTTATGAGAGAGCTTGATGTACTTAGAATAAAGAGATTCGTAGTCAGAATCCTACAAAATAATACCCTATTAAGGTCACTAGAGTTATTATCCAATATAGACTCTTCGATGCTTAAGTCAAAAATCGAGAGTAGTCTGATAACAAATAAATAATAAGAAGAAAAGGTTATAAGAGAAAAGGCTTAGATGATATTTTATCTCCTTTTTCAATATACCTATTTCTCATGTCCTACTTTTGATATATGTACTTTTGAGTAGTGACCTCTATAAGAGAAAATAATTAAAAGTATAATTGAATTAGAAAAAATTATCTCCTATCCTATAGGACTCGAGCTTGACAAGAATTAAGATTTGTATTGTTTTATTCCATTTAAATTAGGATATGTTATTGGATGTGAATCTTGAGCTCAAATTTGATAAAAATATGGGTATAACATATTTAATGTCATTTTCACAATTTTCTTTTTCTTGAAGAATCCATATATAAGAGAATAAATACTTATAATAATATACGCTAAATTAAAAAGACTAGGCGGTAAAAGAATATAGATCAAAATTTTTTAAAAAAGAATATGGGTTAGAATCCAAAAAAAAAAATGTAGAATGATGATTAACCCTACAATATATCTTATTAGCTTTCATTTTAATAAAATTTACTCATTTTTAGAATTACCCTTTCCTTTCATCGAAATTTTACTAAAATCTTATTTAAGCTAATTGGATAGTTACTCATCAGATCTACTCAATTCAAACAAATAAATTATGTTTAAAGGGAGCCTATGCTAAATTGATGTTTAAGTATATTTTCCTAATATGGTGTAACTGAGATAATCTAAGTGGTATAACCAAGATAATATAGGTAATGAGCATAGGTGGTTAAATAAGAAATAATTTATAAAATTCATTTGAGCTCGTGGGTGTTAATTTAGAGAGATGATATAAGGAGTTAAAGTGAGCTAAAGGTGAGCTCAAGGATGCTCAATTTACCTGGGATAACTTGAGTGAGCTTATATATAAAATACAATTTGTGTATAAAAATCATTATAATAAATAGACATAAGCATAAACAAAAAGATCACATAAGAATATGATTAGACCTTTTAGCTTACCTCTTCGGGAGCATCTTATATCTAATCCACCATATAAAATAAATATTATCTGATTCTTTTGCAATATGGGTAAAACCTTGCTAAACATTGTTTATGGTAAAAAGTAACATAAGAGAGAATATGAGTTTATTGGAGACGAGAAAGTTCGCTAACATATGTTCAATTGAAGATAAAGGTGAGGCGAGAAAAATGGAAATGAAATTCTTTCTCCTTTCCTTTGTTTGGATAGTAACCAAATGATGGAATTCAAGTACCATATAAATTTGAATTCCATGACTTAAATTCCATCCTATAGATGAAAATTTTTCCCACAACCAAAAATAGAAAATTCAAAAATATTCTTTTTAGAGTTTTAAATAAGTAATTTTTTTAAATAATTAATATTTATAAGTTTTTAGGTTAAATATCTTAATTCATTCATATATAGTTTATTTAAAAAAAAATCTAAAAATCTAAATAGAATGCTGAATTGCATAGGTAGTGGCTTTGATTTTTTTCTTTTGCTATCTTTTAAAATTTTTTAAATAAAATCTCAAATTAAAAAGTAATAAAATTGATAAAAAAATTATTTATGTTTAATTTTTTTAAAATATAAATTTAAAACTAGTATACTTGATCAGCTATTAAAAATTTAATAATATATATTAAAAGTTCAAAGTTTAAATTGTCTAAATCAAAGTATGTAATTCCTTTCTACTTAGAATTTCATATCAAATCGAATAATTGAAATTAAATTCTTCATCCCTCTTCCCTTATTTCCTCTACCTTTTTATCTTTTCTTTTTCTCTTCTATCATCTTATTACTTAGAGGCTACCTCCACTTAAGAGAAGAAATGGAAGAAACCCTTTTGGAAATAAGGTGATTAATATCTTTCCACGAGATATAAAAATAAAAGGGAAAAAATCATAGAAATGGTGGAAGAATAAGCTAACCAAAAGCCTTCAGAGATTTAGAGATCTAAAATGCATTTAAATGAGAATATATAAGCTGGTTGCTTTAGGAGCACTTTTCTATTTTTTTGTCACTCGACACCTCTGGACTAGCTCTTGCTAGCCCAAGCTTTAAGTCGCATTTTACCATTTGACCCTTGTCTACATTGTGCTTATTGATTATGCAGGATTGTTGCCCATGTAAAGGTTGAAATACTATCTAGGTAACCTAAGAGTGGGGGGGTGAATTAAGTTTCTAAAAATTTAAGTAAATCAAATCAAAGACAAATTAAATAAACCAACCAAATATGAAATAAAAAATTAAGGTGCAATGAAAATAAGTGATAAGATAAAGGAGAGAAAAATATAAGATTTTTATATGGTCGGCCAACCCCGCCTACACCTATGTCTCCAAGCATATTGAGTTTGAGGATTCCATTATCCAAGACTTCAAGGCTTCAAGATCTTATAATTAACTTTCAAAGGTATCAATAAACTTTTATAATTAGAGATTATACCTAATATATTATCTCAAATGTATCCCAACACTTAAAACTTCTCAAGATAAAAATCACAAATAAAAATACTCCACACAATGTGTTTAATTACAAAGATGAAAGCTTGATATGTGAATAAAAAGAATACGAACAAGTTTAAAGCTCAATCATCAGAGTATTCTCTGTAGTAAGCTCAATAATAATTCTTGAATCTCTTTTTTATTTGAATTTGAAAGAACTAATTTATACTTTGAGTTGAAAAATTAGTCGTTATTGATTGTCTAATAATAATTGACTCACCATTTGATGGTAATCGGGTTGCCACTTTATGTTACCGTTATGGATAGAAAATCAAAATTTTGAATAATTGATTTGTCGTTTTTTGAATTAAGTCTACCGTTCCTTTTTAGAAAGTTTCTGCTCCTTAATTGATTTATTGTTTGATGAATTTGGTCTACCATCTCTATCTAAGGAGTTTTTGCTCCATATCCAATCTTTTGTTTATGCTCATCCAGTACACTGCTTGTTTCTAGAATCACTTGTACTTAGAAACTTTTCTTCTTCATAATCAGTCTATCGTTTTAGGCAAATATGATATGCCGTTTATTTCCACAAACCTTTTTTTTTTATAATTGGTTTGACGTTTAGGCTTAATTCAGTACGTGCTCATTTCCAGAAACCTTCTTTTTCTTAACCGACTTATCATTTAGGTTAATTCAATACACCATTTAAAAATGTTTTAAGCCATTTTATAAAAACATTTTCTTGCTTCAAAAGCAAAGTGTATAATTCCAAAAACATGTGATTTGTTATCATCAAAATTAATAATTTTAAGACAAATAAGTTAATAATCTCCTCTTTTTTTATGATGACAAAACACATTCTAAAAATTATTTTTCCTTTAAAAACATAAATTTTAAAGAGCTCCCCCTACAGGAATGCATATAAAGTTTTAAAGGATCTTTTTGTATGAGTGCATATTACAAGTTTGATATCATAACAAACAATTATCCATCTTCTCCTTCATTATAAAAAAGAGCAAAAGAAAGAATTTTCTATTAAAAAGCACAAATTAACACAAACATAAAACATCCTCATTGCCAAAACATAGAAAAATTAGCATAAATAAAACATTAATATCCAGAAAAGTTAACACAATCTAAAAATAAAACAATATAATGTAGAAAATGTTGGTATGCCCAATATAACCAAGCCAAAAAGAAAGAAAGAAATTCTAATGAGGTGGTGGCGATGGTGGTGATGGAGATGGAAATGGATATGAAATCCTAAAATGCTGGAAGAGAAGATGCTGTCTATGGATGATTTACTAAGTCTACTGTAAGAGACACTGATGCTCCTTAAGAATGTATTGGTAAAATGAAGTCAGCTGCACAGAAAGTGTTCGTACCTCATTCATAAGCTTCAGAAGAGTAACCTCATCGAAAATAAGAGGCTATAAAAGTAGAATGTTGGAGGCAAAAGCTGGTGTAGGATCAAGAATAAAGGCAGGAAAAGGATGACATCTTCAAAAAGCTTAGAAAGGAAGTAAAAAGTCAGGAAGTTGATAAGCTAGAATCATATTATTCAG
This sequence comes from Aegle marmelos, assembly GCA_030449875.1. Taxonomy (NCBI): domain Eukaryota; kingdom Viridiplantae; phylum Streptophyta; class Magnoliopsida; order Sapindales; family Rutaceae; genus Aegle; species Aegle marmelos. Next base: position 14,260,088 of record JASUUL010000094.1, on the reverse strand, counting down.
GGAGTGATTATAACTCGGAGTAATAAAAATATATTTATTATCAATGACTTTGACCTAATCTCCGTCATGCCACTCAAAACCTAATGCCATAACTATCTCATCACCAAGACTTCTACTAGGTGTATGAGTAGGTTCATTTGAGGGTACCCAAAAATGTTTAAAAATGCTGGTGATAAAATGACCATAAAGAAGGGAACAAGTAATATAATTAGGTATGGAAAGCATAACATGGATAATAACATACCCTAGATTAATAAGAAGATGCCTAAGAATACAATCAAGTACGGCAATATCCATGTGAGACACCTTATCTAAATGACCTGATCTAAGAAGAACAATAGATTGTATGAAATAAAGTAAGACTTGGAATTGAAGACAAAGACATTATGTACGGAAATGGATATTACAAACATCATTAGATAGATCAATATGCCTATATATGTTTCGAACATCATCAACATGGACAAAATCAATAATTTCTGAAGCTTTCCTAATAGTATAGAATTCTATACCAGTATCAGAAGCACCTAGAATATTGTTAAGGTCTACATCATCAAACTCAAGCATAACTCCTCCAACAGTGATGATTACTTGATTATCTTTTTTCGTGAAAGTGTCCATATTCGAGTAAAATACCTCCACCAAGTCAGGATATACAATTTCATCAATCTCAAGAGAATTTAACTAACTGACTTCTTCCAACTTAACACTAGATTTCTATTGCTAATACTTAAAGTATAAAGCCAATTTGAGTAAATTAAAAAGGTACAAAATACCACTCTAGTCATAAAATATTGGTGAAATTGTTTAACCAACCGCTTATTAGAAAAATGCTTAGACTCAAAATTAGTGTAGAGTGATTTACCATTTTTCTGATGTGGTCATTTTGAGGGAGGAATGGGTTCATTTTTTTTTCCATTAGTTGGGCATGAATTAGGCATGTGAGAGTGATTAGTAGAAAGATTGTAAGTTGATAAGAGTGAATGATAACTAATTTGGAGAAAGATGGATTGAGAAGTAAAAAAAAAATTAAGAGATAGAAGCCCAAATGGAAACTTAGGTTAAGATTGAGATTTTGTTTTGGATGATGAAATGTATTTAGGGAATGATTTTAAGTGTAAAAAATGATGAAGAATGATTTTTATGAGTCAATGTGATGAAAAAACGAAGAAAAATGGTTAAATTTTGAGTGAGATTAAGAGAAAGATGAAATAATTTTTAGAGAAAAAGAGAAATAGTTAGTCAAAATAAGGAAAAAGATGATAAGTAGCACCTTATAACATAAATTTGGCTTACCAATTGCTATTTATTGGCTAGATAGATGTGTCTAGTAAAGCAGGATGTAGAGTTTGGCTTACCAATTAGCTTGTTTGGTTTTTCAGTTGTGTCCAAGATGTGAGCAATATGGGATTCCTAAACGGTTCTCTAGTTGCTAGTAGTATGTTATAATTATGTAATCGATTTACCAGATTCCTTAACTTGATAACTAGTTACTGTCAGCGTGTAAAAGTCAATCAAACGGTATATTGGTTGAAACAATCAGCTATTCAGTTTTGTCCAGTATATAAGAATCACTTAAGCGGTTCAAGTGTGTGTTTTAATCAGAATGCTAATTATCCTCAAAAAATTTTCTTGCTCATAACTATTGAATTTGTATTGAACAAACCAATTTAATGTTGGGCCTAAAAGAAAATTGATCAAATTTTAAATCATTTAGTAATTAAAACTTCTTCAATGAGCCATATTATGGAAGAAAATGAATAAATATAAGAACAAATATATGAGAAATACCAATCAATAATTTCATTCAAAGATCAAAACACATTTTAAAAAGTAACAATCGTTATTCGAAGCTCTTGTCTTACATTAATAAATTGCTTTTCACTCATGGGTTTTGTAAAGATATTTGTAAGTTGATTTTCAATAGAAACAAATTCAATCACAACATCTCTTTTTTTTAATAAGATCTCTTAAGAAATGATGCCCACTCTCTATATGCATTGTTCTAGAATGCTGAATGGGATTCTTCGATAAATTAATGGCATTTGTGTTATCACACTTAATAGGAATATGATCTAGTGTAATGCCATAGTCTCCAAGAGTTTGTTTTATCCGTAAAGCTTGTGCATAATGACTACCGGTAGTAATATAGTCAACTTCAGTGGTTGAGAGTTTAACTGTGTTTTGTTTCTTACTAAGCCAAGAGAGTAAAAAGTGTCCTAGAAAATGACATATTTTACTATTGCTTCTTCGATCAACTTTATATCCAACAAAGTCAGGATCCAGAAAACATGTTAAGTATATATGCGTTCCTTTAAAAGACCAAAGACCAAGATCAATAGTGCTAATTAAATATAAAAAAATATGTTTAACAGCAAGCATATGAGACTCTTTTAGACAAGATGTGAATCTGGCATATAAGCATACACTAAGCATAATATTAAGCCTACTAAGAGTTAAGTAAAGTAAGGATCTGATCATACCGTGATATGTCTTGATGTCAACTGTTAAGTGTTAGAAAGTGTATATTTATAAAAGAGAAAATCGTCATTTTACACTTCAAGTTTCACTAACATTGCTATATTTATTTATTTAAGTATTTTATTGTTTAATTATATGTGTTTTATTATAATTATGTATTTTATGTATTTTAGGGGTATCACGATCGTTTCACAATGAATGAGTGATCAGACAGCAAAACGAATGTCATATTTGGATTCAGGACGATCAAAAACCTTAAGAGGGGCATAAAAAGAAAAATGTCACTGTTTACATGTACGACACTGTTCATACGTATGGTACTATTCATGGTAATATTCACGACACTGTTCATATATACAGACCGATGACGTGGCATTGATCGATGACGTAGCAGTATTTGATTGGACGAATTATGTGGCATTGACTGCTTATGTGGCGTTGACCGATGACGTGGCGTTGTCTGATGATGTGTCACAATCTTATTGGGTTAAATTTCTTATGTACTGTGGATCGATGACATGGCAGCATCTCAGTGAAGCAAAAATTATGTGTACAGTACATGCACATACATGGGATTATTTACTATTCAAACTGCGTTACTGTACAAATAGTGTTATTGTGCAAATAGCAGCCGTTATTGTTTAAACGTTGACTGTTGACTGTTGACTAATGACGTGGCCTAATCCTGAGCGTCTGAACTGTTTTTAATCCGATGGTCACGATTCACTCAATGTATGATTTAATTGACATTAATATGGAATATTTACAATTCCCTCCTCATGATTTAATTGACATTAATATGGAATATTTAGCCCATGGAGCATGTTGATGCAGATCCTGATACGCGAACACGTCATTGTAATAGATTCCAGTTCAATTTAATTCTTGCCATTGTAATTTAAATTCAAGCATGATTTACATAAATTTCACCACAAATTTATTCACCCATTAAAAGAAAATTAATTCTACATATAATTAAAATCAACCTCCTGGGGGATCGACACTCGTTACTGTTAATCTATTCTACAATAGATTCGTGTGCTTGCATGTTCAATAAAATTTGCACAACAAGTTTTTGGCGCCGTTGCCGGGGAGGTAAGTATTTTAATTCGTAGAATTAGTTTTTTTTCTTAATATTTATTTTTTTATAGTTGTTTTCTTGTAATTTTTTTCTCATTAAAAAAAATTAGATTAGAATTTTATTTCTTTCTCTCTTCTTTAAATTTGTATAATTTAATCTCTATGTTATTTTTTTGTAATTTTTGTAATTTTTCTTGTTATCTTTCTTTATTATTTATTTTAATTTTAGTTAATATTTATTGCACGTAATTTCTTTTTATTATATCTATTGAGTGTATTTTCATATTAATATTGTAACAACGTCACAAGATTAGTATGATAATTTGTCTCTCCTCTTTATTTTCATTTATTTTATTTTCATTTGTTTTGTTCTTTACATGCATGGTCGAAGGTTATTATCACCTAATCTTAAACCTTTAGACCTTGAATTGGAAAAAACACTTCACACACACAAACACACTATTTTTAAAAAGAAATTTGAAATGGATTTATAAAATTAGCAACCAGAACCACAAGAGAGGCCATTTAAGGATTATTTTAGTCCCTTAGCTAATTTGAGTACATCATGCATAAGGTACCCAAATGTAGTTGCTAGGAGTTTTGAATTAAAATCTAGTGTGCTAAACTGTCTCCCCACATTCTATGGCCTAGAAAATGAGGATTCATATAATCATCTGAATAATTTTCATGCTATTTGTCAAGCTTTTAAATACGAGAATTTTTCAGATGATGATGCTAAACTTAGATTATTCCCATTTTCATTAAAAGATAGAGCTCGTTCATGGTTTAATATATTTCCCAGTTCATAAAACTAATGCTATTCGCAGGGAAATTTCAAAGTTTATCCAAAGAGACGACGAGCAATTTTTCGAAGCATGGGAGCAATTTAATGGGATACTCTTAAAGTGTCCATATCATGGATACGAGAAATGACACCAATGCCAATACTTTTTGGAAGGATTATTGCTACATATGTAAGAATGACTAATGGCAACCAGTAGAGGAGAGCTAATGTCCAAGAGCGCATCAGAGATTTGGGAATTCTTCCAGCGGCAATCGGATAATTCCCAACAACGGAGTCGATCACTCAGAAATACCAGGAGAATTAAGGGAGTGAATGAAGTTAATATTGGCGAGTCAAGCTCAGGAATTAAAGAAGTTAAAGAGATGGTCGAAGGTCTTGCTCGATGAATAGCATATTTGACACCTACTAAATCAACAAAGCCACATGACCATGACTCATATTCAGATCAAGCCAATACCATAGGTGCATGAGAAAACCATCAAACTACAACCCTTACTCCAACACATATAACCTTGGATGGAGAGACCACCCCAATTTTTCATGGTTTAAGGATTCCAACAAAATGGACCATAAGCTCCACCTCCACTAATGCAACAAGTTCCTCAAAATTTTCAAGCCTCTTAACCACTATTTAGACCATACAATCAGAATTTAAATCATTCTCAACCCAAACCATGGGAGGATATATTCCAAAATGTCAAAAATGTTACTAACTCTAAGATCGAGCAACAAAACCACACCATTGATGAATTACGAAATGAGATGAGAGCAGGCTTCAACTCACAGGCCTAATCAATTTCTAACCTCGAGAAAATGGTAAGCCAACTTGCTTCTTCAGTTCAAACCCTAGTAATGACTATTGAGAAAGGCAAATTCCCAAGTTAACCAGTGCTAAACCCTAAAGGAGTTCATGAGATAAGTACTAGTTCATTTCAGCAGCATGAAGAGGTCAAAGTAGTAATGACCTTGCGAAAAGGAAAAAAAGTCGACAACAAAGTGGAGATGCCAAAAACAACTCAAATTGTACTTGTAAATGCTGAGGACTCATCATTAGAGGAGAAAGAAGGAACCAACCCACGAGGGTACATTCCTAAAGCTCAATTTCCCCAAAGGTTAGCTAAAGCAAAGAAAGAAAAATGTACGGGTGAGATTTTTGAAATCTTCAAATAGGTAAATGTCAACATCCTTTTGCTTGATGCTATAAACCAAGTGCCATCTTATGCCAAGTTTCTTAAAGATCTTTGTACTAAAAAGAGAAATATTCATATTCAAAAGAAGGTATTTTTTATAGAAAATGTTAGTTTTATACTCCAACACAAAATTCCTCTAAAATGCAAAGACCCAAGCTCCCCCACTATCTCATGTAGTATAGGGAACCACACAATTGCGAATGCTTTGTTGGACTTAGGTGCTAGTGTTAATCTATTATCTTACTTAGTGTTTATAAAACTTGGACTGGGCGAATTACATCCAACTCTAGTGGTGTTACAGCTTGCAGATCAATCCACGAAAATATCTCGTGGAATTATAGAAGATGTGCTTATCCAAGTAGATAAGTTTTATTTTCCTATTGATTTCATTGTAATTGACACTCAACTAGTGTAGGATTCAAAGAAGCATATCCCCATTATCTTGGGTTGTCCATTCTTGGCAACTGCCGATACCTACATTCAATGTAGGATTGGAAACATGCTGTTGTCATTTGGCAATATGACCATGGAACTAAATATCTTTAACATTGCCAAACAACCTCATAATACAGATGATGGAATTACAGATGTGGATTTAATTGATGAATTAGTTAATCATGCATTTCCTTTAAACCTTAATGATGACCCTTTACTAACATGTTTAACTCACCTTGGTTTGGATTTTAATATTGATAGATTGATTGATAAGGTTAATGCTTTATTGGATTCATCGTCATGCATGGACATTGATAAATGGAAGACAAGGATAGAGCAATTGGCACTATTAAAAGAAAATCTCATCTCATCATCAGAATCATTACCAAAGATTGAGTTCAAACCTTCACTTGACCCTTTGAATTCTATATTCTTGGGAGAAAAAAAATATTATCAAAAATCATCTCATCCTCTCATGATGACAAACAAAAGAATACAGACATCATTGACCCTATTTTTTCAAAAAGGAAGATACAACTGATAAAACCAGATGAGATTTGTAATGACAAAAATGTTAAGGACTACAGAAAGCGAATGAAAATCCTTCATGACAAGTGGAGCATTAGAAAATCTTTCACACAAGGTCAGAAAGTATTTTTGTTCAATTCTTAATGGCACGTTTCTCTAAGTAAGCTACGCTCTAGATTGTCTGCTCCATCTAACAGATCATACTATTTTTCCATATAGAGCTGTTAAATTTAAGAATCTAAGGAACGGTATAATTTTTAAAATTAATGGTCAGAAAAGTAAAGTCATATCACGAATACCAATCATGTAGAAAAAACAGCGCAAAATATTTAAGTAACCTGATTTTTTTTCTTTCTGTTTTCTTTCAGTGATTTAAAGTTTTCTTTTCTGTTTTTAATTATGTTTGTGAAAGTGTGTTTGTTTAACTTTTAAGTTTTTATCATTTTCCTCATGAATATGTCAACTAAAAAGCATCTCTTCAGCATTCTTAGATAATTTCGACGTATACAATCTCATCTCAGAGGTCAGATAGGATTTTGTAAAATACATCGTATCTGGCAGCTACAACCACTAGAGTTAGTAGCGCATGTTGAGGATTTAAAAAAAGATCTTAATGAAATTGAGAGAGGTGTCTACAGTACCCAATTGAAGCTTGAGGTAAATTCAATAAAAGAACGATTTTAGTTTGTTTTGTGTGTTTTAATTTGTTTTCCTATTTGTGTGTTTTAGTTTGCTCTGTGTGTTTTAGTTTGTAACTCCAATCAAGTGGTGGATAACGGTACTCCATAACAATCAAGTCAGTTACTTCAGTTTCCCACAATAACTGATATTATGAGATGAAGGTATGGACAGAAACGAGATTTTAGAAAAGCTTCACAAACGATTCCCTTCGCTTCCTCAGAATGCACTCCTTTTAATTTACAAAGCCCTGTCCTAACACGTGCGATTGCTTATGAAGAATAATATCCCTGCTGATATTCGTTGGTTAATCGAGGTAAAGGTTCGCTTAGCAGGTGAGTTACCTCCTAAATTTATTGCATACATGCCTGGTTGTGGTAAAGGAAATTATGCACAAAAACAACGAGCTCGAAGACTTTTTGTTGCTTGTAATAAATGTGCTAGAACAATATGTAATAAAAAATCATGTTCTTTAGGAATGATGTCTGATAACAGAGAAGATAAGATTCAATTCATTAGGGATGGCATGAATAAAGAGTCATTGGATAATATCCTTTTGTCTCTTGAAACGCATTCTAGTGGATACGTACAAAGAGCGATTCTTCAGTTATGGCCATTATTCGAGAAAGAGTGTGCATGATACAGTCTCAAAAATCTGACAATAAGCGATCCTGTTTGCCAGTTTGTAAGAAAACTGGATGGGAAGCCTATCCTCGACCATAGAGGGCGTTCAAGTCATTTCTGGACCTAAAACCAGAGGAAGATATGAGCCACAATCACAACTATCTGTAAATATCTTTTTACCTCTCTATTCTTTTATTTCATTGTTATTTTTACTATTTACATTATTATTTTTAATAATTTCATTTGCTTTTTTCTTTTTACTGTTTTCTTTTTGACTTTTGAGCTATGTGCGTTACACGTTAATTGACGCTGACATGATGCCTCATACACAGCTATAGTCAACTGTCGCCAAGGTCTTTAAATACGATTTTTTTTATTGAGCACTCACAAGTTGTTTTTGAGCAGTATCTTAATGGCAGCTACTTCCAGTAAACAATTTAAAAACATTTGTGTACTTTCTGAGTTTCATTATGGCAAACATAAAGAGTTCATGGAGGCAGCCATAGATCTTGGTCTAAGAATAGCAAAGAGAAAATTGCACTTAGTGTACGGAGGAGGTGACCAAGGATTATCCAAAATGGTCTAAGAAGCTGCTTTTGGCAGAGGGAGCCAAGTGTTAGGCATTATCCCTCAAATCCTAAAGCCTTTGGGTTGTTTGTCTCATTCACCAACTGAAGAAGAGTTAGTCGTCTCAGCTTATGAACCAGAGCTAGATCCTAGGGCTATTGTGTTGGAATGTTCAAATAATAATAGTAACAGTAGTCGTACTAAGAAGAGCAAATTAGATTTAACTCTTCGCTTGTAAATATTTTCTTCTGTGTCGCACTACCCAGGTGATGTCTTCTAAACTTTACTTCTTTCTTTTGAAAATTGAGGACAATGTTTCGTTCTGCTTGGAGGGAGGGAATAGTTGACAATTATGGAATGTTGGTTAAATTTTTACTAATTTTTTATTTTAGAACTAACCATAACTAACTTTTTGAGTAGAAGATGGCTAAAATATGGAGTGTAGTGACTCTAAAAAAGTATCTTCTTAGTAAAAAAAAAAAATTTGTGTATGTTTTTCCTAACTTTTTTTTTTCTCCTTTATAAATATATGTTTTCAAGTTTTTAAGTCAAAGATAGCTGAATATGGAGTGTAGTGACTTTAGAAACGTATTTTCTTTAAAAAAATGAAAAAAATTCATTTTTCTTTAATTTTTCTGCATGTATGTTTTCTTTTTATGTTTAGAATATGATGGAGGGATAGAATTTCATTAAAAATAAAAACAATTTAGTAATTTTGTGTGAGTTTTTGATATTGGATGATATGATGACTTTCGAATTTTAGTATTTGTATTATTTTTGGTCTTGAGTGATGTTACACCATATTTGCTACTCTACGTGTTGATGTTGGGGACAAATATGAGTTGCTTGAAGGAATACACATGTCATAATAAATTCCAAGTAAGTTTTTGAGGCTATTAATTTTTCTTGTAGAGCAACCCTTTTTGCCTACTCTTCATGTAGCTTAGCAATTTATTATTTCATACATGATCTCTAGATTTTCTTTAAGTCAACCCTTTAAAAAAAGTAAAAAAAAAATGTGTGTGCTGTACATCTAAATGCCTACCTAATTAGTAGATATAGAAGATTATTTAGAGTCCTAAAAGATGATGGAAGGCCATTTTTGACCCGTTTGAGCCTTTCTAACCATTCCTATTATGTAATATCCATAGTTAGCCTTTTTTAGCATTTTATTTTAAAAAAAAAGCCTTTTCTTTATCAACTTATCATCCTGACCCACTCTAATTTGAAATATTACTCGATATCATACAAGTTCTATCCACCTATTCATGTTTGAGAAAAAGGATAAATAATTATTTTATTTAGCGAAATTGTGCTATATATAAAAAAATTTAAAAAAAGAAAAAAAAGAAGAAGAGAAAAAAGAAGAAAAGATATATAATAGCAATAAATAAGCAAAATGTATCTTGTAATTTTCAAAAGTTCTTGAACTTTTACTCAAATATATATATTTTGTTTCTCTATTTTCCTTTCTTTATTAGCTATGTCTCTAGCCTACGTTACGTCATAATAAAAGTCCTTCTTGATTTTAGGGAACTATAGTTTGAAATAAAAGTTAGTTATATGGGCAATTAAGATGTAGTGATGCATATACATAAAAAAAAAAGGAAAAAAATGAATACATTTGGTTGACTAATACTTTGTTTGAGATCATATTATTTCTAAGTTATGGGCATACTTTTTCATCTTGGTGAGAGTGTATGATATTTTTTTATTATTTTATCTCAATTTACCATTCATTGTAGTGACAATTTTTATTGGGATTAATTTCTTTGTGAGAGTGTCACTACAATAGGTGAGATTTTGGGATTTGATATGTCATTTTTGAAAGTGACATGATTATTGTTGTGTAAATTTTATTGAACTCGCAAGCGCACAAATCTATTGTAGAATAGATTAATAGTGACGAGTGTCGATCCCACGAGGAGGTTGATTTTAATTATATGCCAAATTAATTTTTTTTAATGAGAACAATTAAATTATGGTAATTTTATCTTAATTTATGAATTAAAATGGCGGGAATAGTTAGAATGAAACTTGTTATAATAAAGCACTTGGGTATCCAGATCCGCATCAACATGCTCCATGGGCTAAATATTCCATATTAATACCAATTAAATCATAAGGGGGGATTTCACACCTCATGAACCACTCTCCAATAAGTATGGTGCCAAGGGCTTATCGTGCCAAATAATAATAACCTTGTACTAGGGTGCCGGTTTAACTAGAGCTGTATCTAGACAAGACTATTATTATTTGTCGACGAAAAGTCAAAACAACCACAAATATTAGAGGGGAAGAGAAAGTAAATTTACCAAATTAAGCCCATGGAATATGTTGAGACTTCACCTTCAACCCAAGCTCAAAAAGAAATTAGCTACTCATATTTTAACTAAGGATAAAAAAGAAAATTTTATTAAAATACAAAGAAACTATAAGAAGGAGAAGGAATTTTAGAAATCTAACTTAAAAATGAATTCAGGGGTATTAAATTAGGGGGGGAGAGCCTCCTTTTTATAGATACATTGAGTGAATTGTGACCATCGGATTAAAAACAATTTGGATGCTCAGGATTGCGCCACATCATCAGTCAACAGTCAACAGTCAACAGTCAACATTTGTACAGTAATGCCGCCTGAGTAGTAAATAATCCCATATACGCGCATGTACTGTACACACGATTTTTGCTCCACTGAGATGCTGCCACGTCATCGATCCACAGTTCATAAGAAATCTAACCCTATAAGATTTTGACACATCATCAGTCAATGCCACGTTATCGGTTAATGCCACATAAGCAGTTAATACCACATAATTCGTCCAATCAAATACTACCACATCATACGTAGTTGCCACATCATCGGTTTGTATACATAAACAGTGTTGTGAATAGTACCGTGAACAGTACCGTACGTATGAACAGTACGTATATGTGAACAGTGACTTTTTTCCTTTAATGCTCTTCTTAAGGTTTTCGACCGTCCTGAGTCCAAATATGACGTCCGTTTTACTGTCTGATCACTCGTTCATTGTGAAACGATCGTAATACCCCTAAAATACATAAAATACATAATTATAATAAAACACATATAATTAAATAACAAAATACTTAAATAAATAAAAATAGCAATGTTAGTGAGATTTAAAGTGTAAAATGACGATTTTCTCCTTTATAAATATACACTTTCTAACACTCAACAATTACTATTACTACAATAAAGTCTGCTGGACTGATGCATGTGGATGGTTGATGTGGGTGTGATATTCCTTTAGACTAGAGATAATGCTTGTACTTTTATTTGATTGCTATCATTAATTTGATTGATTAAACACGTGTGTTTTATAAAAAAAAAGGTTTTGAATTTGATCTTCGCTTTATTTGCTAGAGACTAGTAATAAGCTAGTTGGGGGTGTGTTGAGTGTTAGAAAGTGTATATTTATAAAGGAGAAAATCATCATTTTACACTTCAAGTCTCACTAACATTGCTACTTTTATTTATTTAAGTATTTTATTGTTTAATTATATGTGTTTTATTATAATTATGTATTTTATGTATTTTACGATCGTTTCACAATGAATGAGTGATCAAACAGCAAAACGAACATCATATTTGGACTCAGGACGGTCGAAAACCTTAAAAGAAGCATAAAAGGAAAAATGTAACTGTTCATACGTACGGTACTGTTCATACGTACGGTACTATTTATGGTAATGTTCACGATACTATTCATATATATGGACCGATGACGTGGCATTGATCGATGACGTGGCATCTAACCTATGACGTAACAGTATTTGATTGGATGAATTATGTGGCATTGACTACTTATGTGGCGTTGACTGATGATGTGTCACGATCTTATTAGGCTAAATTTCTTATGTACTGTGAATTGATGACATGGCAGCATCTCAGTAGAGCAAAAATCATGTGTACGGTACATACACATACATGAGATTATTTACTATTCAAAGCGCGTTAATGTGTAAATAGTGTTATTGTGCAAATAGCGGCCGTTACTGTTCAAACGTTGACTGATGACGTGGCGCAATCCTAAGCGTTCGAACTGTTTTTAATTCGATGGTCATAATTCACTCAATATATCTATGAAAAGGAGACTTTTTCCCTGTAATTTGATATCCATGAATTCATTTTTAAGCTTAGATTTCTGAAATTCCTTCTCCTTCTTATAGTTTCTTTGTATTTTAATAAATTTTCATTTTACCTATAGTTAAAATATGAGTAGTTAATTTTCTTTTAAGTTTGGGTTGAAAGTGAAGTCTCAACATGTCCCATGGGCTCAGTTTGGTAAATTTACTTTCTCTTTCCCTCTAATATTTGTGGTTATTTTGATTTTTCGTTGATAAATAATAATAGTCTTGTTTAGATACTGCCCTGGTTAAACCGACACCTTAGTACAAGGTTATTATTATTTGCCACGATAAGTCCTTAGCACCATATTTATTTAAGCATGGTTCATGAGGTGTGGAATCCCCCCTCATGATTTAATTGGCATTAATATGGAATATTTAGCCCATGGAGCATGTTGATGCAGATCCTAATACCCAAGTACGTCATTTTAATAGATTCCAGTTCAATTTAATTCCAACATTAGTAATTTAAATTCAAGTATAATTTACATAAATTTCACCACAAATTTATTCACCTATTAAAAGAAAATTAATTCTGCACATAATTAAAATCAACCTCCTCATGGGATCGACACTCATCACCATTAATCTATTATACAATAGATTCGTGCGTTTGCAAGTTTAATAAAATTTGCACAACATCAACTTTTTTACCCTTTTTATCTTTATCTAGCTTGATGATCGCACTTATTGGAGTACTTTTTGTCGTTCTGTTTTCATAACTAATCCTTTTGAGTAGGTCTCTCACGTACTTGCTTGATTTATAAAAATTCTTTCCTTATTTTATTTTATTTATAGTCCAAGAAAGTATTTTAGCTCTCCTATCATGCTCATCACAAATTCTTTACTCATACAAAATGAAATTCCTTACAGAACATCTCATTAGAAGATCCAAAGATAATATTATCAATATAAATTTGCTCAATGAGAATATCTTGATTCTTGTAATTAATAAAGAGAATTGTATCAACTTTTCCCATTGAAAAACTATTTTCTAGTAAGAAATTTTTAAGCTTATCATACCATACTCTATGTAGTTGTTTTAGATCATATAATGCTTTAGACAGCTTATACACATACCATGCTCTGGGTACTTGTTTCTCATAAACTTTCTTTATAATAATATAACAATTTACAAATGTATTTTTTGACATCCATTTGAGATATGATAAAATTTTATGACATTTATATGCTGGTAGCATCCTAATTTATTTTAATCTAACTACTAGTGCAAAAAATTTATTAAAATCAATTGCTTCTTCTTGATTGCATAATTGAGCCGCTAATGTAACTTTATTTCTTACAACCATACCAAACTCATCCATTTCATTTCTAAATACCCATTTAGTGCTTATGATGGATTGACATCTTGGTTTAGAAACTAATTCTCATACATTGTTTCTTTCAAATTGATTTAACTCTTCTTTCGTTGTCATAATCCAAGATTCATCATTCTCTACATCCATAAAGGATTTAGATTCAATTTGAGAAATAAATACAGCATGCTCACATGTATTCCTAAGTGATGACGTAGTGGTTACTCCTTGTGATAGATCTCTTAAAATTAAGTTATTAAGGTGAGAAGAAATATATCTCTACTCCTTGAGGAGTGTATGAGAAGTACCTACTTATTATTCCATACTTGTTTCTTCTTCTTGTCTATCCTTTTGATTTTCAAGTGTGTGTTTATCTCGTGAAACCTCTTAAGGTAACCTTTCATCTACATCATCATCAACAACTTTCTCCATAGAGAAAGGGCTAGACTCATTAAGTCAATATACATAGATTCTTAGACAACCAAAGTTATTTTATTATACACTCTATAAGCTTTACTTGTGTTGAAATAACTAAGAAAGATATCAACATCAGATTTTCAATCAAATTGATCAAGATTTTCCTTTGTATTCAAAATAAAATATTTTCATAAAAAAATTTTAAAATAACGAATATTGGATTTTCTATCTTTCCAAAGCTCATAGGGAGTTTTAATAAGATAAGGTCTAATCAACACACAATTTAGAACATAACAAGTGGTGTTGACAGCTTCGGCCCAAAAATATTTAATAAAGCATTTTCATTCAACATAGTTCTAATCATTTTTTAAATACACTTATTCTTTCTCTCAACAATCCCATTTTATTGTGAAATCCTAGGTGATAAAAATTGATGCTCAATACTAAAATTATTATAAAAATTCTCAAATGCGTGATTTTTAAATTCTCCACTATGAACGCTTTGAATACAAGTAATAGAATAATTTTTTTTTTGAACCTTTTTATAGAAAATTTTAAATGCCTCAAAAGCATCATCCTTATTAGCTAAGAACAATGCCCATGTGAATTTAGAATAATCATCTACAATCATAAATGCTTAATACTTACCACCTAAACTAACATATCTAGAGGGACTAAATAAGTTCATGTGAAGTAATTGAAGATGTTTTGAGTAAAAACATGAATCTTGTTTTTTAAAGAAGTTTTAATTTATTTACCGGATTGACATACTTCACAAATTTTATCTTTTTGAAATCTGATTTTTGGAAGACCTTTAACTAAATCATTTTTTAAAATCTTTGAAATTAAATCCATATTTGCATGATTTAGTCTTCTATGCTATAAACAATCATCATTATATAATGTAAAAAAATATTTATCATGAATAGATGCATAATCTATATTTATTATATACACATTACCAACAAATAAAATTTTACCATCATATGCATTCTCAACAATACATTTTGACTTATCAAAGATAACTCTATAACTTTTATCACACAATTGACTAATGCTAAGCAAGTTATGTTTTAAATTTTCAATCAAAGTCACATTTTCAATAAGGATAGAAGAATCTTTACTCACACTACCGATACCAATAATCTTTACTCACACTACTGATACCAATAATCTTTTCTTTAAAATTATTGCCAAAGGATACATCTCCGTCATTTTTGATCTTGATAAAATTTGAAACTAAGAATAATTACCAATCATGTGTCTTAAACATCCATTATTCAAATACCATTTGTTTTTCTTTTTCTTCAAACTCTCATCAAGTTTGTCAAGTGATCATCCTCAATTGCCATAAGAGTAAGATTTGATACTTTTTGTAGTTTTTCATTATCACTATCACCTCATATGGCTACCATTGCCTTTTTCTTAAGCTTGTTAATAAGAGACATTCCACTCATATGTGTCTAGGTTTCTTGCACTCATAGCAATTGATTTGCTTCTTCTTCTCTTTTTTTTTCTTGTAGTTTCTAAACATTTTATGCTCATTGGTTTTCTTAAAAAATTTTCTGAACCTCTTGGCTATCATTGTCATGTCTTCATCATTAAGTTTACTTTTATAATCACTTTTATGTCTTGAGGCTTTGAGAGTAATGCCTTTTTTTTTCTCCCCATTACCTTTTTCAGTTATCAAATCTTCCTTATAAGAGAACCAATTAAATCATAAATAGGTAAAATATTTAAATCATTGGCTTCTTTAATAGCTATTCTCTTAGGTCTCCATTCTTTTGGTTGTGATTTAATAATTTTCTTGACTTTTTTACTATTTAAAAAAGCCTTTCCTATGACTACTAGAGTGTTTACTATATTTATGAATCTAGTGTACATAGAATATACACTCTCATTTTGTTCCGTTTCGAATAAACCATATTGCCAAGCGTATCTATTAATTTTATACTCTTTCACTTGATTTGTGCCCTCATAAATAACTTCAAGTTTATTCCCAATTTTGTGTGCACTTTCATAACTGGACATTCTATAAAACTCTTTCTCATCAAATGCTTAAAATAAAGTACTCGTTGCTTTGGAATTTAGAGAATCTTTTCTCTTTTTCTAAATCATTCCATTCCCATAAGAGTTTTGGAATATCTTTTCCTACATTATTTTTAGTTAAAAGCATAAATGGACTATCTCATACAACTTTTTAAATTTTATAATTTAGTGTTTATAAGTAAATTCTCATCCTATTTTTTCAATAAGAGTAGTCATTTCCATAAAAAAATGGTAGTCTACTAGTGGACTATTCTTTCCTAAATGTAGAATCATTTTGAGTTGCTATTGATCTTTAACTTTAGATGATTAAGTCTAAATAAGAGTACTTTACTTTGATACCAAATGAAAAACTATTTAGGCTACCTAAGAAAAGGTGAATTGAGTTTCTAAAAATTTAATCAAATCAAATTAATTACATATTAAACAAAACAACCAAATATGAAATAAACAAATTAAAGTGTTATTAAAATAAGTGATAGGGTAAGGGAGAGACAAATACAAGATTTTTACGTGGTTTAACAATCACTATCTACATCCAAACCTCTAAGTAAACTGAGCTTAAGAATTCCACTATCTAAGCCTTTAAGACTTAAAGGTCTTACAATTGACTTTCAAAGGTGTCAATAAATCTTTATAATTAGATATTATACCCATTCTCTTATCCTAAGTGCATCTCAGCACTTAAAACTTCTCAAGATAAAAAAATAAAAAAATTCTCACACAACGTGTTTGATTACAAAGATATAAGCTTGATGTGTGAATCAAAGGAATAAGAACAATTTTAAAGCTTCATGATCAGAGTATTCTCAGTAGTAAGTTCAATGATAATTCTTCGATCTCTTTTTTATTTGAAAATTTGAGCTAAAAAATTAGTCGTTATTGATTTTCTTATAATAACTGAATTACTGTTTAACGGTAACCAGTTTGTCACTTTATGTTACTATTATGAATAGAAAATCAAAATTTTGAGTAATCTGCCTATTGTTTTTTGAATCAGATTTGTTATTTCTATCCAAAGAGTTTCTGCTCTTTAATCGGTCTACTTTTTGATGAATTTGATCTTTAGTTTCTGTCCAGAGAGTTCTGCCTATATCCGATCTTCTGTTTATGCACATCCAATATGCTGCTTGTTTCTAGAGCCATTTATACTTAGAAACTTTTCTTCTTTATAATCATTTTACTGTTTTAGGCTAATTTAATATGCCGTTTATTTCTAAAAACCTTTTTCTTCATAATCAATTTGCTGTTTAGGCTTAACTCGTTATGTCGTTTGTTTTTAGAAACCTTTTTTTTCTTAACTAGTTTGCCATTTGGCTAATCCGGTATGTCGTTTAAAAAATATTTAAGCCATTTTATAAGGATATTTTCTTGCTTTAAAAGCAAATAATATAATTACAAAAAAGTGTGATTTGTCATCATCAAAATTAATAATTTTAAAATAAATGAGTTAGCAAAGGTACTTATAGAGATGTTGAGCTGCTATCTACTGAGTAGATACCTTAACAAATTTGATTTCTTATTGATTCCTTGTTCTTAAGTTAAAACACAAAGAATTGTCGTTATTGCTGCTCACATTTAGCAAGTGCATATTTTGCACCATAACATCTTGATTTCTTTATATTTTTGCCCTACGAGTTAAGTTAATTTTACTGAGATTAAACTCGTCTTTGATTGGCTCATGAATGGTAGTTAAGGTGCCACTTTTTACATAAATCAACTTCTTTTTTATCATTTTTACCACATGTTAGCATGGTATGGCCCATAAATAACCTTTCAAATTTACCCCCAAACACTCTTTACTAAGCACTATTTCTTAATAATCAGAGTTAATTTCAATTTACACAATTTATATTAACAATGGCAATATTCATATATGAATATAGATACATCCACTTATGGACCAACATTAATATTTTAGCATCCGCATTCTAAAAAAAGTACGCAAACTAGGATGCAAGTAATGCTCATGTGAATTGCAGGTTGAATTTTTAAATATTCAAATACTCAAAATGTTAAATTCAAATATAAGAAATTCAATGAATTTACCTAATAAAATACATCATAATTCCAAAATTAGCAATTTAAGATCTAAAATAACATACAACAACACTACAAATCCACAAATAAAAATACCACAATATAAATCAACGTGAAGAGTAATATCGATCAAACTATCTAATTCTAACAACACTACAAATCCACGATAAAAGTACTAGAAATCCAAATAGATTATAAGCTGGTGTGTTTCAGTTTTAGGTTTAGGTAAGATTTTTTTAGATTTTATTCTTTTTATTTAAACCATTTAACTTATATATTTTCTAATTAAATTTTAATTTAGATAAATAATATTTGAACTAAAAGATATGTGGATATGATAACTTTTTTAAATACACTTATATTTGTATCCAGATCTGCATGGATCTTTAGTGTTAGTTTTTAAATATATATTTTTTAATGTGTAGATAATGCAGATCCTTTTTTTTTAACTATCCCTGATTTAACTCAAAAATAAAGTGACATTCATCAAATTAAATGACAAATTTTGACTTTTCCTCTTTCCCATTCTGTTAAAATCTCACTAATACGTAAAAAGATGATTTTACCCCAACTAGCTGATTTATATATTTTGTAATAGAAAATACAAATAATTAAATTAGGTAAAAATTATAATTAAATCAAGAAAAGGAAAAGTATTTAACACATACAAAAGGAAAAGGTGTAAACGTAAACGACGGAAAAGGAAAAAAGGTTAGAATTCCACGAAGGTAAAATGCTCTTGTGCTTCAATTTCTCTTAAGAGATGAATTTTAGAGTCAAGAGTTCTCAATATCTTCAGGGCTTTGAAAGAAATCATAGAGCTTGACCTAGTTCTTAATAACCTTAATCCCTTCGTATTTATCAAATGCTCTGTATTGCTTTTATGAATCAATCAACAGCCCCATTTGTTCAAAGCTCAGTTTCTCAATACATCTAATAAAAAATTTGAATTGTAGGTCAAAATTAAAAAACCTGAAGAAATCTCTAATGGGTAATAAAAAAAAAAAAACAAAGAAAAACTTAGAACTACGATTCAAATACAATGGCCCGGAAACCACTACGCAACTAAGAATGCATTATACTACAACAACCAAAATACCAATAAACAAATAAGTATGTTGTAGAGGACTTCGAGAACGATAGGCGTGGAAGGATTTACGCGGCTACGATTTTGAAGTAAATCCTTGTACTCGAGCAGCTACTGCAATCTATAGTATCGGTGCTGACACGCTGTGGTGAGTCTAGATCATGCCCACGGTTGCTGTGGTTCTTAAAGAAGATAAAATAAGGAGAAAATAAAAAGGATCAGAGAAAAAATATTTTTTATTATTTTAAAAGAGGTGAAAATATGTATGGTTTTCTGATTTTACCTTTTCTTTATTGACTGAAGTATTTAACAATAGCTTTTAACAAAATGGGTGTAATTTGATTAAGGTTGAAATTCTTGGATTTAGTTTGATAAATGTCATTTTTAATGGGCATCAGTTGAAATTAACTCTTATTGTCTAAAGAAAGGTAGTCCCGAAAACACATGGGATTCATGATGGAAAGGAAGGTTTATTTATTTATTTATTTATTTTGGTGAAGAAAACATTGTTTTATTAATTAAGAGAAAAGATACAACAAATGAGGTGGGCATCTTGGATAGATTCTTTAACATTTAACGCCATCTAGGCCAAATCATGCGTTACCCCATTATATGTCTGCAGTATAAACTGCACCTTAATCTCTTTAATCTCTTCGAATTTCTAAGATAATCCAAGAGATTTTTGAGTTGCATCTAGTTTTTTCAGATATTTGATTAACCACCTCTGCATTATAACTCTCGATTATCAATGACCAAATTTCTACTGCTTCAGTTTTTGCAAATGCTATGTTGTCATAGAACTTGGATGTTTTTATAATAACAGCTACAAAGTCTCCATTTAAGTCTCTAATCATGATTCCAAGTCCCATATTCTGCTCTTGCGTATGAATTGTAGCATCTAAATTAACTTTAAAGTACTCTTCAAGAGGGGGTTTCCAAATTTGCTCTTTACTGGACTTTTGTCTACTATTAGTCTGCATCTAGAGAATTTTGATTTTCTTGTAAACTTTAACTATTGCTTCAGCTCTAGCCACTGGAATTCCTACATATTCCTTTCTTTCTTAAAAAATGGATAGGTTTCTTAAGTACCAATTAGGCCAACACAAAGACACAAAAAGCATCATATCTCTTTTATTTCTCTTTTCTGCTATTGCTTGCATGACAATTAACAAATTTTGGTTCTCCATCATATCTAGGTCCTCTTTGAAGTTAGTCTAATTCTACACTTTTTAAGAAAACTTGCACTCTATGAGAGTATAGAAAACATTCTTTCCTTTTTTTCCACACCTTTGGTACCAAGGGTCTTGCAAAACCTTTTTCTTTAACAAGTTTCCAAGCGCAGACAGTAAGTCTTGGGCTACTCTCTATATAAACATCTTCACTTTCTTTGGGATTTCTAGTTTCCATTTCGCATTCCATTCTATTTGTCTTGTTGCTGAAGAACTCGGTTGATCTTTAAGTTTTAAGCTCATTGAAACTTGGTATCCACTTTTAATAGCATAATTGCCCTGCTTGTCATAAGCCCTACCATTTGATCCGGCTTTGGGGTTACTGTGAGAAGGATCTTTATAATTTTCTTTACATATTCAGAAATCAAAATGTTTTCTGATTAAGCTTTCATTCTATTTATGCTCTTTGTCGATCAAAGTTGAGATAGTTGAATCCAAAGGTAAGATTGCTTTAGAGAGAATTTTGAAAGAGGTAGGTCTAGAGATCTATCTGCTTTGGTAAATCTTCACATGCTACTTACTTCTAATTTTCCATCTTGTCCTATTTTGAAGCACTTGTCTGCCCCACAGAATACTCCTCTATATGAAAAAGGGATTATATCCTAGTTTAGCCGGCATAAAGCTTGAGTTATTAAACTATCTTGCTTGCAACACTTCATTCAGCCACTGAAGAATCTAGAAAATGAATCACCCTCTACCCTTACTTTGCCATTAAAGCTTGGTTAAAGCAAGTTAACTCTTGAAATCCCATACCTCATCTTTCTTTTGCTTTACACAGCTTGTCCCATCTAGCCCAATGGATATGTCTTTGGTTCTTCTTAGATCCCCACCAAAAATCTACAATTGCTTTTTGGATATCCGCACAAGGAGTTATTAGGAGTTTGAAGACACTCATGGCATAGGTTGGAATTGCTTACGCTATGACTTTAATGAGTACTTCTTTTCCTCCACTTGAGAATAATTTACTGTTCTAGTTAGAGATCCTATTTGAGACCCTTAACTTGATGTCGTTCAAAAAAATTATCTTTTTCCTCCCCACCATAGATGGTAGCCGAAGATACTTTGCATGCCTAGATACAACATGAAGTTGAAAATTATTTTTTATCATGTCTACATGAGCTGCTTGAGTGTCTCTATTAAAGAACATTGAAGATTTTTCAAAGTTGAAGATTGTCTCGATACTGCAGCATAGCACTAAAAAATGGCTTTCAGATTGATGCAATCTTTAATGGTGGCCCTTGTAAAAATGAAACTGTCATCTGCGAAAAGGAGATGTGAAATTATAGTTGTTTGTTGAATTTTAAACCATAGATGAGTTGTTTTGATTATGCTTAGACTAATAAATGGTAAAAAAAAAAAAAAAAAACTCTGCACAAAGAATAAACGATTATAGTGATAAAGGATGGCGTTGCCGCAATCATCTTTAGGGATAAATCAAAACTTTAGCAACTCTATCAAAATAGCGAAAGAAGAGGTTGATACATATCCTATTATAAAGTCCACCCATTTTACTAAGAATCCTAATCTGAGCAATGTACTCTTTAGAAAATCCCACTCTATTCTTTCATAGGCCTTTCTAATATCGAGTAGCTACTAAACCATGCTTCTTACCTTTACTCAGCCTTATTTTATGGATGCATTAATAACCAATGATATTGTTATTGGAGATAAGTCTCCTTGGAATAAAAGTACGTTGAGTAGGTGAGATAATGTGACGATAGATATGCTTAAGCCTATTAGCTATTGTTTTTGCTACAATTCTATAAATAACATTACATAAGCTAATTAGCCGAAACTCAGCTAATTTCCTAGGTTTCTCAGCTTTTGAAATCAGTGCAATATAAGTATCGTTAAGTGAAGCTATGGTAGCCCCCTCATTTAAGATATGTAGGGTAATCGTCAAAACTTCTTCGCTTACCGACGGCTAATGCTTCCAAAAAAGCTGCTGGGAGGGCTCCGGGCCTGGTCTTTGAAAAATCTTCGTTCATCTCCTCTGTTAGCTAAGGCTGCTAAGACTGCTAAGACTTCTTCTTCTGTGAAGGGCTAGTTCAATTCTTCGCTCATCTCCTCTGTCACCTTTCTTAGCATATCTCGTAAAGCGGCATCAATCTGTTCCTGTGAAGGCTTTGATAATGTGAACAAGTTTTTAAAGTAATAAAAAAAATTCTCTCAATATCTGTAGGTTCCTCTATCTACTCATCCTGCTTATTCAATATCCACAATATCTTGTTTTTTTACTTTCTGAAAGAGGCTTTTGCATGGAAAACAGTGTTTTTAGCCCTCGTCCTTATTTAATCTGCTTGAGACCTTAGCTTTTAATAAATTTGCTCATCATAAAGAAAAGCATCAATTTGTTTTTCAATGCTTTTGATTCTATACCCGTCAACATACTGCAAGCCTTATATCTGTATGTTTTTCAATTCCTCTATTAGCAACTCCTACTTCTTTCTGCGGTCTCCAAACTCATCTTTACTTTACAGCTTGAAGTATGCAATGGAATCCTTTGCTGCTTTTTTAAAATTCTCTATTGTATCTTCACTATACTGTCTTCTTTGGTCTAACCACTTTCTTTTCACAATTTGTTTGCATTGATCATAAGAGCTCAAAGAATCTTCGTAATAAATACGTCTAATGGATTTCATCTCATAATTCCTTGCCTTGCCCTTTTCCCTAAAATCCATTAATAACTAGGTTATGATTTGGTGTTATGTTATCACCATTTCTGCTGCATTTTCATGGAAGAAACTGCCGTAAGATTTGCTACACAAAAATCTATCTAGCTATTCTTCAATTAAACTGGCTTCATATCTCTTATTCGACCATGTCAAAGGTAATCCCTTTCAACCTAGATCGATTAGCTCACATTCTTTAATTGCCTTCTTAAATTCATGCGTCATCCTAATATCCTTATTGTTCCCTCCTTATTTTTCATTTGGTAGTAAAATTTTATTAAAATCTTCAAAGCACAGCCATGGCAGGGAAGAAAGGCTAGCTAACCTCTTCATCAAAATCCACGTGTGGTGTTTTTGCCCTACCTCTCGGTGTCCGTTAATTTTTGTGCATCCCTATTAGCTCCCATTTTCAGTCTACACTATTGAGTCAATATAACACTCGCTATAGGACTGTATGTGTAATGTGATATCTGAGCTCCACAACATTGCCAAACCACCCCCCATACTTTCTCTACCAACCTTAAAGCAGTTTCCGAAGTTCAGATTACTACTAATTTTCTTTATTTGTTTCGACACCGGCTTTGCTCGTAAAAGAAAATTATCTGAGGCCTATATATTTGAAGGAATTTTTTAGCTTTGCAAAATGTGTAATCCTTCTCCAAACCTCAAATGCCTCAACTTAAGACTATTATGGCTATTGGCGGGGCTAGTCACCACATTCTGCTATTGGATTTTTAAAATTTTCGACTACCATTTTCATTTCTCCTCCATCCTTTCTATCTGTTAACTCCCACCTTAGCATTTATTCTGCTTTCGACAATGTAAATGATGTTTTTATAAATAGACAGTCTATTTTTTTCCTTTTAGCTTCTAGGCTTTGCCAATTTGCGTTGCTTGCTAATCTTTTTACTGGAAGATGCCTGTCTTTCTGAGTCGCTTTTCTGTTGCCAATTCTAGCTTGATTCTTTAATTTTCTTCCTTTAGGCTCAACCTTATAATTCTTTGGTCTATTTCCAGTCTCTTTCATTTTGAATTCAGTCAGAGCCGAAGTTTGATCTAGAGCTTGATGCGGTTTTATTTCTTGAGAATACTCTATATTTTTCACTCTTTCCCGCTCTTGCTTCCCTTTTTTTTTTTTTTTTTCCATTTTCCCCATTCTTCTTTGTATAGAAATTCGAACTTTTCTTTTGTTGTACTTTCTCGTTCTAATTTACTCCTTCTAACTCCTATTGCCTAGTAAGTTCGACTTACTAGCTACTATCTTAGATGTTTGCCCCCTTCTTCTATTAAATACAGCTCTGCCCCTTTTGCTATTTGGTCGATTTGAACTATCTTTTTTATTCAATTTGTCTGTAACATTTTAAGCTTGTAGTCATGTAGTATTTGGAGAACCAAATTTAAAGACGATTCAGCTCTTGGCTCCTATCCACTATAGGTGTAGCTTTAATCCATGGCCTATACAACAATTCCTCTTTAGCTTGATTTGTATACTTTGTGCATTCTCTGTATTGATGACCAATATAACTACAACAATAACAGGAATTTGGCAGCTTTTCATATTGATTCGTAATTGGGACATCTTCCTCCTTACCATCGTCTTGTTCAAGTGATAAAAGGGTCATTAAGGCCTTAGTAATATCAATTGATACTCAAGTTTGATGACTTCCCCAGTGCATTCTACATTAGCATTTGTCCAAACTTCTTTGACTTTTCTAATAGCTACTCCCAACTCTGATATTATTTCCTTATCCATGTACATAATGGAAATATTCTTTAGTTGTACCCAAAATGACGCATTGGAAAAAGACTATTTTGACATCTCTCCAACACTCATTGGTTTTGTGAATATAATAAGCGCACCAATAAAACACCAGAGGCCATCCATTATTGCTCTCTTTTTATCTGTTTCTACTGCAAATCTAAACAATCCTTCACTTCTTATTGTTTGCCATGCCTATTGCATTGCTAGCTTCAATCTTTCCTTGTTTACATTTATACTTGTCAGCACTTTAGCCATTAGGCACCCAACAACTATCCCCGTGCCTTTTAACTTCATTTAATTTTTTAAAGAGATTTTCTTTTTTTTTTCACCCTTTTAGAGTGTTGGCTTTGCACTTTCAGATAGACTCCTCTGTATCCGTTAAGATCTCAGAAGAGTTTGACTTGATAATCACTTCTACTCTCTATTTAAAGCTCTGTCGTTTAAAACAACTATCTGACTAAGACAGCAAGACTTTGTTTTGACACCAACAAAGCATGTGTTAGTAATAAAATTAAACACCTAACTAGTAGGTAGAAACGAGGGTCATAAATACTCTATTCACTTCCATCCTCAGGTTTTTAGAGAAAACTTGAGAAGGAAAAAACCCCTAACTTTCCCCTTCTATTTTGCTAAAAGGAATGGATTGTTTAGATGACTGAATGAGATGAATATTATTACTTAAAAAGAATGTGGGCAAGTGGATCGTGTAACAGAGATGAATTCATAAAGCCGGAGACTATCTGCACTAATTATTATTAGAGTAGCAATATTCAGACCTGCTTTTACTTCAATTGTCTTAACTTTTCAATTATTTTATTAGTTTTCCAAATTACCCTTATGATTATTATTATTATTAACTTAACAACTTAATTGCAACTTAGAAATTGGCTCTTTGGGTATTTGGGGCCTTTAATCTTATAGCAATAAATATAGGTGACGGAAATATTTTTGGTCTCTGTCTATACCAAAAATCTTGAATCTTTATAAGAGAATAGTCTACATTAATTTCTCATATTACAGGTGTGATGATAGGCCTGAAAATATTGATCATTCTTTGTTCCTTGTTCCGTAATTGGGTTGTCCGAGTGTAGTAAAGATTTTGTATGATCTCATTTTAAGCATGATGGATAATGTTGCTCATATGAATTACTCTTTACTCACATCTTATGAGGCTATTGTTGATTCTTTTACAATGAATGAATTGAAGATTGGCCAGGTATTTACTAGAAAAAATCTGTGAAAACACTAGATGGAATTTGAAAAATCTATTGTTATGATAGGTGTTTGACATGAGGAAAAAATAAAGAAAAGTGGAGGAAAATGAGAGAGAAAAAAAGAGAATGAATGGTGCATTTAGAAATTCAAGTTATCTTGATGGTTATTATAATTATTTCAAGTTAAGATGAGAAAGATAGGGGCTAATAGGATAAATTGAAGGATTAAAACATACCCCTCGTATTACCAAGAAATCCAAAATAAGGTAACCCTAGTAGACAGCAACAAAAAATAGAACAAGCCCATTCAAAGCAAACTCAAGCTTTTGGGTTACTGCATTGCGGGTTTTAAACCCAGTAGTTCGATGAAGGCCGAAATGATAGACTTCATGGTTGCTACTTTTGGACTTTTTCGAATCACAAAAGCAGAAATCAGTAGATAAATTCCTGGGATCCTAACTAAATTTGCTTATTTCAACAAAAAATTTACAATTACATCGACATTATGTGTTAAAATGTTGCACTTGGCTATTCACAAAAACCAAAAAAATTTAATAATTACTAAATTAAGCAGAATCAAAAAATTAAAAAGATATACTGAAAAAGAAAAAGAATTACTTTGAATGATTACGTTGCAGCTAAGGTGGCAATGGGTGTTTAATTGCAGTGGCAAATGTGATCTCTAGCTGGAAGAGGTTAGCGGCTAGCAGCAAAGCTTACTCTTTGGTGAGAGACAAGATTGAATTTGACAGCTTCGGAGCTTGGTTGTTGTTCATTGTTCTTGATAATAATGGTTGATAAACTGACGACGATTTAAATTGATGATATATTGATGCAATACTGAATTGATATTGGGCATTGGGGAAGATGAAGATTAAGGTGGCGACTAGTGTTTTATTTTGTTTTTCTTTAAGGTTTTTTTTTTCTTTCCTAACTTGTGCTTTTATTTTTAATTAGTAATAAACTAATTAGTTAATAAATTATAAAAATACTATAGTTCGAGTCTGAGTTCCAGAAAGCGGGTTCAATTGAATTTATTACCCAACTCGGATACATCTGAGTTTAAAAAAGTGCAACTTGATCTACATCATTAATGCATTTAATATAGGTGAACTTGGCCTAAATTATCTAGATTTGTGTGGGTCGAGGATGGGTCCAAAAAAATTTTCCATCCCTAAACATAAATGAAAAACATTAGTATCAACAACCAAAAGAGAGAAATCCAAACCTTCTAGATTTCAATGATAGAAGATTACATGAAAACAATGAATACGGCGTAATAGAATAAGAACAGCAAACCACGTGTGGGTGAGGCAAATCAAAACAAAATTCTTCTTAAATGCAAGCAAAGTAAGTAGTGACCCACGAAACTTGAAGACCATTGAGATTGCAAAGTCGATATAAACCTTATAAAATATGATGTTCTTTGATATAAATAATCTTAAAAATGAAAACAAAAACTCTTAAATGACTTTTTGTATCTCTTTCCATATTTATCTAATTCAAACTTTTGAACAAGTTTCATTCAATCCAATTAAATTTCAAAATTTCTCTCTCTCTTTTTACTTTATACAACTTTGAAATGTTTTCCTATATCTAATTTTTTTCAGAGGTTGCTTCAATTCTTCTTCATTTATTTCTAGGATTTTTTTTCCTTTTTATATCTATGGAAGATCTTCACCACCTACTATTCGAGAAAAGCCTTTTCTCTAATCTCTATAAGACCCATATCTCTCCTTTATTGTTATTCACCATAAATAACCTCTAATAAGATTTTGTTGATATTATAAAGTATATCATGTAGCACTTCATTTATGTAATGGATTGGAGATGATTTACTATTATGAATGTAGGTTAAAGGACCGAATCGCATAAAATCTTATGTGTTCTTTATTGTTTATACTTATTTTCTATGTCCAAACCATACTTCATGTATAAACTCACTTGAGGTATACCATGAGCTCTACTAAACTTTCTGAAGTTGTCTTGCGATTGAACCTCTCTTAAACTTCGTATATCAACTCTCTATATTAACTATTATCTTCTACGAGCTCCATTAAGTTCTCTATGTTATTTGAAGCTCAAAACACTTCAGTTCACGTCTTAAATCACCTTTTAGATAAATCCAATTATATGTCCTATCCCAAATATTAGAAAAATATATCAGAACTTCTGTTAGCTCAATCTCTCCCTAAATTTCATGAGAATACACACTAAGTGATTGAAATGGGATCCTAGCAAAAATTTAGTTAAAATAATTACTAATAAAAAAAGTTTCTAACTATTAGATTGTTTATATGATGGACAATTGCCAATTATAGAAACACAAAGAAATTTTTATTTAAATAGTTTCAAGAATGCATGTATTTTGGAATAAAAGAGGGTACCAATATGATGATTTAAATTATATAACAGAGAGTGTTTAAGAAAGGAGTTTCAAAAGAACAATAAAGGGGAGCCAATAATCGAAACACTTTTTGAACAAAAAAAGGCCCCTTTTCTTTATATGATAATAATTTGTATCAATACAATTAGAAAATCAACAATACAATACTAGAAGGAGCTTAAACAAAGTGTAATATATAATTTTATTTTTTTATTGAGTGAATTATTTATTTTCCCATTCGGTGTCAATTTTATAAATTTCAAACTCATTACATGTTACATGATTAAAAATTTGATGCATTATTAAATTAATTGCTTATGAATAATTTTGAATTTATCTTGATGTAAAACTGAGACAAAACCAAGCGTGATTCTAGAGCCGGTTTGTTGGATTTTTTACTTATCACAAGATCAGTATTAACTTAATTTGTATTAGGTTATAAAAAAATCATTTTCTTTAAATATAGAGAGAGAGGAGTCGAGAGAGGGGAGTCGAGAGAGGGGAGAGAGGGAGAGAAGGAGAGAGAGACAGTTGACATGTTGACCCAAATCCAGTCCCGTGACTCGCGACCGTGACCCAGTTGTATCTCACGATTTCGGCTACCGATCCAAGTGAACTTGGTACCAATTTGAAGCTTGTAAGACGTCGGTCATATCCAAGCTATTCCCACTATAAAAAAATGACCAGAACACCATCGGTAAAGCTAAAAAATTTTGGCCAAAAACTCGTTCTTGCTGCCATCGATCCCACCAGAGTTTGGCCACGCCATCTGCTAAGTTCTACTCTTCTCACCTCCAGCTTTCATTTTCGATTGGTCTTGTCACCTAAAACAATCAAATTACTGATGAACGACAACTTGCAAACTTGCGATTTTGAGAGCTCGATCTGCTGTCGTCACTGTATTTGGGAGGTCAGCACTGACACCATTAGACTCACCGTGGTTGGAACTATCAGACTTGAGCTTCTCGTCACCGTTGACTAAAGTTCGATCACCGCTGATTGGTGAGGGAGAATTCGATAAAGTTTATAAAATTTGAGGTTAATTCTATAATTTTTAAAAGTTATGGGTAATTTGATAATTATGGATAAGGACAGTTAGGTAATTTAAGATTTCGAGGGTAAATTGATAATTTAAGTGATCAGGAGTAATTTCATAAATTCAGAACTTGCAGGTTTTATTATAAATTAAATTAAGGATATTTCGGTAATTTAATATTTTGAAGATAAATTAATAAATTATAATTCTGATTGCAATTTAGTAAATTTTGATATTGGGGTTATTTTGGTAATTTTTAGATATAAGAGTATTATGGTCATTTTATATAATCGAGAGTTGTATTACGTGGGTTTCAAGTTTTGTTGAGTATAATTACTTGTATTTCATGTTATGGATAATAATTATATTATTTTTTAAATTAAGAGGACCCGCGAACGAGAACCAATCCACGGACATCAACGATACTGAATTTGATTATCATTATTGTGAGTGGAATATACAAAACCTATTTTCTTTATGGATTATTATAATTCTAAATATGATAAAGAATGTTTGCTTATGAATTTTAAATGCTTTGATTTAATGATTTTATAAAAATAGATTTTATCTGTATAATAGTGTTTATTATCGAAAATATACACAATTGATGATTTTATTTCTGATTTTGAATATTTACGTAAAAATAATATTTTTAAAGAAAAGAAAATGGATTTAAAGTTTGTTTAATGAAAAATAAAACGAGATTTCGGATATTATCAGACATTTATGTATTTGTGTATATATGGTTGTTTTTAAAATCATTGAACAGTACCTTTCCCCAGATACGATGCTACTGATACTGATGAGATGATATGTGATGGTATGAGATACAGGCTTTTAGGGCCCGTCTGAGTACACACAGAGGTTTGTGCCGTGTACTTGGTCGTTTTTGTCTTTTGGAGACTATTTATGCATGCATAGATATGATGATGAGATATGTTGAGATGTGATAATATATGAGATATTATTCTCCTCTTCTATCTATGTAGCTTTGGGGTATGATGATTTCTTAATTGCCCATTTGTTGATATCCAGATTATCCGTGTAGCTCCGGGGCATGATAGTTTCTTGATTGCTTGTCCGTTGAGGTTCGAATATGATGCAATTATTTCCCCGGGTACTTATTTTGTGATAGTTTTCAGTATTCAGTATTGATATCACGAGTTGTAAAATTTTTTTGGTTTTATGCAGTATTTTATGACGATTCTATATTGAGTATTTATATGATGTTATGACATGTTCTTCTCTAGTTATTCACGTGACATTATATATTTTTTCAAAGTTAGTGATTTAATTTTAAATATCAAGTGATTTTATTAATATCTCTTATTTATGGTTTGATGAAATCGTGTATTTAAAAATGATACGATTATTTTTAAAATAAAATTATTTTTGAAAATTACTATTCACTCACTGACTTTCACTTAATTTTATACTCACCCTTGTTTTTATTATTTTTTTCTCTACAGGAAATTTATAGGTACAATAATCGACTCAGTAACAATAGTTATTTATATTTTAGTGACGTAATAGTGTTAGAAATTACATAATTTTTAGTTGAAATATTTCGGATTGTATAATATTATGATTAAGAATAATTTATTGTATTTAGTATTAAAATATTTCGGATGATATTTGGTATTTATTAGGATGTTTATCGGTGGAGTTTGTTATATTTTACAAATGTTTTAGAAGTGCTATTTTATTAATTACAGTATTAGAAATGTCAAAATTATAGGAAACTGTTGAAATTTCAGTAGAAATATTATTATTATTATTATAAAATTATTATTAGTTTAATTTTGAGAATTAGAAAGATTATGTCTTAAAGTTCAGAATAAGTCTTGACACAAAGCCATATTAGGCTCAACACAGTACTTAGAAAATATCTAAGGCGGAACCTTAAAATATGGCAATCTCACAAAGACGTTTGCTACAAATTCTTTGTAACGGGAAGGACAAAAAAGACTTCATGCACTATGTTCTCATATAGTGTCACAGGATAACCTACCAAACTCAGATTTGCGGGTGAAATCTACATCCAGTCGCAACAAGGATATCATCGTGTCCGCTAATGCAACAAAAAAATAATAAACAATTAAAATATCAAACATATAAAAACGACAACAGCTCTACAAACATCAATAAACCCTACAACGGCGGCAGTGGCTATGAAATTGGCGATGGGATAGGAGTAGTGGCAGCAGATGGCTGGGAGGATAGGAGCGATAACCGCAGCTGGTCGGGAATGGTAGCAGGACAAGCCTACCCCGTAGACCTTTGATTTCTTTCATATCTGACAAATAGAGGCTGCAAAACCCACTGAGATCGTGGAAAAAAAACACTCTGATCTAGTACCCCCACCAACGTAAACAAAGGACAACCACCCGACACAGGGAGAGGTCTAGCTCATAACAAGTGGAGGCCTTGCTGGAAAAAATAAATCCAAAAAATTAAAAAGAAAATTTCATAGAGTTTTCGATTAGTCCTGCTAATCTATTAAAGTAAAGTTAATCTATTAAAGTAAATTCTTTTTAAATTTATAAAAATAGTCTTTATAAATTCGTGAATTCATAAAATTTAAAAGTTAATTGTAAGAAATTATAAAATTCCACTCTTTAATTAAAATAATAAAAGTCCATATTAATTCATATTAATTAAGTGATTTTATTATTATTTAATATAACTCCCATTAAACTTATTAAAATAACTTCTACAAATTCATAAACTCATAAAATTTCAAATTTCTCATATTGTTGTTATATTATTGTTATGTAATTTAGTTTTCATTGAATCAATTTTTCAGATCTGCCACTGACCGCACAGATGGCTGGACAAGTAACCATCAGTTTTGATGGAACTAAATTTCACAAGGAAGGCAAAAAGTAAAAAGAAACAACAAAGAAAGAAAATGCAAGGCATTCTCTTCCGGCGGGACAACGAGTTGTGAAGTTAAGAGTGTCGGCAGGGGAAAGAGAATAGAGAAAAACATTTTCGGTGGAGTATTTTTATACTACTGCATTCTTATTGAAATCGTGTTTTAAGGAAAGGCCCCCCAGTAAACTGCATGATTAACAGATGTTGTCAGTTAACATCCAGTTCAGGCAGGCCCACTAACTGTGCATGAAATAGAGAATTGATGTACGCATTTTTTTTTTCATAATTTACAAAAGTATTTATCTTTATCTAATAGGATTCGGCTGAGTTACAAACAGAATCCGTAACATGATAAGTTTCTGTCTAATACTACTTTATAGTAACACCTACAATAGTAAAATAATATAACAACTTAAAAGAAAAGTAAGCAAGTTTTCATAAAAAAATATAAGATATTGATTAGCAAAGCCAGCCAACTAATATAACAAAGTTATTCTAATACAAACTCATTTGAATTATTTAGTGGTTGTTCTCATCGGATCTAATTCAAATTCAATTCATATAAATAAATTTATATTTTGGGGCAGATTAGGTTAATGAAGGTTTAAATATATTTTTCTACCATTCAAAATAAGTGATATAAATAAAATAATCTAGGAGGTGAACTAAGGTAATTTAGGAGTTAACTAATGTGTTATGAGTTTAGAATAATATGGAGTGCTTACCGAAGCTCATGGGATATAATTTGGAAAGTTGATATTTGCAGTTCAAGAGAGTTTAAAGATACTTCAGGTGCAGTTAGGAGATAGCTCTAGATAGTTTATCTGAGAAGCTTAATAGAATTCGTAGTATAACTTAAATATGATTTAGGCATCAAAACTATTATAATAGGAAGAATATAAGCAATAAAAAATAAATAAGGGACAAGATTTTATATTGTTTAACCTTTTGGCCTACATTAACACGGGTAACTTATCTCTGATCCATTATATAGATGAAATATTACACAATTTACTTCACAATATTAACAAAATCTTATCAAAGGTTGTATATGTGAATAATAACATGAGATAATGGTGGAGCTTAAATAATTCTCTAAGGTGGTATTTGGTTTAAGGAAATGAGAGGAAAGGAGAGGAGATGAAATGAGACAAGTAGAGAGGAAAAGAAAGGGAGGACAAAATGATATCCAAATTCTTTATTTGGTTTGGCATCGAATTTTAAGAGAAAAAAATTAATTACTTTTACTTGGATAATTCTATTCTCTAGTCTTAAATTATTTATATTTATCATTAAATATAATTGAAAACATTTAAATTATAAATTTATTTAATTATCAAATAAATTATTAGTTTAATGTATATTTATATTTTTAAAAAATATAATTTGATTATATTAATTTTATTTTATTTCTTTTTACTATATCGCAACTATATATAGAGACAGAGAAAAAAATTTCCAATCTAGAATTAAAGTATTATAAAACCATCCTAAATTTTAATTCCACACACACACAAATATATAATATATCGCCAATATAATTATGAAATCATTTTTTTAACCGTTTGAAATAAAATCCAGTTTCTTCAAATTAAAACAAATTAGTATAAATCTTAAATATGAATTAAAAGGTATCTTCAAATCAATTCATAAATATTCATAATACTAAGTGCTTATATTGCATTAATTGTAAGCATTGAAATTATATAAGAGCTAGTAAATAAAACAGTAGAAGAACTTAAGTTTTTTGTAGGCCCACCTCTCAATAGCAAGTGCATTGTTCCGTAGATGTAGAATGGCTGAGGTCAAAGTTGGCAATTCGTGCATTTTGAAATAACGGAAGCTGAATTTGTAATAGAGGGATCTTAACTCCTTAATCAACCGGAAGATGAATTCCATCTAAAAATAAATTTTTGTCAAGTAATATTAACGAAACAAACGAAATGACAAAGGAGTTTGAGTTCTTTTCCTTTCAGCCATCCTCTCGGTTCAACCAAACATGATTTAAAAGAAGAATAAGGGAACAGCTTCTATAAGAAGTGAGGCGGTTAATACTTTTATAAAGATATAGATATAGAGGAAGAAGACGACAAAGCAGCCATTTAGGAAATTAGACCTAGAAAAAAGCTCAATTTTCTTATGTGTAGAGCTGAATTTATAGGTTATGCCTCCTATGAGATTTTTCATTTTTTTGCTGTACAGAGATTTTCTATTGGTGCTACTTTCTCCAAGTGGGGGTTATTTTTAGCATTTTCTTTCATTCACTTAATAGTGATAAAATAAGCTTGATTTATAAGCAATTTTTCTAACATTCATATGTTCCTTATTACTCACACTATAATTGATGTTGACACAACAGTATATTATTTTTTAAGAGACAGTTGAGGAGTCTAATATGTTATTTCTTTATTGTTGTATATAGTCGATTTATTCTCTTATTGATGTCTTATTTTTAACATAAAGGACAATGATAGCGTTCATTTTTCAGTGACATGCAGCCCACAAGTGAGCGCTCAACTTGCTTTTTTTTTTTTTAATTTCACTTTTATCCCTTCAACAGCATAAGTTTACTAGAGCTATCTTCTCTGAAAGATTATTCCCTATCTGATCTTGAGTTATTCTCCATTCACTTAACATTGTTGACTTTCCTATTTGGTTTTAAGTTATTTTTCGTTCACTTAAAGGTGTTAGACTTTTCTATTATAAAGTGTCACTTGC
Organism: Aegle marmelos; assembly: GCA_030449875.1. NCBI lineage: Eukaryota > Viridiplantae > Streptophyta > Magnoliopsida > Sapindales > Rutaceae > Aegle > Aegle marmelos. The sequence goes on along the minus strand of JASUUL010000094.1, from coordinate 14,224,750 downwards.
CTATTAATAGAAATTAATATCCCTAATTAACCTTCAAATAAGATCGTTTAATCCCTCATTTTGAAATAATTGAAGAACAAGAACCTAAAAGAGCAAATTTTGCATGAGGGGTATGTGGCATTTTCTAAAATTTCTATAACTTCAAAATATCTTCTATATAATACTTATATCTTCTAAGGATTTTATTTTAGAGTTAGGCGATGCACTCTAAATGCTTAGATTTTCTCTACATCTCAGATTAATTCCAAGTCAAGGTAGATGTGGCAGAACTGTACAGTTATAAAAAAATATTAATTCGGAGGGATTTCCATAATTTTAGGGGATTTCTATATTCTCTCTTGAGGTGTTCGCTGATGATGGTGAGTACACGCCCTTAGACATACAGTCATTCATGAATATAATGTCTGGGTTTATTGACAAGAAATCTGTTACTCCCCAGAGTAGCAAAAGTGCTCGCCTTTTAACCTCACGTGAGTTAAGAGAAGATTTTATTAGTCTCCCTCAAATAGTTCTAAAAGAACTCTGCTGAAACAAATTATATGAAGACGAAGCTTGTCGGTCGCTTTGCTTCTCTCAAAAAACTTGTAATTGGAGAATTGGATTTGCTTGGAGCACTGAAGCAATACTCCTGCAGCAAATGCCTCAACAAATCACCTGTGCCTTCAAGATTATTACCATTGGAGCTCCTAGGGCTTGCTACTATATAAAACCCTCTCTTTTTTATCGGGCTCTACTTTATAGAACACTTTAGATCCTTTTGATGATTTTTTTTTCTTTTTTTTTCCAACCTTATTCCATATTGAATAAAGGATGTAGCTCAGTGCTGAATCATCAACTACTCTCTCTAAGAAGGTAAGGCTTTAAGAGCACTCTTTCTAGCTTAGCTAAGAGAATAAGCTTCAAAAAGGAAAACTGATATAGGAGGATGCTAAACAGAAGAAGAAGGTAGGGAGTTGACGTCTAAGAAACTGTAATGAACGATTTTAAAGAGGAGAGAAGAGCCCTTCAATTTGACAGTAGCCAAACAGAAGATTTGGCCAGAAAAGCAGTCCTTTCTATTATGTTGCAGATACAAATAGCTGACCCCAAATTTGAGGCTCCCTACTTGGAACCTACCATGCTCAAAAGTGATGTCCTAACCAGGGAGCGGAAAACCAAGAAAATAAGTTATTGTAACTTTTGGGGGCGTTAATTAAGGAATCCAACATAAATCTCAGGCGCCCTTATCATCTGAGCTCACTGTAAGGAGGGAGATGATCAACCTACTTGATCTATTCCAGCCAATAACACTATTGTCATGATGATCTTAGGAATTCTCTTTTTGTTCTAGGTACTTTAAGCTACCTTTCCTTTGAGGTTTGTTTAGTGTTTCTGTTTGTTTGGAACTATTTTTGTGTTTATGGCTTAAAACAATTTATCCACTGGGCTTGACTTTTGATAAATAACTTATTTATGTATGATTAGTGCTTTAATTTGTAGATTGGCTGTTATCAGCGGTGTTTATGGTTCTCTTAGGTTTCCACGAGAATATCTCAGCTGTTCTCAGTGGAATGCTGAGCTATTTTCAACTTGAGTTTTTCCTCAGAATTTTATGGTGATTTAATATGCACAGCAATCTATCTCTATCATATGTCATTCATATGGAGGAATAATAGTGAGGAAGATAACTTTACCCATGCAACAAATATGAATGGAAGTTTAGCTTCTTTTATTGTTTTTACAATGTATGCTCATCATAAAATCATACATCACTGGCGATAAAAAAAACTCCTATAGTAGATGAGTTCTCAATCCACCTAATAGAAGAAATTCAATCAATCATTCATCAAATAAAATGAAAGCTTAGCTTTCTTTAGTGATATGCCACACGGCGATAGAGCAAAATATTTAATTCAATCAAATAGATACTCGAAGGAGCTCAACTCCCACTGGTGTAATAATAATTGACGATAATTATGGTCTATGTCAATTCAATTAATAAATAAGAATTCAATATCAAATCCATCAATTATTGTGAATAAATTAATCACAAGTGGCACTTTGCATAGGGTATTGAAGTAATGCGAATTCCTCATCAGTTCTCTTGACCCGTATTATCATATAAGAGCACTTGGGTTTAATTTTTGTGTTATGGGTACTTTCACTTTCCCCATGATGGGTCTGAAATTAAAAGTGATCATTGTGAAATTGAAAGTGATTATTACCTTAATTTAAGCATTCTCTTCTTTTCTAAGTTAGCTAACATGTGTGGCTGTCTCAATATGTGTTCTTGGCTAGCCAACACTTATGGCTAACTCATATTTGTGCTTAAGCTAGTTGGGTTTTAGTTCAGTGGTCGACCGTTATTTTCAAAGTTACGAAGAACTTTAAGGATAGGAGTTCGAGTCTCTATAGGCTCAACTTCTCTTAATTAAAAATTAATTATGTGGAGTTAATTTATAAATCTTTCTCTCTTAGGAAATGCGAGTGGAGTAGAGACATCTGTCATTTTTTAGGCTCATATGTCTGGGCATATACTTCATAAAATTAATGTAATAATGTATATCCCAGTTAGATATATCTGATTATAAATATCAGTGTAATGTCTGCTTTAATAACAATTATAAATATGTATGTAATATAGTAATTTGATGTGTAATCAATATTAAAAAAATTATATTCGTACTTAGCTAGCCAACTCTCGTTGCCAACTTATATAGAGTCTATGGGCAATTTTAGATTCAAGTTAGGTGTGTCTGACTTTGCTATCCTCCTACAACGTCGATTTTGTTCAAGAAGTCTTGTCTGACATCTATATCTCTTTTTAAATCACCACTTTCTCATGTTCTTTCAGGAACACGACATTTATTTATCTTCGATATCTTTTTTTTTTTTTTTTACCTTGAGAGTGTTTGTTTGATCAGCATAGGTCAGGTGTTCCATTTTATTCCTTAGATATCCAAAATATGTAAATCTCTAACACTACACCGGATCACAGCATAAATTCAAAAATATCAAACATGGCATAAAGTTAGTAGATGTTATTTATAAATAAGAAATTATAAATGAATAGACAAGCTATTTATCCATTAATGAAGGAGCTATTCTCAATTAATATAATTACATTAATAGTCAAAGATTAAGAATTTATTAATATAAGGAAGATTCTACTGAGAAAGAGGGATGCACTTAATAAAAGAAAACAACACACATTCATAGATAATATCCTTTTTAGACCATAACAATTCAAGTCATTACATGACTTGGCAGAAGTTACTCTAAGAAGTGTAAGACTCATATCATATTGATTTTTGAGAATTAAAAGAGGATAATTGCTTATTATAGGGAGCGTTTAGGTCCAAATTAGGCATACACATAATATTTATAGACATATACTTTTGAATGTAACTGACCACTACTACTAGGCACCTTTGAGGTCCCCAAGGTCTTTACGTAATATTTACAAGCTCATATTCATAAATAGGACTAACCATTTTAGGGTACCCTAAGGTCTTTATTTAATATTTACAAATACATATTTATAAATAGAACTAACCACTGTGGGGTGCCTTTAAGATCCCACAATATTTTTACATAATATTGCAAACTCATATAAGTGAATAAATGAGTAAGCTATTAGTTATGTTTCTTGAACATAGTTTCACTCTAAGGGTAATTGACTGTAATCCCACCCATGCACATATATTCTTTTGCAATTGAGTCATACTTCTATGGGAGCCATATTTCAATTTCTCTCTATGTTCCTTTTTCTAGCATCTGCTCGTTCAGTCCCAAGAGTTCATCATTCCCTCGAGCTATTGGCGAGTGCAATGACAAATTTTAGAATGAATTAAGCTTTGATAGGTAAGCAAGACCTCTTGTTTGCATCCATCATTGCCTTACTAGTATACTAAATAGGATATTGAATTTTGTTTTCTTCGCATCATGTAAAACTGAACATGTGGCATTCTTTAAAACAATTGAGTAAATCAACAAGAAATTTCTTGAATTTTTGCTTGGTTAGAAATGGTAAATGGTGATTTTAATATTTATCTATAGTCTACATATTTCAATTCTGACTTATACACAACTCTAGTAATTTCAATTTTGAGCTACACTTAGCTTTAGTAATTTTAATTTTTAACTTTACATAACTTTAATGGTTTAGTCAAAAGTTTCTTTAGCTCTTTTATTATGGCAAATAAAGGTGGCAAGCGATTGGCACAACCAATCAAACTAAAGCCCACTAAGGCTATGGGCCAACAATAGCATGACCTACCAAGTAAATGGGTTGTACTGTGTTGTGCCGTGCCTAGCCCATTTTTTTTCTTTTAGGCCTCGCACAGTCCATGCACGTGCTATGCTTAGGTTGTGTCCAAAAAACGTTCATCAACCTTTCTTCCCTACCTTTTTTTCAAGCCTATATACTTGGCATGTTTTTTCAAGCCTACATGCCTAGCGTGTTTTTTCAAGTCTACGTTCCTGGAGTGCTTTGTTTAAGCTCATGTGCTTAATGTACTTTTTCAAGCCATCAGCCTATGCACTTATAACAACAATAATAACAATGACAATAATAACAACAATAATAATAATTTTTATTGAGTGAACAATTAACATTTCATTATCAGTTTATCACAATTTTATAACTATATATTTAATTTTATAATAACTAACTATAGTACAACAATACATAAATTTAATTTCATAGATCATAGTAATGATTAATACAAATTCATAAACTCAAGAGGCCAAAATATAACAAAAAAATTAAAAGAATTTTTCAAATTTTATTTATTCATTTAATAAATTATAAACATAAAACAATTAGAATGTTTTTTAAACTAAAACTTAAATTAATTTTTAAAAGCATATGCTAATAAAATATATAAAAATTTTAATTTCAAAATGTCTATAAAATTATAAAATTTTATATTTTCTTTTTATAAAAAAAATTTACTTTGATTTACTTTGGCCCATATGCTATTGATGGCCTATGGACCGTGTATTAGCCTACTAGTGAAATGTGCTTATTACGTGCCTTTCCCCCTTACTTGCTTAGGCCCATCTCTAATTGTGCTATGCTTTTAAGGTCCATGAGCCTAAACTTCTAAACCAACCTAGGCCATATGTGTGCCATGTCATGCCACATGCCATAAAAATGTGCCGTGCCTATATTGTGCCATATGCTTTCGGGCCCGTTGTCTGTCTTTAATGGCAAATCGCTCAAAAATTTTTTCTATCCCTTTATCACGGCGATTTATATAAGAGCTCTCAGGACACTCTATGCATGATGATTTCTTTAAGAGCTTTCTTGGCTCTCTAATCGTAATGGTGAAACATAATTATAACTCTTGGCAATATTCACAAATCTTGTAGAAGAGGAGTCTTCAATCCCTTAGGTAGGTAACTTTACTAAGATACTCTCGTGTTGATGATTAGTTCATGTTTACAGCTCTTGAGCAATCAATATAAACTAGTGTATACAAAACTAGTTTTAGGTGTGTAGTGCTACAATGTAAGAGTCTAAAAATAGTAACTCATAAGTAGAGATAAATTACAGTCAACAAATCACAATAAGTAAGTAGTTAACCATTCATTCACAACTACATAGCAATAAAGATAGATCGTTCATCCAATAATTTATACTTATAAAAAAATTAAAAGATTGTTCTGTCATATCTTATGATGAATAAAAAGAATAAATCATTCAATTACATCCGTAGAGGAAAAGTTGAAAAGATTAGCTACTCCTTTATGAGTACTTCGAATAAACACTAATACTTATTTACAAGATCAACTTAGGTGAAAATAACTAAAATCATAATCATAACACGATTAACACACATTATCTTAAGTAGAGATTTTGGAATCTCTTTTGCTAACATGTGGAAATTAAAGAATTTTAAAAATAAATAAGGTCATGGTGGTGAACAGCCAATATTCTTAATAGGCCTACCATAAAAATATTTGAGTAGATGTATAGTAGGAAATTCAAACATGAAAATAAGTAGGGAAGAGCTAAGAGATAATATTAATAATTATCTTAAGTACTGAAGCATTTAGGAGCTACTTGACTTTGCATCGATGCTTTTCCTTAAGCTTGAGGCATTTTCAAAATTGCTACATTGCACTAGTGTTTTCCTCGAATGACCTTAGCTGGTGTTTTTTAGAAATCCTCATTGGTGTTTATTTGAGAAATCCTTAACAGAGTTTTCCTAAGGTATTTTTCTTGGATTTTTTTCTTAAGGAGTGCTCGATGCCATTTTTCAAAAGAGTCATCCGTGGTATTTTTTTTTTTATGGAATCCTTTACTGTATTTCTTGAGGAATCATTAATAAAGTTTCCTTGAGGTATGGCATTTTTCTTAAAGAGTGCTTAATGGTGTATTTTAGTGAAATCATTGATGGCGATTTCTTGGTCAGCTTTTGGGTTCCACCCCCAGAGACATCAATGAATTTGGACATGTAGTTGGCAATGGCTTGACCATAAAAAGTTCAGCAAGATTTGGTATCTCCTGAGTCTATAAGTTGCACCCCTAATTTGATAAATACAACTCTGCTTGCTTATTGGTTTATCTTATATATCTTCACTTGGTGGCATTTGCATATAAGGATGCCTATGTTGTCTTTTGATTCAAACACAACCTAAACTAAATTAACGTCCACTACAAACGCTTTATGTAACAATCCCTATTGATGGCTTTAATTATTTTCATTGAACTTTTGCTGGGATTTGATTTGAACCATTTAATGGTTGTTCTTACTAGATCCAAGTCAAATCTAACTCAAATAAATAAATTTATATTTATGGTAGACTGGACCAATTAAGGTAATTTTTTATTTAAGGTAGGTGATATAGCTAAGGTGATTTAGAGATAAACTAATATGTTTTGAGTTTAGAATAATATAGAGAGCTTAATACAACTTATAATAGTTAATTTAGAGACTTGATATAGGGAGCTTAAGATAGCTCAGAGGTATCACAGGTGTAGTTTGAAGACAACTTTAGATTGCTCATCTAGGGAGCTTAGCAAAGCTCTCAGCAAAATCAAGTGAGTTTATATAGGAAATATTATTTGGCATCAAAATCATTACAATAAGTAGAAAAAAAGTATAAATAATAAAGAACACAAGATTTTACATGGCTTAAACTATAGTTTACATTTATAAAAAGTAACTTTTCTCCAATCTATTCTATAAAATAAAGTATTACATGAGTTGTTTTACAATATTAACTAACCTTACTAAAGATTGTTTATAGTGAATAATAATACAAGAAACTATGTATCTTATGAGATGAGAAAGTTCTCCAAGAGAAGAATAAGAGAAAAGTTCCTTTGAGAGGTGAGATGATTAAAATCTTCCTTGAAGGTACAAAATTTGGAGAAGAAGAAGATAAAAAAGATTTTTAAGAAATCAAATTAACAAAAAAACCTTTTTTTTAAGCTAATTTTATAAGTTAGGCATCTTAAGGACATTTTCATTTCTTTGCCATATACAAGGATGTCAAAAATATCGTTTGGCCAAAAACCGCATCGAACTTAGGCAAAACAGGCTGGGTAATACTCAACCCACAGACGAGGCCAACAGTCTTGGGCATCACTTGATAAGAATGGCCACCTGCTGAAAGCCTGGATTTTTTTAGAAAAGATATTATAAAATATATATTATGTTAAATAATTATATTTATTGGCCCATTTATTACATAAATTTAAAATTTTAAACGTTTAAAATTTATATTTTTATATTCAATTCCTTAAAATAATTTTTAAAACTATAAAATAAATAAAAATGATATGCATATCTAATATTATAAAATATAAAATCTGGGCTTGAAGTCTGGATTAAAAAGCATGGCTCAAAGGTCCCAAAAAAATATTTTGGTTGGGTTCAGAATTGCCATACCTAGGGCTAAAATCAAATATTGCCATATCTGACCATGTAGAATTTTATATTGGTTTTGGCCTCTTCAAGTGAGGTTAATTTTTGCCTTTTTCATTCACTTGATGGTTACAAAATAAGTTTGGTGAACAAATAACCCCTCTAGTCCTCATGTGATCCTTGCTCTTTGCCATATAAGGGACAGTGGTGTAGTAAGATTTCTTAAGGAATAGTGAAACAGTTTGACATGTCATTTTTAAATTGTTATGCTTAATTGATCTATTCCTTTATTAGTCCTTTATTTTTAGCCTAAAGAACAATGATGTTTATCCATTTTTTGATCGTATGCAGGCCCACTCATAAAGATGGTTAATAGGTTAGGTGGCACATGGCATGACATGCAAGAGTGCTTGGGTGTATGGAAAATTTTAGGCAAGTGGTCTATTAAAAGCATAATGCAATAGAACATATACTAAAGTACGACATATGAAAACGCTTCTCATAAGCATGTTATAGCCCACGAGTCATAAAAAGGTTAAGGGACTATTAATATCATGTGAGCTAATATATATGAAAGTAAAACTTTTTTATAAAGTAAACTTAAAATTTTCTAATTTTACAAATTACTTGAAATTGAGTCTTTTAATGTATTTTATTAGCATAAGTTTTTAAGATTCATTTAAATCTAAGTTTAAAAAAATATTTAAATTGTTTTTGTTCTATAATTAGTTAAATAAATAAATAATATCATAATTTTAATAAATAAAATTATAAATATTATGATTTTATAAATGATAAATCTAAACTGTATTACTTCAATCTTTCCTTTATAGAATTATAAATTAGCGAAACAAAATATGTTTCATTTCTAAAAGAAATAAGTTTCACCATCTACACAAAAAATAAAATTGTGGATGAAATATATGTGTAAATTTTATTGTACTTGCAAATGAAGAATTTATTATATAATAAAATTATGGTGATTAGTGTCGATCCTACAAGAAGATAGATTTAATTATGTGTATGGTTAATTTTTTAAGTGTGTATATGAGTTAATTGGAATTGATTTCTTTATCTTAATAATTGAAAAACTATGTAAATAAGGTGCTTGAGTCTCTAAAACTACACTCAATATTTTACCATAGACTTCAAATTTCTTTTTAGTTCCAATTAGTTTATTGTGGGTATTTCCACAACTCATAATCCTTACTTTAATAAAAAAGATATCAAGTGCTCAGTGTACCATATAGTAATGATTTTCTACTAAGTGTGGTATCGAGAATACATTGTGCTAGATGATAATAATCCTTCCATCGACAATGTGGTAAGATCATTAACTAAATAGCTTAGATACACTTTTTGTTGACCAATAAAAATACTAGAGGGAAGTATTTTCTCTAACAAATATAGTCTAAGTGCTCATCGTGCTAGATAATAATGATCTTTTACTAAGGAGTCGATATATTGTACAACATCTAGTTAAGATACATTGTCTACCAAAGATGAATTGAAATAACTACTTAAATTAGAGAAATAAAGTAAATAAACTTATTGTATTAAACTCATAGGTCGTATTTGGACTTTACCTTTAACTAAGCTTGAAACTGAATTAACCAATCATTTTTAAATTAGTGCTAAAATTATAATTTTATGAAAATAAATAGAAAACATAAGATAGAAAAGAAAACTATAGAAAATGAAGTTGAAAAATGGATTTAAAGTTGTAGAATTAAGGAGGAAATCATAATTAGATGAAAATAATTTGGACATTTAAGAATATGCCATATGGCAAGCTTTGATTGGCTGGAATTAATTATCAATCAATGCCACATCAATATTTCAATCAATAATATACTGCCACATTATCAATGAATATTACACAAGTATTTTAATCTAATAAAATCTTGCGACATCATTGGTTAACACTATATCATAAGTGAATGTCATATCATTGGACTAATAAGATGATACCATATTATCGGTCATTGTCATATTATCAATCAATGTCATATCATTATATCGTACATATAAACAGTACCAAACATATGAATAGTGTTATATGTGTGATCAATATTGTGTATGTCAATAATATCAAACATATAAATAATACCGTATACCTTTTTATGCTCTTAAGGTTTTCAACAACTCCGAGCTAAAAAATGTCATTCGTTATACTATCTAATTTTTAGTTAATTATAAAATAATCAAAATACCCTTGAAATACTAAAATTATAACAAAATACAAAATTAAAGTTTAAAAAATTTAAATAGTAGAAGTAGAAATATTATTGAAACTTGGAGCACTAAATAACCCTTTTAACATTTATAAATATACTTTCTCTAATACTCAATACACCTTTTAACTAACTTATTATTAGTCATAAGCAAAGTAAATAATAATATCTAATAAAATTCAAACTAAAATATGTTTGCTAAATAAATAAGCTTTCTAAAAAATTGTATTCTTCCCTTATGCCACTCAATATTTTCATTTTTATCATTTCATCAGACCTTCTTTCATAGGTAGTAGGTTTATTTATATTATATCTCTAACCAACTTTAACTATTTTTTATAAACACTCTTTGCTTGCTTAGATAGAGGGTCTAACTATCGAAAAAGAGTGAGGTTGGATATATCGAAGTCTCACCATTTAACATGAATACTCTTTACAAATTAGCCAGGTTACAAAGTAAGATTTCACACAGTCTTGACTCAGTTACTAAGGGAGGGTGTCTTTTTTTTCTTTTTTTCCCTTTTTCTTTTTTCTTTTTTAAGGATAAAATTACCGCTGCCTTTAGGTGTTGCTCATGAATAAAATGAAAGGATAAGCTATTATAGAATCTCAACTTACCACCATTATCATTTTTCATGTGTACGTGTATGTGTCTAGGTTGGCCTGTCGAACTTCTCAAGATGGCTAAGGTAGACAAAAAGCTTAGTCAATAATATTAGAAAAAATTCAAAATTTTGTTTTTTTTTTCTTAACCAAACACCAAGACTAGAAAGATGTGTTTCTAGAGAACTAAATTATTTATTCAACCATCTTTAACTAAAACATTCATAAATGGTTATTAAAAACATCACTAAGATTGAAAAGATACTTTTCAATACTCAGCCATCTTTTAAAAGGATGTCTTTCTATACTGAGCCATCTTTGCTCGAATAGAAAGTGTTAGTAAGAATACAAGAACACAACTATTATTTGTTCTATAATTATCAACTATTTTCTTCCCTTAACTAAAACAAGACATTGTTCTTAATATCTTAAAGGAAAGAAATAGAGTTTAGAAGACATCACCTGAACATTACAATAGAAAATATTTTTTACTACTGCTACAATTATTAGTTAACTTGTCCAATACAAGAGTCTTAAGATCTAGCTCGGTCTATAAGTTTTTAAAAGATCAAGTAACTCATTCACAGTACGAGTACAGATAAAAATTTTTTTCACTATAAATGAAATGAAATGATTTTTATTTATATTGTTAATAAAAGCTATTAAGCCATCATAAAAGATATTAATATTTAACAAACTGATGAATTTCTAATGAATGTTCAAATAGACTTAAGAAGCAAATATAATTAGTGTCTCTAGAGTTACAAAACTCCTAATAAGAAAGTAAAAGTATTAATTATTTTGGTATTTCAGTTATTCAATCTTGTATACATGAGATAGCTAACTCTCATTGGTTGGTGGGTTGGGCAAGCATTTTAGAGGTTTTAGGGCTTTTAAAATGATGTCTAACACTTGGCTTTCTCTAATAAAAGCAGCCTTTGAGATTAGTTTTGATAATATTCTGTCACCTCTTTCATAGATCAAATGTAGTTTTCTCTCAGCTATGGCTTAACCAAGAACTATAATTACCTTCATGAGCTCTCTATACTTTTTATAGTTAAACCCAAAAAGTAAACAAACATTTTTATGTTGTCTACTCGAAGTGGCTGCCACTTAGAAAATCTAAAAAATAATTTATGGATGCTTGAAAATAAATGCTCATGCTTAAAGATCTTAGTGACAGATATAATTATGCATTGATGTAAATGGGTTGGTAGATTTGTTCAAGGGCAATTTTTAGAAATCTCCCCTGAGGTTTGTTGTATTCTTAGTTTGAAAGATTATATACGCATAATATCAGCCACCACCCCTGAGATTGGTAATCCGTTTGTTTAACTATTTATTACTTAGTAAAATAATAAAAAAATGCTTTTTTTTACACAAATTAAAGAATCATATATTAGTAATAACATGTATGTTTTGGCTCTAAATTGGTTTTATTGAAAATATCAAATCACCCTTTTGTCTTTCCAAATGATTTGGATGAATATTTTTTATTGGAAAGGATGTGAAATTTTAAAATTAACACTTCAAATTGAACTGCAATTGTTATTGACATTATTACTATTGCCTTTAACGATATATTGCCAATACTAATGGCTATAGAACCTGCTATAAACAAGCTAAATAAACAACATACACTGCTCAAATTGAAGGAAAAAAATTAACTTTTATCTCTTTATCAACCATCTTTGATATGTCTTTGAACAATCAATTAAAAAACTCAGTGTTTCCCAAGCATTGTTCAAAGTTAGAACATTCTTACACATTGATGGAATCATAAAGTTTAAGCAGTTTTATTCGACCAAACATATTTTATTAGCTAGCTTGGAGAAATGTACTCAATAGCATGCTTATTAAGATCTCAAACAAGATATGCAAATGCTATCTGAGAGCTGATTTGAAGATTTCATAATCCAATGACAATCTATATATGTTTTACTACCATAATGCCAAAATAATGGATGAGGATATTTTATGTATATTTTAAGTGATGGGTACCGAATGTAGATGATTTTAACAATGAAGCTCTATTTGAAAGGTGTGTGTCAATAAATGTATGCTATAAGGTAAAATCTTGAATTCAAAATGATGTGAATGTAGTGAAGACCATAGTGGAGATATCACAACAATCTGTGAAGTATGTAACTATTGCTCTGGTTATGTTATATTTAATGTGTTGTTCTTTCTTTTCAATGTTATAATGTACCTTATATAGTGTGTCACTAAGTCTAATGCTTCCTAAACTAAATGATTGATTGATGACTGAAAATGTATTTACTGCTTAATAACTCAAATATAATGGTGTTTTCTAAGTGAAATACATTTATAACTCTAATTTACATTGAAATATAGTCAATCGTGCCACTTATATATAATAAAGGAAAGAAAAAAAGAATTAGAATTGACTAAATTAAGCTATTATTAGCATCCAAATGTGTTCGATAAAACATAAACTACAATTATGAGGCAAACAAACAACAATTTTTTAGCATCTATTAAAATATAACTCATACATCTAATCATGTGTATAGGTATGACTTAACAACGTTAACACACTTTTAACCAGTCCATCAACAATATATAATTAAAGTAAAAATATCAAGGAACCAAATATAGTAATATGATATTCAAATCAATAAAATCTAGAAACAAGACAAGTTTCAACTATCACCAATGGCCATGAAACAATCAATCAATACAACATCAATAACAACCTATATTTACAAAAAAGTAAACTTTTAGTAGTTCACTAAGTTTTGTCTTAATTGAAATGCTTTGTTATTGTCGTAAGTATTTTCACTATCATACAATTTATATATAAAAAAAAAAGACTCAAACCTATTTATATGGTTTAGCAAAGGATAATACTACATCTATACAATTTAAAGCTTATACAAGTAAGAGGAAGTGTCATCTCATCCCTCTAAAAAATTTGTAGTATAGGATTAGTTTAGGCTCTGCAGTTACTATACAAAAAAATTTCTAACCATTAAAGCTGCTGTTGTAGGATTCATCATCTATGTGCTCTTTGTACTTAGGTTCATTGTCCAATAATAATGATATACATTAGCAAGTATGAAATAAATTAGGAAAATTGAACTACTGAATTAGTAAATTCAAACCATTATCATTGATAAATTCTTATGTTCTTGATTCAGTGATAGCTACTGGCTCATGTTGATTTTGGACCCCTAAGCTCTATCCTCTCTTATTGTTGATATATAAGTCTAACATTTAAATGAAAGATCTTAAAAACTTATAATTACTCAAAGTAACATGTGTTAACTTTAAATTTTTCTTTGTTGCAATTTCTTTTGAACCCTTATCAGTTTTGCATGTCCTCACATTATGCCTTTACTTTTCCTAGTTATTATACCTAACATTGGAACTCTTTTTTAATGTTGTAGTTTTATCAGCCTTTTATCTCTTTTTCATTTAAGGCTTGCTAGTAGTTCTAATGACTACAAATAGAAACATGCTATCACCACTTAAAAGGCCATTTACTTTCATTAGGCATTAGATAATACTGATGCTTGTAAATCTTTTTTAATGCATCATCCTTCATTATTAGATGCACAAAATCATTGATATTGTACCTCAAGCATTAATGCAACACAGTGCATGGGCACAAGGCAAACCAGATACTTTCCATTTCATATAATCACATTGGTTGGCCTTTAAATCGATAACTTTTCTCTTAGAAACATCCTTTATAACTTCAAAGGTATCATTATGCCCAAATATAATTGATATAAACTTAGACTTCACCTTCCCAGCCAATATTCTCTGTTAGCCTAATAGGTTATAAATATTATGATTATGATGATAACAAACATTTGTATTAAAATGTTTTATTTTGTATTTCACAAGTTCACTAATTTTGAAGGATAATAAATCAAGTGAAATCAAATTCAAGACACTCAACGGGCAACGGCAGCTCAACAGATAATTTATTGCGATAATTTCTTGTAAAGCCGGTATGATTTAATTTATTCTTGGATTAGTATTTGTGAAGCTCAATTTTATTTTAATAAAATAATTATTTTTCAAGTTAAATACTTTTATGTTTATGAGATAAAATATTTTGTAAATTAAAGTAATTTGGATAAAAATAAAAATGTTTTAAATTTCAGAGTTGGACTTATTTGCTAAAAACTAAAATATTTGGGCTTTATTGTAACTTATAATAGATTGTGGGTTTAAGTGAAAAGTTTTGAAAACTTTAAACACTATGGTGATTTAGCTAAAACTCAAAAAGTACTTATTTGAAAAGATTTTCTTTAATTTAGGCAACACTGTAATTTCAGAATATTTTTAGGAATTAAATAATAATTAAAATTTCTGAGATTGGGTCTTGTTGAAAAGTTTTATAACATTTTAGGCCATAGCATAATTTGAATAAGTTTTGAGGTAAAATTGTAATTTTATGAACAGTATTACTGTAGCAAAATTCAAAATTAATGATAACGTCACTGTTACGAGCGGAGAGCCGATTAAATTAAGCGGTTAGCCGCTTGAACACTAGAATTTGACAATAACAGCTAGTTTTCGAGCTTTTACTATAAAAACTCAACTCCAACTTCATTTCAAAGTTTCTGGCAAGTAAAAACAAGTTTGTAGAACATATATTGAGCTTCCATATTGCAAATCACAATAGATTAAATCATTTTTGTGCCATTACTTGTGAATCTACTCTTATAGAGAGTGTCTTGTTATAATTTCTATTTTGTATTGTATTAATAGTGTTCAAGTGATGGAAACACTTGGGGTAAAGAGATTAAGGTGATAATCTCTTAATTGTAAAGGTCCATTGACACCTTGGAAGTCAATTGTAAACATCTGAAGCCTTGAGAGGCTTGGATAGTGAAATCCTCGAGCTCGGTTGGCTTGAAGGCGTGGACGTAGGCGGGGATTGCCGAACCACGTAAAAATTACTGTGTTTGCATTCTCTTCCCTTAGTCATTTATTTTGCAAGCATTGTTTAGTTT
Organism: Aegle marmelos; assembly: GCA_030449875.1. Taxonomy (NCBI): domain Eukaryota; kingdom Viridiplantae; phylum Streptophyta; class Magnoliopsida; order Sapindales; family Rutaceae; genus Aegle; species Aegle marmelos. The sequence continues at coordinate 14,209,063 of JASUUL010000094.1, read as the reverse complement.
ATTATATTTGATTTAATTCTGTAAAACTTAATTTTTGTTTGCATTAAGGCATTAGATTGAATCATTTGTAAAATAAATTTTAATAATCCAATTCACCCCCTCTTGGGTTGCTTATTTGTATTTCATTCTCCTTTTAACTTGTGACGACAATTCATTTTGACACATGACAAGCTACTTATACCTTTGATGAAATAGATTCATCACTTTTCTTTTTATCTATTCTACCATCTTAACAATAGGCAACCCTCTAAAATTGTTGATCTAATTATTAAGGGGTTGAGATATGTTGTTAGTTACATAAGAGTATTTTACGTGCATTAGAAATCTATGCTTGGCCCGGCAATAAAATGAAATCTACATCAATCAATTATATACAAGAAAGCTAGGTAAAATATTCGATCTAATCTGATTCAAACTAACCCAATCTAATCTAAAAAAATTTAGGTTCGGATTGGATCATATTGTTAACAAAACCCAGTTCATTGTATTTTTACCAACTTGGTTGGATTATGATCGAATTTGAAAAACTAATTAGGTTAGTTTTAAAATAAAAACAATCAATGAAATTGAAAAGTAAAAGAAGAATTACACACAGGACACAGTTATACTTAATTTACACAGCCTTTTTGACCCTTACTTAAAAACCCATATAGTCGACACTCACAATCCCACATTATAACATACGCATAACTTTTTTTAAGCCTTAACTTTTCAGTCCTCAAGTAGGCAAGGAACACTTAAACATACGTAGACATTGTCGCCACTCTTTATGGTTTTACACACACACATATACACACACATTGTAAAAGCAGTTGGCAATTGGACACCAAACATTATAGCCTGATTTTGCTTATAGGCACCAATAACGAAACTAGAGCTAATGCTATCGGATCGGTTGCTCCATTCAAACTTAACAAGGTAACAACCTAAGCTTTTTATTTTGAAGCTTTAATTTTTTATAGTATATACTATATAGTAATAATGTATTATATATTATGTGTGAAATTATTTCTTTTTTTTTTTGTAAGAATTATATATATTTTTATATGTAAAATATAGTTTTTAATATGTAATATATATTTTTGATGTGTAATCCAAATCCAATTTGAACCAAACTCAACCAAACCTTTTAACTTGATCGAATATATATTCAGATTGGTTTAGGTTGGGTTACAAGGTTGAATTGAGTTTAGATTAATTTTTATCCCACCTCATTAACCCAAAACTCAACCAGGTTGATTTGAACCTAATTTTGGCTAGTTCTAACTATAGAATGAATATCGTTCAACTCAGACATGTAAGTGTTAAATTCTGCTAGGTTTAAACTTCTACAAGTTTTGTAGAATGAACTCTATAATAATATACGAGGGAATTTCTACTCAAAATTAGCATATATATATACCTACAACAATACCTTTTCAAAGACTCAGGAAACACTATCTCTAAACCATTTAGAGTTCTTTTCTCTATCACTCATGAAACATATATTACTAGTGGGTATATCCTATTATTGGCATCTATACTAATTGCAAGCAATAATACGCCTTTATATAACCCTTTTAAATGACAACCATCAAGCCTTATAAATTGTTTACACCCCTCAAAGAACCCTTTCTTATTTTCATCAAATATAACAAAGCACCTTTTGAAAACAAAGTTCTATCTGCCACCTAACCAAAGAACGTCTTAAAATAAGGGTTCTACCCACTATCTAACCAATTTCTATTTATGGTTATAGTTGAACCAGAATTCAAGTGGAGAATTGCATGCATATACATGTATAGTTTGTTATAATTGGCTTTATGCTCTTACACTAACAACACTAATACCTTATTCTTGGCTTTATACAATCATTGGTTGTTGCATTTAATTTGAAAGTGTTTGCATTTAATACCAACCTCCTAAATAGCTTAATTGCAATTACTTCAATGTTTAGCCAGAGTTGGCTTTAAAGAGATGAAGAAATATTATAGCAATCCAAGTTCAATTAACTTTATAGTTGTCATTACAACTAGCACGAATGTGTTCAAGCTAGAATGCTTTGATTTGAAAGTGTTTACTATTCCAATTTGGACTAGTGTGAACCCTCTAAATACAAACAAACTATTACTGCACATGTTGATGTGACTCTAGTCTCTTTATTTTCTATCGAAAAACCTTCATGACCTTTCTAAACTTATCCATATTCTTTTACACTACTTCAACCCTAAACATAATCCTCTTCCCATCCACATTGAACTCAAAACCCCCTCAGTTGGCCTTATATCTATAACATGACTCTAAACTTCATCATCTGAAGACACATCTTAGTTTGAACCATATTGTCTCTTAATTTTAGCATCCTAAGCTTCATCACTTCTAGTATCATATGTATTATCACTATCTACTATTTCATTACACCCTACATAGTCATCAGCCGCTATATTCTTGGTTAACCCTTCTTTTGTAGCCTTAATTTGTTGCCCTTTTACGAAATGAATCTTCTATGATAGCACTTTTGCTTTTAAATTATAAAGTTATTATGTCTTTATTCAAGTTAAACATTATAATTTCATTCACTTTAGTAAGATCAAACTACTTAATTTAGCCTCTTTATCCAACAAAATAATGGACTGTTCAACTAGGGATTTAAAACCGTAATCTCTACTACATCAATAAGGTTTTTAAATTCTTTACAAATAGTGCCCTCTAATCTAATTCAATCATGATTATGAACATAAACCATGCATATGACTTATCCTTCAACTGCGTGAAGGCAATATGAAGTTCTGAATCATCAAGCAAAACTTCCTCAAAATTTTGCAATGAGAGTACTGCTTGAAACTTCACTTTTTTAGTATATCGTATAAGATTCTCTTACATTATATCTTTTATGTCCTTCTATAGCTTGTTTAAAGTGTACTGCTGAATGATTACAGACCTAACCTTAATTACTTCACTCTCAACACATACTCAATGTCTAGGTAAATAGTTAGTAAATGTTTGAAACAAGTTCAATTCTTAAGAGATTAGATCATATAATCGACACATTGTAACAAAAAAAAAGTCCAAAATAGATCAAATTTGGCCACTTTAACAATAAACTCACTGCTTAGTAAATGTTCAAAACTAGTAAATTAATTTCTTGATAAATTAAATCATCTAAACTGCATAGTATGACCAAAAATAAGGAAAAGTAGTTTGGCTGCTTTAACAATACACATACAAAACAATAACCATTACATCATTGTTCAGAGTAGAACTAGTAAAGTTGTGTGACACATCTTTACTATTGAAGCTTATTCTACTTTGAGTTACAATAAATACATAACTAAAACAAAGCACTTAACCTCACCCTATTGCTTAACTCATTACTCCACTAAGTAAGAATGTAGCAACTCATGAAATTTTATCAATCTAATCACTTTAAATACCATTATGGAAACAAAAAATAAAATCCAGTATCTTTAATAGAGTAATATACACTTTAAGCTATCTTCAACATTCAATCCCATCTTCAATTTCATGAAAACTAGCATGTGGCAATACTTTAAAAAGTTTAAAATTTTTCATACTTATTTTTAATCATTTACAAGGCAGCAGTGTGTAGATGAGGCTATTTTGAATCAAAATCAATTGAACATGCATTTTCAATAATTATTAGCTTGCAACTATTGCTAATATATGGAAAAAAAATTAAAGCATTACTGAGATATTCTAAAAAATTTATCAATACACAATACATAAATTTTACCAAGTTGATTAGTTTCAACTAATAAAATTGACATGCATAGTAGTAAGCCACTTTCTACCTCTTTTATGGCTTGAACGAACTTACTAATTAGACTTCTTCCACTTGGCGATCATGATTAAAACTTCCATGATGTTGGTGTCTTTGGATTTATTGTCATTGTTTCTTACTCGTGGCATCCTTTCTCTATTAAAGTATAATAGAGCTAAAGAAAACAGAAAGAGTGTTGTTTTTAGTAGCTTTGGTTTAAACTGAGTAAGGAGATGCCTATTTTTCTTTCTTTTTTCTTGAGTGATAATATTTGTTGGTTAAAAGCTCGCTTCTGCTTTTTACCTAATGAATACGAGCAAAATTCAAACCATTATCAAAACCTAATGCAGTAATTTAAAGTTTTTTTGAATTTTTTTTCTTATTAACAAGTTTTATTACCATCTTGCTCTCATCAGCCCAAAATTATACTAAATGGTATACTGACGTTAAGGGAAATGGCTAATAATAAGTGAATATAATCTCTCAAATTAAGAAAACACCAAACCTTAAGAAAGTTTTTGATAATTACTTATTTGTCAAATGACATGTAAAGCTTATGGCTCAATTATTAAAAAATAAACAGTAAAAGAAAATAAACAATGATTAGATAAAAATTACACCATTAAAAGTAATAATGCAAACTATATATCAAAATGATATGCACTAATAGTTGTGATTGTGACTTGCATCTTCCTCTGGGTTACACACATAAATAGATTGAACACCCTCTATCAGTTGATAATAAGCTTCCTATATAGTTTTCTTATAAAATGGCAAATATGGTTGTTTATAGTTAAATTTTTAAAATTTAATCATACACATTCTTTTTGGAATAATAGCCATAATTGGGAAACTGCACACTGTACGTATCCGTTATGATGCATTTTAAAAGATGAAAGAATATCATGTAATGACTTTTTATTCAAGATATTCATAATGACTTTAATCTTATCTTTCCTATTACAAGATATCATTCGTAAAGAAGCACATAGATTTCTATAATATTGCATTCTAGCGCACTTATGACAAGAAACTAGAAGTCATATAGCTCTTCATTTTCCTGTATAATTTTTTTTCCAGCTACTAGGCATGTATGCAATAAATGTAAAAGGTAATTTCCCTTACTAATTGTGTTTTTGCCTTGATTAACCAATAAATCTCAACAAGGATATAATTCTTTATAAGTAGCTGCATACATTCGAACTAAGTTTTGTAGATTAAAAGGAGTGCATTATAAGAAAGAGAGAGAAATCGTTTATGAAGTTTTTTGAGAATTGTGTTCCTATCTATACCTTGGGTTGGAGAATATTAGTTATTATGGAAAACTTAAAGAATCAACTTTAATTACCATAGAGTACTATTATCTATCACTTAACTGAGGTAACAAATGACACCACACTAAATAAAATAATGAATCTAACAAAAACAAAACACATGAAAGCAAATGATAAAATAAAAATACACAATGTAAAAAGTGGGAAGTTAACTCATTGTCGTCCCTTTATTGAGTTTATATCAAGTTTCAATTGAATTTCATAGATATCATATTCTATTCCTTTAAGTTGTCTTTCTAACTCTTCAAAATGGTATAGTAACACTGGTGGTTGTTGTGCATATTTGATTGTACTCGCAGATACATGACTCTATTATAGAATAGATTTACAATGATGAGTATCGATCTCATAAGAAGGTAAATTTAATTATATATTAGGGTTAATTTTCTAAATGTATATGTGAGTTGGTTGAAAGTAAATTTTTTTATCCTAAAATTTAAAATAAAATGGCAAGAATGAAGTAAAGATGAAAATAATGCAAATGAAATGTTTGAATCTTTGGATTCACACTTAACATTTCACCATGAGTTTAATTTTTTTAAAGTTTGAATTAACTCATGAGGGGTTATTTTCACTCTTTATAATCCTTAATCTAATAAATATAGTATCGAACGTTTAGTATGCCAAAGAGTGTTATCTTTCATTAAGTGTGGTGTTAAGAACAAATTGTGTCAAATGATAATAATTCTTTTACTGATAATGTGGTAAGACTATCTACTAAATAACTTAGATTCACTCTCTGTTAACACTGAGTCAAGACAACTCATAAAATACTAGAGAAAAATTTTCTCTCTAAATACTCATTATAGTAGATAATAGTGATCTTTTTATTAATATATATATATATATATATATATATATATATACACACACTATTGATTTTGATGATAATAAACTTGATATATTCTCTTGATTAAATTATTGGAGTTTTTATTTATCAAATAAGTACAGACAGGTTCATGATTTGTTTGAATAAAAGTTAATTTTTAATCAAAAAACCTTTCTCTTTAAAGAACTGTAAAATTTCTTGATATGGAAGCTAACGATGAACCGTTTATCTAGAAAATTAATAATCAGTAAAAACTAGGGTCACTGTTTTCTAAAGCAGATAACCAAAATGGACTTTTGGAAATAAACGCCTAACCGCTAATTTTTAAACTGTAACCGATAAGCTCCAGAGAGCTAATGATTTTGGCACTTGAGCCATTTGGTAAATATTGATAACCCTAAGTTATTTTGTTTCTAAAAAGAAACGACTAACTGATTATTTTAAATAGTTAACCTGTAGGATCCAAAGAGTAATAAATTTCTAACCTTAAACTATTTAACAAAAATGGATAAGCTCAAGCTATTTCATAGGTTTCTAAAAGGAAATAATTAACCGATAAGGACAAAATGGTTAACTGAAAATCTCTAGGATTGAATTATACTTTAGCTTTAAATTGTTTAGCAAAAATAGTAGAGTTAAAATTACATTACAAGATTTGGAACCTAAGGTGAACCGATAAATCCAAATGATGAATCGTTTATTTAAAATTTTAGCACAATGGTTATTTGGACTATTCAAAATGGTGAATCGAGAGTAATTAATGGTGAGCCAATTGTTTCTAGAAAAATCAACAATGGTTAGTTTTCAACTCTAACTTTAAATTGGATTATTTAAATTCAAGCAAGAGTTGATCCAATATTCATTATTGAGTTTGCTATTGAGAATACAATCTATATTGAGCTTTAAATTTTTTCTCATTTTATCTATTTACACTTTGAGTTTGTATTTGTAATAATTCATATTATGTGAAAGAAAATACTTTTGTAATTTATTTGTGAGTGATTGTAAGTATTGAAATACACTTGGAATAAGAGATTGGGTATAATCTCTTATTGCAAAGGTATAGTGACACTTTACAAGTTAAGTGTAAGTTCTTAAAATTTTGAAAGCTTGGATAATGAAATCCTTAAGTCAATGTGCTTGGAGGTGTGGATGTAACCAAGGTCGACCGAACCATGTAAAAATCTCGTGTTATTTTTCGCTTATCCTATCACTTATTTCACATTGCATCTTAATTTGTTTATTTCATATTTGATTGCTTTGTTTAATTTGAATATAGTTTAAATTTGTTTAAATTTTTAGAAACCCAGTTCACCCATCTCTTGAGTTGCCTACATAGTATTTCACTTTCACTAAAAAGCTAGTATACCACGCAAAATTTAGACGGAATACACTATTTGTCTATAATAAGTTAAAACAACTACATAAATCAGAGAGAAAAAGAAAACAAACTTATCAAATTTAGCCTATGAATCATATTAAAACTTCATCTTTAACCCAAGTTTAAAATTAAACTAGACGGTTATAACTGAACTAGAGGTAAAATGATAAATTCACTAAGATACATAGAAAATAAAAGTTAAAGAGAAAATTATAGAAAATGAAACTTAAAAATAGATTTAGGGGTCTTGATTTAGGAAAGGGCCCTCTATTTATAGATATATTTAGTATATCATAACCATCAGACAAAAATAATTTAGACACTTAAGATTGTGTTATATGGCAAATTATGATTGGTTGAAACACATCACTAGCCATTGTCAAATTTGCTTTCTAGTCAAACAACATCTTGCTATATCATCATTTAATGCCATATAATCAATAAATACTACATTATCAATCAATGTCATGTCATCATACAGTATATATAAAGAGTATCGTTCTTATAAATAGTACCATATACATTAACAATACTCAACATCTATTTTGAGTCTATTTTGAGTTTCTGTTTCTCTTAAGATTTTCAGCTATTTTAAGTTTATAAATGTTATTCATTTTACAATTTGACTTCTCGTTAGTCGTGAAATGACAAAAAAACCCTGAAATATATAAAATACTTCAATTATAATAAACACACATAATATAAACTTAAATGATTTAAACACATAAAAGTAAAAATATTAATAAGACTTGAAGTACGAATTGATAATTTTATCCTCTAAAAATTTGCATTCTCGAGTACTTAACATACTCCCAAACTAGATTGTAGCTAATTCTTAGCAAATTAAGAAATAAAAATTAATAAAATTCAAACTGAAATCTATTTACCAAATAATTGAACTTTTCAAAAAATTATATTTTCTCTCTTTGCTACTAAACCATTTATAAAGAATTTAACAAACTTTCTTTAGAGCTTAGTAATGTTTGACATAATGATTATGAATTTTGGTCAAAATAAAGCAATACTTTATCCTACCATCTTTTTGAACGTTTTTCCATAGACTGCAGGTATATTTACATTATATTTCTTACTAAACTTTAATTGTTTTACGTAAACACTCTATACTTATTGAGATAAGAGGCCTGAGGCCTGGTTATTAAGAGAGAGCTTAGTTGGACAAATTGAACTCTTACTGTTTGACGAGATGAGTTCATATAATCTTTATCAGCTTTCATTATTTGGTGTTAATACTCTTTGTTTACTAAGACAAGAGACGTGATTACCAAGTGAAAGTGTCTTTTTTAAATCCTGCATTAGTTAAGTATCAATTGCAATAAATCAATAAAAAAATAAAATTTATCTAATTGTATAAGCATGCCTTCTTTTAAACAGGAAGATATTTTTATATATCGATCTATAAGTTACGATAACTTAAGTTAGGTGTAATATCTTAGTCCAATTTTCATAAGTACTAAATAAAGTATAATATTTACACTAGCTTTTAAGTCCAACGAAACATTCTCAAATGTGTGGTTCATTTTCCTACATGAAATAGTGGTGTAGCCTAAGTCATCGTATTTTAGAGGAACTTTATTTTAGATTATAGAACTAATGTTGTCATAAAAGGAAACTTATTTAATAGTTTCAAGTAAAAGGATGTTAACGCATAAATTTTTAATGGTCTTTATAATCTTACTTGTGGTATTTCTCTTTTTTGCTTTAGTTAACCTTTAGAAAAATAGAGCTTTGGGCATGTATTCTTGTGGGTTACATTTTTTTTTCCTTTGGTGATGAGTCTTTAAAGTCTAAGGGTACAACTTGAGTTGTTTTTGTAATTAATATTTCTACTTTGTTGTTAACTTCTTTGCCTTTTTACAAGATTATAATGGCTTTGATCTCTTTATGCTACTGGGGTGAATTTGTACTCACTTTATATACTCCTTTAAAATTAGGCACTAGCTAGCTTGGGAATTTTCTTTTCAACAGTCATTGTTAAAGTTTGAATTAAAGAATTAAATAGAGTCACTATCTTTTTAAGGTTCAAAATTGATTGCACTTATGAATTAAATCCACTTCTCGTTATAATTTCACAGCTACTCAATTAGGTGATTTTATTGTTCTATTACAGTATAAGTAAAATTTTTGAGACTTTGGAATGTCTTTTTACATGGTTTGAATTGAGTAGCTCTTATTTTGTTTGTACTGACTAAATCATGGCTAAGAGACCTAAAGAGCTTGATGAACTGGTTATATTGATGGAGCTAGAGTTATTGTTTTGTTTGTTTTATTGGAATCCTTGAAACCATGAAATTTGAGATGATTTCTCTGTGTAGAATTATAAGTATTGGAATAAGGGTTGAATTTTAACTACTTTCCCATCACATTTATAACATTGACTTGATTTATGTATGAATCTTAATCAAATTGATTATAAGCAATGGCTTTGTTGATTTTGCAACTGTTAATTATGCTATTTAATGAGAAAGTCCTTTAATTATTGCTTTGACTTTCTTGATTTTCAATCTTGACTCGTCAATTTGGACCTTATTTATATCTTTGATTTTTTCGATGTTCCTGAATGATTGGCTTCGCTCTTGGAAATTATATGCTTGTTGTTGGGCAAAATCTCATATTTCTAATACACTTTTATTAGATATTCTTACACATATGCAATAGGCCCTTTAAAATATATTGATGTTGGTGCCATTTCTATATCTATGATGTAAACACTTCAAAGAATTGCTCGTCTTTTTTCTAATTAAACTCTGAGATTTTCTTTCAAATGGCATTAGTTTTATGCACTAGAAAATATGTATTTAATAACTTACCATTTATTCCCATGATATGATACTACTAGTAGACAATGTATTAAACTAAGAATAAGCTCTATCTTTTAAAGAAAATAGAAAAAATCTCAGCTTAACAACTTTGTCCAAAAAAATTTCATATTAAAAGTTTGGCAAATAGCATAAAAATCATCCAACTACCTTATTTTTTAAGCTATAGATTGATGGGAGACAATTTGACGCATTGAGTTTTAGCTCAAAACTATAAACAACTATATTTAGGTATCTTATGAACGATGTACTTTAATTAACTATAGGACTGAAGTAGTCTTTAAATGACTCTTTTTATAGTCCTTATGGTTATTATTCTACTAAATTTATTTTAATGTTACCTTTAAACTTATTTTAGTATTAAGACACTGGTTAGGTGTCTTAATATCTCAATTTTACACCATTAGGTGACTATCACCTTTAAACAGGCATGCAAAAAATAAGTAAAAATAAAAAATAAAACTACTAAAAAATAGAGAGAAGAGAAGTTACAATATTGACCTTACCATATTGTTACACACTTACTATAGAAACATACTTGAAACCTACACAGAATATTTAGAAAGAAAATTAACTCCACAAATTAAAATGACATAGCTCCCCAATAACGACACCAAAAACTTATTATGTAAATATTATTATACTTGCAAGCACATAAATCTACCATAGAATAAATTTATGGTGACAAGTGTTAATTTTATGAGGAGATAAATTTAATTATATGCAAGGTTAATTTTCTAAGAGTGTACATGAGTTGGTTAGAAGTGATTAGGTGCTCTGTACGCCAGAAGGTAATGACCTTCTATTAAGTGTGGTGTTTAGAGTATGTTTTGCAAGGTGATAAAAATCCTTTTGTCGACAATATAGCAAAATTATCCACTAAATAGCTTATATGCACTATATGTCAACATTAAATAAAGAACACATATAAAATACTATAAGGGAGTTTTCTCTTTGATAAATATAATGCTAAATACTTATTGTGCCTAACAGTAATGATCTTTCACTAAGAAGAGTATACTATGTAAAATCCAGTTAAGATACACTATCCTTTAATAATAATTCAAAACAACCACTTAAATCAAAGAAACAGAGTAACTAACCTTACTAAATTAAGTTCAAGGATCACATGGAGGTTTCATCTTCAACCTAGGATTGAAACTAAATTAGCCACTCATTCTTAAATTAGAGGTAAAATAATAGTATTATTAAAATTCATTAAAAAAATACAAGATGAAAAGCTAATTACAGAAAACAAAGTTAAAAAATAGATTTAAAGTTGCTAAATTAAGAGGTGCCTTATATTTATAGATAAAATAGTAAATCATGACTATCGATTGAAAATAATTTTAATGCTCAAAATTATATTATGTGGTAAACTTTGATTGACTAGATCACATTATCAGTCAGCACTATATCGGCATTTCGGTCTAATAATATGTTACCTTGTCATTCATTAACACTGCATCAGTATTTTAGTCTAATAGAATCTCGCTATATTATTGGTTAATGCCACATCATTAGTTAATGTCGCATAATCAGCTAATGTCACGTAATCAGCTAATGTCACATCATTAGTCTAATAGGATACTGTCATGTCATTGGTCAATGCCACATTATCGATCAATACCATATCATTATACTGTTCTTGGGAATAGTACCATATATATGAATAGTATTGAACAAATGAATAGTACCGTATGCCTTTTTATGCCTCTCTTTAAGGTTTTCAATTATTTTAAGCTAAAAGATATCATCTAGTTTGCTATTTGACTTTCTAGTTCATCGTGAAATGACTAAAATACCTCTAAATTATTAAAATTATAACAAAATACACAAAATCAAAGTTTAAAAGATTTGAACACATAAAAGTAGAAATATTAGTAAGACTTTGAGCATAAAATTATACTTTTACCCTTCATAAATATGCATCTCCAGCACTTAATAACAGTACATCCTAATTAGATTGGCACCCTCTGAATCATCCATCATTTACAAATTCACAACTTGTCGACTAGTAAAATTTATTCTAAAAGTTATAAAGAAACAAAGTCTCTAGAATTTAGAGGTAAGCTCAATATTTAGTAATGTGCATAATCTAGATCCTCTTGCTCTTGATCAAAATTCAACTCTCAATCCTTTTTATTTAAGAATTTTTACAATTTTATTGCACTTGGCCTTCAGTATCTTCTTAAACTTTCATACACAACAAAGAGTTTAATTTTTCTTATCATAAATTTGATTAGTGTTCATCTGTATTTGCATTAAAAGCTGACTCATGCTAAAGTTAAAATTCAAGGTACATCATTGGCCATTATGAATAGTATAGAGAAAAAAGATTTCTTATCCTTCTAAAATTCTAAAACATTAAAATTTTGCAATTGTATATGTGGACACAATTTTAAAACACCAAACGTTCAAGATTGGCATTGTTGAAGACAAAAGTGCATTAAAACTTTATGAAATTTTATCATGACTAGATTGTATCACACTGTGCAAATATCGGTTCAAGCAAGATTTGTTTCCTCGAAGACAAAAAGTAAAGATGACATCATTATGAGCATAAAGTCCAACATATAAAAGCCCAGAAATAAGTTGGTTTATTATGGTTAGTATGAATACTAAAAACAAAACCCTTACCTTTGAGTAGCAAAAGGTAAGCTAGATTTCTATTTGAAGTTGGTACTTGTTGAAAATCAGAATATGTAATGCTTAATTAGAATTTATTTAGATAAAAATTAAAGCTTTATATCAAGCCATGTTAGCAAAATTTTAGTAATAACATCAACTAAAAGTTTTAAACTAACTTACTTGATTGTAAGATCCAACACTACTGCAAATATAAATAGGCAGGGAATATCTTTCCAATATTTTTAAAATTTTTCTTCAAAGGCATCATAAATATTTCTAAGCATAATATTCTCTTTGAAATCTTAAAGGCATCACTCATATTATACAACTAGCTTAAGACTTTACATGAAGTTGGCTTGTAAACAATATAACATGCCAGAGTACTATCGTACAACACCTTGAAATTTTTTTTTTAAAAAATTTAAATGCAGCATTCTAATCAAAATAAGTAATATGATGATCTTCGTCATTTATTCTCTCATTATAAAATTAGAAAATTACTTTATAATATTTTTGACAAGAAAATAACATCAAATATGTAAAATTCCAATGAACTTCCATGTAAAGGTTGAATCTCGTCATTTTCAATCTAAAAAAATTCAATGTAAATAAAATTTTTTGATGTCTTCAAAGTGGTTTAATAGGTAAAATGGTTATTCTAATTTTTTTTCTAAATAAGGATTCATAAAGTTCATACTAGCTTAAATAATTAAATTAATAATATGACAAAGGTTTTGAGTCATAGGAGGTGTGAAAGTAGAACTATTTACAAAACATATAATCTATAACAGTATTGGTTAACGCATTATGAAATAATATGCTAAAAATTTTATTAGTGATTTTATATTCTATTAAAATAGATATAATGGCTAAGTAAATTACTAAACTAGTATGATGATAGTCTATTTCACAAAATGTAAGCATTTGTTTTTTTGGGTGTCTAGTCTTCATATGTAACATTCCACCTTTATAATTGTAACTAAAGTGGTTAAACCGGATGTAACATTAAGTATTTGTAGAAACAATTTCAAAATAAATATTTTATAAATATAGAACATAAAAAGTTTGTTACACAAAAAAAATATATAAAAGGTCTGTTTAAAAAAAAAAACTTAGTTACAAGGTTTACGATTCTCTTAGTAACATGTCACCAATCAATTCTATAAACAAGCTTGTTGGATTTATGCTTAGATAAGAACATAATTAAGCTCGTTGTGTAACCCAAGGTCTGTAACGTTTATATGCACTTTGCCTTGGTTAGGACTTGGTGTCATCTTTTCCCTATTAATTCCTGCAATGTAAGGACTATATGAGCTAATGTCCAGTAAGTAAACACTTGATGCATGTATTACCTACCATGCACATGAATGACTTTATGAAATAAGTGTTAAATCTTTTACATGAAACTTCGAAATGTAAAGAATGGTGTTAGGGCCCTAGGTTTGTTGTACTACAAGGCTAGCATTCCATAACATACCCTTAGGCTTAAATTAATTGATTTGTTGGGCGTTACGTATCGTTGTCTCCAAAGGGTCTTTTTTCTTAGCTTAGAGGGCTTGCCCTCTTTATGAATGCTTGCCACCTAGTAGTACAACAACCCTTTCTTTCTTCAAATTCATTAAAATACCTCTTTATCAAATCACTTATGAAATGCATGAGAACAATGCAACTTATATGCCACAGGATGTAAATTTTCCAAATATATAATAAAGCAAAACATAAAACTAATTTAAGACAACAACATCTAACATAGGCGGCAGTACCGTCTATACAGAAATTAAAGAAATAGAATTATAATATAAACGGGAGGGCCGACCATGTACGAAGTAATAAAAACATCATATTTCAGGCGGTAGTGCCGACCTTGACATGATAAAATAAGAGCATCACATATTAGGTGGCATAGCCGACCATCCAATCAAGTAAGTAGTAAGGCCCATGAGTGGTTAGAATTTTGCCATCATATCATTTGATTAATAGTGGAGATTTATTTCTCCATAAATATCTTAGTGATTTCTAGAATGCTAAGATTTTCCCACTTAGCACTTAATTAATGGTGAAGATTTATCTCTTTATAAATATCTTAATAATTTCTAGAATTTCTAGAATTTCTAAATCTCTACAATATTACTTATTACATCATCACTTATATCATTGCTTATGTCATCATTACTTTTAAATTATTAATTTATCTTTCCATAAATATCTTAGTAATTTCTAAAATTCCTAATATCTTTACAACATTTCTTAGTACATCATCACTTATGTCATTGCTTATGTAATCATTAGTTTTAATTATTAATTTATCCCTTCATAAATATCTTAGTAATTTCTAGAATTTCTAATATCTCTACAACATTACTTATGTCATTATATTATTATACTTTATTATTATTATTATTATTATTATTATTAAGAGAGCTTGTTAGGTTAATTATATTATATCCAAGTAAGAAGATTGTACCTTACAATCTCTTCCCCTTTTAAAAAATTTCATCCTTGAAATTTATTTACTGAATAACTCGGGATATTTGTTCTTCATTTCTTCCTCGTGATCTCATGTTGTCTCCTTCACTGAGCTGTTTCGCCATAGTATCTTACCTAGAGGGATTTTCTTGTGCCTTAACTCTTTTATTCTTCTATCGAGTACTTGAACTGGACGTTCTTCGTAGGTTAGGTCTTCCTTGAGTTGAAAAGGCTCATAGTCTAGCATGTGAGAGGGGTCTAGAAAAAATTTCTTTAATATGGAGATATGAAAGACATTGTGTATTCTTGATAATGATGGTGGTAGTGCAAGTTGATAGGAGGCACTCCCAATACGTTTGAGTACTTTAAATGGCCTAATAAACCTTGGGCTTAATTTTCCCTTATTTCCCAATCTCCTTGATCCTTTCATTGGGGTGACCTTTAGGAATACTTTCTCGCCAACTTGAAATTCTAATGGTTTTCATCTTTTATCTCTATAACTTTTTTCTCGACTTTGGGCTGCTTGCATTCTTTGTCGTATTTTCTCGATTGCTTCAGATGAGACCGCAACTAAGTCTGGTCCAAGGTATCTTTACTCACCCGTCTCATCCCAATGAATAGGTGACTGATATTTTCTACCATATAAAGCTTCGTATGGTGCCATGCCGATTATTGCTTGATAACTATTATTATAGGCAAATTCAGCCAATGCTAAATATTTGCTCCATGATCCTTGAAAGTTGATGGCACATCCTCCTAACATATCTTTGAGTGTTTGAATCATCCTCTTTGATTGGCCATCTGTTTGGGGGTGAAATGCTATGCTAAATTTTAGTCTTGTCCCCATAGCCTTGTGTAGCTTCTCCTAAAACGTCGAGGTGAATCTTGTATCTCGATAAGAAATAATAGAGACAGGTACACCAAGTAGTTTGACTATCTCTTTTATGTATATTTTTGTGAGTTTATCTATGGTGTACGTCATCCGATTGGGCAAGAAGTGGGAGATTTTGTGAGTCGATCAACTATAACTCAGATGGCATCATGCATTTTTGTAGTTCTTGGGAGGCCAACGACGCAGTCCATTGTGATTTTTTTCCACTTCTATTGAGGGATTTGATTGGATTCCAAAAGTCCTGCCAATCTCTGATGCCCTGCCTTGATTTGTTGACAGGTGAGGCATTGAGCCACGAACTTAACTATATCCTTCTTCATCCCAGGCCACCAATAGTGCCTCTTTAAATCTTTATACATTTTTGTTGTGCCAGGATGAAGCGAATATGGGGCTGTCTGAGCTTCAAGTAGAATTTTCTTCTTTAGATCTTCATTATCTGGTACATATATCCTATTTCTAAATAAAATAATTCCTTTCTCTGACTTCTTGAATGGCATCTCTTTATCTAAATTAGTCTCCATCTTTAAATTCTTTAAGTAAGAATTGACTTCCTGCCCTTCCTTAATCCTTTCCAACAAAGTTAAGCAAAGTGTCATGTGAGTGAGTTTTCCTGTTATGAACTTGATCTCTGCCTTGCATATCTCATCTTGTAATGGCTTAGATAGCATCTTTAAAGCTGACAAACTTGACTTTTGACTTAGTGCATCTGCTACCACATTTGCTTTTCCAGGATGATAGTTTATTTCACAATCATAGTCCTTGACGAGTTCCAGCCAACGTCGTTGTCGCATGTTCAGCTCCTTTTGTGTAAAAATGTATTTAAGGCTCTTGTGATCAGTACAAATCTTACAATGTGCTCCCATCAAATAATGACACCATATTTTTAATGCATGCACCACCGCGGCCGACTCTAAGTCATGTATGGGATAGTTCTTCTCGTATTCCTTTAATTGTCTGGAGGTATATGCAATGACCTTTCCTGTAATGCCAAAAAAAAGAAAGAATTCCTTATGGAATTTGGGCTTTCACTAGGATTTATGGAGGTCTTTTTATTAAAAAATGGTAGAAAAGAGTATTAAGTTATTAATAAGGGTTATTTAGAAAATAATTTTGGAATAAAAGGTTATTTTTCCAAGATTCCATTCCCTATAAATTCATCTTTTATCTCCCTTTTTCATAACCCCAAAAACTTATGATATTCTTGCTTTCTCTCTTATCAATCGTTCATAATTTTTCTTCACTCAAATCCTAGGATTCAATCAAAGCAAACAGTATGTATACCCTCCTTATTCCCTTCAAGAATTTTTTGTAAATCATTCTATTTAGAGTTTATATTTGGCATGATTTTAGATTTTTTTTTATAGATCTTGATGCATGACATATGATGTGTTTAGGTTTTATTTAGGGTTTTGATTAATTAGGAGTTTGGTTAATCAACCCTTGGCATAATATAGGATGATTCTGGACAGCATGATATCTTGATTTTTAAACTGATATTTTGTGAACGTATTTTTATTAGAAATTAATGTTCTGGAAATTAGACATATAGAGCCTCCTTAATAAATTTTATTTAATCAAATTTGATTTCATTTTCAATTTAATATGTATTTTCGAATTAGAAACCACTGCACTGGAAAACTGCAATTCCAGCAGTGCGATCCAGTTTACAGAATTATTTTCACTATCAAATGAACTCGGAAAATTATGAAAGTTTATATGGATGTTAAGATACGTGTATAGTATCTCAATTTTTAATTTTATAATTTTCTGATAAGTATTTCATTTTATAAAATTCTCAGAAGCGGTTCTGTTCGGTTAAGGTTATGAGAAAACAGTTTTGAAATTGTTGAGAAGTAAATAGTTTTAAAAATGTTTTTAATCTCGGATCCTCTTCACAATTTTATATGAGATACTCATGGATGTCTAGAATAGCTTTTTAGAATATTATGTCATTCTGAAGTTTAGATTAAGAGTTAAAATTCTGAGATCAGACTTGTACAGGAAAGAATTAGAAAGGCAGATTCTTAGAGTGAGTTATTAATAATTATGTTTTGTATTTGTTAAGGTGTTGAGGACTCTTAGGGACTTAGAGATGTGTAGTTCAAGATTCTCATATTGAGATAAGTAACTTCATTCCTAGTATACTAGATAGGTATAAGTATTTTGATATTATTATAAGAATTTTATACTATTTAGAAATTAAAGGATTTTCGTAGCAAAATCAGTTTATGAGAATGTTTTCAAATATGAATTCTTTTAATAAAATATTTTATAAATGTCTTTCAATATCTAAATTATTTTGGTGACATGACTTCTTATTATGATTTTATCTGTAAATCAGTTTGCAAGCCTAAATTATTTTTATGAACTTTTCTGAATCTGATATGAATGTTTGGTACTCATGTGTGATTTCAGTTATTGATGATTATAAGATTCTTAATGTTTTGGCTCATTGTCCATAGTTATTCTGATTCTAATTCTGATTCTAATTGTAATATAAGATATATCTGTCTGGACCAGTACTGGGTATAAGTTCTGAATGTGCACACAATATTTTGATTCTGATTCTGTCTGGGCCGGGTCACTAAGACTATAGGTGACACTATGTGGCATGAGCTAACGTTTCATTTTCTGTACATGTGAATATGATTTGCCTTAATAAGTAACTTTATTTTTGATATTCTGAATTCTTATAGATTTACATTATCTAATTGAAATACGTTACTTCATCATGGAATATAGTTTTTCCGAAACTTATGGATTCATGAAATATACTTTGCTCAAAGAAGGCTTGCAATATATTTTTTTTGGGTATCGATAGGCCTAGTGTGTTAGACTTATTTTTTTTCTTAATTTATTATGATCATGAACTTGTAATTTGGGTTTTGAGATTTAGTTATTTTATGTTGTTAACATATACATATTTTGGTAATTGATTTTGATGATAACAAACAATGAGTTTAAGTTAATAAATGTGTTTTAAGACTCACATAATTTCAAGTATTCTCTTAAGAGTCAAAACTAGGTACGTGTTTAACATTCCTTAGAGAAACTAGAACAATTTATAAGTTAAATGAAGTTCTGAGTATAAACGGCTAACCGATTATATTAAACGGTTAACCGTTAGTGAAAAGACTTATCTCTGTAAAAGGTTAATAGCTTAAGCCTTAACCGATAGGTATTTTGTGAGATACTGAAGTAATCGGCGACCGATATCGTCAACTCTTTAAAATCTTTTAAAGTTAAAAGGAACCGGTTACAGAGCTTTATATAATGAGGATACTGGACTTTAACGGCAAACCGTTAATATATAACGGCTAACCGATAAGTTCCAGAATCGACATTCTTTGTAAACCCTTAACCGTTTAGTGGAAACGGATCGAGTGTTTTATTGTGCAGGTTTCTGGAAGATAACAGCGAAAGGGTAATTTTTAACGGTCAACCATTTATTTGAAATCATGCCCAACGGTAACATTAACAAAAGAAAACCGCTAACCGTTAACAACTAATGGCAAATTCTTTTCTGTCAGATGGAAGAATAACGGCTAGTTTTCAGCTCCAATTATAAATATGCTCATTTAATTCAAATAAAGGACTGACGACAACATAACTACTGAGCATATATATGAGTTTACCATCTACAGAAAGCTTTAAAACAAAATTGTACTTCATTCATTCACACATTGAGCATTAACTTGTAACCTTGAAAGATTGTGTGAGAGATAAATCAATTTGTATTCTTTTGTCTTGAGTGACTGCAAGTGTGGGGATACATTTGGGTTAAGAGATTGGGAATAATCTCTTGTTGTAAAGGTCTATTGACACCTCAGAAGTTAATTGTAAGTTGTTGAAGCCTTAGAGGCTTGAATAGTGGAATCCTCAAGCTCGGAGTGCTTGGAGGCGTGGGCATAGGCGGGGATAGCCGAACCACGTAAAAATTATTGCGTTTGCTTTCTCTTCCCTATCACTTAATTTATTTATCACTGTCTATTTATTTATTTAATTATTTCGAACCTGTTTGCATTGATTGAACGATTTATTTCCATAATTTTTAAAACCTAATTCACCCCCGTCTTGGGTTGTCTATTTAGAATTTCAATTGTTATCAGAGCAAGGTTCTCTTAGCAAGACTTAATCGTCTAGAGTAAAAGATCCATGGCTACCGATTATGAATTCACATTTAAGAAAAGACAATCCATAACTCGTCCACCATTTTTTGATGGTAATAATTATCCTTATTGGAAAACTAGGATGAGGATTTATTTACAAGCCTTAGATTATGAAATCTGAGAAATTGTGTGTGATAGACCAATTACGCCAATGATAAAAAATGAATTAGGAGATGACATTCCTAAACCCTCAAGGGAGTGGAATGAATTGGAAAAGAGAAAAGATTCTCTGAATTCCAAAGTTATGAATGCTTTATTCTATGCATTAGATAAGAAAGAATTCCATAGAGTCTCTAGCTGTGAAAGTGCTTATGAAATCTGGCACAAACTAGAAGTCGTTTATGAAGGAACTAATCAGGTAAAAGAGTCTAAAATCAGCAGATTTACTAGACAATATGAATTATTTCAAATAGAGCAAAATGAAAGTGTTTATTCTATGTATACAAGATTTACGGATATAATAAACACTTTAGGAGCTCCAGAAAAAACTTTCTCTAACAACGAGAAAGTTAAGAAAATGATTAGATCTTTACCTTAGGAATGGAGACCAAAAAGAACTGCCATTGAGGAGGCCAAAGACCTAAATACATTGCCTATTGATGATTTAATTGGTTCTCTTATTTCTTATGAGGAAGATTTAGCAGCTGAAAGAGGAACTAAAGAAAAGAAGAAAAACATTACTCTCAAAACTTCAAAACTTGAGAGTGATGAGCAAAGTGAGCTAGATGACGAAGAATTAGTTATGCTGGCAAGAAGATTCAGAAAATTCTTTAAGAAAACCAATGATAGAAGAAAATTCAGAGACTTCACACAATCAAAAAGAGAAGAAGGAAGCAATCAAATGTTATGAGTGCAAGAAGCCAGGACATATAAGATCAGAATGTCCACTTCTCAGTAAGCTTAAGAAGAAAGCCATGGTGGTTACTTGGGATGACAGTGAAGAAGAATCAAGTGATGAAGAGGAATCTCAGGAAATGTCAAATTTGGCACTTATGGCTATTGGAGATGAATCTAACAATGAAATTGATAAGGCAAGTTATCTCACTTATGATGAGTTGTATGATGCATTTAAAGAATTACATGATGAATGGAGGAAAATTGGTAAAAAGAATGTTTGCCATAAAAAGAAGATGGTAGAAACTTCAAAGGAAAAAGATGCATTACAAAAATGTAATGACTCATTAAATGTAAAGATAACATGTCTAGAATTAGAGAATAAAACATTACACGATAGGATTACATCATCAAATGAGAAACCTAGTAATTCATATGAACATAGGATTACATCATCAAATGAGAAACCTAGTAATTCATATGAACATGATAAAAATGTAATGACTCAAAATAATTTAGAGAAATTGCTGAGCACTCAAAAATATTTATTTGACAAAGGTAGAATAGGTTATAAACCTAGTATTAAGCAAAAATATTATAAGAACTATTTTGTTAAATCTACTTATACAAACAATCCTAAGATTGTATGTCATTATTGTAATCAAGATGGTCATATGAAAAATAGATGCTATGTTAGAAGAAATGCATATCATGGAGCTAAATGTGTTTAGGTTCCAAAAGGGACCATTGCTAACACTGAAGGACCTAAAAAGGTTTGGGTACCTAAGACTTGAGATGTTCTTTGCAGAGCTCAAAGAAGAAGAAGAATAAATGGTACATGGACAGTGGTTGTTCAAGACACATGACTGGGAATTATTTTTGGTTCTTAAATTTCACCAAAATTGAAAATGGCGGATATATTTCTTTTGGAGACAATTCAAAAGGGAAGATTTTAGGAATTGGTAATGTTGGTAAAAGTTCATCAACCTTAATTGAAAATGTTTGCTTGGTTGAAAATTTAAAATACAATCTGATTAGTATTAGTCAATTGTGTGACAAAGGTTATAAAGTAATTTTTGACAAATTTAGATATATTGTTAAAGATGCTTATGATGGAAAAACTTTATTCATTGGAAGTAGATATGGTAATGTTTATACAATTGACATAGAAGTTACATCTACTCATATTAAATGTTTTTCTGCATTACATGATGATTGTTGGTTGTGGCATAGACGATTAGAACATGCAAGCATGGATTTAATATCAAAAATTTCGAAAAAGGACTTAGTCAAAAGTCTTCTAAAAATTGGTTTTCAAAAGGATAAAATTTGTGAAGCCTGTCAATTTGGTAAACAAATTAAAACTTCATTCAAAAAGAAAAATGATGTTTCTACTTCAAAGCCATTACAGCTTCTTCATATGGATTTATTTGGACCTTCTAGACATGCTAGCTTAAGTAGAAAATATTATGTATTTGTAATTGTAGATGATTATTTTAGATACACTTGGGTACTGTTCCTAACTAATAAAGATGATGCATTTGAGGTCTTTAAAGTATTCTGTAAAAAGGTTCAAAATGAAAAATGATACTCTATTACTTGCATTAGAAGTTATCATGGTAGAGAATTTGAGAATCGTGCATTTGAAAATTTTTGCAATGATTTAGGCATTGAGCATCAATTTTCATCACCTAGAACTCTACAACAAAATGGAGTTGTTGAGAGAAAGAATAGATCCATTCAAGAAATGGCTAGGACCATGTTAAATGAAAATGCACTATCTAAATATTTTTTAGCCGAAGCCGTCAACACCGCTTGTTATGTTTTAAATCGGGTATTGATTAGATCCTATCTCAATAAAACTCCCTATGAGTTTTGAAAAGATAGAAAACCCAACATTGGTTATTTTAAAGTTTTTGGATGTAAATGTTTTATTTTGAACACAAAAGATAATCTTGGAAAATTTGATCCAAAATCTGATGTTGGTATCTTTCTTGGGTATTCAAACTCAAGCAAAGCTTATAGAGTTTATAATAAAAGAACTTTGGTTGTGGAAGAGTCTATGCATGTTACATTTGATAAGTCTAATACCTCATTTATAGAGAAAGTTGGTGTTAGTGATGATGCAGATAAAAATATATAAGAAGATTCATCAAAGAACAACCAAAAGAATACAGAAAATCGAGTGGAACAACATGAAGAAACAAGTGCAGAATAAAATCAAGGTACTTCTCAAGTACTCCCCAGGGAATGAAGGTATGTTTCTTTTCATCCAAAGGATGTCATTTTAGGAGATCCATCTAGAGGTGTTACAACTAGATCATCACTTAGGAATACATGTGAGCATGCTGCATTTATTTCTCAAATTGAACCGAAATCCTTTGGGGATCGAAAAATGATGAATTTTGGATTATGGCAATGCAAGAGGAATTAAATCAATTTGAGAGAAATAAAGTATGGGAATTAGTTCCTAAACCAGAATATCAATCCATCATAGGAACTAAATGGGTATTTAGAAATAAGATGGATGAATCCAGTGTAGTTGTAAGGAATAAAGCTAGATTAGTGGCTTAAGGATACAACCAAGAAGAAGGAATTGATTTTGATGAGACATTTGCTCCTGTAGCTAGATTAGAATCCATTAGAATGTTGCTAGCATATGCATGTTATAAAGATTTTATTTTATTTCAAATGGATGTTAAAAATGCCTTTTTAAATGGATATATTATGGAAGAAGTTTATGTGAAACAACCCCCTGGTTTTGAAAATGAAAATTTTTCAGATCATGTTTATAAGTTATCAAAAGCAGTGTATGGATTAAAACAAGCACCTAGAGCATGGTATGATAGGCTTAAAAATTTCTTGCTTGATAATGATTTTTTAATGGGAAAAGCCGATACTACACTCTTTGTTAAGTATAAGAACCAAGACATACTTGTTGTTCAAATTTATGTTGATGATATTATTTTTGGTTCTACAAATGAATCCTTGTGCAAAGAATTTTCTACATGTATGAGCAAAGAGTTTGAAATGAGTATGATGGAAGAGCTGAAATATTTCTTTGGACTGCAAATAAAACAAAATGATGAGGGAATATTCATAAATCAAACTAAGTACATAAGAGATCTGCTCAAACGTTTTGGAATTGAGAACTCAAAGGCCAAATGCACACCAATGAGCTCAACAATCAAGCTAGACAAAAATGAAAAAGGTAAAGAGGTTGATATCAAGATATATCGAGGTATGATTGGTTCTCTATTATATTTAACTGCGAGTAGACCTGATATCATGTTTAGTGTAAGTTTATGTGCAAGATTTCAATCAAATCCCAAGGAATCTCATTTGCTTGCTGTGAAAAGAATTTTTCGTTATTTGAATGGAACAATAGATCTTGGTCTTTGGTATCCTGGGGAAACTCATATAGACTTAATATGTTATTCGGATACTGATTTCGCTGGTCATAAGGTTGATAGGAAAAGTACTCGTGGTACTTGCCATTTTCTAGGTCATGCACTTCTTTCATGGTTCAGTAAGAAGCAAAATTCAGTAGCACTTTCAACTACTGAAGCTGAATATATTGCCGCAGTTAGTTGTTGTGCTCAAGCCCTTTGGATGAAACAAACACTTAGAGACTACGGCATTAAACTTGAACAAATTCCTATCAAATGTGATAATACTAGTGCTATTAATCTTTCAAAGAATCCCATTCAGCACTCTAGAACCAAGCATATAGAGTTTAGGCATCACTTCTTAAGAGATTATGTTAAAAAAGGTGATATTGTGTTTGAGTTTGTTTCTACAGAAAAGTAACTTGCTGATATTTTTACAAAACCCCTTTGTGAAAAATAATTTTTGAAAATTAGACATGAACTTGGGATGATAATGTCTTTGTATTAACATTATTAATTATGTTATTGAGATTATTATTATTTAATATTTTGATGATGTGTTGTGATTATGTGTCTATGCATTATTTAAGTTTTAATGATAAAGATTGTGCTTTCTTGATTGAATTACACTGGATGAAGCTTAATTTTTATGCCATAGTTGATTGGTGCAATTGCTAAATGTATTATGAAAAGTCGTGCAATAAACGGTTCACCGTTTATTTCCAAAAACTAAACGTTGTTTAGTTTGCACTCTATTCTTTCACCGTTTGAATTAAACGGTCAGCCGTTGTCGTGTAATAAACGGCTAACCGTTTTTATATAAACGGTTCACCGTTTATTTCTAGAAACTAAATATTTTATTAGTACTCTACTTTCTCACCGTTTAAATTAAACGGTTAGCCGTTCCAAAACAGAAAGCCTCTCAAACGTTATCCTCTCACCGTTTATTATTAACGGTATACCGATTAATACCAAAGAGTTATCTTGATGCTGCCCCTTCACCGATAAGTTTTAATCCTTAACCGTTTACTAATCATAATCACTCAGGAATTTAACCTCTCACCGTTTATAGAAAACTGTTAACTGATTTCGCAAAGTATATAACTGATCACGGTTTTATCTTCTTCTTCTTACTTGCCCTCTCACCGTTTCAGCCATTATTACGAAACCTAAGCTTTTTCATCTCAATTTTCTCTCAGATTCTCTTCTTTTTGCACCAAATTACATTAGTAGAAATCTTCCTCATCACCTTTTGAGCAATTCCACTGATTAAAAACATCAAATCGTGATTAAAATAAAAAATTCCCAATTCCAAACCCTAAGAGCAGTCGACTGAAATTTGTTCAAATTTTTCACAAATTCTTGACACTTTGAAGCATAATTTCTTCTCCTCTACTTCCCCTCAACATTATACTCGGTCCATTTCTTTCAATACTCATCTCTAAAAATCCTCTTGCTCTTATTCAATGGCTGAGTCCTCTCAGAGACCTAGGAAAAAACATACTCTTGCTGTCAACCCAACACGATCACGGGAGAGTTCTGAATTTAAAAGACTACACTTCCCAACAGCTATATTGCGAAAACGATTCGAGGATCGCTTTATGGGTAGACAGGTACTAGACTCATACTTTGTAGACATAGGAGATTTTGAGGATTTAATTGTATGTGGTAGAAGTATTAGTGAAATGCTTAGACCTTGGGAAATAGTTGTCAATATCGATGATAAGACTTACCCCAATCTAATTCGGGTATTTTACTCCAATATAGAAATCTCCGTTACCTGTTTAGTTAGAATAGTTACCGTAGTTGGTGGTATAAAAATTGATTTTGATGTACATTTTTTGAATACTGTCATACATGGGTTCTCGGATGAAGGTGAGTCGTTCTATACTTCTAGAATAACCTTGTCATTCGGTGACTTTATTCACAATGAAGGTGTGAAAAACATATGTCGTCGTAGGGACCTTAGCGATGATATTTGTAGCTTACCTTTCCAAACACAGCTGCTGTCTCTTCAGGTTCGCATTATTCATAGTATTCTACAGCATATAATCACACCTAGGAAAGGTCATTCAGATGAGGTAACACGGATAGATGTTGGATTGTTGGATAGCTTACTTAGTGGGAGACCTGTCAACCTAAGGTATATTATTATATGCCATATGTTAACCACCCCTGCTGTCACCCATAGGTTGCTTCCATATGGTAGTCTTATCACTTACATTCTGAGACATTTTCATGTATCGCTAAAAGAGGCCGTGTATAAAGAACCTAAGAAAATTGGTCGGGATGCTATGAGTAGCATAGGATTTACTAAGAAGAATGGCCAATAACACAAGACTGTAAATGCCAAGAACCTGGACAACTTAATCGCTCTTGAGGATGATCAGATGCTCAACGATATTTATCCTCCTGATCAGCTTCCTGGCTTCAGACTTGGAGCTCATCCTCCACCTCCTCCTCACCGTGTTCTTCAACCATCAGTTCCCTCTAGTTCCGACATGCCTGAGATGGATTCTGCTCCTCCTCGCCTCTCGCCTCCGATCCTCCCAGCTCCCGAGCGACCTTGACTCCAAAGACACCTCTAGCTCCAAAGATGTACCACCTATCACTGATATTTTACATCAGCTAGTTGTTGATGTTCACCGGATTTCTAAGACCCAGCAGACGATCCTTGATCGCTTAAATGCTATTTCTCAGGATCAGCAGTAGCTCCGGACTTAGCTTCAGACTCTTCAAGAGGTGAGCTTCGATCATGAGTATGAAATCATTGCTGGACATAGACACCTTCTGGGGTATTTTGGATATGAACCTGGAAGCACCTCTGCAGTCGCTTCTCCTTCATGATCTACCTTTTCTCATCCTATACAACCATCCACTGCGAGACCTTCTTCTCGGCGACCCTTTTCTACTCAACCTCCTCTTTCACGACGCGGTTCTTAGTTTCTACTATTTTGACATTATACATATTTTCTAATTTAGTGATCTGTTTAATATGTTGTGTTGATGGATATATTGACATTTGATATTAACTGTGTTTTGTTGATGGATGTTGATGGCTATGATCTGTCTAAACTATGTTTTGTTTGATTATATTACTGTTTTTGGATCATATTGAAGTTGTTGGAATATGACTATTTTAGAAGTTTTTTTTTCTTCTTATTGTATCTATGGTTTTCTTAAATTTTAAGGGGAAACTTTGCCCATTTGTTTTGAAATAGAGTCATAATTCTCTACTTCTAATTTACTTTTCGGATTAACCCTTCTTTGATGATAAAGGGGGAGAGATGAATGAACTAAAATTTTACATTTTGAAAAACAAAATTGTTTTAAGTCATATATGCAGAGGGAGCATATACTTAAGGGGAGCAAAATTCTGAATGTGTTTGTCATCATCAAAAAGGGGGAGAATGTTAACAAATATATATTTTGGTAATTGATTTTGATGATAACAAACAATGATTTTAAGTTAATAAATGTGTTTTAAGACTCACATAATTTCAAGTATTCTCTTAAGAGTCAAAACTAGGTATGTGTTTAACATTCCTTAGAGAAACTAGAACAATTTGTAAGTTAAATGAAGTTCTGAGTATAAACGGCTAATCGATTATATTAAACAGTTAACCGTTAGTGAAAAGACTTAGCTCTGTAAAAGGTTAACAGCTTAAGCCTTAACCAATAGGCATTTTGTGAGATACTGGAAGTAATAGGCGAACCGTTAATATATAACGGCTAACTGATATCGTCAACTCTTTAAAATCCTTTAAAGTTAAAAAGAACCGGTTACAGACTTTATATAATGAGGATACTGGACTTTAACGTCAAACCGTTAATATATAACGGCTAACCGATAAGTTCCAGAATCGACATTCTTTGTAAACCCTTAACCGTTTAGTGAAAACGGATCGAGTGTTTTATTGTGCAAGTTTCTAGAAGATAATGGCGAAAGGGTAATTTTTAACGATCAACCGTTTATTTGAATCATGCCCAACGATAACATTGACCAAAGAAAACGGCTAACCGTTAATAACTAACGGCAAACTATTTTCTGTTAGATGAAAGAATAACGGCTAGTTTTCAGCTCCAACTATAAATATGCTCATTCAATTCAAATAAAGGACTGACAACAACACAACTACTGAGCATATATATGAGTTTACCATCTACAGAAAGCTTTAAAACAGAATTATACTTCATTCATTCACACATTGAGCATTAACTTGTAACCTTGAAAGATTGTGTGAGAGATAAATCAATTTGTATTCCTTTTTCTTGAGTGACTGCAAGTGTGGGGATACATTTGGGTTAAGAGATTGGGAATAATCTCTTGTTTTAAAGGTCTATTGACACCTCGGAAGTCAATTGTAAGTTGTTGAAGCCTTAGAGGCTTGAATAGTGGAATCCTCAAGCTCGGAGTGCTTGGAGGCGTGGGCATAGGCGGGGATAGCCGAACCACGTAAAAATTATTGCGTTTGCTTTCTCTTCCCTATCACTTAATTTATTTATCACTGTCTGTTTATTTATTTAATTATTTCGAACCTGTTTGCATTGATTGAGCGATTTATTTCCATAATTTTTAAAACGCAATTCACCCCCTCTTGGGTTGTCTATTTAGAATTTTATATGTGACTTGTGACTTGTGACTTGTGGATTATTCTTATAAGAATTCGAGTATACCAGTTTGGTATTTATGAGTAGAGATTATATTTTGTGAGTAACCTCCTTCTCTCACGTACTCTGTACGTGTTAGATTTGGGGTGTTACATTTCCATTATGCATGAGAAAGCATCCTATGCCATTTTTGGAGGCATCGCTGTATATAATGAATTCCTTAGAGCTATTAGGAATGGCTAAGATCGAGGCAGTGACTAACCGTTGTTTTAGCTCTTCGAAGTTTTTCTCACACTCTGGCGTCCACAAAAACTTGGTGTTCTTCTTTGTTAATTGGGTTAATGACATTGCGATCTTGGAAAAGCTTTCCACGAATCTTTGATAATAGCCTGTTAATCCCAAGAAGCTTCTAACTTTTTTAGCATTAGTTGGCTTAGTCCATTGGCTCACTGATTCTACTTTTGAGGGATGGACTGATATTCCATCCTTAAATACAACGTGCCCTAGGAATATAATGCTTTCCAGCCAAAATTCACACTTCTTGAATTTTGTATAAAGTTGCTCTCCTTCAAAGTCTGAAAAGTGATTCTCAGATGATTGGCATGTTTTTTATTCATTCGTGAGTAGATCAAGATGTTCTCAATGAATACCATTATGAATTTGTCTAAATAGTCTTTAAATACTCTATTCATGAGATCCATGAAAGCTACAGGGGCATTAGTTAGACTAAATGGCATGACGACAAATTCAAAGTCCATAACGTGTTTTGAATGCAGTTTTTAGAATATCCTCCTCTCTAACTTTTAGCTGGTGATATCCTAACCATAGATCAATCTTTGAAAATACTACTGCTCCTTGTAGTTGATCAAATAGATCTTCGATACATGGAAGTGGGTACTTATTCTTGATCGTGACCTTATTTAGTTCTCGATAGTCTATGCACATCCGCATGGATCCATGATTTTTCTTTACGAACCACACTGGTGCTTCACAAGGTGAATGGCTTAGACGTATGTAGCCTTTGTCTAATAGCTCTTGTAGTTGATTCTTTAACTCCTTTAATTTTGATGAGGCCATCCTATAGGGTGCTTTTGAGATTGGGGCCATTCCTGGTAACAAGTCAATTTTGAACTCAACTTCTCGATTTAGTGGTAGTCCGGGGAGTTCTTTAGGAAGGACATCAGGAAATTCATTCACTACTGAGATTTCTTTTAGCTTTGGCGTTTGCTCTTCAACTTTGATAATGCTTGTCAAGTATCCTCACATCTTCCCTTTAATAGTCTAATTACTTTTAAGGCGTAGATGCCAGGTATTCTATTCTCCTTACATCCCCCTTGAATATAAATGATTCCTTTTATGGTGGTTTGAATGTTAACTCTTTTTTCTCATAATCTATCTTGGCATGGTACTTTGATAACTAATCCATACCAAGAATCACATTATAGTCATGCATCTCAAAGATTATTAAGTCAATACTTAGTGTATGACCACCAATGTTGACTTTGCATGCTCTTACTAGTTATCCTAAGTTTAATACTTCACTAGATGGAAACATGACACTATAAGGTCTGCTTATTATGTTAAGGGCCCCTTTGATTTTCCTAATAAATGCTGGTAAGACAAATAAATGTGTAGCTCCTGAGTCTATCAACACATATATAAGAGTTTGAGAGATAAATAGTTCACCTGATATTACCGAGGGGTTTGCCTCTGCATCCACCTTGGTAAGTGCAAATACTCGTGTATTAGTCCTTTCTTGCCGCATACCATTCTCTGGGCAATCTTTAATGAAGTGTCCTTCTTTCCTATATTTAAAACATGTTTTAATGTTGGTTCAGCATTTCCCAAGGTGAGTTCTGCAACATTCATTGAATTTAGGCCTTGGTAGGACTTCTTTTTGGTGATTCTTTATATGCTTGTTCTTATCTTACTCTTAGGTAGTTGGTGCTCTCTTCCTCTTATTATTTAAGAGTTGTCTTCCATGATTAGCTACATAATTCCCTTGATCTATGCTCCCTTTATTCCTTCATTTTTCTTCTTTCTTTTCTTCATCTGCTTGTTCAATTAGTAAGACTCGATCCATGAGCTCATTAAAGGAAGCATTCCAAATTCCAGACACCTTTAAGTCTTTTGCTAAATCTTTACGCAATCCTTGCATAAAATGATCCTTTTGCAAGTCTTCTGTGGCAACTATGTATGGGGCATAACGAGAAAGTTCATCAAATTTTGAAATATACTTTAGTACTGTCATTTTTTCTTGTTGCAAATAAAAAAATTCTCTTTTTTTGGTAGACCGTATCGTCTTTGAAAAATACTTATTGTAAAAGTGTTCTTTAAATTCCTTCCATTGCATTATTGCTTCATTATGACATCGTCTGATTGAATCCCACCAATATTCAGCTGCCCCCTATAGCATAAAGGAAACACAAGTGACCTTTTCCTCTTCTGGCACCTTAGCTACTCCAGTCATTCTTTCTATGTTTTGCAACCATTGTTTTACTTCCATAGGATCCGTGCCTCCTTCAAATATAAGTGGGTTTAATCTTCTAAATTCAGCCTCGACATTATCCATTGCTTGAGCACATTTATCTCTTTTGACTTCTCTTTCTAAGAGTCATGTGATAATGTCTGTAAGTTGATCAATTGCAGCGGATTGCTCTCTTAAAGTTCCTCCAACTCTTCTACCTCTATTACCTCAAGTACTTGACATCTCTACAATCTTTGAACAAGCTTCTATCGGTCAAACAAGTTAAATGTAAGATATTTTATTATCTTAGTTCCTAATTCTTACTAATAGTTGAGCTGTGTCCTCTCCTTTGATTAGTGCATATGGACGATCTACAGAATCAATTTAAACTTTGGGCTCTGATACCAAATTGTAACATTTCACCTTTATGATTGTAACTAAAGTGGTTAAATCAGGTGTAACATTAAGTATTTGTAGAAATAATTTCAAAACAAATATTTTATAAATATAGAACATAAGAAATCTGTTACACAAAAAAGCTATATAAAAGGTTAGTTACAAGGTTAATGATTCTCTTAGTAGCATGTCACCAACCAATTCTATAAACAAGCTTGTTAGATTTATGCTTAGATAAGAACACAGTTAAGCTCGTTATGTAACCCAAGGTCTGTTATGTCTATATGCAACTTGCCTTGGTTGGGACTTGGCGTCAACTTTTTCCTAATCAGTTCTTGCAATGTAAGGACTACATGAGCTAATGCCCAGTAAGTAAACACTTGATGCATGTATTACCTACCATGTACATGAATGACTTTATGAAATAAGTGTTAAATCTTTTACATAAAACATTGAAATGTAAATAACAGTGTTAGAGCCCTAGGTTTATTATACTACAAGGCTAGCATTCCATAACATACCCTTGGGTTTAAATTAATTGATCCGTTAGGCGTTACGTATCGCCGTCCCCAAAGGATCTCTTTTTTTAGCTTAGAGGGCTTGCCCTTTTTATGAATGCTTGCCACTTAGTAGTACAACAACCCTTTCTTTCTTCAAATTCATTAAAATACATCTTTATCAAATCACTCATGAAATGCATGAGACCAATGCAACTTATGTCATAGCATGTAAATTTTCTAAATATATAATAAAGCAAAACATGAAACTAATTTAAGACAACAACATTTAACATAGGCGGCAGTATCGTCCATATAAAAATTAAAAAAATAGAATTATAATATAAGCGGTAGGGCCGACCATGTAAGGAGTAATAACAACATATTTTAGGCGGCAATGCCGACCATGGCATGATAAAATAAGAGCATCACATATTAAGCGGCTTAACCGACCATCCAATCAAATATGTAGTAAACATATCATCTTAGGCGGCATAGCTGGCTATATGAGGCTAATATCATGATGTAGGCGGCATAGCCAGCCATGTAGGATTTAATAATAGCTAATCACACCACAATAATAATCATTATAAGATAAGAGATTATTTAAACTAAACCTAGGATAAGAGAATTATTACTTAAAGCATATTGTTCTTACATTGCAATTGAACTGAAGTGTAACTTACCTATTTTCTTTGATTCCCCTAAACCTTCCTTTCTAAACTTGAGAATTTCTTCACTAGTGATGCTTTGGCTTAGAATGAAAAAAGATAGGATTTCTAGGGTTTATGGAAAAAATGAAAGGGCTAAGGTGTATTTATAAGATTTCCTAAGGCTCATGAGTGGTTAGGATTTTGCCACCATATTATTTGATCAATGGTAGAGATTTATTTCTCTATAAATATCTTAGTGATTTCTAAAATGTTAAGATTTTATCACCTATCACTTAATTAATGGTGAAGATTTATTTATTCATAAATATCTTAGTAATTTCTAAACTTTCTAAATCTATATAATATTTCTTATCACATCATCACTTATGTCATTACTTATGTCATCATTACTTTTAAATTATTAATTTATCTTTCCATAAATATCTTAGTAATTTCTAAAATTTCTAATATCTCTACAACATTTCTTATTACATCATCACTTATATCATTGCTTATGTCATCATTAGTTTTAATTATTAATTTATCCCTCCATAAATATCTTAATAATTTCTAGTATTTCTAATATCTCTACAACATTACTTATGTCATTATATTATTATTATTATAAATACTTAAGAGAGCTTGTTAGGTTAATTATATTATATCCAAGTAAAAAGATTGTACCTCACACCATATGTCATTAATCTTATGAAATAAAATGTAGAGTCACCTATAAAGAACCAAGCATATTAATACAAATCCAGCAATTAGAAGAAATTAAAATAAAATCTTTAAAATTGATAAAAGCATTAAGGAAGAATTTTTTTCTTCATATCATGAAAAATTTTGATTGGATCACATTTAGTGTAATTCTGGGTTTCTTAAGTTGAGATTGAACATTGCTTTGCAAAGATTCAGCAATTATCTATCTTATCTAAATGTTAAAGGTAGCTTTGCTATAGCAATACACCTAGCCAATCTTTCTCGCATGTTCTTTTGTGAATATTTAAATGATGTTACACTACTAGAAGGTTTAGAACCATATTATGAAATTTGAGTTTTTTTTTTGTTCCTATGAACTATTTTTTTGCCTATTAAGTATCCATATGTTTGTTTAAGATATCCTATTTCATTTTTACTTTTGGCATTTAAAATGGCTTAAAAAATTTACACATTATTAGATCTATGATTTCACCCTTTTTGTTCAGACCTTTTGCCACCTAATATATGGCCAAACAATTGATGCTCTTGGTCATTGTATAGATGGTAGAAATAGGACTCATAATGGTAGAAATGGAACCACCATGACTTGCTTGATAAGTTGAAGGAGATTACTCAAGTAAGAAAATGAATATATTATTTAGACCTAGCTCTGATGCAACAATTTCTTGATCTAGAACTTCCTCACCCTCCTCAATAGAATTAAAGTTCTCAATTAATTCAAAATGTCTTCCCACGAATTATTGTGAGAGTGACATATTTTATATAAGTAATTTTTTTTTGTATATAAAAGTATAAAGCTTATAGACTAAGGTATGGTTGTATGGTTAAAAAAAATGAGTGAGCAAGAAAGAAGTGACAGAGACAGTAATTAAGTGGAATTTCACTTTTGTTTAAGTAAGAAGAAGTTGTTGCTTAGGATTACGAGAGAGTTTAGAGGAGATCGGGTTTACTGGAAAAGTTAATAAACTAAGATTGAAATGAAAATTGAAAAAGAGTGAATTGTTTAAATAGTGTTAAAAAGGTAAAAATAAATAATGGTCAAAATTTTTAACAAGTACAATTTAGCAAAGCTCCCTATAAGACTGTAAGTCTAGTGGTTATCACTTTTTACTTTTTTTAAGATCTTTTGTTGGTTGGATGAGTAGTCAAGTCATTTTGTTAATTTTTTATAATTTTTTTATCTATTAGGCAAGTAATCAATGTATATTCTATAGACAAATCAATCTCACTTTTTTAGTCTATGAAAACTAAAAATTGTTTGATATTGTGTAGTTTTAAATTAAAAATTCTGAGAACTTATGTAGTCAAACCAATCAAATTGTGTGTACAATTTGATACTATTTTACATTATTAGTTTCTTTTAATTTTTTCATTTATTTTTCTAATAATTGAATACATTTTTTTTCCTACTATCCTTGCTACCTTGACAATTTTTAATATTTCATTAAAAGCTTCCTATCTACTTGTTGCTCCCACTTACCAAATCAACTTTTATACTTTTGCTACGAATTATATATACATATAAACACATTATGAAACTTCATACTTGTAAGTAATAACTTGTGAATATTAGTAAGATACGAGAATTGCACTTTTTTTTCAAGCTCTTTTTATGTTCAAAAATCACCATGGATCCTTAAGAATACAATACGGATGCAAAAGAACCTCGATCCTTAAGACAATGCTATTAGTGTAGTAGCATTTCAATATAACAACTACAATGTAAGGCTAAATTACTTAAGTAGTCATTGTCTAAATGAACTTTTTCCATATTGCATAATAATAAGGGATGACATAATGAATAATGTCAATCATTTTCCTTGCAAATAGATGATCTTCTAGGTTAATTATTATCTTTAAGAAGTTGTCGATTCAATCATGCATGCACAATAGGTCTGCATCGACACTTATTAATTTTTTTGGCACACCACAATATATAATTAATCTTATTCTTTTACCATAGCTATGATTAATAATTGATATTTAGTAGTTGTGCTTTCTCATATTTGGTATTTCATAGTTATAAGTCATAACTTTTTTTAATTGACACTTCATAGTTATGACTTGTTATAGTCAATTTTCAGAGATCATAATTTTAATTTTAATAAATCATTGCCATGGTATATGTAATTAGATTTATGTATAATTGCATTATAATAGGTTATTGCAATAGTAAATTATATAATTGTGTTAATGTAATGTTAATACTTGTATTTTAATTTGAAATTTGTAAGCATTAATGTCATTATGAACTATAATCTATGACTTTATGTAAGCTCACATTAACAATTAAATATTAAATTTTAAGAAAAAATTTATTGTTGTTGTTATTGTTATAAAAACGAGCTTTTAATCTTTGATTCTTCGAATTTGACTAAAGATAGGTGGACTAGGGAAATACATGGGTATGAAAAAAGCATGCCAACAACTTAGCACTCCGTATTAAGAAAATGAAAGAAAAAATCCATGTGCTTTTTAGTAGGTACAACCTATCACGATATATGGGGACACAATTTATGTGCCATGCTGGGTCTAAGCCAAAAGAAAAAAAAAAAGAGTATAGCACAACACAGCCAATTCACTTAAAAGTTTGTGCCATGCCAACCCCCAGATCCTCATGAGACTTTTTTTGATGTCAGCACAACCTATAACTATCCCTATCCATGCATGAAGGATCAATTTGCTAGTTTTGAATTTCACTTTTACCTTTGAACTAAACAAACTACTAGAGCTATCTCCTATCTTAGTGATTACCTATAGCTTATCTTGGGCTATCTTTAATTTACATAAAAGTGTTTACTTTTTTCTCTTTTATTCTTTACTGCCATATGTCACTTGTCGAGTAGTCTAAATCAATATCCCAAATTTACCCTTAAATAAACATCAACTCATGTCTCCATGATACAATGACTAAAATCAAGAGTTCTATTAAGATTTGGATAAATTTTTGAAAGTTACATAAAATTAGGGATAATTATAACAATCTGGGCCACTTTCTTGGGGTTCATATGTCGATTTACACCTTTTCTTACATATGAATCCCATGAAAGTGGCCCGAATTCCTTTTCTTACATATGAATTATTTGATTAGGCTCTTTTTTTTTAATTGATTCTTGTGCATATTTGGTTGGTGTCTCTGTGAATCAATTCTTGCTTTTTTCTCTTAATAATGTGGTATACTGTGACAAGATATTAACAAATAACATGTTTACGTAAGACAATAAAATCATAAAATTAAGTTTATATATTGTTTAATACTTTTGCCAACCATTATGATTTACTTTAAAATTTGGTTAAAGAACTTAGATATAATTTCTAGCACAAGTTAAGAATTATTTTTCTAATTTTTCCCCTAAAACACCAACATAGTCACTTTAAGTGAATTCAACACCATCATAGTTGTGGGTGCATAGAAATGTGAGTTAAAAAATAAGGACATGGTTGGTGCATTATACCAAAATTAATTAAAAAATAAGGACATGGTTGGTGCACTATACCAAAATTAATCTAAAGGTAGCTTCTATTAAAATTCTCATGAGAAATAGGTCATTTTTAGTTTCCTCCTCTTAACTATACTATATTTCTAGTTTAATGGATTGTATGACATAATTTTGGTTCCCCTCGCCATTTGTATAAAGTTTTTAATTATTTAAGCAACTTTAAACATTTTCATGCTGGACTCTAAGAATTGTACAAAATGATCTATTTTGTACTACATAATAATAAAAACATGTTTGTAACGAATAGATTTTAGCAATCAACAAAACTATTTTCTTTCATTCACCATGAGTGAAAACAGAAAGTTAAAGGGCTAAAAATCCTCTCATAATCTTGCTTCTGTCCTAATAAAATGAGCGGTTAAAATTAAATCTTGAATTTTGATATTGACAATCATGTCGAATTGTTTAACTTCTTTTATAGTTAAATTGACTTTTTCACAAGATTTGGAAAACTAAGAGAAATAAACAGTGAAAAGGACTAAGAAAGGATCCTAAACCAAGCTAGAGCCCTATTTCATAAACTTAGAAATGCTACAAACAAATTTATTAATCATCATAAGAAAATGAAAACAAACTAAATGAAATCCATGTTGGTGGTGATTGAAGTAAGAACTTGAGCTGATAGACTTCCATTTAGTGGCTATCAATTTGGTACTAGAGCTTTAATCAAACACTTTCATTGTTTAATCAAACATTATAATTGTGCTAAAGATGTACTTAGTTAGTTGAAGCAATTAATCTCGATGATGTGGTTGCTACATTAGCATGGTTATTGAAGTCTATACATAGAAACTATTAATTAGCTACAAGTTTGTTAGTTGATAGGTTAATCTTAACTCATGTATTTGGTATGTTAAAATCTTCTAGTTGTTACTATGTAAAAGTCTTGTATTCATATTCCATATAAGATAAAAAATAATGTTTCCCTTTTATAAATTTTGTTTTAGATTATTTAATCTTCTCATCATTTTTTTACCAATCAAACATTAGAAAACTACTTAATATGCTTTCACTTGGTATTAAAGCTTCAATCAAGCACTTTCATGGCTTCTTTTAGCTTCAG
Source organism: Aegle marmelos (assembly GCA_030449875.1). Taxonomy (NCBI): domain Eukaryota; kingdom Viridiplantae; phylum Streptophyta; class Magnoliopsida; order Sapindales; family Rutaceae; genus Aegle; species Aegle marmelos. The sequence goes on along the minus strand of JASUUL010000094.1, from coordinate 14,170,631 downwards.
TGCAATTTTATCCTCAATTTTATTTTTTCACTTTTATAACACCAATTAAACTTGATCGAGCAAAATACAACATTTGAAAATCTTAGATCCTTTTTTCAGTTTAAATTAGTGAATTAAAAAATTTTCCTAATGGATCTACAGCTTGTTCACATTAGTTGTTGAGTATTAGAAAACGTATATTTATAAAGGAGAAAATTGTCATTTTACATTCTAAGTTCCACTAACATTCCTATTTTTTTATATTTAAGTTTCTTGTAATTGTAATTATGTGTGTTTTATTATAATTAAGTATTTTATATATTTTAAGAGTATTATAGTCATTTCATAATAAATGAGATATCTGATGACAAAATAGACAATAAATCTGAACTTAGAATGGTCGAAAACCTTAAGAGGAGCATAAAAGTATAAATGTCATTGTTCACATGTACGGTATTGTTCAGATGTACGGTTAATAAATCTATTCATAAATACTATACGATGACGTGGCATTGACCGATAACGTAGCAACAACTAATGATGTGACAACATTTGATTAAATGAATAATGTGACATTTACTAATTGTGTAGCATTAACTGATGACGTGACTTGACTGATGAGGTGTCACATTCTTATTAGATTAAAATGTTTATCCACTGTTGACCGATGACGTGACAGTGTGTTAGTACATCCTACGTACGATACATGCATACACAATGGATGATAGCCTTGATGATGTGTTTAACTCAATCAGAACTTGCCACGTGGTGTAATCCTATGTGTCTAAATTATTTTAATCCGATGGCCATGATTTACTCATTATATCTATAAAAGAAAGGCTTCCCCCCTAACTTGATACGTTTGAGTTCATTTTTTAACTCCATTTTCTTTAATTCCTTCTCCATCTTATATTTTCTATTTATTTTAATAAAATTTTTATTTTACCCCTAGTTCAAATATGAGTAACTAATTTTCTTTCAAAATTGGGTTGAAGGTGAAGTCTCAACATATTTCCATAGGCTTATTTTGGTAAATTTATTTTCTCTTTCCTTCTAATTTTTTGTGGATATTTTGAATTTTCGTTGACAAATAGTAATAATACAATTATTATTGTTTGGCACGATAAGCCCTTAGTACCATATGAATTAAAGAGCGGTTCATGACGAGTAAATATCTCCCTCATGATTTAATTGATACTAATAAGGAATATTAAACTCTATATTAATGCCGATCCAGATATCCGAGTTCTTTATTATAATAGTTATCGATATAATTTATTTCTGTCATTCCAACTTTAATTTTAAGATAGATAAATTACTTTTACCATAATTATAACCACCCACTTAGAAAATTAATTCAACAAATAATTAAAATCTACCTCCTCGTTGGATCGACACTCATCACTATTAATGTATTCTTCAATAGATTTGTGCACTTGTGAATTTAATAAAATTTTCACAATAAGTTTTTGGCACCACTGTTGGGGAGATAAGTTGTTTCAATTTGTTGAATTAAATTTTTTTATTTTCTTGTACTTTTTTCTTATAAAAAAATAATTCTATAATTTAATTTTTATAATTTAAATTTCTTCAAATTCCTGTAATTTAATTTTCAAGTTATTTTCCTTGGTAATTTTTTTGTTTTATCTTGTTAATTTATTCATGGAATTAATTCATAACATTAATCTTTTAACTAATTTTTTTAGTTGTTTCCATTTAAAATTATTATTTAAAAAATTTTAAAAAGTACATCTGTAATTCTTGTAATTTAATTTATTTTTTCTCTTTTTTATATTTCTATAATTTAATATTTACATCATTTTTCATTATAATTTTTTAGTTATCTTCTCATTTTATTTAACCTATTTCTCGTATTTTTTTTGCACTTGAGTTTATTTTCATAGTAAAATGGTAACAACATGATAATATTAGTATAATAATTTCTCTCTTTTCTTTATTTTTATTAATTTGTTCTCATTTTTTGTTTTATTTTTATATTATTTTTTATGAATAATTTTAGGTCAAAATTACCTAATCTTGAGTCTATAGACTTAAAATTTAAAAAAACACTTCGCATACACAAAACATATTGCAATTAAAGAAAAAATTGAAATAGATTAACAACAACAAGAACTACCATAAGAGAGGCCATTTAAGGACTATTTCAGTCCTTTAGCCAACTTGAGCACATCATGTATACGATACCCAAATGTAGCTGCTAAGAATTTTGAATTAAAATCTAGTATGCTAAATTATTTTCCAACATTCTATGGCCTAGAAAATAAGGATCCATATAATTATCTAAATGATTTTCATATTGTTTGTCAAACTTTTAAATATGAGAATTTTTCAGATGATGATGTCAAACTAAGATTATGCTCATTTTTATCAAAAGATAAAGCTTGTTCATGGTTTAATACATTGCCTACTAATAGTATTACATCATGTGAACAAATAGTAATAAAATTTTTGAATAAATACTTATCAGTGCATAAAACTAATTCTATTCACAAGGAAATTTCAAAGTTCACGTAAAGAGAAGATGAGTAATTTTTCAAAGAATGAGAGCAACGTAGTAGGCTAATTTTGAAGTGTCTACATTATGGGTACGAGAAATGGCACCATTGCTAATACTTTTTAGAGGGATTACTATCAAATGTGTAAGAATGGCTAATGGCAATAGGTGGAGGAGAGCTAATGTCAAAAATTACATAAGAGATTTGAGATTTCTTCCAGCGACAAGTAAATAATTCCTAACAATAGAATTCGTCATTGAGAAACAATAAAAGAATTAAAGATGTGAATGAGTTTCACATTGGTGAGTAAAGTCTGAAAATCAAAGAAGTTAAAGAATGGTTGAAGGTCTTTCCTAAAAAATAGCATCTTTAACAACTGCTAAATCAATAGAGCTACATGACTGTGACTCATGCCCAGATCAAGGCAAGGCCATACGTGTTATGAAAAAGCATCAAATTACAACCCTTACTCCAACACCTATAATCCCGGATAGAGAGACAATCTCAATTTTTAATGGTCTCAGAGACTCCAGCAAAATAGACCAACAACTCTATCTCCACCAATGCAACTAATTCCTTAAGTTTCTTAAGTCTCTTAGCCATTATTTAGACCTTACAACTAGAACGCAAACTATTCTCAACCCAGACCATAAGGAATGTGTTCTAAAATTTTAAGAATTCTATCCATTCCACAATCGAGCAACAAAATCGTACTATTGATGGATTACAAAAAAAGATGAGAGCAAGCTTTAACTCCTAGAGCCAATCAGTTTCAAACCTCAAGAAGACAGTGGACTAAATTACCTCTTCAGTTAAAACCTTGGCAATGACTATTGAGAAAAGTGAATTCCTGAGTCAACTAGTTTCAAACATTAAAAGAGTCCACGAAGTAAGTATCAGTTCACCCTAGTAGTATGAGGAGATCAAAGCCGTTATGACCCTGCGAAAAGGAAAAGAAGTCAATAACAAAATAGAGATGCCAGTGACAAAACCAACTCAAGTTATACCTGTAAATGTTGAGAACTCATCATCAGAGAAAAAAGAAGAAACCAATTCACAAGAGTATGTTTCTAAAGCTCAATTTCTTCAGAGGTTAGTTAAAGTAAAGAAGGAAAAATCCACGGGTGAGATTTTTGAAATCTTCAAATAGGTAAGTGGTAACATCCTTTTGCTTAATACTATTAAACAAGTGCCATCTTATGCTAAGTTCCTTAAAGATATTTGTACTGAAAAGAGAAATATTCATGTTTAAAAACAGACATTTTTAATAGAAAATATTAATTCTATACTCTAACATAAAATTCCTCTAAATATAAAGACTCAGGCTCTCTTATAACATAATACAGGAAACCACACAATGAAGAATGATTTGTTAGACTTAGGAGCTAATGTAAATCTTTTATCTTATTTAGTATTTGTGAAACTTAGACTGGGAGAATTGCAACCAACTCCAATGGTATTTCAACTTATAGATCGATTTACGAAAATAACTTGTGGTATTATAGAGAACGTGCTCATCTAGATAGATAAGTTTTATTTTCCTATTGACTTCATTGTAATTGACACTCAGCTAGTATAAAATTCAAAGAAGCATATCCCCATTATCTTAGATCAATCTTTTTTGACAACTGTCGATGCTCACATTCAATGCAAGACTAGAAATATACTATTGTCATTCAGTAATATGACTATAGAGCAAAATATTTTTAACATTGTCAAACAACTTCACAATATAGATAATAAAATTGTAGTTGTGGATTTAATTGATGAATAAATTGATCATACTTTTCCTTTAAATTTTAATGATGATCCTTTATTAACATGTTTAACTCACTTTGGTTTAAATTTTAATATTGGTAGATCAATTGATGAGGTTAATGCCTTACTAAATTCATTGCCATGTATGGATATTGATAAATGGAGGACAAAGATAGAGCAATCAGCATTATCAAGACAAAATCTCATCCCATCATCAAAATCACTACCAAAGATTGAGCTCAAATCTTCACCTAACTCTTTGAATTATACATTCTTGGGAGACAAAAACACATTGTGGGAAATCATCTCATTTTCTCCTAATGACAAATAAAATAATACAAATATCATTGACCCTATCTTTGGTTAAAAAAACAGATTGCAATTTGTAAAATCAGAGGAGATTCGTAACGATAAAAATGCTACAAGAAGTGAATAAAAATCTTTCATGACAAATGGAGCACAAGAAAGTCTTTCACACCAAGTTAGAAAGTGTTTTTAATTAATTCTCAATGGCACATTTCTCCAAGTTAGAGTCTCAATGGTTTAGTCTATTTACTATTCATACTGATTTTTTACGTGGAACCATTAAATTTAAAAATCTAAGAAACAGTGTAATTTTTAAAGTTAATGGTCAGAAAAGTAAAGTCATATCATGAATGCCAACCATATGAAAAAAATAGCGCAATTAATATAAGTGACCCATTAAATTTAATTTTTTTCTATTTGTTTTAGCTATTTAACCATTTTTCATTTTATCATTCTTTTTGCTAAAGTGTGTTTGTTTAATAGTTGTAGTTACACTTATCACTTATGAGTACCTCAATGAGATAAATCTGTTTCAACCTCCTTAAGCAACTTCTCCGTACATAGCGTTTCCTACAAAGCTTGATTTAATCTTGTCAATTACATCTAATTTGGGATATACGACAACCAAAGTTAGTATCCTATGTTAAAGATCTAGAAAGACAACTCTAGAAAATAGAATGTGGAATCTACGAAACTCAACTAGAACTTGAGATAAACTTATTAATAGGATGATGGTAATTTAATATTTTTAGTTGAATGTTATTTTTTTATTTTGCCTTCATGTGTGTTGTGTTTTGCTAGACTTTTTCTTTTCTTTGATGTGTTATTATTTTTTGCCCAGTTAAGCGACGAATAACGGTACTCTGTGACAATCAACATCGTTACTTTAATTTTTTATAATAACTGATATTCTGAGTTGAAGGCATGGACAAAGAAGCGATCTTAGTAGAGTTTGACAAGCGATTTCTTTCACTTCCTCAAAATGTCCTTCTCATTATCTATAAAACTCAATCTGAATGCATGTAATTACTTCTGAAGAGTAACATACTTGCTGACATCCGATGGATAATTAAAGCCAAAGTACAATTAGCAAGTGAGTTACCTCCTAAATTTTAGTGCATACATACCTAGTTGTGGTAAAAAAAATTATTCAAAAAAATAAAGAGATCAAAAGCTCTCTTACGTTTGTCATAAGCAAGCTAGAATGAGATACGATAAAAACCCATGTTCTTTAAGAATGGTGTCTGATAACAGGAAAGACAAGATTGAATTCATTAGAGATAACTTGAATAAAGAGTCATTAGATAACATCCTTTTGTCTCTTGAAAAGCATCCTAGTAGATATATATAAAATTCAATACTCTAGTTATGACCATTATTTTAGAAAGAATGTGCAGAATATAGTCTCGAGAATTTGACTATAAATGAACTTATTTGTCAATTTATAAGAAATTGGGTGGGAAGCCTACCATCGACCTATAGAGGGCGTTCAAGATGTTTTTAAAATTAAAACTAGAGAAAGATGCGAGCCACAGTCACAACTTCTTGTAAATATCCTTTATTTTAATATTGTTTTATTTCACTATTGTTTGATCGTTTGCATTTTTGTCTTTAATAATTTTATGTTATTATTATTTTTTTTCTCTTTTTACTATTTTTTGTGTAACTCTCAAGTCATGTGCTTTACGCGTTATTTGACATAGACATGTTACCTCATTTATAGTTGTGAACCATTGTCATCAAGATTATTAAATAAATTTTTTTAAGGCACTCACAAATTATTTTTTAGAAGTATCTAATTGCAGTACTCCCAATAACCAAATTAAGAACATCTGTATACTATCTAGATTTAACTATGGGAAATATAAAGAATTTATTGAGGCAGGCTTAGATCTTGGTCAAAGCATAGCAGTCAGAAAACTACGCTTGATTTATGGAAGAGGTGGCTGAGGTTTATCAAAATTGGTCTCAGAAGCTGTTTATGTCAGAGGGAGCCAAGTGCTAGGCATTATCTCAACAACCTTGAAACCTTTGGGCTATCTATCTGACTTATCAAATGGAGAAGAGTTAGTTCTCTCAGGTATGCAAGAAAGAATAATTTAAATGCTGAATCATACTAATGCTTTTATTTTCCTATCAGGAGATCTTGCAACTTTAAAGGCACTAATCACATTAGCATCTTGGGTCCATCTAAACATTCATCAAAGCTTATTAGTTTGTTAAATGTTAATAACTCTTATGATGGCTTTATCTCATTTCTTAACCATGCAATAGAAATCTATTTCATTCATTCCACTGTGAAACAAATTTTATTTGGGCTTACATTGCTAATGAGTTACTTAATCTGTTACAAGCTTATAGATGAGAGCCACATCTCAGGACCTTAGTATTGGAATAGCTAACTAATGATGGTAGTAATAGCCATAATAAAAAGTAGAAATTAGATTTTACTCTCTGCTTGTAAATATTTCCTTCTGTATTGCATTACCTAAGTGATATCTTCAAAACTCTACTTCTTTTCTGTAAAACATTAAGGACAATATTTTGTTCTAGTCGGGGGAGAAAATAGTTGATAATTGTGAAATATCTCAATCTTGACAAATTTTTTACTAATTTTGTTGTAAAAACTAATCTTGGCTAATTTTTGAGTCAAAGTGCCTGAATATGGAGTGTAGTGACTTTAGAAACGTATCTTTTTATTTTTAAAAAAATTCAAACATTTTCTTATTATTAAGTTCATTTTAAATGTGATCTTTTTAATCTTTTTCTTCTGCTTCTCCTTTATAAATATACATTTTCAAATTTTTGAGTAAAACATGATTGAATATAAAGTGTAATGACTTTAAAAATACATCGTTTTAGTTTTTTTTTTAAATTGTGATCTTTTAACATCAGATGACATGACGACCTTTAAATTTTAATATTTGTATTATCTTTAGTTTTGAATTATGTTATACCATATTTGCTACTCTACATATTGACGTCAGAGATAAAATTATGAGTTGCTTGAAGAAATATACATGTCATGATAAATTTCAAGTGAGTTCTCGAATCTATTATTTTTCTTTGAGAGTAAAACTTTTTGCCTATTCTTTATACAGCTTAGCAGTTTATTATTTTATACATGATTTTTAAATTTCTTTTTAAGTCAACCTTCTAAAAAAAGGATGTTGCTACATCTGAAAGTTTATCTAACAAGTAGATATAAAAGATTATTTAGAGCCTAAAAGATGATGGAAAGACCATCTTTGATCCATTTGAGTCTTTCTAACTATCCCTTTTGTGAAATATCCTTACTTAACCCTTTTGAGTCTTTAAAAAAAATTATCTTTTTCTTTGTTAATTTATCATCTTGATCCAACTCCAATCTGAAATATTACTCAATATCGTACAAGTTCTATCACCCATTCGTGTTTGAGAAAAATATAAATAATTATTTTGTTAATAAAGTTATGCCATAAAAAAGAGAAAAAAATTATATATATATATATATTCATGTATATTAGTTCAAAATAAAATAAAAGTAAGATGTATCTTGTAACCTAAAAAAAAAATTTACTTTTTCTCAAACATAAATTTTTTTTCTCTAATTCCTCTCCTTTATTTGCTATGTCCTTGGCTTACGTTACATCCTAATAAAAGTCTTTCTTGATTCTACGGAGCTATAGTGTAAAGCAGAAACTAGTTACATGGGCTGTAAAGATATAGTGATGCATATACATATAAAAAAGGAATATAAAAATAAATAAATAATAAATAAATATATTTTTTTAACTCACATTTTGACTTCAGATCGTATTATTTCTAACCTGTAGGCATATTTATTTCATCTTGGTGAGAGTGTGTGATATTACTTTATTATTTTCTCTCAATTTATCATTCATAAAGAGTGACTATTGTTATTGGGTTTAATTTCTTTGTGAGAGTGTCACTACCAGTGAGATTTTAGGGTATTAACATGTCATTCTTGAAAACAGCTTGATTAAAATAACTATGATAAAGTCTACTGGATTGATTCATGTGGATGGTTGACTTGGGAGTGATATTTCTTAAAGCCTAGAGATAATGCTTATATTTTTATTTGATTGTTATCATAAGTTTGATTCAATAAACATGATTGTTTAAAAAAAAAGAGTTTTGGGTTTGAATTTATTTTCACTTAATTTGCTAAGGACTAGCAATAAACTGGTTGGGGGGTGTGTTGAGTGTTAGAAAATATATAAATATTTATAAAGGAGAAAATTATCATTTTACACTATACGTTCCACTAGCATTCCTACTTTTATGTATTTAAGTTTCTTATAATTTTAATTATGTGTGTTTTATTATAATTAAGTATTTTATATATTTTAGGAGCATTTTGGTCATTTCATAATAAACGAGATATTGGATGATAAAACAGACAGTAAATCTAAACTCAGAACAGTCGAAAACTTTAGGAGGAGCATAAAAGTATAAATATTACTATTCATATAGACGGTACTATTCATAATATTGTTCATGACACTATTTATAAATATTGTACGATGATGTGGCATTGACCAATTACGTGGCATCGATCAATGACATGATAATATTTAATTGAAGGAATGATGTGGTATTGACTGATGATGTGACATTGACTGATGATGTGACATTGACTGATGATGTGACTTGACTGATGAGGTGCCATAATCTTATTGGATTAAAATGTTTACGCATGTTGACTGATGACGTGGCAGTATATTAGTGGATTAGAAAAAATGTGCGTACGATACGTGCATATACACAAGATGATAGCCTTAATGATGTGTTCAAACTAATTAGAATTTGCCATGTGGCACAATCCTATACGTCTAAATTATTTTAATCCGATGGCCATAATTTACATGTTGTATCTATAAAAGGAGGGATCCTCCTAATTTGACACCATTGAATTCATTTTTTAGCTCTATTTTCTCTAATTCTTTCTCCATCTTGTATTTTCATATATTTTAATAAAATTTTTATTTTATCCTTAATTCAAATAAAAGAAGCTAATTTTCTTTCAAGCTTGATTGAAAGTGAAATTTCAATATGTTCCATGAGCTTATTTTTGTAAATTTATTTTGTCTTCCCTTCTAATTTTTTGTGAATGTTTTGAATTTTCATCATGATAAACCCTTAGCACTATATTAATTAGAAAGTCGTTCATGAGTGGTGGATATCCCTCTCATGATTTAATTAATACTAATAATGAATATTAAGCCCATAGTATATGTTGATGTGGATTCAGATACCTGAGTGCTTTATTATAATAGTTATTGGTATAATTTATTTCCGTCATTCCAACTTTAATTTTAAGATAGATTAAATAACTTTTACCATAATTCCAACCACTCACTTAGAAAATTAATTTAACACATAATTCAAATCCACCTCTTCGTGGGATCGACATTCATCACCATTAATCTATTCTACAATAGATTCGTACACTTGCGAGTTCAATAAAAGTTTTATTAGTCTTGCTCTAATAAATCTAGAAGTTCCAATGTTGTTATATAAGGAAATCCTACATTTGCAATTTGCAAGAAATAGGATCAAATGCTATTGAGCTAGCTTGTATCCTCCACAATGTTAATATTCTCATCTTATAGTAACTTCTAAAACTTTTATTAAACTTTAGATTAGCTTATAGCAATAATTTGGATCTGAAACTATAACTAGAAAACTTCATTTGAAGGTGATGATGAATAATCTTAGAAAATGAGCTATTTTGCCTGAATTACAAATGTTCAGGTCGAATTTTATATTTAATATAAAAGAATTATTGATTTATATCAAAATAATTCTGATAGGGTCAAGTTGGGCCGTAATTTCTAGTACAAAAGGTGCTAGGTAAACATATTGAAATTATCAAGCTAGCCAATAAAGGATGCTTACAAGAAAACGAGAAAGGAGAGCAAGCAATATGGTCAAAGAGCATTTTATTACTTGAAAGAGAAAATAAAAGAGAGTTTTTACATGGGTGTTTGAGTTGCTTGGTGTGTGGGATATTTAATGTTGAGCAAAATGGTAGGTGGCTTCCCCTATTTCTAAGGGAGCTTGTTTAGGTCTAAAGTTTCCATGCAAATAATGTAAGTTACCTAAAATCTAGTTATTTATAAGGCGTATAGATTTTTAAAAATTAGGTCGGGCTTGTTAAATATGAGTTATCTCCTTGCTAAGCGCACCATAACTCGTTTATTATATGAGGTAGTCCACTACTGAGTGCACCCTTTTACTAAGCCTATCCTACCTTTGTGTGGAATTTTATTAAGAAAACTTATACACATAAATTTAGCCTTTTTTAATGAAAATTTTGAATAGCCCGTGACATTTCTCCCTCACATATGCTCACAATATACTTGTCCCATTTTGGTGTTTATACCTATGGAAGTGCTCTGTAAATTGACATAGGTTTTCTTTGCTTTCCATAATGGCTTTACTCTTAGGGAAGTTCCTCGACTTCACCAAGCAATCATTGTAGGCTAATATACCTCTTCATCAGATTACTTGTTTAGCAAGGATGTACTTTACATTTTAGTTATATGTAATGAAAACGGTTGTTGGGGTACACCATGATTCGCTGCTGCTTAGGTCTTTTGAATCCTATAGTATATCTTAAGTAAATTCATATAAAAGACTGGATGAATCTTGAGTCTTAACAATAGTTAAAGTTAATATAAAATGTTGTCCACATATTAGACAATCGAGAAAAGCCTTTTATATCACTTCATTACCCTTTTGTCGACTTTCTCTAAAGTCTTAAAGTACTAAAGTACGAGCTTAATCATGACTTGGTCTCTTTCCTCATATTCAACATGACATCTCTAGCATCAACCCACCTTTTCATTTTCTATATGACTTTGTCAAGATATACTCGTGTGATATCCATTTCCTCATGCCACTCATAAATGAGCTTATAAACAGCAAGGCTTTTTCCTATGTATATTAATATTATAGCATTTGGAGTCAGGCGCTAGGATCCTATGATAATAGCAAACGGATGCTTATTGGCAATCTTGCTTCACTGAAGATTGTACAAAAATTGGGTGACATACAACTAATTTTCCAAATCTTGCTGATGAGGTAGTAACTCTAATAAATCTTAAAGAGGCTGTTGATGCACTTGGTCTACCTATTAATTTTCAGGTAGTAGCTTTTTAAGAACATGAGTTCAATTTCTAACATCTTAAAGAACTTCATTCAAAAACATTTGGTAAATCATAGGTCTTGGTCACTCACGATAAGGGTGTTTAGAATTCAATCTGTTTAATTTGTAGAAATTTGATCTGTAAAAAATTGATGTGGGGATTGGGTGGATTAAATTAGATTGAAAATTTAAAAATCTATAATTGATGGATTCAATATGAATTTACTTCTATAAATCCACAAAATAAAAATATTTATTTAATTAAAAAATTAAACTTATAAATATGATATTAATACTTACTAATAAATAAATAATTTAAATTATAGTTATATTAACGCTGTATTATATATTATTTGATAATAATATGAAAATAATTAAATAAACAAATATAGCTTCTTAAACGGTTAATTTTCATTTATTGATCTAAATAAATGAGATTCTTTTCGTGATTTGTTATATTGTGAAATTTTGAATGTATTTTCTTCCATTATTTAAACAAATAATTTATCTAAATCTTATTTAATTTTGGGTTAATTACCCTTGAGTGATACATGTTTTGATAAATTTTAAAAAGATATCACATTTTTTAAACATATTAAAAAAGGTGACAAATTATTAACTTTTTTGTTAACTTTAATATAAACAGTAAATTAATTACAAAATGATATTTTTGCCCCTAAAATTAATTATAAAATAATATTTTTAACCTCATAATAGTTACAAAATTATATTTTTATCCTTACAATTAGTTATAGAATATATTTTTGCCCTTATACAATTATTTTTTAAATAGAAAAAATTATAAAAACTTACGTCTAAATATTATTAATGGTTTTTTTGGGTTAAATCTACAAATGTTTTTAAAACAATTCTTGTTGAATCAAACAAAATTTTCTTAGTGGCATTAGGAAGGTGTGGCAGTCAAAGAATTTTGATGATTCTAGAGTAGGATGAAGTTACCAAAGAGGAATCCAAAATTCTATGCTAGGTTAAAGTAGCTCATTTACTACAAGGTTCCTAAAGGGTATTTATGAAGCACTGCCAAAGGCGAGGTCTACAGGCTATAGAAGATAAGAGTGAGGCTCGTCAGATAGTAGAGAGAGTCAGAAGATATCCCTGATCACATCTCTAGAGAAGAAGCTCATTTACTAGCTCACTTACTAAGCTCTAACCTCTATAGATATATGGTTGACTCAACCAATCTAAGAATATGTGGAATTCGCTTCAAGCTTTGAATGAGATGTGAGCTTATACTGGACTTGTGAAACCTACTATTTATATAACAATAAAGTTTGATTCAACAAGAAATTTTTTAAAAAAAAATTATTTGATTTAACCAATAAAGAAAGTCTATTAATTACACTTAGATGAATTTTTTTAATTTTTAATAAAAAATTAAAAATAATTAAGTAGGAAAAAATTATATTTATATAGGGATAGAAATTTATTTTATAGTTATTATGGGCTTAACAACATCATTTTATAATTACTTTCAGGGATAAAAAATGTTATTTTGTAATTAATTTACTGTTCACATTAAAGTTAAAAAAAAAGTTATGATTTGTCACCCTTTTGAATATTTTTAAGAAATGTGTCATGTTTTTAAAATTTGTCAAAATATTTGTCATTCAAAGATAATAAAATTTTGATTTTAAATTTAATTGATAATAAAGTTATTTTTATGTTAAATTTTTTATTTAGTTAATTTGTGGATTGGATAAAATTAAAAATTTTAATCCATTAAAAAATCAGTAAAATGTTAGATTAGATGTAGATTGAATTAAATCCACATCCGATCTGCAGATGTATGGATGGTATTTGGATTAAGTTTCATCAATTTGTAGATTAGATTAGATTGAAAACTTAAAATCCGCAAAATCATGGATTAGATATGGATTGATACTTAATCCATAAAATTCAATTCGCGAGCACCTCTAACTCATGATACTCTTCGAAACTCCTCATAGTTTCACAATTTGCTTGATAAAAAGGCAAGAAGCTTCATCTATTTTACAATCCAATGCGGCACAATGATAACAGTTGTTTATTCTTCACCCTTCAGACTTAGGCAAGGCCGTAATGAAGTCCATGGAGCCACTCTCTCATGGCTTTGATACTAATGGCAAGGACTCCAACAATCATATTAGAGGTTGGTGATCAATCTTATCTAGTTGACATACAAGATAAGTCTGTATACAAGCTTGGATGTTGTCCTACATGTGTGGCCAAAAGTAAAAGGTATTCTTGTAGTACTTAAAAGACTTGTCACAAATGTTGAGCATGATCCTCAAGTGTGCTATTACATACTACGATGTCATCCAAGTATATGATAATGAAGCAATCAAAAAAGGATTAGAGAACATTATTTATAAGAGTGAAAAATGTGGCTCATTAATTGGTTAGGCCAAATGATATAACAAGAAATTCAAAAAAGCCATACTGATCATACATGTGCTCTTTGATTATCCTCTTTGGTGATATGTAGTTATTAGTATCTGAATCACAAGTCAAGGTTGGTGAAGTGTTGTACTTTGCCAAGTTGATTGAAAGATCTACTATTAAAAGGATTAGACACTTTTTCTTAGTTATAATCTTGTTGAGAGCCCAATTGTCGATATATATGTCAAGAGCCATATTCTTTTAAAAGTGGATGAGTGGACTGAATAAAGTTTTAGATAGGTAAATGTAGCTTGCATCCAGTAAAACCTTAAGTTTTTTCCACAACTCCTCAAGCTTAGGTAGTGCTTTGTGCTAAGATGCCATGACTAATGGTTTAGCTTCCTACTTCAACTCAATCTTGTGATCTACTTCTCATCTGGGGGGAGCATTTTAGAAGCTTTAAAGGTATGATGTCTCTGAACTCATTATAGGCTTCATGAATGAGTAGAAGGACTTAGCTTAACAAGTCTTCATAATTTTCTCCCTCATTCAACTTTTGGAAAGAGACCAAAAAGCTTGGGCCTTTTCAAAAAAAATTTTTAAAATCACATTTCCAAGTGCATCTACTTAGCGGTCTTGGAGCACTTAGCAGAACCGTGCATGCCATACTCTTATTAATTATACTTAAGGAGTTTGTGACTAATAGCAAGAAAGCATAGACATAGTCAAAGAATTCTATGCCAAGGACTCTGTCGAAGTCATCCATAAGCACAATGGAGAAGTTTAGCTTTCTGCTCTATGTCTCAAGTATTATATTCACACCTTATGCAATGCCAAAACAGGCTTGGCAAGTGAGTTCACTACCTTTATAATGCCTTCTTTCTGAGCCACTTTGAGGCTTATACACTTATCTTTATCTTTCAAATGGTTTGGCCATTAATAGTCACACTGACACATATGAGCCATTTTTTCATAAGTGTAAGCAAGTACTCTTAAGTGCGCCAAGGCACTAGAAGGACTCCATGCTATATTAGGTTCTTATATTGACAGTGTGGAGAGACCTTTAAGCTATGCAATGAAGGCATTAAGTGGTGTTTTTCCTAGACAGTTACGTACCTAATAAAAGCTATTACATATGAATCATAGGTTTCGAACCTTGAATGGCTATTTCTTCAATTTACTTTACCCGCTATTGCCACTAAAAGACTTTTTTGTTTGCAATCCTTATGGTTATATAGCCTTTATCTTTCTGGCTCTCTTTCCCACTTTTACCATGGTTAGGACTTTTAGTTTTAGGTTTAGATTGAGGGGAATAATCAACAAGTGATTTTGCAATAACAATAACATCCTTAAGAGATTGTACGGCAAGCTTATCAAGTTTTATCTTGACCTAATCCTTAAAGTCATCTTGAAAAAAGAAGAAAGAGCCTTTATCAGATATGTCAATTATCTTAAGCATAAGAATAGTAAAAAAGTTAATGTAATCCCAGATGCTACCTATTTATTTGAGGCCTATAAAGATGCACTCTCATTTCTTTCTTCATTTTGCTTAAGGCAAAATATGCCTGGAGTTTTTATTATTTAAAATCTATGGCTATAGTGTAAACTTTGCCTATTTAACCATGTTTCTACTACTACTATAGTTAAGTGAAACCTTAAAGGAATGTAAGCATAGTATCTATCTTTGATGCCCTATCTCAAACATCAATGGCATTAAAGCACTAATCTAACCTAAAGAAAATATTATCTACAATAATGAAATTTGATACTGTTAAGTGCTAGAAAATATATATTTACAAAGGAGAAAATCATTATTTTACACTTCAAGTTCTACTAACTTCTTTGCTTTTATGTATTCAAGTCTCTTATGATTTTAATTATGTGGGTTTTATTATAATTAAATATTTTATGTATTTTACGGATATCATGGTCATTTCACAATAAATGAGATATCAAATGACAAAACGGACGGTAAATCTGAACTCAGAACAATCGAAAACCTTAGGAGGAACATAAAGTAAAAATGTCATTGTTCATATATAAAGCACTGTTTCACATGTATGGTACTGTTTATAGTACTATTCATGACACTGTTCATATATACTGTACGATGATGTGGCATTGACCGATGATATGACACCGACCAATAACGTGACAGTATTTGATTGGAGGAATGACGTAACATTGACTGATTATATGGCGTTAACTAATAACGTGTTACAATCTTATTGGATTAAAATGTTTATACACTGTTGACTGATGATGTGGTAGTATGTTAGTGGATCAAAAAAATATGCATATGATACATGCATATACATGGGATAATAGCCTTGATAATGTGTTCCAACCAATCAAATCTCGCCACATGGCTCAATCTTGTGCATCCAAATTATTTTAATTCGATGGCTATGATTTACTCGTTGTATTTATAAAAAGAGGGCTCTTCCCTAATTTTACATCTCTGAATTCATTTTTAAGCTCTATTCTCTTTAATTCCTTCTCCATCTTGTATTTTCTATATATTTTAGTAAAATTCTCATTTTGCCTCTAGTTCAAATATGAATAGCTAATTTTCCTTCAAGCTTGGGTTGAAGGTGAAGTCTCAAGATGTTCCATAGGCTTAATTAGTAAATTTATTTTCTCTTCCCTTCTAATTTTTGTGGATGTTTTCACTTTTTGACAATAGATAGTAATAACATAATTATTACTATTTGACACAATAAGTTCTTAGCACCATATTAATTAGAGTGTGGTTCATGAGGAACGAATTTTCCTTTCATTATTTAATTGGTATTGATAAGGAATATTGAATCCTGTTGCATGTTGATGCAGATCAGATATCTAAGTGCTTTATTATAATAGTATCTACTTTAACTTTTTTCTGTCATTCTAACTTTAATTTTAAGATAGATTAAATTAATTTTACCACAATTCAACCACCTATCTAGAAAATTAATTCAACACACAATTAAAATCTATCTCCTTGTAGGATCAACACTCTTCACCATTAATCTATTCTATAATATATTCATGCACTTCCGAGTTAAATAAAATTTACACAACAAATGCACTATCGTAGGTGACGAGCTTTGACACATCAATATAGCATGCACCTCTCAAGCTTGTAGAAGCTAGGCTAGAGAAAAGTTTTCATTTATGCCAAGTCTAATTTGAATAAACTTTATTAACCTTTGTATTGCTCACAGCTCATTTTATATGAAACTACCTAGTTTAAGCAACTCATTATGAGATGTTTGAAACTTTTTTTATAAGGTGCTAGCTTAGTTAAAGATGAGGGTCTTCGTGGCTACATTTGGTGACTCTACATTCATCTTTCCTCGCAGCCCTAGTTTTACTTAAGTGACTCCATGTCGACCATGCACTTATGTGATATGCTAAGAGAGTTAGCCATTGTTCATGAGCAAGATTGCATGAGTGCAAACCTTAGTTCTGATACTACTTATCATTGGGCATTTTATACAGCAATCTTGTATGACATTTAGACAACTTTTAGTATGAATGTTCCTAAGTAAATATATTAAACTTCTTAAACTATCAAAGTAAAAATGCTTGTGAGAAAGCTAGCATAAGTGTGCTTGAATCATTCGGTGTATGGTGTGTTGTATGTATGGTATGGTGTTTGGTGTTGAGCAAAATGGTGGGTGGCTTCCTTTGTTTATAAAGGAGCTTGGGTTAGTCCAACGGGTTTCATGCAAATAGTGCAAGTTGCCTAAACATCTAGCTATTTACAAGGTGTATAGATTTTAAAAATCGAAGCCATCTTATTGAATATGAGCTATCCTTTTACTAAGCATACCACGGCTTGCTTATTGTATGAGGCAATCCATTATTGAACACATTTTATTCTTAAGCATATCTCGCTCTATGTGGACTTTTACTAAGCAAATCCATGTGAACTAATTTAGCCTTCATTTGAGTGGAATTTGAATAGCCCATGACAATTAGAAATAATTTTTAAAAAAGTAAGAAATAATCCTAGTTCAAGTAATAGCAATTAAGGAAATTGGAATTGAAACTCTAACAAAAAGAGATGTGTTAGATTAAAGAAAGGTAAACATCTAGACAATATTCACGAAAGGCGAAGAAATAGTAACCAAAGCTAGAATGGAAATCAAAGTGATAACTAAGTAGAGGAGGATTTACAATAGTATTAATGGTAATTTTATTAATAGGTTTTTTAGTGGTTTTAATTGCTTTAGAAGAGGAGTTAGTAGAGGAAATATCATCTACTAGATTTGATTTAAGCACGATAACTCTGTTATCGAATGCAAAGATAGATTCCACAACAATTTTATTTTAGACTTCCCAATCTAAGGTTTCTTCCTAAGACAAAATCAAGATCCTAGAACTGCCTATGTAGCCACATTAGAAAGACTTATAAATCAAAGATGGTATATAGATGATGAAACAACATGTCACCTCACAAATACTATGAAAAATATGACTTATGGTTAAGCTTTATTATGGTTTAAACTTGCTTTTGATTATAAATAAACAAGGTCTTGAATCACATATATAGGTTATACTTGGCTTCTATTTCTCATTAGAAAATCACTTGAACCTTATTAATATATTTTATGCTCCCAAAATTACCAAAACCTTTATTAGTATATTAAAGCTTGTTATAGATAATAGTATAACCATTGAGATTTTTTTCTAATCTATGCTTTGTGAAATACTAACTAAGCAACCCAAGAGAGGGGGTGAATTGGGTTTTTAAAAATTAAGCAAACAAAAACTTAAAGCAATATAAACTAAGCAATTAAATTTGAAACAAATAGATAAATGTACAAAGAAAAATAAGAGATAGGGTAAGAGAGATCAAACACAATAATTTTTACGTAGTTCGGCTATCCCGCCTACGTCTACGCCTCCAAGAACACTAGGCTTGAGGATTCCACTAAGTAAGCCTCTAAGGCTTCAAAAGCTTACAATTTACTTTCAAGGTGTAAATAAACCTTTATAAGAAGAGATTATCCCTAATCTCTTGATCCAAGTGTCTCCCAACACTTATAATCACCCAAAACAAAATATCATAAATTCTTTTTCTCTCACACAATCTTCAAGATTACAAATCAATGTTCAATGTGCGAATAGATGAAGTGAGAATGCGTTTGAAGCTCAATGTAAATTGTATAATCATGTATATGCTCAATGGTCGTGTTGTTCTCCCCATTTGATTTGATTTAGATGAGGTTATTTAAATTTAGAGCTAAAAACTAGTTATTATTCACCTTTTTGCCAGAAAACGGATTGCCCTTAACCGTTAACAATTAACCGTTTGCATTGGTCAAAGTTACCGTTAGGCTAAATTTTAAATTAACGGTTAACTGTTAGTAATTACCCTTTCATCGTTAAAAACTAGAGACCTGCACGATAAAAATATTTTATTTGTTCTTGCTAAACAGTTAAAGATTAATAAAAAAATTTTTTCTGGAAATTGTTGGTCAGCCGTTTATACATTAACAGTTCACTGTTAAATTTCAAAGACCTGCACTACAAATATCAACTGACCGTTCTTCATAAACGGTTAAGGATTAACAAGATTTGACAGTCTGGATATTATCGGTTAGCCGTTATATATTAACAGTTCGCCATTAAATTCTAGCAACTTATAAAATAAAATACTTAACCAATTTACTTTAGACGGTAAAGGATTAACAAGATTTGACAGTTTGGATATTATCGGTTAGCCATTATTATTAACGGTTTGCCATTAAATTCCAGCAACTTATAAAATAAAATGCTTAACTGGTTTCCTTTAAATGGTAAAGGATTAGCACATGATACAAGATTGAATATTATCGGTTAACCGTTAACAGTAACAGTTCACCGTTTACCTTTAAGGAGTTTAGAAGCTTATCAGTTAAAGCTTAAGAAATAATCCTTTTCTGAGCATAAAGGTTAGGCTCTACCATAAAGGATTAGCGGTTTACATCCAGTGGCTAATTTTTAATAAGTTATAAAACAATCGATTGAAGCTTTAGAAAATAACCCTTCTCTACATTTTATTAGTTAACCGTTAAAATAAACAATTCACCAATTATACCCAGAAACACATATTTTTACAGAGATGTTCTAGTTTATTTAATACTTGTAAACACACACAGAAAGTTTTTGGCTTGAAATTGTGAAATTCCAACAAATTTATCAAAAGAGATTAAGGTTTGTTATCATCAAAATCAATAGAAAGAACATTTACATGTTAACATTCTCCCCCTTTTTGATGATGACAAAACATATTCCAAATATTTCTCTCCCCTAACTATATGCTCCCCCTACATGTATGACTTAAAACAGTTTTACCAATAGAAGATATTTTCTTAAAAAAAATATGTAAAATTTTACTCCATGATTATATCTCCTCCTTTATCATAAAAAAAAAATCAAAGTAAAGGAACATGAGATTGAAAAGAATGATGTTACCCATGATAACAATTTCGGCAGAAATTTCTGCAAAGTCTCCCCTTAAAAATAGAGAAATCCTTAAATACAATATAAGAGTGAGAACACTTCCAAAGACAATTAATCAAGTATCCACATCCCAATAACAACTCCAATGCTATGTAATCCAGATAAAAAATATAATCAGTCATAAAAAGACAAATATATATAGACACTCAACTAAAGAGTACCAAATGAAAAAGCCAATCCATCAATAAATAAAAAATTGATAAGTTAAGATTAAAGTATAATCAAAACATGAAATGTATGTACGAAACAAAAATCAGAAACTAAAAAGCTCATCGTGAAGTAGGAGGTCGCATAGAAATAGGTTGTCACTGTGTAGCAATGATCTTATACTGGTGATCGATGCTCTGCTCATGAAAGGTCTGAACCTGAGACCAAAGCTGCTGCTGATCGAGAGAAATAACATCCATACGATCAAGGATCAGCTGCTGGCGCTTAGAAATCTAGCAAACATCAGCAACCAGCTACTTTAAAATATCAAAAACAGAGGACTGAACTGGAGCTGAAGGCTGCTGAGGAGTAGAGGGCAGCTCAAGAGCTGAAGGTGCCTCGAAAACTAAGGAAAGATCAAAATCCATCTCAGGCGCAGTAGAACCAGAAGAGGCTGATGGCTAAGGAATATCTCAACGACGGGAAGGTGGAGGACGAGATCCAAGTCTGAAGTCAGGAATCTGATTGAGAGGATAAATATCATTAAGTATTCGATCATTCTCAAGAGCGATCAAGGTGTCCTGATTCTTGGCGTTTGCAGTCTTGTGCCATTGGTTGTTCCTCCTAGTAAATCCAATTCTACTCATAGCATCTCGACCAATCCTTTTGGGCTCTTTATATACAGCCTTCTGTATTGGCACATAGAAGTGCCGCAGTATCTGAGTAATGATATTGCCATAGGAAAGCAAGCGATGAATGACTGTAAGAGAAGTCAGCATGTGGCGCACAATAATATAACCAATATTAACAGGTCGTCCACTAAGCAGACTATCCAATAACCTAACATCCATACGAGTAACCTCATCTGAGTGACCCCTCATAGGTGTAATAATATGCTGTAAAATACTATGTAGGATGTGAACCTGAAGAGGCAGCAATTGAGACCGAAAAGGTAGTCCACAAATCTCATCACTAAGCTCCCTATGACGACATATATTACAGATATCCTCATTGTGGACAAAATCATCAAAAAATAGGGTTTTTCTAGAAGTGTAAAAAGTATGACCCTCATCCTCAATTTCAAGAATAACAGTATTTAGAAATTCAACATCAAAATCAATGGATACACCACTATTAAGGGTAACAATCCTATCTAGATGAGTAGTGGATAATTTTATATTATAGTAGAAAACTCGAACTAGATTAGGATAAGATCTATCATCAATGTCAATGGCAGATTCCCAGGGTCTAAGCATATTGTTAACACTTTATTACATACAATCAAGTCTTTAAAATCGTCTATGTCCACAAAATAAGAATCAAGAACCTGTCTACCCATAAAGCGATCCTCAAATCATTTGTGCAATGGGATTGTAGGAAAATGCAAATCATTTGTGCAATGGGATTGTAGGAAAATGCAGTCTTTCAAATTTAAAAGTCTCCTATAGTGGAATAAGGTTAGCTACAGGCATATATTTCCTCCTCCGAGGCCTCCGAGATAACTCAGCCATGACAAAGAGAAAAAATTTCAGAAGATAGATTTTGGAGTAAATAAACCAATTATTGTGTTGAGATGGAGTAGAGGAAGAGGAATTATGGTTCAATATGTCAAAAAATGGTGAAAAATTGGATCAAAATGGGCAAACACCAGTCGGTTGCCCTTAAGGTTTTGATTTTAGATTTTTCAATTTTGGACACGATTTGGAGTTTTGAATCGGTAGAATCACTCTAAAAGTGATTAGGAAGATTTCTATCAGTGTAATTTGTTGTGAAAAAGGAGAAAATTTGAGAAATAAGGAGATAAAAAGCTTCGATTTTACAAAAATGGTGGAAACGGTGACAGGCTGAGTGAGGAAAAAGAAGAAACCCGTGACCAGTTATATACTTAGCGAAAACAGTGAGCCGTTTTCTATAAACGGTAAGGGGTTAATTTCCCGAGAACGTGTAACGAGAAAACGATTAATGCGTAAGGGTAAACGGTGAAGAGGCAATTTAAGGCAGCTCCCTATTTTTAGTCGGTTTACCGTTAACTCCAAACAGTGAGAGGGTAGAGAGCAATCAAAATATCATAATTTCTGGAAATAAAAGATGAACCGTTTATAAGAAAAATGGTTATCCATTTATTTTAATTTTTGTTTCGCATATTTGTTTCAAAATCTGGCCATCAAAGATAACAAATCAAGATCATGACTCTGTCTAAAAGTGCTATAAGGCTATTTAATGCAAATTTAATGAACATATATGTTTTAAAACAATTAATCAATATAAAAACATATAAACACACTACTAGTACATCATACTCAAGTATTTCAAGGATATTAAAACATCATATCATATATCAAGTTATTGAATAAACTCAATAGCATATTTAGAAATGTTAATGTGAAAATTTTATCATCCCAAGTTCATGTCGAATTTTTAAAAATTGTTCTTCGCAAAGAGGTTTTGTAAAAATATCGACGAGTTGTTTTTTCATAGAAATAAACTCAAATGCAATATCACCTTTTTTAACATGATCTTTCAAGAAATGATGCCTAATTTCTATATGCTTGGTACTAAAGTGCTGAATGGGATTCTTTGAAAGATTTATAGCACTTGTATTATCATACTTAATAGGAATTTATTCAAGTTTAATACCATAATCTCTAACTGTTTGTTTCATACAAAGAACTTGCGCACAACAACCCCTTGTAGCTATATATTCAACCTCGGTAGTTGAAAGTGCCACAAAATTTTATTTCTTGCTAAACCATGAAACAAGTGAGTGACCTAGTATATGACAAGTTCTACTATTGCTTTTCCTATCAGCTTTATAATCAGCAAAATCTGCATCCGAATAGCATGTTCAATCTATATGAATTCCTCTAGGATACCAAAGGCCAAGATCTATGGTTCCACTCAAATAACGAAAAATTCTTTTAACAGCAAGCAAATGGGATTCCTTGGGACATGATTGAAATCTTGCACACAAACATACACTAAACACGATATCGGGTCTACTTGCGGTTAAGTAAAGTAAAAAACTGATCATACCTCGATACTTTTTAATATCAACTTATTTACCTTTTTCATCTTTGTCAAGCTTGATTGATAGACTCATTGGAGTGCTCTTAGTATTTGACTCATCATGTAATACTCTACCTTTATGATCATAACTAAAGTGATTAAACCGATGTAACATTAAGTATTTGTGGAAATGGTTTCAAAATAAGCATTTTATAAATATTGTACACAAAAAAAAGTTTGTTACATAAAAACTATACAAATGGGTTTGTCACACAAAAAATTTTGTTACAAAAATCACAAACCAATTCCATAAACAAGCTTGTGGTATTATTGTTTAGATAGGAACACAGTTGAGTCTATTATGTAACCTAAGGTCTATTATATCCATATGCACCTTGCCTTGGTTGGGACTTGGTGTCAGCTTTTTCCTACTCAATTCCTACAATGTAAGGACTACATGAGCTAATACCCAATAAGTAAAGACTTGATGCATGCATTACCCATCATACACATGAATGACTTTATGAAATAAGTGCTAAAACTTTTACATGAGCTTTGAAATATAAAGAACGATGTTAGGGCCCTAGGTTTGTTGTACTACAAGGCTAGTATTCTATAACATGCCCTTGGGCTTAAATTAATTGATCCGTTGAGCGTTACGTATCGCCGTCCCCAAAGGATCTCTTTTCTTAACTTAGAGCGCTTGCCCTCTGTATGAATGCTTATCACCTAGTAGTACAGCAACCCTTTTTTTCTTCAAAATTTTTAAAATACATATTTATCAAATCACTCATGAGATGCAGAGACCAATACAACTTATGCCACAGCATGTAAATTTTCTAAATATATAATAAAACATAACATGAAATTAATTTAAGATAACATCTAACATAGGTGGCAATGCCGTCCATACAGAAATTTAAAGAAATAGAAATATAATATAGGTGGCAGGACTGACAATGTAAAGAGTCATAACAACATCATATTTTTTGCAGTAGTATCGACCATGTAGAGAGTCATAACAACATCATGATTTAGGCGGCAGTGCCGACCATGTAGAAAGTTATAAAAAAACATCATAATTTAGGCGACAATGCTGACTATCCAATCAAGTAAGTATTAAGCATAACATCCTAGGCGACATAGCCGGCCATATGAGGATGATATCATAATGTAGACGGCATAGCCAGCCATGTGGGATTTAATAATAACCAATCACACCACAATAATAATCATTTTAAAATAATAAATTATTTAGAACTAAACCTAGCATAAAAGAATTATTACTTAAAGTTAATTTAACATATTGTCCTTACATTGCAGTTGAAATGAAATGTTACTTACCTGTTTTCTTTGATTCCCCTAACCTTCCTTCCTAAACTTGAGAATTTCTTTACTAGTGATGTTTTGGCTTAGAATGGTAAAAGAGGGAATTTCTAGGGTTTGTTGGAAAATGTAAGGGATAAGGGGTATTTATAGAGTTTCCTAAGGCCTATGTGTGGCTAGGATTTTGTCACCATATTATTTGATTAATGGTGGAGATTTAATACTGCATAAATATCTTAGTGATTTCTAGAATGTTAAGATTTTAACACCTAGCACTTAGTTAATGGTGAAGACTTATCTCTTTATAAATATCTTAGTAATTTCTAGAATTTCTAAATCTCTACAACATTTCTTATTACATCATCACTTATGTCATCATTACTTTTAAATTATTAATTTATCTTTCCATAAATATCTTAGTAATTTCTAGAATCCTAATATCTCTACAACATTTCTTGTTGCATCATCACTTATGTCATTGCTTATGTCATCATTTGTTTTAATTACTAATTTATCCTTCCATAAATATCTTTAGTAATTTCTAGAATTTCTAATAGCTCTAAAACATTACTTATATCATTATATTATTATACATTATTATTATTATTATTATTATTATTATAATAAATGCTTAAGGGAGTTTGTTAGGTTATAATATATTTAAGTAAGAAGATTGTACCTCACAATCTCCTCTCCTTTTAAAAATTTCATCCTCGAAATTTACTTACTGAATAGCTCGGGGTACTTGTTCTTCATATCTTCCTTGTGCTCCCATGTTGTCTCTTCCACTGAGTTGTTTCGCCATAGTATCTTAACTAGAGGGATTTTCTTGTGCCTTAACTTTTTTATTCTTCTATCGAATACTTGAACTGGGCATTCTTCGTAGGTTAGGTCTTCCTCAAGTTGAAGAGGCTCATAGTCTAGCACGTGAGAAGGGTGTGGAACATATTTCTTTAACATGGAGATATGAAAGACATTATGTATTCCTGATAATGATGGTTGTAGCGTAAGTCGATAGGAGACACTCCCAATACATTCGAGTACTTCAAATGGCCCAATGAACCTTGGGCTTAACTTTTCCTTATTTCCAAATCTCATCGATCCTTTCATTAGGGTGACCTTTAGAACTACTTTCTTGCCAACTTGAAATTCTAACGGTCTTCGTGTTTTATCTGCATAACTTTTCTATCGACTTTGGGCGGCTTGCATTCTTTGTCGTATTTTCTCGATTGCTTCAAATGAGGCCGCAAATAATTCTGGTCCAAGGTATCTTTGCTCACCCATTTCATCCCAATAAATAGGTGACCGACATTTTCTACCATATAAAGTTTCGTATGGTGCCATGCCGATTGTTGCTTGGTAGCTATTATTATAGGCGAATTTAGCTAATGCTAAGTATTTGCTCTATAATCCTTGAAAGTCAATGGCATATCCTCATAACATATCTTCGAGTGTTTAAATCGTCCTCTCTGATTGGCCATTTGTTTGGGGGTGAAATGCTGTGCTAAATTTAAGTCTTGTCCCCATGGCCTTATGTAGCTTCTCTCAGAACGTCGAGGTGAATCTTGTATCTCGATCAGAAATAATAGAGACGGGTACACCATGTAGTTTGACTATCTCCTTTATATATATTTCTACGAGTTAGTCATGGTGTATGTGATCCGAATAGGCAAAAAGTGGGCAGACTTTGTGAGTCGATCAACTATCACCCAGATGGCATCATGCATTTTTGTAGTCCTCGGGAGGCCAACGACGAAGTCCATTGTGATTTCTTCCCACTTCTATTAAGAGATTTGATTGGGTTCTAGAAGTCCTGCTGGTTTCTGATGTTCTGCCTTGATTTGTTGATAGGTGAGGCATTGAGCCACGAATTTAACTATATCATTCTTCATCCCAGCCACCAATAGTGCCTCTTTAAATCTTTATACATTTTTTTTGTGCCAGGATGAAGTGAATATGGGGCTATATGAGCTTCAAGTAGGATTTCCTTCCTTAGATCTTCATTGTCTGGTAAACATATCTTATCTCTAAATAAAATGATTCCTTTCTCTGACTTCTTGAATGGCATCTCTTTCTCTGAATTGGTCTTCATCTTTAAATTCTTTAAGTATGAATCGGCTTCCTGCCCTTCCTTAATCTTTTCCAATAGAGTTGAGCAAAGTGTCATGTAAGTGAGTTTTCCTGTCATGAGCTTGATCTTCGCCTTGCATATCTCATCTTGTAATGGCTTGGGCAGCATTTTAAAGCTAACAAACTTGACTTTCGACTTAGTACATCTGCTACCATATTTGCTTTTCCAAGATGATAGTTTATTTCACAATCGTAGTTCTTGACGAGTTCCAGCCAACAGCATTGTCGCGTGTTTAGCTCATTTTGTGTAAAAAAGTATTTAAAGCTCTTGTGATCCGTATAAATCTTACAAGGTGCTCCCATCAAATAGTGACGCCATATTTTTAATGCATGCACCACCGCGGCCAACTTTAAGTCATGTATGGGATAGTTCTTCTCGTATTCCTTTAATTATCTGGAGGTATATGCAATGACCTTTCTATTCTACATGAGAGCGCATCCTATGCCATTTTTGGAGGCATCGCTGTATATGATGAATTCCTCAGAGCTGTTAGGAATGGCTAAGATTGGAGTAGTGGCCAACCGTCGTTTTAGCTCTTCAAAGCTTTTCTCACATTCTGGCGTCCATACAAACTTGGTGTTTTTCTTTGTTAATTGGGTTAATGGCATTGATCTTGGAGAAGCCTTCCATGAATCTTCGGTAATAGCCTGCTAATCCTAAGAAGCTTCTCACTTCTTTAGCATTAGTTGGCCTAGTCCATTGGCTCACTACTTCCACTTTTGAAAGATCGACTGATATTCCATCCTTCGACACAACATGCCCTAGGAATATAATGTTTTCCAGCCAAAATTCACACTTCTTGAATTTTGCATAAAATTGCTCCATGAAAGCTGCTGGGGCATTAGTTAGACCAAATGGCATGACGACAAATTTATAGTGTTCATAATGTGTTCTGAATGCAGTCTTTGGAATATCCTCCTCTCTGACTTTTAGCTGGTGATATCCTGACCGTAGATCAATCTTTGAAAATACTGCTGCTCTTTGTAGTTAATCAAATAGATCCTCGATTGTTGGAAGTGGGTACTTATTCTTGATGGTGACTTTATTCAATTCTCGATAATCTATACACATCCGCATAGATCCATCCTTTTTCTTTACAAACAATACTGGTGCTCCCCAAAGTGAATGGCTTGGACGTATGTAGCCTTTGTCTAATAGTTCTTGCTGTTGATTCTTTAACTCCTTTAATTCCGATGGGGCCATTCTGTAGGGTGCTTTTGAGATTGGGGCCGTTCCTGGTAATAAGTCAATCTTGAACTCAATTTCTCGGTCAGGTGGTAGTCCAGGGAGTTCTTCAGAAAAGACCTCAGGAAATTCATTCACCATTGGGATTTCTTCCAACTTTGGCCTTTGCTTTTGGATTTTAATGATGCTTGCCAAGTATCCCTCACATCCTTCCTTTAATAGTGTAATTGCTTTTAAGGCAGAGATGACAGGTATTCTATTCTCCTTACTTCCCCCTATGAATATAAATGATTCCTTTTAGGGTGGTTGGAATTTTACCTCTTTTTTCTCACAATCTATCTTGGCATGGTATTTTGATAACCAATCTATACCAAGAATCACGTTATAGTCGTGCATCTCAAGGATTATTAAGTTAACACATAGTGTACAACCACTAATGTTGACTTCGCATGTTCTTACTAGCTGTCCTAAGTTTAATACTTTACCAGATGGAAGCATGACACTATAAGGTCTACATATTATGTTAAGGGCCCCTTTGATTTTTCTAATAAATGCTAGTGAGATAAATGAATGTATAGCTCCTGAGTCTATCAACATATATGTAGGAGTTTGAGAGATAGATAGTTCACCTGATATTACCGAGGGGTTTGCCTCTGCATCTGCCTTGGTAAGTGCGAATACTCGTGCATTAGTCTTTTCTTGCTGCGTACCATTCTATGGGCAGTCTTTGATGAAGTGTCATTCTTTTCCACATTTAAAACATGTTCTAGTGTTGGCTAAGCATTCTCCAGGGTGAGTTCTGCCACATTGATTGCATTTAGGCCTTAGTAGGGCTTCTTTTTAGTGATTCTTTATATGCTTATTCTTATCTTGCTCTTGGTAAGTTGGTGCTCTATTCCTTTTATTGTTTAAGGATTATCTTCCATGATTAGCTACACAAGTCCCTTGATCTATGCTTCCTTTATTCCTTCATTCTTCTTTCTTTTTTTCTCATCTTCTTGTTCAATTACCAAGGCTCGATCCATGAGCTCATTGAAGGGAGCATCCCGAATTTCAGCCACTTTTAAGTCTTTTGCTAAATCTTTACGCAATCCGTGCATAAAATGATCCTTTTTCAAATCTTCGGTGGCAACCATGTGTAGGGCATAACGAGAGAGCTCATCGAATTTTCGGATATACTCTAGTACTGTCATTTTTCCTTATTGCAAATAAATAAATTCTCTTCTTTTAGAAGACCTCACCGTCTTTGAAAAATACTTTTTGTAAAAGTGTTCTTTGAATTCTTTCCATCGCATTATTATTTCATTGTGGCATCGTCTGATGGAATCTCACCAATATTCAACTGCCCCCCGTAGCACAAAGGAAACACAAGTGACCTTTTCCTCTTCTGGCACCTTGGCTACTTCAGTCATTTTTTCCATGATTCGCAACCATTGGTTGACTGCCATAGGATCCGTGCCTCCTTCAAATATAGGTGGGTTTAATCTTCTAAATTCAACCCCAGCATTATTTATTGCTTGAGCACATTCATCTCTTCTGACTCCTTTTTTTAAGAGTCATGTGACAGTGTCTGTAAGTCGATCAATTGCAGAGGATTGCCCTCTTGAAGTCTCTCCCACTCTTCGGCCTCTATTACCCCTAACACTTGACATCTCTATAATCTTTGTACAAGATTCTATAGGTCAAATAAATTAAATGTAAGATATTTAATTATCTGAGTTCCTAATTCTTACTAAGAGCTGAACTGTGTCCTTCCCCTTGGCTAGTGCATATGGACGGTCTACAGAATTGCTTTAAACCTTAGGCTCTGATACCAAATTGTAATACTCCACCTTTATGATCATAACTAAAGTGGTTAAACCAAGTGTAATATTAAGTATTTGTGGAAACGATTTCAAATAAGCATTATCTAAATATTGTACACAAAAAAAAGTTTGTTACATAACAACAATACAAAAGGGTTTGTCACACCAAAAACTTTTACAAAAATCACAAATGAATTCCATAAACAAGCTTGTGGTATTATTGCTTAGATAAGAACACAGTTGAGCCCGTTATGTAACCCAAGGTCTATTATGTCCATATGCATCTTGCCTTGGTTGGGACTTGACGTTAACTTTTTCCTACTCAGTTCCTGCAATGAAAGGACTACATGAGCTAATACCCAGTAAGTAAACACTTGATGCATGCATTACCTATCATGCACATGAATGACTTTATGAAATAAGGGCTAAAACTTTTACATTAGCTTTGAAATATAAAGAACGATGTTAGGGCCCTAAGTTTGTTGTACTACAAGGCTAGCATTCTATAACATGCCCTTGGGCTTAAATTAATTGATCCGTTGGGCGTTAAGTATCGTCATCCCCAAAGGATCTCTTTTCTTAACTTAGAGCGCTTGCCCTCTGTATGAATGCTTATCACCTAGCAGTACAGCAACCTTTTCTTTCTTTAAAATTTTAAAATACATATTTATCAAATCACTCGTGAGATGCATGAGACTAATACAACTTATGCCACAGCATGGAAATTTTCTAAATATATAATAAAACATAACATGAAACTAATTTAAGATGACAACATCTAATATAGGTGGCAGTGCCGTCCATACAGAAATTTAAAGAAATAGAATTATAATATAAGCAGCAGGGCCGACCATGTAAAGAGTCATAACAATATCATATTTTAGGCGGCAGTGCCAACCATGTAGAGACTCATAAAAAACATCATGATTTAGGCAGCACTGCCGACCATCTAATCAAGCCAGTATTAAGCATAACATCCTTGGCGGCATAGCCGATCATATGAATATGATATCATAATGTAGGCAGCACAGTTAGCCACGTGGGATTTAATAATAACCAATCACACCACAATAATAATCATTTTAAAACAATAGATTATTTAGAACTAAACCTAGCATAAAATAATTATTCCTTAAAGCTAATTTAACATATTGTCCTTACATTGCAGTTGAAGTGAAGTGTTACTTATCTGTTTTCTTTGATTTCCCTAAACCTTTCTTCCTAAACTTGAGAATTTCTTTACTAGTGATGTTTTGGCTTAGAATGGTAAAAGATGGAATTCTAGGATTTTTTTTTTTTGGAAAATGCAAGGGCTAAGGGTATTTATAGAGTTTCCTAAAGCCCATGTGTGGCTAGGATTTTGTCACCATATCATTTGATTAATGGTGGAGATTTATTCCTCCATAAATATCTTAGTAATTTCTAAAATGTTAAGATTTTACCACCTAGCACTTAATTAATGGTGAAGATTTATCTCTTTCTAAATATCTTAGTAATTTCTAGAATCTCTAAATCTCTACAATATTTCTTATTACATCATCACTTATGTCATTGCTTATGTCATAATTACTTTTAAATTATTAATTTATCTTTCTATAAATATTTAGTAATTTTCAGAATTCTTAATATCTCTACAACATTTCTTGTTGCATCATCATTTATGTCATTGCTTATGTCATCATTTGTTTTAATTACTAATTTATCCTTCCATAAATATCTTTAGTAATTTCTAGAATTTCTAATATCTCTACAACATTACTTATGTCATTATATTATTATACATTATTATTATTATTATTATTATTATTATTATAATAAATACTCAAGGGCGTTTGTTAGGTTATATTATATTTAAGTAAGAAGATTGTACCTCACACATCAATTCCAAACCTCTTGAGCAAGTCTTTGACATACTTAGCGTGATTGATGAAAATTCCCTTATTGTTTTGTTTGATTTGAAGTCCAAGGAAATACTTCAATTTCCCTATTATGCTCATTTCAAATTCCTTACTCATACAAGATGAAAATTCCTTGCACAAGGACTCATTAGTAGAACCAAAAATAATATCATCAACATAAATTTGAACAACAAATATGTCTTGATTTTCACGTTTACAAAAAGAGTTGTATCCGCTTCACCCATTGAGAAACCATTATCCAACAAGAAATTTTTAAGCCTATCATACCAAGCTCTAGATACTTGTTTCAATCCATACAATGCTTTAGATAACTTATATACATGATTTGAAAATTTTTCATTTTCAAACTCGGGGGCTTGTTTCACATAAACTTCCTCCATAATATAACCATTTAGAAAAGTACTTTTGACATCCATTTGAAATCAAATGAAATCTTTATAACATGCATATGCAAGCAACATTCTAATCGATTCTAATCTAGGTATAAGTGCAAAAGTTTCATCAAAATCAATTCCTTCTCTTGGTTGTATCCTTAGGCCACTAATCTAACTTTATTCCTTATAACCACACCGGATTCATCTATCTTATTCCTAAATACCCATTTAGTACCTATGATGGATTGATGTTCTGGTTTAGGAATTAATTCTCACACATTATTTCGCTCAAATTGATTTAATTCCCCTTGCATAGCCATAATCCAAGATTTATCATTTTCTGCGTCTGCAAAAGACTTTGGTTCAATTTGAGAAATAAATGCAGCATGCTCACATGTGATCTTAAGTGAAGATCTAGTTATAACACCTCTAGATGGATCTCCTAAAATGGCATCTTTAGGGTGAGAAGAAACATACCTCCACTCATTGGGGAGTATTTGTATCGAATCTTCTTGTTGCTCTATATTTCTTTGTTATTCTTGATCATCCTCTTAATTTTCTCATGGTGCATTCTCTTGATTATCCTTTGATGATCCTTCTTGTAACTCTCCACCTGCATCATCATTAAAAACTCATTTTTCTGCAGAAGAAGGGTTAGACTCATCAAAAGAAACATGCATAGACTCTTTCACAACTAAGGTTCTTTTATTATAAACTCTATAAACTTTACTTGAGGTTGAATATCTAAGAAAAATACCAACATCAGATTTTGAATCAAATTTACTAAGATTGTCTTTTGTGTTCAAAATAAAACATTTACAACCAAAGACTTTGAAATAACTAATATTGGGTTTTCTATCTTTCCAAAGCTCGTAAAGAGTTTTGTTAAGAAGAGATCTAATCAACACCCGATTTAAAACATAACAAGCGGTATTGACGGCTTTGGCCCAAAAATACTTAGGTAATTCATTTTCATTCTACATGATCCTAGTCATTTCTTGAATAGATCTATTCTTTCTTTCAACAATTCTGTTTTGTTGTGGAGTTCTAGGTGATGAAAATTAATGCTCAATGCCAAAGCCATTACAAAAAGACTCAAATGCATAGTTATCAAATTCTCTACCATGATCACTTTTAATATAAGAAATAGAATAGCCCTTTTCATTTTGAACCTTTTTACAAAAAATTTTAAAAGCATCAAAGACATTATCCTTATTGGCTAAGAACAATACCCATGTATATCTAGATTAATCATCCACAATTACAAATGCATAATACTTGCCATTTAAGCTAGCATATCTAGATGGTCCAAACAAATCTATATGAAGTAATTGAAATGGTTTTGTAATGGATACATGATTCTTGTTTTTAAAAGAAGTTTTGATTTATTTTCTAAATTGACAAGCTTCAAAAATTCTATCCTTGTGAAAACTGATTTTTGGAAGTCCTTTAACCAAATCATTTTTCAAAATTTTTAAAATCAACTCTATATTTGCATGACCTAATCTCCTATGCCACAACCAACTATTATCATGCAATACTGAAAAACATTTATCATGAGTAAGTGCAACTTCTATGTCAATGGTATAAATATTACCACATCTATTTCCAACAAATAAAATTTTTCCATTACATGCATCTTCAATAGTACATCTAGATTTATCAAAAATTACTTTATAACCTTTGTCACAAAATTTACTAATACTAATTAAGTTATGTTTCAAATTTTCAACCAAGCTAGCATTTTCAATTAAGGTTGATGAACTCTTACCGACATTTCCAATTCCTATAATCTTCCCTTTTCAATTGTTTCCAAAAGAAACATCTCCACCATTTTCGATTTTAGTGAAACTTGAAAAGCATGCATAGTTTCTGGTCATGTGTCTTGAACATCCACTATCTAAGAACCATTTATTCTTCTTCTTCTTTGAGCCTTGCAGAAAGAATCTCAAGTCTTAGATACCTAAACCTTTTTGGGTCCTTAAATATTAGCAATGGTTCCTTTTGGAACCCAAATACATTTCATACCATCATATGCATTTCTTTTTACTATGCATCTATTTTTTATATGACCATCTTGATTACAATAATGACATACAACTTGATTGCTACTTTTCACAAAAAAACTCTTGTAATATTTTTATTTTAAATTTGGCTTTTAACCAATCCCTTCTTTGTCAAACACACACTTTTGTGAATTTAGCAAGTTATCTAACATCTTTTGTCTATTTGTGAATTTTGGCACAATTTCATTTAGATCATTACTCTTTTTTTTAAGTAATTCATTTTCATTTTTCAAGTCATTCACATGTGATTCTAGATGCTCATGTGAAGTGCTAGAATTCTTAAATAAAGCAATTTTATCATGTAATATTTTATTCTCTAATTCAAGGCATGTAATCTTGGCACTAAATGAATCATTTTCATTTTTAAGCTCTACCATCTTATTTTTAAGGCAAACATTCTTTTTACCAATTTTCATCAATTCATCATACAATTCTTTAAAGGCATCATGTAACTCATCATAAGTAGGAATATCATTTACCTCATCTAATTCATCATTTGATTCATCTCCAATTGCCATAAGAGCTAGATTTGTCATTTCTTGATGCTCTTCATCATCACTTGTTTCTTCATTGCTATCGTCCCACGTGGCCACCATTGCTTTCTTCTTAAACTTGTTAAGAATAGAGTATTCCAATCTTATATGGCCAAGCTTCTTGCACTCACAGCATTTAATTACTTCCTTCTTCTCCTTTTGGTTCTTGAAGTCTCTAAATTTTCTTCGCTCACTAGTTTTCTTGAAGAACTTTCTAAACCTTCTTGCTAGCATAGCTAATTCTTCATCATTTGGTTCACTTTCCCCATCACTCTCATGTTTTGAAGCTTTGAGAGCAATGCTTTTCTTTTTTTCTTCATTTTCTCTTTCAGCTGCCAAATCTTCTTCATAAGATATAAGAGAACTAATTAAATCGTCAATAGGTAGAATGTTTAAATCTTTGGCTTCCTTGATAGCTGTTCTATTTTGTCTTCATTCCTTCGATAAGGACCTAATGATTTTCTTAACTTTCTCATTATTTGAGAAAGTCTTTCCTAGGGCTTCTAGGGTGTTTACTATATCCGCAAATCTAGTATACATAAAGTACACACTCTCATTTTATTCCATTTAAAACAACTCATATTGTCGAGTGTACCTACTGATTTTTTACTCTTTCACTTGATTCATGCCTTCATAGACAACTTCAAGTTTGTGCCAAATTTCATGAGCACTTTCACAACTTGACACTCTATAAAACTCTTTCTTATCTAGTGCACAAAAAAAAACATTCATAACTTTGGAATTTAGAGAAGCTTTTCTCTTTTCTAATTCATTCCATTCCCGTGAAGGTTTTGGAATATCTTTCCAAACTTTATTTTTAGTCAATAGCATAAAAGGACCATCACAAACAATCTCTCAAATTTCGTAGTCTAAGGCTTGCAAGTAAATTCTCATCCTAGTTTTCCAATATGGGTAGTTATTACCGTCAAAAAATGGTGGTCTAGAAGTGGATTGTCCTACTCTAAAGGTTGAATCATTTTGGGTTGCCATATATCTTTTACTATAGATGGTTAAGTCCTAACAAGAGAACCAAACTCTGATACCAAATGAAATACTAACTAAGCAACCCAAGATGGGGGTAAATTGGATTTTTAAAAATTAAACAAACAAAAACTTAAATCAATATAAACTAAGCAATCAAATTCGGAACAAATAGATAAATGTACAATGAAAAATAAGAGATAGGGTAAGAGAGATCAAACACAATAATTTTTACGTGGTTGGGCTATCCCGCCTACGTTCAAGCCTCTAAGCACACCGAGTTTGAAGATTCCACTAAACAAGTCTCCAAGACTTCAAAAGTTTACAATTGACTTTTAAGGTGTCAATAAACCTTTACAAGAAGAGATTATCCCCAATCTCTTAATCTAAGTGTATCCTAATACTTACAATCACCCAAAACAAAAGATTATAAAATTTTTTTCTCTCATACAATCTTCCAGATTACAAATCAATGCCCGATGTGTGAATAGATGAAATGAGAATGCATTTGAAGCTCAATGTAGATTGTATAATCGTGTATATGCTCAATGGTCGTGTTGCTATCTGTATTTGATTTGTTTTGGATGAGCTTATTTATAGTTGAAGCTGAAAACTAGCCGTTATTCACCTTTCTGCCAGAAAATGGATCGCCCTTAATCGTTAACGGTTAACTATTTGCATTGGTCAAAGTTACCGTTAGGCTAAATTTCAAATTAACGGTTGACCGTTAGTAATTACCCTTTCGCCACTAAAAACCAAAGACCTACACGATAAAAATATTTTATCCGTTCTTGCTAAACGGTTAAAGATTAATAAAGAATGTTAGTCTGGAAATTGTCGGTTAGCCGTTTATACACTAATTGTTCACCATTAAATTTCAAAGACCTACACTACAAATATCAACTGACCGTTCTTCATAAACGATTAAGGATTAACAAGATTTGATAATCTGGATATTATCGATTAGTCGTTAAATTCTAACAACTTATAAAACGAAGTGCTCAATCAGTTTGTTTTAAACGGTAAAGAATTAACAAGATTTGATAGTCTGGATATTATCGGTTAGCCATTATATATTAACGGTTCAGCGTTAAATTCCAGTAACTTATAAAACAAAATGCTTAACAGGTTTTCTTTAAATGAGAAAGGATTAGTACATGATACAGGATTGAATATTATCGGTTAACCGTTAATATTAATGGTTCACCGTTTACCTTTAGCGAGTTTAGAAGCTTATCGGTTAAGGCTTAAGAAATAACCCTTTTCTGAGCATAAAGTTTAGGCTCTACATTTATGAGGATTAGCGTTTATTCTTTTATAGATGTTTATAGACAGTAGATCTCTTTTGTTAATGATTATTCAAGATACAATTGGTCTTTCCTTTCACATTGAAATCAAACATAAGACACATTCAAACACCTCAAATCTTTTGTTGAAAAAAAAATTATCCTTACTATAAAAACTTTATAATTAGGTATGTAGGGTGTATTCAAAGCCTTTAGTTCTTCTTTTAAATAAGATGACCATATACTCACTATCAAAACTGTGTAATAAGAAGAAATATAGGCACATTATTGAGACATGTCATACTCTTATAGGTTAAGATCATTTACCTCTTTTTTTTTGTAATAAGCCTTCCATATTGTTTCTTATCTAATTAATAGGATGACAACATCAACATTAACAATCAATCACCTTTCTAAAAATTACACAATTAATTATCATACTATCAGTCTCTTAAGAGTCTTTGGTTACTTCTATTTCCTAATACTAAGACCTTATATAAAACCTTAGTTTTCATACCAAAAAAAGTGTTTTCATTTATTATAGTCCTTCCCATAAAGAACATAATGTCTGGATAATTTAGTTAGAGTATATACTGTAAAGCATGTCATTTTTAATAAGTAAAGGTTTCTTCACTCAGTTATTTTAAACTCAAAATTCTTTCATTATGTTTGAACCTCAGATTGTAAATTCATCACCCATTTAATTTTACTTATCTTAAAATCACATTCTTGATGAAAGTAAGA
The DNA here is from genome assembly GCA_030449875.1 of Aegle marmelos. Classification (NCBI taxonomy): domain Eukaryota; kingdom Viridiplantae; phylum Streptophyta; class Magnoliopsida; order Sapindales; family Rutaceae; genus Aegle; species Aegle marmelos. The sequence continues at coordinate 14,132,542 of JASUUL010000094.1, read as the reverse complement.
CTGAAGAGACATTTGCTTCTACTCTTGAACTTGATTCAACTTTTGATCAAGTTTTAAGTCTAACTCAAGTTTATTTAATTTGTAATGATTGGTAGAAAAAACTAGTATATTCAAACCAAATGTTTATCTAACAGCTGCACAAGACCTTAAATCAATGACTATAAAAGCAACTTAATAGGTTCTACGTGGTATTTGACTATGAGAGAAGAATATAAAGCCTTAGAAAGAAATAAAACTTAGAATTAGTTCCTAGTGAAGCAACTACAAAATTTATTGGTAATAAATAGGTTTATGAGTCAAATACTAATGGAAGTATATCTAAGTATAAAGCATGTCTAATACCTAAAAAGTTTTGCCAAACTCATACATCTAATTTCTTTGATACCTCCAGTCCATTTGCGAAGCCTTTTATAGTGAGGTAGTCCTGTGCTTGGCTATTTAGCACCACCAGATGATATGTAGCTAGATGTCAATAATGCTTTTTTTAATAATATTCTTATAGAGGATTTTTTTCATGCATTAGCCAGAATGTTTCATAAGTTCCAAATATCCTTCTTATGTCTACAGACTCAACAGAGCCTTGTATGCTTTAACATGCTCCAATGGCCAAATTGAAAATGTATGACAGAATAAAAGGTCAAGGTCACTTGTGCAATAAGCTTTTAGAAACTTCCAAACCTAATTCTTTTCTATTTTTTCAGCATGTTAGTAAGGATATTTTAATCATTCTTATCTATATAGATGATATATTGTCACTACTTCCAATTGAAAGCTCATTGAAAATGTTGTTCAATAGCTTAGTTTAGAATATGCACTCAAAGATTTTGGTACATTTAACCAATTCCTTGTCCTTTAAGTAACACCCGTTGTAGAAGGATTGCATCTTTCTTAAACTAAATAAAATAGAGATATTCTATAGAAAGTATATACGCTAGATAACAATGATTACAATACTCTAATGAGTACTATTAAAAAGCTACAACCAAAAAAGGGTATTGCTTTTGAAAATCTTTCTCTATATAAAAGCATTATAGGCTCTTTTGAACATGTTTCATTAACTAGACTAGATATGGCTTACATTATTAACAAGCTCAACCAATTCTTAGTGGTTTCTATAGTTCTTAATTGGCAAGCTTATAAAAGAGTCTTAAGATATTTCAATATACAGCTAATTATGGTATCCAATTCTTTCACACATGCACTTTTGCTTTGATTGTCTATTTTGATGTTGACTAGGATTCAAATATGTGGTAACCTCATTTCTTGCCTATCTTCTCTAGATTAATAAATGAATCTCAGTGTAAGGCTCTAGCCTTAGCCACCTTAGAAGTTTTATGGAATACTTATATGTTGCAAGAACTTAGAGTATCTCTTGTAGAGGTGGAATTTACGTCAAAATTCACTATTCGATTTGATTCGATGCAAATTAAATGGGTTTGGATTTTTAAAAATTGATTCATTTAATAAATAGATTAACTCAATTCAATTCCTTAATTAAACAAATCGAATCTAAGTCTAAAGATATTGATTTGTTTATTCATTTAGGATTCCATTAATAAATGAGCAATAAACGAATCGAATATGGTCTATTCGTTTAAAATATTTTTATTATTTATTTAATTAAATTACTTTTTTGTGTTTAAAATTATTTAAAAGATTTTTTTTTAAATTTGAAGGTTAATGTTGTAATTTGAAGATGAATTATAAATGAATCTAGATTCGATTCGATTAGTTAGGGATTCATAAGAATAAACAAATAGTAAATGAATTTGAATTCGATTCAATTCGTTTATTAATCCTATTAAACAAATTAATGAATCAAGTCGAATATTCATTTAATAAATAAATTCAATTAGAATCCTAAGATTTTAATTCATTTATTAAATGAATCGAATCTGAATTATTAGAATTTTAACCCAATTCATTTATGATTTGATTCGAATTTGATTTATTTATTGTTTTGCCAACCCTAATCTCTTGTCATGATTCTTTTTATCATTATGACAAAAAAGGGTGCAAGATTTGACCAGTAATCACAAATAGCACACACGAACTAAACATATTAAATTTAGATCTTTATTTTATTAGGGAGCATAGATATAAAAAAAAAACATTTATCAGTTGAACATGTTTCCAATGCTAATTAGTTAGTTGACATCCTCCACAATCCACTCTTTGTTGATCATTTTGCTTATATGTGTTATAAGCTAATGTACTTCTCAGACCTAAAGCTAGAATGGGATGTTTAGGATGAAACTACTCTGTTAATGAGAAATTATCGGTCATGTACTCACAAATCTCACTAATATTAAACTTGCTACAACACTTTTAACATATCACTCATATACTTTAAGTTGACAAATGACGTCTGCCGTCCACTAATCCATTAATTATCATTTGTAAGTGCTAACGTCATAAGTGTAATTTAGTCTTTTAAGATAGAAGAAGCTTTTAACTGACATGTCATCCCATTTTTCTAACATAAAATGACATGCCATTATATTTATCTGATACAAAATGACATGTCATTCCATTTATCAAACGATAAAATAAAAAAAAACTCTAATAAAAAAGATATATCAATCTCTTTACCTTATAAAAAAATGATGTGTCATTCTATTTAATGGACGGTGACATCATCCATGTGAAACAACGTTATTTCACTAGGGCTTTAAAAAACAAAAAGTACTACTCCGTGACCCAATTTGCTTCTCCAAGACTTAATCTAAATTTTTAAAATGTACTCCTCTAAGCTCCAGCTAAAATTTTTATGGTATAATAAGTATAATTGTTAGTAATATGTATCATTAATATTACTTTATGGTCTAATATGGATAATTTTTTATGGCATAATTGCTAATAATATTTCTTATTAATTATTTGTAGTCTCTTATCAAAAAATCTACTATCAATAATAAAATCAAAAGAATTTTTGTATTAAAAATTTACCTCAATTTTTGGGATAAATTTGTCTTTTTACCTTGGTTTTAGTTTTAAGAGCAAAATAGTTAATTTATCACAATTTCCTTAATTTTTTCACGGTAGCTAACGGTTTGGTATATAGTAGACACATTTTGTTAAGTTATGGTATACTGGTGATATATGTTAAAAGTTTTCTAACACGTTTGATAGAAATGTCATTTAAGGGTATACAAATAATAATTTTTCTTAAGGGTTAATTTAAGTTTAAACAGTAAAATTATTATTTTACTAAAATTCTATTAATTTCTTAATGGCAGTAAATGATTTGGTGGATTGCAGACATCATTTGTCAACATAGGATATACAAATTATATATATTAAAAGTGTTGTAACACATTTGATATGGGTGTCATTTAAGAATACATGATTAATAACTTTCCTTTATTAATTAAACTAATCATGATAATGTACTGAGTCGGCATGGTTTGTTAAAGTCAATACATAGAATCAATTAATTTGCTATAATTTTATTAGTAATTAGCTTGATCTCAGCTCAAGTATTTGATACATGGATTCGCTCAGGTATTTGATACATGGATTCTTATAGTCTTTACTATATAACAGTCTTGTATTCACATTTCATACCAGATGAATAATAATGTTTCACTTTTATCAATTTTGTATTTCATTTTTTAATCTTCTCGTAATTTTTCTCAGCAACCAAACATTACAAACAGGTGAATATACTTTGATTGTCTAGCAAGGCATCCATTTATTTTGAACAATAAGTTGGGTGACATTTTACCCATTGCTTGTTATTTTTTGGGTGACATTTTACCCATTGCTTGTTATTTTTTGAGATATTCATTGAGATAGTCTAAATCAAAGCTAGCTTTTTGAAATCCTAGTTACGGCAGCAGACAATAATGGTTGGTAGAGAATTTTTCTTTTTTTGGGGGCGAACACTGAAATTATCAAGTTTTGTGTTAGAAATTATGGTTTGGTGATAAATGTGTCTGTAGATGCTTTTGGATTTTTTTTTTCTGTTTCCTAATACTGAAACTATACAGTTATTATATAAAGGACCATAACTGCGTACATCAACTATTTAAAATATATTTGGCTATTTCATTCTCATTAAATCAAAGTCTAATTAACTTTATAGAAATGGCAAGGGAGGAACTAAACTAGAATTACAATCATATAATTTATCAAAATAGTAATAGGGAAAAGTTGGGAGGAGGAAGCGAAAATAATCCATTAATAAATTTCTTTTGTTTTTTTCCTTTATGAATGGAAGAATGATGATAAAATAATGTAATAAAAGAATTTTAATTTATGAGAAAAATGTTAACTCTAATGATTATTTACATACGAAAAAGTTAAATATTTTTTGTTAAATAAATTTTTAGAAAGTTATGTTATCCATCCAAAAATTGCCTCATTATAAAAATAGGGTTAATTTTGAATCACTTCTCTTGTGAAGTGATAATCTTCAAAATATTTTTATACAATTGTAAATCTCAATTTAATTCACCTTTATTTTTCATTATTTTTTGAACAAAAATTGGGGTAAGTCGAAGTTTATGAAAATTTAGAAAGTATTTTGAATATTGTTATTCCAAGAGAAGATAATCTAAAATTTACTCTAGAAAATAAAACAAAAGTTTATGTTTTTCAATTTTACCTCCCATGGTCTATTTTAAGTTTATCACTTACGTACTTTGCTGCTAACAACACCAGAAAATTTAATCGACTCTAATTAAAATGACCATTTAATCGTTAAATTCAAGTGCCTTTTAAAAAAAATGAATTTTCCCCAAAAGTAATAAAATAGAATAAAAGAAAGGAAAAAAATTGAAACCAAGCAATTATCATTAGAAAAAAAAAGGCATTCTAAGAAAAAATAATAAGAACAAAAGCCCATCGCAGTGATCAAAAACCTTTAATAATCTGTATACCTAAATCTGCAGGTGATGTTACCAAATTTTGGCATGAGATTGCTAGCAACCGATTTGATCAAGTGCTCACAGGCCTCACTCCTCCGTACCTTCCACGATAGCCTTGTCTTTTTCATTTGTCCAAAATTTCACACGTTAAAACTCTTACATCACACAAAACCTGTTAACATGTATATGTTTATATTTTTTATTTTGATTATAACAAACTTGATATGTTGTTTTGATTAAATTTTTGAGAGTTTTCATTAATAAATCTATCTATAAAATTAGTAGAAACAAGAGTATGATTTTTTGGATAAACATTATTTGTCAAAGAATATTAATGGTAAACTGTTTATCCAAAAAAGGTTAACCAAAAAAAATAATGTCTTATTCTTTAAAAACGGTTTTATTCTTTGAGACTAAATGGATAACCGATTATTGTAAATAGTTAACTAATAAGCTCCAAAAAGGAATTAATCTTTTACCCTTGAATCGTTTGGTAAAAATGGATAAACTCACTTTATTTGTAAAAAGTGGTCAATCGATTATTTCCAAATGGTTAATCGCTAATATCCAGAGAGTAATTAATTATTTACCCTTGAATCATTTGACAAAAACGGACAAACTCATTTTTTTCTATAGTAAACGACCAACCGATTATGCTTAAACAGCTAACTGCTAATATCCAAAAGTGATTAATCATTTATCCTTGAACCATTTGAGAAAAACGGACAAACTTATTTTATTTGTACTAAATGGCTAACCGATTATACTTAAATAGTTAACCGATAATACACAGTGAGTAATTAAATTTTAATCTTGAACCTTTTAACATTGACGAAAGCTCAAATTATTTTTTACAGGAAGAAAATGGTTAACCGATCATGTTAAACGGTGAACTATGTAGTTGAAATTTTAACTTAACAATCATTTGGACTAGTCAACATGGTGAACCGATAGAAGTTAATGGTGAACTGATTATTCCTAGAAAAGTCAATAACGACTAGTTTTCAGCTCCAACTATAAATTGGTTTATTCAAATTCAAACAGAAGTTGATTCAATATTGAGTATTTAAACTTTTTTATAGAATTCACAATCTACATTGAGCTTTAAATCTTTTCTCATTTCAATCATTGACATATTGAGTGTATTTCTTGTCATTTATATTGTATGAAAGAAATTATTTTTATAAACTTTATTTTTAAACACTTAGGGTAAGAGATTAGGTAAAATCTCTAATTGTAAAGGTTCATTGAGACCTTTGACGTCAAGTATAAGTTCTTGAAGCCTAGGAGTTATAGATAGTGGAATCCTCAAGCTTGGTGTGCTTAGAGACATGGATATAAACAAGGTTGGCCGAAGCACATAAAAATCTCGTGTTTGTTCCTTTCTTTCTCTATCTTCTTTGATTGTGTTTAATTTTATTATTCCATATTTGATTGCCTTACTTAATTTGAATTTAGTTCAAACTTACTTAAAGACTTTAAATACCAAATTCACCCTCTTCTTAGGTTGCCTAGATAGCATTTCAATTGGTATTAGAGTAAGGTACCATTATTTAAACTTTACTGTCTAAAGTTAAAGATCAAATGGCAACTCAAAATGATTTTACATTCAGAAAATGACAGTCTACAACTAGGCCACCATTTTATTTTATAGGAATAACTACCCATATTGAAAAGCTATAATGAGAATTTGTTTGCAAGCTCTTGATTATAAAATTTAGGAGGTTGTTTGTGATGGTTCTTTTAGGTCAATGACTAAAAATGAAATAAAAGATGATACTCCAAAACCGTCATAGGAATGGAATGAACTGAAAAAAAGAAAAACATCCCTCAATTCTAAAGTTATGAATGCATTATTTTATATTCTTAATAAGAAAGAATTTCATAGAGTCTCTACTTGTCAAAGTGCCTATAAAATTTGACATAAACCAGAAGTTGTTTATAAAGGTACTAATCAAATAAAAAAGTCCAAAATTAGTAGATACACTCGACAATATGAATTATTTCAAATAAAACAAAATGAGAGTATGCACTCTATATATACTAGATTTATAGACATAATGAACACTCTAGGAGCCCTGCAGAAGACCTTTTCTAATAGTGAGAAAGTTAAGAAAACTATTAGATCATTATTAAAGAAATAGAGACCTAAGAGGACTATCATTGAAGAAGCTAAAGATTTAAACACATTGTATATTAATAATCTAGTCAGTTCTCTTATTTCTTATTAGAAAGATTTGGCAGCTAAAAGATGAAATGAGAAGAAAAAGAAAAGCATTGTTTTTAAAGCCTTAAAACATAAAAGTGATGAGGATAGCAAGTTGGATGATGAGGAGATGGCTATGCTAGCAAAGACGTTTAGAAAATTCTTTAAGAAAATTTAGAAACCTCAAAATCCAAGAAGAGAATAAGGAACCGATTATATGTTATGAATGCAAAAAACCTGGCGATATAAGATTAGAGTGTCCACTTCTCAGCAAAATTAAAAAGAAAATACTTGGGATGATAGCGAAGAAGAATCAAGTGATGAAGAAAAATCTCATGAAGTGTCAAATTCGACACTTATGGCATTTGGAGATGACTTTGATGATAAACGTGATGAGCTAAGTGATCCTACTTATGACGAGTTGTATGTTTCTTTTAAGGAATTGAATAATAGTTGGTTGAGAATTGGTAAAAAGAATGCATGCCTTAAAAAGAAAATATTAGAACTTTCAAATGAAAAGGATGCATTGCAAAAGTGCAATGATTCATTGAATAAAAAAATCAAGGGGTTCGAATTAAATAATAAAGTATTCCATGATAGAATTGCATCAATTAAAGCTAAACAAAGTATTTTATATGAGTATGAAAAATTACATATTGATGAATTGTTAAAAGAAAATTAAGCGCTTAAGAAAAAGAACAATGAGCTCAACGAAATCTTGTTAAAGTTCACAGAAGGTCAAAAAAATTAGAAAAATTACTGAGCACTCTAAATTGTGTGTTTGATAAAGGTAGACTTGGGTATAAACCTAATTTGAAATAAAAATATTATAAGAATTATTTTATTTGAGCTATCTCTACAAGTAATCTTAATATTGTATGTCATTATTGTAATAGAAATGATCACATGAATTATAGATGCCAAGTTAAAATAAATGCATACTATGGAGCTAAATGTGTTTGGTTCCAAAATGAACTATTCCTAACACTCAAGGATCCAAAAAAATTTAGGTACTTAAGACTTGAAATTTCTTTTGTAGGATTTAAAGAAAAAGAAGAACAAATGGTACTTAGACAATAGGTGTTCTTGATAATTATTCTTAGCTTTCAAGCTTTACCAAGATTGAAAATGGTGGAGATATGAGATAACTCAAAAGGGAAGATTATAGGTATCGGTAATGTCGGTAAAGACTCTTCTATCTTATTAAGAAAATTTAAAACATAATTTACTCAGCATTAGTCAATTATATGATAAAAGTTATAAAGTTATCTTTGATAAATCAAAATGTGTTATTTAAAATGTATGTGACGGCAAGATTATGCTTATTGGTAGTAGGTGTCTAAAAATACAAAAAATTAATATAGATTGTGCATTTACTCATGACAAATATTTTTCTACATTACATGATGATACTTTCTTATAGCATAGAAGATTAGGTCATGCAAGCATGGATTTGATTTCAAAAATTTTAAAAAATAATTTAATTAAAGGCCTTCCAGAAATTGATTTTCAAAAGGATAGAATTTGTGAAGCTTGTCAATTTAGTAAACAAATCAAAACCTCTTTCAAAATCAAGAATCATGTTTTTACTTCAAAACCTCATTGGTTACTTTACATGGATTTGTTTAGACCTTCTAGATATGTTAGTTTAAGTGAAAAATATTATGCATTTGTAATTATTCTACATTCACTTGGGTATTATTCTTAGCTAATAAGGATGATACTTTTAAAACATTTAGTATTTTCTATAAAAATGTTCAAAATGAAAAATATTACTCTATTACATGTATTAGAAGTGATCATGGTAGAGAATTTGTAAATCATACATTTAAAAATTTTTATAATGATTTAGGTATTGAGCATTAATTTTCATCACTTAGGACTCTACAACAAAACAGGATAATTGAGAAAAAGAATAGATCTATTCAAGAAGTAGTTAGGACCATGTTGAATAAAAATAGTTTACTAAAATATTTTTTTGTCAAAGCCATCAATACTGCGTGCTATGGTTTAAATCGTTCATTGATTAGACTTTATCTTAATAAAACTCCCTATGAGTTTTAAAAAGATAGAAAACTCAACAATGGCATCTTTTTTTATTATTCTAACTCAAATAAAACTTATAGAGTTTATAATAAAAGAACTTTAGTTGTTTTTCTACATTACATAATGATACTTTCTTATAGCATAGAAGATTAGTTTATCATTATACTATATCATATTCCTATTAAATGTAATAATACCAATGCCATTAATTTATCAAAGAATCTCATTCAGTACTCTAAAACTAAGTATATAAAATTTATACATCATCTTTTAAGAGATTATTTGCAAAAATGAGATGTTGTAATTGAATTTATATTTACTGAAAATCAGTTTACTGACATTTTTACAAAGCTTCTTAATAAGGAATAGTTCATCAAAATTAGGCATGAACTTAGAATGATACACATTACACAATAACTTAGCCTTGTTTGACTTTGAGTTATCAAATTGCTCTTGTTATGACTATTTTATCTTTGTGTGCATTTATAAAATCATCGATTAAATTGGCTTTTAAGATGTTTCTGGTCAATAAAATGATCCTGAAATAGATTAAAATTTGGTCATATATCAAAATAAATGTGCAAATTTTTTTCATTAAAATAAACGGCTAACTATTTTCAATAAATGGCTCACTATTGTATATTCAAGAAATTAGATTAGCATTTGAAAATTATCGGCAAATCGTTTTTCATAAAAATGGTGATCCGATTAAGACATGGAAAAGGGTTACTTTTAATCCTTCGCCGCTAGCACTGATTGGATAACTGTTTACTCTTATAACTATCACTAGGCGTTATTGGCTCGTCAATTGCATAAAATGGTTCACCCTTTTCTCGAAGTATAAATAGTTCCCAGTTTTTTTCTTCTTCATTGTTCTTAGCCCTTTACTGTTTCCATCATAACCACGAACTCCAAGCTTTCTCTCTCCATCATTATCATTTTAATCAGTTAATTTTGCCTCTTTAACAAAGTTTTTTTTTTTTAACCCTCAATTTTCCCTTGATACCCAAATGGCCAAATCCTTAATATCCACTTGAAAAAGTAAATTAGTTCCTCATGAGAATCTCTTCCCTCCAAAGGACAAGACTGACTTCGAAAAGCTACACCTTCCCACTCCTCCTATGGCTAAATGGTCCTAAACTTGATTTATGAGTCGAAAGATAAATGACTCTTACTCAGTGGATTTGGATGAGTTTGTAAATTTAATTATTTATGGGAAATCTGTGAAGGAAATATTTTTACATTGGATTTCTGCCTTAGAATTAAAAGAATGAATATATCTTAGTCTAGTTAGAGTATTCTATTCTAACATAGAAATTTATGCAATTAGACTAGATAGGATTGTTACTTTTGTCGAGGGAGTCTCAATTAAGTTTGAATTTGACAAATTAAATGATATTTTGGGTATTTCTTACTCTAGCCTTAAATTTTATACGTCTAGGAAGGAACTTTCATTTCCTAATTTTGATCATAAGCATGTAGTTAGAAGTATTTGTAGGCGTTAGGATTTAATTGATGATGTATGTGCTCATCTATTACGATCCCAACTTTTACCTTTACGAGTTAAGATCCTACATTCTATTTTACAACACAATGTCACTTCTAGAAAGGGATACTCTGATGAGGTAACTAGACTAGATGTTGCCCTATTGGATAGTTTACTTAAAGGTAGGTCAATCAACTTTGATATATTATTGTGCGTCATTTGTTGAGTACTCCTATTGTTAACCATAGATTACTCCCATATAGTAGCATTATTACCAAGATTTTACACCATTTTAAAGTCCCTATTAGAGAATTAATGTACTATGAGACAAAAAAAAAGGGTAAGAAGGCCATAACTAATATTAGTTTCTCTTGGAAATATGGAAAATAGGGTCAAAACTTTTATGTCTAAAAACCATGACACCCTAGTAGCCCTAGAGGATGATTATATGTTGAACGATGTTTGTCCTCTGGATGAATTACCTGATTTTAGACTAGGTGCCAAACCTCTACTTCTTTATCGTAATCTCTTGTTGATTCTGATTTTGAGGGTCATGAGCAAGATCCTAATCAACCCATTGCTCTAGATCATCCATCCGTTTTCGATGATATTCTGCAATGTTTAGTTGGTGATGATCAAAGTATTGTTGAGCAACAGCAGCAGCTTTAGTCTCAGTTTACTGCATTTCAGCTTCAACAGTAACAAATTACGGATCAACAGTATGAGCTTATCGATGGTCAAAGATGTATTTTAGCTCTTCTCGATTCTCACCTTGGTGGTTCTTCATCTCAACCTTCATTTTAGCTTCTTTCTCTTATTTTCTCACATTCATTTTTTTTAATCTTATTATGAGTTATTTTGAGATTATTTTTTTTTATATTATTTCATTGCATGGATACTTTATGCTCATTGCATTGTGTTGATATTTGATTTTGATGATGCATGACAAGTTAATTCAGCTTGATTGAATGTTGGAATTAAGTTAGTGTTGGATTGGAGTTTGTATACATTTCTATTTTGAAACTATATTTAACTCTTTATGTGTTTGAGGATATACTTATATTTCAGTGGAGATTCTACCGAAATTTTTCAAAAATGATAGTATTTGAATTTTTCTCTTTTCTTTTTTATGTGAAGGGGAAGAAAAAGTAAAATTTATTAAGGCCACAAACTTAGAGGGAGCATATATTTAGAAGGAGTAAATTTACATAAAAATTTGTCATCATCAAAAAGAGAGAGATTGTTAACATATATATGTTAATATTTTTTATTTTGATAATAATAAACTTGATATATTATTTTCATTAAATTGTTGAGAGTTTTTATTAATATATTCGTTTATAAAATTAGTATAAACAAGTTCATGATTTTTTAGATAAACATTATTTGTCAAAGAATATTAATGGTAAACCATTTATCCAGAAAATAGTTAACCGATAAAAATAGTGTCTTGTTCTTTAAAAACGGTTTTAGTTTTTTTGGAGTAAATGGATAACTGATTATTGTAAATGGTTAGTCGATAAGCTCTAAAAATGAATTAATCTTTTACCCTTGAACCGTTTGGTAAAAACGGATAAACTCACTTTGTTTGTAGAAAATGGCAAATCGATTATGCTTAAATAGCTAACCGCTAATATTCAGAGAATGATTAATCATTTATGCTTGAACCGTTTGACAAAAATAGACAAACTCATTTTGTTTGTAGTAAACGGCTAACCGATTATGTTTAAATGGTTAACCAATAATATATAGTGAGTAATTAATTTTTAATCTTGAATCGTTTAACATTAACAGGAGCTGAAGTTGTTTTTCACAGGAAGAAAACAATTAATCAATAATGTTAAACAGTAAACCATTTAGTTGAAATTTCAATTCAATGGTCATTTGGACTAGTTAAAATGGTAAACCGATTGAAGTTTGAAATACAAATAACCAACCCAAGAGGGGGGGTGAATTGGGTTATTAAAATTTATTTTATAAATAATTCAATCTAATGTCTTAATGCAAACAAAAATTAAGTTTTACAGGAATTAAATCAAATATAATAAATTAGGTAATGCTTGCAAAATAAATGACTAAGGGAAGAGAATGCAAACACAATAATTTTTACGTGATTCGGCAATCCCCGCCTACGTCCACGCCTCCAAGCCAACCGAGCTCGAGGATCAAGGCTTCAAATGTTTACAATTGACTTCTAAGGTGTCAATGGACCTTTACAATCAAGAGATTATCACCCTAATCTCTTTACCTCAAGTGTTTCCCTCACTTGAACACTCTTAATACAATACAAAATAGAAATTACAGCAAAACACTCTCCATAAGAGTAGATTCACAAATAATGGCTCAAGAATGATTTAATCTATTGTGATTTACAAATATGGAAGCTCAATATATATTTTACAAACTTGTTTTTACTTGCGAGAAACTTTTAAATGAAGTTGAAGTTGAGTTTTTATAGTTAAAACTCGAAAACTAGTCGTTATTATCAAATTCGAGTGCTTAAGCGGCTAGCCGCTTAATTTAACGGCTCCCCGCTCGTAACAGTGAAGTTACGTTTAATTTTGAATTTGCTACAGTAATATTGTTCACAAAATTACAGTTTTACCTCAAAACTTATTCAAATTATGCTATGGACCAAAATGTTATAAAACTTTTTAAAAAGACCCAATCTCAGAAATTTTAATTATTATTTAATTCCTAAAAACATTCTGAAATTATAGTGTGGCGCAAACTAAAGAAAATCTTTTCAAATAAGACCTTTTTGAGTTTCAGCTAAATCACCATAATCTTTAAAGTTTTTAAAACTTTTCACTTAAGCCCACAATCTATTATAAGTTACAATAAAGCCCAAACATTTTAGAATTTAGTAAATAAGTCCAACTCCGAAATTTAAAACATTTATATTTTTATCCAAATTACTTTAATTCACAAAATATTTTATCTCATAAACATAAAAGTATTTAACTTCAAAAATAATTATTTTATTAACATAAAATTGAGCTTCACAAATGCTAATCTAAGCATAAATTAAATCATACCGACTTTACAAGAAATTGTCACAATAAATTATCCGTTGAGCCGCCGTTGCCCGTTGAGTGTCTTAAACTTGATTTCTCTTAATTTCACTTGATTTCACTTGATTTATTATCCTTCAAAACTAGTGAACTTGTAAAATACAAAATAAAATACTTTAATGCATATGTTTGTTATCATAAAAATCATAATATTTATAACCTATTAGGCTAACAATCTCCCCCTTTTTGATGATGACAAACATCTCATGTATTTTGACATATATGCTCCCCCTTAATACGTGGCATATATAATCAAATTTAAAATAAACTCCCCCTGAAAATATGATCTATAATAATTTGTAAGCTCCCCCTTAATATTTCAAAAAATATGCACAAGTGTCTAAAAAGAAAATATAATACCTGTCTCCGAAATACATGACTTCTCCCCCTTCATCATCAAAATTTAAACTAAGACAAAAACAATCAACCAAATACAGGCAAAAGACATGAAGAGTGAAAAATATATCAAGAAGCCATAATATACCAATTGAAATACAAAGCATCCAAAAATAAATCATCCAAATACAGAACAACCAAATAGCTCATAATGATCATCCACAATCCATAAAGAAAATGTAAATGCATAAAAATGTATAGTACAGAGTGACAAAAATAAAAGAGCTATGGAGATGGTGGATGTGATGAAGATGATGGTGGTAGAAACCCAAGAGCTGCAAAAAGCTGCTGCTGGCCATCAAGAATCTGCTGCTGCTGAACTAAAAGTCGCTGGTGTTGGTCAAATAATTGCTGCTGCTGCTCAAAGAGGCGCTGGTGCTCTAAAGTGGATTGAGCTGAAAAAGCTTCAAACTGATATTGAAGTCGGCTTTGTTGTGTCGAAAGAGAATCCATTTTAGCCAACATCTGCTGCATTTGATCCTCATGGGTAGCTGAAGGAGTTTTGGAAGAACCCGCAGAAGATGGATAATGAGAGCGCTGTGGGACACTAAGATCAGGAAGTTGCTCTGGTGGAAGAACATCATTAAAGAAACGATGATCTATAGGAGCAAGTTTAGAAACTTTGGTGGAGTATCTTCGGTCCCTAGTCCATTTACCTTCTGCCCAAATAAATCCTAAGTTGGCAATGGCATCATCTCCTAGTTCTCTTGAGTTTAAAAAGGTTGGTTCGGTAATGGATACTCGAAAATGTTTGAGGATGCGGGTAATGATACTACCATAAGGGAGGGACCTTTTAGCCATACAAGGTGTGCTAAGCATATGATTGAGTATAATGTACCCAATATTGAGTTTTCTACCCTCCAAAATACAATCCAATAAAGCCACATCCAATCGGTTAACTTCATCCCCATGACCATATCTAGGAGTAATCACATGATGAAGAACATAATGTAAGATTCTAATTTGAAGAGGCAAGGCTTGAGATTTTAATGATGATCGATAAAATTCATCGGACAAATCACGTTGGCGATAAATTTTTCGAACAACATTTTCAAGAGAAAACCATGGATGATCTATTCTAGCTCTAGCATTATAAATTTCTAATCCCTCATTTGGAGTCCCAAGAATATGATTTAACTCTGCAACATCAAATTCAATACGAACTCCCCCAACATTAGTAACAATTTTATCCGAAACTTCTATATCCATATTCGAATAAAAAACCTTAACTAAATTCTCATAATATGCTTCTTGAATAACTAAGACATTTTTCCAGCTCATGGCAATAAGAAGTTTATCAAGAGATTTACCACAAATTTCCAAGTTTGCCAATTTCTTAAGATTAACAAAGTAAGGAGGAATAACCGACCTCGGCATGAAATTATCGATAAACCGTTTCCGAAGCGGGAGATGTCAAAAATGAGTTGACAAAAACTCCGTATTATCCTCATAATCTTCCTTGCGTCTCTTGGCCATTTGTTTGCTCTTGGCTTTTTCTCCACCCACCATTGTTGAACAAGCTTAAAGAACAATTTTGGATTTGAGTAAAATGGATAAGTTTGAGCCAAGAAATGTAATCCTAGAGATGAATGCGGTTTAGATATAATGTGGAATTGATTAAAGATGGGCTAAAGAAAGCTTGAAAATCTAGAGAGAGAAACGGCCAAAGCTAGGTTTTTGAATTTTGAATTTTTATGGAGATGTGATAAAATGGTGTTTGGATGATGAAAAATAAAGGAGTAATAGATGGGTAATGGTTTGGATGATTAATTTTAGTAAGAACATGAGTGAGAATGGAAGAAATTTGAGAGAGAGATGGTGAAGCACTATTCACGCGGGAGAGAGAGAAAGTGATGAACAAGAGAAGAGGGAGCTGAATGGATGGGTAATGGATTGAATCAATGATTTTGACATGAAAATGGTTGAGAATTGAAGAATTTTTTGAAAGAAAATGGAGGAGGAGTCACGGTTTTGAGAGAGAGAGAGGTAAGTGATAAAGAAAGCCAAAAAGAGGGAGAGGAAGAGAGTAAAACCCGTGACCAAGCGGCTAGCCACCTGGTTGCTGCCCAACTGTACTAATTTCAATTTTCGGCCATTTTTTATCAATCTCGTCATCATTTCTTGATTCCGAAACCTCTCAAGAACCATTTTAATGCACAAATCATGATCTTAAACATTTAAAACATGATTAAATCAAGCAAATAATTCATCTATCAAGCATGTATCATAAAGCACACAAGCATTTGAAATGAATATTTCATAACACCTTACTTATCTATCATGCTCAAACTCTTTCAAAAACATTAACAAACATTAAGCAAATAATTTTAATAGATCCAATAACATAATTAGAGATGTTAATGTGAAAATCTCATCATCCCAAGTTCATGCCGAATTTTTGAAAATTGTTCTTCGCAAAGGGGTTTTGTAAAAATATCAGCAAGTTGATTTTCCGTAGAGATAAATTCTAAAGCAATATCACCCTTTTGTACATAATCTCTTAAAAATAATATCTAATCTCTATATGCTTGGTTCTAGAGTGCTGAATGGGATTCTTTGATAGATTAATAGCACTAGTATTATCACACTTGATAGGAATTTGTTCAAGTTTAATGTCATAGTCTCTAAGTGTTTGTTTCATCCAAAGGGCTTGTGCACAACAACTACCTGCGGCAATATATTCCGCCTCAGTGGTTGAGAGTGCAACTGAATTTTATTTCTTACTAAACCATGAAACAAGAGAATGACCTAGAAAATGGCAAGTTCCACTAGTACTTTTCCTATCCACCTTATATTCAGCAAAATCGGCATTCGAATAACAAGTCAAATCTATATGAGTTCCTCTAGGATACCAAAGGCCAAGATCTATGGTTCCACTCAAATAACGAAAAATTCTTTTAACAGCAAGCAAATGAGATTCCTTGGGACATGATTGAAATCTTACACACAAACATACACTAAACATGATATCGGGTCTACTTGCGGTTAAGTAAAGTAAAGAGCCGATCATACCTCGATACTTTTTAATATCAACTTCTTTACCTTTTTCATCTTTGTCAAGCTTGATTGTTGTACTCATTGGAGTGCTTTTAGAGTTTGATTCTTCAATTTCAAAACTCTTGAGCAGATCTTTGACATATTTAGCTTGGTTGATGAAAATTCCCTCATTGTTTTGTTTGATTTGAAGTCCAAGGAAATACTTCAATTCTCCCATCATGCTCATTTCAAACTCCGTACTTATACAAGATGAAAACTCTTTGAACAAGGACTCATTAGTAGAACCAAAAATAATATCATCAACATAAATTTGAACAACAAGTATGTCTTGATTCTTATGCTTAACAAAAAGTGTAGTATCGGCTTTTCCCATTGAAAAATCATTATCAAGCAAAAAATTTTTAAGCCTATCATACCATGCTCTAGGTGCTTATTTTAATCTATACAATGATTTTGATAACTTATAAACATGATCCGAAAATTTTTCATTTTCAAAACCAGGGGATTGTTTCACATAAATTTCCTTCATGATATATCCATTTAGAAAGGCACTTTTGACATCCATTTGAAATAAAATGAAATCTTTATAACATGCATATGCTAGCAACATTCAAATGGATTCTAGTCTAGCTACAGGTGCAAATGTCTCATCAAAATCAATTCCTTCTTCTTGGTTGTATCCTTGAGCCACTAATCTAGCTTTATTCCTTACAACCACACCAGATTCATCCATCTTATTTCTAAATACCCATTTAGTTCCTATAATGAATTGGTGTTCTGGTTTGGGAATTAATTCTCATACTTTATTTTTCTCAAATTGGTTTAACTCATCTTACATTGCCATAATCCAAGATTCATCATTTTCCGCATCCATAAAGGATTTTGGTTCAATTTGAGAAATAAATGCAGCATGCTCACATGTATTCCTAAGTGATGATCTAGTTGTAACACCTCTGGATGGATCTCCTAAAATGGCATCCTTTGGGTGAGAAGAAACATACCTCCACTTCTTGGAGAGTGCTTGAGAAGTACCTTGATTTTGTTCTGCGCTTGTTTCTTCAAGTTGCTCCACTTGATTTTCTGCATTCTTTTGGTTGTCTTTTGATGAATCTTCTTGTATATTTTCATCTGCATCATCACTAACAGCGACTTTCTCCATAGAGGAGGTATTAGACTCATCAAAAGTAACGTGCATAGACTCTTCCACAACTAAAGTTCTTTTATTATACACTCTATAAGTTTTGCTTGAGTTTGAATACCCAAGAAAGATACCAACATCAGATTTTGGATCAAATTTTCCAAGATTATCTTTTGTGTTCAAAATAAAACATTGACATCCAAAAACTTTGAAATAGCCAATGTTGGGTTTTTTATCTTTCCAAAGCTCATAGGGAGTTTTATTGAGATAAGATCTAATCAACACCCGATTTAAAACATAACAAGCGGTGTTGACGGCTTCGGCCCAAAAATATTTAGGTAGTGCATTTTCATTTAACATGGTCCTAGCCATTTCTTGAATAGATCTATTCTTTCTCTCAACAACTCCATTTTGTTGTGGAGTTCTAGGTGATGAAAATTGATGCTCAATACCTAAATCATTGCAGAAATTTTCAAATGCATGATTCTTAAATTCTCTACCATGATCACTTTAATGTAAGTAATAGAGTATCCTTTTTCATTTTAAACCTTTTTACAGAAAACTTTAAAAGCTTCAAATGCATCATCTTTATTAGCCAGGAATAGTACCCAAGTGTATCTAGAATAATCATCTACAATTACAAATGCATAATATTTTCCACAGGCTAGCATGTCTAGAGGGTCCAAATAAATCCATGTGAAGTAATTGAAGTGGTTTTGAAGTAGAGACATGATTCTTGTTTTTAAAAGAAGTTTTGATTTGTTTTCCAAATTGATAAGCTTCACAAATTTTATCCTTTTGAAAACTAATTTTTGGAAGTCCTTTAACCAAATCATTTTTCGAAATTTTTAAGATTAAATCCATGTTTGCATGACCTAGTCTTCTATGCCATAACCATCCATCATCATGCAATGCCGAGAAACATTTATTAATGGTAGATGCACAATCTATATTAATGGTATAGACATTAATACATCTATTTCCTACAAATAAAACTTTTCCATCACATGCATTTTCAATAACGCATCTAGATTTATTAAAGACTACTTTATAACCCTTATCACATAATTGACTAATACTAAGTAAATTATGTTTTAAGTTTTCAACCAAGCACACATTTTCAATAAGAGTAGAAGATACATTACCGACATTGCCAATACCAATGATCTTTCCTTTTGAATTATCTCCAAAAGATACATCTCCACCATTTTCGATCTTAGTAAAACTTGAAAACCAAGCATAATTTCCTGTCATGTGTCTTGAAAACCCACTGTCCAAGTACCATTTATTCTTTTTCTTCTTTAAGCCCTGCAGAGAAAATTTTAAGTCTTAGGTACCCAAATCTTTTTGGGTCCTTGGATGTCAGCAATGGTTCCTTTTGGAACCCAAACATATTTTATACCATAATAAATATTTTTATTCACAGGACATCTATTTTTCATGTGACCATTTCTATTGCAATAATGACAAGTAATTTTATGATCACTTGTGGATGTAGCTTTAACAAAATAATTCTTATAATACTTTTGCTTCAAGTTAGGCTTATACCCAAGTCCTCCTTTATCAAAAACACATTTTTGAGAGTTAAGTAAATTATCCAATATCTTTTGGCCATTTGTGAATTTTATCACAATTTCATTTAACTCATTATTCTTCTTCTTGAGAACTTCATTCTCCTTTATCAATTTCTCAACATGTAATTTTTCATGCTCATATGAGGTATTAAGTTTCTCATTTGAAGATGTAACTTTATCATGCAACATTTTATTTTCTAGTTCTAAACATGTAATATTTGCATTCAATGATTCATTTTCATTTTTGAAATCTATTAATTTCTTTTTAAGGCCTACATTCTTTTTACCTATCTTCATTAACTCATCATGTAATTCTTTAAAAGCATCATGTAATTCATCATAAGTAGGAAGATCATTTACCTCATCTAGTTCATCATTCGATTCATCTCCAATTGCCATAAGAGCTAGATTTGTCATTTCTTGATGCTCTTCATCATCACTTGTTTCTTCATCAGTATCATCCCACATGGCCACCATTGCTTTCTTCTTAAACTTGTTGAGAAGAGGTTATTCCGATCTTATGTGGCCAGGCTTCTTGCACTCGTAACATTTAATTGCTTCCTTTTTCTCCTTTTGGTTCTTGAAATCTTTAAATTTTCTTCGCTCACCAGTTTTCTTGAAAAATTTTATGAACCTTCTAGCAAGCATAGCCAATTCCTCATCATCCGGCTCACTTTCTCCATCACTTTTAAATTTTGCGACTTTGAGAGCAATGTTTTTCTTTTTCTCTTCATTGCCTCTTTCAGCTGCCAAATCTTCCTCATAAGAAATAAGAGAACCGATTAGATCATCAATAGATAAGACATTTAAATCTTTAGTTTCCTCAATGGCAGTTCTTTTTGGTCTTCAATCCTTAGGAAGTGATTTAATGATTTTCTTAATTTTCTCGCTATTTGAAAAAGTCTTTCCTACGGCTCCTAGAGTATTCACTATGTCCGTAAATCTAGTATACATAGAATACACCTTTCATTTTATTCCATTTGACATAATTCATATTGTCGAGTGTATCTACTAATTTTAGACTCTTTCACTTGATTCATGCCTTCATAAACAACTTCAAGTTTGTGCCAAATTTCATAAGCACTTTCACAATTTGACACTCTATGAAATTCTTTCTTATCTAGTGCACAAAATAACGCATTCATGGCTTTGGAATTTAGAGAAGCTTTTCTCTTTTCCAATTCATTCTATTCCCGTGAAGGTTTTGGAATATCTTCCCCGACTTCATTTTTAGTCAAAGGAATAAATGGACCATCACATACAACTTTCCAAATTTCGTAATTTAGGGCTTGTAAATAAATTCTCATCCTAGTTTTCCAATATGGATAGTCATTTCCATCAAAGAATGGTGGTCTAGTTGTAGATTGTCCTTCTCTAAAGGTTGAATCACTTTGGGTTGCTATGGATCTTTTACTCTAGATGGTTAAGTCCTAATAAGAGAACCAAGCTCTGATACCAATTGAAATACAAATAAGCAACCCAAGAGGGGGGGTGAATTGGGTTATTAAAATTTATTTTACAAATAATTCAATCTAATGCCTTAATGCAAACAAAAATTAAGTTTTACAGGAATTAAATCAAATATAATAAATTAGGCAATGCTTGCAAAATAAATAAGTAAGGGAAAAGAATGCAAACACAGCAATTTTTACGTGGTTCGGCAATTCCCGCCTACGTCCACGCCTCCAAGCAAACCGAGCTCGAGGATTTTACAATCCAAGCCTCTCAAGGCTTCAAATGTTTACAATTGACTTCCAAGGTGTCAATGGACCTTTACAATCAAGAGATTATCACCATAATCTCTTTACCCCAAGTGTTTCCCTCATTAGAACACTCTTAATACAATACAAAATAGAAATTACAGCAAAACACTCTCTATAAGAGTAGATTCACAAATAATGGCTCAAGAATGATTTAATCTATTGTGATTTGCAAATATGGAAGCTCAATATATATTTTACAAACTTATTTTTGCTTGCGAGAAACTTTTAAATGAAGTTGGAGTTGAGTTTTTATAGTTAAAGCTCGAAAACTAGCCGTTATTATCAAATTCCAGTCTTTCAGCGAATTAGCTTAATTTAACCTAACTCCCACTCATAAATGAAAGTTACCGTTAATTTTGAATTTTGCTACAGTAACACTGTTCACAAAATTACAGTTTTACCTCAAAACTTATTCAAATTATGATATGGCCTAAAACGTTATAAAACTTTTCAAAAAGACCCAATCTCAGAAATTTTAATTATTATTTAATTCCTAAAATTATTCTGAAATTATAATGTGGCCCAAACTAAAGAAAATTTTTTCAAATAAATTCTTTTTGAGTTTTAACTAAATCACTATAATTTTTAAAGTTTTCAAAACTTTTCACTTAAGCCCACAATCTATTATAAGTTACAATAAAGCCCAAACGTTTTAGAATTTAGCAAATAAGTTCAACTCCGAAATTTAAAACATTTTTATTTTTATCAAAATTACTTTAATCCATAAAATATTTTATCTCATAAACATAAAAGTATTTAACTTCAAAAATAATTATTTTATTAACATAAAATTGAGCTTCACAAATGCTAATCCAAGCACAAATTAAATCATACCGGCTTTACAAGAAATTGTTGCAATAAATTATCCGTTGAGCCGCCGTTGCCTGTTGAGTGTCTTGAATTTGATTTCTCTTGATTTCACTTGATTTATTATCCTTCAAAACTAGTGAACTTGTGAAATACAAAATAAAACACTTTAATGCATATGTTTGTTATCATCAAAATCATAATATTTATAACTTATTAGGCTAATAAAGTTAATGTTGAACCAATTATTATTAGAAAAGTCAATAATGACCAGTTTTCAGCTCCAATTATAAATTGACTCATTCAAATTCAAACAAAAGTTTATTCAACATTGAGTAAGGTTGGTATAACCACATAAAAATCTTGTGTTTGTCTATCTCTTACCCTATCTTTTGTCTTTAGTTGTGTTTAATTTTATTATTCTGTATTCGATTGTCTTGCTTAATTTGAATTTAGTTTAAACTTACATAAAAACTGTAAATACTTTGTTCACCCCTCCTCTTAGGTTACCTAGATAGTATTTCAAACACAAACCCAAAATCTCAAATAGAAAACTCACTAATCTCATAACTCAAATTGTATATCCTTTAAGGACCAATTCGTGTCTCATTTTCAATAGCTAGATTATCAAAACTTAGTTGTTGAGGTATTAGATAAAATCATTTAGGTTATGTCTCCACAGTTGTGGTTTTTTTTTTATTTCATAATTTTTGTAATGCATGTTAAATATAAAAATTAATATAAAATTTATTATTTATCACAATCTATAAATTTTTATTTAAAAAATTTAACTTTTATCTCACACCAACCGTATATATTAAAAGAGAAAAAGCACATTACTTTCATACAAACCCTAAATAATCTTGAGATCCCACCATCTTAAGTGTGTCACCCTTTCATTTTTTCTTTAAATGAAGAGCGATTAATTTTAAATAACATCAGTTAACAACAATTAATTTAAGATAATATTATAAAAGTAATTTAGACATCACAGGTGTATCAGTTAATAATAATTAATTTAAGATAATATTATAAAAGTAATTTAGACATCACAGGCGTATTAGTTAATAGTAATTAATTTAAGATAATATTATAAAAATAATTTAGATATTTAATATATTAAATAATAAATAAAATCATATTTTAAAATAAAAAATTAAACGGCAAGAATTAATTTTTCATAAAATGAAACCAAAAAAACCTGAATTTTAATCGATGCGGCGTTGAGGCGATTTGAAAATGTTTGGATTATGAATAATAACCGCTGTTTTTAATCGTTGACTCTCAGGGTTAAAAAGTGAAAAGCAAGGTCGCCGACGCCGAATCTCATTTCTTACGCAAAGCAAGTACAAACTGACATGAAATTAAATAAGGATAACACAGTAAACATCAAACAGGATGCGTATTGACAGTGACACGCTTTAGTGATTCGTCCTTGCACGGACGGTGCAGATATCGAAGTTGCCCCCTCCTACCGTGTACATGAAAACAGCAGATCGATTTTTTATTGTAGTCCATCTGCGGGCATTTTCCGCTTTTAAAATTTAAAAGTATTTAATTTGATTCTCTGCTTTTCTTGTGGGATGGGGCCTTTGTACTCAACCCAAGTTCTTTGAAAACACAAGTGCCTTTCAACAATTTATTATAATAAATATTGCTTCAGTTAATTCAGTAAGAAAAAACCCAAAAAAAAATGCACTGAGGTGGGCCCGTCGCTAAGCCACACAAGTAAGTTTTGTGCATATACGTTAATACTAAAGTCAAGTAGGCATTAGCGTAGGATAGGCATATGATGCATAAAAGTGACAGAATGTGCTGCTAGTGCAAAGCATCTTTGCTTTGGCATTCAAGCCGGCCTAACTTGTTCAATTTTGCTGCTCTTCTTGGACTATTATCACCATATTTCAAAATAGGAGTTGGTGAGTTGTTACTTGTTAGCTGCTGCTAGTTAGGCGGTGACAGAGGTGTGAGGACCGAAAAAGCTTTGAATATCTTTATCTATGTTTTATGTTTTGTTTTGTCAGTATAAATGTTTAGTGATATTATAATGTTTTACTTGAACAAGTGATATACACTTTAAATTAATGGCCATACAACACATATTCTTATTTAGAAAAAGTTATCAATACAATGTCAAAGCAAGATTATAGCCAGCACTATAACAATGCGTTTTAATTTATAACATCTTTATTCAAAACAGCAGGTCACCTACTATATACGAAATTCAACGTGGTTATCTTCAAGAATCCAATGTGAAGTTTGCCATGGCTTCTCCTTCACATCAGCAAGAAAGCTCGAGAGATGGCCAATGGTATCCCTCCAACTCTGCTCATGGTGGATGGCTAAATTTCCTAGGGGCTTAGTTACTGCGAGTGATCACTTTTCTGTGACAGCGATCATATAAAGAGATATGATTCTTCCTAAATTTCAACCTACCAATCATTGTAATCAGCAACTTTTGATTTATATTTCATCTATTAAAGTCTTTAAAGATATCCATAATTGCTTGGTTGCACTTATAACTTATTGCGTGACTGTTAGCTAACTGGCGCCACCTTTTTAATGCATATATTACGGTCTTTCATATATTAAAGTCTTTAATGCATATATTAAAATCTTTAAAGTCTTTCATTTATATATCCTATATTAAAGCCTTCAAAGATATCCATTATAGCTTTCTGAAATTGTGATAATATACTATAATTATAATTTAAAAAAATATTCTTATTAATAGTTATTTGTAATTCATATTTTTTAAGATAGAGATTGAGATAAGTCTTGTGACAGCTCCAACTTAGGGTCAATTTGATAATATTATGCCTTTTAGAATAATTATAATTAACTATGTTATAAAAATAATTAACCTTAAAAAATTCAGCTAAATATTTGACAAAATTAATTTTTAAAAGTATTGTGACGTTTAAATGCAATCATATGTGTTTAATAAATCTTATTGTTAAATTATTATAAAAATGTAAATAACTAAATTGGAATAATGTTGAATAAAACTTATTTACACATTTATTAACATACATCTAATTTTTTTAATTGTACATATATAATAATTGATAATTAAAATAAATATTTTATATTATTATTTCTATTTTTTATCTTGTTATCTAAATAAAATTTGTAATAATAATAATTTTGTTAATAATAATAATTTTTTAAAGTTATTGATTTTATTTTTTAATTAATAAGGATGATTTTAAATTTTTAAAATATATATAAGGATACAGATAAAATTATTGTAACATAAAATTTATTCTGAAAATTAAATTTTAAAAAATTATTTTTTTAAAAAAAATTTAAGATAAAGATAATTTTGTAAAAAATAATTAATTGTGCGAGGCATGAGTACAGATGCTTGGTGGCATATAAAATATAGCTTTAAAATCCCACTTCAGTCGTGATTCGCGAATAGCGCAAATGAATTAGGCCACTTACAGCAAATCATTGGCAGAATCGTGGCTTGTTTGTCATCGTATGCCAGAAAAGTGAGAAGCATCTCAACTTCATTTTCAACTTTTTTCTGTTGAAATAATGATGGCAACATATAATATGATGAGGCTCCCAAGCTATTCCATTGGTCACACTCATTACATATATACATATATCCCAAAAGTAAATCGGACCCTCCCTTACAGTACTACACACAGTCCCGCTACAGCTCATGCCACTCAGCAGGTTCAAGGAATGCAGTCCCTCGTAGCTTAATCTAACTGCTCGTATGGATTCACCATTATTTTGAAAAACATAAGTTGATTTGTTGTCCTCAGGAACATTCAAGATTTTTCTTACCGAAAAAGTATATTGTCTGCTCTGGGGAAAAAAAAACTACCAAGATCTCGAAATCTATTTAAATGTACTAGTAGTGTTTTTTAATTTTAAAATTAATTATAAGTTATACAAGTTTCTTTTTAGACAAATCTCGGAAGAGTGTGTGATTATTTTTGAACCTAAGAGAATGTGTGTATAATTATTTTTAAAACCAATAAGAATTATGTATACATTTGAACAAACTTTAAGTATCTTCGCTTTTCACTTTTGTTCTCAAAGGAAAAATGGTGAGTAGGCCGCCACTTGACTTATTAATTGCAGCCAACCACATGTATAGAGCAACAAATGAAAGATTTTAAAATATTTTTGTTATATTACACTCAGTTAATGTGTATATATGATATGCATACGTACATTAAATATAATTATCAATTACATAATAATTTTTTCAAATAAAAACATACATTTCATCTATGGATTAAGTGATAAAAATGAGTTATATCTTGGAAGTAAGTTGGCACATCTCAACTTGCTAGGTTGTCTCCAGGCATTTGAAATGAAATTAAGGGCAACATAATTACAAATAGAGTAGTCCTTTTTGCACCCCTCAAAATTCTTCATGAATTCTCTTTCTTATTTAAACTACTTAAGATGATCAAAGATAAAGTAATTTATTTTTTTAAACATGAATTTAATTACACATTTGAATAAAATATTCTTTTAACAAAATTTCTACGCCCACCTCGTTTTATAATTTTTGTTTATATTTTCATATTATTTTTTTTTAAGGAAAATGATAATCTGTGGTGGCTGCAAAAAGGGTTCATGCCTCTCTAGTGTCTGCACCTAGAGGCTCTTTTTGAAGCAAATCGATCGTCAATAGTCAGCATGCACCATAGCAGAGACACATGAAGATAACGTATGTGAAAACTCTTAATTAGTTTCTTTCATGCGTGCTACTGCTAGGCATTAATATAATCAGTGGTCAGCTCATTCTGCATAAAAAAAATTACATGCATAATCTTGAATCATTAGAGAAAAAAAGAGAGAGAGAAAATAAAAAATTCGTGTGCCTTCAGGATTCTTAACTTATAAAGAGAGATTGAATTTGTACATCCCTACATTTTAGGTAACATAGCATCCAATATTGCATGCCTTTTAATAAGATTATACTAATATATTTAAATAATAAAAAGCAACAAATTATGTAATCTATGATGACTTTGTTCTTAATTTTGTACAAAAATATATAATATTTAATCCATTATGATGGGTTTCAATGTGGTCACGAGATTTTGATACAGACACCAAAACGGTAGGAATTAAATTTTTCTATGCCCATTAACGGAACAAAGATGAGGCAAACTAATTAATTACAATGACCATGTTTAAGTACAGTGTTATAATCATTCGATTATTGTCCCCCGTCATACCAAACAAAAATTATTGTTGTCAATTTTGTCCTAATAAGAAGTATCATCGGGCATAATTTTATTTAAAGCAAGCAACAGCTTTTCAATAATGGTTTAATTTCCTCAAATAAGACTCCTTGCTTTTTACGTTGCGTACTCTTCTCCCTCCCTGCACCAATAGAAAAGTAATAATTTTGACAAGGGCCAATCACCGTAGTCCATTTCAGCCTCACTTTCTACTTTTTAATTTTCAGCTTGCAGTTTCATTTGTTCAAGCACAAAAAAGCCCATAAAGGAATATGGTACTAGTTTCATTTTCTCTTGTCATGTGTACGCTTATATCTATTATGATTGGATACACTCTACATAAATAATTTGTTGCGGTGTAGTCTTCTATATGAGACAAATCTCTGTTTCCATACTCACATTGCATTAGAAATGAGTTTTTAAATTCATACACTTGAAGCATTACTTGAAACCCTACCAAGCGTAAATATTGAAAACCTTTGTATCTCAACAAAACGACTAATGGGACAAAATTATTTAATTAAAAGTTGATTGCCTTGTACAGTGGCCGTAAAAATGGCAAAAGAATCAATGGAAAGTGAAAGCAAATAGAAAAATAGAGAGAGAGAGGAGGGGCAGTTAAAAGTTACCAGCAAACCTCGTCTGCTACCCAGGGGAGAGATTTCCCCATAAACCAAAAGGCCCTGACCCCAAAGCAAAGCCATCTCTGTTATTAATGAAATGAAAATATGAATATAAATTAATGAATTTTCTCTCTCTCTCTCTCTCTCTTCTCTCATGTCATATCATATCATGCAAGTAGGCAGTGGCACCCCTAAAATCTAGTTAAGAAAATAACTTCTGCCCACGGCATATTTTGTACATAGGCGAAGCCAGCTCATTTCACTCTCACCAAAACATCACAACTGCGCACTCTTCGCTTTCTCTGTCTCTGTCTCCAATCACGCTCATACACGCCTACACACAACAACCGCGATAGCAATAAGTTTCGCTCCTCTCTCCCTATTCTCTAATCCGTTCTCTATCTATATACTGCTAGTAGTAACACTCCTTCGACGTTTTCTCCACCAGATCTCTCGGAGTGACTCGGCAAAGATGCGCGCTTTTTAAGCCTCATCACTCACCATTTGATTTTCTTTATCTGGGTCTTTCATTTTTTACCCAAAAACACCATCTTTATTTTAACATTGCCCTTTTATTTATTTATTTGGGTTTGATTTGTGTGCTTGTGAAATTGGAAAAAAGAAAAATATGGCTAATGGGGTTGAAAAAGAGAGCGTATTGATGATGTTTAGCGACGAGGAGTTGAGAGAGATTAGTGGTGTGAAGAGAGGAGGAGATTATATTGAAGTTACATGTGGGTGTACGAGTCACAGATATGGTGACGCTGTTGGCAGGCTTAGGGTTTTCTCTAATGGTGACCTAGAAATCACCTGTGAATGCACTCCTGGTTGCAATGAAGGTCTTCTTCTTTTTGGACTCCCTTTTTCAAGCATATGGGTTTTTGATTTTTGATTTTTAAATTTTTTATTTTGCATGTTTAATGCGCGTGTTATTGACGTTGATGTGTCTAAGACTGCGCAGAGTTTTGCAACATGTTTAATATAGTTCAAGTGTATGTTGTGTGGTCTCAATGACCGAGTTCTCCTTCATATCGTGTTCGTATAAACGCGATAAAACTGCATTCTTTTGATTTGGTGTGGTCTGGTTTTGTTCGAATAAAGGAGTTAGTTTTTAGATGGGTATCACAAGAATGATACCTGCATTGTCTTTGTTCTTGTGATTACAAGGTCTTATGTTTGGCCTTTTGTCGTCGGCTTTTGAAGTCGCAAGTATTCTTCTATCTAATGGCTGGGAGGCAGAGTAAGCTTTGTATTGTGTCACATCTTATTGTGTTTTTCCTTTGTTTCTATAAGATGGGTTTGTTTCAAGTTTTGTTCTTCATGATATGTTATCTCATGTGTATGGTTGGTGGAGTTTGGTTTTCCTCGTCCGCTTTGGTGATATAATAGTTGTCATGTTTCAAACTATGAAAGTTGATTCTGATCGGTCAGCATTTTATGTGCTCTTTCCTGTGCATGCCTTCTGACAACTGATAGTCTCCATCTTCTACTTTGATTGTCTTCTTCAACCTTTTGTGAAATCTTCATTGGGTTCCATTAATAGGATTAAATCTGACATACAAACGGGAGAGGACAATCTTCAAAGATTAGAATGTTTCAGCATCTGTTTTGTGGTGTCGGTGTCACTAGCACTTGCATTTTCAAGTGGTATGAATCATGGTGTTGCATTAGGGTGATTGTATTGTTGATGATATTTCCCCATTCAAAAAATCTTTGTACATTGTTCCCCAAGAGGAGAATGCATTCTGTTTATAAGTAGAATAGTTGTGTTTGAGTGAAGTAACAAAGCAGTTACCACTTCTACTTAAACCACCATCTGTTGGTTACCTGCTTACCTTGGAGTTTTGACACTCTTAGTTTTGTAAGTCTTCTTTGTTCTATAATTAATAATTTGCAAAACTCTGAAAAGAATGTAGCAAGTGTATTGACTGGCCATCCAGTTACTGCCATTAATTTCTTCCATGTAATCTTGTAAACAATATCAGCAACTGTTAGTTGGTTCTTTTAAGCATGCAATGTATTGTACTGGCATGATTTACTTTCTTCTTAGTCTAACTCTCTTTACTGTGAGCTGTTATGGATTTAGCGCATATGATTACAGCATATTACTATAAGCTGAAATCTTCTTTCTCACTTTATTGCAACTTTCTTATTCAAGATTATCTCTTTCTTTTCTGTCTCTTGTAACAAATGTCGTTACTCTACTTGCATAGCTAATTATGTATGTGGTGATTTGAATAATCAGACAAGATGACTCCTGCTGCATTTGAGAAACATTCTGGAAGAGAGACAGCTAGAAAATGGAAGAACAATGTCTGGGTCATAGCTAATGGAGAGAAGGTTCCATTGTCAAAGACAGTGTTGCTCAAGTACTATAACCAAGCATCAAAACATGGAAACGGTTCTCACAGATCTCACAATGGCCGGGTTTGTCACCGTGACGAGTTTGTTCGTTGTGCTAGGTGTAACAAGGAGCGTAGGTTCAGGCTACGTACCAAAGAGGAATGTCTTATTCACCATAATGCTCTAGCCGATAAGAATTGGAAGTGTTCTGATCTGCCCTATGACAAGTATGTTGCACCATTACATTTGATTAAGCATTTATCAAGCAACTTTTGAATGAATCTTGCTGAAATTTTGCTCCTCAAGATAGTTAGGTCATTGGTGATTCTTGAACATGATGCTCAATTGTATCCTTAAGGTAACCTCTTATGGTCAACATGTCATCTTTAAAGCTTTTTTCTTTTTTTCTTTTTGGAAGCTTCTTTCATTTGCACCTTTTCTGCTGGAAAAGCTTTTGGTGGACTTAGCTACATTTTGGGAAGCAGAAGGGCAGTATGAGTTAGTTCAGTTGTTTCATATAGCTCCATTTGAGTTCACGTAATATGTTGGCTTGTCGTGCATCTATGTGTGTTTAATTCTTCTTTATTGAGACAATTGTTTGCAGAATTGTGGGATCTTTTAATTGTGTTTAAAGAATGTGTTTCTTTCTCTAAATTAATAGTTGGAAACATAGTTTTCTTTGATTGATTTGAACGAACATGTGGGTTTAGGTTTTCAGAGTTTGACTTCTTTTTAGTAAGGTAATAATCATCTATCCCTGCAGGATTTTCTTTGTTGTAATCACTCGTTACTCTCATTAGGAATTGTCGGAATGGATGATGTTCTCTGGAAACATTTGTGAGCTTCCAGAAATTTATCAATTTGACGCGGAAAGCCCTGAAAGTACAGATAAATATTTTAGGAAATTGTTTA
The DNA here is from genome assembly GCA_030449875.1 of Aegle marmelos. NCBI lineage: Eukaryota > Viridiplantae > Streptophyta > Magnoliopsida > Sapindales > Rutaceae > Aegle > Aegle marmelos. The sequence continues at coordinate 14,101,087 of JASUUL010000094.1, read as the reverse complement.
ATTTCTGTGTCTAACCAGTTGATATGCAGCGAACTGTCTCAAATGTAACATTTTCTGATTCTACTGCAGTGTGGTTACTATAACTATCTGGAAAATATCTGTTGTATGTCAAGTATGTGCATATTGAAAGGTTGATAGAACTAAAAGAAGAGAAGAGAGAGGTGTTAGGAGTATTTATGACATCTTTATCTTGGTGAAACTTCTTTTTCACTTAAAACAGAGTTCTTCACCAATCAAGCACTTTTAGCGTCCTCATTCTCTGATCTTGTGGCTCTGCATGGGGTATTGAGGTTGCATTCTTTAACAACAAGCCCTAAAACTTTGCAGTTATTTACATTTACTAGATTTAATAATATATCATCTCATGCTTGCACATACTCTCAAAAGACAACTGACTTAATTTTCTTTTGAAAGAAACTTAAGAGTAGCTGTGGTTATTTAGGATATACAGGATTATAGTATCATGTCTAAAACAATCAGATGATGGGATACAGATAGGACTTACTCAGTTGTCTTTTGAAAGAAATTTAGAGTTGTTGTGGTTATTTAGGATATAGAGTATTATAGTATCATGTCTAAAATAAGACCTTATTAGATTGTGTAGTAATTATTTGTGATGTTGGTGCTTCTTTAACAGTTGGTGATTAACTAGTAGGACTAGCTTGATTATGCTTTGGAGATGTAGGCCAGCAGCATTTACATGTGGGATATCTTGATTTAATGCATCATGTTGGGGGGATGGAATCCATAACTGTTCACTCCCTTCAGTTTGCATCTCACCAGTGCTCAGAGATGTATAAAATGTATTTATTTTTGAAAAGAATGGACAATCCCATGTAATGCGTTGCTTTGAATATGTTATTTCTTCCAGTTTTTAATCACTCCTTGATGTGTATATATACAAATAGCTCCTTTCTATGTTTTTACTTGCAGAGTTACTCAACTAATGCTTGCAGATATACATGCGTATATGCATGTTCAGACAGAGTCTTTACTTGATGTTGTTATCATATTGTTTCATATGTTCTGAGATTTGAGAAGCTATTGGCACCAATGATTGCTTTCTGGAATACAGAATAACCTGTGATGATGAAGAGGAGAGAGCAAGTCGAAGGGTATATAGGGGATGCATTCGTTCTCCAACATGCAAGGGCTGCACTTCATGTGTTTGCTTCGGCTGTGATATCTGTCGTTTTTCTGATTGCAGCTGCCAGACATGCATTGACTTCACAAGGAATGCCAAAACCTGAATGTCTGGAGTAATCTTTTCAACCTGACCGTTCCTCTCTTTGGTTGGGTTTTTCATGACAATTGTTGTTTCATGAAAGGCCCTTCCTCCCTTCACAGAAGCCGTCTGTCATGCTCTTGTCTTTCACTGAAGTTTCCAGTCTATGTGTTCAGTACCGTTGTTCTCATTGACTGGTTCAAAAACTTAAAAATGAAGCAATTTATTCTCCTCATTTATCCTTTTCGTGTGTCTCCACAATTTATACTGTTTTATATATCTTTTAGTTTCATTTGGTCTCGGTTGATATGTAAGGATGTAATTGTTTTTAACATAAATCTGCCCAGAAGAAAGTGAAAGGAGAGTAAGGATGTAATTGTTTTTAACATAAACCTGCCCAGAAGAAAGTGAAAGGAGAGAATTTTACAATGAACTACAGGTTCACATTTTATAGTTGAACGACACCATACAAATAGCAGGTTGTTCATGGTGAAGACCTAAGAGCCAGTTTCTTCAAATGTGTTGAGAGAACAAAAAATTGTGGAAAAAGAGAAGCAAAAGCGAAAAAGCAACCGAATGAAGAAAGACGAGCAACAGCGAAAGAGTAGAACGTTGGTGTAAGAAAACAATGGCGTGACAGACTGCATGACAAAAGTTTACGCAGTGCATGGGCTTAAACATTTCAACCCAGAACAATGATCCACTCAAATCCACACCTACATGATAAATCACATTCGGGAGAATGAGTTACAAATTGCAGTTGCACATGGTCAGATCATTTCAACTCTCAGAAAAAACTATTCTCCCTTTTTCTTGTTATTTAGCCACAAACTTTTGGATCAGTGTAGTAGTCTCTAGATCACCAAATATGTAAATATTAGCATGGAGCAAATCCTTGATTTGTCACTCTCAATTCAGAGTAGAGTTTCCCTAGAGTAAAGATTTCTATGAATAACTCCCGTTTTCCACAGCCACATGCATTTAGAACAAATTACAGAAGCCAAAGTTTACAGAACTAAACTCCTTTGCTACGTTGATTCTTGGGAAAGCAAGACACAGTTTGAACTAGTAATGGTAATGCATATGCCAATTTCTTGCTTCTGAAACTCCTCGAATAGAACATGGAAAACACTAAGCACTATACCCACCCAGAAAGAAGCATGGAGCATAGTACAAGCGAAATTAACCATGCTAAGAAGCATGGAAACTCATTACAAGCTTTCATCGGGACTGATGGCGAACTCTGCCCCCAGAAAAACACCTACCTCCTCTCTGATATGGTTTCCTTCCACGACTGGAAGATGCACCCATGTTAAACTGTAGGGGTGCTTCAATGCTGCCTCGAAGAACAGCAGCTTGTTGCAAATTATTTTGCTTTACATTAGATGGCAGAATTCCTTGTCCTGCATTTACAGAAGGGCAAGCAGGCTGCTGCGACAAACCCTGCCCAATTGTTTGGTTTAAGCCATTTTGCCCCACAAGACTCTGCCAAGGTGCATATGTAGGTCCTGCAAAGAAACTGGTCGGTCCACCTTGTAGACCAACATTAGGAAGTGACAACTGACCAGACTGCTGTAGAAATAGCCCACGGTTCATCATGGCCTGATAAGGAGGCTGCTGATAGTTCTGGGAGGGCCAAGGCAAACCATTAGTTGGAAATACATTAGGAAAGAAGGTACCCTGTGGTTGCTGAGGTGGAATCCCATCTCTCCAGAAGGCACTTGGAGATGTTGAAAAACTAATATTCTGCACCATTTGTTGAAGTTGTGGAACTAAACCAGTTCCACCTACAAAACCCTGTCCTATAGAAGATGTGGAACAATTATCATGATCCAGAGATGGTGGAACATGAGAGACGGGATGCTGGCTTTGATTTGGCAGTGGCTGTCCTACTCCATCCATTTGTGGAACTGAAGGACCTCCATTTCTCCACATTCCATCCTTATTTTTGACCTTCTTTCTATTATTTTTCCTGTTACCAGGTTTCTGGTCATCCATGCCCCTCTTTTCCATCTTTTGCCTTCTCTTGTACTCAGCTTCTTTCTCATCATCCGAAAACTCTGCTTCATCTGATAACTCTTCATCATTCTCACCAGAAGCATCGTACCCTTTCTTGTAAAGATTCTTGTCATTGAGCACATGATTGACAAAATCTTGAACAAAAGAGATTGAAGTCCCTACACAGATTTCGGCAGGGATTTCGCTTTCTGAATTGTATCTTACCACATAGTACGGGTTTTTTACAGGTCCAAAGATTTCATCAATCAGTCCCAATGGCACTCTGCTTTCAGTTATCCAGAGGATTGAACCCTCATTGAGAGGGTTGTGCTTCTCAGCCCCTTCTACAATAACTTGGACACCAAGAACCTGTAATATTACAAGTAACATAAAAAAACCTGACCAACATTATCAAAACTCCAGAACAATATGCATCAGATCTATAAATCAGCCAGCTCCAAAGATGACGGCAAGATAAGGTTGATGAAGGCTAGGCCTTATGTCTTTTGTGAGCTTACCGACAAAACAACTCCTACGGGCAGCATCTGATGATGAGGTTGCAAGACAACATTCACTAGAGGGACTGGGGGGAGAACCTGCAACATTTCATAGAAACCATGAACTTGTAAGCATCGTAGAGTAGAAAGAACCACAATGATTTGCAATATATCACCTCATCGGATCATAGTTTATAATAAATACAAATAGACCATCCATAGAAGCTCTAAAGCAAGAACCAGAATTCAGAAACTGTAACCTTCCTTAACAGTATGTCAAAAATACAAAAGTTGCAAACAAATTAAAGTTTGTGACTTTGTACAGTCTCCTCGAGCCACACATTACACAACCTGAACTTTAGTAAGGTCAAATAGTTATTTAAATCACAAATTCATATACTAAACTTTCACAATTACAAGGTGTCCATGCTTCAGCTTACGCAATAACAGTTAATGCATATTGCATTTCACTTCTGATATTTGAACTGAATGATTACGAAGTCATGTAGAATCTCTATTTTCTCTACCTCCCCAAATTGCAATAAATATTGGACCTCAGCGGCCCCCTTGTTACAAAATGCATGCGAGCAAAACATTTGGTAGACAGTGAAAACTTGTAAACAATCCAATGGTTACAATTAGAAAGGTAGCACAGAAATAGAAATGGGATAATTATTTCTGCCTTTTGAGTATGAATAAAATATTGAAAAAAACGTTCACTTGATTGAATTGTGAATGAAAAATAATACTTAATTCTAGTATCGCACTATACACACCAGCATCCACAAACTAAAGCAAATAATATCCAAGATCCAGACCTTACTAGCTTGGCATTCTTCACAAATCGACAAGATTTTTAACACGGCATACCAGCACAACCACAATTACATACCTGCAACTCGTTCTTTGACCTAATAGGTCCTTCCCTAGCACCACCATCAATTTCATCCCCATCATCAACATCAACCCCAGCAATCATTTCCACCTCATTGTCTTCATCATCCTCATCATCATCCATCCCTCCAGTCATCTCCTCTCTGTCAACATCCTCTATCTCACCTTCTTCAAGCTCACCCACCTCGCCCAATCCTCTTTTTACCTCCTTCGCTTCCTCTTTTTTTAGCTCTTCATCTTCATCCTCGTTCTCATCATCATCACTACTACTGCTAGAGGACGATGAAGAAGAAGCTGAACTTTCATTCTCCAACTCTGATTCGCTTTCACTCTCCTTCTCATGACTCACTATTCCACTCTTCACACCATCCTTCTGGGCTGGAAACGAACCCATGTTACCAACCAAATCAACTTTCTTACTCCCATCCCCATCACTCGCTATTCCACTCTTGACATCAACCAAACTAACTTTCCCCATGTCTTCCCCAATACAGCAACTTAGATTCTTCTCTTTCCCACCCTCAAATACCTCTTCAACCTTCACCACACAATCAGACCCATCGGAAACCAGGTTCCCAAAATGGCATTTTTCTTCTTCATTCATCTTCAGACTCTTCTCAAGAACCCCAAATTCAATCTTTTCTAAGCCATTCCTATCTAGGTTTGGCGAGTAATCCTCAAACAACTCTTTTATCGAGTCGAAATCAAGAAACGAATCGGCTAAACTCAGGTCGCTGTTTTTGGAATCAAAAGTGAATAGTGGGTCTTTAAAACTTTTCAATTTTGAATCTTGATTAATGTGATCTTGGTCTTCGATGCTGGGTTCAGTCATAAACCTTTCCATGGCTGAAAAAAACACAAAGGTTAGGGTTTTGATTAAAGTTTAAACCGGGGTTATCGTAAAAAGAAGGATAAAGTTTCATAGTTGCAATATAGGAAGGGACGGCTTCCGGGTTTAACGGTTAAATAGGATTTTGCTTGGGATCGTTTGTTTTCTAAAACCCTAGCGTGAAGACGGGACTAATTACTAGGGTTCTGGAGAATTTTGTACATTTCGGGACATAAACGACACATGCGCATTTTGGACCTATAAGCTTATAGAGAATTCTATGGGCTTTGCCTTTTACATGAAGTTTGGATGTGGGTTGTAGAATGGTGCTAGCGGCAAGCATCAAATATCCTCTTTAATCTCATCTTTAAATAAAAGAGTGGGACTATTAGCACCACCGTAATTTTTTTAAAATTTTTTTCTATTAAAATCTACTTTAATTTTTAAATTTATAAATAAAATAAATAACAAAAAATTTTAGATTAAATCAACATTCCAAATAAGGTTTTACTATCAAGGAGTATGTACCCTTATAATTAGTACCAAATCTTTTCGAGAAACCTTTTGCAACTCATTATGCTTTCTATCTAGTGATTTGTTCACTACGTTTCCTCACAAATATCCATTTGTATCCATCACATTTGACATCTTCAAGTGCCTAGATTATAGATCCAAACTTTATGTTTAGCTAAAGAAGTCAACTCTCTTGAATTTCTTCTTTCTATTGAGATTAATCATGTCTTTGTCTACATTCATTGACAGTTTGAGTTCTAAAATCATTTGTAATTTCATTAACTACTATGAATAAAAATATATTGTCAATGTTTATTTCATTATGGTCTCATATTTCCTTTTATAAGTATAATTTAAAGATTTTTTTTCTCATTTTTCTGTTTTATATACCTATCCAGGAGTTACTATCTATTCATTTGGAATTAGTAATTTAGATAATGTGAGTATAGTTATAAATTGAGCATTATTTTCAATAGGATCTTGATCTTTTATTCTCTTCTTTTAGAAAGCATTATCTATTGAACCTAGTGGTCTACCACATTTTTGATGAGTAACTGATAATTCATTGGCTGTTTTCACACTAGATTGTTCAATAGAAACAATCATCTACTTTGGTGTATTAGCAACTGCAATATGTGACTTGGTGACTTTTGCTATATTTGTAAATACATGCGGTAATTAACTTGCAATTTGCTACAAAAATACTATTTTTTATACTTTATTTTCATATTAATTGGTATGAGGATCTAAATGAGACAAGATGAAAGCTTTTTAAACTTTATGCCATATTTTAAGATTTTTATCATCTGCTAGTGATGGAAAAATTTTTGTATCAAAGTGACAATCCAAAAAACGTATAGTGAAAGATCACCCCTTAGGGGTTTCAAGATGTTTAATAACTGAAAGTGAGTTAAATCCCCAAATAATGCTAAGGTCCCATTTTGTGCATTGAAGGTGTGATATTGAAATATGCATAACATAACCAATAATGTGTAGAACGTGAATACCAATTATTGACCAACTGCAAAGTATAGTAGTGAATATCAATGATAAGCAGTGGGTATAAAATGAACTAATGCTACAACATGTAAAATAGCATAACCATATACAAAATATTGGTAATTTTATACGTATAAGTAAAGCTATTGTAATTACTTGCAATCGCTTAGTCAATGATTCTACCAATCCATTTTATGTATGAAAATATGAAATCATATAATCAATACCAATACTAATTGATGCACAGTAGTTATTGAATGTCTTAGATATAAATTCACATACATTATCTAGAAATATGGTTTTAACTGGACAATCTGAAAACTCTTAATCTTACAATTGCAACGTTGCTTGTTGTAACACCCTACGTTTATATGTGAGGTACAATTTTCTTATTCAAAATAGCATAATTAACCTTAAGCTAATAAGCTCTCTTAAGCATTTATAATAATAATAATAATAATAATAATAATAATAATAATAATAATAATATAATTACATAATAATAATATAGTAAAATATAATAATTAATTTTAAAATAATGATGACATAAACAATGACATAAATAATGAGGTAATAAGAGATGTTGTAGAGATATTAGGAATTCTAGAAATTTCTAAAATATTTATGGAGAGATAAATTTCCATAATTAATCAAGTGTTATGGTAGCAAAATCTTAGTATTCTAGAAATTATTAAGATATTTATTGAGAGATAAATCTCTACCATTAATCAAATGTTATGGTTGCAAAATCTTAGCCATCCATGGGCCTTAAGAAATCCTATAAATATCCTCCTAACTCTTTAATTTTTCATAAACTATAGAAATTCAATCTCTTTCTATTCTAAGCCAAAGTATCATTAATAAAGAAATTCCCAAGTTAGTAAGGAAGGTTTAGAAGAATAAAGGAAAAGAGGTAAATAACACTTCATTTCAACTGCAATGTAAAGATAAAATACTTAAATTAGCTTTGAATAATAATTCTTTTATGCTAAGTTTAGTTTTAAATAATCTTTTATCTTATGATTATTATTATAGTGCAATTGGTTATTATCTAATCTCTACATGGCTAGCTATGCCACCTGTTGTGTAAATTTTATTGAAGTCGCAAGCACACGAGTCTATTGTAGAATAGATTAATGGTGACGAGTGTCGATCTCACGAGTAGGTTGATTTTAATTATATGCCGAATTAATTTTCTTTTAATGTGAATAATTAAATTATGGTAAATTTATCCTAAATTGTAAATTAAAATGGCGGGAATAATTAGAAATGAAACTGTTATAATAAAGCACTTGGGTATCCGGATCCGCATCAACATGCTCCATGGGCTAAATATTCCATATTAATACCAATTAAATCATAAGGGGGGATTCCACACCTCATGAACCACTCTCCAATAAGTATGGTGCCAAGCTTATCGTAAAATAATAATAACCTTATACTCAAAAATTTATTTTAAAGACTATTATTATTTGTCGATGAAAATTCAAATCAACCACAAATATTAGAGGGGAAGAGAAAGTAAATTTACCAAATTAAGCCCATGGAATATGTTGAGACTTTACCTTCAACCCAAGCTCAAAAGAAATTAGCTACTCATATTTTAACTAAGGATAAAAAAGGAAATTTTATTAAAATACAAAGAAACTACAAGAAGGAGAAGGAATTTCAGAAATCTAAGCTTAAAAATGAATTCAGGGGTATCAAATTAGAGGGGGAAAGCCCCTTTTTATAGATACATTGAGTGAATCGTGACCATCGGATTAAAAACAATTCGGATGCTTAATCGCCACGTCACGTCATCAACAACAATAACAATCAACATTTGTATGCAAAGAACGCCAACGAATAGTAAATAATCCCAGGTAAGCGCATGTACTGTACACACAATTTTTGCTCCACTGAGATGCTGCCACGTCATCGATCTACAGTATATAAGAAATTTATTTTAATAAGATCGTGACACATCATCGGTCAATGCCAAGTCATCGGTCAACGCCACATAAGCAGTCAATGCCATATAATTTGTCTAATCAGATACTGGCGTCATAGGTAGTTGCCACATCATCGGTCCGTATACATGAACAGTACCATGAACAGGATCGTAAACAGTACCATACATATGAACAGTACCGTATGTGTGAACAGTGGCTTTTTTCCTTTAATGCTCCTCTTAAAGTTTTCGACCGTCCTGAGTCCAAATATAACGTCCGTTTTGCTGTCTGATCACTCGTTCATTGTGAAACGATCGTAATGTCCCTAAAATACATAAAATACATAGTTATAATAAAACACATATAATTAAATAACAAAATACTTAAATAAATAAAAATAATAATGTTAGTGAGATTTAAAGTGTAAAATGACGATTTTCTCCTTTATAAATATATACTTTCTAATACTCAACACACCCCCCAACCAGCTTATTGCTAGTCCCTAGCAAATAAAGCGAAGATAAAATTCAAAACTTTTTTTTTAAAGGAAACACATGTTTATTCAATCAGATTAATAATGATAGCAATCAAATAAAAGTACAAGCATTATCTCAAGTCTAAAGGAATATTACACTCATATCAACCATCCATATGCATTAGTCCAGCAGACTTTGTTGTAGCAATAGTAATCAGGCCACTTTCAAGAATGACATATCCAACCCCAAAATCTCACCAGTTGTAGTGACACTCTCACAAAGAAATTAATCCTAATAAAATTTTATCACTACAATGAATGGTAAATTGAGAGAAAATACTAAAGAAGTATCATACACTCTCACCAAGATGAAAAAATAAGCCCATAACTTAGAAATAATACGATCTCAAATAAAGTATTAGTCAACCCAATGTATTCATTTTTTTTTCTTTTTTTTTGTATGCATCACTACATCTTAATTGCCCATATAACTAGTTTTTATTTCAGACTATAGTTCCCTAAAATCAATAAGGACTTTTATTAGGACGTAATGTAGGTTAGGGACATGACTAACAAAGAAAGAGAAATAGGAAAATAAAATATGTTTGAGAAAAAGTTCAAGAACTTTTGAAAATTACAAGATGCATTTTGCTTATTTATTATTATTGTACATCTTTTTTTTTTCCTTTTTTTTCTCTTTTTTTTCTTTTTTTTGATTTTTTTATATGGCACAACTTCACTGAACAAAATAATTATTTATATATTTTTTTTCTCAAACATGAATAGGTGGATGAAACTTGTATGATATCGGTAATACTCCAAATTGGAGTGGGTCAGGATGATAAGTTAATAAAGAAAAAAGGTTTTTTTTTTAAATAAAAGGCTCAAAAGGGCTAACTATGGATATTACATAATAGGGATGGCTAGAAAGGCTTAAACAGGTCAAAAATGGCCTTCCATAATCTTTTAGGACTCTAAATAATCTTTCATATCTACTAATTAAGTGGGCATTTAGATACAGTAACACACACTTTTTTTTTTATAAGGGTTGAATCAAAGAAAATCTAGAGATTATGTATGAAATAATAAACTGCTAAGCTACATGAAGAATGGGCAAAAAGGGTTACTCTCCAAGAAAAATTAATAGGCTCAAAAACTCACTTGGAATTTATTATGACATGTGCATTCTTTCAAGCAACTCATATTTGTTCCCAACATCAACATATAGAATAGTAAATATGGGGTAACATCACTCAAGACCAAAAATAATACAAATACTAAAATTCGAAAGTCATCATATCATCCAATATCAAGAACTCAAATTTTTTTTTTTACAAAATTCTTTCCCCCCAACCTATTCTAAACATAAAAAGAAAACATACATGCAGAAAAATTAAAGAAAAATGAATTTTTTTTCTTTCTTTTTTTTTTAAAAAGAAGATGCGTTTCTAGAGTTACTACACTCCATATTCAGCCATTTTCGACTTAAAAACTTAAAAACATATATTTATAAAGGAGAAATTATCAACTATTCCCTCCCCCCAACCAGAATAAAATATTGTCCTCAATGTTTTAAAGGAAAGAAGTAGAGATTAGAAGATATCACCTGGGCATTGCAATAACAGAGAAGTAAAAGGATATTTACAGATAGTTGTGATTGTGGCTCACATCTTCCTCTGGTTTTACGTCCAGAAACGGCTTGAACGCCCTCTATGGGTCGAGGATAGGCTTCCCATCCAGTTTTCTTACAAACTGACAAACAGGGTCTTTTATAGTCAGATTCCCGAGACTATAGTTTGCACATTCTTTCTGGAATAATGGCCATAACTGAAGTATTGCATGTTGGACGTATCCACTGGGATGCGTTTCAAGAGACAAAAGGATATCATCCAATGACTCCTTATTCAAGCCATCCCTAATGAATTGAATCTTATCTTCTCTGTTATCAGACACCATTCCTAAAGAACATGATTTTTTTATTGCATATCATTCTGGCACATTTATGACAAGCAACAGAAAGCCTTCGAGCTCGTCATTTTCTCGCATAATTTCCTTTACCATAACCAGGCATGTATGCAATAAATTTAAGAGGTAACTCACCTGCTAAGCGAACTTTTGCCTCGATTAACCACCGGATGTCAGCAGGGATGTTATTCTTCATAAGCAATCGCATGCTTCGAACCGAGATTTATAAATTAAAAGTAGGGCATTCTGAGGAAGCGAAGGGAATCGTTTGTGAAGCTTTTCTAAAATCTCATTTCTGTCCATACCTTTGTCTCGGAATATCAGTTATTGTGGGAAAACTGAAGTAACCGACTTGATTGTCACGGAGTACCGTTATTCGCCACTTGACCGGGGTTACAGACTTAAAACACACAAAGCAAACTAAAACACACAAACAAGAAAATAAATTAAAACACACAAAATAAACTAAAATCGTCCTCTTATTGAATTTACCTCAAGCTCCAATTGGATGTTGTAGATGCCTCTCTCAATTTCTCAGAGTTGGCTTTCCAAATCTTCAACATGTGCTACTAACTCTGGTGGTTGTAGCTGCCAGATACGATGTGTTTTACAAAATCGTATCTGACCTCTGAGATGAGATTGAATACGTCGAAACTGTCTAAGAATGCTGAAGAGATACTTTTTAGTTGACATATTCGTTAGGAAAATGATAAAAAAATAAAAGTTTAAAAGTTAAACAGACACACTTTCACAAACATAATTAAAAATAAAAAAGAAAACTTTAAATCACCGAAAAGAAACGAAAAGAAAAATTGTCAGGTCACTTCAATGTTTTGTGCTGTTTTCTCCACATGGTTGGTATTTGTGATATGACTTTACTTTTTTGACCATTAACTTTAAAAATTACACCGTTTCTTGGATTCTTAAATTTAATGACTCCATGTGAAAAAATAGTATGATTCGTAAATAGACCAGACCATTGAGAGCGTAACTTACTTGGAGAAACGTGCCCTTGAGAATTGAACAAAAATACTTTCTGACCTGGTGTGAAAGGTTGTCTAATACTCCGTTTGTCACGGAGGATTTTCATTCGCTTTCTGTAGTCCTTAGCATTTTTATCGTTACGAATCTCCTCTGGTTTTGCCAATTGTATCCTCCTTTTTGAACAAAAAATGGGGTCAATGATGTCTGTGTTCTTTTGTTTGTAATCAGGAGAGGATGAGATGATTTCTGACAATTTTTTTTCTTCTTCCAAGAATGTAGAAATCAAAGGTTTGAGTGAAGGTTTGAGCTCAATTCCTGGTGGTGATTCTGATGATGAGATGAGATTTTCTGTCAATGGTACCAATTGCTCTATCCTTGTCTTCCACTTATCAATGTCCATGCATGGCGATGAATTCAATAAGGCATTAACCTCATCAATCAACCTGTCAATATTAAAATCCAAATCAAAGTGAGTTAAACATGTTAGTAAAAGGTCATCACTAAGGTTTAAAAGAGATGTATGATAAACCAATTCATCAATTAAATCCACATCTACAATTTCATTATCAGTACTGTGAGGTTGTTTTGCAATGTTAAAAATATTTAGTTCCATGGTCATATTGCCAAATGACAACTGCATATTTCTAGTCCTGCATTGAATGTGAGCATCGGCAGTTGCCAAAAATGGACGACCCAAGATAATGGGGATATGCTTCCTTGAATCCTGTACTGGTTGAGTGTCAATTACAATGAAATCAACAGGAAAATAAAACTTGTCTACCTGAATAAGCACGTCCTCCATAATACCACGAGGTATTTTTGTGGACCGATCTGCAAGCTGTAACACCACTGGAGTTGGATGTAATTCGCCCAGTCCAAGTTTCACAAATATAGAGTAAGGCAATAGATTTACACTAACTCCTAAATCCAACAAAGCATTCTCAATTGTGTGGTTCCCTATACTACATGAGATAGTGGGGGAGCCTGGATCTTTGCATTTTAGAGGCATTTTATGTTGGAGTATAGAACTAATATTTTCTGTTAGAAAGGCCTTTTTCTGAACATGAATATTTCTCTTTTTAGTACAAAGGTCTTTAAGAAACTTGGCATATGATGGCACTTGTTTTATGGCTTCAAGTGAAGGGATGTTAACACTTACCTGTTTGAAGATTTCAAGAATCTCACCTGTGGATTTTTCTTTCTTTCCTTTAGCTAACCTCTAAGGAAATGGAGCTTTAGGAACATATTCTCGTGGGTTGGTTTCCTATTTCTCCTCTGATGATGATTCCTCAGTGTTCACAGGTACAATCTGAGTTGATTTTGGCATCTCTACTTTGTTGTCGACTTCTTTTTCTTTTCGCAAGGTCATCACTGCTTTGACCTCTCCATGCTGCTGTAGTGAACTAGAACTTACTTCATTCACTGCTTTAGGGTTAGGCACTGGTTGACTTAGGAATTTGCCTTTTTCAACGGTCATGGCCAAAGTTTAAACTGAAGAGGCAAGTTGTCCCACCATTTTCTCAAGGTTAGAAATTGATTGGGCCTGTGAGTTGAAGCCCGCTCTCATCTCATTTCGTAACTCATCAATGGTGCGGTTCTGCTGCTTGATCTTGGAGTTAGTAAGATTTCTGAAATTTTGGGATGTCTCCTCCCATGGTTTGGGTTGAGAATGGTTTGGATTCTGATTGTATGGTCTGAATGGTGGTTGAGAGGCTTGAGACATTTGAGGAACTGGTTGCATTGGTGGAGGTGGAGCTAATGGTCCGTTTTGTTGGAATCCGTGAGACCATGAAAAATTGGGGTGATCTCTCCATCCAGGGTTATATGTGTTGAAGTAAGGGTTGTAGTTTGGTGGTTTTCTCATGATACCTATGGCATTGGCTTGATCTGAATATGAGTCATGGTCATGTGGCTCTGTTGATTTAGCGGTTGTCAAAGATGCTATTTGTCGAGCAAGGCCTTCGACCATCTCTTTGACTTCTTTAATTCCTAAGCTTGACTCGCCAATGTTAACCTCATTCACTCCCTTAATTCTCCTGGTATTTTTGAGTGATCGACTCCGTTGTTGGGAATTATCCGATTGCCGCTGGAAGAATTCCCAAATCTCTTATACGCTTTTGGACATTAACTCTCCTCCACTGGTTGCCAGTAGCCATTCTTGCACATGTGACAATAATCCTTCTAAAAAGTATTGGCATTGGTGCCATTTTTCGTACCCATGATGTGGACACTTCAAGAGTAGCCCATTAAATCGCTCCCATGCTTCGAAAAACTGCTCGTCATCTCTTTGAGTAAACTCTGAAATTTCCCTGCGAATAGCATTGGTTTTATGAACTGGGAAATACTTATTTAAAAATTTAGTTACCATTTGTTCCCATGATGTAATACTATTAACAGGCATTGTATTAAACCATGAACGAGCTCTATCTTTTAATGAAAATGGGAATAATCTAAATTTAACATCATCATCTGAAAAATTCTCGTATTTAAAAGTTTGACAAATAGCGTGAAAATCATTCAGATGATTATATGGGTCCTCATTTTCTAGGCCATAGAATGTGGGGAGACAATTTAGCACACTAGGTTTTAATTCAAAACTCCTAACAGCTACATTTGGGTACCTTATGCATGATGTGCTCAAATTAGCTAAAGGACTAAAATAATCCTTAAATGGCCTCTCTTGTGGTTCTGGTTGCTGATGTTGCAAATCCATTTCAAATTTCTTTTGAAAAACAGTGTGTTTGTGAGTGCGAAGTGTTTTTTCCAAATCAAGGTCTAAAGGTTCAAGATTAGGTGATAATGACCTTCGACCATGTATGCAAATAATAAAATAAATGAAAATTAAACAAATAAAAATAAAGAGGAGAGATAAATTACGATACTAACCTTGTGACGTTGTTATAACCTTACTATGAACATACACTCAAGTGCTAAAAAGAAAATACAAGAAATAGATTAACCAAAAAATAAAATAAGAAGATAAATTACAACAGAAAATGAAAAATTTAAATTACAGAAATATAAAGAAGAGAAAAAGAAACAAAATTAAATTACAGGAAAAAAAATTACTTAAAAAAAATTTAATTCTATGGAATAATAAATTAACAGAATAAATAAAAATTACAAAGAAAAATAACTCAGAAATTAAATTATAGAAATTTAAAGAAATTACAAAGAAATTAATTATTGAAATTTAAAGAAATTTAAATTACCAAAATTAAATTACAGATTCACTTTTTTTTTAATTTTTTTATATTTTTTAATTTTTTAATTTTTTTAATAATTTTTAAGGAAAGCAAAAAAAATTACTTAAAAAAAACTAATTCTATGAATTAATTTTATGAATAAATTAAAATAAATTACAAGATAAACAAAATAAATTACAAAGAAAAGTAAAGTAAAAATTAAAGTACAGAAATTTAAAGAAATCACACAATAAAATTAAATTGTAAAAATTTAAATTACAAAAATTAAATTATAGAATTATTATTTTTTTATAAGAAAAAATACAAGAAAACAAAAAAAATTAATTCAACAAATTAAAATAACTTACCTCCCTCGCAACGACACCAAAAACTTGTTGTGCAAATTTTATTGAACTCGCAAGCACACGAATCTATTGTAGAATAGATTAATGGTGACGAGTGTCGATCCCACGAGTAGGTTGATTTTAATTATATGCCGAATTAATTTCTTTTAATGTGAACAATCAAATTATGGTAAATTTATCCTAAATTGTAAATTAAAATGACGGGAATAATTAGAAATGAAACTGTTATAATAAAGCACTTGGGTATCCGGATCCGCATCAACATGCTCCATGGGCTAAATATTCCATATTAATACAAATTAAATCATAAGGGGGGATTCCACACCTCATGAACCACTCTCCAATAAGTATTGTGCCAAGGGCTTATCGTGCCAAATAATAATAACCTTGTACTAGGGTCTTTGGTTTAATCAGTAATTTTAGCTAGACAAGACTATTATTATTTGTCGACGAAAAGTCAAAAGAACCACAAATATTAGAGGGGAAGAGAAAGTAAATTTACCAAATTAAGCTCATGGAACATGTTGAGACTTCACCTTCAACCCAAGCTCAAAAGAAATTAGCTATTCATATTTTAACTAAGGATAAAAAAGGAAATTTTATTAAAATACAAAGAAACTACAAGAAGGAGAAGGAATTTCAGAAATCTAAGCTTAAAAATGAATTCAGGGGTATCAAATTAGGGGGGAAGAGCCCCTTTTTATAGATATATTGAGTGAATCGTGACCATCGGATTAAAAACAATTCGGATGCTCAGAATTGCGCTACGTCAACAGTCAACAATCAACAGTCAACAGTCAACATTTGTACAGTAACGCCGCCTGAATAGTAAATAATCCCATGTAAGTGCATGTACTGTACACACGATTTTTACTCCACTGAGATGCTGCCACGTCATCGATCTACAATATATAAGAAATTTATTCCAATAAGATCGTGACACATCATCGGTCAACGCCAAATCATCGGTCAATGCCACATAAGCCGTCAATGTCACATAATTTATCCAATAAGATACTGGCACGTCATAGGTAGTTGCCACATCATCAGTCCGTATACATGAACAGTATCGTGAACAGGATCGTGAACAGTACCGTATATGTGAACAGTGACTTTTTTCCTTTAATGCTCCTCTTAAAGTTTTCGACCGTCCTAAGTCCAAATATGACGTCCGTTTTGCCGTCTGATCACTCGTTCATTGTGAAACGATCGTAATGCCCCTAAAATACATAAAATACATAGTTGTAATAAAACACATATAATTAGATAACAAAATACTTAAATAAATAAAAGTAGCAATGTCAGTGAGATTTAATGTATAAAATGACGATTTTCTCCTTTATAAATATACACTTTCTAATATCTCAACACCACCTATATTATAATATCATCTTATCCTCCTATGGTCGGTTATGCCATCTATAATGTGATGTTTTGTTATTTACTTGATTGTATGGTTGGTCATGTTGCCTATAATATGATGTTTAGCTACTTAATTATATGACTGGCTATGCCGCTTAATAGATGATACTTTTATTTTATTATATCATAGCCGGCACTGCCGCCTAAAATATGATATTTGTTATTTACTCTTCATATGGTCGATCCTGCTTTCTATATTATAATTTTATTTCTTTAATTTCTATATCGACGGTGCTGCTACCTATGTTAAATGTTATTGTCTTAAAATAGTTTTATATTTTGTCTTTATTATACATTTAGAAAATTTACCTGCTATGACATAAATTGTATTGGGTACATGTATTTCATTGATTATTTCATAGAAAATTTGTTTTTAATAATTTTTTTCAAACAGGCTATTATACTATTGGGTGGCAAAATTTAGAAAAAGGGCAGACCCTTTAAGCTAAGTAAAAAAGAGATCTTTTAAAAATGGCAATACGTAATGCCCAAGAAATCAATTAATTAGGCTCAAGAGCACATTGGTTAATGCTAGCCTTGTAGTACAACAAACCGAGGGCCCTAACCAAGTTCTTTCATATTCCTAAGTTGCATGAAAAGAATTTGCAAAAATTTCATTTAGCCATTCATGTGTATAGTAGCTAATACATACATCAAGTGTTTACGTACTGAGTATTAGCTCATGTAGTCCTTATATTACAGGAATTAAAGAATAGGTCAAGCTGATGCTAAGCCCCAACTAAGGCGAAGTGCATATAGACATCACAGATCTTAGGTTTCACAACAGATTTAATTGTATTTCTATTTAAGCATAAATACTATAAGTTTGTTTATGGAGTTGGTTTTAAAACATGTTGCTAAGAAATCTTTATATTTTGTAATAAAATTTTTGTGTAACAAACCTCACTACAACAAAAAAAGGGCTTTAGTGATGAATAGTACATGTAATTTTCATCACCAAAAGTTATAGCGACGAAAAAATTTTCGTCGCTATTTCATAGCCTTAAGAGTGTCAAGTTGATCTTTGGCATCGAAATTGTAAATTTTCTCACTAAAAGGTTCTTTTTAGAGACGAATATTTTTTCGTCACTAAATGGTATTGTTTTTTTTTATTTCTTTACTATTATTATTATTAAAATACCATTATTTTTAATACTAAATTACAATGATAATGAACACCATTATGATTAAAAAAGTAATTAATTTAAGAAAAAATATTATTATTAATGATGAAAATACAAAAATAATTACAAAATTTGATATCCATTTTTGAAAGAAAATTATTACAAATGAATATAAATTTCTTGATCTTCTTCATCTTGATTAATTGATCTTCAATATTCCCTACAAATAAACACACAATAATTAGTTAACATAATAAACACAAATATAATAATAATATAAGTTAGAATAAATAAGATAAGTGTAAAAAAATTTACAGTATATTAAAAATAAAAGAGAAAATAATAAAAATGCATATCTAGAGATGAGAAAATGATAATTATGTTTTTACAAATGAAAGAATTAAAGAATTAAAGAATAAAAGTGAATGAGAGAATGAGAAATGAGAGAAAGAAAGAATAAATAAAAAAATGAAGTGAATTATATATAAATAGGTTACAAGAGTTTTTAGTGACGAAATTTAAAATCGTCGCTAAAACTTAATTTTAGCAAAAAATACCCTGCCAAAATATTTTACAATTTTGACTTTTTTTAGCGACAAAATATCTCGTCATTAAAAATGCACATGTAGCAATTTCATCGCTAAAGGTCATAAATTTTAGAGAAAAAATATCTGCCAAAAATTTTTTCAATTCGTACATTTTTTAGCGACAAATAAATTTCGTCGCTAAACCTATTTTTAGTGCTAAAACATTATCTTTTTTTCAGATTATAGAGTTTTAGCGACGATATTTATTCATCGCCAAAAGTAGTTTTAGTGACGAAACCAATTTTGTGGCTAAAACATTATCTTTTTTCATATTTATGAGTTTTAACGAGCAAATTTACTTTCGTCGTCAAAACATACTCTTTTGGCAAATATTATCTTCTTTTATATTAAAGAGTTTTAACGATGAAATTTATTCATCGCTAAAAATAACTTTAGTGACGAAATTTACTTTCATCGCCAAAACATACTCTTTTGGCAAATGAAAAAGTTTTAGCAACGAAAAAATTTCATCGCTAAAATATAACTTTAGCAACAAAATTTACTTTTGTCGCAAAAACATTGTTTTGGCGACGAAATTTATTCATCGCTAAAATATTATCTTTTTTCATATTAAAGAATTTCGTCTCTAAAAATAGCTTTAACGATGAAATTTACTTTCATCGTCAAAACATGCTTTTTTTGGCAAATTAAAAAGTTTTGCCAACAAAAATATTTCATTGCTAAAATAGCTTTAGCAAAGAAATTTACTTTATCACCAAAACATACTCATTTGGCAAATTAAACAGTTTTAGCAACGAAAAAATTTTGTCACTAAAAATAACATTAGTGATGAAATTTACTTTCGTCATCAAAAGTCTTTTTAGTGACAAAATCAATTTCATCACAATATATCAAATTTTGGTTGCTAAAAAATAACGGTTAGCCATTTAATTCCAGTGTTTGATTTTTAGTGAGTTATAAAATATTTGGTTTTAGTGAGTTATAAAATATTTGGTTGAAGTTTTTAGAAAACAAGCTCTCTGTATTTTATCGGTTAACCATTAAAATTAATGGTTTACCGATTATACTCAGAAAACCATATTTTTGTATAAAATGTTCCAATTTCTCTAAGGTTTGAAAACACATGTAGAGAGTTTTGACTTTTAAGACAATATCTGAATTTCTAACAACATTATCAAAAGAGATTAATTGTTTGTTATCATTAAAATCAATAAACAAAACATGTATATGTTAACATTCTCCCCCTTTTTGATGATGACAAACATATTCAAAATAGTTTGCTCCCCCTACATATGTGACTTAAAACAGTTTTGTCAATAGAACATGTTTTCAGAAAGATGTAAAATTTTAGTTCATAATTTTATCTCCCCTTCATCATAAAAAAGAATATGTTAGCCTAAAAAAAATTGAAGTAAAGAAACATAAGAGTAAAAAGCAAGTTGTTACCCATAATTTCGGTAAAATTTCGGCAAAGTCTCCCCTTAAAATTTGAGAAATCTTTAAATACAATATAAGAACAAAAACACTTCTAAAATCAAATATGCATATCTTAACAACTCCAATGTCATATAATTCAGAACAACAATGTAAGTAGTCATAAGAAAAATAAATATGTATAAATATTTTAACTAAAGAAACTCAATGAAATAGCTCATCCATCAACAAAACATAGTTAAGATAAAAGAAAATACAATCAATTTATGTAATGTATGTACGAAACAACAAAAAATCTGGAATTAAGATGCTCGTCGCAAAGCAGAAGGTCGTGTAGAAGAGGGCCATGAAAAGGTAAGTCCGCAGTGGAAGGTCGTGAAGAGGTAGGTCAGAAAGAGGTATATCGTGGAAGAAAAGCTATCACAGAGGTGCTGCCAGGGTCATACCCAAAATACCCCAGAAGTTGTCACTATCCAGTAATGATCTCATACTTATGATCGAGGCTCAACTCCTAAAAGGTCTGAAGCTGAGACCAGAGCTGCTGCCGATTATGAGAAATAACATCCATGCGATCAAGAATCATCTGCTGGGTCTCATAAACTTGGCGAACATCAATAACTAGCTACTGTAAAATATCAAAGATAAAGGGCTGAGCTGGAGCTGGAGGCTGCTGAGGAGCATAGGGCTGCTCAGGAGTTAGAGGTGCCGCAGAAACTGAGGGATTATCAGAATCCATTTCAGGCATGGCAGAACCAGAGGGGGCTGATGGTTGAGGAGCATGAAGGTGAAAAGGTGGAGGACGAGCACCAAGTCAGAAATCAAGAAGCTGATCGAGAGGATAAATATCATTAAGCATTCTATCATCCTCAGGAGCAATCAAGGTATCTTGATTCTTGGCATTGGCAGTCTTGTGCCATTGGTCGTTCCTCCTTGTGAAACCGATACTACTCATTGCATCTCGACCAATCCTCTTAGGCTCTTTGTACACCGCTTCCCGTATTGATACATGAAAATGTCGCAATATCTTAGTTATGATACTGCCATAGGAAAGCAAGCGATGGGTGACTGTAAGAGTAGTCAACATATGACGCACAATAATATACCCTAAGTTAACGAGTTGCTTATTAAGTAAACTATCCAACAACCCAACATCCATACGTGTAACCTCATCTGAATGACCCCTCATAGGTGTGATTATATGTTGTAAAATACTATGAAGAATGCAAACCTGAAAAGGCAGCAACTGGGCCTAGAAAGGAAGGCCACAAATCTCATCACTGAGCTCCCTACGAAGACATATATTTCTCACACCCTTATTATGGACAAAATCATCAAAAGACAAGGTTTTTCTAGAAGTATAAAATGTATAACCCTCATCCTTATCCTTAATCCCAAGAATAGCGATATTAAAAAATTCTACATCAAAATCAATAGCTATATCGCTAACCAGGATAACTATCTTATCTAAACGAGTAGCAGATAACTCCATATTAGAGTAGAAAACCCGAACTAGATTAGGGAAAGTCCTATCATCAACATTAATAATAGATTCCCAGGGTCTAAGTGTGTTTCTAACACTCCTATTACATACAATCAGGTCCTAAAAATTATCTATATCCACAAAGTAAGTGTCAAGTACCTATCTACCTATTAAATAATCCTCAAATCATTTGCGCAATATGGCTATAAGGAAGTGTATTTTTTCAAAGTCAGAAGTTTCTCGTGGTCGAATTGGGTTGACAGAGGTGTATGTTTCCTTCTCTAAGGTCTCCGAGATGACTTAGCCATGATAAATAGAAGAAAATTTTTTGAAATATGAATTTTAAAGTAAATGGACCGATTATTATGTGGAAAGGAAGTAGAGAAAGAGGAATTTTAGTTCAGTATGTCAAGAAGTTGTGAAAATTTTGAGCAAAATGATCAAACACTAGTTCGCTGCCCTTAGGGTTTTGATTTGGGATTTTTCGTTTTTAAGCATGATTTGGAGTTTTGAATCGATAGAATTACTCTTAAAGTGATTAGAAAGCTTTCTATTGTGTAATATATTGCGAAAAAGGAGAAAAGTTGAGAAAAAAATGAGATGAAAAGCTTCGGTTTTGCAACAATGACGGAAACGGTAAGAGAGTAAGTGAAAAGAAAGAGAAAACTCGTGACCAGTTATATATTTCGCAAAACGGTGAACTGTTTGTCATAAACGGTGAGAGACTAAATTCCCGAGAGTGTGTAATGAGTAAGTGGTTAATGATTAAGAATAAATGGTGAAGGGGCAATGTTAAGGTAGCTCTCTGTCTTTAATCCATTTATCGTTAATATTAAACGGTGAGGGGGTAATAGTTGAGATACTTCTTGTTTTTAAACAGCTTACCATTATCTTCAAACGGTGTGAGGGTAGAGAGTAATTAAAAAATATCTTAGTTTTTGGAAATAAATGGTGAATCGTTTATAAGAAAACGGTTATTCGTTTATTTGTTTCGCATATTAAACTTAATACATGACCATCAAAGATAACATATCAAGATCATAAATTTGATCTGAAAGTATTCTAAGGCTATTTTAATGCTAAATTCATGAATATATGTGTTTTAAAGCAATTAATTCATACAAAACATAAGTACACATTACTAAAGCATCATAGCATAAGTTAAGTTGTTGAATAAATAGCATATTTAGAAATGTCAATGTGAAAATTTAATCATCCTAAGTTCATGCCGAATTTTTAAAAATTGTTCTTTGCAAAGTGATTTTGTAAAAATATCAGCGAGTTGTTTTTCCATAGAAATATATTCCAATGCGATATCACCCTTTTGAACATGATCTCTCAAGAAGTGATGTATAATCTCTATATGCTTAGTTCTAAAATGTTGAATGGGATTCTTTGATAGATTTATTGCACTAGTATTATCACACTTTATAAGGATTTATTCAAGATTAATGCCATAATCTTTAAGAGTTTGTTTCATCTAAAGAGCTTGTGCATAACAACTACCGCGGTACTATATTCAGCTTCAGTGGTTAAAAGTGCAACTGAGTTTTGTTTCTTACTAAACCATGAAACAAGTGCATGACCTAGGAAATGACAAATACCACTGGTAATCTTCCTATCAACCTTATGACTAGCAAAATCCGCATCCGAATAACAAGTTAAATCTATATGAGTTCCCCTAGGATACCAAAGGCCAAGATCTATGGTTCCATTCAAATAACGAAAAATTCTTTTCACAGCAAGTAAATGAGATTCCTTGGGACATAATTGAAATCTTATACACAAACATACACTAAACATGATATCAGGTCTACTAGCAGTCAAATAGAGTAAAGAACCAATCATACCTCGATATATCTTGATATTAACCTTTTTACCTTTTTCATCTTTGTCTAGCTTGATTGTTTAGCTCATTGGTGTACTTTTGGTTTTTGAGTTATCAATCCCAAAACGTTTGAGCAAATCTCTGATGTACTTAACTTTATTGATGAATATTTCCTCATCATTTTGTTTTATTTGCAGTCTAAGAAAATATTTCAACTTTCCCATTATGCTTATTTCAAACTCCATGCTCATTTCAAACTCCTTACTCATACATGTAGAAAACTCTTTACACAAATACTTATTAGTAGAACTAAAGATAATATCATCTACATAAATTTAAACTACAAGAATATCCTAGTTCTTATGTTTAACAAAAAGAGTAATGTCTACTTTTTCCATTAAGAAACTATTTTCCAGCAAAAAATTCTTAAGTCTATCATACCATGCTCTAGGTGCTTGTTTTAATCCATATAAAGCTTTTGATAATTTGAAAATATGATTTAGAAATTTTTCATTTTCAAAATCAGAAGATTGTTTTACATAAACTTCCTCCATAATATAACCATTTAAGAAAGCATTTTTTACATCCATTTGAAATAAAATAAAATCTTTATGACATGCATATGCTAACAACATCCGAATGAATTCTAATTTAGCTTTATTTCTAACAACTGTACCAGATTCATCCATTTTGTTCTTAAATACCCATTTAGTGCCTATGATTGACCGATGTTCAGGTTTAGGGACTAACTTCTACACATTATTTCTCTCAAATTGATTTAATTTCTCTTGCATTTCTATAATCCAATATTCATCATTTTTCGCATCAACAAAAGATTTTGGTTCAATTTGAGAAATAAATGCAGTATGCTCGCATGTGTTCCTAAGTGATGATCTAGTTGTAACACCTCTAGATAGATCTCCTAAAATGGCATCTTTAGGGTGAGAAGAAACATACTTCCACTCCTTAGGGAGTGTTTGCACCATGCTTTCTTGTTGCTTCATATTTCTTTGTTCTTCTTGATCATTCTTTTGATTTTCTTGTGGTTCATTCTCTTGATTATTCTTTGATGATCCTTATTGTAACTTCCATCTACATCATCATAAACAACTTCTTTCTCCATAAAGGAAGGGTTAGACTCATCAAAAGAAAACATGCATAGACTCTTCTACAACTAAGGTTCTTTTATTATAAACCCTATAAGCTTTGCTTGAGGTTGAATATCCAAGAGGAATACCAACATCGAATTTTGAATCAAATTTTCCAATATTGTTTTTATGTTCAAAATAAAACATCTATAACCAAAGACTTTGAAATAACTAATGTTGGGTTTTCTACCTTTCCAAAGCTCATAAGGAGTTTTGTTAAGAAAAGATCTAATCAACACCGATTTAAAATATAACAAGCGGTGTTGAAGGTTTCGACCAAAAAATACTTAGGTAATGCATTTTCATTTAACATGGTCCTAGCCATTTCTTAAATAAACCTATTCTTTCTTTCAACAACTCCATTTTATTGTGGAGTCCAAGGTGATGAGAATTGATACTTAATGCTTAAATCATCGCAGAAATTTTCAAATATATGATTCTCAAATTCTCTATCATAATCACTTCTAATATAAGTAATAGAATAACCTTTTTTATTTGGAACCTTTTTATAGAAAACTCTAAATGCCTCAAAGGCATAATCTTTATTAGCTAAAAACAATACCCAAGTGTATTTAGAATAATCATCTACAATTACAAATGCATAATATTTTTCACTTAGACTAGCATGTCTAGATGGTCTAAATAAATCCATATGAAGTAGCTGTAATGGTTTTGAAGTAGAAACATGATTCTTGTTTTTGAACAAGGTTTTGATTTGTTTACCGAATTGACAAGCTTCACAAATTTTAAACTTTTAAAAACTAATTTTTGAAAGACCTTTAACTAAATCATTTTTCAAAAATTTTTATATCAAATCCAAGCTAGCATGTCATAATCTTCTATGCCACAACCAACAATCATCATGTAATGCAGAAAAACATTGGTCATGAGTAAATGCACAATCTATATCAATTGTATACATATTTATATACCTATTACTAACAAATACTATCTTACTATCACATGCATTTTCGATAACACATCTTGATTTATCAAAGATAACCCTATAACCTTTATCACACAATTGACTAATACTAAGCAAATTATATTTCAAATTTTCAACTAAACTCACATTCTCAATAAAAGTTGAAGAGTTTTTACCAATATTACCAATACCTATAATCTTTCCTTTTGAGTTATCTCCAAAAGATACATCTCTACCATTTTCAATTTTGATAAAGCTTGAGAACCAAAAATAATTCCTTGTCATGTGTCTTAAACACCCACTGTCCAAGTATCACTTATTCTTCTTTTTCTTAAATCCCTGCAAAAGAAATTTTCAAGTCTTAGGTACCCAAATCTTTTTAGGTCCTTGAATGTTAGCAATGGTTCCTTTCAGAACCTAAACACATTTAGCTCCTTGATTACTTTTATCTTAATGTGACATTTATAACTCATGACCATTACAATTGTAGTAATGACACACAATCTTAGGATTATTTGTAGAGGTGACTCTAATAAAATAATTTTTATAATATTTTTGCTTAATATTAGGTTTATATCCTATTTCACCTTTATCAAATACACATTTTGAGTGCTCAACAATTTTTCTAAGTTTTTCTAACTATTTGTGAATTTTAACACAATTTCATTGAGTTCATTTATCTTTTTCTTAAGAACTTTATTTTCTTTCAATAATTTATTATTATATAATTCTTTATGCTCATGTGAAGTACTTGGTTTATTTTTAGTTGAGGTGATTTTATCATGCAATTCTTTATTATTTAATTCTAACATTTTAATCTTTTCATTTAATGAGTCATTATATTTTTGTAATTCATTTTTTTATTTGAAAGTTCTAACATTTTCTTTTTAAGGCATACATTTTTCTTACTAATTCTTAACAAATCATCATGTAATTCCTTAAATAAATCATATAACTCATCATAAGTAAGATCACTTACCTCATTATGTTCATCATCTGACTCATCTCCAATTGCCATAAGTACCATATTTGAAACTTCATGAGGTTCCTCTTCATCACTCAATTCTTCTTCACTGTCATCCCAAGTGGCTACCATAGCTTTTTTTTAAGCTTGCTGAGAAGTGGGCACTCCGATCTTATATGGCCAGGCTTCTTGCATTCATAACACACAATCGCCTCCTTCTTCTCTTTTTGATTCTTGAAGTTTCTGTATTTTCTTCGCTCAATAGGTTTCTTGAAGAATTTCCTAAATCTTTTTGTTAGCATAGTCATCTCCTCATCATCTAGCTCACTATCCTCATCACTCTCATGTTTTGATGCTTTGAGAGCAATACTTTTCTTTTTCTCCTCATTTCCTTTTTTCAGCTGCCAAATCTTCCTTATAAAAAATAAGAGAATCAATTAGATCACCAATAGGCAATGTATTTAAATCTTTAGCTTTCTCAATGGCAGTCCTCTTAGGCCTCTATTCTTTTGGTAGTGATCTAATGATTTTCTTAACTTTCTCGCTGTTAGAGAAAGTTTTTCTTAAAGCTCCTAGAGTGTTTATTATATCCGTAAATCTAGTATATATAGAGTAAGTACTTTCATTTTGTTCCATTTGAAATAGTTCATATTGTCGAATATATCTGCTAATTTTAGACTCATTTACTTGATTAGTCCCTTCATAAACAACTTCAAGTTTGTGCCAAATTTCATAGGCACTTTCACAACTAAAAACTCTATGAAATTCTTTCTTATCAAAAGCACAGAATAATGCATTCATAACCTTAGAATTTAGATAAGCTTTTCTCTTTTCTAATTCATTCTATTCCCGTGAAGGTTTTGGAATGTCATCTCTTAATTCATTTTTAATCATAGGCATAAATGGTCCATCACAAACAATTTCCAAAATTTCATAATCTAAAGCTTACAAATAAATTCTCATTCTAGTTTTCCAATACGAGTAGTCATTACCATAAAAAAATAGTGGACGTGTTGTGGATTATCCTTCCCTAAATGTGGATTCATTTTGGGTTGCCATGGATCTTTTACTCTTAGATGGTTAGGTCCTAATAAGAAAATCTTGCTCTGATATCAAATGAAATACTAACTAGACAACTCAAGAGGGGGGTGAATTGAGTTTTTAAAATTCTAGCAAACAAAAGACTCAAAGTGATATAAATTAAGCAATTAAATTTGAGATAAATAAATAAATAAATAATAAAAATAGAGAGATCAAACACAATAATTTTTATGTGGTTCGGCTATCCCGGCTTACGTCCACGCCTCTAAGTACATCGAGCTTGAGGATTCCACTAAGCAAGCCTCCAAGGCTTTAAAATTTTATAATTGACTTCCAAGGTGTCAATAAACCTTTACAAAAAGAGATTTTTTCCAATTTCTTAATTTAAGTGTATCCCAACACTTACAATCACTCAAAATAAAGATTACAAATTGATTTTTCTCTCATACAATTTTTTAAAATTATAAATTAATGCCCAATGTGTGAATAGATGAAGTAAAAAATTTGTTTAAAGCTCAATGTAAATCGTATATTCATGTATCTCAGTAATTATGTTGTTATCTCTATTTGATTTGACTTGGATGAACTTATTTATAGTTGGAGCTGAAAAATAGCTGTTATTCATCCTTGTTGACAGAAAACATATTACCGTTAGTCATTAACGGATAACTATTTACGCTGGTTAATGTTACTGTTGGGCTTGATTTCAAATTAATGGTTGACCATTAATAATTACTCTTTCGCCGTTAAAATCTAGAGACCTGCACAACAAAAATCCTCTATTCATTTTTGCTAAACGATTAAAGATTAACAAAGAATGTTAGTCTAGACATTATCGGTTACCCGTTATATATTAATGGCTCGCCGTTAAATTCCAGCATCTTATAAAAACACAATGCTTAACCAGTTTCCTTTAAATGGTAAAGGATTAGCAAGAGTTGAAGAACTGGATATTATCGGTTAGCCGTTATATATTAACAGTTCGCCGTTAAATTCCAGCAACCTTATAGAACAAAATGCTTAGTTGGTTTCTCTTAAACAGTAAAAGCTTCAAACAGGATGCAGGTGTGAACATATCTATTAACCGTTCGCCATTTTTCTTTAGCAGGTTTTGAAGCTTATCGATTAAGGCTTAATAAGATAACCTTTTTTTCTCAGCATGAAGGTTAATTTTACCATAAATGGTTAGCCGTTTAAAAATAACAGTTAGCTATTTAATTCCAGTGTTTGATTTTTAGTGAGTTATAAAACACTTGGTTAAAGTTTTTAAAAAATAACCTCTCTGCATTTTATCGGTTAACCATTAAAATTAATGATTTACCGATTATACCTAGAAAATCATATTTTTGTACAAAACGTTCCAATTTCTCTAAGGCTTGTAAACACATGCAGAGAGTTTTGACTTTTAAGAAAATATCTAAATTTCTAACAACATTACCAAAAGAGATTAATTGTTTGTTATCATCAAAATCAATAAACAAAACATGTATATGTTAACACACACCCTCTTTTGCCTCCTTAATTATTTCTACTATTAGTATGTGTATTTGCATTCCCTTTTGGGAATGATTGAGGACTAATTGGATATAATTTATGGTTTTTCATTACAAGCTCGTTGTTTTATTCAACAATCAAAAGAAATGTTATTAGCTTAGAGAATTTGTAGTATTAGTGCTTTTAGTATTGTTGTTGCAGAAACAACATTTAATATATGAAATGTAAAGAGTATATTTTCACGCATACATTTTTCATTAATTTTTTTCACCATATAATATCAATTCTGAAGTAATGCAGAACATGATAAAGTTATAGTCAAAGGCTTTTACATGATCTTGTAACCTTAGGTTTAGCAACACATGTTTGGCTTTTGGAAGGAAAATAGCCTATAACAGTCAAATATATCCTTGAGGTCATTCTAAAGATAATGGATCCTCTATCGTTAGATATAGCTTTCAGTCTATCATGTAAATGATGGTAAAGGTAAATCGAAAGTACCTGTAAGGATGCTTTATTTATTTTTGTTGTAGGTCTTTTGATGAGAACTATCAAGAGAATACTATTAAAGCTTCACGTGACCCTTTGCACATTCATGAAGGCCCAATTATAAGAGCTAAAGCCAAAAAGATGCAAACTGCTTTAAATGGATTAATTGAGAAAATATGAATTGAAACTACAATTCAAGATGCAAGACATCATGAGTTGGGCTTGAAGAGATGTCAAGGCATTGTGGGCTTTATTCAAGCTATTGGGCAACCAAATACACAATTCGGATCAAACACAGAAAGGTCAATTTCGGAATAAAACTGATATTGATTGAGCTGGAATTAATTTGCAAGCCATATACCATTGGAAAGATAATTAAGATAGCTTTCCAAAGAATTTTACAGAGTTAGATTTGGAGTTCTCTAGAAGGAGTTATGACCAATTCATTATAGCATATGCAGAGTTGGGAATTTCAACAGCTCCTTAACTAGTTAGGAGAACTAGTTCAACTTGAACTAGAATTTAATCTTTTTCAGATTTTTGGGTCTCTATTAGCCTATTTAAACTCATCAACCTTGCTATGTAAGATAATTGAGAGTTTAATGTTATTTGAATTTGAGAGAATTATTCTTTCTTTGGTTCTTTTGAGAACTAGTGAACTTATCAAGAATTTGCATTCTTGTGGCGTTCCAAATCGAGACTTATCACTCACCTTCTCATCTAAATCTTGAGTGTGACGTCAATATCCTTCTCCATACCTTTGGTTCATGTTTGCTTAAGCATTGGGTCAAGGTTTTGTGTTAAATCTGTTTAGAACTTTCTTGGGCAGTTGAAACTTCAAAATTAAGTGTTCTCATTAAAGTTTCAATGTGGGAATTCGCACCATCTTTTATACCCATAGCTTGTAAGTGCATTTTGGCATCTATCATTCAAGAAAGGTAATTTTTTTTAGAAACTTTAAGAATGAGAATTTGTAGATTCATGAGATTTACCACTTTTTAAAATCTTGTAAACAATCAGAGAAAAATAAGTATCATGTATAAGGATAAAAACATGTAAATATGAACAAAAACAAAAATTATGAAATATATACAAACTTCATGCATGTATTTATAACTTTAAGTTCTAGCTTTTAAAAATATAACTTAGAACTTCAAGTTCTAGTTTTTAATAAGGTTAGAACTTTTAGTTCTCATCACCTGTTGTAAACTTTAGGCCACAACAATAATATTTGAAGACAAATATATACAAGAGCATATAAACAAATAAACTAAACAAGCTACATTAATAGAATAATATCATATAAATAAAATAATAATAATATAGGCAATTTCATAGGCTATGCATATTAAAATTGTTATAAACAATAAAATTAACAACATAATAGACTAACATTATAATAATAAAGTATAAAAAAATAAGTATAAGTAAACACAAGCAGTAAATGTTGAACTGCCTATGTTAGACTAGCTATTGTACTGATCACATGTTATAAATAGAATATATAAACAAAAATTTTAGACCAACGAAAGTACCAGATCGTACCTGGATATTGGCTATATTTAGCCTTTTTCTTCTTGTTTATTGCAATATATGCCTATGTTTATAGGATGCGAATGGGAAGGGGAATACACTCTTTTCCAATGTCGAACTTAAACCTTAAGTAGTGAAGTCAACAATTTACAATGCTTTTCCATTTTTTCAGTTTCCTTATGATTCATAAAGGAAAAAAAAAATTAAACTTCTTCCAAATAACTCCAATTACAAATTTTTGAATTATTAATCATAAATATTTAAATAAAAACATCATATGTATATGTGTGTGTGTGTGTGTGTGTGTGTGTGAACGAACTAAGTAGAATTAAAAGTGGACTCAAATAATTATTATATAATTTTTTATTTTAAAAAAAAATTTAGAATGCAAAAGTGTTTGTGAGAAAACAAAAATGTCAAATGCTAAGATGTAGTTTGATGGATGTAAAGTGTTAGAGAGAAATATATAGTGGTATAATTAGATTTATTTAGTCCTTTAATGAAATTATAATACGTGTTTTATAAGGATTTCAGAGGAGTGTCAATAGTTTACCTGTTAAATATACCCATTAATTCACACTGCAAAATTCATTATTGCTATTAACAATCACTTTAGTTAAAAAAATATCATTCTTCTAAATGATAATTTTACTCACTCCAGAAAAGAAATCTGATAATTCAATTTTTATTTTCTTTTTCTTGTAGAATTTTACTAATCTCCATCCACAAATTTATAGGTAATATAAATTTTCAATGCCAGTCGCTGATTCCAATCTAAAATATATTAAATTAGATATTAAAACCTATCTTTAGGATCTTAAAAGAATTACGATAAAATAGTTGTCATAAAATTTAAGTTAATTAATTAGTAGCATATTGCATTTTTCTTTTTTCTTTTGTAATGATGACAGTTTAATAAAAATGACAATAGCAAAATATACACAGGTGTGTTCATGCACAAATTTACTTGCCAACACGCGAGAAAATATATTGGAGCTTCAATTGAACATGAACTACGGCAAGTAACAACGAACCATAAAATTAAGGTCACTTAGGACATCCAAATTCATGTATCTTTACAATTAGGCAATAAAACCATAAAAAACTATCATTGTTGTCCACCATTTCAAATTACTATCATTTTTCCTAGTAAGTAGGTCCTATTTGCTGTTTGAAGTACTATCATTTTTAAGTTATGGCTATTATAAAAAAATTACAATTATAAAATAAAAATATGTAATATCTAGCAAATATAATTTTTACTCCACCATCTTGAGTTTGAGGGGGGTGTTAAGCAAGAATCACTCTCTATTAATTTTCAAGATTATGATTCTAATCACTTTCTATTAAATCTGAATTCTAATCACTTTCTATTATATCTGAAGATTAAGATTTTGTATATTACAATTCTGTATATCCTATAATCTATGCCTGTCATATTTGTATTTATGTAGTTTCTTAATTGAGCTTCATGTAATGCCTATATATATATATATATATATATGCTCATTCTCTTTGTAAATAATATATAGAATATACAGTAATGATACTTCCTATTCGTTTGCAGCCCAAGAAATGGTAGCGGGCGATGGTTGATAGATAGGTGCCGTCACCCAAGCGATTGTATTGGGCGATGGCAGATGGTAGCAGGTGGAGTCATTGCTAATGATGATGGCGGATGATTGTATCCATCTCCCACAATCTCAGTGTGGGCAATGTGGATGATGGAAGCGACCATTTTGTTCTAATGTATTTTGGTCCCAAATAAGTATATGTAGTTATAAATGTATGAAGTTTTGTTATGTAGTTAGTTGGATAATGAATATTTGAAACTGTTCACATAACTAGGTTTCCCAATATTATAAAACATCGTGCTCATGTCCCAAGAGTCAAAATATGTGCAAGTTAAGTAATTATAATTTATGGTCATACATGCAAGTTAGAGTCAACGCTACCAGAGATATCGAGCCACATATGTAAAATTCAACTCAAGTAGATAGGCGACGCTTTGAAAATCGAACCAATCCAATTCAATGAATAGAGGATAAAATCCATGAAATTGACTTTTTAAGAGCCAATGCCACCACCTCCACCTGATGCTGCAATGAAGTTGACTTTTTGTTCAACCGAATTAATGGGGTTGAAATGCTTCAGCCGACTCAGCTTTAGTGCACTGCCGCAGTATTCCTTTTATATGATGACTGAGTTTCTGGCTTCAACGAATAATTGATTTGTAATTAGGAAGCGCGGGTTGTGATCGGCACTCAGAATATTAACACATGTAAAATAATAGGCGAATAAAACATAATGCATGAGCAATAGAGATGAGTGTATATACAGAGCTGAGTATCATTATCGTATTGATTAACATTTCTCATAACGTTCTGAAGTGCAAACTTGAGGGTTATAGCTTTTAAAATGTGGGAACTTCCACAATAGACACAGTTAATTAAAAGCATTACTTAATGATGTTAATGATGTTAGTAAATAAGAGTATTTTTAAAGAAACAAATACTTGTTTAGTTTTTATATTTTTAGTTAAATATTAGTATTTATGTTAAAAAATATATTAAAATACATTTATTGTTAAATATGTTACAATCTTACTTCTTACTTTTTCTTTCTTTTAAAAATAACACCTTTACAATAATATTATGAAGGATATTAATAAAAAGAAAAAATGATAATTCATTAAATTAAAAATAACAAAAACATTTGCACAAAATTTTATATTATTATTTGGCTTTTAGGATTAACCTGGTAAATTCATTTTTATAAAGTAATTCTTAGTTTGATTGTAAGGATATTAAACATAGCTAGAAGTTGATTGATGTTAGTTTATTTATAAATAGTTATTAGTAAGATTGTTGCAAGGTGAAAAAATAAATAAATAAAATCTTTTCACACTAATATTTATTGGTTAATTTTTTATTAAATAATTATCAGTTAAATCCTTAATTAACTTTTTTATAGATAAATTAATTAATGTCAATAATATTAGTGGAAGAATAATATTATTGTCAAAGAAAAGAAAAAGTACGAGTAAGAATATAATATATTTAATTGTAAGAATTTTTTGAAATAGTTTCTAAATTATTAAGACTAAACGGACGCTTAGGTCAAAATATAAGTACTAAGTAAGTATTTACACTTTTAAAATAATAATTCATGAGAAAATCATAAGTATTTGTGGTAGCTTAGTATCTATACTATATCTGCTATGAGTTTATCACATTTATTTTCAATCGATCATGTAAATAGAGATATACGCATATTAAAAATTAAGTTACGTATGACACATTTTATTTTTTATTAGGCTATGGTTATGTTAGAGCATCACTACTATTCAATTAAAATTTTATTACTTATTTGAAGAGCCAAGTCAACATTTAAAGCTCCAAAAGGCACTTCAATTAAAATTCTTCAAAAAAGAAATGATTCCCTCTCTTCAAATTTGGAGAGTTGTTTTCTCCCTCTTCAATTTATATTTTATTACCTTTTATTGAAGAAAGAGAGAAAAGTGCTTTAATTGCTTTTTACTTCTTCTCTTAAAACAATAACTTTTTTATTAAAATAATATTAACTTATTTTTATTTGAAGAGTCTTTTGAAGAACAACATATTTTTTTACTCTTCTATTTGCCACATTGGTAAATAAATACATATTTGAAGAGTAAAATTTGTAAAACCTTTTGGAGATGCTCTTAGAGCTGATTTATGATAGAATATGAATTTCAACCACATACGCAAAGTTATAAATAATAAAAAAATTATTATAACTTAAATTATGTAATTATAAAAAGATATTCTATTTTAAAATTATTTCAACATAACTAAAACTTTTATATTAGTTGTCTTACTAATTTTACTTTAAGCTTAAGAAATGATAACAAATAATTAATGACGAGAGAGACCTACCAGCAGGACCAATGAATATTGAAAGACGGATCCAATTAAAGTGGTACATTCTCAAAAAAGAAGTGGTGATTGAATGTGAAGTTGCCCCACTTTTACTACATTGCCAAGCTGTTACTGACAGCGATCAGCAATTTCAAGAGTATTCAAAATGGGAAGCCAAAAACAATTTGCCTTCATGTTCTACGGCAATTCACATGCATGTGTATCGCATTCAATTTCTACAACTGCCACGTACACATTTCCCCTGCATATCTACTGAACGCTAGCTAGCTGGTGTTAGTCTTGTTTCTCAATGCATGTGAGGGCATTTGAAAATGGAAACTGTTTACCGTTAATGATTTTGACTTTATTGACTCCCAGCAATTCCCTTGCAGCCGCGTTTAATTCTAATTAAAAGATCCCATTTATACGCTTTGCCTAACATTCGGTGCAGCATTTTTAATGATCAACAGCTGTACGTCTGCCTGTATCAGCTGTCTCGTATGGATGAAAGTAGAAATGGAGTAAATTGTAGACACTCAAATAATTAGCTAACAAAAATTAATTGTAGACACTCAAATAATTAGCTAACAAAAATTAATTGTAGACCGTTTTACATGTTATACAATCAAAGGCATGTTTAATAGAATTAGATGCGACAATTATAAACATTCTTTTGATGTGTTCTTTACACAAGCATAGGTGATTTACGTTTCAAATAATATTGAAAACAGGATGCATTAAGAATTTAAGATCATTCAAGTTATCTGTTGTTGTGCATAATTTACATTTTCAAAAGTACGATAACCTTGAAAAATGAAATTTACAAGCTAAACTTTTATATCATCTTTGCCAAATCTAAAAAGGCAATAAACCATCTATCGGTCGGGATAGATGCATGTATTTCCCCAGATATAGGATAAAGGTCTGGCTAATAGTTAATTCAGATTTGTAAGTTATAATTGTATGCTAGTTGCTTGTGCTATGAATATATAAATTCGGACTCTTATTAAGCTTCGTAATATCAGTAAATTGTAACATTTTTTTTTAAAGACCAGAAACATAGTAATTAAAACATGTTAAACGCGACGATCACATCAAACATATTACCACAAGATTGTGCGGCCTAGTCTTGTGTCGCAACAAAACAAAGCGAATCACAAACACTCAATAAGATTATCGGAGCCTCTGCCGATTGCATCATTCCAAATTAGCGTAAGTTTCAAAAATAAAAAGAACTTTGTATTTTATATAAAACAAATAAAAAGTATCACCACTATTATCTCATAACAAGATTATGCAAGGAATCTCTTCAGCTGTAACCATTCAGCTCAATCTCAGAACTCTAAACCCTAAACCTGAACTCTGAACTCTGAAGCATGATCGGAGGTTTTTATTGATAAGATTTAAGAACAGCTCCACAGAAAGTACAAATAATGGCTCTCCAAGATTTCCAGTAAAATGGAACATGGCAGAATCTTGTTGCCGTTTTCATGTCGGCTACACTTGCTCCTCCGCCACAGCGTGAGCAAATCCCAGCCGCCGGCTTGGATTTATGCACTTTGCGGGTCTGATCAACGAGAAAACAGAAACATACCATGTTGTCTCTCGGCTCTGATGAGTTTGTATGCTATTCAGTTAAAGAAGAGCTAGCTGTGAGTAATGATGTGATACGTTGAAGGTTGCGTTAGGGTGAAGTTTGCCGCTGACCAGCTTTCTGTATATGCAGTTCGGGAGTTATACATCGAGCAAGTTTCTGTCAGCATCGTAGTACGTGTCAGTTAGCTGAGGACTTCGATTTGCGTAATTGGAGCGTGGAACAGTTCGGCGTTTAGTTGTCATATTTTAGACCCGTGGGTTTGCGCCACGTGTGGAATACAGTTGGATCTATTATTTTATAGTGCATGGCTGAAAAAGATCTCGGACGTACACGTGGAGGGGTGGGCAGAGAACAGTGATAGTTGGGACCAACAACGCAGTGGGGCCGGGGAATGTGGGCGGACTGTGGTGGTTGTTCGGTGGCATTCGGTCCATGTTTAATTTGTGTTTGCTTGATATTTTGCACAAGTTAATTAATTAATTAATTAATGGTTTTGTAACTTGTAAAAGGAAATATTTGTATAGCTGTTATGACCGATTGATTTTTCTTCTGTGTAGGCAAACGGGAATTTTGAGTTTCCATTAATCGTTAGTGGTATCTGAATTGCTTTCCTTTAAGTTGATTGATAGATTGAAGTTATTTTGTGTTGTGATCCGCAGGTTGATAAGATTTGAACTTTAGGATCAGGATTTATGAATCAAAAAGTTCTTGTTCCTAGGCTTTTTCGTTGACCAAAAAATTTTGCCCTTTGTTGGTATAGGAAGCAGATTACTGGATTATAAATCGTAAATTGTCCGATATCAATAGGTTTATCATCAGAAAGTGAAAGGAATCCATATTCAGTTTGCCTTGCTTTTTAAAAAATTCGAGAAAAGTCAAATCATGCCATAAAACCAAATAACTGAGTCTCATCGCTGATTTTGTAACTAAAATGGACATTTATATATATCATCGACAAGCCCTAGCTATGTTTTTTCAGGGTCCGTGGAGCACGCATGCCTCGATATATATTTAAAAAAAAGGAAAAGAAAAGAAAAGAAAAGGA
Source organism: Aegle marmelos (assembly GCA_030449875.1). Classification (NCBI taxonomy): domain Eukaryota; kingdom Viridiplantae; phylum Streptophyta; class Magnoliopsida; order Sapindales; family Rutaceae; genus Aegle; species Aegle marmelos. Next base: position 14,063,253 of record JASUUL010000094.1, on the reverse strand, counting down.
ACACATAGGCTTGTTATTCATTTATCCTTAGTTTCATAAACTACAAATCTTAATATCCAATAAAATTCAAGTGGCTAGTTTTAGTTTCAAATTTTTCGGCCATAAATTTACTTTGTATTCATTATTTTAACCATAATATTTAAAGTATTCCTCACATTATTATAAATTTTAATTTATTTATTATTTTAAAGATAAAAAAGAAATAAGAGCAGGTTGATAATTTTTTTATTTTTTTAATAAAAATAAAAATATTGAAGTTTATAATTTAAAATATTTTAAAAATTATAATTTCTTATTTAGAAGATAAAGATGAGGTATAATTTGAGAATTTTCAATGTGCTGGGCCAAGGACTATGAGTAGAGAATTTGAAAGCTAATTTTTACTCTGGCCTTACATATCCTTTTCCTAAATCATTAAGTCTCTTGCTAGCCATGTGTTTCACTGGGGTATGCTCTCATTTAATATATTTGATCCAAACTCAATCGGGGTTTTCATTTCTTGCCACTCCGCCAAAAGTAGCCTCGGCAATTTGATCTGATTTGAATTTTAGCCCGACTAAATCGACTGAAATTTTTTAGATTTTAACTTGACTTTTTGAATTTTGGGTTAAAATATTCAGGCTTAATCAAATTTTGGATTAGGGTTGGGTCAAATATGACCCAATCCGGCTCGACCTTATTAGGGTTGGGTCAAATAGTGGGTCAAATACTGACACACTACACAGCCACACGCACACGGGAGCTGCAACTCGATTCACACAAACACACTCACACACACGCTGTTGCAGTTAGTTTCAGTGTTTCACAAAATCACAAACAACCACACTCACACACAATCAATAAAACCCTAACTCTAACTGCCACGGTATCGCCACCTGAGTTACCATTGTTGGTCCGTTAGCAGCAACAATCATCCAGCAGCGCAATCATCTTGCCTGCAGCCATCAGCTTGTCAGCTAGCTTCATCTCTATTCTCTAGCAGCGTAATGCAGGGAATCTTTGCCATTCTGCCTCGTCTCTGTTACTATCAGCTATGCGTAGGTGTAGGATTATGTTGATCTGTTCTGTAGTTTTGCTCTTCTAGTGATCAAACGGATGATTGTTGATCTTTTCCATACGTGAATTAAATGAATTCTGTTGATCTGTTCTGTAGTTTTGCTCTTCTAGTGATCAAACGAATGATTGTTGATCTTTTCCATACGTGAATTAAATGAATTCTGTTGATCTGTTTTGTAGTTTTGCTCTTCCACCAGCCTTAGCTTGGTAAAAATTTGAACAAAGAAAAAATTATGTGTATTATAATGAATCCTTGCCTGCAGATCTACTATTACTTTCAAATAGGATTTGATATATTAAATTTTTTGGTAAATTTTGTTTTGTTTGGGTCAATATTTTAAGATATATATATGATTATACATGTGGTTGTAATAATTTTATAGTGAATTTTGACTCTGTATCTGTAAGCTAAGTGCCAAATCCCATGGAGTGATATATGGTGGTTGATTTTGATTTTAAAAATAAATTTAAGGCTTTTGGAGCTTGTGATTTGTGAATGACAATGGCATGATTGATTATATAGTATTATGATTATCTAAAAATGATTATTTTTTTGTCTAAGCTTATAAATTAATTCATAATTTTAACTAATTATATTCAAGATAATTAACTGATTATGTAGTTATTATAAATATTATGATAATTAATTGATTATGTAGTTACTATAAATATTATATTTTAGATAAATATAGTCGCGTATAAGGTTATAAATATTAATTATCATATTTGTAAATTACATTTATATTTTGAGTTTGTAAATTAATTTAAACTTGTTACACATTTAATTTAGGTCGTAGTGTCAAATTCAATGTATGGAAAACAAATTCACTTGAGGATCTTTATGTTGGTGAAGATAATATAAATGATGTCATTCAAGAGGTCGAAGGGATCCGAGAAGTTGAAGAAGCTGAAGAGGCATCCCGTGATGATGATGAGGTGCAACAAAGAAATTAAAAAAAAGAGCGAGCTGTGCGAGAACCTTCTTATGTTTAGGAACACTTCACCAATGTAACCATTGATGGTGAATTAAAGGCGAAATATAATTATTGTCGAGCTAAGTTGGTAGCATCTAATAATAATGGAACTTCACATTTGAATAGACACTTGAAAAGATGTAAGGAAAACGATGTTCCTTCAATTTCGGATAGCCTATAAAAGATTCTAAGTGTGACGAGGAAAGATGATGGAATAAGTTGTGTTGAGGTGAGAGAAGTTGATCTAATTGTTGCTCGACAAAAGATAGCAACATTGGTTGTAAAGCATCAGCTCTCACTTAATTTTATGGAATGTGATATATTTAGGGATTTGATGTCTTATGCTAACCCATTGGTGAAGATCCTTAAATTGTATCAAGCTGAAAAGACAAAAACAATGGCTTTGTTGGAGAATAATGATAGTAGAGTGGCAATTACTACAGACATATGGACTGTAAGTAATCAAAAGAAAGGGTACAGGTTGTTACAGGACATTTTGTGGACAAATCTTCGAGGTTACAAAATTGAATTTTAAGGTGCTTTTCTTATTAATTGATACTTATTTTTAATTCAATTTAATTAATTTAAAATTTTAGTTTTTTTAGTAATGAATATGCTAATACATTTGCAAAGTCAATGTTATGCTTATTCAATTTAATTAATTTAAAATTTTAGTTTTTTGGTAATGAATATGCTAATATATTTGCAAAGTCATTATTATGCTTATTTATTTTTAATTCAATTTAATTAATTTAAAATTTTAGTTTTTCAAAAATGAATATGCTAATATATCTGCAAAGTCAATTTTATGCTTATTTATTTTTAATTCAATTTAATTAATTTAAAATTTTAGTTTTTTGCTAATGAATATGCTAATACATTTGCAAAGTCAATGCTATGCTTATTTATTTTTAATTCAATTTAATTAATTTAAAACTTTAGTTTTTTGGTAATGAATATGCTAATATATTTGCAAAGTCAGTGTTATGCTTATTTATTTTTAATTCACTTTAATTAATTTAAAATTCTAGTTTTTTGGGTCATCAATATGGTAATATATTTGCAAAGTCAATGTTATACTTATTTATTTTAATTCAATTTAATTAATTCTAAAATTTACTTATTTGGTCATGCATAAGTTAATATATTTGCAAAGTTGATAACTTGATATTGTGTTTACAATTTTCTAATTTAATTTAATTAATTCTAAAATTTAGTTTTTTTGTAATGAATAGTTTCATATATTTGCTGGCTCCAAATACCATTAAATTTCTTTTTTGAAGCACTTTTTAAATGTATGTTGGATTGGAATGTAGATAGAAGGATATCAGTTGTAACTTTAGATAATTATTCCACCAATGATGTTATAGTTGATAGGTTGATGAAATTGATTCTAGTTTATTCTACATTATTGGGTAGGGATTTTTTTCATATGAGATGTGTGGCTCATATTTTAAATCTAATTATAAAAGATGGGATGAAAGTAATTGAAGAGTGAATTAAAAAGATTATAGAGAGTGTGACTTATTGGATGAGCACACCAAAGAGGGTAGAAACGTTTGAGATGGCTACATGACAATTACAAGTTAAGTGTAAGAAGAAGTTAGTGATTGATTGTGTAACAAGATGAAATTCTACATATCTTATGCTTGATGTTGCCGTGAAATATAAAAATGTCTTTTCTAGAGTACAGCAGCGTGATAAGCACTACACTTCTTTGCGAATAGATGGGAAATGAGAGATGGCTGAAAAGATGTTAGAATATTTGCTACTGTTTTACTTTATGACAGAGTTATTTTCAGATACACAATATGTCACATATAACCTTTTTTTTTCCAATGATACGTGAAATGAGAGTTAATTTGGATCAATGGGAACTTTCTAATGTTTTTTTGGTTACAGAAATGGCTGGTTTTATCATTGTGAAATTTGACAAATATTCGGCTCAAATTCATGGGATTTTAGTGATGGTGATTATTTTTTATCTAAGATTTAAGATGCAGTTGGTTAATTATTATTTTCTATAACTTTATGGTGAGGTTGTGGCAAATAAAATTCAAATGGTGCACAATTTAAGTAATGATTTGATTGAGTTTTATAAAGGTAAGAATGAGAATGTGAGTGATGCGGTTGTTGGTGAATCTTCTTCAGTCGATGTTCACTTTAATTTTGATGTGAGAGTTGTCCATAAATTTTTTGATAGAAGGAAGTTTGAGGCATTTTTAAGCCAAAATAATGAGACTATAATATCGAACTTCAATCTTGAGAGATACTGAGAAAAGCCTTTAATCAAATCCACTTCCGACTTTGATATTTTGAATTAGTGGAAGATGAACCAAGATAAATACCTTATCTTGGCTCAAATAGCCAAGGATATCTTAGCCATTCTCGTGACAATCGTTGCTCTGAATTTGCATTTAGTACTGGAGGTAGAGTCTTGAGTCCACATCAGAGTCGACTTCATCCTACGACATTGGAAGCACTTATGTGCACTCAACATTGGCTATGAGAGAACTCTAAAGGTATGAATGCAAATAACGTACAAAATATGCATAAAATTAGTTTAATAATAATTACAAAAACTTAAATTATTTTCTCACTTTTTTTTTATAGGTAAAATTCTTGAAGTGAAATTTTAATTGGAGAGGAATTTGTGGATGATGATAAAAGTGGCCCATAAGTATTGGAGCAGTCTTTTTTTTTTTTTAAATGTTTGGTTGTGGAATTGAATTATGGGTCTTTATTTGAATAAGACATTTTTTTTTATATTGGGTTGTAGAATTAAATTGTGTGTTTTTATTTGTATAAGTCATGAGTTTTTTTTTTTAATGTTGGGTTATTGAATTGAATTGTGTGTTTTTATTTGTATTACATTGTGTGCTTTTAATTTAATTACACTGTGTATTTTTAATATTGAATTTTATAATTGAATTGTGTGGGGTTGAAATGGTTGTAGAATTGAATTGTGTTTTTTAATTTAATCATATTGTATGTTTTTATTTTTTAATATTGATTGTGGAATTGAATTGCAAAAGATTGTACTTATCAATCGATTGTTTTGAAAATTATTTTGTGATTAATTGTATTATATATTTTGCCTTTGTTTTGTTAGTTATTTTAAATTAAAAGTTATTTTTTGTTTTATATTTATGGTATTGTAATAAGAAGAGAACAAAAATAAAAAAGAATATGAATGAATTTGATATGTAATTATAAAATTACAAAACATTAATAAATTTAAATTTTGAGATCAAATTATTAATTTATGTCACAAAAATTTCTGTAAGATTGGGTCAGACCTGACCTGATAGTGACCGATTCTAGTTGGGCGAACCCGGCCTGAATTACAAATGTTTAGGTTTTGATCGGGTTGGGTATCATAAATTTTTGTTCGGACCGGGCTTGGGCTTGACAAATTACCAAGCCTAGCCGAAAGGTCATGTGGTGGTGAGAACATCAGCTCCTTGGCTTGTATATTTTCTCTCCGAATAATTGTTAGTTAGCTGGAGAGACACATTTCTTCGATGGTTGGGCAATGGCGAAATCAAGGGACTTAGCTCAAAAAATTTTATTTAATTTAGATTTTTTAATTAAATATTTACTTGAATACATTTTATGTTTTATAAACTCAAATTTCATTACTTTTTTTTTAAATTTAAATAATAATAATAATAAATTATTTATTCTAAATACATGAAAGTACTTTTTTTCTAAATAATTTCTATAAAATATTTTTAAAAATAAAATGTTATAACTATTGGAGTTTGAACCAAAACTCTAAAATCATTGAATAATAAACTCAATATTAAACTATAAGTCTTTTATTATATGAAAAATATGTCTAAATTGTTTTATTTAACTCTTTCAAAAGGGATTTGGGGTGTGTTTAAAATAAAAATTAATAACTTAGAAGGGGCTAAAGCTCCTCTTGGGCCTTAGTTGGGTCCGCCCATGTGTGTGGGGAAAATATTTTTTGATTATTAATAGTGATAGAAATTTAAGTTGTAATACATGAATTTGATCTAAAAAAATAAATAAAAAATAAATATATCTCAAATATTAATCATGGTAGAAATTTAAGTTGTAAAGCATAGACTTAGTCGCTATAGATATTTAATATATATGTATACATACTATAAAAAATTGACATTTTGAATTGTTTCTGATTCTAATGGTTAAGTTTCATTTGAGACTAATGAAGATATTGTAGCGGAGCTACTAAACTTGAATAATACAAATTCAAAATTGTTAGATAACTTGGTAGCATACTTGGCATTAATTAATGTTCTAAAAGTCTGAGGTGGAGAGCTTTGTCACTTGTTCGAGTCCGCTTTTGCATTTATTAAGATCAAGATAAAAATAACTATTTTGCTAGGCTTGATCTCTCTCTTGCATGGCTTATCATGATTTCCTATAAGCACTATAAATGTAGCGCTTATGAAGCTAATAAAAGATAACAAATGCTTTATCTCTTCTTCAAGCCTATCTTTGTAATTCAAGCTAGTATCAGAGTAAGGCAAGCTTTCAGTTATGCGAATTTATTCAACCTAAATGTTGCAAACCAAACACCAAAAACTTTCAACATTTTGACTCCTCTCAAATGGGATAGGCAAAATTTTACAATATGGAAGTCTTTTCTACTTTCCGTCTGTGCTTGCAATCTTGAAAGCTTGTTTAATGGATCAAAATTGTACTCACTAAATTATTGGTCCAAGTAGAAAAGGATCAAATAGTCATGACCATCGAAAATCCAAAGTAAAAGTATATATAATCGCTAAGACAAGATCGGCTTTGCTTGGCTGGTTCCTATCCACGATGACTTGAGTCATTTTTAAGCATAGTAGTTCAATATACAAGCTCTTTTGAGGCTTGGAATGCTTTGGAAACTTTGTTTATGTCTCAATCAAAGGCTTGGATTTTGCATATCAAGATGCAACTCTAAACCATGAAAAAGAATACAATGACCATGAGTAACTATGTCAACAAAATGAAAAATTTAACTGATAGCCTTGCAATGGCTGGAAAACAAATTACTAAAGATGATTTAATTTCTTATATTCTTGTAGGTTAGGAACTGAATATGACCTTATATTTGTAAACATTACAACCAGAACTGATGATTTATCTCGCTTGAAGCTTTTTTTTTTTTGTTTAATCATGGAAGTCAAATGAAGCAACTCTCAGTTGCTATAAATCTTGAGTCTGAGGGTAGTTTCAATACTGATTTTGCAAGAGCTCATTTTCACTAAAGAAAATTGTAGGAAGACAATTTATGTTAGGAAGTTTTAGAGGCAATGGACAAGGCAGAGGCAGAGGAAGAAACAACTTTGGCCATAGAGGAAATAGGTTAATCTATCAGGTTTTTGTTAAATATGGACATTCAATGTATCAATGTTAGGCCGAAAGACAAGAAGCAGCACAAGTAGGTTAGGCCTATACTTATGGCACTGGTTATTGAAGAAATAAACAATGGATGGCACTTGGATAACAGTGCAACACACCATGTTGCAAACGATTTAAACAATCTTCAAATTAAGTCGAAATTTAAGGGAAGTAGTTGTAGGTAATGGTAAAATTCTAGCAACATCTTGCATTGACACTGCACTTATTTATATTCCAAACTGTAAAGAAATTAGCTCTCAATTGTATTGAATAATTCAATAAAGAGGAATATATATATAGCCTAGGAATCCATTCTAAGAAAGTTAATTAATTATAATGACTGTTGTAATAAGACAAAATAATTGATGACCTATATAGTACCTAGTAATTAGTTCTATATAGCTGTACAATAAAATCTAATCTTGTTATTTGTATTCTTTAATTCTCCCCCTCAAGATGGCTAGTAAAGATTGCTCATTCCCAGCTTGTCTAGCATATTTCTTAATAGTCTTGGAGGTTGCTATCTTACAGCATGAAATGACAATATAATCTATAATATCTCATCACATGTATAAAAATATCACCGATTAGAGTCCGTTACAAATAATTTTTCCTTATTTCTTACTCTCTCTGCAATCTTCTTCTCTCTATGTATATACTTGGTTATGAAGTTCTGCTGTTCTCATTCTCCCAGTATGCACTCTCAAAATTTACAGTAATATTTTGAAGCAATCTTACACCTTTGTCATCTCATACAAGTGGGTTCGAGCTTTTGAGCTCAATTCTCTATGTATGATTACTAATGGATGATACTGACTTTAAATTTTAATTAATTACTTTCGAATATATCAATATTGGGTTCGAGCCTTTGTATCTTATCTATTAACTAATTTTTATAATTCATGAAAATAAAATAATTTAGTTGCAACAATTTTTATCTGCATTCACAGCCATGGATGGAAATAGCTATGGAGTAATTTTTCATGAAATTTTGTAGGAAAGACGATAACTCTAGAAAATAAAATATTATTGAGAAAAACCACTGCATATTTAATTGATTCATGCCCTTCCTTTGCCTTCCTCGTATGGAGATTGCCAAATGGACACCAAAGAATCAGTCAACCAGTAATGGCCATGGCGGCTAGAGTAAGAAATAACAGCTTTTTGTTTGCGGGTTGCGATTACTCAAAACTATTTGAACCGGTTGCCCATTTCTCACTTATTTGCGTTATTTTATATGCTATTCGTTTGATTAAATCCTCTCAAAATCCAACACTTGCGATTGGCTAAGCTGTTTGTTACAGAAACCGTAACATAGGCGTAGCCGTCTTAATAAAGTGTTAGAGAGTCCTTTAGCAAGGATATTAGCAATTCTGCCACCTGTAGGAACATGAGGAGCACAAACTGGTCCATTGTAGAGTTTCTCCTGTATGAAATGTTTGTCCACCTCTACATGTTTTGGTCGATGCACTGGATTACGTACAACAGTGAACATAAATTTATTATCACAGCATATCTGTATACGTCATTTTACTCCACTTTTAGGTCTTCTTGGATGATCTTGAGCTAATGCCATTGATTTGAATTTATATTCCGCACTTGACCTCGATACCACAGCTTTTTTTTTTTTTTTTTGACTTCTCTATGTCACTAATTTTCTTTTCAATAGAGTATAGTAACCAAGGTAGACCTCTTGTCCTAACACTACACCTTCCTAGGACATATTTGATGGCCTTCTAATCTTAGAGTTTCATTTCTTCTATAAAGAATTTACTTACCTAAAGTTGGTCTCAAATATTTGAGTATGCCACAGGCTGATTGAAGATGAGAAAGTTTTTTGGATTATGTATAAACAGGCTTATCACATTTATTGTAAAAGCTACATTTAGTCGTATATGTGAGAGAGAAGAGCTAGCCAATCAACCTTTGATATTGGCCTTTGTCTACTCCTTTTTTATTCTTTATTGATGTCAAGTTTCTGCCCTAGTTCAATTGGAGTGTCATATGGCTTACAGTTTATCATGTCCATCTCTTTTAGTAGATCCAATATATATTTTTACTGTGAAATGAAGATTACTTTTTCTGACTAAGCTACCTTTATGCTGAGAAAATATTTTAGCTTACTAACTCTTTATCTCGAATTTTGTAGCTATTTTCTTCTTTAAGGATTTTTTCTCGACTATATCATTACCTCTCACAATTATATTGTGTATATTGATAATCAATATTGTAACTCGCTAGTAGTCGAGTGTTTTATAAAAAATGTGTGATCTCTCTGGCTTTATTTAGATTCCATTGCTCACATAACTTTTGTGAATCTGGCAAACCATGCTCATGGTGATTATTTTAAGCCTTATAGTGCCTTCTTCAATCGGCACACTTAGTTCTTAGAAAGAGAGCCGTTGATCCTTCATCGAGGATCCTTAGACTTTTTCCTCCAAGACACCATGCAATAAGGGCATTTTTAACATTATTGTGCTGCATAGACCATCCAAAGTTAGTTAATAGAAATCAAAATTTAGGTAGTATTCAGTTTAGCAACTAGGGGAAACATATCTAGTCCATATTGTATGTTTGAGTGTATCCGGATATAGTAGGTGTTTAATGTTCTAATATTCAGTTCATTTTTTAGAATACTAGAATTAAAAAAGACTAGATTCACGTTGATTCGAAAGAGTATTATAAATAGTAAATTAAGAAAAAATAATAAGAAGTTATGTCACACACTCTCATCAAGATGGAATAAATATGCCTACAGTTTAGAAATAATATGATCTTAAGTCAAAATGTGAGTCAGACTAATGTATTTATTTATTCATTTTTTCTCTTTTTCTATTTTTTTATGTATCATTACATCTTTTCAGCACATATATCTAGCTTCTACTTTAAACTATACTTCCTTAAAATTGAGAAAGACTTTTATTATGACGTAATGTAGGTTAAGGACATGGCGAACAAAGGAGGGGAATTAGGAAAAATTAAAATATATGTTTGAAAAAAAGTAGAGATTTTTTTTGGAGATTACAAGATACATTTCGCTTTTATTTTATTTTATTTTGAACTAATATCTTTTTTTCTTTTTTTTTACACAACTTTATTGAATAAAATAATTATTTACATTTTTCTCAAATATGAATAGGTGATGGAATTTGTACGATATCAAATGATATTCCAAATCAAAGTTGGGTCAAGATGATAAGTTAACAAAGAAAAGTATAATTCTTTTTAAATGCTTAAAAGGGTTTACTAAGGATATTTCACAAAAAGAATGGCTAGAAAGACTCAAACGAGTTAAAAATGGCCTATTCGTCATCTTTTAGGGCTCTAAATAATCTTCCATATCTATTAATTAGATAGACTTTCAGATATAGTAATATACTTTTTTTTAATATTTTTCTCTGTTTTTTAGAAGGTTGACTCAAAAATAAATTTAGAATCGTATATAAAATAATAAATTGTTAAGCTATATAAAGAATGAGCAAAAATAGTTACTCTCCAATAAAAATGACATGCTCAAGAATTCACTTGGAATTTATTATGATATGTATATTCTTTCCAGCAACTTATATTTGTTGTTGACATCAACATATAAAGTAGTAAACATGGTGAAACAAAACCCAAGACCAAAAATAAAATAAATACTAAAATTTAAAAGTTGCCATGTCATCTGAGTTAAAAGAATTTTTTTTAAAAAATAAAACGATGTGTCTCTAGAGTCATTAGACTTCATATTCAGTCATCTTCGACCCAAAATTTGAAAGTATATATTTATAAAGGAGAAGTTAGAAAACAATTAAAAAAATCACACTTAAATTTTTTAAAAGAAACTAAGAAAATACATTTCTAGAGTCACTACACTTCATATTTAGTCATTTTTTATCAAAAAGTTAGTCACAGTTAGTTTCTATAATAAAAATTAATAAAAATTCCATCAAGATTGAGACATTCCATAATTTTCAACTATTATCTTTCCCCAACCAGAACGAAACATTACTCTTAATGTTTTAAAGGAAAGAAATAGATATTAAAAGATATCACCTGGGTACTGTAATACAGAAGAAAATATTTACAAGTAAAGAATTAAATCTAATTTGCACTTCTTACTATGGTTACTGTTACCATTATTAGTTAGCTACTCCAAACTAAGGTCATGGAATGTGACTTTGGTCTATATGCTTGTAACAAATCAAGTAGCTTATGATCAGTGTGAGCATAAATAAAGATTTGTTTTACTGTAGAATGAATGAAATAGTTTTTTATTACATGGTTAAGAAATGCGATAAAGTCATCATAAAAGTTATTAACATTTAACAAACCGATGGATTTCTAATGAATGTTCAGATGGGTCTAAGATGCCAATATGATTAGGGCCTCTAAAGTTACAAGATCTCTTAGTAGGAAAATAAAATTATCAGCATGATTCAATATTTCAGTTATTCTCTCTTGCATACGTGAGGTAACTAACTTTTCTTTATTTAATGAGTTAAACAAACAATCCAAAGGTTTCAAGGTTATTGGAATGATGTCTAACACTTGGCTTCCTCTTATATACGCAGCTTCTGAGATCAGTTTTAATAACTCTCAATCACCTCCTCCATAAACCAAGTGTAATTTCTTGTCTTCAATGCTTCGACCAAGATCTAAGATTGCCTCAATATATTCTTTATATTTGCCATAGTTGAACTTAGAGATCACACAAATATTTTTTACATGGTTATTATGAGTAGCTCTTATTGGGATGCTTCTAAAAAATAATTGGTGAGTGCCGTAAAAAAATTATATTTAATAATGTTGGTAACATTCACAATTATATATAAGATAGCATATCTGTATCAAATAACGCGCAAAGTACATGGCTCGAGAGTAAAAAAGAAAATAGTAAAAAGAGAAAAAAATAGTGATAAAATGAAATTATTAAAGATAAAAATATAAATGATCAAACAATAGTGAATATAGAACGATATTTATAAATAGCTATGACTGTGGCTCTCATCTTCCTCTAGTTTAGCTTGAATGCCTTCTATAGGTCGAGAATAAGCTTTCTATCTAGTTTCTTATAAACTGGCAAGTAGGGTCATTATAGTCAAATTCCCAAGACTATATCGCGCGCACTCTTTCTAGAATAATAGTTGTAACTGGAGTATAATGCTTTGTATGTATCCACTGGGATGCATTTCAAGAGATAAAAGGATATCATCTAGTGACTATTTATTCAAGTCATCCCTAATGAATTGAATCTTGTCTTCTCTGTTATTAGACATCATTTTAAAGAATATAAGTTTTTATCACATATCATTTTTACACACTTATGACAAACATTAGAGAGTTTTCGAGTTCTTCATTTTCTTGCGTAATTTCTTTTATCACAACTAAGCATGTATGCAATAAATTTAGGAGGTAAATTATCTACCAATCGCATTTTGGCTTTAATTATATATTGGATATCAGCAGGAATGTTATTTTTCATGAGCAGTCGCATGTGTTTGGACTGAGCTTTATAAATGGTGAAGAGGGTATTCTATGGAAATAAAGGAAATCACTTGTAAAATTTGCTAAAATCGCATCTTTGTCTATACCTTTGGCTCAAAATATTAGTTATTATAGGAAACTAAGTAATTGACTTCAACAGTCATAGAGTATCGTTATTCCCCGCTTAATCGAGGTGAAAAATGATAATCACCAAAGAAATCTGGTAAAAACGTAACACACCTAAAGGTAAATAAAAAAAAATAACACAATAATTAGCTTACCATCATCCTCTTAATGAGTTTATCTTAAGTCCTAGTTGAGTTTCGTAGATTTTACCTTCTATTTTCTAAGTTATTTTTCTTGATCTTTAACATGGGATACTAACTCTGATGGTTGCAGATCTTAAATTAGATGTGATTGACAAAATTAAATCAAGCCTTTTAAAAGACACTTCACACATATAAGTTGCTTAAGGTGGTTGAAAATGATTTGTCTCACTAAATTACTCATAAGTGATAAGCGTAACTACAACTACTAAACAAACACACTTTGACAAAAATAATGATAAATGACAAAAGATTAAATCACCAAAAAAATAGAAAAAATATCATATTTAATGGGTCATTTATATCTATTGCGTTTTTTTCTCCATGTGGTTAGTATTCATGATATCACTTTATTTTTCTAATCATTAACTTTAAAAATTGCACTGTTCCTTGGATTCTTAAGGTTAATGGCTCCATATATGGAAAATCAATATGAACAATAAATGGACCAGACCATCGAAAGCTTAACTTGCTTAGAGAAATATGCTAGTGAGAATTGAATAAAAATATTTTTTAACCTGATGTGAAAGAATTTCTCATGCTTTGCTTATTATGCTAGATTTTCAGTCACTTTTTGTGGTCCTTACCATTTTTATCGTTACGACTCTCCTGTGGTTTCATCGCTTGTAATCTCTTTTTTTAACTGAAGATAAGGTCAATAATGTTTGTATTCTTTGATTGTCATGAAGGGAGGATGAGATGATTTTTGACAATGTGTTTTTTTCTCCTAAAAATGTATTATTCAAAGAGTTAAGTAAAGGTTTGACTTCAATCTTTAGAAGTGATTCTGATAATGGGATAAGATTTTCTCTTGATGGTGCCAAGTGATCTATCTTTATCCTCTATTTATCAATATCCATATATCATGATGAATCCAGTAAGGTATTAACGTCATCAATTGATCTGTCAATATTAAAATCTAAATCAAAGTGAGTAAAATATATTAGTAAAAGGTCATCACTAAAGTTTAAAGGAAAAGTATAATCAACTAATTCATTAATTAAATCCATATCTATAATTCCATCATCTATATTGTGAGGTTGTTTGACAATGTTGAAAATTTTTAGCTCCATAATCATATTGCCAAAGGATAACTGCATATTTTTAGTCTTGCACTGAATATGAACGTCGATAGTTGTTAAGAAAGGTCAGCCTAGGATAATAGAGATACACTTCTTTGAATCCTACACTGGTTGAGTGTCAATTCAATGAAATCAATGGGCAAATAAAACTTATATATCTAAATAAGCACATCATCTATAATACTATAAGATATTTTTGTGGATCGATCTGTAAGCTGTAATACTAGTGGAGTTAGGTGTAATCCAAGTTTTATAGACACTAAGTAAGCTAATAAATTTACACTAGCTCTTATGTTCAATAAAGCATTCTTAATTATATGATTTCCTATATTACATAAGATAATAGGAGATCTTGGACCTTTGCACTTTAGAGAAATTTTGTGTTGAAGTATAAAGCTAATATTTTTTGTTAAAAAGATCTTCTTTATATTTTTTGTTAAAAAGATCTTCTTTTATACATGAATGTTTCTCTTTGTAGTATAAAGATCTTTAAAAAGCTTGACATAAAATGACACTTGTTATGTAGTATCAACGAAAAGGATGTTAACAATTAATTGTTTAAAGATTTCAAAAATCTCACTCATGGATTTTTTCTTTTTTGCTTTAGCTAACCTCTGATGAAATAGAGGTTTAAGAATATACCCTTTTGGGTTGGTTTCTTCTTTCTCCTTTGATAATGAGTTCTCAAAATTTACAGATAAGATTTGAGTTATTTTTGTTTTTGGCATCTTTACTTTATTGTCAACTTCTTTTCCTTTTTGTAAGGTCATAACGACTTTAATCTCTCCATGCTATTGAGGTGAACTGGTACTTGCTTTATGCACTCCTTTAGGGTTCAGTACTAGTTAACTTAAGAATTTACCTTTTTTATCAGTTATTGCCAAGATTTGAACTGAAGAGGTAAGTTGTCCCATCATCTTTTTATGGTTTGAAACGGATTAGATCTATTAGTTGAAGCCTGTTCTCATCTCATTTTATAGTTTATGAATGGTACGATTTTGTTGCTTAATCATAAAGTAGGTGGAATGCATCATCCCATAGTATGAGTTGAGAATAGTTTGGGTTCTAATTATATGGTTTAAATAATGGCTAAAAGGCTTAAAGGACTTAAGGAATTTGTTGCATTAGTAAAGCTGAAGTTGTTGGTCTATTTTGTTGGAATCCTTGAGATTATAAAAAATTAAGGTGGTCTCTTTATCCAAGATTATATGTGTTCAAATAAGAATTGTAGTTTGATAGCTTTCTTATTATACCTATGACATTGACTTGATCTGAGTACGAGTTATAGTCATGTGGCTTTGTTGATTTAATAGTTGTTAAAGATGTTATTTGTCGAGGAAGTCCTTTGACTATCTCTTTGACTTCTTTAATTCCCAAACTTGAATCGCTAACTTAGATTTCATTTATTCATTTGATTTTTCTCACATTCTTGAATGATCGACTTTGCTGTTGGGAATTATCTACTTATTGTTAGAAGAAATCCTAAAGCTATGATGTATTTTTTTATATTAGCTCTTCTTCACTTGTTGCCATTAGCCATTCTTGCACATACGACACTAATTCCTCCAAAATATATTAGCATTAGTGTCATTTCTTGTACTCATGATGTGAACACTTCAATAGCAGCCTATTGAATTGCTCCTATACTTTTAAAAATTACTTATCTTCTATCTGGGTGAACTTTGAAGTTTTTCTTCGAATATAATTAATTTTATATATTGAGAAGTATTTATTCAAAAATTATACTACTATTTATTCTCATGATGTAATGCGATTAACAAGCAATGTATTGAACCATGAACGAGCTCTATCATTTAATAAAAATGGGAATAATTTAAAGTTTAACATCATTATCTGAAAAATTGTAACGCTCCACCTTTTATGTTTGTACCTAAGGTAACATTAAGTATTTTGAAGAAACGATTTCAAAATAAGCATTTTATAAATATTGAACAAAAAAGGTTTGTTACATAAAACTATATAAAAGGGATTGTCAAAAAAAAAAAAACTTGTTACAAAAGTCACAACTAATTCCATAAACAAGTTTATTGTATTTATGCTTAGGTAGGAACATAGTTAAGCCCGTTGTGCAACCCAAGGTCTGTTATGTCCATATGCACCTCGCCTTGGTGGAGACTTGGCGTCAGCTTTTCCTACTCAGTTTCTGCAATTTAAGGATAATATGTTAAATTAGCTTTAACTAATAATTCTCTTATGTTAGGTTTAATTCTAAATAATCTCTTGTCTTATAATGATTATTATTGTGGTGGGATTAATTATTATTAAATCCCAATGGTTGGCTCTGCCGCCATATGAAGATGATATCATGATGTAGGCAGCAGAGCTAGCCATTGGAATTTAATAATAATTAATCCCACCACAATAATAATCATTATAAGACAAGAGATTATTTAGAACTAAACCTAACATAAGAATATTATTACTTAAAGCTAATTTAACATATTATCCTTACATTGCAGTTGAAGTAAAGTGTTACTTACCTGTTTTTCTTTGATTCCCTTAAACCTTCCTTCCTATACTTGAGAATTTGCTCACTACTGATGCTTTGACTTAGAATGGGACAAGATGGGATTTCTAGGGTTTATAGAGAAATGCAAGGGATAAGGGGTATTTATAGAGTTTCCTAAGGCCCAAAAGTGATTAGGATTTTGCCACCACATCATTTGATTAATGGTGGAGATTTATTTCTCTACAAATATCTTGGTGATTTCTAGAATGCGTAGGATTTTGCCACCTAGCACTTAATTAATGACAAAGATTTATTTTTTTATAAATATCTTAGAAATTTCTGGAATTTCTAAATCTTTACAACATTTCTTATTATATCATCACTTATGTCATTGCTTATGTCATCATTACTTTTAAATTATTAATTTATCTTTCCATAAATATCTTAGCAATTTCTAAAATTTCTAATATCTCTACAATATTATTTTATGTCATTATATTATTATACATTATTATTATTATTATTATTATGATAAATGCTTAAGGAAGCTTGTTGGGTTAATTATGTTATATCCAAGTAAGCGTACCTCACAAATTCTCATATTTAAAAGTTTGACAAATAGTATAAAAATCATTTAGATGATTATATAGATCCTCATTTTCTAGGCCATAGAACGTTAGGAGATAATTTTGCACACTAGATTTTAAGTCAAAACTCCTAATAGCTATATTTGGGTATCTTATGAATGATATGCTCAAGTTAAATAAGGGACTGAAGTAGTCCTTAAATGGCCTCTCTTGTGGTGGTTCTTATTGTTGCAAATTCATTTCACTTTTATCTGTAATTGTAATGTGTTTGTGTGTGCAAAGTGTTTTTTCTGGTTCCAGGTCTATAGGTTTAAGATTAGATAAAATTGTAATGTGTTTGTGTGTGCAAAGTGTTTTTTCTGGTTCCAGGTCTATAGGTTTAAGATTAGATAAATTAACCTTTGACTATGCATGCAAATAAAAGAAATGCAAAGAAAGAAAAAAATAGAACAAAATTAATAAAATGAAGAAGAATGAGAAATTATGATACTAATCTCATTACGTTGTTATAATCTTTTTATGAAAACTCATTCAAGTGCTAAAAGAAATATAAAAATAAATTATGTAAAATTAAACAAGATGAAAGAAAAATAAGAAAAAAATATTTAAATTACAAAAATTTAATTATAGAAATTTTTTTAATAAGAAAAAATATAAGAAAATAAAAAAATATAAAAATTATTTCAATGAATTAAAATAACTTGTCTCCCAGCAACGGCACTAAAAATTTATTGTGTAAATTTTATTGAACTTGTAAGTACATGAACCTATTATAGAATAGATTAATGGTGACGAATATTGATCCCACGAGTAGGTGGATTTTAATTATGTGTAAAATTAATTTTTTAAATGGGTGATTGGAATTGTGGTGAAAGTAACTTGAATTATCCTAAAATTTCAATTGGAATACCAGGAGTAAATTAAAATGACAACTATTAAATCAAAGCACTTAAATATAAGGATTTGCATAAACATGCATCATGAGCTTAATTTTTCTTATTAGTATTAATTAAATTATGAGGTGAATATCTACTCCTCATTAGCCACATTCTAATTAATATGGTGCTAAAGGCTTATCGTGCCAAACAGTAATAATATTTTTATTATTATCTATCAGTGAAAAGTCAAAATATTCATAGAAATTAGAAGGAAAGAAAAAGTAAATTTACTAAAGGGAAATTATCATTTGTATACCCGTAATTGACACTGTTATAAAAAATACTATAAAACTTTGAGGGTGCATCAGTCCTCTACCTTTGGATTCCAAAATATATCTCTCAACCACTATTCTGTCAACTACCATTTACAACTTAACAGAAATAAAATAAAATGATGATTTTACTCGTGGACATGAAAATAATGTTAAAAAGACAAGATTACCCCTAAAATAAAATAAAGGCAAATATCACCTGTTGAGTGTTAGAAAATGTATATTTATAAAGGAGAAAATTGTTATTTTATACTTCAAGTTCCATTACCTTCCTTGCTTTTATTTATTCAAGTCTCTTGCAATTTTAATTATATGTGTTTTATTCTAATTAATTATTTTATTTATTTTAGGAGTATTATGGTCATTTCATAATAAACCAGACATTGAATAACAAAACAAACAGTAAATTTGAATTCAGAATGGTCGAAAACCTTAAAAGGAGTATAAAAATATAAATGTTACTGTTCGTATATATAACACTGTTCACATGTATGGTTACTGTTTATGACACTGTTCATATATATTGTATGATGACATGACATTAACTGATAATGTGGTAGTATTTAATTGTAGGAATTATATGGCATTGACTAATTATATGGCATTAACTGATGATGGGGCTTCACTAATGAGGTGTCACAATCTTATTGGATTTAAATTCTTATGCACTATTGATTGATCACGTGACAGTATATTAATGGATAAAAAAAAATGTGCTTACGATACATGTATATATACGGGATGATAACCTTGATGATGTGTTCAACCCAACTAGAATTTACCACATGGTGCAATCTTGCACGTCTAAATTGTTTTAGTCCAATGACCATAATTTACTCATTGTATCTATAAAAAGAGAGTTCTCCTCCTAATTTGATACCCTGAATCTATTTTTTTAGCTCTATTTTGTATAATTCATTTTCCATCTTGTATTTTTTATATATTTTAATAAAATTTTCATTTTACCCCTAGTTCAAATATGAGTAGTTAATTTTCTTTCAAGCTTAAGTTGAATGTAAAGTCTCAATATATTCCATGGGTTAAATTTGATAAATTTATTTTTACTTCCTCTCCAATTTCTGTAGATGTTTGACTTTTCATTGACAGACAATAATAACAAAGTTATTACTATTTGGCGCGATAAGCCCTCCTTAACACTATATTAATTAGAACGTGGTTCATGAGGAGTGGATATCCCTCTCATGATTAAATTGGTATTAGTAAGAAAAATTAAGTTTATGGTGTATGTTAATGCAGATCTAGATACCCGAATGCTTCAATTTAACAGTTATCATTTTAATTTATCTCCTACCATTCCAATTTATATTTTAGGGTAATATAAATCACTTCACTATAATTCCAAACACCAATTTAGAAAATTAATTCAACACATAATTAAAATTCATCTCTTTGTGCGATCGACACTCATCACTATTAATCTATTCTACAATAGATTCGTACACTTGCGAGTTTAATAAAATTTGTTCAACATGGCCATTGGAGGCATCAACAGTAACATATTTGGCTATAAAGAAAATACCAGAACACATCCATTGAAACAAACCAAAAATTAGCTACTCCTCAACAGCAACAAATCAACAATACACCCATTAAAACAAACCAAAAATTAGGTACTCCTCAACAACAACAAATTAGCAACACAACTCATTGAAACAAACTAAAAGTTCATTGAAAATGGCCTCTAGTGAAGCATCAAGTTCTGGTGTGAGTGGATGCAAAAGATATAAAAAAGTGAAGTGCTAGCTAAAATATCAACTACATTGCACAATCCTAATGCATTATTTTGGTCATGTAGGTGGAAGCATTGTGAGGTGAAGTATTGTGATTTTTAGGAATGTTTCACCACGGAGTCTCTTATATATCCTACTACTAATGATGAGATGCTGCCATATAAGCAAAGTCTAAAGCTAACTAGCGATGTGGTGAAAATAAAAAAAGGGCTAAAAGTCATTAAAGGAAGACATAAATATATATTAATTGCACTATTATGTGTATTTATAACTATATTTTTCAGAAAGTAATATAACTTCTAATCAAATAATTGAAATAGTGCTAGTGTAATCAATTAACATCCAAACCGTGCAAATGATGCATGCATATAACATATGTCCTTCAAATTACTATTTATCAAAAATCCAAAATATGGTTTAGCTCATGCAAAAGCATAATTAATTTTAAGAAACTAAAATTGATAAAATGAAATAATACAACCAACATACGAGTTTAGGAAATTGAAATTGATGACATGTTCCCAGCAAATTGAGTATCAAACTTATTTCAAAGCACTTATTACATTCAACGATTGTGATGGATTCTGGGATTAGTTAACTTGGGATAAGTTGACATTCGTTTTCCTTCCAAGATTATAAAGATAAAATAAATGAAGCTATGATTTTATGCATTATTAACTGTGAACCAGAAAAAAAATTAATGAAACTCAATCTCTTTTTTTGGTTGTTCCAGCAACTGCAACAACACTATTATTTTTTCTTTTATTTGATCTAACATTGGAGCTCTCGCCTAGACCATTTTGCTGAGATGGCTAGCTCTTTTTGTTCCTCTGCTGAAATGGCTGGCCCCTGTGGTTCCTCTGCTGAGATGGCTAGCTTCTCTGCTGAGATGGCTGGCTTGAAAGATTTGCTAACTGGTATGCACAATTACAATTGAAAACTGAAAAAAATATATAAATAGTAATGTTAAGCAATTGCACATTGCTAACTTAACATCAATATGTTTAATTAACTTAATATCTAGAAAAATCAGCAATGTTAAATGACAATGAAATACTATAAACAACACAAACACCCAACATAGGTGATGGACTAAACACATGCTTGAGAATTAGTACTTCTTATTTGAGCTGCACATGCAACCGAAGGCCTTAATGGACAAGATCTCACATTGTGGTTTGAGCCACCATAAGTTGAGCAATTGACAAAAAACCTCCTATTGTGTTTTTAAGGTTCAGTTGCTATTCTCTTCCTATATTTCTTTGGCCTCCCAATCTTTTTCTATACAATCAGGGGATAAATTAGTGGTCTTTCACCACACTCCCACATGCGCTCATCAGGAATTAGGCTAAACATAACTAAGTATGTATTAATGTAAGCCTGCTTGGTGAAGCAGAATGGTATGCACTCTTCAATTTTATGCCTTGCATAACCTATGTAAGCCATGATGTGAGAGCAAGGCAAACTAGCAATTTCCTAATATTCACAGTCACACGTCTTATCCTTTAATTTCACAACAAACTTTCTAGCCGGATAATAAGAATTTCAATGACCTGAAAATTTAAGTCTCCCAAAGAGTGCACAATCAATTACTCTCCTTCCTTGTAAGTTTAATCCAGCTCTTTATAAATCCTCGGGGCAACAGTTTTTAGCTAAGTGTTTACTTTATTTTTTCTTTTTGTAAATCTCTTCATAAGTCTACACCTAACTCCTCAAGCATTGACAACACTAGTCTATCTCTATAAAGTAAAATCCTACTATTGAAGCACTCAAATGCATTATTGTCAATTCTCATTACTTTGTAGCTTGGTCCATACATGTATGGACCAAGTAAACCCATACAATTCTCTTTCCAACCAATTATAAACTTTAATTTTTTTTATTTTTTAATCAATGCCACAGCCTCATCAAAATCGTGTTTGTTGCTACTCTTAGCTGTCCTGTAAAAAAGATTCTGCAACTTGGCAACAATATGGTCTTTAGTAAAGTTACCATACACATGCCTATAATAAGCCTTGTAGTAGGCAGAAGCCCATGTATTTGGTATTGCATTCAACAATCCCTTCAGCCTATCATTAATAAATGTGACCTACCTTCTATCATCTAAATAGCTATATAATTGTTCAAGAAACTAAGTCTATGTTTCAGTATTTTCAATTTTGCATACATATACAGCCAATGGGACAATCCATTTATTAATGTCTACAACAATAGCAGCCAATAGAACTCCTCTATATTTCCCCTTCAAGTGGCATCCATCAATTTCGATGAAGGGTTTGCTACTATTGAAGAAAGTATTTTTTATGCAAGAAATCAGCAAAAAATCTCTAAAACAAACATATCTCGAGATAGCTCACTGCATCGTATAAAACCTGGCAAATAACTCTTAGATCAGCCTGAAGAATGGCTGTAGCATACTAAAATAGCTTCTCATACCCTTTAGAAAGATCACCATATGCCAATACTCTTGTTTTTCTCTAGCCCTATACAATGTCAGCTTCTCAATCTTTAATCTAAATTTTTCTTGCATATAAGCCCTGAGAAGAGATATCTTCACATTAGCATCAATAGCAACATGTTTTTTTATCATTTCAGGAATCCATGTGGAAGTCGCCTTCACAAATTTCTTAGTAAGCTTGCACTCATGCTTTTTATGATATCTTCTCAACCAAAAACCATTTCTATCACTCAATCTTGCACCATCAATAAACCATGGACAACCAGGCTCTTTACTGGTTGCATAATATCTACTTGATTCACTATATTTGATGTTAATATTAAACCTTTTCCTAACCATCACCTCATGCAGCACTTCTCTAAAATGACTTACATCCCTGAACACATCCCCTACTCTGAGTCTATATACCCTATCAGCATCTAATTTATACTTATGCTTTTCTAAGTAATCTCTAAACTGCACACTACCTAAATTTATATCCTCATTTGAAGAATTAACAACCTTTTGAACCTCTCTAATATCATTATCTAGTAAAAAATCAACATCGATATCAATGTCACTTTGGTTTCCTTTCTTACTGTCATCACCGTCATCATTATCCTCTACAGGTGCAATATTATCAACAGACATAACAGGTGGTGGTTATACAACAGTGTCTTTGCCATTATTATCATCACTACTAGTTTATTTATTTGACCATTCTGATAACAAATCTTTTTCAACAGGCATAGTAGATTCCTCATCACCCTCATCATTATCCCCATCATCATCATCATCATCATCATCATTATTACTGTCTAATGCTTGACCAATTTGATAATAGATCATCTTTATCTTCATCTTCAACTGGATGCCTAACTTTTGTGGTATTCTGATGCCGTGCTTTATTAAACTGATCATTCAATGTGATTATAGCTTCTAGGGGCAGATGTATCCTTGAGTTAAATATCAATGATTGCAGTAGTGAAGCATCTATAAATTGTAGGTATAACACTAGCACCATTTCAACTTTAAATGTGGTTAAACCTATTGATTTATGTATTCCAAATAAGCATTTTAACCAAAAATCAGTGTCCAACACAACTTTAACTTTGTTAGCTGGATTCATAATAGTTAACAAGATTTTTCTCGCTTCATCTAACCCATGTAATCCAGTTATCTTCAATGCTTCAGCCATTATTGTATCAATAGAGCAACTATTAAAGTAAATCAAACCTACGTTATATTTTTCTCTTTTGAAATGAATCACTAACTCCATTGTTCTGTTATACCAAATATAAAAAAGCATAACCTAATTAAATTCAAACTCAAGCTTTTTTAAAAATAAAATAGGAAATTCAAGAGATTTTACAGCAAAAAGAACTCTAATTAAAAAATAAAACTTTTCTAACCATTTCGTTAGTTTCCACAGTCTAAGGTTTTTAACATAAATTCAAATAATTTCTTACAAGTTCTTACATCTATTGATTTATTTAAAAGGAAATTAAATAATAGATATGTTACAAGAAACAAGTACGATATGTAAACATACTCAACAACCCGATCTTTCACTGGTTGTCTCTAAGCATTATTGGCTTACACTTGTGATTCAAACTCCAATTCAAGCTAAACAGTGTCAGCTGCATTTGCTTAATGGTTAAATGCTCACAAGCTTTCTTTCGATGAAGGAACAGATTAGGTGAGTAGCTGATGAAGCTTATTGATGTACTTAAAGGAAAGATCATCACTCATTTGTGATTTTTACCCCTAAAATGAAGTCGTTTTGCATAAATAAAATGACATGTCATGTAATAAATCATTCAATCATCAAGTAAATGAATGACATGTCATTTGTTTATACAGCTTCTTATATCTTAAAAGACTATATTACCCTAATGATGTCAGCATTTGTAAACTGTAGTTGATAGAATAGGAGTTGTGAGATATATTTTACAATCTAAAGGTGGACAACTAATGCACCCTCAAAGTTTCGTAGTCTTTTTTATAAAGGTATCAATTATAGGTGTATGAATGATAATTTTTCTTTACTAAATTTAGCTCATAGAACATGTTGAGACTTTTCCTTCAATCTAAGTTAGAAAGAAAATTAACTACTCATATTTGAACTAGAGGTAAAATGAGAACTTTATTAAAATATATAAAAAATATAAGATAGAGAAATAATTATAGAAAATAGAGATAAAAAAGAAATTCAGGGTATCAAACTAAGGGGAAAGCCCTTTTTTTTATAAATATAATAAGTAAATCATTACTATCAGATCGAAACAATTTAGATACTCAAGATGATGTCATGTGGCAAGTTCTGATTAAATTAAACACTTCATCACGGCTATCATTCTATATATATACATATATTGTACGCACATTTTTCTGGTCTATTAACATGCTACCATGTCATTAGTCAAAACCTCACAAATATTTTAGTTCAATAGGATCATGACACATCATCGATTATTATTACATGATTCGCCAATGCCATATAAACAGTCAATATCACATTATTTATCCAATTAAATATTACCACATCATTGATTAGTCCACATTATCGGTCTATATATATGAATAGTGTCATGAACAGTGCCATGAATAGTACTATACATGTAAACAATGTCATACACATAAACAGTGTCATTTATGCTTTTGTACTCCTTCTAAGGTTTTCGAGTGTCTTGAGTTCATTTTGTTGTCCGTTTTGTTATTTGATGTCTTGTTTATTGTGAAATAACCATAATATCTCTAAAATATATAAAATACTTAATTATAATAAAATACACAATTAGAAGTATAAGAAACTTAAATACATAAAAACAGGAATGCTAATAGAATATAAAGTGTAAAATGATGATTTTCTCTTTTATTAATATATATTTTCTAACACTCAACACTATCACTAGATATATTATTATATGTTCTGATTCTAATTATCTTATAAGGTGAATCTTTATGTCTAACTCTTAATTTATTTCAAATCAAGCATGACTTTATTTAAATTAATATTAACTAAACTTAGGAAACATAATCTAAAATTAAATATTTAAAATGCTAGTTTTGTAATCCAATAGATAGATGAATTAGGTTTTTAAAACTTAGGCTAAGTAAATCAGGCAATAATTTAATTTAATGCCTCAATGAACAATGCTAAAAAAACAAAAGAGTAAGGGAAGAGAGCGAGAGCAAACACAAAAATTTTTATATAATTTGGCAATTCTTTACTACATCTACGCCTTCAAGCACACCAAACTTAAAGATTTCACTATTTAAACCTTCTAGGACTTCAAGTTCTTATAATTGACTTTTGAGATGTCAATGGACATTTACAACAAGAAATTATCCCCTCAATCTGTCAATAAAGTGTTACTCACGCTCAAATTCTTACAAATTTGATTTTAAAAAATGAAGATTATAATAAATAACTCTTTTTTAGAGTGAATATACAAATGACAGCACAAAGGAGATTCAATATATAATGATTTGTGAAATGAAAGCTTAAAATATAATATATGCTCTTGTTCTTGCTTGCAAAAGTTCTCAAACAATGAATTAGATTTGAGTTTATATTAGTTTAGACACAAAAACTAATTGTTATAGACAAAAGCAGCAAGCAAGCAGTTAGCTTTTTAATTAGCCAGCTCGTCACTTAGTAGTGCAAGTTAACGTTGTAATTTAAGTTTTGCTACAGTAACAATATTGAAATTTTAGTTGTGCAACCCAAGAGGGGGTGAATTGGGTTTTTAAAAATTAATCTAAGCAAATTACATAATAATTAATTCTAATGCCTTAATGAAACTAAGAACAATAAGTTTAACAATGTTAAAACATAAAAGAGTAGGGAAGAGAAAACAAACATAGATATTTTTACGTGGTTCTGCAAACCTCGCCTACATCCACGCCTTCAAGCTAATCAAATTCAAGGATTTCACTATCAAACTCTTACGGCTTCAATTCCGTAACAATTGACTTCAAGGTGTCAATAAACCCTTGCAATCTAAGGATTATTTCTCAATTCGTTCATCCAAGTGTTTCCCACACTTATACAATTACAAGTTTGACAAGAGATTAAAAAATTACAATAAGAAAAACTCTCTTTAAGAGTGGATAAACAAATATAGCACTATAATGATTTAATCTATATTGATTTGCAAATTGAAAGCTCAAACAATGATGTAAGAACTTATTTTCAGTTGTGCAAGAGCTTAGAAATGAGTTTGATTTGGATTTATATAGTTTAAACTCGAAAAATGGCCGTTATAGACAAATTCTAGCGCCAAAGCGGCTAGCTCCTTCCCTCAAGTAGTTAGCCGCTTGCTACAGTGAAATTACCGTTAAATTTAAAATTGCTACACTAATATTATTCATAAAATTATAATTTTGCCTAAAACTTTTTATAATTATACTATGATATAAAAACTTACAAAACTTTACAAATAGGTCTATTTTTGAAATTATTTTAACTTACTACAGTACCACTATTTATGACATTATAATTTTACACAATATATTTCTATAATTGTACTATAGCTCAAAATGTATAAATCTTTGCGAATAAGTCTAATTTCAGAATTTTTAAAAATTATTTCTCATTCCCATAATTTTTTGAAATTATGATAGGACTAAAAATATTTCTAATTTTGTAAATAAACCTAAATTCATATTTAAAACATTACTTATTAAAATAAAAATTACAAAACTTTTTCACTTTATTCCATTTTTAGAAAAGTCAATTATTTTGCATGAAATATTTGATTTATGATCAAAACTTTAGATTAATGAATTAAAATCTTGAGTTTCACAAATTGTAAAATTAAGCATAAATTAAATTATACTGGCTTTATAAGAATTTATCATAATCATAAGTCTGTTGCGTTCCAAATTTTGTTCTCGATTAACCGATATTCGTTGAGTATCTTGAAGTTGATTTCACTTGATTCACTTGCATAAATACTATCCTTCAAAAGCTTAGTGAAAAAAGTGAAATACATTATTAATTTAAAACAATTAAGATACATATTTGTTATTATTAAAATTACATTATGTGTACCTTTTAGGCCAACAATCTCTCCCTTTTTGATGATGACAAATATCTCATGTATTTTGACATTTATACTTCTCATTAATATATGGCATACATAAATTAACATATTAAAAATAAACTCCCCCTCAATATAACTCCTCAAGGTCAAAATACATATACCTGTCTTTAAGAATTCAAAATACATTATTTCTCCCCCTTCATCATCAAAATTACTAATAAGTTATGCAAAGACTAATAAACATAAATGGTTAATCAAGAAACATATAAAACTCAAGTATGTAATGAACCATAGAGTTATAAAATCTATACTATCCAGCAAACATCAACCATATATCCAAATATGATTAGAACAGAGTATTATGGAGATGGTGGATGTGAAAAAGTAGATGGTGGTAGAAACCCAAAAGCAATGAAAAGTTACTGCTGTCCATTAAGAATTTGCTGTTGTTGAGCAAAAGATGTTGTTGTTGATTAAATAATCACTGCTGCTGCTTAATGAGGCGTTGATATTTAGAAATGGATTGAATCTAAAAAGCTTGAAACTGTGACTGAAGTTGGCTATGTTGCTCAGAAAGAGAATGCACATTAGTCAACAACTGTTGCATCGAATCTACATGATCTGAAGTAAAATGTGAGGGACCATCAGGTGGCGGAGAATGTGAGCATTGTAGAGCAGTAAGATCAAGAAGCTCATTTAGGTGAAGTACATCATTAAAAAACAAATGATCTAAAAGGACAAGTGCAGAAACTTTCTTTTTGAGTCTATCATCTTTATACTACTAACCATTTTTAAAAAAAAATCCCAAATTTGCTATAACATTATCTCCTAATTCCTTAGGAATCAAGAATATTAGTTTAGTTAAGAGAACACGAGTGATAATACTACCATAAAGAAGTTTTTAATTTAGAAAATTTGAAACACTCAATATATGTTGAAGGATGATATATCCAACATTCAATACTCTGCCCTTAAGAATATAATCCCGCAAAATAATATCTAAACAAGTAACTTCATATCCATGTCCACCCTTAAGACTTATTACAAGTTGAGAACAAAATAGAGGATCCTTATTTGAAGTGGTAATGCTTGGGATTTTAAAAGGGACTTACAAAATCAGAGGATAAATTGGAACGTCTATAAATGTTTCCAACAACATCCTCAACAGAATACCATGGATAATAAAGTTGACTCCTAGTAGTGTATACCTTTAATCCTTCATTAGGAATTCTAAGAATTCGATTTAAATCCTCAACATTAAATTCAATAGGAATTCTCCCAACATTTGTAATAATTCTAATTGAAGTTTGCGAAGAAATAACCATATTCCAATAGAAAACTCAAACTAAATTCTCATAATATGGTTCCTTAATGACTAAAGTATTTTTTCACCTCATTGCAACAAGTAAAGCACTAAGAGATTTGTCACAAATATATAAATTATCTAAATTATGAAAATTGATGAAATGTAGAGGAATTACCAGTCTTGACATGAGTTACTATAAACTCTGGATTATCTCCATGATTCTCCTTTCTTTTATTGGATATATGCTTTCCCTTAGATTTCTCACCATTCACCATAATTGAAACAAGAACAAGCTTAAATAGCCAAATTCATATTTCTAAGATTTTGAGTGAAATGATATTTTTGAAATAAGAAAACTAATTGAAATACAAATAAGCAACCCAAGAGGGGGGGTGAATTGGGTTATTAAAATTTATTTTACAAATAATTCAATCTAATGCCTTAATGCAAACAAAAATTAAGTTTTACAGGAATTAAATTAAATATAATAAATTAGGCAATGCTTGCAAAATAAATGAGTAAGGGAAGAGAATGCAAACACAGCAATTTTTACGTGGTTCGGCAATCCCCGCCTACGTCCACGCCTCCAAGCCAACCGAGCTTGAGGATTTCACTATCCAAACCTCCCAAGACTTCAAATGTTTACAATTGACTTCCAAGGTGTCAATGGACCTTTACAATCAAGAGATTATCACCCTAATCTCTTTACCCCAAGTGTTTCCCTCACTTGAACACTCTTAATACAATACAAAATAGAAATTACAGCAAAAACACTATCTATATGATTTAAGGCAAGATATGGTTCAGGTTTAAGTAAAAATGGATTAAACATGGCTTAAAATGATAGAAAAAGAAATGGGTAAGCTTGGATTTTGATTTGTTGAGTTGAAGAAGTAAAAAAGATAATGATGTTTGAATGATGAATATTGAAGGTTTAATGGCTGGAAAATGATTTGAGTGAGTGATTTTGGCAAGAAAATGAGTGAAAAATAAAGAGATTTGAGAGAGAAATGAGCATGGGTTCGTGGTTGAGAGAGAGAGAATGAAAAACAAGTGAAGAACAATTGAAGAGGAAGAAAAATAGGCATAGACCTGTGACCAAACGGCTAGCCACTAGCCACTTGCTCTTGGGTTTGGATGGCTTTTCCAAGCAGCTAACCGCCTGGCCTCTGTCCTAATTGCATAATGATTGCTCTCGGCTTAGTTTGATCAATCTGAACACCATTTCATGATCCTGAAACACCTCAAAAGCTATTTTCATTCATGAATCGTGATAATTAACATTCAAAAGATCGAAGATTCAATCAATTAACTTATTAATCAAGTATAAACTTTACACATTCAAAACATATGTAAGCATTCATAGATTGACAAATCAAGTGTATTACTCATTAATTATGGTTAAATATATATAAAGATATCAATACTAATTAGAGCATCAAATTGTAATAGTCTCAATAACATGATTAAAGATATTAATGTGAAAATTTTATCATCCTAAGTTCATGCCGAATTTTAGAAAATTATTCTTCGTAAACAGGTTTTGTAAAAATATAGGTAAGTTATTTTTTTTAGAGACAAACTCTAATGCAATATCACCTTTTTGAACATGATCTCTCAAGAAATGATGTCCAATCTCTATATGTGTGGTTCTAAAATGTTGAATGGGATTCTGTGATAGGTTTATTGCACTGGTATTATCACACTTTATAAGAATTTGTTTAAGGTTAACGCTATAATCTTTAAGTGTTTGTTTCACCCAAAGAGTTTGTGCATAGCAACTACCTACGGTAATATGTTCGGCTTCAATGGTTAAAAGTGCAACCAAGTTTTGTTTCTTACTGAACTATGAAACAAGTACATGACCTAGGAAATGATAAGTACCACTAGTACTTTTCTTATTAACCTTATGACCAACAAAATTAGCAACTAAATAACAAGTTAAATCTATATGAGTTCTTTTGGGATACCAAAGGCCAAGATCTATGGTTTCATTCAAGTAACGAAAAATTCTTTTCACAGCAAGCAAATGAAATTCTGTGGGACATGATTGAAATCTTGTACACAAATATACACTAAATATGATATCGGGTCTATTAGCAGTTAAATAGAGTAAAGAACTAATCATACCTCAATACATCTTGATATCAACCTCTTTACCTTTTTCATCTTTGTCTAGTTTGATTGTTGAGCTCATTAAAGTACTTTTGGTTTTTAAGTTATCAATCCCAAAACGTTTGAGCAAATCTTTTATAGACTTAGCTTGATTGATGAATATTCCCTCATTATTTTATTTTATTTGCAGTCCAAGAAAATATTTCAACTCTTCCATCATACTCATTTCAAACTCCTTACTCATACATGTAGAAAACTCTTTACACAAATACTCATTAGTAGAACAAAAGATAATATCATCCACATAAATTTGAACTACAAGAATATCTTGGTTCTTATACTTGACAAAAAAGTAATATCTACTTTTCCTATTGAGAAACCATTTTTTAGTAAGAAATTCTTAAGCTTATCATACCATGATCGAGGTACTTATTTTAATCCATATAAAGCTTTTGATAACTTA
Source organism: Aegle marmelos (assembly GCA_030449875.1). Classification (NCBI taxonomy): domain Eukaryota; kingdom Viridiplantae; phylum Streptophyta; class Magnoliopsida; order Sapindales; family Rutaceae; genus Aegle; species Aegle marmelos. The sequence goes on along the minus strand of JASUUL010000094.1, from coordinate 14,031,574 downwards.
AAAACATGATTTGGAAATTTTTTATTTTTAAAACTAGGGGTTGTTTTACATAAACCTCCTTCATAATATAACTATTCAAAAAGGCACTTTTAACATCCGTTTGAAATAAAATAAAATCTTTATGACATGCATATGCTAACAATATCTGAATGGATTCTAATTAGCTACTGGTGCAAATATTTCATCAAAATCAATTTCTTCCTCTTGATTATATCATTGAGCTACAATCTATCTTTATTTCTAACAACTACACCAAATTCATCCATTTTATTCCTAAATACCCATTTAGTACCTATGATTGACTAGTGTTCCGGTTTAAGAACTAACTTCCACACATTATTTTTCTCAAATTGCTTTAATTCCTCTTGCGTTACCATAATCCAAGATTCATCATATTCCGCATCCGCAAATGATTTTGGTTTAATTTGAGAAATAAATGCATTGTACTCATATGTATTCCTAAGTGATAACCTAGTGATTATACCTCGTGTAGGGTCTCCTATAATTAAATTCTTAGGATGAAAGAAAATATACCTCTACTCCTTAAAGAGTGTTTGAGAAATACCTCCTTATTGTTCTATGCTTGTTTCTTAATTTTCGGGTGGTGTCTCCTCTTATTTATCTTGCACGGATCCTTGTAGTAAATCTTCATCTGTATCATCATCAACAACTTCTTTCTCCGTAAAAGTAAGGTTAGACTCATCGAATGCAACATGCATAGATTTTTCTACAACTAAATTTCTTTTATTATAAACTCTATAAACTTTGCTTGTGTTTGAATAACCAAGAAAGATGCCAACATTGGATTTTGGATCAAATTTACCAAGATTTTCTTTTGTTTTCAAAATAAAACATTTGCATCTAAAAATTTTAAAATAACCAATGTTGGGTTTTTTATCTTTTCAAAGCTCGTAGGCAGTTTTATTGAGATAAGGTCTAATCAACACACGATTTAAAACATAACATGCAGTGTTGATGGCTTCAGCTCAAAAATATTTTGGTAAACCATTTTTATTCAACATGGTTCTAGCAATTTCTTGAATAGACCTATTCTTTCTTTCAATAATTCCATTTTGATGTGGAGTTCTAGGTAATAAAAATTGATGCTCAATATCTAAATCATTACAGAAATTTTTAAATGCATGATTTTTAAAATTTCTACCATGATCACTTCTAATGCAAGTAATAGAGTAACCTTTTTTATTTTGAACATTTTTACAGAAAACTTTAAATACCTTAAAAGCATCATCTTTATTAGCTAGAAATAATATCTAAGTGAATCTAGAATAATCATCTACAATTAAAAATGCATAATATTTTTTACTTAGACTAGTATATCTAGATGGTCCAAACAAATCCATATGAAGTAATTGAAGAGGTTTTGAAGTAAAAACATGATTCTTGTTTTTTAATAAAGTTTTGATTTGTTTACTGAATTGACAAGTTTCATAAATTTTATCCTTTTAAAAATTAATTTTTAGACGGCTTTTAATTAAATCATTTTTCGAAAATTTTTTATATCAAATCTATATTTGCATGACCTAGTCTTCCATGCTACAACCAACTATTATCATGTAATGCAGAAAAATATTTTTTATGAGTAGATGCACAATCTATATCAATTGTATACATATTTATATACCTACTACCAACAAAAACTATCTTACCATCACATGCATGTTCAATAACACATTTTAATTTATCAAAGATAACCCTATAACCTTTATCACATAATTGACTAATACTAAACAAATTATGTTTCAAATTTTCAACCAAACTTACATTCTCAATAAGAGTGGAAGAATCTTTACCAATATTACCGATACCTATAATATTTCCTTTTGAGTTATCTCCAAAAGATACTTCTCCACCATTTTTAATTTTGGTAAAGCTTGAGAACCAAGAATAATTCTCTGTCATGTGTCTTGAATACCCACTGTCCAAATACCATTTGTTCTTTTTTTTTTCTTAAATCCCTGCAAAAGAAATTTCAAATCTTAGGTACTCAAAACTTTTTGGGTCCTTAAGTGTTAGCAATGGTTCCTTTCGGAACCCAAACACATTTAGCTCCTTGGTATACATTTATTTTAATATGACATCTATAACTCATATAACCATTTCCATTAAAATAATGATAAATAATCTTAGGATTGTTTGTAAAGATGACTCTAACAAAATAATTCTTATAGTATTTTTACTTTAAGTTAGGCTTATACCCTATTCCACCTTTATCAAATACACATTTTTAAGTGCTCAGTAATTTTTTTAAGTTCTTTTGACCATTTGTGAACTTTAACACAATTTCATTGAGTTCATTTGCCTTTTTCTTAAGTACTTCATTTTCTTTCAATAATTTATTACTATATAACTCTTTATGCTCATGTGAAGTACTTTGTTTATCTTTAATTGAAGTAATCTTATTATATATTTTTTATTATCTAATTCTAGTATTTTGATCTTTTCATTTAATGGTCATTACACTTTTGTAATGCATCTCTTTCATTTGAAAGTTCTAACAATTATTTTTAAGGCATGCATTCTTTTTACCAATTCTTGACCAATTATCATGCAATTCCTTAAAAGAATCATATAACTCATCATAAGTAAGGTCACTTACCTCATCACGTTTATCATCTAACTCATCTCCAATTGCCATAAGTGCTAAATTTGACACTTCATGAGATTTCTCTTCATCACTTAATTCTTCTTCACTATCATTCCAAGTAGCTACCATGGCTTTCTTTTTTAGCTTGCTGAGAAGTGGGCACTTCGATCTTATATGGCCAAGCTTCTTGTATTCATAACATATAATTACCTCATTCTTCACTGTTTGGTTTTTGAGATTTCTGAATTTTCTTTGCTCAATAGGTTTCTTAAAAAAATTTCTAAATTTTCTTGCCAGAATAGCTATCCCTTCATCATCCAACTCGCTATTCTCATCACTATCATGTTTTAAGGCTTTAAGAGCGATGCTGTTCTTTTTCTCTTCATTTTCTCTTTCAGCTGTCAAATCTTCCTCTTAAGAAATAAGAGAACCAATTAGATCATCAATAGACAATGTATTTAAATCTTTAGTTTCCTCAATGGCAGTCCTCTTAAGCCTCCATTTCTTTGATAGTGATCTAATGATTTTCTTAACTTTCTCGCTATTAGAAAAGGTCTTCCCTAGGGCTCCTAGAGTGTTCACTATATCCGTGAATCCATTATACATAAAGTAAACACGTTCATTTTGTTCCATTTAAAATAATTTATATTGTCGAGTGTATATTCTAATTTTGGACTCTTTCACTTGATTAGTACCATCATAAACAACTACAAGTTTGTGCTAAATTTCATAGGCACTTTCACAACTAGAGACCCTATGAAATTTTTTCTTATCAAGAGCACAAAATAATACATCCATAGCTTTGCAAATTAAAAAAACTTTTCTTTTTTCTAATTTATTTCATTCCTATGAAGGTTTTAGAATGTCATCTGTTAATTCATTTTTAGTCATTGGCATAAATGGTCTATCACAAATAACTTCTCAAATTTCATAATCTAAAGCTTGTAAATAAATTCTCATTCTAGTTTTTTAATATGGGTAGTCATTACTGTTAAAGAACGGTGGTAGAGTTATGAATTGTCCTTCTCTAAATATGGATTCATTTTGGGTTGCCATAGATTTTTTACTTTATATGGTTAAGTCCTAATAAGAGAACCTTACTCTGATACCAATTGAAATTCTAGTTGTGCGACCCAAGAGAGGGATAAATTAGGTTTTTAAAAATTAATCTAAGCAAATTACACAATAATTAACTCTAATACCTTAATGAAACTAAGAACAATAAGTTTAATAATGCTAAAACATAAAAGAGTAGGAAAAAAAAAACAAACACAGATATTTTTATATGGTTCGGCAAACCTCGCCTACATTCATGCCTCCAAGCTAACCAAGCTTGAAGATTTCACTATCCAAGCCTCTCACGGCTTCAATTCCATTGCAATTGACTTCAAAGTGTCAATGAACCCTTACAATCTAAGGATTATTTCCCAATCCCTTCACCCAAGTGTTTCCGACACTTATACAACTACAAGTTCGACAAGAGATTAAAAAATTACAACAAGAAAACTCTCTTCAAGAGTGGATGAACAAATGCGGCACTATAATGATTTAATCTCTATTGATTTGCAAATCGAAACCTCAGTCAATAATGTAAAAACTTATTTTTGGTTGTGCAAAAGTTTAGAAATGAGTGTGATTTGGGTTTATAAAATTTAGATTCGAAAAATAGCCGTTCTAGATAAATTCCAGCGCCGAAGTGGCTAACCTCTTCCCTCACGCGGTTAGCCACTTGCTACAATAAAGTTACCATTAAATTTGAAAGTGCTACAGTAAAACTGTTCATGAAATTATAATTTTACTCAAAATTTTTTATAATTATACTATGACCTAAAAACTTATAAAACTTTACAAATATATCCATTTTTGAAATTGTTTTAACTTGCTATAGTACCACTGTTCATAAAATTATAATTTTACCTAATATATTCCTATAATTATACTATAGCTCAAAATGTTAAAATATTTACGAACAAGTCTAATTTCAGAATTTTTAAAAATTATTTCTCATTCCCATAACTTTTTGAAATTATAATACGACCAAAAATATTTCTAATTTTGTAAATAAACCCAAATTTATATTTAAAACATTACTTATTAAAATAAAAAATTACAAAACTTTTTCACTTTAATCCATTTTTAGAAAATTAATTATTTTACATAAAATATTAATTTATGATCAAAACTTTAGAAAAACTAGTGAATATGTGAAATACAATATTTATCACCAAAATTAAGACACATGTTTATTATCACCAAAATTATAATATATATAGTCATTTAAGCTAACAATATTGTCTTAATTTGTTATATTAAATTAGTCTTCTTTTAGGTAACTTCTTAACTGATATCCGTTAAATGGGTGGTTACCCAATATAGGGAATTGTAACAAATAAAATCAAAACAAAATGATGCAGTAAATTCTGGGCAACATATAAATATAAATCAAAGATCTATCAAGCTTGTTTATCACTCAATGACAATAAAGTTAGTTATGATTTGTGATGAAAGATCAATAAAAATAGTTTTAGCCACCAAATACAATTCCATAAAGAAAATAAAAACAAGAATAAGATAAAGGTTTAAAGTTGGCTTGGTCTTGTGATCTTTTCTCTTTTTTTCTCTGTGAATCATCTATTGCAACCCTCAAATCTCTCTCTTCATTTTTGTTTTCTCTTTGTTTCCTTTTTATTTTTTATGAACGACAACTCTCTATTTCTTTTCATCCGTGCTCCTTTTATAAATTGGAATTAGAGAAACCATAAGCATGTGGCTGCGTATCTTCTATTTTTGAAAACATTAGATTGCAATCTCATAGTAATCACACATAAAATCTCGTTTATTGTTGCTATGGAATTACTGTAACAATAGCTACAACACCTTCACTATCCCAGGCTTGTTTTAAATTCCTCTCAACTAAGTTCTTTGATCATCACTACTAGTTTGTCACAGCAGTATTCTATCTATAAAACTTAGGCGTCTGGTTACCTAAAGTCATACACAATCAGAGCACCAACTAATTCAAAATAAGATTAATTTATTGAAAATAAACCCAAACATTGTTCGTACAAAATATAGCTAAAAATACAAAAAAATATATCATTTACTCTCGAAGTGATATATATTTTAATTCTAAAAATACCATGATAACTCTTTTAATGAAATTATCAGTCTGTATATGTCAGAATGAATAAGAGAAAAAAGTGATAAAAATCCAATATTACTCAAAGGAAACAAGATTTCATGGCGGTTTGCAATTCATAAATTTTATAGTGAAAAAAGTCAATATTAATATTTTTAAACAAAGATGGAAATATTCTCTTTAGAGTTTTGATGGAGGGATGTCCTAAATGATAATGATTATTACAAATCTCATCTTTATTTGAATTGACAAAAACTAAAAATATAGACAAGGGATTACTATAGCTATACTTGTCTTTATGTAAGTACAACCCTTTTGTCGCTCTAGCTTATCCAATCATCTTCCTTGTAATTTAGTCTTAAGAAACATAATTATCATTGAAGAATGTTACATGACATTTAAGATGTTTAGTTATTTTATAAATGGATAGTAAATTAGCAATAAGTTTAATAATATGTAACAATTTTTAAAGATGAATAAGGAAAAAAGAGCCACTATTAATTACCCTACCACAATTATTAATAAACCAGTTGCAACTTTAGATTTTTCGTTGCTAAGACATGACTAATAGGTATTGAAACATCTTGTAGAGTATGTCATGTGGCAAATTGCACTTAAATCTATGACCAAAGTGCTCGGATTATATTGGTTTAAGGCAGTAAAGGCATAAGAAGTTAGAGTGTTACCAGTTTGAGCATGAGATCATAAAAGCTCTGGGGAAGTAGCTATTGTAGTGAAAAATTGAGAAAGGTTTATATTAGCTACTAGTGCTTTTTATACAAACCATTCTAGCTTATTTAGAAGTTTCTTCATCTTTCCATTTAGCTTTTTTAATTTTAGCTCTACAATAAGTTACGTATAGGAATAAATAAAAGTTTATTTCTAATTCCAAGTCTAACAATTCAATGAATCTTTTACACAAGAGAACAAGACATCCTTATCTTACTATATTAAAAGAAATACTATCATTGTGTAAAACCACAATTTAGTTAAATTAAAATTTCATTCCTCACTTTTTTGATGTTGTTAACAATGAAAAAGTCATAGGCAAAGTTTCAAAACATCAATTAGTAAACTTTAGAACCCTCAGAACCACTGCATCTTAACTTGTGAGGACTTGGATTTTTAATGTCTAGAAATAGCCATTAATATTAATTAAGTGTCATAAATGACAATACACATTCTACATTGATATTTTGACTTAAATTACAAACTTTTGCAACTTTTAAATATTTCAATGTTCAAATAGAAAAACAAAGAGTAAAGAAAATCAAATGTTTGTAAGCTAATTATAGAGTAGCATTTTGAGTGTTTACAAATTTTTTTGAAAGAATAAGGTATTATCCGCTAACTTTCTTACCTGCATACATGCCATTAAAGTGGTAGAGTAGAAGGAAAATATTGACATATCGTAAAGACCAATTTAACACTTTAATCATAGGTTGGCAAGCTAGTCATTTTTTTAAGGACCTTTTTCAAACATTTGTTTATTTAATTAATAGAGTACCTACTTTTAGCTTAGAAAATAAATCACTCTTTCAAATACGTTACAATAAAATACCTTATCATTCCTTTTTAAAAGTATTTGGATGTGTTGTATATCATTATCTTTGAGTTTATAAAAAATATAAACAAGATTTTTTATGACATAAGTTCATATTTTTAGGCTATAGTATAATTATAAAAGGTATATAAGTGTCTTCATAAGTCATCAAAAGTGTATACGATAAGACATGCCATCTTTAATGAATTTGATTTTCTTTTTAAAAGTGATCCAGCCCTCAAAGTCTCAAAGAATTATTCAAACCATGGTTTTGTTGCACCCTCTCATTTTCCTGTAATTATAGGTATTGAAAGTCTTTTAGCTCATAACTCACTTCGTTGATCAAATAATAGACTTTCCACTAGAATTTGTTCACAAGACAAGAGTTATAGACAAGTATCAAGTCAAGGTAAGGAAACTAATTTTGAACTAAACACTAAATGCCTAACTAAAGAAACTAACCTTGAATCAAATAATAAAGTCCAAGAAACTAAGAACACAATACAATCTTTAGCTAACACTAAACCCATTAGTCAAGAAGCTAACAACATAAACCCTCAACAACTTAGATCATCTCCTCAAGTACAATAGCAAACATATAAGCAATCCATTTATTTAATGATCACTTGTGTCAAGGTTGGTATCATTAAACCCAAACCTAAGCTTTACTTAACAACTTTAAATACCAAAAATAGTGTACCTGCTAGCCTTAGTGAAGCTTTGCAAGATCAAAATTGATATACTGCTATGACAAAAGAAATAGATGCATTTGCTAGAAATAACATTAAACCCAAAATATTAAGCTAAATGGATTTTTCAAATAAAATAAAATTCAACCATTTGGGTTTTCAAATATTTCATCAAAAATAGATTTCAATGAGAATTCTATTCCTTTTGTTAAAACTACAAGAATTCATCTAATATTAAGTATTGTTGTAATGAACAATTAGGGTGTAATACAACTTTATATAAATAATGCCTTTTTAATAGAAGATGTTTACACGAAGCAAAACCAAATTATGTGTGTAAATTGAGAAAAACACTGCATAAGCTTAAGCAAACTCCTAACACTTTGTTTTAAAAATTGAAGAAAGCATTGGTTAATTAGGGTTTCACAAATTCTAAATTAGACACATCACTGTATTTTTTTTCCAGTAAGGACAAATATAACATCTATCCTTAATTATGTGGAAGATATTTTAATAATAGGAAGTAAAGAAAGTCTAATGAAACAAGTCATTAAACAACTTAACTATCAATTTGCTTTGAAAGTGCTCACTAAACTAAGCTATTTTCTTGGCCTTGAGTTCATTTTATAGAGAATAGTGTACATCTTAGTCAACATAAATATATTTTTTATTTTTGAAGTGCATAAATACTGACAATTATAAGGAAATATCTCCTTCTAGGTAATCCAAAAGGAGGGAAATTGGATTTTTAAAACTTAAGCAATTAAAACCATACAAAAATTTAAACGAATGTCTTAATGAAATTAATAACAATAAATTTAACAATACACAATATTAAAAGAATAAGGAAACAAAGAACAAACACATGAGATTTTACATCGTTCAATAAAACATGTCTATGTCCCTGCCTTTAAGTAAATCAAACTAAAGGATTTCATTATTCAAACCTTCCAAGACTTCAAAAATTTTACAATTGATCTCTAAGGTAACAATAAACCTTTAAGACAAGAGATTATCTAAAATCTCTTAACCCAAATATTTCTTACATTTTACAATCATTCAAATTTTGATAATCAAATGAAGATTACAAAGAATTCACTCTTATAATGTACATATAAAAATGGTATTTCAACAATAAATCAATGTATGAAGATTTACAAAATGGAAGCTTAAGATATGTTGTATGAACTGATTTTTATTTGAAAAATCTTTTTTATTTGATTTTGATTTGAGTTAATATAATTTAAACAAGTAAATTAATTGTTATTGACTTCTAGAAACTTGCCGAATCACCACTTGAATTAAGTGGCTAGCCGTTAGGCTTACGAGGCAAGTTACCATTATACTTTTAAATTTGAAAATTTGTTCAAGTGGTTACCCTTCACTCTCAACTGGCTAGCCACTAGCTTCTATCTTCCTAGGCAGTTAGCCACTATATTTTGGCCGACTAATCGCTATAGTTTGAATATTTGTATTTTGGCCTAAAAGTTTTTTGAAAATTATATTATAGTGAAAAATTTTTAAACTTTTTACAAATAAGACTATTTTCAGAATTTAAAACAATATTTATTGATATCAATAAGTTCAAAACTCATTCATGTCAGTCCATATTTTGAAAAATAAATGATTTTATAAAATTACTTATCTTATAACTATAAGTCCTTTAGGTTATTAAAAGAAATGATAATTTATTAAATAAAATCTTAAACTTTTCAAATACTAAATTGCATACATTAAATCATACTAATTTTACAAGAATTATAGTAATGAAGATCACTCTAAGCTAATACTTATTTTTTGTCATGTTGTTATCTATTGAATGTCTTAAGCTTGACTTCACTTGAATAAATCTTACTCTTCAAGAACTAGTGAAATTGTAAAACATAATGATACAAGTTTGTTATCATCAAAATTACAGTTCCTATAGTCATTTAGGCTAATAAACACTGTATTAAAAATTTTCTACTACAAGTGGTAAGTAATTTTCAGATCTTACACTATATCGCAGTATAGTTGGGGATTTATCGTATGTAACTATTACTCAGCCTTATATTTCTTATTTCGTTCATTATTTAAATCAGTACATGTAAAATCCTTTTTAGTCGCATTGGCTTAAGTGTAAACGAATCTTTAGATATTTATAAAAAAATGGTTGATTATGGTATTGTTATACTATGAAATGAAGAATAACACTAACAGGCTATATAGATGTAGATTGGCTAAATAATATTACTGACAAAAAATCTAGAGGAGGTTACTATATTTATCTTAGCAACTGTTAGCCTAATAGGTTATAAATATTATGATTTTTATGATAACAAACATATGTATTAAAGCGTTTTATTTTGTATTTCACAAGTTCATTAGTTTTGAAGGATAATAAATCAAGTGGAATCGAGTGAAATCAAGTTCAAGACACTCAACGAGCAACGGCGGCTCAACGGATAATTTATTGCGACATTTTCTTGTAAAGCTGGTATGATTTAATTTATGCTTGGATTAGCATTTGTGAAGCTCAATTTTATGTTAACAAAATAATTATTTTTCAAGTTAAATACTTTTATGTTTATGAGATAAAATATTTTGTGGATTAAAGTAATTTGGATAAAAATAAAAATGTTTTAAACTTCAGAGTTGGACTTATTTGCTAAATTCTAAAACCTTTGGGCTTTATTGTAACTTATAATAGATTGTGGGCTTAAGTGAAAAGTTTTGAAAACTTTAAAGATTATGGTGATTTAGCTAAAACTCAAAAAGAACTTATTTGAAAAGATTTTCTTTAGTTTGGGCCACACTATAATTTCAGAATGTTTTTAGGAATTAAATAATAATTAAAATTCTGAGATTGGGTATTTTTGAAAAGTTTTATAACGTTTTGGGCCATACCATAATTTGAATAAGTTTTGAGGTAAAACTGTAATTTTATGAACAGTATTACTGTAGCAAAATTCAAAATTAACGGTAACTTCACTTATTCTGACGGGAAAGTTTTAAATTAATGGCTAGCCAGCCACTGAAAGACCTGGAATTTGATAATAACGGCTAGTTTTCGAGCTTTAACTATAAAAACTCAACTCCAACTTCATTTCAAAAGTTTCTGGCAAGTAAAAACAAGTTTGTAAAACATATATTGAGCGTCCATATTGTAAATCACAATAGATTAAATCATTCTTGAGCCATTATTTGTGAATCTACTCTTATAGAGAGTGTCTTACTGTAATTTCTATTTTGTATTGTATTAAGAGTGTTCAAGTGAGGGAAACACTTAGGGTAAAGAGATTAGGGTGATAATCTCTTGATTGTAAAGGTCCATTGACACCTTGGAAGTCAATTGTAAACATTTGAAGCCTTAGGAGGCTTGGATAGTGAAATCCTCGAGCTCGGTTGGCTTGGAGGCGTGGACGTAGGCGGGGATTGCCGAACCACGTAAAAATTACTGTGTTTGCATTCTCTTCCCTTACTCATTTATTTTGCAAGTATTGCCTAATTTATTATATTTGATTTAATTCCTATAAAACTTAATTTTTGTTTGCATTAAGGTATTAGATTGAATTATTTGTAAAATAAATTTTAATTACCCAATTCACCCCCCCTCTTGGGTTACTTATTTGTATTTCAATTGGTATCAGAGCTTGGTTCTCTTATTAGGACTTAACCGTCTAGAGTAAAGGATTCATGGCAACCCAAAGTGATTCAACCTTTAGGGAAGGACAGTCCACAACTAGATCACCATTTTTTGACGGAAATGACTATCCATATTGGAAAACTAGGATGAGAATTTATTTACAAGCCGTAGATTATGAAATTTGGGAAGTTGTATGTGATAGTCCATTTATTCCTTTGACTAAAAATGAAGTCGGGGAAGATATTCCAAAACCTTCACGGGAATGGAATGAATTGGAAAAGAGAAAAGCTTCTCTAAATTCCAAAGCCATGAATGCGTTATTTTGTGCACTAGATAAGAAAGAATTTCATAGAGTGTCAAGTTGTGAAAGTGCTTATGAAATTTGGCACAAACTTGAAGTTGTTTATGAAGGCACGAATCAAGTGAAAGAGTCTAAAATTAGTAGATATACTCGACAATATGAATTGTTTCAAATGGAACAAAACGAAAGTGTGTATTTTATGTATCCTAGATTTACAGACATAGTGAATACTCTAGGAGCCCTAGGAAAGACTTTTTCAAATAGCGAGAAAGTTAAGAAAATCATTAGATCACTTCCTAAAGATTGGAGACCAAAAAGGACTGTCATTGAGGAAGCTAAAGATTTAAATGTCTTACCTATTGATGATCTAATTGGTTCTCTTATTTCTTATGAGGAAGATTTCGCAGCTGAAAGAGGCAATGAAGAGAAAAAGAAAAATATTGCTCTTAAAGTCATAAAATTTAAAAGTGATGGAGAAAGTGAGCCGGATGATGAGGAATTAGCTATGCTTGCTAGAAGGTTCAGAAAATTTTTTAAGAAAACTGGTGAGCGAAGAAAATTTAAAGATTTCAAGAATCAAAAGGAGAAAAAAGAAGCAATTAAATGTTACGAGTGCAAGAAGCCTGGCCACATAAGATCAGAATGCCCTCTTCTCAACAAGTTCAAGAAGAAAGCAATGGTGGCCACGTGGGATGATACTGATGAAGAAACAAGTGATGATGAAGAGCATCAAGAAATGACAAATCTAGCTCTTATGGCAATTGGAGATTAATCGAATGATGAACTAGATGAGGTAAATGATCTTCCTACCTATGATAAATTACATGATGCTTTTAAAGAATTACATGATGAGTTAATAAAGATAGGTAAAAAGAATGTAGGCCTTAAAAAGAAATTGATAGATTTCAAAAATGAAAATGAATCATTGAATGCAAAGATTACATATTCTGAACTAGAAAATAAAATGTTGCATGATAAAGTCACATCTTCAAATGAGAAACTTAATACCTCATATGAGCATGAAAAATTACATGTTGAGAAATTGATAAAGGAGAATGAAGTTCTCAAGAAGAAGAATAATGAGTTAAATAAAATTGTGATAAAATTCACAAATGGCCAAAAGATGTTGGATAATTTACTTAACTCTCAAAAATGTGTTTTTGATAAAGGAGGACTTGGGTATAAGCCTAACTTGAAGCAAAAGTATTACAAGAATTATTTTGTTAAAGCTACATCCACAAGTGATCATAAAATTACTTGTCATTATTGCAATAGAAATGGTCACATGAAAAATAGATTTCCTGTGAAAAGAAATACTTATTATGGTATAAAATATGTTTAGGTTCCAAAAGGAACCATTGCTGACATTCAAGGACCCAAAAAGATTTGGGTACCTAAGACTTAAAATTTCCTCTGCGGGGCTTAAAGAAGAAGAAGAATAAATGGTACTTGGACAGTGGGTGTTTAAGACACATGACAGAAAATTATGCTTGGTTTTTAAGTTTTGCTAAGATCGAAAATGGTGGAGATGTATCTTTTGGAGATAATTCAAAAGGAAAGATCATTGGTATTAGCAATGTCGGTAATGTATCTTTTACTCTTATTGAAAATGTGTGCTTGGTTAAAAACTTAAAACATAATTTACTTAGTATTAGTCAATTATGTGATAAGGGTTATAAAGTAGTCTTTGATAAATCTAGCTGCGTTATTGAAAATGCATGTGATGGAAAAGTTTTGTTTGTAGGAAATAGATGTATTAATGTCTATACCATTAATATAGATTGTGCATCTACCATTACTAAAAGTTTCTTGGCATTGCATGATGATGGATGGTTATGGCATAGAAGACTAGGTCATGCAAACATGGATTTAATCTCAAAAATTTTGAAAAATGATTTGGTTAAAGGACTTCCAAAAATTAGTTTTCAAAAGGATAAAATTTGTAAAGCCTATCAATTTGGAAAACAAATTAAAACTTCTTTTAAAAACAAGAATCATGTCTCTACTTCAAAACCACTTCAATTGCTTCACATGGATTTATTTGGACCCTTTAGACATGCTAGCTTAAGTGGAAAATATTATGCATTTGTAATTGTAGATGATTATTCTAGATACACTTGGGTACTATTCCTGGCTAATAAAGATGATGCATTTGAAGCTTTTAAATCTGTAAAAAGGTTCAAAATGAAAAAGGATACTCTATTACTTGCATTAGAAGTGATCATGGTAGAGAATTTGAGAATCATGCATTTGAAAATTTCTGCAATGATTTAGGCATTGAGCATCAATTTTCATCACCTAGAACTCCACAACAAAATGGAGTCGTTGAGAGGAAGAATAGATTTATTCAAGAAATGGCTAAGACCATGTTAAATGAAAATGCTCTACCTAAATATTTTTGGGCCGAAGCCGTCAACACCGCTTGTTATGTTTTAAATCGGGTGTTGATTAGATCTTATCTTAATAAAACTCTCTATGAGCTTTGGAAAGATAGAAAACCCAACATTGGTTATTTCAAAGTTTTTAAATGTAAATGTTTTATTTTGAACACAAAAGATAATCTTGGAAAATTTGATCCAAAATCTAATGTTGGTATCTTTCTTGGGTATTCAAACTCAAGCAAAGCTTATAGAGTGTATAATAAAAGAACTTTGGTTGTAGAAGAGTCTATGCATGTTACTTTTGATGAGTCTAATGCCTCCTCTATGGAGAAAGTCGCTGTTAGTGATGATGCAGATGAAAATATACAAGAAGATTGATCAAAGAACAACCAAAAGAATGCAGAAAATCAAGTGGAGCAACTTGAAGAAACAAGCGTAGAACAAAATCAAGGTACTTCTCAAGCACTCCCCAAGGAGTGGAGGTATGTTTCTTCTCACCCAAAAGATGCCATTTTAAGAGATCCATCTAGAGGTGTTACAACTAGATCATCACTTAGGAATACATGTGAGCATGCTGTATTTATTTCTCAAATTGAACCAAAATCCTTTGTGGATGCGGAAAATGATGAATCTTGGATTATGGCAATACAAGATGAGTTAAACCAATTTAAGAGAAATAAAGTATGGGAATTAGTTCCCAAACCAGAACACCAATCCATTATAGGAACTAAATGGGTATTTAGAAATAAGATGGATGAATCCGGTGTGGTTGTAAGGAATAAAGTTAGATTAGTGGCTCAAGGATACAACCAAGAAGAAGGAATTGATTTTGATGAGACATTTGCACCAGTAGCTAGATTAGAATCCATTAGAATGTTGCTAGCATATGCATGTTATAAAGATTTCATTTTATTTCAAATGGATGTCAAAAGTGTCTTTCTAAATGGATATATCATGGAGGAAGTTTATGTGAAATAACCCCCTAGTTTTGAAAATGAAAAATTTTCAGATCATGTTTATAAGTTGTCAAAAGCATTGTATGGATTAAAACAAGCACCTAGAGCATGGTATGATAGGTTTAAAAATTTCTTGCTTGATAATGATTTTTCAATGGGAAAAACCGATACTACACTTTTTGTTAAGCATAAGAACCAAGACATAATTGTTGTTCAAATTTATGTTGATGATATTATTTTTTGTTCTACTAATGAGTCATTGTGCAAAGAGTTTTCATCTTGTATGAGTAAGGAGGTTGAAATGAGCATGATGGGAGAATTAAAGTATTTCCTTGGACTTTCAAATCAAACAAAACAATGAGGGAATTTTCATCAATCAAGCTAAATATGTCAAAGATCTACTCAAGAGGTTTGGAATTGAAGAATCAAACACTAAAAGCACTCCAATGAGTACAACAATGAAGCTTGACAAGGATGAAAAAGGTAAAGAAGTTGATATTAAAAAGTATCGAGGTATGATCAGCTCTTTACTTTACTTAACCGCAAGTAGACCTGATATCATGTTTAGTGTATGTTTGTGTGCAAGATTTCAATCATGTCCCAAGGAATCTCATTTGCTTGCTGTTAAAAGAATTTTTCGTTATTTAAGTGGAACCATAGATCTTGGCCTTTGGTATCCTAGAAGAACTCATATAGATTTAACTTGTTACTCGGATGCCGATTTTGCTAGTTATAAGGTGGATAGGAAAAGTACTAGTGGAACTTGCCATTTTCTAGGTTATTCTCTTATTTCATGGTTTAGTAAGAAACAAAACTCGGTTGCACTCTCAACCACTAAGGCGGAATATATTGCCGCAGGTAGTTGTTGTGCACAAACCCTTTGGATGAAACAAACACTTAGAGACTATGGCATTAAACTTGAACAAATTCTTATCAAGTGTGATAATACTAGTGCCATTAATCTTTCAAAGAATTCCATTCAGCACTCTAGAACCAAGCATATAGAGATTAGACATCATTTTTTAAAAGATCATGTACAAAAGGGTGATATTGCTTTAGAATTTATCTCTACGGAAAATCAACTTGCTGATATTTTTACAAAACCTCTTTGCGAAGAACAATTTTTAAAAATTCGACATGAACTTGGGATGATGAGATTTTCACATTAACATCTCTAATTATGTTATTGGATCTATTAAAATTATTTGCTTAATGTTTGTTAATGTTTTTGAAAGAGTTTGAGCATGATAGATAAGTAAGGTGTTATGAAATATTCATTTCAAATGCTTGTGTGCTTTATGATACATGCTTGATAGATGAATTATTTGCTTGATTTAATCATGTTTTTAATGTTTAAGATCATGATTTATGCATTAAAATGGTTCTTGAGAGGTTTCAGAATCAAGAAATGATGACGAGATTGATAAAAAATGGCCGAAAATTGAAATTGGTACAGTTGGGCAGCAACCAGGCGGCTAGCCACTTGGACTTGCTCCCAAACTCGAGAGCAAGCGGCTAGCCGCTTGGTCACGGGTTTTACTCTCTTCCTCTCCATCTTTTTGGCTTTCTTCATCACTTACCTCTCTCTCTCTCAAAACCGTGACTCCTTCTCCATTTTCTTTCAAAAATTCTTCATTTCTCAACCATTTTCATGTCAAAATCATTGATTCAATCCATTACCCATCCATTTAACTTCCATTAAACATCTTCCAATCATCATTTCAACTCCCTCTTCTCTTGTTCATCACTTTCTCTCTCTCCTACGTGAATAGTGCTTCACCATCTCTCTCTCAAATTTCTTCCATTCTCACTCATTTTCTTGCTAAAATTAATCATCTAAACCATTACCCATCCACTACTCCTTCATTTTTCATCATTCAAACACCATTTTATCACATCTCCATAAAAATTAAAAATCCAAAAACCTAGCTTTGGCCGTTTTTCTCTCTAGATTTTCAAGCTTTCTCTAGCCCATTTTTAATCAATTCCACATTATATCTAAACCTCATTCATCTCTAGGATTACATTTCTTGGCTCAAACTTATCCATTTTACTCAAATCCGAAATTGTTCTTTAAGCTTGTTCAACAATGGTGGGTGGAGAAAAAGCCAAGAGCAAACAAATGGCCAAGAGATGCAAGGAAGATTATGAGGATAATACGGAGTTTTTGTCAACTCATTTTCGACATCTCCCGCTTCGAAAACGGTTTATCGATAATTTCATGCCGAGGTCGGTTATTCCTCCTTACTTTGTTAATCTTAAGAATTTGGCAAATTTGAAAATTTGTGGTAAATCTCTTGATAAACTTCTTATTTCCATGAGTTGGAAAAATGTCTTAGTTATTCAAGAAGCATATTATGAGAATTTAGTTAAGGTTTTTTATTCAAATATGGATATAGAAGTTTCGGATAAAATTGTTACTAGTGTTGGAGGAGTTCGTATTGAATTTGATATTGCGGAGTTAAATCATATTCTTGGGACTCCAAATGAGGGATTAGAAATTTATAGTGCTAGAGCTAGAATAGATCATCCATGGTTTTCTCTTGAAAATGTTGTTCGAAAAATTTGTCGCCGACGTGATTTGTCCGATGAATTTTGTCGATCATCATTGAAATCTCAAGCTTTGCCTCTTCAAATTAGAATCCTACATTATGTTCTTCATCATGTGATTACTCCTAAATATGGTCATGGGGATGAAGTTAACCGATTGGATGTGGCTTTATTGGATTATATTTTGGAGGGTAGAAAACTCAATATTGGGTACATTATACTCAATCATATGCTTAGCACATCTTGTATGGCTAAAAGGTCCCTCCCTTATGGTAGTATCATTACCTGCATCCTTAAACATTTTCGAGTACCCATTACCGAACCAACTTTTTTAAACTTAAGAGAACTAGGAGATGATGTCATTGCCAACTTAGCATTTATTTGAGATACTCCACCAAAGTTTCTGAACTTGCTCCTACAGATCATCGTTTCTTTAACGATATTCTTCCACCAGAGCAACTTCCTGATCTTAGTGTCCCACAGTGCTCTCATTATCCATCTTCTGCGGGTTCTTCCAAAACTCCTTCAGCTGCCCATAAGGATCAGATGCAGCAGATGTTGGCTAAAATGGATTCTCTCTCGACACAGCAAAGCCGACTTCAATCTCAATTTGAAGCTTTTTCAGCTTAGTCCACTTTAGAGCAGCAGCGCCTCTTTGAGCAGCAGCAACAATTATTTGACCAACACCAGCGACTCTTTGATCAACAGCAGCAAATTCTTGATGGTCAGCAGTAATTTTTTGCAGCTCTTAGGTTTCCACCACCATCATCTTCATCACATCCACCATCTCCATAGCTATTTTATTCTCTGTCACTCTGTACCACACATTTTTATGCATTTACATTTTCTTTATGGATTGCGGATGATCATTATGAGCTCTTTAGATGTTCTGTATTTGGATGATTTGTTTTTGGATGTTCTGTATGTGGATGTTTTGTATTTGGATGCTATATTATGACTTCTTGATATATTGTTAGAATTTCATGTCTATTGCCTGTATTTGGTTGATTATTATTGCCCTAGTTTAAATTTTGATGATGAAGGGGGAGAAGTCATGTATTTCGGAGACAGGTATTATATTTTCTTTTTATGCACTTGTGCAATTTTTTTTTGAAATATTAAGGGGGAGCTTACAAATTGTTATAGATCACATTTTTAGGGGGAGTTTATTTTAAATTTGATTATATACGCCATGTATTAAAGGGGAGCATATATGTCAAAATACATGAGATGTTTGTCATCATCAAAAAGGGGGAGATTGTTAGCCTAATAGGTTATAAATATTATGATTTTGATGATAACAAATATATGCATTAAAGCGTTTTATTTTGTATTTCACAAGTTCATTAGTTTTGAAGGATAATAAATCAAGTAGAATAAAGTAAAATCAAGTTCAAGACACTCAACGGGCAACGGTGGCTAAACGGATAATTTATTGCGACATTTTCTTGTAAAGCCGGTATGATTTAATTTATACTTGGATTAGCATTTGTGAAGCTCAATTTTATGTTAATAAAATAATTATTTTTCAAGTTAAATACTTTTATGTTTATGAGATAAAATATTTTGTGAATTAAAGTAATTTGGATAAAAATAAAAATATTTTAAATTTCAGAGTTGGACTTATTTGCTAAATTCTAAAACATTTAGGCTTTATTGTAACTTATAATAGATTGTGGGTTTAAATGAAAAATTTTGAAAACTTTAAAGATTATGGTGATTTAGCTAAAACTCAAAAAGAACTTATTTGAAAAGATTTTCTTTAGTTTGGGCCACACTATAATTTCATAATGTTTTTAGGAATTAAATAATAATTAAAATTCTGAGATTGGGTATTTTTGAAAAGTTTTATAACGTTTTGGGCCATAGCATAATTTGAATAAGTTTTGAGGTAAAACTATAATTTTATGAACAGATTCATCAGAAGAAAATTCAAAATTAACGTAAATTCATTTTTATTACGAGCGAGGCCGGTTAAATTAAGCGGTAATTTGCTGAAAGACCTGGAATTTGACAATAACGGCTAGTTTTCGAGCTTTAACTATAAAAACTCAACTCTAACTTCATTTCAAAGTTTCTGACAAGTAAAAATAAGTTTGTGAAACATATATTGAGCCTCTATATTGCAAATCACAATAGATTAAATCATTCTTGAGCCATTATTTGTGAATCTACTCTTATAGAGAGTGTCTTGCTGTAATTTCTATTTTGTATTGTATTAAGAGTGTTCAAGTGAGGAAAACACTTAAGGTAAAGAGATTAGGGTGATAATCTCTTAATTGTAAAGGTCCATTGACACATTGGAAGTCAATTGTAAACATTTGAAACCTTAAGAGGTTTGGATAGTGAAATCCTCGAGCTCGGTTGGCTTGGAGGCGTGGATGTAGGTGGGGATTGCTGAACCACGTAAAAATTGCTGTGTTTGCATTCTCTTCCCTTACTCATTTATTTTGCAAGCATTGCCTAATTTATTATATTTGATTTAATTCCTATAAAACTTAATTTTTGTTTGCATTAAGACATTAGATTGAATTATTTGTAAAATAAATTTTAATTACCCAATTCACCCCCCTCTTGGGTTGCTTATTTGTATTTCAGCAACAATTTAATCTCATGGAGTTTGGAGAAACAAAATGCATTAGCAAGGTTTTTAACTGAATCTTAAGTATCGAGCACTTGTAAATACTAAGCATAAATTTTATGGCTTCAATATATGCTTAAAGAGTTGTAAGTTCCGCTAGTTGATATTCTAATTATTTGACACGATAACACTGGAACTGCTTCACTTATTACCAGTCTTGTTTCATCATTCAATAACAAAACATATCAAGATTGATGTTCACTTTGTGAGAGATGTATATAAAGAGTAGAGTGGAAGTGAGATATATATTTCCTTACTAAATATTAGCCTACAAACATATTCACAAAGGCTGTTCCTTTAATAGGTTTCATGGATAGCGAGATAAGCTATATATCCTAGAACATTACTCTTGAAAGGGTGTGATAAAAATATTGTAAAAAAACTACAAAACTTAGAGTAACACGGATTCACAAATGTTAGACGACCTAGAAATGTGGCATTTGTTAGTATTCTACAAATCTAAAGAGGACATCTTTATCACTTAACTTATCAATTATTCAAGTCCTTTTACTTTTGCAATTATAAGACCAATGTAAAGATAACTATTTTGCCGGCCTTGATCTTATTCTTAGCTTATCCTGATTTCATGTAAGCACTATAAATGTAATGCTTATGAATCTAATAAATGTAGTATAAATCTCTTATCGTATAAATTTATCTATTTGATAGTAATTTATTTTTTCATTTTTTTCATTTTCATAGCAACCTTAAAAAATAAGTAGGTTTTTTTTTTGAAAGTGTATGCTTAATACACTACCAGGAGTGAAGTTACTTGTGTGAATTTATAAAAATACCATTGTGTAAAATTTACAAAATTGTCAATGTTATTGGTTTATACTGTTATTTACAACTTTGCTATTTTATTATTTTACAACTCTACCATTCATATAAGGCAACTGCTACGCTAGAGCAACTCTAATATAAAGTAGTTTCCAAAATCATCGGATGCATATAGCTAAACCCGAAACAATTGTAATAGTGTATATTCAATGATTCTGGAAGCTATTCTATGTTGGAGCATCTTCAATATAACTGAACCCTTCATACAAATAAATAAATAAAAGAGAGCATCTAATTCATCATTTGAGAACATGCTCTCTTTGTTTCTTAGCTTTTTATGCTAGCGTACTTTGCTTCTTCAATTATTTATCCTCTTTTTGTAAGGATAGATAACAAATTTATTTTTTATTTAATCATTTAAATTTTATATTCTTTAATTAGTTCTTTTTTTAATTTCACTATGTAAGATTAGATTATTATTAGATCAAATCATTAAATTTTATCAATTAAATTTTAAACTGATTAGTGGTAGCTCATAGATTAGAGATAATTATTTTCGTAAAAGAGAAGAAGAAATGTAAGAGCTTAACCAAATTGCCTGCTTTATAGGTTTTCCCTATTTATATGCATAATGCATTGCTGTTACTAGCTCACAACTTTTGCACTTAAAAACATTCTTTGAAATAAAAGAAATTTATATAAGAAAAGCTACGATTAAATTAAGTAATTTTCTATGTAATGCTCTTGTAAAATATTTCTTTACTTTTCTTTACTTCTCTACTTTTTAAGTGTTAATTAATGTTAAACAATCAATAGTCTCAAAAAATTTTTGTATTTTTTTTTAAAAAATGTGGTGGTTAGTTATTAAATTAGATTATATGTGATATTGATAATTCTAAACTAGATGAAAAACTAGCATCTAAGTTTCACAAAGGCTTGAGGTTTAAAGTAAAAATATTTATGAAATTTATTAAAATATCACTTCAAAATAAAATAGAGAATGAATTAATATCAAATTGTATGATTATTCACACTAAAAGAGAATTTGTGGATTATCAATTTAAATTCCATAATAAATTAATTAAAATTGAACTAAATTTGAAGTATTTTCTTAAGTATTAATAAAATTTTTATTAAGATTTATATTTGTAATCACAATAATAGTTGGACTTGGAAACAATTCACCCTACCCAAAAAAAAATTTGTAGCTTCGCTCCGTTACATAGCCACACACTTTCAAAATCATATTAAAAATCGTCATACTTCATTTTTTCTTTAATCGATTCTGTAACTCGTTCATTGTGTTCAATGATTATTTTTCTAATTAACAAGATACACCACCAAAAAATATTTTCTATCCAAACGTTATTGCTATAACACATTCATGCACTTTTTTTTCCCCTCCTCTTCCTGGTAAGAGGGGCGGGACCTTCAAGCTGCATTAATAATGGCGGGCACTCAACCACCACAATAAAGGCGTGAAACCTCAGCGTGAAACCTCACAGTTTTCAAAAATCGGTTACCCTTTCTCTTTTCATGAAGCTGTTCTTCAAACGCCATTGCAGCTCTCTCAGAACTCTTAAAACCCTTCAAAACCCATCAACAGAACTAGCTCAAATCCTTAACTACTGCAAATCTGGTGCACTTTGCGGTGCAATTTGCCTCCTAAACTCATCTGATTTGAGCACAGCTTTTATCAAGAAACCAGTAGTATACGCTTCTCTCTTGCAGACTTGCATCAAAGTCTTCTCATTCAATCAGGGCCTCCAAATTCACTCCCACATCATCAAATCTGGGCTTGAAAATGACCCTTTTGTGGGTAACAGCTTGCTTTCTTTGTACATTAAGTTAGGGCCTGATTTTGATGAGACCCAGAAAGTATTTAATGGTCATTTTAGGAAAGATGTCATTTCTTGGACTTCAGTGATTAGTGGATATATTAAGATAGGTAAATCAAAGAATGCACTTGAATTGTTTTGTGAAATGTTAGGGCTTGATGTTGAGCCTAATGGGTTTACTCTGTCAGCTGTGATAAAGGCTTGTTCAGAGCTTGGTTTTATTAGGCTAGGTAAATGCTTTCATGGGATGATCATAAAACGTGGTTTTATTTCGAGTCATGTGATTTCAAGTTCTTTGATTGATCTGTATGGACGGAATTATGAATCAGAAGACGGACGCCAGTTATTTGATGAATTGCCTGGTCCGGATGCTATTAGTTGGACATCGGTAATTTCAGCTTTTGCAAAGAGTGGTTCATATGCCAAGGCATTGGGATTCTTTTATTTGATGTGGAGGGAACATGGGTTGGTGCCGGATGGGTTTACTTTTGGGATAGTGTTGACTGCTTGTGGAAATTTAGGGAGGTTGAAGCAAGGTAAAGAAGTTCATGCTAAGGTTATTACATCAGGACTTTATGGAAATGTCATTGTTGAGAGTAGTCTTGTGGACATGTATGGTAAATGTGGCTTGGTCAATGAGTCTCAGCGTGTTTTCGATAGGATGCTAATAAAGAATTCTGTTTCATGGTCTGCGCTGCTGCAGGGATATTGTCAAAGTAGAGATTTTCAGTCTGTCATTAGGATTTATAGGGCAATGGGGGAGATTGACCTCTTCAGTTTTGGAACTGTGCTTCGTGCTTGTGCTGGTCTGGCAGCTCTCAGACTAGGGAAAGAGGTTCACTGCCAATATGTTAGAAGGAGTGAATGCAAAGATGTTATTATAGAATCAGCTTTAGTTGATCTTTATGCAAAATGTGGTTGTGTTGATTTTGCTCATCAAATTTTTTCACAGATGCCTGTTAGAAATTTAATAACATGGAATTCTATGATTTCTGGTTTTGCACAAAACGGAAGAGGGAAGGAAGCTCTTAGAATATTTGATGACATGACTAAGGAGGGGACTAAGCCTGATCATGTTAGTTTTATTGGAGTGCTTTCTGCTTGTAGTCATATGGGTTTGCTCAACCAAGGGCAAAAACATTTTGCTTCAATGACTAAGGAATATACGATTAAACCTAAAATTGAACATTATAATTGCATGGTTGATCTCCTTGGTCGGGCTGGGTTGCTAGAAGAAGCTGAAACTTTAATAGAAAATGCTGACTGTAGACATGATTCATCTCTTTGGGAAGTTCTTATTGGTGCTTGCACGACATGCAGAAACGCTGATGTTGCAGAACGCATTGCAAAGAGGATGATGGAACTGATACCTGACTACCACTTGAGTTATGTTCTTCTAGACAATGTGTATAGAGCGGTTGGCCGGTGGAATGATGCCTACAAGATTAGAAAGCTAATGAAATATAGTGGGGTTAAAAAGATTCCTGGCAAGAGCTGGATTGAAACAAACAGTAAACTGAATCACGATATTGATGAGTTGGATGTACAGGGAAATGCAAAATTTCATTCACAAGGTTGACAGCCAGATGATGAGAAGAGATTACAAATTGTGAGGTCGATGAAAGATGATACTGAGCAAAAAATGGACTAGATAAAGCAAAATTTTGCATTTTGTGTGATGGGGTAAAGAAACAGATTCCCGACTCAAATTATTTACATAAAATTCAATGCTAGAAATTATCTTTGATCAAACAGCTTTGTTTGCTGTGAACCACTAGTGCTTCAGATGAAGCATAGTCGCTCAAGACAGCAGACGTCCACTTCTGTAACTAGTGGAAAAAACTGCAAACCCATGTACACCATCAAGCTTTCATTGCCAAGTGCGATTGTAGAAAGTCACATCTTCTGCGTTTATGGAAGTTGAAATTTGATTATTTTATCCTCTTAGATGTTACTTGACCACAAAGAATGAGATTTTGCTGAAGTTTGTCCTATATTTCCTTCACTTAAGTAAAAGTTACAATGGAAGAACATGACATGATCCAAGCCAACTGCATGAGATTCAGTCGTCCTGTCTTGTCCATTCATTTGGAAAGTTTCTTAGATCGTTTGAGTTCAAAGCAGTAAAATTATCTTGTACCTTCATTAATAGCATGATGGTTTTGCTGTCCAAACATCGAGTTCCTTTCTTTCCTTGTATCGTAGTTAAATTGTACAGCCTGGATAAACATTTATGTCTAACAGCAAGTGAACAATGTTGCAAAAATCAAACACACCAAGTGAACAATGTTGCAAAAATCATACACCTTAATAAGCTTGGAAAGCTGTCCCTTTGGCAAATGGCAGATAATGGTAAGTCTCCCAACGGAGAAGGGAAAGCTCAGTGAGAATTTATTTCGAGAACTTCTAGAGACGAATCACACTAAACAATCAAAATTAAGTGAACAAGACAAAATTGGTATCCACTAATGATACATTGAAGCTAATACAGCAACATCGGCCAAAAATTACATTTTATATTTTCCCACCAGTTGTCTTAAAATATTAGCACATATTTTCATATAAACACTGCAGGATGCTTGGAAAACAATGCAGATCTACAGTGCAAGTGCTAATGTGCTCTAGACACTACAAGGATGACAAATATTTGTACATTCTACACATTCAGATAACTTTCTTCAGAATTTTCTTCAAATTCATGTTCTGGCAATTCAAACGCAGTTCTCATTTCTTGGCTAGCAAGATCAGCAAGATCTTGCCTGTTTGCATTCCTATAGGCATCAATGACGGCTTTGAACAAGTTTTCATTGGGTTCCATCTTCCCATATTTCAATTGGCTATGAATCCTCTTTACACCTTCAATCAAACCAGCTTTTCCATAACAACCTACAAGATTAATACAGGTAACAATGTCTGGTTCAAGGCCCTGATCCAGCATTTTCATGAAGGTATTCAAAGCCTTGTCATTTTTGCCTGATGACTTGAAAGCATATATTGCAACATTGTAGATGAAAGAATCAAGATATGCTTTTGCTTTGATCAAAGTTTCACAGGTATCAAGTGCCAAAGCATTCAAACCAACCACTGAATATACAGAGGTTATGATAGCTTCACTAGCATAGGGCTTCACTTCCTGGTAAGATGACTGTAGCTGCTTTACAGCTTCAATCGGAAAGCCTCCTTTCTTCAATACAGTAAATAATACTTTAAATGTTCCATTGTCAGGCAAAAGCTTTTGGGTTACCATCTCATGCAATAATTCACCGCAGTGACGTAACTGACCATTAGTCACAAAGCATGCCATCACCTGATTATAAGATATAACATCTCTTAATAACCCCCACAGTTTCATCTCCTCCGCAACATCAATGGCTTCATCAAGCATGCCCATGGTCTTATACAGGTACATCATAGATGCAAATGAAACCGCATCTACCTGACCCTTTTCTCTTATATCATCAAAAACAGATTCGGCTTCTGTTACAATACCAAGCTCTGCATAAAGACTGATCATTGTATTTGATGCAACAGTATCTGGACCCCCCTCCATTTCCTTCATCTTCTCATAAACTTGTTTCGCTCCTTCCAAGCACCCAATCCTACTATAAGCCTTGATCAAGGAAGTTAACACTATCTGATTAGCCCAGAGTCCACACTCTCTCATCAAGCGGAAATATTGAAGAGCTTCTTCAACCTTTCCAGTTGCTGCAAACCCATTGATTAAGGAACCATAAACAACTTCATTTGGTTCCACACCTGCTCTCCTCATTTCTTGGAACACATCAATGGCATTGGAAAGCTGGCCAAGACGGGCATAAGCTGCAATAACTGAAGAGAAGGTCAAGCATTGAGGTTTGAAGCCTGCCCCTTGCATTTCAGCTAAGAGGTCCACTGCTTGATCCATTAGGTCACCTCCAGCAAACATCTGAACAAGAGAATTATAGGTGCACTCATCTGGCCAAGTCCCAAGATTTTTCATGACCTTGAAAAGAGAAAAAGCTTTATCATAAAGCTTTGACTTGCCATAAGCTTTGATCATGACATTATACTCAACAATGTTCTTCTTCTGTGCCACAAAGTCTCTCTTGCCATAGAAAACTGTCTCAGCTTCAGCCCAAAGCCCCTTTTCAGCATAAACATCTATAATTGCAGCAAGAGTCTTTGATGATAGCCCACCATCCAATTGACACTTCTTAAAAACTATCTTGGCCTGATGAAGCAATCCCTCATTAATATACATCTTCATTACACCAGGAACAGAATGCTCATCAATATGCAGACCACATTTCTGCATTTCAATAATCACAGCCTCGGCTTCTTGAACCATATTCCTCTGACATAATATGTGAAGAATAGCTCTTTGAGTTACGCTATCAGGGAAAAGACCAACCTCTCTAATCTTCCAGTAATACTTTAGAGCAGCATTAATATTCCCCACATCAGCATAAAGGGACAAAAGAATATTATATGTCTTTGTATCAGGGGATATTCTCCTTTCTTCCATCATATAAAACAAAGCTTCAGCTTCTGAAAGATTCCCATGACTTCCACAAGTGTAGATCATAGTATTGAAGGTAATTGTGTCTACTGCAACTCCAGATTTCAACATTTCAGCAAACACATTAGCTGCATCCTTAAGACGCCCTGCCTTGCCATACAAATCAATTAATGTATTATAAGTCGATGTTAGTCTTGGCTTTTGAACTGAGTTCTCCATATCCAACAAGCCCATGTTTCTCGAAATGGGATTTCTCCCACCTGTCCGGAAAAGCTCAGTAGACAGAAAATGCTTAAAGCTGACGGCTGTAGAGCCTAAATCATCTGTAGAATCCAATTCAAGATCATCCAACTCAAGATGCCCAAGGCACCAATCCTTGTAGAATCTATCTGCCCTATCAAACTCTCCCACTTCCTTCAAAACCCTAACAACTGTGTTCATAGTAACCTCATCAGGAAAAATTCCTCTAAGTTTCATGTGCTTAATCCACAAAAGCGCTTCTTTAATGAGACCTGCTTTCCCATACACATCAACAAGCATTCCATAAGTATTATTTGTTGGTAAAACACCATTATTTGCCATTTCAATCCAGCGTAACCTTAATTCATCCCATTTTTGAGCTCTACCCAAAGCTCGAAGCACAACATTGTAGTGAATTACATTGGGTACATAATCTTTCTGTGACTTGAAAAACTCAAAAACCCTCATTACTCTCTCCCAACTTTTCTGTTCTTTAAGAACCACAGTCTGTTCTTTTGGACTCAGATTTTCACAAAATGAATTAAGGGTATTATCAATATCATCATTAGATTCAAAAGACTGTAATATTGAAGGCAGTATGCCACCATACTTCTTTCTCCTACCATTAACCAAAGAACGTTTAGTGGGCGAAATTGAAGATTTGGAATTACATTGAAGCTTAAACCCCCCAGAAACCCTGGGTCTTCTTTGGTTTGGTTTCTGGGTATGCAAATTTTTTACAATTATGTCTAGGCCTCGGTCTACGCGTTGCCTTGTAGCAAAGATTTTGGGATGGAGATTAATAGACCCCACAAAAACCCCAGCTTTGAAAGAAGAGTGAAGAGTATGAAGCTTACTTGGTGAAAAGAAGTGATGCTGGAGACTTTCATGACCCAATTCTCTGGAACTGTAACAGTGAATCATTGTTTAATGCTATGGGTTTGCGGCAACTTAGGTTTTTAAATTAACAATTAGAGGGATCCGCTTATCTTACCACAGTTGTAAGATACCACAGTTTTTTGTCCTCATCTAATATAGCCGTTGGATTTTAAATTAACAATTAGAGAGTTTAAGGTATATATTCAATTAACAAACATCCAGATTTAATAACCAAATGTTATTCAGTCATGGTTCTTCTCCTATGGAATCGTTTATCGTTGTATTTCTAAACAACACTAGATAAATTGAAGGGAAAAATAGTTTTGCGTCGAGGCAATTGCAGCGTAGATTGGGCGGAGTTAAAACTTTGCGGATCCGGCATATCTCAACAACTGAAAAAAAAAGAGAGTGGAAAGATGTGTTTTTGATGTGGTGATGAGGCGTTCAATTGCCTGCAGCAGGTAACTTCTCACAATAAAATTTTAATTTTGTCCGAAAGATTTAATACCAGCGATTAGGTTAGTAGATGGGTTATGTTTATGCACTGGATAGAGAGAATAGAACAATTGGTTGAAGGAATAATTGTTTAATTTCATTGTGCCAATAACGATTGAGGAAACGCGAGGCATGTAATTTATTAAAGAAGATGATGAAGAATGATCGTGAATTTTGGTTTCAATATATCATGAAGGTAGATATTTCTTTCTGTCCATATGGATCATTTGGTTAAATAGCTAATTCATACGATGCAACTTCAATAGTTATTATTATAAAATGCTTGATTTATTGGATGCTTGTGTGATGACGAATTGTATACTAAGGATAACGGGGTTTCGAATTTCAATTTAGTTATGACTCTAGACTGCACTTGGTATAAACATGAATTGCTTGGTGACAAATATCAATATCATGAACAGCATTCATAATATTTAGGGACTAAACCCTGTTCAAACGAAATGAATGTTAGAAAAAAAAATAGTAGAATCTATCATTGAAAATAATGAAATATCCTTCAGATGTCCATGGGCAACGAGCCACTTT
This sequence comes from Aegle marmelos, assembly GCA_030449875.1. NCBI lineage: Eukaryota > Viridiplantae > Streptophyta > Magnoliopsida > Sapindales > Rutaceae > Aegle > Aegle marmelos. Next base: position 14,001,868 of record JASUUL010000094.1, on the reverse strand, counting down.
GATGAATTATTTATATTTAGGCGTTGGCATGGTTGTATGTTTAAATAATTTTATTTGTAGATTCTTATATTGTTATGTAAATGCTGACATATAGACTGTAAATTTATTTATTAAAATTAACGACACGTTTTTGGTGTTGCAGCTACCCTGTCAATAATGAAAAAGAGAACGATTGCGATTAATAAATATGAAAGGGAAGTAATCATCATAAGAGTATGTGTTGTGTAATACTACGACCATAGTGGTACAAAAATTAATAATGACCATGGCGTAAAGGATTCCGAAGGTGCAAAATATGGATTTTATGTTAGATATTATCATCAGTTTTGACGCGTCCAGACATTGCACTGAAGAATTGCACAATAACATATCGATTGAGTATCGATTGAGGTTGTTAATTCCTAAGAAAAGTTTAATTTTTATCTAGTAACATGTTTTATTTGTTTTATATTTATACTAATATTTAAATCTGTTTTAGTTACTTTAATATGAAATGAATTTGTGAACAATTGTCGTAGGAGCGACGAAAATTCAAAAGCATTGTCCACAGACTAAAAGGTTGCCTGCCGTGACTATTTGTGATCGAAAGCGTGGTGCCTTTGTTAAACGAGAGTTGCCATTTTTTAAGATGTGTCCTCAAAGAGGACGTTATCGGGTTGGACTGTTTCTTATGCCAAGGTCTTTTGGTATCGAAGAAGAGAGTTTAATTAACTTCTGCATAGATAAAACTCTTAATAAAGGGTAAGATAATTTTTATATTGTTCAAGTAATACAGTGAATTCTCACTTGTGGATGTATTGAAATAAACTTGATAAATGATAGTATTTCTATTGTAGGGAGATGCTTTTCCAAACAAACTTCAATGACATTATTAGGAATGATATCATGTCTCTGTCTCCTAGAAGTATAATTAAGATGACATCACTGTCTCACTTTGGGAAATTTATTAGTTTGCCTCCTAACCATGAAAATCCTATAAAATATGAAGGCCTTGTAAAATGTTCCAAACAGATGTGATAAACCAAACACCCTTATCAAGACTTCATAACATCAATCTAATCTACAACCCTGAATACTAACTACTGAATTATGGAGCAGTTTTATAGTATTGTAGAAAATGTTACAGCCACTCATATAATATAAAAATATTTAACACATTATGAAATGTGCCTTCAAATCAGTAGCACCTACATGGAGATTTAGCAAAGCTTACTGACAGGGCACCATATCTGACAACTTAATATAATTGCAATTGGAGGACTTGTATAGCCAAATACAAATAAATTTCCCAAAGTGAGACAGTGACTTAATTATAATTTACTGCTTCACTCTACTTACAACAATAATTCAGCCACCAAAAGTACATGCTTCAACGAAATCCAGATCTTAATCAACATACTTGGTCCAAGGTCGCTTGAATTGGTTCATTAGAATATCAAGCCAAGGTTTCATGTTCCCTGCAAAGTGCAATAATATTAATGATTTTCAATAACTTTCATACTAATACTTAGATTATATTGTTTCCTAATACATGCTGTAATTGAGACAATTGTTTTGTTGGAAAAATAAATTATGATCAAACATAGAGGAAATGTTCTGCATTTCCTCAATGTCTTTTTCTCATGCTATGACACAAACAACAATGCTAAATAATAGGGTAGCTGCAACACCAAAATGTTCTGCATTTCCACAATATCTTGTTCTACAATCGTTCTCTTTTTCATTATTGACAGAGGTATTAACACCAAAAACGTGTGTCGTTAATTTTAATAAATAAATTTACAAATCTATATGTCAAAGATTTACATAACAATATAAGAATCTACAAATAAAATTATTTAAACATACAACCATGCCAACGCCTAAATATAAATAATTCATCAAAGTGGCTCGTTGCCCATGGACATCTGAAGGATATTTCATTATTTTCAATGATAGATTCTACTATTTTTTTTTCTAACATTCATTTCGTTTGAACAGGGTTTAGTCCCTAAATATTATGAATGCTGTTCATGATATTGATATTTGTCACCAAGCAATTCATGTTTATACCAAGTGCGAGTCTAGAGTCATAACTAAATTGAAATTCGAAACCCCGTTATCCTTAGTATACAATTCGTCATCACACAAGCATCCAATAAATCAAGCATTTTATAATAATAACTATTGAAGTTGCATCGTATGAATTAGCTATTTAACCAAATGATCCATATGGACAGAAAGAAATATCTACCTTCATGATATATTGAAACCAAAATTCACGATCATTCTTCATCATCTTCTTTAATAAATTACATGCCTCGCGTTTCCTCAATCGTTATTGGCACAATGAAATTAAACAATTATTCCTTCAACCAATTGTTCTATTCTCTCTATCCAGTGCATAAACATAACCCATCTACTAACCTAATCGCTGGTATTAAATCTTTCGGACAAAATTAAAATTTTATTGTGAGAAGTTACCTGCTGCAGGCAATTGAACGCCTCATCACCACATCAAAAACACATCTTTCCACTCTCTTTTTTTTTCAGTTGTTGAGATATGCCGGATCCGTAAAGTTTTAACTCCGCCCAATCTACGCTGCAATTGCCTGACGCAAAACTATTTTTCCCTTCAATTTATCTAGTGTTGTTTAGAAATACTTGACCCTGATACCATCGCAATTCCATAGGAGAAGATCTGGAGTTTTGGGATTTTTTCCGTGGAAAAGGTTCCAGTGATTCATGAGTTCTGAATAACATTTGGTTATTAATAAAAAAAGAAGCTGCACTGTATCTGGATGTTTGTTAATTGAATATAATTACTTGAAGCAACCGGCTGCTCTAATTACACACTACCTCTTGTCAACCGTTCGATGTACGAATTTAAAATCCAACGGCCATATTAGATGAGGACAAAAAACTGTGGTATCTTACAACTGTGGCAAGATAAGCGGATCCCAATTAGAGAGGTTTAAGGTATTCGTTGGAGAAGATTTTCAATTGTCATGGTTTGTCGTTTGTTGAGAATACAGTCGAGCGAGCAGAAACGATCCCTCACTCTGAAACACCTCTATTCCATAAATGTCCAGGTGTGATATAGGGTAACATATCTAGTGTAATAAAAACGATATAATCAGTTAATAAATTGATTTAAAAAATATTTATAAGGGATCATAACTTCTTTTTTCCCTAGAGTTCATCAGACTCTCGATTTAACTCGAACAGAAATTTTATGAAGCTCTGACTAAATTACAATATTAATGTTATGATAAATAAAAATTTTGTAAATTATATATAAAATTAATAAATAAAAGATGAAATGTGTAATTTAATTTAAAATTATTTTTTGTTAGAATAATTAACACAATTTTTACAGAATTTTAATAAAAATAATTTACTCATGTATTTTAATTAAGCAAAGAAAAAGAACCACTTATTGATTGAAAAAAAAAAACTTGTATTGAAAGCAAGTGGAATAAGTTGTATTTAAGTGATTTAACTATAAACTCTATCTTCATTCTAGAATGTTTATAAATTTTTTAATTTTCTATGATAGTATTTGAAAACTAAACAAGGTAATTAAGCAAAATTATTGATGTCGGTGTAGATCAAGCCAAACAAAATAAGAAGATGTTTTTATTTTACTAATCACAAATATAATAGATCAATAAAATTAGATTTAATTTTTTGTTTTATACATATTTCACTTAGGTTTAAACTTTGTCCTTTCACCCATATTTATATTTAGTGTTACTACAGAGAAAGGAAAGGATATAAAATCAGATCATTTTACAACAGTTTTGAAAACATTAAAATAATAATTTTTAAACTTTGATTTTTAGAATTAAGTTTTATCTTTAATAAAACATTACATGTATTTTATAAACTCAAAAATATCAATATATATATATATATAATTTTTTTTACAATAGTAATTTTTTTAATAATTGTTATATTAGTTTTATCTTAATTCATAAGTTTTATGCGTAGTCTACAAAATTTATATTTTATTTTACACTTAATGTTAATTTATAAGTTTTAGAAAAATTATTATTTGTACACTCTAAGTTTGCACCATTATTAAAATTACTACAAAACTTTGAGAGCATATCAACTGTCCAACCAGTATTCCATCAACTGTCGTCAACAACTCGATCGTTCACTTGCTGTTTTCAAGTGTTATCAGCTTATGCTTTAATTCAAACTCCAATTCAAGCTCCACATATGTCAGTTACAATTGTTTGATGGTTAAATATTGAATGTATTTAGTGAAAAGGAACAAAAATAAATAGGAGTAGTTGGTATGCATGCAAGTTTCTCTCGATAAAGGAACAGATAGGCAGAAGTGGCTATGATGAAGCTTTTTGAAACGCCCAAATAAAACATTGTTGTTTATTTTTTCTTTTTTTCCTAAAATGACATCGTTTTGCAAAGATGAAACAACACATCATCCGATGAAATGACACGTTGTCCAATGAATCATACAATCATTTGGTAAATGACTGACATGTCATTTTTTGAATAGCTCCTTCTATCTTAAAAGACTACATTACCCTTATGACATCAACACTTGTAAAACGATAGTTGACGGAAGGGTGGTTGGAAGATATGTTTTGTCATCTAATGGTGAATGGTTGATACACCCTCAAAGTTGTGTAATAATTTCGATAACGGTGCAAACTTAAGAAGTGCAAATGATAATTTTCCTAAGTTTTAAACTACATTTGTAAGTTTTTATTTTATTTACTAATAATTCCTTAATTTATTGCAATATTAATGCTATAATTTTAATTATACATTATAGAATTTTCCTAATTAATCTTTCGTATTCAAGCACCAATTTTATTGTTTTTCAACAAAATTTACTTTATCTACAATTAACATTTGTGATAATAAAATTTGTATTTTATTTTAGTTTACGCTTACTATTGATTTACTAGCTTTATAGTAATTTAATTATTTTATCTTTTATTTACAAGTCTTATGCTCTATTTCTAAAATCTATGTTTTATAATAATTTAAAGTTGATTTACTTGTTTTATGTTATACTTATAAATTTTTACTCTATTTACTTGTAATACATCAATTTACTATTGTTACAGTAATTTGATGTTTTATACTTCATTTATAAGTCTTAAGTTTTATTTTGTAATGAAAGTTGATTTACTAATTTTATGTTGTGTTTAAAACCTTTTGTTTTATTTAACAATAATATACCAATTTACTTTTTTTTATTAATTTACTTATTTTATTTTTTTATTTACAAGTCTTATATTCTATTTTTAAAATTTTTATTTTATTTTGAATTTAATATTGATTTACTAGTTTTGTATTATATTTGTGAGTTTTTATTTTATTTACTAACAATACATTAATTTATCAGTTCTGTTTAATTTTTTTATTTATTTTACCTTCCGTTTATAGTTCAGAAGTAGCATTTTGAAAAATATACTTTTATTTTATAGTTAATATTAATTTAAAAATTTTATGTTAAACAAATTCTATATTTTATTTACAAAATCTATGTTTAGTTATGGTATTAGTGCGGGATCATAAAATAACCCAACTAATTAGAATTCAAGAGGTTACCTATTTCTTATCAATTATTATTTGTTGCTCATTAATTAACTAATTAATTATCCACTGAATTAGGCAGATTTTAAAATATTTAAATCCAACTATTTAAAATGATCCAATTATAAATGTAGTAAAAATCACACGGCAAAAAAAAAATTATTTTAGATGCTTATATGTTAATAAATTACTGATGTAAATGACTATTCCTTAGTATCTAAGATTTGATTATCACAAGACTTTGTTTAAATGCAATTAATTTGCAAGATTTCTTTTAATATAATTTCTAAGATGGTAATATATTACAAAATAAAGTTTCTTCCTTAAAAAAAAAAAAAGAAAATTGCATTGGGTTCTGATCATTTTCTAATTAGTCTCTTATTTGAATTAAAAAGTTCTTTTAGCCCATGGTCATATTTACTAGGATTTTTCAACATGACATAAAAAGAATTATAATATCAATAGTAGGATTATTATCAGCCATTTAATTTAGATGGAAATATTACTAAGTGCTAAAAAATATATATTTATAAAGACAAGAATTGTTATTTTATATTTCAAGTTTTACTAACTTTCTTATTTTTATGTATTCAACTCTCTTGTAATTTTAATTATGTGTGCTTTATTATAATTAATTATTTAACAATAAACGAGATATTGGATGAAAAACAGACAATAAATCTAAACTCAAAACAGTTGAAAATCTTAGGATAAGTATAAATGTATAAATGTCACTATTTACATGTACAATACTGTTTATGACTGTTCATAAATATTGTACGATAACATGGCATTAACCAATGATGTGACACCGATTGATGATATGGCATCATTTGATTGGAGAAATGATGTTGCATTGATTGATCATGTGACTTGATTGATGAGGTATCATAATCTTATTGGATTAAATTGTTTATGTGTGGTTGACCGATGACATGACAATAAGTTAGTGAATTAGAAAAATATATGTACAGTACATGAATATACACGAGATAATAGCCTTGATGATGTGTTCAACCCAATTAAAATTTGTTGCGTGGCGCAATCCTATGCATCTAAATTATTTTAATCTGATTGTCATGATTTACTCTATCTATAAAAGAAAGGCTCCCTTCTAATTTGACACCTCATAGTTTATTTTTGAGCTCTATTTTCTCTAATTCCTTCTCTATTTTGTATTTTTTATGTATTTTAATAAAATTTCTATTTTATTTCTATTTCAAATATGAGTAGATAATTTTCTTTTTTAGCTTGGGTTGAAGGTAAAGTCTCAATATGTTCAATGAACTTATTTCGGTAAATTTATTTTCTCTTCCCCTTTAATTTTTATGGATGTTTTGACATTTCGTTAACAGCCAATAATAACATAGTTATTACTGTTTGACACAATAAACCCTTAGCACCATATTAATTAGAGTGTAGTTTATAAGGAGTAGATATTTCTCTCATGATTTAATTAGTACTAATAAAGAATATTCAGCCCTGGTGTGTGTATGTTAATACGGATCCAGATACCCAAGCGCCTTATTACAATAGTTGTCAGTTTAATTTATTTCTGCCATTCTAACTTTAATTTTAAAATAGAATAAATCACTTTCACCATAATTCTAACCACCCACTTAGAAAATTAATTCAACACATAATTAAAATTCATCTCCTCATCACCATTAATTTATTCTACAATAGATTCGTGCACTTACGAGTTCAATAAAATTTGCATAACAAGTTTTTGATATCGTTACTGGGAAGGTAAGTTATCTTAATTTGTTGAATTAATTTTTTTATTTTCTTATATTTTTTTCCTTATAAAAAAATAATTCAGTAATTTAATTTTTGTAACTTAAATTTATTTAAATTTCTTCAATTTTATTTTTAAATTATTTTCCTTGGTAATTATTTTTATTTTATCTTGTTAATTTATTCGTTGACTTAATTTATAGAATTAATTTTTTAAGTAATTATTTTTAATTATTTTCTTTTAAAATTATTATTAAACATTAAAAAAATTAAAATAAAATAATTAACAATAGTGGATTTACAATTCTTGTAATTTAATTACTTTTATTTTTCTCTTCTTTATATTTATGTAATTTAATTTTTACATCATTTTTCATTGTAATTTTTCATCTATCTTGTTATTTTATTTAATCTATTTCTTATATTTATTTTTTAGCACTTGAGTTTTTTTTCATAGTAAAGTGATAACAGTGTGATAAAGTTAGAATCATAATTTTTCTCTCTTCTTTTATTTTTATTAATTATTTTCTCTTTTTTGTTATATTTTTTTATTATTATTATTTTATATATGGTCGAAGGTCACAATTACCTAATCTTGAGCCTATAGACTTAGAATTAGAAAAAACACTTCGCACATATAAACACATTAGAATTAAAAAAAAAATTAAAATGGATTTATAATAACAAGAGCCACCATAGGAGAGGCCATTTAAGAACTACTTCAGTCCTTTAGCTAACTTGAACACATCATGCATACAATACCCAAACGTAGCTGCTAGGAGTTTTGAATTAAAATCCAGTGTACAAATTGTCTTCCAACATTCTATGACCTAGAAAATAAGGATCCATATAATCATCTAAATAATTTTCATATTATTTGCCAAACTTTTAAATATGAGAATTTTCAGATAACGATGTTAAACTAAGATTATTCCTATTTTCATTAAAGATAAAACTCATTCATGATTTAATACATCTCCTGCTAATGGTATTACATAATGGGAATAAATGATAACAAAATTTTAAAATAAATACTTTTTAGTTCATAAAATCAATTCTATTCGTAGAAAAATTTTAAAGTTCACTCAGAAAGAAGACAAGCAATTTTTCGAAGCATGGGAGTAATTCAACGGCTACTCTTGAAGTATCCACATCATAGGTATGAGAAATGGCACCAGTGCCAATATTTTTTAGAGAGATTACTGCCAAATGTGTAAGAATGACTAATGGCAATAAGTGGAGGAAAGCTAATGTCAAAAAGTACATCAAAGATTTGGGATTTCTTCTAGCAATAAGTAGATAATTCCCGATAATAGAGTCAGTCACTCAGGAACAATAGAAGAATTAAAGGTGTAAATAAGGTTTCACACTTTAAGTTAAGTTCAAAAATAAAAAAAGTCAAAAAAATGGTTGAAAGACTTTCCCGACAAATAGTATCTTTAACAGCGGCTAAATCAACAGAGTCATATGACCATGATGTTGAGTGTTAGAAAGTGTATATTTATAAAAGAGAAAATTTTTATTTTACACTTTCAGTTTCACTAACATTGCTACTTTTATTTATTTAAGTATTTTATTGTTTAAATATTTGTGTTTTATTATAATTATATATTTTATGTATTTTAGGGGTATTACGATCGTTTCACAATGAACGAGTGATCAGATAGCAAAACGAACGTCATATTTGAACTCAGGACGGTCGAAAACCTTAGGAAGAGTATAAAAGAAAAAATGTCATTGTTCATATATACGGTACTGTTCATACGTACGATACTGTTCACGGTACTTTTCATAATATTGTTCACGACACTGTTCATATATACAGACTGATGATGTGGCAACTAATGACGAGGTAGTATCTGATTGGACGAATTATGTGGTATTGACTGCTTATGTGGTGTTGACCGATGACGTGGTATCGACCGATGATGTGTCACTATCTTATTGGGCTAAATTTCTTATGTACTGTGGATCGATTGCGTGGCAGCATCTCAGTAGAGCAAAAATCATGTGTATAGTACATGCATATACATGGAATTATTTACTATTTAAATGACGATACTATACAAATAGTATTACTGTGCAAATAACGGTGTTGCTGTGCAAATAACGGCGTAACTCTTCTAACGTTGACTATTGACAGTTGACTGATGACGTGGCATAATCCTGAGTGTTCGAACTATTTTTAATCTGATGGTCATGATTCACTCAATGTATCTATAAAAAAGGGGCTCTCCCCCCCTAATTTGACACTTCTGAATTCATTTTTAAGCTTAGATTTTTGTAATTCCCTCTCTATCTTGTAGTTTCTTTGTATTTTAGTTAAATTTCCTTTTTACCCTTAGTTAAAAAATGAGTAACTAATTTTCTTTTAAACTTGGGTTGAAAGTGAAGTCTCAACATATTCCATGGGCTTAATTTGGTAAATTTACTTTCTCTTTCCTTCTAATATTTGTGGTTGTTTTGACTTTTCGTCGATAAATAATAATAGTCTTGTCAAGATACTACCCTAGTTAAATCGGCACCCTAGTACAAGGTTATTATTATTTGTCACGATAAGCCCTTAGCACTATATTTATTAGAGCGTGGTTCATGAGGTGTGGAATCCCCCCTTATAATTTAATTAGTGTTAATATGGAATATTTAGCTCATGAAGCATGTTGATGTAGATCCGAATACCCAAGCACGTCATTTCAATAGATTTCAGTTTAATTTAATTCCTGCCATTGTAATTTAAATTTAAGCATAATTTATATCAATTTCACCACAAATTCATTCACAAATTAAAGAAAATTAATTATGCACATAATTAAAATCAACCTCCTCGTGGGATCGACACTCATCATCGTTAATCTATTCTACAATAGATTCGTGCGCTTGCGAGTTCAATAAAATTTGCACAACAAGTTTTTAGCGCCATTGCCGGGGAGGTAAGTATTTTAATTCGTAGAATTAGTTTTTTCTTAATATTTATTTATTTTTATATAGTTGTTTTCTTGTAATTTTTTTCTTATTAAAAAAAATTGATTAGAATTTTATTTCTTTCTCTCTTCTTTAAATTTGTATAATTTAATTTCCATATTATTTTTCTTTGTAATTTTTTAATTTATCTTGTTATCGTTCTTTGTTATTTATTTTAGTGAATATTTATTTCATGTAATTTCTTTTATTATAGCTATTGAGTTTATTTTTATTGTAATAACGTCATAAGGTTAGTGTCGTAATTTCTCTCTCCTCTTTATTTTTATTTGTTTTTTTTCATTTATTTTGTTCTTTGCATGCATGGTCGAAGGTTATTATCACCTAATCTTGAACCTTTAGACCTTGAATTGAAAAAAATACTTCGCATGCATAAACACACTGTTTTTAAAAAGAAATTTGAAGTGGATTTACAAAATTAGCAACCAGAACCATAGGAGAGGCCATTTAAGGATTGTTTTAGTCCTTTAGTTAATTTGAGCACATCATGCATAAGGTACCCAAATGTAACTGTTAGGAGTTTTGAATTAAAACTTAGTGTGCTAAACTGTCTCCCCACATTCTATGGCCTAGAAAATGAGGACCCATATAATCATTTGAATGAATTTCATGCTATTTGTCAAATTTTTAAATACGAGAATTTTTCAGATGATGATATTAAACTTAGATTATTCCCATTTTCATTAAAAGATAGAGCTCGTTCATGGTTTAATATATTGCCTGCTAATAGCATTATATCATCGTAACAAATGATAACTAAATTTTTAAATAAATGTTTCTTAGTTCATAAAGCCAATGCTATTCGCAGGGAAATTTCAGAGTTTACCTAAAGAGACGACGAGCAGTTTTTCATAGCATGGGAGCGATTTAATGTGCTACTCTTAAAGTGTCCACATCATGGGTACGAGAAATGGCATCAATGCCAATACTTTTTGGCGGGATTATTGCCACATATGTAAGAATGGCTAATGGCAACTAGTGGAGGAGAGTTAATGTCCAAAAGCACATTAGAGATTTGAAAATTTTTCCAACGGCAATCGGATAATTCTTAACAATGAAGTCAATCACTCAGAGATACTAGGAGAATTAAGGGAGTGAATGAGGTTAACATTGGCGAGTCAAGTTCAGGAATTAAAGAAGTCAAAGAAATGGTCAAAGGCCTTGCTCGACAAATAGCATCTTTAATGACTACTAAATCAACAGAGCGATATGACTATGACTCATATTCAGATCAAGCCAATACCATAGGTGTCATGAGAAAACCATCAAACTATAATCCTTACTCTAACACATATAATCCTGAATAGAGAGACCACCCCAATTTTTCATGGTCTCAAAGATTCCAACAAAATAGATCATCAGTTCCACCTCCACCAATGCAACCAGTTCCTTAAATGTCTCAAGCCTCTCAACCACCATTTAGACCATAAAATCAGAATTCAAACCATTCTCAACCCAAACTCTGGGAGGATACATTCTAAAATGTCAAAAATCTTACTAACTCCAAGATCAAACAACAGAACCGCACCATTGATGAGTTATGAAATGAGATGAGAGCGGGCTTCAACTCACAAGTTCAATCAATTTCGAGCCTTGAGAAAATGGTAGGATAACTTGCCTCTTCAGTTCAAACTTTGGCCATGACCGTTGAAAAAGACAAATTCCCAAGTTAACCAGTGCCCAACCCTAAAGCAGTGAATAAAGCAAGTACCGGTTCACCTCAACAGCATAGAGAGGTCAAAGCAGTGATGACCTTGTGAAAAGAAAAAGAAGTCGACAATAAAGTGGAGATGCCAAAAACAACTCAAATTGTACCTGTAAGTACCGAGAACTCATCATCAGAGGAGCAAGAAGAAACCAACCCACGAGAGTACATTCCTAAAGCTCTATTTCCTCAGAGGTTAACGAAAGAGAAGAAAGGAAAATTCACAGGTGAGATTTTTGAAATCTTCAAACACGTAAGTGTTAACATCCCTTTACTTGAAGCTATAACACAAGTGTCATCATATGCCAAGTTTCTTAAAGACCTTTGTACTAAAAAGAGAAATATTCATGTTTAGAAAAAGATCTTTCTAACAGAAAATATTAGTTCTATACTCCAATATAAAATGCCTCTAAAATGCAAAGATCTATGTTCCCTCACTATCTCATATAGTATAGGGAACCACAAAATTAAGAATGCCTTGTTGGATTTAAGAGCTAGTGTAAATCTGTTGCCTTACTTTGTATTTATAAAACTTAGACTGGGTGAATTACATCTAACTCCAATGGTGTTACAGCTTGCAGATCAGTCCATAAAAATACCTCGTGGTAATGTGGAGGACGTACTTATCCAGGTAAACAAGTTTTATTTTCCTGTTGATTTCATTGTAATTGACACTCATCCAGTGCAGGATTCAAAAAAGCACATTCCCATTATTCTGGGCTGACCTTTCTTGGCAACTACCGATGCACATATTCAATGCAAAACCGAAAATATGCAGTTGTCTTTTGGCAATATGACTATGAAACTCAATATCTTTAACATTGCCAAATAACCTCACAGTGCATATGATGGAATTCTTGATGTGGATTTAATAGAAACACTAGTTGATAACAATTTTCTTTCAAACCTTAGTGATGACCCTTTACAAACTTGTTTAACTCACTTTGGTTTGAATTTTAATATTGACAGATCAATTGATGAAGTCAACGCCTTACTTGACTCAGCACCATCCATGGACCCTAATAAATGGAAGTTAAGAATTGAACAACTACTGCCATCAGAAAAGAAACTCAGCTCATCATCAGAATCACCACCAAAACTTGAGCTCAAGCCATTACCTAACACTTTGGAATATGCATTCCTAGGAGAAAAAAGCACTTTGCCAGTAATCATCTCTTCCTTTCTCAATGACGAACAAAAAGTTAAGTTGTTGGATGTTTTAAAAGAGCATAAAGGAGCATTAGGATGGACCATAGCAGACATAAAAGATATAAACCCAGTAGATTGCATGCATTACATTCACCTTAATGAAAATGCTAAACCTACTAGGGAAATGCAACGTCGGTTAAATCCTAACATGAAAGAGGTTGTTCACACTGAAGTCCTTAAGCTATTAGATGCAGGTATTATTTCTCCTATTTTTGATAGTTCATGGGTCAGTCCTGTTCAAGTTGTTCCTAAAAAGTCAAGAGTTACAGTAGTTATCAATGCTGATAATAAATTAGTACCCACTAGAGTAACTACAGAATGACGTGTATGCATTGACTATAGAAAGTTGAATTTTGTCACACGTAAAGACCATTTTCCTTTACCATTTATCGATCAAATGCTTTATAGATTAGCAGGTTATGAGTTTTATTGCTTTCTAGATGGCTATTCAGGATACAATCAGATTCCTATAGTACAAAAAGATCAAGAGAAGACTACCTTCACTTGTCCTTTTGGTACTTTTACATATAAGAGAATGCCATTTGGATTATGTAATACACCTGTTACATTTCAACGATGCATGTTGAGTATTTTTTCTGATATGGTTGAACGATTCCTTGAGGTTTTTATGGATGACTTTTCTATTTTTAGAGATTTATTTAATCAATGTTTACATCATCTAACACTAGTTCTGCAAAGATGTATTGAGAAGAATTTAGTCTTGAATTGAGAGAAATGCCATTTTATAGTTAAACAAGGTATCGTTCTCGGTCACATCATTTCAAGCAAAGGTATTGAGGTTGATAAAGCCAAGATGGATCTCATTTCCAATCTTCTTCCACCTAAAACAGTCAGAGACGTAAGATCTTTCCTTGGGCATGCTGGTTTTTATAGACGTTTCATTAAAGATTTTAACAAAGTTTCTAGACCCTTATGTAATTTACTTGCTAAGGATGTACCTTTTGTCTTTAATGATTCATGTCTTGTGGCATTTGAAAAACTAAAGTAGTTGTTGACATCATCACCCAACATTTAGCCCCAAATTGAAACTTACCATTTGAGCTTATGTGTGATGCATCTGACTATGCAGTAGGAGCAGTATTAGGATAAAGAGTTGATCGAATTCCCCTGTGATTTACTATGCTAGTATGACATTGAATGAAACACAGTTGAATTATTCAACCACTGAAAAAGAAATGCTAGCAGTTGTGTTTGCATTAGAAAAATTTCAATCTTTTCTCATTGGTTGTAAAATAATTATATTTACAGATCATACTGTTCTTAAATATCTTCTCACAAAGAAAGATGCAAAAGTTAGACTAATTCATTGGGTGTTACTTTTGCAGGAATTTGACTTAGAATTCAAAGACAAGAAAGGAACAAAAAATGTTGTGGCTGATCATCTTTCCCGTCTCTATTTTGACACAACAATAGAACATTTACCTTTGAATGAGTCGTTTCCAAATGAACAATTAATGAGTGTGGAAGTAGTACCATGGTATGCTGATATAGTTAATTATCTTGTCACAGGTCAACTTCTAGAGCATTGGACTAAACAGGACAAGGCCAAATTCTTTGCAGAAATAAAGAATTTTTTTTGGGATGATCTTTATCTATTTAAGTACTGTACAGACCAAATTATTAGACGATGTGTCCCAGAGAATGAATTTTAGAATATCCTTTCTTTCTGCCATGAACAAGCTTGTGGAGGCCACTTCAGTGCTAAGAAAACAGCTACTAAAATTTTATAATGTGGTTTCTATTGGCCAACTATATTTCGAGATGTTTACACTTTTTGTTCTTCATGTGATAGGTGTCAACGAATGGGGAGCATTATACGAAGAAATATAATGCCACTAAACCCAATTTTAGTGGTTGAAATTTTTGACGTATGGGATATCGATTTCATAGGACCTTTTCCCCCATCTTTCGGCCATCAATACATATTGGTTGCTGTTGACTATGTTTCAAAATGGGTAGAGACAATTCCGTGTAGGACCAATGATCATAAAGTGGTAATAGGGCTTTTGAAAAGTAATATTATTTCTCGTTTTGGATTCCCTCGAGCAATAATTAGTGACAGTGGTACCTACTTTTGTAATAAATCTTTCAAAGCACTTTTGACAAAGTACTCCATCACTCATAAAGTCGCGACCCCATATCACCCACAGACCAGCGGCCAAGTTGAGATCTCTAATCGAGAAATAAAGCACATTTTAAAAAAAACAGTGAAGTCCGACAGAAAAGATTGGTCCTTGCGGCTCGATGATACATTATGGGCATATAGAACGGCTTTTAAGACTCCAATTAGGATGTCACCCTACAGGCTAGTGTATGGAAAAGCATGCCACCTACCTGTGGAACTCGAGCATCATGCGTACTGGGCCATTAAGAAATTCAATTTTGACATACAGCAAGCTGGCTCAAAAAGAAGATTACAATTGGCAGAACTTGAAGAAATTCAAAATGACGCGTATGAGAATGCCAAAATTTACAAGTAACGAATGAAAGTCTTTCACGACAAGCAAATTATGCGAAAATCTTTCACTCTAGGTCAGAAAGTACTTTTATTCAATTCTCGCTTGCACTTATTCCCAGGTAAGTTACGCTCTCGATGGTCTGGCCCATTTATTGTTCACACTATTTTTTCACATGGGGCAATTGAAATTAAGGATCCAATAAATGGTGTCACTTTCAAAGTTAATGGTTAAAGATTAAAGCCATATCTAAAATACCAACCACATGGAGAGAACAGCGAAATAAATTTGAGTGACCCACCTATTTAAATTGAGACTTTTCTTTTCACTGATTTAATTGTTTATTTTCTTTATTTTTTAGTTTTTATCATTCTTTTGTTGATTGAAATTATTTTTGTTTAAGTGTGTTTATTTAACCGTTAAGATTTTTCTTATCATTTTCATCATGAGATAGTTTCTCTTTAACATTCTTAGACAGTTTTGACGTATACAATCTCATCTCAGAGGTCAGACACGATTTTGTAAAACACATCGTATCTGGCAGCTACAACCACCAGAGTTAGTAGCCCATGTTGAGGATTTAGAAAGAGATCTCAGAGAAATTGAGAGAGACATTTATAACATCCAATTGGAGCTTGAGGTAAATTCAATAAGAGAACGATTTTAGTTTATTTTGTGTGTTTTAATTTATTTTCTTATTTATGTATTTTAGTTTGCTTTGTGTGTTTAAGTTTGTAACCCCGGTCAAGTGACTGATAACGGTACTTCGTGACAATCAAGTTGATTACTTCAATTTCCTATAATAACTGATATTCTGAGACGAAGGTATGAATAGAAACGAGATTTTAGAAAAGCTTCACAAACGATTCCCTTCGCTTCCTCAGAATGCCCTACTTTTAATTTATAAAGCCCGGTCTGAACGCATGCGATTGCTTATGAAGAATAACATCCCTGCTGACATCCGTTGTTAATTGAGGCAAAAGTTTGCTTAGCAGGAATGGTGTCTGATAACAGAGAAGATAAAATTCAATTCATTAGGGATGACTTGAATAAAGAGTCATTGAATAATATCCTTTTGTCTCTTGAAACGCATCTCAGTGGATACGTACAAAGAGCGATTCTCCAGTTATGGCCATTATTCGGGAAAGAGTGTGCACAATATAGTCTCAGGAATCTGACTATAAACGACTCTGTTTGCCAGTTTGTAAGAAAATTGGATGGGTAGCCTATCCTCGACCCATAGATGGCGTTCAAGCCATTTCTGGATGTAAAACCAGAGGAAGATGTAAGCCACAATCACAACTATCTATAAACATCCTTTTACCTCTCTGTTCTTTTATTTCACTATTATTTTACTATTTACATTATTATTTTTAATAATTTTATTTTCTTCTTTTCTTTTTACTGTTTTCTTTTTTACTTTTGAGCCGTGTGCCTTACACGTCAATTAACGCTGACATGATGCCTCATACACAGCTATAAGCAACTGTCACCAAGGTCTTTAAATATGATTTTTTACTGAGCACTCACAAGTTATTTTTGACCAGTATCTTAATGGTAGCTACTTTTAGTAAACAATTCAAGAACATTTGTGTGCTCTTTGGGTTTCATTATGGCAAACATAAAAAGTTCATGGAGGCAGCCATAGATCTTGGTCTAAGAATAGCAGAGAGAAAATTACACTTGGTGTATAGAGGAGGTGACCGAGGGTTATCCAAAATGGTCTCAGAAGCTGCTTTTGTCAGAGGGAGCCAAGTGTTGGCATCATCCCTCCAATCCTAAAACCTTTGGGTTGTTTGTCTCAATCACCAACTAGAGAAGAGTTAGTCATCTCAGGTATGCAAGAACGAATAACTGAAATGCTCAATCATGCTGATGTTTTTATTTTCCTTCTAGGTGATCTTACAACTTTTGAGGCACTAATCACATTAATATCTTGGGCCCATCTGAACATTTATAAAAAACCCATCGGTTTGTTAAATGTCAATAATTTTTATGATGACTTTATTGCATTTCTTAATCATGCAATAAAAAATTATATCATTCCTTCCTGTGAAAAAAATCTTTATTTGTGCACACACTGCTAATGCGCTACTTGATCTGTTACAAGCTTATCAACCAAAGCCAAATCCTAAGGTCATTGTGTTGGAATGTTCAAATAATAATGATAATAGTAGCCATAGTAAGAAGTGCAAAATAGATTTAACTCTCCGCTTGTAAATATTTTCTTCTGTGTCGCACTACTCAGGTGATGTCTTCTAAACTCTACTTCTTTCCTTTTAAACATTGAGGACAATGTTTCGTTCTGGTTAGGGGTTAGGGGAGGGAATAGTTGACAATTATGGAATGTTGAACTAACCATGACTAACTTTTTGAATAGAATATGGCTGAATATAGAGTACAGTGACTCTAGAAACGCATCTTCTTAGTAAAAATAATTAAAAAAAAATTTATGTGTTTTTTTCTCCTTTATAAATATATATTTTCAAATTTTTAAAGTCAAAGATGGCTGAATATGGAGTGTAGTGACTCTTGAAACGCATCTTCGTTTTGAAAAAATAAAAAAAAATATTTTTTTTAATTTTTCTCCATGTATATTTTCTTTTTATGTTTAGAATAGGTTGGGAGGAAAGAATTACGTAAAAAAAAAATTCATGTGAGTTCTTTATATTGGATGATATGATGACTTTCGAATTTTAGTATTTGTATTATCTTTGGTCTTGAGTGATGTTACACTATATTTGCTATTCTACATATTAATGTTGGAGATAAATATGAGTTGCTTGAAGAAATGCACATGTCATAATAAATTCCAAGCGAGTTTTTGAGCCTATTAATTTTTCTTGGAGAGTAACCCTTTTTGCCCATTCTTCATGTAGCTTAGTAGTTTATTATTTCATACATGATCTCTAGATTTTCTTTGAGTTAACCCTTAAAAAAAAAAGAGTGTGTGTTACTGCATCTAAATGCCCACCTAATTAGTGGATATGAAAGATTATTTAGAGTCCTAAAAGACGATGGAAGGCTATTTTTGACCCGTTTGAGCCTTTCTACCCATATTTATTATGTAATATCCATAGTTAGCCCTTTTGAGCCTTTTATTAAAAAAAAACTATTTTTCTTATTAACTTATTATCCTGACTCACTCCAATTTAGAGTAGCACCCAATATCATACAAGTTCCATCCACCTATTCATGTTTGAGAAAAAGGATAAATAATTACTTTGTTCAGCGAAGTTATATATAAAAAAAAAAGAAAAAAAGAAGAAAAAAAAAAGAAAAAAGAAAGAAAAAAGATATACAATAGCAATAAATAAGCAAAATGCATCTTGTAATTTTCAAAAATTCTTGAACTTTTTCTCAAATATATATATTTTGTTTCTCTATTTCCCTTTCTTTGTTAGCCATATCCCTAGCCTACGTTACGTCCTAATAAAAGTCCTTCTTAATTTTAGGGAATTATAGTCTGAAATAAAAGCTAGTTATATAGGCAATTAAGATGTAGTGATGCATATACAAAAATAAAATAAAATAAAATAAAATTAAAAAATGAATACATTGGGTTGACTAATACTTTATTTGAGATCGTATTATTTCTAAGTTATGGGCATATTTTTTCATTTTGGTAAGAGTGTATGATATTTCTTTATTATTTTCTCTCAATTTACCATTCATTGCAGTGATAAAATTTTATTGGGATTAATTTCTTTGTGAGAATGTTACTACAATCGGTGAAATTTTGGGGTTGGATATGTCATTCTTGAAAGTAGCCTGATTACTATTGCTACAACAAAGTCTGTTGGACTGATGCATATGGATGGTTGATGTAGGTGTGATATTCCTTTAGACTAAAGATAATGCTTGTATTTTTATTTGATTGCTATCATTAATCTGATTGAATAAACACGTGTGTTTTTTAAAAAAAAAATTGAATTTTATCTTCACTTTATTTGCTAGGAACTAGCAATAAGCTGGTTGGAGGGTATGTTAAGTGTTAAAAGTGTATATTTATAAAGGAGAAAATTTTTATTTCACTTTCAGTCTCACTAATATTGCTACTTTTATTTATTTAAGTATTTTATCGTTAAAATATTTGTGTTTTATTATAATTATATATTTTATATATTTTAGGGGCATCACGATCTTTTCACAATGAATGAGTGATCAGACAGCAAAACGGACGTCATATTTGAACTCAGGACGGTCAAAAACCTTACGAGTATCATAAAAGGAAAAATGTCATTGTTCATATGTACGAAACTGTTCATATGTACGATACTGTTCACGATACTTTTTATGATATTGCTCACGACACTTATATATACGGACTGATGATGTGGCAACTACTTATGACGAGGCAGTATTTGATTAGATGAATTATGTGGTATTGACTGCTTATGTGGCGTTGACCGATGACGTGGCATCGACCGATGATTTGTCACGATCTTATTAGGCTAAATTTCTTATATACTGTGGATCGATGACGTGGTAGTATCTTAGTGGAGCAAAAATCGTATGTATAGTACATGCGTATACATGGGATTATTTATTATTCAAACGGCGGTACTGTGCAAATAACGGTGTTACTGTTCAAATGTTGACTGTTGACTGTTGACTAATGACATGGCATAATCCTGAGTGTCCGAACTGTTTTTAATCCGATGGTCACGATTCACTCAATGTATCTATAAAAAGGGGGATTTTCCCCCTTAATTTGACACCCCTGAATTCATTTTTAAGCTTAGATTTTTATAATTCCCTATCTATCTTGAAGTTTCTTTGTATTTTAGTAAAATTTTCTTTTTATCCCTAGTTAAAATATAAGTAACTAATTTTCTTTTAAGCTTGGGTTGAAGGTGAAGTCTCAACATATTCCATGGGCTTAATTTGGTAAATTTACTTTCTCTTCCCCTCTAATATTTGTGGTTGTTTTGACTCTTCGTCGATAAATAATAATAGTTTTGTCTAGATACCGCTCTGGTTAAACCGGTACCCTAGTACAAGGTTATTATTATTTGGTACGATAAGCCCTTAGCACCATATTTATTGGAGCGTGGTTCATGAGGAGTGGAATCCCCCCTTATGATTTAATTGGTATTAATATAGAATATTTAGCTCATGGAGTATGTTGATGCAGATCAGGATACCTAAGCACGTCATTTCAATATATTTCAGTTTAATTTAATTCATACCATTGTAATTTAAATTTAAGTTAGTTTATATCAATTTCACTACAAATTCATTCACCCATTAAGGAAAACTAATTTTGCACATAATTAAAATCAACCTCCTCATGGGATCGACACTCGTTACCGTTAATCTATTCTACAATAGATTCGTGCGCTCGCGAGTTCAATAAAATTTGCACAACACGTGACTCGTACCCAAATCAAGCCAATGCCATAAGTATTATGAGAAAGCCATCAAACTATAACCTTTACTCCAACACCTATAATCTTAGATAGAGAGACCATTCTAATTTTTCGTGGTCTTATGGATTCTGATAGAATGAACTAGAAGCTCCAGCTCCATCAATACAACAAATTCCTTATGTTTCTCAAACCTTTCAATCACCATTTAGACCTTACAATCAGAACTCAAACTATTCTCAACCCAGACCATGGGAGGATGCATTTCAGAATTTTAAGAATTCTACCTACTCCATGATCGAGTGACAGAACTGCACTATTGATGGATTACGAAATGAGGTAAAAGTAAGCTTAACTCACAGGACCAATTTATTTCAAATCTCGAGAAAATAGTGGGCTAGCTTGCCTCTTCAGTTCAAACCTTGGTAATGATTATTGAGAAAGGTAAATTTTTTAGTCAACCAGTGTCTGACCCTAAAAGAGTTCATGAGGCAAGTACTATTGCACCCTAGTAGTATGAAGAGATCAAAGTTGTTATAACCCTATAAAAGAGAAAAGAAGTTGACAACAAAGTAGAGATATCGGTAACAAAACCAACTCAAGTTGTACATGTAAGTACTGAAGACTCTTCATCAAAGAAGAAAGAAGAAACCAACCTATGAGAGTATGTTCCTAAAGCTCTATTTCCCTAGAGATTAGTTAAAGTAAAGAAGAGAAAATCTATAAGTGAGATTTTTGAAATCTTCAAACAAGTAAGTGTTAACATCTCTTTGTTTGATGCTATTAAACAAGTGTCGTCATATGCTAAGTTTCTTAAAAATCTTTGTACTAAAAAAAGAAACATTTATGTTTAAAAGAAGATATTTTTAACAGAAAACATTAGTTCTATACTCTAACATAAAATTTCTTTAAAATGTAAAGACCTAAGCTCCCTCACAATCTCCTATGGTATAGGGAACTACACAATTAAAAATACTTTGTTAGAATTAGAAGCTAGTGTAAATCTATTGCCTTATTCAATATTTCTGAAACTTGAACTGAGAGAATTATACCAACTCCAGTGATGTTACAACTTATAGATCAATTTATGAAAATGCCTCATGGTATTGTGAAGGACATGCTTATCTAGGTAGACAAATTTTATTTTTCTGTTGACTTCATTACAATTGACACACAGCTAGTGCAAGATTCAAGGAAGCACATTTCTATTATCCTAAGGCGACAACTAATGCTCACATTTAGCATAGGGCTGGAAATATGCAATTGTCCTTTAGCAATATGAGCTAAATATCTTTAATATTATCAAATAACCCCACAATACAGATGATGAAATTGTTGATATGGATTTAGTTAAAGCACTACTCAATAATACTTTTCTTTCAAACTTTAGTGATGACCCTTTACAAATATATTTAACTTACTTTAGTTTGGATTTTGATATTGAAAGATCAGTTAATAAGGTCAATGCCTTACTTGACTCTGCACCATCCATGGATATAAATAAATGGAAGTCAAGAGTTAAACAACTAGTGATGATCCTTATCTATTCAAGTATTGCATAGATCAAATTATCACATGATGTGTGTTAGAAAGTGAATTTTAAAATATCATTTCATTCTGCCATGGACAAGTTGTGGAGGCCATTTTAACGCTAAGAAAACGGCTACTGAGATTTTACAATGTAGTTTTTATTGGTCAATTTTATTTCGAGATGTTTACACATTTTATTCTTCACGTGATAGGTGTCAACAAATAGAGAGCATTAGTTCAGAGGATTATGATATTACTAAACTCACTTTTAGTGGTTGAGATTTTTAATATATGGAGTATCGATTTCATGAGACCATTTCCCTCTTCCTTTGGCCATCAATATATATTAGTTACTATTGACTATGTATTGAAATAGGTATAAACAATTTCATGTAGAACCAATGATTAAAAAGTGGTGATAGAAATTTTGAAAAGTAGTATTATTTCATACTTTGGATTCCCTCGAGCAATAATCAATGGTTGTGGTGCCCATTTTTATAATAAATCATTCACAGTTCGTTTGACAAAGTATTCTATCACTCGCAAAGTGGCGACCCCATATCATCCACAAACCAGTGGTTAACTTAAGATCTTTAATCGAGAAATAAAGTACATATTAGAAAAGACGATGAGACTAGACAGAAAAGATTGGTCATTGAGACTTGATAATGTATTATAGGCATATAGAACAGCTCTTAAAACTCTAATTGAGATGTTACCGTATAGGCTAGTGTATCGAAAAACTTGCCACTTACCTGTGGAACTCAAGCACCATACGTGCTAGGCCATTAAGAAATTCAATTTTAACATACAGTAAGCTAGCTCAGAACGAAGATTACAGCTAGCAAAACTTGAAGAAATTCACAATGATGCAAATGAAAATGCCAAGATTTATAAGCAGCAAATGAAAATCTTTCATGACACGCAAATTATAAAAAATCTTCCACTAAATTATGAGAAAATCTTTCACTCCAGGTGAGAAAGTGATTTTATTCAATTCTTATTTGCACTTATTCTTAGGTAAGTTATGCTCTCGATAGTCTAGCCTTTTTATTGTTCATACTATTTTTTCACATACAGCAATTGAAATTAAAGATCCACATAATGGTGTCACTTTTAAAGCTAATGATAAAAAATTAAAGCCATATCTCGAGTACCAACCACGTGGAGAAGATGCTTAAATA
Source organism: Aegle marmelos (assembly GCA_030449875.1). Lineage (NCBI taxonomy): Eukaryota > Viridiplantae > Streptophyta > Magnoliopsida > Sapindales > Rutaceae > Aegle > Aegle marmelos. The sequence continues at coordinate 13,978,122 of JASUUL010000094.1, read as the reverse complement.
AATTTATGTGACCCATCAATTTTGAATTGAGATTTTTCAGTGATTTAATTTTTCTTCTTTGTTTCTCTTGTGATTATTTCGATTATTTTTATATAAGTTTTTTTTTTAGATTTTCTCTTATCACTTGTAATCACAAGTGACTCAACTAAACAACTCTTTTTGAATATTTTTAGACAGTTTTGATTTGTACAATTTCATCTCAGATTTTGGATAACATTTTATAAAATGCATTCTATTTAGAAACTATGATCACCAGAGTTAATTTCCCATATTGAACATTTAGAAGGACAACTCAGAGAAATTGAGAAAGGCATCTATGAAATCCAATTGGAGCTTAAGGTAAATTCAATAAGAGCACGATTCTGACATTAATTTTTCTTTGTGTGTTTCAGTTTGTTACCTTAGTGAAGTGGCGAATAACGGTACTCCATGACAATTAACACCGGTTATTTCAATTTTCTATAATAACTAATATTCTGAATTAAAGGTATGGACAGAAACACGATCTTAGTAATGCTTCATAAGTGATTTCGTTCACTTCCTCATAATGCCCTCTTCACTATTTATAAAGTTTAGTCCGAACGCATGCGATTTCTTATAAAGAGTAATATCCTTACTGACATCTGATGAATAATCGAAGCCAAAGTGCGACTGACAGATGAGTTGTCTCCTAAATTTATTACATACATGTCTTGTTGTGGTAAAAGAAATTGTTTAAAAAAATAAAGAGCTCTAAAGTTCTCTAATGTTGGTCACAAGTTTGTCAGAATGAGATACGATAGAAACTCATGTTCTTTAAGAATGGTGTCTGATAACAGAGAAGACAAGATTTAATTCATTAAGGATGGCTTGAATAAAGAGTTATTAGATGATATCCTTTTATCTCTTAAAACGCATCCGAGTGGATACGTACAAAATGCAATATTTCAGTTATGGCTATTATTCTAGAAAGAATGTACACGTTATAGTCTTGAGAATATAACTATAAATGATTATCTTTGCCAATTTGTAAAAAACTACATTGGAAGCCTATCCTCGACCCATAGAGCTCGTTCAACCTGTTTCTAGATGTAAAACCAAAGGAGATGTAAACCACAATTGCAGCTACTTGTAAATATTCTTTTATTTTAATATTGTTTTATTTTACTGTTGATTGATTATTTATATTTTTGTCTTTAATAATTTCATGTTATCATTATTTGCTTCCTTTTTTTATTATTTTATTTTTGACTCTCGACCCATGTGTTTCACATGTTATTTGATATAACATGTTACCTTATTTACAGCTGTGAACTATTGTCACTAAGATCATTAAATATGATTTTTTTATGGCACTTACAAATTATTTTTGAGAAGTATCCAATGGCAACTACTCTCAATAACTAAATCAAGGACATTTATGTACTTTCTGAATTTAACTATGGGAAATACAAAAAATTTATTGAGGTAGCCTTAGATCTTGGTTGAAGTATAGCAGCCAAAAAACTACACTTGATTTATGGAACAAATGATCGAGCGTTATCAAAACTGGTATCAGAAGCTACTAGAGGAAGCCAAGTGCTAGGCATCATCCTAACAATCCTAAAACTTTTGGATTGTTTGTCTAACTTACTAACTAGAGAAGAGTTAAGAAAGAATAACTGAAATGCTGAATCATGCTGATACTTTTACTTTTCTACTATGAGATCTTGTAACTCTAGAAGCACTACTCAATTAGCATCTTGGACCCATATGAACATTGATCAGAAACTCACTGGTTTATTAAATGTGAATAAATTTTATGATGGTTTTATCATATTTCTCAACCATGCGATAAAAAGCTATTTCATTCTTTCCACAGTGAAATAAATCTTTATTTATGTTCGCACTGCTAATGAGTTATTTGATTTGTTACAAGTTTATAGACTAGAGCCACATCTCAAGATTTTAGTGTTAGAGCAGCCAACTAATGATAGTAGCAATAGCCATAGTAAGAAGTGCAAATTAAATTTAACTCTCTGCTTGTAAATATTTTCTTTTGTGTTACAGCACCCAGGTGATATCTTCTAATCTCTACTACTTTTTTATAAAACATTAAGGACAATGTTTTATTTTAATTGGGGGAGGGAATAATCGACAAAGTATGGGATATCTTATTAATTTTTATAGTAGAAACTAACCATGGCTAATTTCTGAGTCAAAGTTGACTAAATATGAAGTGTAGTGACTCTAGAAATGCATATTTTTAGTTTTTCTAAAAAAAATTATGATCTTTTAACATTAGATGACATGACAACTTTCAAATTTTAGTATTTATCTTATCTTTGGTCTTGAGTTATGCTACAATATATTTGCTACTCTGCATGTTGATGTTGGAGATAAAAATATGAGTTACTTGAAAGAATATACATGTCATAATAAATTCCAAGTGAGTTCTTGAACTTATTATCTTTCTTGGAGAGTAACCTCTTTACCCATTCTTTAGACGGCTTAGCAGTTTATTATTTTATACACGATCTCTTATGAAAGTTTGTCTAACTAGTAGATATGAAAGTTTGTCTAACTAGTAAATATGAAAGATTATTTAAAACCCTAAAAGATGACAAAAAGGGCATCTTTTACATTTTTAAGCCTTTCTATCCATCTTTTTATGAAATATCCTTAGTTAACCATTTTAAGTCTCTAAAAAAAATTATCCTTTTCTTTATTAATTTATCATCTTGAATTAACTCTGATAAGAAATATTACTTAATGTCATATAAGTTCTATCACCCGTTCGTATTTGAGAAAAATATAAATAATTATTTTGTTCAATAAAGTTGTACCATAAAAAAAAAGAAAAAAGAAAAACTATATATTCATATATATTAGTTCAAAATAAAATAAAAGCAAGATGTATCTTGTAATCTTAAAAAAAAAATTCTACTTTTTCTTCAACATGCATTTTGTTTTTCCTTAATTCCACTTCTTTCTTCGCCATGTCCCTGGTTTATGTTATATCTTAATAAAAATCTTTTTTTTTTATTTTAGGAAACTATAGTATGAAATAGAAACTAGTTACATGGGTTGTAAAAAGATAGTGATGCATAAAAAAAGAATATAAAAAAAGAAAAATAATAAATAAATATATTGGTCTGACTCACATTTTGATTTGAGATCGTATTATTTTTAAGCTGTGGGTATATTTAGTTCATCTTAGTGAGAGTGTGTGATATTACTTTATTATTTTCTCTCAGTTTATCATTCATAGGAGTGACTATTGTTATTAGGTTTAATTTCTTTGTGAGATTATCACTACCAATGAGATTTTAGGATATTGACATATCATTCTTAAAAGCAACTTTATTACAATAACTGTGATAAAGTCTACTGGATTGATTCATATAAATGGTTAATTTATGAGTGATATTTCTTAAAGCCTAAAGATAAAACTTATATTTTTATTTTATTGTTATCATAAGTTTAATTAAATAAACACAATTGTTTATAAAAAAAATTGGGTTTGAATTTGTTTTCGCTTAATTTGCCAGGGACTAGTAATAAATTGGTTGAGAGGTGTGTTGAGTGCTCGAAAATGTATATTTATAAAGGAGAAAATCGTCATTTTATACTTCAAGTTTCACTAACTTTCTTATTTTTATGTATTCAACTCTCTTATAATTTTAATTATGTGTGTTTTATTATAATGAAATTTTATATATTTTAGGGGCAACATGGTTATTTCACAATAAATAAGATATAAGATAATAAAACAAATAACAAATCCGAATTTAGAATGGTCAAAAATGTTAAGAGGAGCATAAAAGTATAAATATCATTGTCCACGTGTATAGTACCGTTCACATATACGGTGTTGTTTATAGTATTATTCATGACACTGCTCATAAATACTGTACGATAATGTGGCATTGGCCGATGATGTGGCAGTATTTAATTAGATGAATAATGTAGAACTGACTGATTATATGACATTGATTAATGACGTGGCTTGACTGATTATGTGTCACTATCTTATTAGATTAAAATGTTTATGCACTATTGACCAATAACATGGCATTATGTTAGTGAACCACAAAAATGTAAGTATAGTATATGCATATATACGGGATAATAGCCTTGATTGATGTGTTCAACCCAATTAAAATTTGTCGCCTGGCGTAATCCTGTGCGTACAAATTGTTTTAATTCGATGGCTATGATTTACTCGTTGTATTTATTAAAGGAGGGCTCCTCCCCTAATTCGATACCCCTGAGTTCATTTTTTAGCTCTATTTTCTCTAATTCCATCTCTATCTTATATTTTCTATGTATTTTAATAAAATTTTTATTTTACCCATAGTTCAAATATGAGTAGCTAATTTTCTTTCAAGGTTAGGTTGAAGTTGAAATCTCAATATGTTCCATGAGATTATTTTAGTAAATTTATTTTCTCTTCCTCTCTAATTTCTATGGATATTTTAACTTTTCATTGACAGATAGTAATATTTTGACTTTTCATTGATAGACAGTAATAACACAGTTATTATTGTTTGGCACGATAAGCCCTTAGCACCATATTAATTAGCACATGGTTCATGAGGAGTGGACATCCCCCTCATAAGTTAATTAGTATTAATAAGGAATATTAAGTCCTAATATATATTAATACGAATCCAGATACCCAAAGCGCTTTATTATAATAGTTGTCAGTTTAATTTATTTCTATCATTCCAATTTTAATTTTAAAATAAAATAAATCACTTTCACCATAATTTCAACCACCAACTTAGAAAATTAATTCAACACATAATTAAAATCCACCTTCTTGTGGAATCGACACTCGTCACCATTAATCTATTCTACAATAGATTCGTGCACTTGCAAGTTCAATAAAATTTACACAACAAATATCTCCATCGTTAATATATCTTTAATGAATAGTTATCATTTATCAAAGGTAGTTACTTGATTTAAATAAATTTCTTACAAAAAAAATTGTTTATGTTAGTAACAAATTATAAAATTCTATTAGATTGATTTTTCTATTAAGTGTTTTGATTTTATTGTAATTATTTCTTCCTCTCATTTAATCTTATTAAAATTTATAGAATTTATAAAAGATAAAAAATAATATAAATAATCAATTTTATGTGAATAAGAAAAAAAATCAAATTTCAATGACTTTTTTATAACTGTGTTTGAATTAGTTTCTTTCTTTTTCCAAGTTGATAATCAAATAAGAAAACAGGGATTGAAGAAGTGTTATCATTATTGTCATCGCCATCATCTTTTAATCCTTATCTAGTTATTATCACCTTTTAATTTTTATCCAATTCAATTGTTTAGTAGGTAAATATATACAAAAACTTTAATTTCTTTTAGGGAGATTGCCAGTTTCTTTATAGTGAAGTTATATATACCTTTACATTTGTCCTTTACTATTTTCATAATAACTAATAACCTCTTATCACCATAATTTTATATTCATATTTTTAAATGCAGTTTTATTTGATTTATTAGTAATTAAATAAATTACATAAATGAAAATTAAAATATAAAGTTCAAGTACTAAAAGTGAGAAATTTAAGATTTTAGCATGAATAAAAAATTAATAAGAAAATATTTTTCTTCTATTCTTTGTTATTTTATAACCATCTTTCCTTATAATAAATATATATTTTATATTGCCAAGATAAAATATTAAGCAATCGGCTCATTTATCTTTCTCTTCCTTTAAATTTCTTATACGAGAAGATTTATTGATTACTATAAAATTAGTAAGAAAATAAGTGATATATGTTGATTTTAGTAAAGAGGAAAGTAAAATACTCTTTTTTATTATTTATTTGTTTTATTATTATAGACCATTAGATGAAATCCAATGATCTACAAAAATTTCACTATTAATGTTGGGTTTTTTATTCCTATATCATAAAGCAACCAATTACAATAGGAATTGGACCAAATTTACTATCACTTGATGGAGTGGTAGATATTTTGGAATTCATTGAGAAGGTAGAATACAAATAGTCTCTATAAGCGCCAAATACTAGAATGGTAATCATGCATGTTTTGCATAAAGAACAGAGAACTTAATAACAAAAATAATTTTTTAAAAAATAAATTTAAAGTAAAACATAGTAAAAATTATTGTGAATTTATTTATATATAATTTCTAGATTATGTATTCTGAGTTTGAAATTTAGTATTCGGGGAATTCAAACATTAATGATAGGTTGAGAATTTAAATGGTTAGTTACTTGTTCTTATAAATATGAGCTATTGGTTATAAACATTCATAATTCATTTAGAATTCATTCAAATTATGTTTATTGAAAATAAGAATTCTCTATTTGTCCCTAATTTTCTTTGAATATCAGAAAAACTTACACATAGATCTATTATAGATTATCAGCACAAGACTGTGTTGGTGTAGGAAATATTTTATCCTTGAAATCTTTTATTTTATTTAATTAATACAACTATCCTTATAAGTGTGAGCAGTGGTTACCCTTAATTTGGATCTTTTACATTATAAAGTAAATTATAGTTTTGATTATATTTTCTACTAATAGTCTATAACAAATATTTAAGATTTCAAGAATTTGAAGAAATCAATTAAAGATTGAAGTTTTTAACTTCAACATTTAAAGATCTTTTAAGACATTAGAAGATTTCGATATTAATTGAAGATATTCACCTTTGAATTATCGATCTTGCAACCTAATCAAACTTGGCATAGTATATCCACTCAAGTTTATGTTAAAGCCATGATCTTTTTATTTCATCATCTTCATTAGTCATTGAAGACAAAAGATCTTATCTTCAAAGATCTATAAGAACGATTTGCCACTAAAAGTCATTAATTCTTTCTCATTTTTAATGCTTAAACCTTTAATTATAAGATCATTAAAAAATATAATTCCACTTTGTTCAAAATCATTCTACAATTAATATTATATTGATAGAAGACCATTTGACAAAGACATATTAAAAAAGACATGTTTTATATCTCACATGCTAAATCATGTCCTATCTCTATATCAATAAGAAGAATAATGAGCTACCAATCAAGAATCATCAAGCTCTTCCAATTGCTGCAAAACTATTTCCTAAAGCGAATGCTACTAGACAAAAACATGGTTAAAATCATTAACATAACAAGGGTTGCAATTGTAATAAAGTCATGGTTACTGACACGATTTAAAAGTGTTGATTACTCTCCAATATGAGAGTATCTTGTTTAATATAACTTTATAAGTCTAAGGTCGAACCACAAAAAATCTAAAAATATAGTATTCAATTATGAAACAAAATTAATTTACAGCAAAGGAAATTATTAAATATAGTCTCTTGTATTATATTTAATATTTATATAATTATTGAGAAACCACTTATGAATAAATATGGAGATAAAATACATAATGTGCCATAGCCATAATGATGTGTTGACATTAGATCTAAATATTATATGGATCTAAAGTGACTCTAGATCTATAAATAAAAATGAAATGAAAAAAACAAGTGAAAAATATAACTCGTAAATATATAATTAAAATAATAAACTATAAATTTACTTGAGAGAATAATTATTTCCATAATCTAAATTTTTTAGCCTCACCTTTCACCATAGCTTAGAAAACTATCTACTTATATTGACGAACAGAACACTCATTTTACTTAATAAACTTCTAAAATATATTTCAAGAAAATTAACTACACAAGAAAAGAAATTATTTTCTCCGTTATTGTCTTACATTGTTCCCTCTTTATCCCTCTTTTCCAATCCTCTTTTTTATTGGAAGCCAATGCTTTTTCTCATTCTTATTATATTCATGATTATAATTAAATAAAAGTATAAGTATTATCTTTGGCCTCAAAAAAAAATCACTTCCATATTAACCTTCACGCAAATCAGTCAAGTAAATCCATGTGAAATGATCAATTGTCAAAGCTATATTATTCAAACTACTTTTAAAAATGACATGAAAAATTATAAAATCTCATGGGTAATAGTGGCACTCCTAAAAGAAGATCAATCTCAATAAAAAGAGTCACTCTAAGAAGTGGCAGACTAAGAGAAAATAACATAAAAATAATATTACATACTCTCGCTAAGATGAAAGAATAATGTTCATAACTTACAAAAGAATGTGATCTCAAGCAATTGAATTATTAGTCAAAGCAATAACATTATTCGTATTCATTTTGTGCATCATCGCATTTTTTAGTTCATTTTACTAGATTTTACTTCAGACTATAGCTTTTAAAATTTAAAAGAAAATTTTATTAAAACGCAATGTAAGCTAAAGACATAGCTAACAAGAAAAGATAATATTTCAAAAAAATATGTTTAAAAAAAATAGACATATTTAGGAAATTAGAAGGTGTTTTTCACTTTCTTTCATTTATTTTTATTTTATTTTTCTTTCTGTAGGGCATGCTTTTCTCTTTAAAAAAAAAACATATATATTTTTCTCAAACACGAATAAGTGACAGAAAACATAAAGATAAGGTAATACTTCAAGTTAGAGTGGGATAGAATTATAAGTTTTATATATATATAGCCTAAAAGGATACACATAATGTAATTTTAATGATAATAAATATGTGTCTTAATTGTTTTAATTAATATTGTATTTCATATTTTCACTAAGTTCTTGAATGATAGTATTTATGTAAGTAAATCAAGTGAAATTAATTTCAAGATACTCAACAGACAATGGGCCGATTAAGAATGAAGTTTAGAATTCAACAGATTCAATATTGCGAAAATTCTTATAAAACAAGTATGATTTAATTTATGCATTGTTTATGTATGGTTTAGCATTTATGAAACTCAAGATGATTTTTATTTAATCATAATTTTTTTCATGAATCTAAGGTTTTACAAATATAAACCAAGTGCTTTATATAAATTAATTGTTTTTGAAAATGTAGACTAAAATGAAAAAATTTTGCAATCATTGTTTTAATTAGTATTTTTTAACTCTGAATTTAAACTTATTTGCAAAACTACAAATATTTTTTGTCATATCATAATTTCATAAAATTGTGGGTTTAACAATATTATCTAAAAATTCTGAAATTAGTTTTGTTTGTAAAATGTTATGACTTATTAGGCCATAGTCAAATTACAAAAAATTTTGGATAAAAATTATAATTTGAGTGAACAGTTATACTGTAGTATTTGACTATTTCGAAATTGGACCTATTTGTAACATTTTATGAGTTTTTGTGTCATAATATAATTATGAAAAGTTTTAAAAAAATTATATTTTTATTAACAGTCTTACTATAGTAAAATTCAAATTTAACAATAATTACACTGTAGCAAGCGGCTAACCACTAAAATGTAAAGGCTAGTCGCTTGGATGCTGGAATTTACCTATAAAGGCTATTTTTTGAGTCAAAACTATATAAACCTAAATCAAACTCATTTCTAAACTCTCCAACAAGCTAAAACAAGTATATATATATCATAGATTGAACTTTAAATTTGAAAACCATCTTAGATTGAATTATTATTGTGCTATAATTTGTTCATCCACTCTTAAAGAGAGTTTTCTTATTGTAATCTTTTATTTTATATCAAATTTATGAGTGTACAAGTATGGGAAACACTTGAGTAAAGGAATTAGGGAATAATCTATAGATTGTAAAGGTTCATTGACACTTTGAAATCAATTATAACAAACTTGAAATCTTGAATGGCTTAGATAGTGAAATCATCAAGCTTGGATGGCTTGGAGGTATAGACGTATGTGAAGATTGTCAAACCACATAAAATTTCATCGTATTTACTTTCTCTTTCCTTTCTCTTTTACATTTGAGTATTATTGAATTTATTATTTTCAATTTCATTAAAGCATTAGATTGAATTATTGTATGATTTGATTAGTTTAAATTTTAGAAACCTAATTCACCTCTCTGTTGGATTGCAAAATTAGCATTTTAGTAGTTTTCTAATTAAGGATCCCTGACTTTAATAAAGTTAAAGATAAGCTAAATGACAAAATAAATAAGGACTCCAATGCATTGTATTTTGTCCTATAGTGTATTAAAATCTAAATATTTTTATCTTTTAGCTAATCTCTGACTTTATTAGAATAAAGAATCCTTCATTAGAAAACCATCGTATATATATGTTTAAAAAAAACTATGGATATTTCATAATAAAGATGACTTGAAAGACTCAAACAAATTAAGAATGACCTTAATGTCATTTGTTAAAGTTTTAAGTAATCTTTCATATCTACTAGTTTAATAAAATTTTAGATATAGAAAAATAAAAATTTTTTTAAAAAATATAGATATCATATATAAAATAATAAACTATTAAACTATAAAAAAATAATAAAAAAAGATTATTTTTCAAGAAAAATAATAAGACCAAAAACTCAAATGAAATTTATTATGACATGTACATTTTTTTCAAATAACTCAATCAATTTTATCCATCAAACCTCTCAATACATGCTTGTCATCAATATCAATATGCAAAGTAGCAAACATGGCATAAACAGCAATTAGAGCAAAGAATGCCATTGCAGTATAAGACTGTAATTGAATAGAGCAAGCAAGTTGAAATTGACATAAAATTTAGAAGTCATCACATCATCTAATGTTAAAGGTGCAATGCCTTACAATTTTCTTGACATATATTTTTTTGACAAATGAAACATTAGTACAACTAAAAATATGTGTTTCTAAAGTCATTACATTCTTATCTAGCCATCTTTAACTGAAATTTATCTAAAGCTAGTAAAAACATCATCTAGATGGAGAATTTAGTAAAAATACAACAATGATTACTATCAGATGACGTTATTCTACAATAGTCAACAATTCCCTCCCCCAACTAGAATAAGACATTGTCCTCACTATCTTAAAAAAAATGCACATCCACTTGAACACTGCAATAGAAAATATCTAGAAATAGATAATTAAATTTAATTTGCACTTTTCACTTCACTAGAGCTACTACTACCATCATCAGTCAAATAATCCAATGCAAAAGATCTTAAGATCTGGTTTAATCTACAAGCTTATAAAAGGATTAAATAACTATTTAGCAGTAAGAGCACAAATAAAAAGTCTTTGTTATTACTAAAACAAAAGGATTTTCAATTACATGGTTAAGAAATTTTATAAAGTCATTCTAAAAGTTATTAACATTTAACAAACCGATGGTTTTTTATGAATTTTTAAATAAATGCAAGATTCAAATGTAATTAATACCTTTAAAGTTGTGAGACTTCTTAGCATGAAAATCAAAGCTTGAGCATGATTTACCATTTCATATATTGTCCCTTATGTATTTGAGATAACTTACTCTTTTCTAGTTCATCAGTAGGCCAAACATCCAATAGGTTTAAACTTTTTAAGATGATGTCTAGCACTCAATTTCCTCTAGTATAAGCAGCCTCTGAGACATGTTCTTATAACTCTCGATCATCTCCTTATATGTTAGGCATAATTTTCTCTCTATTAAGACTCGACTAAGATCTATGAAATACTAGTTATGTAACCTAAAAAGGGGGTAAATTAGGTTTTTAAAAATTATGAAGTACTTGAATAAAAATTACTGTAAATATAAAATGAATTAAAAAACAATAACTAATAAATAAAATGATAAAAAATATAAATAAAGAATGAAAGAGGGAATCAAACACATAGATTTTTACATAATTTGGCCAACATTACCTTCATCTACGCCTTTAAACTCGTCGAGCTTAAAGATTCCACCTATTAAGCCTTTAAGTCTTCAAGAATTCTTATAATTGACTTTACAGGTGTTAATCAACCTTTACAATGAGATAATATAAAATTGAATGGAACCGTGACCTGAGGCTCAATAAAAGCATGAACCTTGGTATGTGAGGATACTACAATTAGTTATCGATGATTTGATTGATAAGTCAAGAGTTTGAATGCCATGAAAATCTGATAAGTTCAATGAGTTTGTTTAAGAAGTAAAGAGAATTATCTATTTCACTAATTATAAGAATTTTTGGAAATAAATCATAAATCAAAATTAAATTAGAATAATAATCTAAAGCAAATAAGAAAAAAAATCTAAGTCAAATCAAAATTATAACTTAAGCAAATAGAAAAGAATCTAATTTAAATGGAAACTAGGCAATTAAAAGAGAAATAATTGATTTATTTCTCCACTAGCCTCTTTAAGAAATAGGAAAGTATCCAATATAAAAAGTAGTATATTTCCCAAATGAGAAAGTATATGAAAAGGAAAATAATATATTTTCCTGCCATAATGTGCAAGACAACTTTCTATTTTATAAAAGTGATTATTTGAAAACTTCAAGAGTGTGAATCACGTATCTATCATGTGCGATTCCTTCAATGAGCCTCCATGAATTTGACTGATACAAATTGCTAGAATTAACTAGTAAGTGCTTTTTTAAATTTCTTTGATTGAGCTCTTGTGACTAGTCTGATAGAAACTTAAATAGGATCTAAATATGCCCTATCCCACGTGATTGTAACAACTTTGACACCAATCTCATCATTCCTCTCCTCTTGAAGATGATATGTCCTCAAATTATCACCTACATAAAAAATACTCAAATATAAAACATTAAAAGTAGCACTTATATCGTACTTATCGAGCAAATCCAGCTTTATATATTATCATTGATCTATTCTGCGACTTAAAAAGGACTATCCCCTTACAGTAGTCACTTAGATTTCCTTCCTTTTAAAAATCATTCCTTGCGCATATATAACCACACCTAATCATTGGGTTTAAAAAAAACTAGCTTATATTTCACTTTGTTGGCTTGTTCAGTATATTGTTTATTCTCTACTCGATGTTGAATTTCACTATCTCATGTATTTGTTTAACAATTTCAACTTTTTTCTTGCCATTTAAGTTAACGTGCTAAAAAATAGGTAATGGAGTTAAATCTAATCGGGCTAAAGAATTAAATGCATGAACAATCTCAAATAGGTGAATACTTAACAACAGAATGAAAAAACGATTATAACCAAACTCAATATATGGAAAACAAAATTCCTAATTTTGATATTCATTTTAATGATAGCCCCCCAACAAAGTAGATAAAGGTTTATTCACAACTTTTCTTAGGCCATTAGTTTGGGAATGACAAGTAATTGAAACTTAATTCCTAAGCTAGCCTATAATACATTATATAACACAGATATCTTTATACCTATTAATTTGAAAAGTCATTAGTACTTGCTTGTTCACTTTCACCTCATCACATGTCATTCTACCATTGAAATTTGTATAGTCATAGGTGTCTAAATGTCGAAAACCCTAACCTCTCCACTATGATAGTATTAGCAACATTAGTATAACTTCCTCCATTAATAATCGTACTATATACTTTGCCTTGAACATAACACCTAGTATGGAAAATGATAAAATTTTTTCCCATTGTGATGCCTCGTATTTCTTTACTTGCATACTCAGAGCTCTCGTAATCAATAAAGTCAATTCCCCAAGAGCTATATACTTTTCATTTTCAATGTCCTCTAATGGTGGCATCCTATGTTCTTTCGTTTCACCTTTAGTTATAATCTCACTATTGTTCTGCAACAAGATAACTAATTTATTTGGACATTCACTTGCTATGTGCTCCCTGCTTTAACAATTAAAACATTTAATGTCAAGATTCCCAATGATAGGGAATCACAGTGTTGCCTTAAGAATTTTGCTTGGAGGGCTCGGATCTCAACTTAGGAATAATAGATGCTTGTGGCCTTTCATCTGACTTCACATAGCTTAGCTTTCAAAGAGTGGAACCCGAGCTTGATGCTGCATAGATGTTAGCCCTTCTTTTGAGTTGTAATTTAATCTTAATGGCTTTATGGACCATCTCCTCAATCTCTATATAATGTTGCAACTCAACCATATTATCAATCTTTTAATTAATGCCATTTAAGAATTGTGTCATAGTAGTTTCTTTATTTTTCTCTATATTTACTTTAATCACAGCAATCTTCAGTTCTTTGTAATAATCCTCCACGCTTCGATTTATCTTGTGTATGACTTTGTAATTTTCGATCAAGTCTCAATAGTAGTGGTTAGGTATAAAATGCCTTCTCATTAATATTTTCACTTCATCTTATGTCTCAATTATACATTCATTATTCTACCTCTTACTTATAGCAACTGATCCTACAAAGTAATTGTTGTGCAAATTTTATTGAACTCGCAAGCACACGAATCTATTGTAGAATAGATTAATGGTGACGAGTGTCGATCCCACGAGGAGGTTAATTTTAATTATGTGCAGAATTAATTTTCTTTTAATGCAAATAATTAAATTATGGTAACTTTATCCTAAATTGTGAATTAAAATGACGAGAATAATTAAGAATGAAACTGTTATAATAAAGTACTTGGGTATCCGGATCTGCATCAACATGCTCCATGGGCTAAATATTCCATATTAATACAAATTAAATCATAAGGGGGGATTCCACACCTCATGAACCACTCTCCAATAAGTATGGTGTCAAGGGCTTATCGTGCCAAATAATAATAACCTTGTACTAGGGTGCTGGTTTAACCAGCGTTGTATCTAGACAAGACTATTATTATTTATCGACGAAAAGTCAAAATAACCACAAATATTAGAGGGAAAGAGAAAGTAAATTTACCAAATTAAGCCCATGGAAAATATTGAGACTTCACCTTCAACCCAACCTCAAAAAGAAATTAGCTACTCATATTTTAACTAAGGATAAAAAAGAAAATTTTATTAAAATACAAAGAAACTACAAGAAGGAGAAGGAATTTCAGAAATCTAACCTTAAAAATGAATTCAGGGGTATCAAATTAGGGGGGAAGAACCCCTTTTTTATAGATATATTGAGTGAATCGTGACCATCGGATTAAAAATAGTTCGGATGCTCAGGATTTGCCACGTCATCAGTCAACAGTTAATAGTCAACAGTCAACAATCAACATTTACACAGTAACGCCGTCTGCATAGTAAATAATCCCATGTATGCGCATGTACTGTACACACGATTTTTGCTCCACTAAGATGCTGCCACATCATCGATCTACAGTACATAAGAAATTTAGTCCAATAAGATCGTGACACATCATCGATCAACGCCACATAAGCAGTCAATACCACATAATTCGTCTAATCAGATACTGCCACGTCATAGATAGTTGCCACATCATCGGTCCGTATACATGAACAATGTAGTAAACAGTACCATAAACAGTATAGTGAACAGTACCGTGAACAGTGTAGTGAACGTATGAACAGTATCGTATATGTGAGCAGTGACTTTTTTCCTTTAATGCTACTCTTAAGGTTTTCGACTGTCTTGAGTCCAAATATGATGTTCGTTTTGCTATCTGATCACTCGTTCTTTGTGAAACGATCGTAATACTCCTAAAATACATAAAATACATAATTATAATAAAACACATATAATTAAATAACAAAATACTTAAATAAATAAAAGTAGTAATGTTAGTGAGATTTAAAGTGTAAAATGGCGATTTTCTCCTTTATAAATATACACTTTCTAATATTCAACACACCCCCCAACCAGCTTATTGCTAGTCCCTAGCAAATAAAGCAAAAAAAAAATTCAAAACTTTTTTTTTAAAGGAAACACATGTATTTATTGAATCAGATTAATGATAACAATCAAATAAAAGTACAAGTATTATCTCCAGTCTAAAGGAATATCACACCCACATCAACCATCCATATGCATCAATCCAGCAGACTTTGTTGTAGCAATAGTAATCAGGTCACTTTCAAGAATGACATATCAAACCCCAAAATCTCACCGGTTGTAGTGACACTCTCACAAAGAAATTAATCCCAATAAAATTTTGTCACTACAATGAATGGTAAATTGAGAGAAAATAATAAAAAAATATCATACACTCTCATCAAGATGAAAAAATATGCCCATAACTTAGAAATAATGCGATCTCAAATAAAGTATTAGTAAACCCAATGTATTCATTTTTTTCATTTTTTTCATTTTTTTGGTATATGTATCACTATATCTTAATTGCCCATATAACTAGCTTTTATTTTAGACTATCGTGCCTTAAAATCAAGAAGGACTTTTATTAGGACGTAACGTAGGTTAGGGATATGGCTAACAAAGAAAAAGAAATAGCAAAATAAAATATGTTTGAGAAAAAGTTCAAGAACTTTTGAAAATTACAAGATGCATTTTGCTTATTTATTGCTATTGTATTTCTTCTCTTTTTTTTTTATGTAGCACAACTTCACTGAATAAAATAATTATTTATTATTTTTTTCTCAAACATGAATAGGTGGATGAAACTTGTATGATATCGGGTAATACTCCGAATTGGAGTGGGTCAGTTGATAAGTTAATAAAGAAAAAGGTTTTTTTTTAAAATAAAAAGTTCAAAAGGGCTAACTATGGATATTACATAATAGGGATGGCTAGAAAGGCTCAAATGGGTCAAAAATGGCCTTCTATAATCTTTTAGGACTCTAAATAATCTTCCATATCTACTAATTAAGTGAGCATTTAGATGCAGTAACACACACCTTTTTTTTAAGGGTTGACTCAAAGAAAATCTAGAGATCATGTATGAAATAATAAACTGCTAAGCTACATGAAGAATGGGTAAAAAGGGTTACTCTCCAAGAAAAATTAACAGGCTCAAAAACTCACTTGGAATTTATTATGATATGTGCATTCTTTCAAGCAACTCATATTTGTCCCCAACATCAACATGTAGAATAGTAAACATAGTGTAACATCACTCAAGACCAAAGATAATACAAATACTAAAATTCGAAAGTCATCATATCATCCAATATCAAGAACTCACAAATTTTTTTTTTAACAGAATTCTTTCCCCCTAATCTATTCTAAACATACATGTAGAAAAATTAAAGAAAAATAAATTTTTTTAAAAGAAGATGCGTTTCTAGATTTACTACACTCCATATTCAGCCATCTTCAACTTTAAAAACTTGAAAACATATATTTATAAAGGAGAAAAACGAAAGGTTAGAAAAAAACACACAAATATATTTTTTTTATTTTGTTTTTATTTTTTTTTATTTTTTTTATTTTTTTAACTAAAAAGATGCGTTTCTAGAGTCACTGTACTCCATATTCAGCCATCTTCCATTCAAAAAGTTAGTCATGGTTAGTTCAACATTCCACAATTGTCAACTATTCCCTCCCCTCAACCAGAACGAAACATTGTCCTCAATATTTGAAAGGAAATAAGTAAAGTATAGAAGACATCACCTGGGTGCTGCAAAACAGAAGAAAATATTTACCAGCGGAGAGTTAAATCTAATTTGTACTTCTTACTGCCGCTACTGTTACCATCATTATTTGAACACTCCAACACAATCGCCTTGCGATTTGGCTCTGGTTGATAAGCTTGTAACAGATCAAGTAGCGCATTAGCAGTGTGTGCACAAATAAAGATTTTTTTCACTGAAGAAGGAATGAAATAATTTTTTATTACATGGTTAAGAAATGCGAGAAAGCCATCATAAAAGTTATTGACATTTAACAAACCAATGGGTTTCTAATGAATGTTCAGATGGGACCAAGATGCTAATGTCATTAGTGCCTCTAGAGTTGTAAGATCGCCTGGAAGGAAAATAAAAGCATCGGCATGATTGAGCATTTCAGTTATTCGTTCTTGCATACCTGAGATGATTAACTCTTCTCCAGTTGTTGAATGAGACAAACAACCTAAAGGTTTTAGGATTTGAGGGATGATGCCTAACACTTGGCTCCCTCTGACAAAAGCAGCTTCTGATACCATTTTGGATAACCCTCAGTCACCTCCTCCATAAACCAAGTGCAATTTTCTCTCTGCTATTCTTAGACCAAGATCTATGGCTGCCTCCATGAACTCTTTATGTTTACCATAATTAAACCCAGAAAGCACACAAATGTTCTTGAATTGTTTACTAGAAGAAGCTGCCATTAAGATACTGCTTAAAAACAACTTGTGAGTGCTCAGTAAAAATAATTCGTATTTAAAGACCTTGGTGACAGTTGGTTACAGCTGTGTATGGGACATAATGTCAATTAACGTGTAAGGCACATAGCTTAAAAGTCAAAAAGAAAATAGTAAAAAGAAAAAGTAAATGAAATTATTAAAAACAATAATATAAATAGTAAAATAACAGTGAAATAAAAGAACAGAGAGGTAAAAGGATATTTACAAATAGTTGTGATTGTGGCTCACATCGCTCTCTATTGGTTGAGGATAGGCTTCCCATTCAGTTTTCTTACAAACTGGTAAACAGGGTCTTTTATAGTCAAATTCCTGAGACTATAATTTGCACATTCTTTCTAGAATAATGGACATAACTGGAGTATTGCATGTTGGATGTATCCATTGGGATGCGTTTCAAGAGACAAAAGGATATCATCCAATGATTCCTTATTCAAGCCATCCCTAATGAATTGAATCTTATCTTCTCTGTTATCAGACATCATTCCTGAAGAACATGATGATTTTTTATTGCATATCATTCTGGCACATTTATGAAAAGCAACAGAAAGTCTTCGAGCTTGTCGTTTTCTCGCATAATTTCCTTTACCACAACCAGACATGTATGCAATAAATTTAGGAGCTAACTCACCTGCTAAGCGAACTTTTGCCTCGATTAACCAACGGATGTCAGTAGGGATGTTATTCTTCATAAGCAATCGCATGCGTTCGGACCGGACTTTATAAATTAAAAGTAGGGCATTCTGAGGAAGCGAAGGGAATCGTTTGTGAAGCTTTTCTAATATCTCATTTCTGTCCATACCTTCGTCTCAGAATATCAGTTATTGTGGGAAAACTGAAGTAACCGACTTGATTGTCATGGAGTACCATTATCCGCCACTTGACCAGGGTTACAAACTTTAAACACACAAAGCAAACTAAAACACACAAACAAGAAAATAAATTAAAACACACAAAACAAACTAAAATTGTCCTCTTATTGAATTTACCTTAAGCTTCAATTAGATGTTGTATATGCCTCTCTCAATTTCTCAGAGTTGGCTTTCTAAATCCTCAACATGGGCTACTAACTCTGGTGGTTATAGCTGCCAGATACGATGTGTTTTATAAAATCGCATCTGACCTCTGAAATGAGATTGTATACGTCGAAACTGTCTAAGAATGTTTAAGAGGAACTGTCTTATCATTAAATTGATAAGAAAAACTTAACGGTTAAACAAACACACTTAAACAAAAATAATTTCAATCAGCAAAAGAATGAATAAAAGAAAGAAAATAAAGAAAATAAATAATCAAATCACCAAAAAGCAAAACCTTAATTTAAAATAGGTGGGTCACTCAAATTTACTTCGTTGTCCTCTCCATGTGGTTGGTATTCTAGATATGGCTTTAATCTTTGACCATTAACTATGAAAGTGACGCCATTCATTGGATCTTTAATTTCAATTGCCCCATGTGAAAAAATAGTATGAACAATAAATGGGTCAGACCATCGAGAGCGTAATTTATCTGGGAATAAGTACAAGTGAGAATCGAATAAAAGTACTTTCTGACCTGGAGTGAAAGATTTTCGCATAATTTGCTTGTCGTAAAAGACTTTCATTCGTTGCTTGTAAATTTTGGCATTCTCGTACGCATCATTTCGAATTTCTTCAAGTTCTGCCAACTGTAATCTTCTTTCTGAGCTAGCTTGCTGTATGTCAAAATTGAATTTCTTGATGGCCTAGTACGCACGATGCTCGAGTTCCAAAGGTAGGTGGCATGCTTTTCCATACACTAGCCTATAGGGTGACATCCCAATCGGGGTCTTAAAAGCCATTCTATATGCCCATAATGAATCATCAAGTCGCAACAACCAATCTTTTATGTCGGGCCTCACTGTTTTTTTTTAAATGTGCTTTATTTCTTAATTGGAGATCTCAACTTGGCCGTTAGTTTGTGGGTGATATGGGGTCACCACTTTATGAGTGATGGAGTACTTTGTTAAAAGTGTTTTGAAAAATTTATTGCAAAAGTGGGCACTACCATCACTAATTATTGCTCGAGGGAATCCAAAGCGGGAAATAATATTACTTTTTAAAAACCCTATTACCACTTTATGATCGTTCGTCCTACACGGAATTGCCTCTACCCATTTTGAAACATAGTCAACAGCAACCAATATGTATTGATGGCCGAAAGATGGGGGAAAAGGTCCCATGAAATCGATACCCCATACGTCAAAAATTTCAACCACTAGAATTGGGTTTAGTGGCATCATATTCCTTCGTGTAATGCTCCCCATTCATTGGCACCTATCATATGAAGAACAAAAGGTGTAAGTATCTTAAAATATAGTTGGCCAATAGAAACCACATTATAAAATTTTAGAAGCTGTTTTCTTAGCACTAAAGTGGCCTCCACAAGCTTGTTCATGGCAGAAAGAAAGGATATTCTGAAATTTATTCTCTGGGACACATCGTCTAATAATTTGGTTTGCACAGTGTTTAAATAGATAAGGATCATCCCAAAAAAAATTCTTTATTTCTGCAAAGAATTTAGCCTTGTCCTGTTTAGTCTAATGCTCTGGAAGTTGACTTGTAAAAATATAATTAACTATATCAGCATACCATGGTACTACTTCTATACTCATTAATTGTTCATCTGGAAATGACTCATTCAAAGGTAAATGTTCTTTTGTTATGTCAAAATAGAGACGGGAAAGATGATCAACCACAACATTTTCTATTCCTTTCTTGTCTTTGAATTCTAAGTCAAACTCCTGCAAGAGTAGCACCCAATGAATTAGTCTAGCTTTTACATCCTTCTTTGTGAGAAGATATTTAAGAGCAGCATGATCTGTAAATATAATTATTTTACAACCAATGAGATAAGATCGAAATTTTTCTAATGCAAACACAACTGCTAGCATTTCTTTTTCAGTGGTTGAATAATTCAACTGTGCATCATTCAATGTCATACTAGCATAGTAAATCACATGGGGAATTCGATCAACTCTTTGTCCTAATACTGCTCCTACTGCATAGTCAGATGCATCACACATAAGCTCAAATGGTAAGTTCTAATTTGGGGGCTAAATGATGGGTGATGATGTCAACAACTGCTTTAGTTTTTCAAATGCCACAAGACATGAATCATCAAAGACAAAAGGTACATCCTTAGCAAGTAAATTGCATAAGGGTCTAGAAACTTTGCTAAAATCTTTAATGAAACGTCTATAAAACCCAGTATGCCCAAGGAAAGATCTTACTTCTCTAACTATTTTAGGTGGAGAAAGATTGGAAATGAGATCCACCTTTGCTTTATCAAACTCAATACCTTTGCTTTAAATGATGTGACCGAGAACAATACCTTGTTTAACCATAAAATGACATTTCTCCCAATTCAAGACTAAATTCTTCTCGATACATCTCTGCAGAACTAGTGTTAGATGATGTAAACATTGATCAAATGAATCTCCAAAAATAGAAAACTCATCCATAAAAACCTCAAGGAATCGTTCAACCATATCAAAAAAAATGCTCAACATGCATCGTTGAAATGTAACAGATGCATTACATAATCCAAATGGCATTCTCTTATATGCAAAAGTGCCAAAAGGACAAGTGAAAGTGGTCTTCTCTTGATCTTTTGGTGCTATAGGAATCTGATTGTATCCTGAATAACCATCTAGAAAGTAATAAAACTCATGACCTGCTAATCTATCAAGCATTTGATCGATAAATGGTAAATGAAAATGGTCTTTACGTATGACAGAATTTAACTTTCTGTAATCAATGCCTACACGCCATCCTATAGTTACTCTAGTGGGTACTAATTCATTATCAGCATTGATGACTACTGTAACTCTTGACTTTTTAGGAACAACTTCCACAGGACTGACCCAAGAACTATCAAAAATGGGGTAAATGATACCTGCATCTAATAGCTTAAGGACTTCAATGCGAACAACCTTTTTCATGTTAGGATTTAACCGACGTTGCATTTCCCTAGTAGGTTTAGCATTTTCATCAAGATGAATGTAATGCATGCAATCCACTGGATTTATACCTTTTATGTCTACTATGGTCCATCCTAATGCTCCTTTATGTTCTTTTAAAACATCCAACAACTTACCTTTTTATTCGTCATTGAGGGAGGAAGAGATGATTACTGGTAAAGTGCTTTCTTCTCCCAAGAATACGTATTCCAAAGTGTTGGGTAATGGCTTGAGCATTTTTTTTTATGGTGATTCTGATGATGGGTTGAGTTTCTTTTTTAACGACACTAGTTGTTCAACTCTTGACTTCTATTTATTAGTGTCCATGGATGGTGCTGAGTCAAGTAGAGCGTTGACTTCATCAACTGATCTGTCAATATCAAAATTCAAACCAAAGTAAGTTAAACAAGTTTGCAAAGGGTCATCACTAAGGTTTGAAAGAAAATTGTTATCAACTAGTGTTTCTATTAAATTTACATCAACAATTCCATCAGCTGCACTGTGAGGTTGTTTAGCAATGTTAAAGATATTGAGTTCCATGGTCATATTGCCTAAAGACAACTGTATATTTTCGGTTCTACATTGAATATGTGCATCGGCAGTTGCCAAAAAAGGTCGGCCCAGAATAATGGGAATGTGCTTCTTTGAATCCTGCACTGGTTGAGTGTCAATTACAATGAAATCAACAGGAAAATAAAACTTGTCTACCTGGATAAGCACATCCTCCACAATACCACGAGGTATTTTTATGGACCGATCTGCAAGCTATAACACCACTGGAGTTGGATGTAATTCGCCCAGTCCAAGTTTTACAAAAACAGAGTAAGGCAACAGATTTACGCTAGCTCTTAAATCTAACAAAGCATTCTCAATTGTGTGGTTCCCTATACTACATGAGATAGTGAGGGAGCTTGGATCTTTGCATTTTAGAGGCATTTTATGTTGGAGTATAGAACTAATATTTTCTGTCAGAAAGGCCTTTTTCTGAACATGAATGTTTCTCTTTTTAGTATAAAGGTCTTTAAGAAACTTGGCATATGATGGCACTTGTTTTATAGCTTCAAGTAAAGGGATGTTAACACTTACCTGTTTGAAGATTTCAAGAATCTCACCTGTTGATTTTCCTTTCTTCCCTTTAGCTAACCTCTGAGGAAATGGAGCTTTAGGAACATATTCTCGTGGGTTGGTTTCCTCTTTCTCCTCTGATGATGATTCTTCAGTGTTCACAGGTACAATCTGAGTTGATTTTGGCATCTCCACTTTGTTGTCGACTTTTTTTCCTTTTCGCAAGGTCATCACTGCTTTGACCTCTCCATGCTGCTGTGGTGAACTAGAAATTGCTTCATTTACTGCTTTAGGATTCGGCACTGGTTGACTTTAGAATTTGCCTTTTTCAACGGTCATGGCCAAAGTTTGAACTGAAGAGGCAAGTTGTCCTACCATTTTCTCAAGACTTGAAACAGATTGAGCTTGTGAGTTGAAGCTCGCTCTCATCTCATTTTGTAATTCATCAATGGTGCGGTTCTGCTGCTCGATCTTGGAGTTAGTAAGATTTCTGACATTTTGGAATGTCTCCTCCCATGGTTTGGATTGAGAATGGTTTGGATTCTGATTGTATCTTTTAAATGGGGGTTGAGAGGCTTGAGACATTTGAGGAACTGGTTGCATTGGTGGAGGTGGAACTAATGGTCCATTTTCTTGGAATCCTTGAGACCATGACAAATTGGGGTGATCTCTCCATCCAAGGTTATATGTGTTGGAGTAAGGGTTGTAGTTTGATGGTTTTCTCATGATACCTATGGCATTGGCTTGATATGAATATGAGTCATGGTCATGTGGCTCTGTTGATTTAGCAGTTGTCAAAGATGCTATTTGTCGAGTAAGGCCTTCGACCATCTCTTTTACTTCTTGAATTCCTGAGCTTGACTTGCCAATGTTAACCTCATTCACTCTCTTAATTCTCCTGGTATTTCTGAGTGATCGACTCCGTTGTTGAGAATTATCGGATTGCCATTGGAAAAATTCTCAAATCTCTGATGCGCTTTTGGACATTAACTCTCCTCCACTGGTTGCCATTAGCCATTCTTGCATATGTGGCAATAATCCCTCCAAAAAGTATTGGCATTGGTGCTATTTCTCATACCCATGATGTGGACACTTCAAGAGTAGCCCATTAAATCACTCCCATGCTTCAAAAAACTGTTCGTCGTCTCTTTAAGTAAACTCTGAAATTTTCCTGCGAATAGCATTGGTTTTATGAACTGGAAAATATTTATTTAAAAATTTAGTTACCATTTGTTCCCATGATATAATGCTATTAGCAAGCATTGTATTAAACCATGAACGAGCTCTATCTTTTAATGAAAATAGGAATAATCTAAGTTTAACATCATCATCTGAAAAATTCTCATATTTAAAAGTTTGACAAATAACATGAAAATCATTCAGATGATTATATGGGTCCTCATTTTCTAGGCCATAGAATGTGGGGAGACAATTTAGCACACTAGGTTTTAATTCAAAACTCCTAACAGCTACATTTGGGTACCTTATGCATGATGTACTCAAATTAGCTAAAGGACTAAAATAATCATTAAATGACCTCTCTTGTGGTTCTGGTTGTTAATTTTACAAATCCATTTCAAATTTCTTTTGAAAAATAGTGTGTTTGTGCGTGCGAAATGTTTTTTCCAAATCAAGGTCTAAAGGTTCAAGATTAGGTGATAATGACCTTCGACCATGCATGCAAACAACAAAATAAATGAAAATAAAATAAATAAAATAAAGAGGAGAGAGAAATTACGATACTAACCTTGTGACGTTATTATAACCTTACTATGAACATACACTCAAGTGCTAAAAAAAAACAAGAAATAAATTAACTAAAAATAAAACAAGAAGATAAATTACAACGAAAAATGAAAAATGAAAAATTACAGAAATATAAAGAAGAGAAAAAGAAACGAAATTAAATTACAGGAAAAATATTTAAAAGAAAACAAAAAAATTAATTCTATGGATTAATAAATTAACAAAATAAACCAAAATTACAAAAAAAATAACTCAGGAATTAAATTATAGAAATTTAAAGAAATTACAAAGAAATTAAATTATTGAAATTTAAAGAAATTTAAATTACCAAAATTAAATTACAAATTCACTTTTTTTATTTTTTTATTTTTTAAATATTTTTTTTTATTTTTAAAGAAAGCAATAACAAAAAAATTTACTTAAAAAAATTAATTTTATGAATTAATTCTACGAATAAATTAAAATAAATTACGAGATAAACAAAACAAATTACAAAGAAAAGTAAAGCAAAACTTAAAGTACAGAAATTTAAAAAAATCACAGAATAAAATTAAATTGTAAAAATTTAAATTACAAAAATTAAATTATAGAATTATTTTTTTATAAGGAAAAAATACAATAAAACAAAAAAAATTAATTCAACAAATTAAAATAACTTACCTCCCCGGCAACGGCGCCAAAAACTTGTTGTGTAAATTTTATTGAACTCGCAAGCATACGAATCTATTGTAGAATAGATTAATGGTGACGAGTATCGATCCCATGAGGAAATTAATTTTAATTATGTACAGAATTAATTTTCTTTTAATGGGAACAATTAAATTATGGTAACTTTATCCTAAATTGTGAATTAAAATTGTGAATAATTAAGTATGAAACTGTTATAATAAAGTACTTGGGTCTGCATCAACATGCTCCATGGACTAAATATTCCATATTAATACCAATTAAATCATAAGGGGGGATTCCATACCTCATTAACCACTCTCCAATAAGTATGGTGCCAAGGGCTTATCGTGCCAAATAATAATAACCTTGTATTAGGGTACCAGTTTAACAGAGCTGTATCTAGACAAGACTATTATTTTTTGTCGACAAAAAGTCAAAACAACCACAAATATTAGAGGGGAAGAGAAAGTAAATTTACCAAATTAAGCCCATGGAACATGTTGAGACTTTACCTTCAACCCAAACTCAAAAAAAAATTAGCTACTTATATTTTAACTAAGGATAAAAAAGAAAATTTTATTAAAATACAAAAAAAACTACAAAAAGGAGAAGGAATTTCATAAATCTAAGTTTAAAAATGAATTCAGGGATATCAAATTAGGAGGGGAGAGTTTCCTTTTTATAGATACATTGAGTGAATCGTGACCATCCGATTAAAAATAGTTCGGATGCTCAGGATTGTGCCACGCCATCAGTCAACAGTCAACATTTGCACAGTAACATCGTCTGAATAGTAAATAATCCCATGTATGCGCATGTACTGTACACACAATTTTTGCTCCACTGAGATGCTGCCACGTCATCGATTTACAGTACATAAGAAATTTAGTCCAACAAGATCGTGACACATCATTGGTCGATGCCACATCATCGGTCAATGCCATATAAGCAGTCAATACCACATAATTCGTCCAATCAGATACTACCACGTCATAAGTAGTTGCCACATCATCGGTCCATATACATGAACAAAGATTAGTAAATGCGATCACCATGAAGCAGTGTAGTTAACGATCACGAATGAAGCGATCTGTAAGTATGAACGATCTTGTGAGCAACAGCTCCTCTTAAGGTTTTCGATCGTCCTGAGTTCAAATATGACGTTCGTTTTGCTGTCTGATCACTCATTCATTATGAAACGATCGTAATGCCCCTAAAATACATAAAATACATAATTATAATAAAATACATATAATTAAATAACAAAATACTTAAATAAATAAAAGTAGTAATGTTAGTGAGATTTAAAGTGTAAAATGACAATTTTCTCTTTTATAAATATATACTTTCTAACACTCAACAGTAATAATATAGTCAGAAAACACAATCACAACTAACTTTACTTTTTTTGCCCTTAAATAGTTGTCGAGGTCAAACTCGAATTCTATTTTCTTCTCTTGTTCAAAGTATGCTTCCGGGCTAGATTTACTTCAAAAAGATAGGATTTACATCTTTATGCTACTCAAACCATCATTTGTGCTCTTAACTCTCCTAGTCCATCTTTTTTTTTTCCTACAGCTACTCATTGAGTCCTCCCCTTTATCATACTTATCCTTATAATAGTCATCAATCTCTCTTCTAGCCAAAGCTCTTTACCTTTTACATTTTCCCTATACGTGCTTAGAAAATGGGTTATAGCTATCATACATGTGTTCTCTATTTGATCTAAATGCTCATATATGAACTCTAACTCAACCCTAATCATACTTCTCAACTCTTTTATTAATGCTTAAATTTGTAAATTTTGAGCGGTTGGTGGTTGATCCTCTTCATTTATGTTTTGTTTTAAGTTGTAAGACATGGTTGACACATGCAAGAAGAAGACCTTAGAAATAATAGGGAAAAGACCTCACCACACTTCCTTATTTGTTTCACTCAATCCACTCGTATTTCAATCAAATTTATTGGCATTATCCTCTCATATGCTCATTCTTTCTTATATTTTTTAACTCATAGTAATTCTCAGTTGGTTTTTATCAAACTAATCAAGCCAATATTAAGATTCCAATAGCAATTCACAAAGATTACACTAAGGATACTCTAGTCTCAAAAGCAAGAATAAAATTTTTATGTATGATCTGGTTTCAAAAGCATGAATTATTAAAATTTCGAAAAAAGTTATCACTTATAGGGTAAAACAAGTTTTGGAGTCTCCAAAGCATTGCTAATTGAAAATGAACAAAAAAGGAAAAGAATTAACAAAGGTAAGGGACTCTTTATTTAACTCCCACTATCCTCTTCCTTCTTCTCTTGGTTGTTTAATCATTTTTTCTAGTAAAAATTAGTGTAAAAGACTAATGAAAATCAGAAATTAAAGCAAGACTTACAACTTAATAAATTAATAAAGAGACATAATAATCCTAGAAAGAGAGAAAATTTTAGCCAAAAAAGTTTTAGGAATTTTTTTAACCAATTTTGAGAGAATAGAAATTAAGACCTGATTGATAAGGATTAAAAACTAAAAAAATAAAAGGATAATAAAACCTAGTTAGAACCACACTCTATCATCCCCACCAACAACTAATAAGTCCCTAGTCAATTTAGTCTCCAAGATTGAATCTAAACCTAAAATTGAATAGAACCATGACCTGAAGCTCAATGAAAATATAAACCTTAGTATATAAGGGAGCCACAATTAGTTATTGATAATCTGATTGATCAGTCAAGAGTTTAAATACCATGAAAATCTGATAAGTTCAAAGAATTTATTGAAAAACTAAAGAGAGTTAACTCTCTTACCAATTGTATTAAAACTTATATATCTTTAATTATTGGATGCGAATACATGATATATAGTTGGTTACTCGAATTTTTTAAAAATAAATTATAAACCAAAATCAAATCAGAATCCTAATGTAAAGCAAATAAGAAAAAAATTAAATTAAATCAAAATTCTAATCTAAGAAAATAGAAAAAAATCTAAATCAAATCAGAATCTTACTCTAAGCAAATAAGAAAGAATTTAAATCAAATCAAAATCCTAATCAGCTTCAATGTCTTATATCAATTAAATGAAAACTAAGCCATTAAAAGACAAACAACTAATTTATTTCTCTACTAGCCTCTTTAAGAAAAAGGAAATTATCTAAAAAGGAAAGTAGTATATTATTGAAATGGGAAAGTATCTAAAAAAAGTAATACATTTTTCCATCATAATGTGTAAGGCAACTTCCTATTTCATAGAAGTGATTAATTAAAAACTCTAAGAGCCTAAATCATACATTTATCATTACCAACAAGCCTCTATAAATTCGATTGCCAAGTTGCTTAAATCAACCTATTAAGTACTTCTTTAAATTTCTTTACTCGGGTTCTTAAGATGAGTCTGACAAGAACTTGTATAGGATCGAATATGTCTCGTCCAATGTGCTTATTACAATTTTGTCCTCAATCTCATTAAGTATTTTAATCAATCTATCAATAAGTAAAAGAGTG
Source organism: Aegle marmelos (assembly GCA_030449875.1). Lineage (NCBI taxonomy): Eukaryota > Viridiplantae > Streptophyta > Magnoliopsida > Sapindales > Rutaceae > Aegle > Aegle marmelos. Next base: position 13,949,209 of record JASUUL010000094.1, on the reverse strand, counting down.
ATAAAGATTAGTTTTAACTTATTAAGATTAAGTTTTCTAGTATATTAAATAAAGAACTAAATTGACACTCACACCAAGATTAAGTATGCATGTTCAATTTTATTGTCCCTAATAATGTAATAAATAGTTAAACAAACAAGATCCTTATATTCTAAGGCATTATTAGTTGAGAGAATAAATCATACCTGCTTTACTAGAAAAGTTTTCCTTAATACCTTATGTTTTATTTTTATAGTACACAGAACTTTCAAATATTTAGCATAAGATGATACTTGTTTAATGATGTCTAGCAAAGGAATATTGACTTTCACTTATTTAAAGAATTCATAAATCTAAGGATTGTGCTTCAGTTTCTTTGGCTTGATCACTGCTTAAGGGAATATAGGTATAAAAAGAGAGTTGATTATTTCTTTAAAGACCAAAGGTTGGTTAAACTCTTATTTACTTTTTGAGATTGACTCTTTAATAATTTCACTAGGATTAAGAATGTGTTTTTTGATAACTATACCAACATAAAGAGTTATAAACAACTTGACTTAACTTATATTTTGGTTCCTTATATCACCTATTTAAGGATGCCATTGAGTCTTAGGAATTAGTTCTTAGGATGTGCATCAAAAGTAGTAACTTTTTACATATCTATCCTAGAATTTTTTTTTTTTAAGAAAACACATATTTACAATTTTTGTTAACTTTCCTGCCACTAAACATTATTCTCGATTGTTAGCATTTATATATCTATGATGTTGATTTTGATGATAACAAATAAGATTAAGAATGATTAAATTTTTAAAAGCTCAAAATTATTTTTCATAAACCATTATTTTGAATAAAGGTCTTATATCTAAAGAAAAAGTGATTTCATAAAATTGATTATTTTTCAAATTCATGGTCTAACTAAAAAAGTTTTGAAACTCTGGAAATGAACTTACTTGTAAAATTTTATGAAGATTTAGGCTATAATATAAATATAAAAAGTCTTAAGATAAAATTATAATTTTAGAAAATAGTTCACTTTAGTAGTCACTGTAGCAAATGGTTAATAAATGATTAACCGATAAGTTCTAGAAAGCATGTTCTACAAAAAATTATCAAAATGATGGTTCTAGAAAATAACAGTGAACCGTTTACGAAAAATGGTGAATTGATAATTTAACCATAAACCGTTTAGCGAGAATGAATAGTCAAAATTTATTTTGCAAGTCTCTGGAAATAAATGGCTAACTGATAACTCCAAAAGATGAACCATTTATTTCAAATTTCAGCTCAACGGCCATTTGGACTGGTCAAAATAGTGAACCGATAGCAATTAACAGTGAATTGATTGTTCCCAAAAAATTTAATAACAACTAGTTTTCAGTTTCAACTATAAATTGGCTCATTTAAATTCAAACAATGAATCATCCAACATTCATCATTCAGCTTGCTACTGAGAACACACTTGTTGTTGAGCTTTAAACTTTGTTTTATTTATTTGATTTAGATATTAAGCTTTCATTTGTAATTAAACACATTGTGTGAGAGAAAATTCATTTGTAATCCTTATCTTTAAGAAGCTCTAAGTATCGGAATATACTTAGTTTAAGAGATTGGGAATAGTCTTTTCTTATAAAGGTTTATTGACACCTGTGAAGTCAATTGTAAAAGTTCTTAAAACCTTGAAGGCTTGGATAGTGGAATCCTCAAGCTTAGTGTACTTGAAGGAGTGGACATAGGCGGGGTTGGCGGAACCACATAAAAATCTATGTTTTAATCTCTCTTCCCTTATCTCTTTACATTTTGATTGTTTTTATTTATTATTGTTTTGAATTTGTTTAAGATATTTGTGTTAAGTTTTATTCAAGCATTGCATAATTTTTAGAAATCTAATTCACCTTTCTCTTGGGTTGCCTAGCTATTATTTCAATTGATATCAGAGCAAAGTTCTCTTGTTAAGACTTAACCGTCTAGAGTAAAAGATCTATGGCAACCCATAATGACTCTATCTTTAGGGAAGGACAATCCATAACTAGGCTACCATATTTTGATGGAAATGACTACCCATATTGAAAAACTAAGATGAGAATTTACTTGTAAGTTTTAGATTATAAAGTTGTTAGTGATGGTCCATTCATTCCTATAATTAAAAATGAAGTAAAAGATAATATGTTAAAATATTCAAGTCAATAGAGTGAGTTAGAAAAGAAAAAGATGTCTTTAAATTTTAAGGCTATAAATGTTTTATTTTGTGCTTTAGATAAGAAACAATTTCATAGAGTTTCTAATTATATAAGTGCTTATAAAATTTAGACAAAACTTAAAGTTGTATATAAAGATACAAACCAAGTGAAAATGTCTAAAATTAGTAGATTCACTAAGCAATATGAATATTTCAAATGGAGTCATATGAAAGTATCCATGATATGTGTACTAAATTCATCAATATTGTGAATTCTCTTGAAGCACCAAGAAAGACATTTACTAATAGTGAAAATGTGAAGAAAATAATTAGATCTTTGCCAAAAGAGTGGAGACCAAAGAGAACGCTCATAGAAGAATAAAAAATCGTAATACTTTATCTCTTGATGATCTTATCGATTTACTTATCTCATATGAAAAAGATATAGCTAATGAAAGAATTAACGAAGATAAAAAAAAAAGCTTTGCTTTTAAATCTTCCATAATTGAAAGTGATGATGATAAAAGTGACCTTGAAGATGAAGGCATTAAAATGATTGCTAGAAAGTTTAGATGGATCTTCAAAAAGTAAATCAAAAGAAGAAACTTTAAAGATCTCATGAGAGAAAACCTTAAGGTGGAGAAAGAAAAGTATGAGTCGATTGTTTGTTTTAAATGTAAAAAGCCCAGCCATATTGTTAGCCTAATAGGTTATAAATATTATGATTTTGATGATAACAAACATATGCATTAAAGTGTTTTATTTTGTATTTCACAAGTTCATTAGTTTTGAAGGATAATAAATCAAGTGGAATCAAGTGAAATCAAGATAGAGACACTCAACGGGTAACGGCGGCTCAACGGATAATTTATTGCGACAATTTCTTGTAAAAGCCGGTATGATTTAAATTATGCTTGGATTAGCATTTGTGAAGCTCAATTTTATGTTAATAAAATAATTGTTTTTCAAACTAAATTAATTTTATATTTATGAGATAAAACATTTTGTGATTTTAAGTTATTTGGATAAAAATGAAATAGCTTTAATTTTCAGAGTTGGACTTATTTGCTAAGCTCTAAAACATTTGGGCTATATTGTAACTTATGATAGATTGGGGGCTTAAGTGAAAAGTTTTGAAAACTTTGAAGACTATGGTGATTTAGCTAAAACTCGAAAAGGACTTATTTGAAAAGATATTCTTCAGTTTGGGACATACTGTAATTTCAGAAAGTTTTTAGAATTAAATAATAATTAAAATTTATGAGATTGGATCTTTTTGAAAAGTTTTATGATGTTTTGGGTCATAGCATAATTTGACTAAATTTTGAGGTAAAACTGTAATTTCGTGAACAAAGATTATCAGAAGAAAAATTCAAAATTAACTGTAATTTCATCACATTATTACGAGCGGGGAGCCGGTTAAATTAAGCGGCTAGCCGCTTGAGCACTGGAATTTGACAATAACGGCTAGTTTTCGAGCTTTAAACATAAAAACTCATTTCCAACTTCATTTTAACTACTATAGCAAGCAAAAACAAGTTTGTAAAACATATATTGAGCTTCCATATTGCAAATCACAAGAGATTAAATCATTTTTGTGCTATTATTTGTGAATCTACTCTTATAGAGAGTGTTTTGCTGTATTTTCTATTTTGCATTATATTGAAAGTGTTCAAGTGAGGGAAACACTTGGGGTAAAGAGATTAGGGTGATAATCTCTTGATTGTAAAGGTCCATTGACACCTTGGAAGTCAATTGTAAACGTTTGAAGCCTTGGGAGGCTTGGATAGTGAAATCCTCAAGCTCAGTTGGCTTGAAGGCGTGGACGTAGGCGGGGATTGCCGAACCACGTAAAAATTGCTGTGTTTGCATTCTCTTCCCTTACTCATTTATTTTACAAGCATTATCTAATTTATTATATTGCTGTGAAACTTAATTTTTGTTTACATTAAGGCATTAGATTGAATCATTTGTAAAATAATTTTTAATAACCCAATTCACCCCCCCTCTTGGGTTGGTTATTTGTATTTCAATTGGTATCAGAGCTTGGTTCTCTTATTAAGACTTAACCGTCTAGAGTAAAAGATCCATGGCAACCCAAAGTGATTCAACCTTTAGGGAAGGACAGCCCACAACTAGACCACCATTCTTTGACGGAAATGACTATCCATATTGGAAAACTAGGATGAGAATTTATTTACAAGCCCTAGATTACGAAATTTGGGAAGTTGTTTGTGATGGTCCATTTATGCCATTGATTAAAAATGAAGTCGGGGAAGATATTCCAAAACCTTCACGGGAATGGAATGAATTGGAAAAGAGAAAAGCTTCTCTAAATTCCAAAGCCATGAATGCGTTATTTTGTGCACTAGATAAGAAAGAATTTCATAGAGTGTCAAGTTGTGAAAGTGCTTATGAAATTTGGCACAAACTTGAAGTTGTTTATGAAGGCACGAATCAAGTGAAAGAGTCTAAAATTAGTAGATACACTCGACAATATGAATTGTTTCAAATAGAACAAAATGAAAGTGTGTATTCTATGTATACTAGATTTACGGACATAGTGAACACTCTAGGAGCCCTAGGAAAGACCTTTTCAAATAGCGAGAAAGTTAAGAAAATCATTAGATCACTTCCTAAGGATTGGAGACCAAAAAGAACTGCCATTGAGGAAGCTAAAGATTTAAATGTCTTACCTATTGATGATCTAATCGGTTCTCTTATTTCTTATGAGGAAGATTTAGCAGCTGAAAGAGGCAATGAAGAGAAGAAGAAAAACATTGCTCTCAAAGTCACAAAATTTGAAAGTGATGGAGAAAGTGAGCTGGATGATGAGGAATTGGCTATGCTTGCTAGGAGGTTCAGAAAATTTTTCAAGAAAACTGGTGAGCGAAGAAAATTTAAAGATTTCAAGAACCAAAAGGAGAAAAAGGAAGCAATTAAATGTTACGAGTGCAAGAAGCCTGGTCACATAAGATCGGAATGTCCTCTTCTCAACAAGTTCAAGAAGAAAGCAATGGTGGCCATATGGGATAATACTGATGAAGAAACAAGTGATGATGATGAGCATCAAGAAATGACAAATCTAGCTCTTATGGCGATTGGAGATGAATCGAATGATGAACTAGATGAGGTAAATGATCTTCCTACCTATGATGAATTACATGATGCTTTTAAAGAATTGCATAGTGAGTTGATGAAGATAGGTAAAAAGAATGTATGCCTTAAAAAGAAATTGATAGATCTCAATAATAAAAATGAATCATTGAATGCAAAGATTACATGTTTAGAACTAGAAAATAAAATGTTGCATGGTAAAGTCACATCTTCAAATGAGAAACTTAATACCTCTTATGAGCATGAAAAATTACATGTTGAAAAATTGATAAAGGAGAATGAAGTTCTCAAGAAGAAGAATAATGAGTTAAATGAAATTGTGATAAAATTCACAAATGGCCAAAAGATGTTGGATAATTTACTTAACTCTCAAAAATGTGTTTTTGATAAAGGTGGACTTGGGTATAAGCCTAACTTGAAGCAAAAGTATTATAAGAATTATTTTATTAAAGCTACATCCACAAGTAATCATAAAATTACTTGTCATTATTGCAATAGAAATGGTCACATGAAAAATAGATGTCCTGTGAAAAGAAATGCTTATTATGGTATAAAATATGTTTGGGTTCCAAAAGGAACCATTGCTGACATCCAAGGACCCAAAAAGATTTGGGTACCTAAGACTTAAAATTTTCTCTGCAGGGCTTAAAGAAGAAGAAGAATAAATGGTACTTGGACAGTGGGTGTTCAAGACACATGACAGGAAATTATGCTTGGTTTTCAAGTTTTACCAAGATCGAAAATGGTGGAGATGTATCTTTTGGAGATAATTCAAAAGGAAAGATCATTGGTATTGGCAATGTCGGTAATGTATCTTCTACTCTTATTGAAAATGTGTGCTTGGTTGAAAACTTAAAACATAATTTACTTAGTATTAGTCAATTATGTGATAAAGGTTATAAAGTAGTCTTTGATAAATCTAGATGCGTTATTGAAAATGCATGTGATGGAAAGGTTTTGTTTGTAGGAAATAGATGTATTAATGTTTATACCATTAATATAGATTGTGCATCTACCATTGATAAATGTTTCTCGGCATTACATGATGATTGTTGGTTGTGGCATAGACAACTAAGTCATGCAAACATGGATTTAATCTCAAAAATTTCAAAAAAATGATTTGGTTAAAGGACTTCCAAAAATTAGTTTTCAAAAGGATAAAATTTGTGATGCCTGTCAATTAGGAAAACAAATCAAAACCTCTTTTAAAAATAAAAATCATGTCTCTACTTCAAAACTACTTCATTTGCTTCACATGGATTTATTTGGACCCTCTAGACATGCTAACTTAAGTGGAAAATATTATGCATTTGTAATTGTAGATGATTATTCTAGATACACTTGGGTACTATTCCTGGCTAATAAAGATGATGCATTTGAAGCTTTTAAAATTTTCTGTAAAAAGGTTCAAAATGAAAAAGGATACTCTATTACTTGCATTAGAAGTGATCATGGTAGAGAATTTGAGAATCATGCATTTGAAAACTTCTGTAATGATTTAGGCATTGAGCATCAATTTTCATCTCCTAGAACTCCACAACAAAATGGAGTCGTTGAGAGAAAGAATAGATCTATTCAAGAAATGGCTAGGACCATGTTAAATGAAAATGCTTTACCTAAATATTTTTGGGCCGAAGCCGTCAACACCGCTTGTTATGTTTTAAATCGGGTGTTGATAAGATCTTATCTTAATAAAACTCCCTATGAGCTTTGGAAAGATAGAAAACCCAACATTGGTTATTTCAAAGTTTTTGGATGTAAATGTTTTATTTTGAACACAAAAGATAATCTTGGAAAATTTGATCCAAAATCTGATGTTGGTATCTTTCTTGGGTATTAAAACTCAAGCAAAGCTTATAGAGTGTATAATAAAAGAACTTTGGTTGTGGAAGAGTCTATGCATGTTACTTTTGATGAGTCTAATACCTCTTCTATGGAGAAAGTCGCTGTTAGTGATGATGCAGATGAAAATATACAAGAAGATTCATCAAAGAACAACCAAAAGAATGCAGAAAATCAAGTGGAGCAACTTGAAGAAACAAGCGCAGAACAAAGTCAGGTACTTCTCAAGCACTCCCCAAGGAGTGGAGGTATGTTTCTTCTCACCCAAAAGATGCCATTTTAGGAGATCCATCTAGAGGTGTTACAACTAGATCATCACTTAGGAATACATGTGAGCATACTGCATTTATTTCTCAAATTGAACCAAAATCCTTTGTGGATGCGAAAAATGATGAATCTTGGATTATGGCAATGCAAGATGAGTTAAACCAATTTGAGAGAAATAAAGTATGGGAATTAGTTCCCAAACCAAAACACCAATCCATTATAGGAACTAAATGGGTATTTAGAAATAAGATGGATGAATCCGATGTGGTTGTAAGGAATAAAGCTAGATTAGTGGCTCAAGGATACAACCAAGAAGAAGGAATTGATTTTGATGAGACATTTGCACCAGTAGCTAGATTAGAATCCATTAGAATGTTGCTAGCATATGCATGTTATAAAGATTTCATTTTATTTCAAATGGATGTCAAAAGTGCCTTTCTAAATGGATATATCATGGAGGAAGTTTATGTGAAACAACCCCCTGGTTTTGAAAATGAAAAATTTCCAGATCATGTTTATAAGTTATCAAAAGCTTTATATGATTTAAAACAAGCACCTAGAGCATGGTATGATAGGCTTAAAAATTTCTTGCTTGATAATGATTTTTCAATGGGAAAAGCCGATACTACACTTTTTGTTAAGCATAAGAACCAAGACATACTTGTTGTTCAAATTTATGTTGATGATATTATTTTTGGTTCTACTAATGAGTCATTGTGCAAAGAGTTTTCATCTTATATAAGTAAAGAGTTTGAAATGAGCATGATGGGAGAATTGAAGTATTTCCTTGGACTTCAAATCAAACAAAACAATGAGGGAATTTTCATCAATCAAGCTAAATATGTCAAAGATCTACTCAAGAGGTTTGGAATTGAAGAATCAAACACTAAAAGCACTCCAATGAGTACAACAATCAAGCTTGACAAGGATGAAAAAGGTAAAGAAGTTGATATTAAAAAGTATCGAGGTATGATCGGCTCTTTAGTTTACTTAACCGCAAGTAGACCTGATATCATGTTTAGTGTATGTTTGTGTGCAAGATTTCAATCATGTCCCAAGGAATCTCATTTGCTTGCTGTTAAAAGAATTTTTCGTTATTTGAGTGGAACCATAGATCTTGGCCTTTGGTATCTTAGAGGAACTCATATAGATTTAACTTGTTACTCGGATGCCGATTTTGCTGGTTATAAGGTGGATAGGAAAAGTACTAGTGGAACTTGCCATTTTCTAGGTCATTCTCTTGTTTCATGGTTTAGTAAGAAACAAAACTCGGTTGCACTCTCAACCACTGAGGCAGAATATATTGCCGCAGGTAGTTGTTGTGCACAGGCCCTTTGGATGAAACAAACACTTAGAGACTATGGCATTAAACTTGAACAAATTCCTATCAAGTGTGATAATACTAGTGCTATTAATCTGTCAAAAAATCCCATTCAGCACTCTAGAACTAAGTATATAGAGATTAGACATCATTTTTTAAGAGATCATGTACAAAAGGGTGATATTGCTTTAGAATTTATCTCTACGGAAAATCAACTTGCTGATATTTTTACAAAACCCCTTTGCGAAGAACAATTTTAAAAAATTCGGCATGAGCTTGGGATGATGAGATTTTCACATTAACATCTCTAATTATGTTATTGGATCTATTAAAATTATTTGCTTAATGTTTGTTAATGTTTTTGAAGAAGTTTGAGCATGATAGATAAATAAAGTGTTATGAAATATTCATTTCAAATGCTTGTGTGCTCTATGATATATGCTTGATAAATGAATCATTTGCTTGATTTAATCATGTTTTAAATGTTTAAGATCATGATTCATGCATTAAAATGGTTCTTGAGAGGTTTCGGAATCAAGAAATGATGACGAGATTGATCAAAAATGGCCGAAAAGTGATATTGGTATGTTTGGGCAGCAACCAGACGGCTAGCCGGCTGAACCAAGCGGCTAGCTGCTTGGTCACGGGTTTACACCCCTCCTCTCCCTCATTTTGGCCTTCTTCCTCACTTGTCTCTCTCTCTCTCAAAACCGTGACTTCTCCTCCATTTTTCCTTCAAAAATTCTTCATTTCTCAACCATTTTCATGTCAAAATCATTGATTCAATCCATCACCCATCCATTTAGCTTCCATTAAACACCTTCCAATCATCATTTCATCTTTCTCTTCTCTTGTCTATCTCTTTCTCTCTCTCCCGCGTGAATAGTGCCTCACCATCTCTCACTCAAATTTCTTTAATTCTCACTCATTTTCTTGCTAAAATTAATCATCCAAACCATTACTCATCCACTACTCCTTCATTTTTCATCATTCAAACATCATTTTATCACACTTCTATCAAAATCCGAAATCCAAAAACCTAGTTTTGGCCGTTTCTCTCTCTAGATTTTAAAGCTCTCTCTAGCCCATCTTTAATCAATTCCACATTATATCTAAACCTCATTCATCTCTAGGATTACATTTCTTGGCTCAAACTTATCCATTTTACTCAAATCCGAAATTGATTCTTTAAGCTTGTTCAATAATGGTGGGTGGAGACGAAAGGAAGATTATGTCACTCTGTACCACACATTTTATGCATTTACATTTTCTTTATGGATTGTGGATGATCATTATGAGCTATTTGGATGTTCTGTATTTGGATGCTCTGTCTTTGGATGTCTTGTCTTTGGATGTTCTGTATTTGGATGCTTTGTATTTGGATGTTTTGTATTTGGATGATTTGTCTTTGGATGATTTGTCTTTGGATGTTCTGTACGTGGATGTTTTGTATTTGGATGCTATATTATGACTTCTTGATTTATTATTAGAAATTCATGTCTATTGCATGTATTTGGTTAATTATTATTGCCTTAGTTTAATTTTGATAATGAAGGGGGAGAAGTCATGTATTTCGGAGACAGGTATTATATTTTCTTTTTACGCACTTGTGCATGTTTTCTGAAATATTAAGGGGGAGTTTATAAATTGTTATAAATCATATTGTCAGGGGGAGTTTTTTTTAAATCTGATTATATACACCATATATTAAGGGGGAGCATATATGTCAAAATACATGAGATGTTTGTCATCATAAAAAAGGGGGAGATTGTTAGCCTAATAGGTTATAAATATTATGATTTTGATGATAACAAACATATGCATTAAAGTGTTTTATTTTGTATTTCACAAGTTCATTAGTTTTGAAGGATAATAAATCAAGTGGAATCAAGTGAAATCAAGATAGAGACACTCAACGGGTAACGGCGGCTCAACAGATAATTTATTGCGACAATTTCTTGTAAAAGCCGGTATGATTTAAATTATACTTGGATTAGCATTTGTGAAGCTCAATTTTATGTTAATAAAATAATTATTTTTCAAACTAAATTAATTTTATATTTATGAGATAAAACATTTTGTGATTTTAAGTTATTTGGATAAAAATGAAATAGCTTTAATTTTTGGAGTTGGACTTATTTGCTAAGCTCTAAAACATTTGGGCTATATTGTAACTTATGATAGATTGGGGGCTTAAGTGAAAAGTTTTGAAAACTTTGAAGACTATGGTGATTTAGCTAAAACTCGAAAAGGACTTATTTGAAAAGATATTCTTCAGTTTGGGCCATACTGTAATTTCAGAAAGTTTTTACAATTAAATAATAATTAAAATTTATGAGATTGGATCTCTTTAAAAAGTTTTATGATATTTTGGGCCATAACATAATTTGAGTAAATTTTGAGGCAAAACTGTAATTTCGTGAATGAGTATCAGAATAAAATTCAAAATTAACTGTAACTTCATTACGAGCGGAGCCCAGTTAAATTAAGCGGTTGGCTAGCCGCTTGAAAGACCGGAATTTGACAATAACGGCTAGTTTTCGAACTTTAAACATAAAAACTCATTTCCAACTTCATTTTAACTACTCTAGCAAGCAAAAACAAGTTTGTAAAACATATATTGAGCTTCCATATTGCAAATCACAAGAGATTAAATCATTTTTGTGCTATTATTTGTGAATCTACTCTTATAGAGAGTGTTTTGCTGTATTTTTTATTTTGCATTATATTGAAAGTGTTCAAGTGAGGGAAACACTTGGGGTAAAGAGATTAGGGTGATAATCTCTTGATTGTAAAGGTCCGTTGACACCTTGGAAGTCAATTGTAAACGTTTGAAGCCTTGGGAGGCTTGGATAGTGAAATCTTCAAGCTCAGTTGGCTTGGAGGCGTGGACGTAGGCGAGGATTGCCGAACCACGTAAAAATTGCTGTGTTTGCATTCTCTTCCCTTACTCATTTATTTTACAAGCATTATCTAATTTATTATATTGTTGTGAAACTTAATTTTTGTTTACATTAAGGCATTAGATTGAATCATTTGTAAAATAATTTTTAATAACCCAATTCACCCCCCTTCTTGGGTTGGTTATTTGTATTTCACATATAAGATCGGAGAGTCCATTTCTCAACAAAACTAAGAAGAAAATCATGGTGGCTATTGTTGAGTGTTAGAAAGTGTATATTTATAAAGGAGAAAATCGTCATTTTATACTTTAAATCTCACTAACATTGCTACTTTTATTTATTTAAGTATTTTGTTATTTAATTATGTGTTTTATTATAATTGTGTATTTTATGTATTTTAGGGGTATCATAATCGTTTCACAATAAAGAGTGATTAGACAGCAAAACGGACGTCATATTTGGACTCAGGACGGTCGAAAACCTTAAGAAGAGCATTAAAGGAAAAAAGTCACTGTTCACACATACGGTACTATTCATACGCATTTGCATCGCTCATACGCATTTAATGTTTATGGTAATCGCTTAACGATACTCGCTCATATATATACGGACCGATGATGTGGCAACTACCTATGACGTGGCAATATCTGATTGGACAAATTATGTGGATTGACTGCTTATGTGGCGTTTAACGATGACGTGGCATTTACCGATGATGCGTCACGATCTTATTGGACTAAATTTCTTATGTACTGTAGATCGATGGCGACGCAAGATCTCAAATGGAGCAAAAATCGTGTATGTATATATGCGCTTACATGGGATTATTTACTATTCAAAGCGATTCTTTGTCTAAAATGTTGATCGCTTGATTGATTGTTGACCGTTGACTGATGACGTGGCGTAATCCTGAGCATCCGAATTGTTTTTAATCCGATGGTCACGATTCACTCAATGTATCTATAAAAAGGGGGCTCTCCCCCCCTAATTTGACACCCCTGAATCCATTTCTAAGCTTAGATTTCTGAAATTCCTTCTCCTTCTTGTAGTTTCTTTGTATTTTAATAAAATTCCCTTTTTATCCCTAGTTAAAATATGAGTAGCTAATTTCTTTTGAGCTTGGGTTGAAGGTGAAGTCTCAACATGTTCCATGGGCTTAATTTGGTAAATTTACTTTCTCTTCCCCTCTAATATTTGTGGTTGTTTTGACTTTTCGTCGACAAATAATAATAGTCTTGTCTAGCTACTGTTGCAAAAACCTAAGACCCTAAGAGTTTATTATTATTTGGCACGATAAGCCCTTGGCACCATATTTATTGGACAGTGGTTTATGAGGTGTGGAATCCCCCCTCATGATTTAATTGGTATTACTATGGAATATTTAGCCCGTGGAGCATGTTGATGTGGTTCCGGATACCCAAGTGCCTTATTATAACAGTTACATTTTCAATTATTTCCGCCATTTTAATTCACAATTTAGAATAAAATTACCATAATTTAATTGTTTTCATTAAAATAAAATTAATTCGGCATATAATTAAAATCAACCGCCTCGTGGGATCGACACTCGTCATCATTAATCTATTCTACAATAGATTCGTGCGCTTGCAAGTTCATTAAAATTTACACAACAAGTTTTTGGCGCCGTTGCCGGGGAGGTAAGTTATTTTAATTTGTTGAATTAATTTTTTTTGTTTTCTTGTATTTTTCCTTATAACAAAATAATTCTATAATTTAATTTTTGTAATTTAAATTTTTACAATTTAATTTTTGTAATTTAATTTCTGTAATTTAAATTTTTGCAATTTAATTTTATTGTGTGATTTCTTTAACTTTCTGTACTTTAATTTTTGCTTTACTTTTCTTTGTAATTTGTTTTATTTATCTTGTAATTTATTTTAATTTATTTGTAGAACTAATTCATAGAATTAGTTTTTTTTAAGTAATTTTTTTGCTTTCCTTAAAAATTATAAAAAAATTAAAAAATTAAAAAATATATATAAAAAAATTAAAAAAAAAGTGAATCTGTAATTTAATTTTGGTAATTTAAATTTCTTTAAATTTTAATAATTTAATTTTTGAGTTATTTTTCTTTGTAATTTTTATTTATTCTGTTAAGTTATTATTCCATAGAATTAAATTTTTTTTAAGTAATTTTTTTCCTGTAATTTAATTTTGTTTCTTTTTCTCTTCTTTATATTTTCTGTAATTTAATTTTTCATTTTTCGTTGTAATTTATCTTCTTATTTTATTTTTAGTTAATCTATTTCTTGTATTTTCTTTTTAGCACTTGAGTGTATGTTTATAGTACGGTTATAACAGCATCACAAGGTTAGTATTGTAATTTCTCTCTCCTCTTTATTTTTATTTGTTTTATTTTCATTTATTTTATTCTTTGCATGCATGGTCGAAGGTCATTATCACCTAATCTTGAACCTTTAGACCCCGATTTAGAAAAAACACTTCGCACGCACAAACACACTGCCTTTGAAAAGAAATTTGAAATGGAATTGCAAAATCAGCAACCAGAACCACAAGAGAGGCCATTTAAGGATTATTTTAGTCCTTTAGCTAATTTAAGCACATCATGCATAAGGTACCTAAATGTAGCTGCTAGGAGTTTTGAATTAAAACCTAGTGTGCTAAACTGTCTCCCCACATTCTATGGCCTAGAGAATGAGGACCCATATAATCATCTAAATGATTTTCATGCTATTTGTCAAACTTTTAAATACGAGAATTTTTCAGATGATGATGTTAAACTTAGATTATTCCCATTTTCATTAAAAGATAGAGCTCGTTCATGGTTTAATACAATGCCTGCTAATAGCATTACATCATGGGAACAAATGGTAACTAAATTTTTAAATAAATATTTTCCAGTTCATAAAACCAATGCTATTCGCAGGGAAATTTCAGAGTTTACTCAAAGAGATGACGAGCAGTTTTTCGAAGCATGGGAGCGATTTAATGGGTTACTCTTGAAGTGTCCACATCATGGGTACGAGAAATGGCACCAATGCCAATATTTTTTGGAGGGATTATTGCCACATATGCAAGAATGGCTAATGGCAACCAGTGGAGGAGAGTTAATGTCCAAAAGCGCATCAGAGATTTGGGAATTCTTCCAGTGGCAATCGGATAATTCTCAACAACGGAGTAGATCACTCAGAAATATCAGGAGAATTATGGGAGTGAATGAGGTTAACATTGGGGAGTCAAGCTCAGGAATTAAAGAAGTCAAAGAAATGGTTGAAGGCCTTGCTCGACAAATAGCATCTTTAACTACTGCTAAATCAACAGAGCCACATGACCATAACTCATATTCAGATCAAGCCAATGCCATAGGTATCATGAGAAAACCACCAAACTACAACCCTTACTCCAACACATATAACCCTGGATGGAGAGACCACCCTAATTTTTCATGGTCTCAAGGATTCCAACAAAACAGACCATCAGCTCCACCTCCACCAATGCAACCAATTCCTCAAATGTCTCAAGCCTCTCAACCACCATTCAGACCATACAATCAGAATCTAAACCATTCTCAACCCAAACCATGGGAGGAGACATCCCAAAATTTCAGAAATCTTACTAACTCCAAGATCGAGCAGCAGAACCGCACCATTGATGAATTACGAAATAAGATGAGAGCGAGCTTCAACTCACAGGCCCAATCAATTTCTAACCTTGAGAAAATGGTGGGACAACTTTCCTCTTCAGTTCAAACTTTGGCCATGACCATTGAAAAAGGCAAATTCCCAAGTCAACCAGTGCCCAATCCTAAAGCAGTGAATAAAGTAAGTTCTAGTTCACCACAGTAGCATGGAGAGGTCAAAGCAGTGATGACCTTACGAAAAGGAAAAGAAGTTGACAACAAAATGGAGATACCAAAATCAACTCAGATTGTACCTATGAACACTGAGGAATCATCATCAGAGGAGAAAGAGGAAACCAACCCACGAGAATATATTCCTAAAGCTCCATTTCCTCAGAGGTTAGCTAAAGGGAAGAAAGAAAAATCCACAGGTGAGATTCTTGAAATCTTCAAACAGGTAAGTATTAACATCCCTTTACTTGAGGCCATAAAACAAGTGCCATCATATGCCAAGTTTCTTAAAGACCTTTGTACTAAAAAGAGAAACATTCATGTTCAGAAAAAGACCTTTCTAACAGAAAATATTAGTTCTATACTCCAACATAAAATGCCTCTAAAATGCAAAGATCCAGGCTCCCCAACTATCTCATGTAGTATAGGGAACCACACAATTAAGAATGCTTTGTTGGATTTAGGAGCTAGTGTAAATCTGTTGCCTTACTCTATTTTTGTGAAACTTGGACTGGGCGAATTACATCTAACTCCAGTGGTGTTACAGCTTGCAAATTGATCTATAAAAATACCTCGTGGTATTATGGAGGACGTGCTTATCCAGGTAGACAAGTTTTATTTTCCTGTTGATTTCATTGTAATTGACACTCAACCAGTATATGATTCAAGGAAGCATATCCCCATTATCTTGGGTCATCCATTTTTTGCTACTGCTGATGCTCACATTCAATGCAGGACTGGAAATATACAGTTGTCATTTGGCAATATGACCATGGAACTAAATATTTTTAACATTGCCAAACAACCTCATAGTACTGATGATGAAATTGTAGATGTGGATTTAATTGATGAATTAATTGATTACACATTTCCTTTAAACCTTAGTGATGACCCTTTCTTGACATGTTTAACTCACTTTGGTTTGGATTTTAATATTGACAGATCAATTGATGACGTTAATGCCTTATTGGATTCATCGCCATACATGGACATTGATAAGTGGAAGACAAGGATAGAGCAATAGGCACCATTAAAAGAAAATCTTATCCCATCATCAGAATCACCACTAGAAATTGAGCTCAAACCTTCACTCGACCCTTTGAATTCTACATTCTTGGAGAAAGAAGAAATATTGTCAGAAATCATCCCATCCTCTCCTGATTACAAACAAAAGAACACAGACATCATTGACCTCATTTTTGGTTCAAAAAGGAGGATACAACTAGCAAAATCAGAGGAGATTCGTAACAACAAAAATGCTAAGGACTACAGAAAGCGAATGAAAATCCTCCGTGACAAGCGGAGCATTGGAAAATCTTTCACGCCAGGTCAGAAAGTATTTTCTTTCAATTCTCAATGGCACGTTTCTCCAAAATGATATGCAATAAAAAATCATGTTCTTTAGGAATGGTGTCTGATAACAGAGAAGATAAGATTCGATTCATTAGGGATGGCTTGAATAAGGAGTCATTGGATGATATCCTTTTGTCTCTTGAAACGCATCCCAGTGGATACGTCCAACATGCAATACTCCAGTTATGGCCATTATTCCAGAAAGAATGTGCAAACTATAGTCTCAGGAATCTGACTATAAAAGATCCTGTTTGCCAGTTTGTAAGAAAACTGGATGGGAAGCCTATCCTCAACCCATAGAGGGCGTTAAAGCCATTTCTGAACGTAAAACCAGAGAAAGATGTGAGCCATAGTCGCAACTACTTTTAAATATCTTTTTATTTTAATATTATTTTATTTCACTATTGTTTGATCACTTATATTTTTATTTTTAATAATTTTATGTTATCATTATTTGCTTTGTCTTTTCACTATTTTCTTTTTCACTCTTGAGCCATATACCTCTCCTTCAACCATGTAAATATTTTCTTCTGTGCTGCAACATCCAGGTGATATCTTCTAATCTCTACTTATTTCCTTTAAAACATTGAGGACAATATTTCGTTCTGGTTGGGGGGAGGGAATAGCTGATAATTTCTCCTTTATAAATATATGTTTTCAAGTTTTTAAAGTCGAAAATGGCTGAATATGGAGTGTAGTAATTCTAGAAACGCATTTTCTTTTTTAAAAAAATTTAGTTTTCTTTAATTTTTCTGCATGTATATTTTCTTTTTATGTTTAGAATAGGTTGGGGGGAAAGAATTCTGTAAAAAAAAAAATTGTGAGTTCTTGATATTGGATGATATGATGACTTTCGAATTTTAGTATTTGTATTATCTTTGGTCTTGAGTGATGTTACACCATGTTTACTATTCTATATGTTGATGTTGGGGACAAATATGAGTTGCTTGAAAGAATGCACATGTCATAATAAATTCCAAGTGAGTTTTTGAGTCTATTAATTTTTCTTGGAGAGTACTCCTTTTTGCCCATTCTTCATGTAGCTTAGCAGTTTATTATTTCATACATGATCTCTAGATGTTCTTTGAGTCAACCCTTTAAAAAAAATGTGTGTTACTGCATCTAAATGTCCACTTAATTAGTAGATATGGAAGATTATTTAGAGTCCTAAAAGATGATGGAAGGCCATTTTTGACCCGTTTGAGCCTTTCTAGCCATCCCTATTATGTAATATCTATAATTAGCCCTTTTGAGCCTTTTATTTAAAAAAAAAAACCCTTTTCTTTATTAACTTATCATCCTGACCCACTCCAATTTGGAGTATTACCCGATATCATACAAGTTCCATCTACCTATTCATGTTTGAGAAAAAAATAATAAATAATTATTTTGTTTAGTAAAGTTGTGCTACATAAAAAAAAATTCAAAAAAAAAGAAAAAAAAAGATGTACAATAGCAATAAATAAGCAAAATGTATCTTGTAAAAAGTTCTTGAATTTTTTCTCAAACATATATATTTTGTTTCCCTATTTTTCTTTATTTGTTAGCCATGTCCCTAACCTACGTTATGTCCTAATAAAAGTCCTTCCTAATTTTAGGGAACTATAGTCTAACATAAAAGCTAGTTATATGGGTAATTAAGACGTAGTGATGCATATACAAAAAAAAATGAAAAATGAAAAAAAAATGATGAATACATTGGGTTGACTAATACTTTATTTGAGATCGTATTATTTCTGAGTTACGGGCATATTTTTTTTATCTTGGTGAGAGTGTATGATATTTCTTTATTATTTTCTCTCAATTTATCATTCATTGTAGTGATAAAATTTTATTGGGATTAATTTCTTTGTGAGAGTGTCACTACAACCGGTGAGATTTTGGGGTTTGATATATCATTCTTGAAAGTGGCTTGATTACTATTGCTACAACAAAGTCTGTTGAACTGATACATATGAATGGTTGATGTGAGTGTAATATTCCTTTAGATTAGAGATAATGCTTAAACTTTTATTTGATTGTTATTATTAATCTGATTGAATAAACACGTGTGTTTAAAAAAAATTTTCAATTTTATCTTCGCTTTATTTGCTAGGGACTAGCAATAAGCTGGTTGGGAGGTGTGTTGAGTGTTTGAAAGTGTATATTTATAAAGGAGAAAATCGTCATTTTACACTTTAAATCTCACTAACATTGCTACTTTTATTTATTTAAGTATTTTGTTATTTAATTATATGTGTTTTATTATAATTGTGTATTTTATGTATTTTAGGGGTATCATAATCGTTTCACAATAAACGAGTGATCAGACAGCAAAATGGACGTCATATTTGGACTCAGGACGGTCGAAAACCTTAAGAAGAGCATTAAAGGAAAAAAGTCACTGTTCACACATACGGCACTATTCATACGTACGGTACTGTTCATACGTACGGTATTGTTTATGGTACTGTTAATGATACTGTTCATATATACGGACCGATGATGTGGCAACTACCTATGACGTGGCAGTATCTGATTGGACAAATTATGTGGATTGACTGCTTATGTGGCGTTTAACGATGACGTGGCATTTACCGATGATGCGTCACGATCTTATTGGACTAAATTTCTTATGTACTGTAGATCGATGACGTGGCAGCATCTCAGTGGAGCAAAAATCGTGTGTACAGTATATGCGCTTACATGGGATTATTTACTATTCAGGCGGCATTACTGTACAAATGTTGACTGTTGACTGTTGATTGTTGACCGTTGACTGATGACGTGGCGCAATCCTGAGCATCCGAATTGTTTTTAATCCGATGGTCACGATTCACTCAATGTATCTATAAAAAGAGGGCTCTCCCCCCCTAATTTGACACCCCTGAATCCATTTCTAAGCTTAGATTTCTGAAATTCCTTCTCCTTCTTGTAGTTTCTTTGTATTTTAATAAAATTCCCTTTTTATCCCTAGTTAAAATATGAGTAGCTAATTTCTTTTGAGCTTGGGTTGAAGGTGAAGTCTCAACATGTTCCATGGGCTTAATTTGGTAAATTTACTTTCTCTTCCCCTCTAATATTTGTGGTTGTTTTGACTTTTCGTCGACAAATAATAATAGTCTTGTCTAGCTACAGCCCTGGTTAAACCGGCACCCTAGTACAAGGTTATTATTATTTGGCACGATAAGCCCTTGGCACCATATTTATTGGACAGTGGTTTATGAGGTGTGGAATCCCCCCTCATGATTTAATTGGTATTAATATGGAATATTTAGCTCATGGAGCATGTTGATGTGGTTTCGGATACCCAAGTGCCTTATTATAACAGTTACATTTTCAATTATTCCCGCCATTTTAATTCACAATTTAGAATAAAATTACCATAATTTAATTGTTTTCATTAAAATAAAATTAATTCGGCATATAATTAAAATCAACCGCCTCGTGGGATCGACACTCGTCACCATTAATCTATTCTACAATAGATTCGTGCGCTTACGAGTTCATTAAAATTTGCACAACAGCTATTTGGGATGATAGCAATAAAGAATTGAATGATAAAGAAGATTCACAAGAAGTGTCAAACCTAGCACTTATGGCAATAGGAGATGATGAACTTGATAAGATACATAAAGTTTCTACTTATAATAAATTATATGATGTTTTTAAAGAATTGTATGATGAAAATATGAAAACTAGTAAAAAGAATGCATGTCTTGAAAAGAAAATTGTAGAGCTCACTAATATCAATGAATCTCTAGGTGTAAATATTACTTGTCTAGAATTAGATAATAAAACATTGTATGATAGAGTTATATTATTAAATGTGAAACCTAGTACTTCATACGAACATATAGAATCACATATAGATGATTTGGAAAAAGGAAAATGAAATCTCAAGGAAAAGAATATTGAACTTAATGAAGTTAACTTAAAATTTACAAATGAGCAAAAGATATTGGATAACTTACTTAATTCGCAAAAATGTGTGTTCAACAAAAGAAGCATTGGTTATCAGCCAAATTTAAAATAAAAGTTTTATAAGAATTACTTTGTGAAGAGTACCTTTATTAGCAATCATGTTGTATGTTACTATTGCAATCAAAATGGTCACATAAAGTTAGATCTCTTATTAAAAGAAATGCATATTATGGAATAAAATGTACTTGGGTTCCAAAAAGAATCATTGCTAACACTCAAGGACTCAAGAACATTTGGGCACCAAAAAGAACAATTTGATTTTTTTTTTTTTTAGGAACCATAATCAAGAATAGTAAAGAGTTTCTTGATAAAAGCTTGTGAAAATAATCACTTGATCGTGATTTAGAAGCAAAAGATAAGGCAAGATGATTTGATTGTTTTCGTAACAATTTTTACCGTATTAATTATGTTGAATGGATCATGATGAATGGATGATAATTTTATTTTTGAAAGCATGCTTGTTTGTTTTTATGATTGAATTATCATTATATATTGAGTGTTCTATCATGATGTATGGATAGATATATTATAACACCCCAAAAATTACCCATGAAAACACAAGGGTAAAATTAGAACGAAACCTCACATCATTCATTCTTATTAATAAAATCTCAAGATAGACAATCATTATTCATACTCCACTAAATTCTTACATAAAACACTGAAATAAAGTCTCCAAAGAAAATGCTCGAATCCAAAATAAAAAGTCTAGCCAAGATAGACAATCATTATTTAATCTCTAAAACAACTCCATCGATTCACAAAACATCTCCATCTAAGTACTTAAGTCATATCTCTAATCAATCTGCAAAATATTGGATACGAGAGGTGAGCCTTCAACTCGGTAAGCAAAATCATGTACAATATTTAAAAATCTTTATCATCATACCTTTAAACATTTTATAACAATATTTATAATAACATCTTCATTTGGCATAAGAGGTGGATTCATGTAAAAGAATTAAAAATATAAAAGCATTAAATCTTAAAATATTTGGTAACTAATCCCTCGTAGTCATCATCATTCATCATTCATCATTCATTATTCAAAATACTATACCCTGCATTATTCATAACATCTTTGTGCACAAGATCATTATCATATCAGCAAGCTGGTCATTGCATTACGTAGCATCATAACATTTGCATCGTATACATTACTACAAACTATGAGCCAAAACATTTTTTAGTCCACCTTACATTCTTTCATAAATAGCAATTAAAGTCTTTTAAAACATTTAAGAACTTTTCTTTGAACATTTAACTCTTTTAGAAAACTGAAAATATTTTGTCTAAGAAAATAAATTTTTTTAAGAAAATTTCATTTTAAAATACATTTATATAAATTCATTTAAAAGTATTTTTATTTTAGAAAATTCATTTAAATATTTTAGCAATCAGTTTTGTAAAAATTTTTATTTAAACATATTTCTTATTATATAAATTGTATTTATTACAAAGTATATTATGCATGAATCTACTTACCTTGATCTATAGCAATCGATTCAATACCTTTAGAACAACCAACGAGCTCACCAACGTCCTATAATCATCATAAAAATATCTTATCAATGTCGTCTCTAACCTTAAATATAAATCCAATTATCCTAAATTCATAGACACTTATACTAACTCCAACTTATGCTTCTTCTAAGCATATCCTATACTTATGAGTATCCTGTACACGCTGATTTTTTTTTAATAACTTATACACATGTCGAAAAACCATGAACATATACAAAGGCATTGTCAACATGCATAGCATTGCGTACAATATTTCATAAAAATCAGTATAAGCTAAAATCGAGTCAAAATATTGACCTTTCACCAAAGTAACAAAACTATCCAATATTGACCAAAATAAACCTTTATCACTTAGGAAATTCATAAAATATTCTTCGTCACTCAAAATAATATGTTTCCTTTTTCTAATTATAGAAGACACTTTCACAAAGCATATAATTAAAATTCATAATTTTTTGGGTGTCTGAAACTATTTTTAAAACATTTTATTTTTTAGAACATCTAATCTGTCCATAAAATTTCAAATTTGAAAATTGAAATTTTCAAAAATTCACCACTTTTATTTCACATGCCCAAAAATCACGACTCCAATTTTGAAAGACAGAGGAAAGATTGAAATTTCATTATAAAATCCTAACATGGCATGTCATATTCATAAACTAGCCCAACTGTTAAACATTTCAGCTTCTGTAATTCTGAACAATAGTTTCCAGATCTGCAGCAGCCACATATTACAATTTTTAATAATTTAACCATAAATAATAAAATTACAAAATTAAACATGCGACCATAGGATACATAGTTCGATTGATATAAAAATCAGTATAATTTTTAAGGATGTGTAACCTTACAGAAAATTTTCCAGAAGTGAGAACCGCTCTTGAAACTCAGAATTTTCCAGCACTAGTAACCCAACTTCGAAAAACCATAACAATTTGCATACTCAGGGGGTTTCAACACAAAACCAATTAATGGAAACCTTAGGATGTCTAGTTTCATGATATGTAAACATATTCATATGATTCTAAATAAAAAAAATAGTTTCAAGCAAGGAATATAGACTATTCATACCATCACAACATTACAAACACCTATATTACATAAGTCAACCACAAGTAAATAACACAAACAACTAATAAAAATAAATCACGTGAGTCAAAGAAATATTTTCAATACCTTAAGGCAAACATCAAGTAAAGAACGTTTAAAAATTTTCTTTTTTTTTTCTCCAAAGGCTTATGTTTCTTCCTTCTCTTTTTTTAGGGTTTATAACATCGTAGAAAATAAAATATGGCTTCCTCTTTAAAAGGATGACTTAATCTTAAATACTTAGTAATTAATAAATATATATTTTTAAAAAAAATAAAAAGAAAGAAATGTGAGTTTGTTTTTAAGAAGATTTTTTTTAATAAAAACTAATAACTTAACTTATTAAAACAATTTGAATAAAAAAATTCACTCACACACAAACACTTAATAATAACTCTTCTACTCAATTTTATAAGGGTAAAAGAGGAAAAATAAAATAAATAAAAAATAAAGTGGGTGTTACATATATATGATGATATCATGTCAACTTATCAAAACAGATTTATTTAATTTTGATGATTGTATCATTTCATCTTCTTAATTGTCAATCATCATGTTTCATGTCATTTATTTATCTTTCTTATTTATTCACCACACTCTTTCCAAGAAGCCAAAACATAAATATTGATCTCACTAAAATCCATTATCTTTATGTTTTTCTTACTCATTTGATATTTCTAAATCATTATAAATATTAATTATTCATCACTTATGTATGTATGAATTATTGTGTCATTGATTGTGTTACATCGTCATTCATTTATAAAATTGGCATACGTGACTTATTGTATTTATAAATTTGATCATTTATTCTTTTAGCTCATAATGATAGCTTATCTTAATAGCTATGTTGATTTTAATGATCTATATATTACTATAATGTACTTATGCTTTGCTTAAGTCTTGATGATAAGAATATACCTTGATAATTCCATTGTATTTGATGAAGTTTGATCTTATGGGATCTATGATTGGTGAATATATGTATTTCTTTTATACTTTATTGACGTATTGTTGAATATGTATTACTTGCTTTAAATGATATCGAAAGGGGGAGAAATACATATACTTCGAGATTTTTTTTTAAGCATATGAGATTTTTTAAGTTATATTAAAATGTCAAATTAGGTCTTTGACAATTTAGTTGTCTTGATTTTTAAAATGTGATTAGTAATTATAGAGCTTGGATAGTTGATATTATGCTCTTATGATTTTTGCATGCCTTTGCTTGATCTATTACTTGTTTTCTTGATTATTGATAAGGGGAGCTATTGTGGCAACTTTACTTAGTTCTTATTTTTTCTATTTTTGATAATATGTATTTCGAGCATTTTTTATTGTCCAAAGGGGGAGACAAAGTAATATACCATTTTAATGATATCAAAAGGGAGAAGTAACATGTAATTTTTAGCATTCTTTTTAATGGTTGATATGCGATTATGGTGCTGATTTTGAGATATGATGATCATTTGATTACATGGTTGTTTTATATGATGATTTTATGTTGTGACTTATTGATTTGGTAACTGATGGAATGATGATTCATATTTTTTTATTGATGGTTTATATAATGATCTATGATAATTTAGGAGTGATATTACTAAACTTGTATTTAAAGTGATGGTTGTTGTTAGGGGAGATTTTGTTGAGTTCTCTATTCAAATAGGGTAACAAATTTGCTACTCTTTTTCTTTTCCACATAAGTTTTCTTTTTTATGATGAAAGCAGAGAATAATATATGTATTTAAATTTGTTATGACATGGTTTACAAATTTCCTATTCTTTTTCTTTTTGATGATGAAGGAGGAGAAGAATACATGTATTTAAATTTATTAATTGTCTAGTTGTTTAAACTTATGATACACTTACGAAGAGCTTATATTTAAAGGGAGTAATTTATAGAATCATTATTTAAATACATATAAGGTTTGTCATTATCAAAAAGGGAGAGATTGTTAACATTTATATATCCATGATATTGATTTTGATGATAACAAACAAGATTAAGAATGATTAAATTTTTAAAAGCTTAAATTATTTTTCATAAACCATTATTTTGATTTTATAAAGGTCATATATTTAAAGGAAAAGTGATTTCATGAAATTGGTTATTTTTCAAATTCACGGTCTAATTAAAAAAGTTTTAAAACTCTGAAAATTGACTTAGTTGTAAAGTTTTATGAAGTTTTAGACTATAGTATAAATATAAAAAGTCTTAGGATAAAATTATAATTTTAAAAAATAATTTACTATAGCAGTCACTGTAGCAAACGATTAACTGTTTGTTAAAAATGATTAATCGATAAGTTTCAGAAAGCATGCTCTATAAAAAGTTATCAAAATGATGGTTCAAGAAAATAACAATGAACTGTTTACGAAAAATGATGATTCGATAATTTAACCATGAATCGTTTAACGAGAACAAACAGCCAGAATTTGTTTTGTAGGTCTATAAAAGTAAACAACTAATTGATAACTCTAAACAGTGAACTATTTATTTGAAATTTCAACTCAATGATCATTTGGACTAGTCAAAATAGTGAACCAATAACAGTTAACGGTGAATTGATTATTTTCAAAAAAGTCAATAACTGCTAGTTTTTAACTTCAACTATAAATTAGCTCATTTAAATTCAAACAATGAATCATCCAACATTCATCATTGAGCTTACTACTGAGAATACACTTGTTGTTATGCCTTAAACTTTGTTTTATCTCTTTGATTTATACATTGAGCTTTCATTTGTAATTAAATATATTATGTGAGAGAAAATTCATTCGTAATCTTTATCTTTGAGAAGCTGTAAGTATTGGAATACACTTGTGTTAAGAGATTGGGATTAATCTTTTCTTGTAAAGGTTGATTGACACATGTAAAGTCAATTGTAAAAGTTCTTAAAGCCTTAGAGGCTTGCATAGTAAAATTCTCAAGCCTAGTGTGCTTGAAGGCATGGATGTAGATAGGGTTGGCCGAACCATATAAAAATTTATGTTTGAATCTTTCTTCTCTTATCTCTTTATATTTTGATTGTTTTATTTATTATTATTTTGAATTTATTTAAAATATTTGTGCTAAGTTTTATTCAAGCAATGCATAATTTTTAAAAATCTAATTCACCCTTTTCTTGGGTTATCTAGCTATTATTTCGCTAATGATTCATAATTTAAAGATATGCATGCATGCAAAAAGATGAAAAAGATAAATAAAACATAAACAATAAAAGAAGAAGTAGGAAAGAACACACCAGAGTGAAATTTAATTATTGTAAAGACTAACCTTCATATCTAATCATCTCTTACTTAAATTCATCTAAGGTTAGTCTTTACAATAATTATACAAATATTATCAAGATTGAGACATTACACAACTATCAATTGTTTCCTCCCCCAACCAAAACATGACATTTTCATCAATGTCTTGAAGAAAAGTAGTAGAATTTAGAAGACCTTAGATGACAGCTATAAGAAAATATTTATAAATAGGGAGTTAAATCTAATTTGTACTTTTTATTGGGCTACTGTTACTATTATTAAGTCAATCAATCTAATGCTAAGATTGAGATTTAGATCTAGTTAGTAAACTTATAAAAGATGAAGTAATTCACTAATAGTAAGAACACAGATATTATTCTTTTCACTGACAATGGAATGAAATTATTCTTAATTGTATGGTTAGAAAATATTATCAAGCCATCATAAAAATTATTAAGACTGAACAATAGGCTTTTTATAAATATTTAAATAGGACTAAGATGCAAATGTAATTAGTATTTTTAGAGTTATAAGACATCCAAGAAAGAAAATGAAGGCATTAACATGATACTTTCCCTAACGTCACTCTCTTTCTCATCTCATCCTTCAGACTGCTTTCCATTAGATTAATGCTTCTTTTTATTTTTATAGTTGTGCTTTTACAGTAGATAAAGGATTCTAGATATATTTATATAGCAAGATTCACAAGTTAAGGACTAAATCAAAGTGAAAGTTAGTGTGATTTTTAGTGCCAAGACCTTAAAATAGTGAATACCAATTATGAACCATTTAGCAAAAATGGTCAAATGAAAATTACTTCACAAGATTCTGAAAATTAATAGCTAATCGATAATATGAAATAACGAAATGTTTATTTTAAATCCAGGGTTATATGTGTTGGAGTAAAGATTATCGTTTGATGGCTTTCCTATTACACCTATGGTTTTGGCTTGATCTGGGTATGAGTTATGGTCATGTGGCTGTATTGATTTAGCAGCTGTTAACGATGCAATTTGTCAAGTAAGTCCTTCAACTATTTCTTTGACTTCTTTGATTCCCGAGTTTGACTCGCCAATTTGGACCTCATTTACTCCCTTAATTCTTTTATTGTTTCTGAATGATCGACTCTGTTGCTGGGAATTATCTGCTTGTCGCTAAAAGAAATCCCAAATTTTTTATGCACTTTTAGACATTAGTTCTCCTCTACTTATTGCCATCAGTCATTCTTGCATATTTGACAATAATCCCTCTAAAAAGTATTGGCATTGGTGCCATTTTTCATATTCATGATGTGGACATTTCAAGAGTGGCCCGTTGAATCGCTCCCATGGTTCGAAAAACTGCTCGACTTCTCTCTAAATAAACTCCGAAATTTTCCTACGAATAGAATTAATTTTATGAACTAAGAAGTATTTATTTAAAAATTTTGTGACCATTTGTTCCCATGATGTAATGCTATTAGTAGGCAATGTGCTAAACCATGAACGAGCTCTGTCCTCTAAAGAAAATGGGAATAGTCTGAGTTTAACATCATCATCTAAAAACTTCTCATATCTAAAAGTTTGACAAACAACATGAAAATCATTCAAATGATTATATGGGTCCTCATATTCTAAGCCATAAAATGTTGGAAGACAATTTAGCACACTAGGTTTTAATTCAAAACTCCTAGCAGCTACATTTGGGTATTCCATTTCAATTTTATTTTTAAATGCGATGTATTTGTGTGTGTAAAGTGTTTTTCCAATTCTAAGTTAATAGGCTTAAGATTAGGTAATTGCGACCTTTGACCATGCATAAAAAAATAATAAAAAAATACAACCAAAAAAATGAGAACAAATTTTAAAAAATAACGAGAAAGGAGAAATTATGATACCAACCTTATCACGTTGTTACAACCTTACTATGAACATACACTCAAGTGCTAAAAGAAAATACAAGAAATAGATTAACTAAATATAAAATAACAAGATAAATTACAAGGAAAGAAAAGAAATTAAATTACAAGAAAAAAATTTAAAAGAAAACAACTAAAAAAATTAATTCTATGAATTAATAAATTAACAAAATAAACAAAAATTACAAAGAAAAATAACTTAAAAATTAAATTATAGAAATTTAAAGAAATTACAAAGAAATTAAATTATTGAAATTTAAAAGAATTTAAATTACCAAAATTAAATTACAGATTCAGTTTTTTATTTTTTATTTTTATTTTTTTAATAATTTTAAAAGAGAAAAAGAAAAGAAATTAAGTCACAAGAATTGCGAATTAACTTTTTTTATTTTTTTAATTTTGTTAATTTTTTTATAACAATTTTAAAAGAAAACACAAAAAAATTACTTAAAAAAATTAATTTAATGAATTAATTAAAATAAATTAACAAGATGGAATTAGAAAAAAATTACCAAAGAAATACACTTAAGCACTAAAAAGAAAATAAAAGAAATAGATTAACTAAAATTAAAATAAATTACAAGATAAACAAAAAGAAATTACAAAGAAAAATAAAGTAAAAATTAAAGTACAGGAGTTTAAAGAAATTACAGAATAAAATTAAATTACAAAAATTTAAATTACAAAAATTAAATTGTAAAATTATTTTTTTATAAGGAAAAAATACTAGAAAACTAAAAAAAACTAAAAAATTAATTCAACAAATTAAAATAACTTACCTCCCCGACAATTGCACCAAAAGCTTGTTGTGCAAATTTTATTGAACTCGCAAGTGCACGAATCTATTGTAAAATAAATTAATGGTGACGAGTGTCGATCCCACGAGGGGTAAATTTTAATTGTGTGTTGAATTAATTTTCTAAGTGAGCAGTTAAATTATAATAAATTTTATCCTAAATTGTGAATTAAAATAGCGGGAATAATTAAAAATGTAATTGTTATAATAAAGCACTTGGATATCTGGATCTGCATCAACATGCTCTAGGGTTTAATATTCCTTATTAATACCAATTAAATCATGAGGGGAAAATCCACTCCTCATGAACCACGCTCTAATTAATATGGTGTTAAAAAGCTTATCGTGTCAAACAGTAATAACTGTGCTATTACTTTTTGCCAATAAAAAGTCAAAATATCCACAGAAAATAGAGGGGAAAATAAAATAAATTTACCAATTAAGCCCATAAAACATGTTGAGATTTCACCTTCAACCCTATTTTAACTAGGGATAAAAAAAAAATTTACTAAAATACAAAGAAACTACAAGATAGAGAAGAAATTTTAAAAATTGGAGCTCAAAAATGAACTCAGGAGTTTCAAATTAGGGGGCGAGCCCTCCTTTTATAAATACAATAAGTAAATCATAGCCATCGGATTAAAACAACTTGGATGCATAGGATTGCGCCACGTGGCAAGTTCTGATTGATTTGAATACATCATCAAGGCTATTATCCCGTGTATATACATGTACCGTACGCACATTTTTTTCTGATCCACTAACATACTGCCACATAATCAATCAACACTGTATAAATATTTTTATCCAATAAAATTATGACACGTCATCAGTCAAACCACGTCATCATCGCATTCCTCTAACCAAATGCTACCAAAATGCATTAATGCCATATAAAATTATCAATGCCACATCATTCCTCCTAAGATTTTTGACTTTTTTAAGTTTAAATTTATCATCCGTTTTACCATCCGATATCTCGTTTATTGTAAAATGACTATGATGCCCTTAAAATATGTGAAATACTTAATTATAATGAAACACGCATAATTAAATTCACAACAAACTTGAATACATAAAAATAAAGAAGTTAGTAGAACTTGAAGTGAAAAATGATGATTTTCTCCTTTATAAATATACATTTTCTAGTACTCAACAATAATTGAGCTTATTATTAGGCATACAATCATTTTTAACTTTAAACTTATTTTTGTTTCTTTGATTCACACATTAAGCTTTTATTTGTAACCAAACACACTGTATGAGAGAAAAATCATTTATAATCTTTATTTTTGAGAAGTTATAAGTGTTGGGATACACTTGGGTTGAGAGATTAAGAATAATCTTTTATTGTAAAGGTCTATTGACACCTTAAAAATCCATTGTGACTTTTTCTTTGAAGTTTGATTAAATTTAATCATCCGTTTTACCATCATGGATGTATCTCGATTGATTGTAAAATCACTTGTTTACTTTCTCTTATTCTATCTCTTTGTTTTTATTTGCATCTTAATTTTTTTATTTCGAATTTGAATACAATATTTAATTTCTTTAAGTTTTAATTGCTTAAACTTTTAGAAACTTAATTTATCCCCTCTTAGGTTGCCTAGTTAATATTTTTCACTTGGTTTAAAAAATAGTATTCCAATAAAAAAAGAAAAGAAAAATAAACAATCAGAATCTTGTTATTGTAGATGATTAAGCTATAAGTCAAACTACTATTTTAGAGTAAAAGGTCCCCAATGAGACCTAGTTAATATTAGAAAGTATATATTTTGCAATCACAGTGTTGATAGCACAACAAACTTTGTCATATTTACGAATCCCTAGTATATTTTAGGAATTATCTATTTTTATATATGATTTTTGTGTTCTATAAGAAAATGCTTGAATTCATGAATTCTTAATGTCTGGACTAGAAGATGAACATGAAATTTAGATTTTGGAGAATTAAAAATCTTTGGAATAGTTGTTAGAATTTATTATATTAGATTCCTTCAATTCTATATTAATGGTTCTAAAAGGTTTAGAACACACTATATTTTAATGATTCTAAAAGGTTTAGAACACACTATATATTAATGATTCTAAAGGGCTTAGATCGCTTCATGTATTTGAGCTTGCATTCACCCCATTTGCATTAGATCCAAAACATATTAACTTAGTAAATCAATCACCTTGACAAAAAGAACCAATGGAGGGTCCAATACTAATTGAATAAGTTAAATCTAACACTTTATAATGCACTACACTACTTACAGTTTTAGACCCCTAGATTACATCATTAGAACTCTATCGTTACATCTTACTAGAAAAAACATCATTTCAACTCATTAATCTTTATTTTTGAAATTAAAATTTGCCTATGTGAAAGCATGAGGCTTAAAAATAAAGGTTGGAGTTTTGGTGTGAATCTTGTAGTGAATTTTAGGGAATTGTGTAGTTAATACAAAGAGATTTTTCTCATCTCTCTTGCTTTGTAGTTTCAAAATTTTCTCAAGTAAAATGAGTGTTTTGCTTTCCAGTAAGAGCAACTAATTCATTTATAAGCTAAGGCAAAAGTGAAGCTTAAGAGCTCAAATTGTAGATGAAATAACTCTTTCAAGTGAGTTTAAAGTTTATTATTTTATTTAGTTATTTATAAATTGTATTTTCTACCTAATATTTTCTTTCCAAGAGAGATATTAAACTTAATATTGATATACAAAAAAGGGAACAGGAGTATTTCCATACTATTACAACGAATTATGTACTCAATCCCTTATTTATTTATATAGTGATCACTTAAGAACTAGGTCCCATAATATCAAAATCGGTTAAAAATTGCAAATTATGAATATAAGAGAACGTTAAATGTATGATTTGAATAAGAAGAGTGAATCTCGCAGTCTTAATAATTCATTGATTTGGTATATTTCTTCTTACTAGTCATTCAATAAATATTTTTATTTAATTATTGACAATTAGATTTCTAAATTTCCTATGATTCAACTCCAAACTTACTTGATTATATTATAACTTGATCTTTTAAAGTTTTTATTTGCATTGGCTTAATTTTTAATTTTTCAACTAAGTTTAAATATTCTTTTTATTTAAAAATTTTCAGCTATTAAGTTATTAAGTTATTAAGCTATTTTTTTAGCTTTTTGCTTAATGTAAAAAGTCTTAATGATATTAGTAAAAGAATTCTCCAAGATATCCATATATAATTAATTAGTTTTCATCTTTACTTAAATAAAATTTAATAATTAGCATTATTACCAATCAATATATAACTTGTGATAATATATAGTAGTAGACATTTATTATTTTTATCCTTTTACTTTCGTCAAATAAGCATTGTTTATCTCCATAATTTTTTTATGAATATTTTTCATAGAAAAAATCATAAACTATAAAAAAATTGATTAACAAATATAATATAGAATATTAAAGATTTGTATTTAATTGAATATGACTTATGTTATGATAATATACTATCTTATTTATATTCTTTGAGATGGCAATTTTTGTTTAACATTTATAATTTGTAAGGGATAAATGTAAAAATATTAGTTTTCAAATTTTTTTAGTTAAAAATAAATAACTTAATAGTTATTTTAGTGATTTAGACAAAAAATATATATATCATTTAAATTCAGACATAACTCAATTCAGAATTTAAATTAGTTTTGGTCCATTTAGATTTCAGACAAAAAACCAAATGTCACCTACCTTGTGAAGCGAAAAATACCCCGTGCATGTAGGCCAAACCCTTGATGTGTTTATATGGCTGAGAATTTAAATTAGTCTATAAACTTTACTCTCATATTAAAAGTATAGAATCATAAAGAAACAATTATAAAAAATGTTTTTGCATTTGTAGTGATTATTGATTTATCAAATGATGATGTTGTTCTATAAAAGAAAATGATATTGAATTGCAACTGAATTTGTTAGCCAAATGTATTTTTCTTAATGTACTCTAAAGATGAATTAATGTTTGGAAATTTAGATTTTCTAGAGATATAATAAAAAACAAGGTTTAGAATAAAGTTTGTTAGAATTTATTATATTAGATTCCTTCAATTCTATATCACCTATACATTCATCAATAACATGTACAGTTACATTATGATCCTTGATTAGTTTGGTTGCATTTGAAAGGCTTGAATGAGTCTTGTGGACATGATGATAGCTTATTTGTACAATCCTCTATACAAATATAAATTTGCTAGTGTAGCACTCTATATTAGAGACATGAATTTAACTAGAATTCCCAAAAATCTTTAAAAAATACTGAATTTATCAAAAAGAGGTTGAAATGAAAGATTTAGGGAGAACTACACACTATTTTGGTTGCAGATTGAGTATAGATCCAATGTTATCTTCATCCATCCATCAAATTATATCAAGAAGATATTGAATTGTTTTAATATAGATAAAGATTACCCATTGAATACCCAATGATGTGCTATCTTTGATCCTAAAAAAATCCTTTTTGTCTTAAATAGGATGATAAAAAGCACTTGATCTTGAAGTATTATATTTGAATGCTGTTGGTACTTTGATGTATTTAGTTTAATCCCTGATATTTTTAGTAAACTTATTAGTTCAGTTTAGTTCTGAACGAACTAGATGACACTAGAAAGGCATCAAGCATATTTTTCATTATCTTTGTGTGACTATTGATTTAAGTTTCTTGTATTTTAATAAACTAACAAAAAGTCCAAGTCTTGTTGCAAATGTAAGTTATTTTTCTGATCTTATAAAGTTCATCCATAAAGAGATATGTTTTTCACTTATAATGGTTAGTGGCTTCATGAAAATTTAGAAAGTAGACTCTTATCACTTTATCCTTAAGCCACTTTAAAATTCTTAGGCTGCATAAAGCAAGTAATGAATCTATATGATTGTTACGATATGTCATTAGTGGAGATAATACTAACTGTATTACTTAACACTAAAAGTCACATAATAAAGCATATTATTTGAAATTCTTTTGCACTCATGAACTCCAACAAGATAAAAAGATTCATATCAAGTAGATATATCCCGAAAGATAATTTATATATATTTTCACTAAAGCTCTATCCACAAAATAAAGCATATTTCACCAAAATTCCTCTACACTCATGAGTTTCAACAAAATAAAAAGAACGATATCAAGCAGATATATTCCAAAAGATAATTTTGTATACATATTCATTAAAGCTTTATCCTCATAAACATTTGAGAAAAGATAAAGGCTACATTGCAGCTAACTGCAATGCAGCCAAATCCTTGAGAAAATAGTATATGGCAATTCATACCTTGTTTGAACATATTATCACGTTGATCATGAAGAGAGCACCCATTAGGGAGAGCGCAATCTTATAAAAGAAGAACTTTGACGGTAGACTGTGCAGTGTGCTCTTTTTTTTTCCCCTTTTACGCCACTGCTTTTTAACTGACAAGTTTTTAACCAGTGCTACTTCGCGATTTATCAAATTGCATTTCTTTTGCTTGGGTTTTATCCTATCGGCTTTTTCCCTAGCAAAGGTCAAGCACAACTATTGTCAAGTGGTGGATATCAAAGGCGGAGTATTGTGAATTTATTTATCTATCCCCCACCATTATTGGTACATAAGTTCTGAATTCTATATTTTAAGTTCTGTGTTCTCAGTTCTAAATTCTAGGATTTCAGAATTCCAATGGTCAGTTGAGAATTCAAGTAGTTGGTTGAGAATTTAGATGTCCGATTGCATTTTCCTGTAAACAAGAGCTATCAGTTGTGATCATTCATAGTCCATTTAAAATTCATTCAATAGTATACTGAATGAAAACCAACGTTCTTTCTCTTTCAATATTTATGTCTACTTTTCTTTGAATATTAAAATACTTACACGTAGCCTCATAACAAAGGCGGCCATGTAGATTATTTTGGCCCCAAAAATTTAAAAGATATCGACTCAGACCACGACGACACACTCACATTAGCCTATTCACATTTTCTGATTTTGTCAAGATTCTTAATTTGACGATATGTAGAACACATCAACAATCTCAACACTGAAGGAATTAACTGAATGGAAGTGCAAATCTTTTGGCAAAAAGTCAGATCAGCTCTATCCACAAGAAATGTCATCGGTCCATGGTTGTGGCATCTTATAGTGCCATCATGGTCTTTGCAGCAGCCTCACGCTTCATCTCTGCAGCTTTGCCAGTGCCTCGGAAATACATGTAGATTTGCTGCAAATTTGGTCCAAAGGAAACATTGAGGCTCAGGAGACTGAAGTGCTGAAAATACAGTTGTTGAAATAACAGAGTTACATTTTAAACCTGAATAACCCAAATACTGATCAGTGACTCAATAGCAAAGAACCCGAAACCAATGAAGTAGAATATCTGCAATTACGAGTTGACACATGTTGAGCCTCTAAAAAGTGGTTGTCAATATCAAATCAGCAACACTCCAATCAAATACAATCTTGTCAAAACTTTGTAGCACTTGCAGTGAGTTTAGTATTGACATCAAAGAAAAGGTAAAGAATCAGCACTAACAAACTTACTGCAACAAAAGCATTATCAGTCAGAACATCTATTGCAGGCAAAATACCTCTGTCCACAGAATTAGACAATATAAAAAGTTAGCTGCAGAAATAAAATGAAATGAACCATAACCAAATAAATGTCCAGTAAGATTATTCAGCAGGAAATATTAGTTATTGTCCACAACAATAAAGAAGAAACAGGAAAAATAAGGTCTGTGTAAGCAGGGCAGCTATGAAAGATGGCATACTTCTACGCATGTTAAATTAAAGAATATAAAAATTCTGCTAAAGAATACTAGGGAGATAATCTGAAGTTTGAACTTGATGCAAAAGTTGACATGCCTTCCCTTTGCCGCCATTACATTTTTCCACAAACAAAAGTAAGAGAACTACAAACTCCTGCTATGTTGCAAACAAGCAAAAGAATCAAAGATAACTTACGTAAGAGATTTTCCCTTAAAAATAATTGGAGGAGCGACTGAAGCAAAAACACAAAATCCAATGTGGATCTGCATTCATGAAAAAGAGGGAACTAAATCACTCTATTTTTCTAGTACATTTAAAATATATATATATATATATATATATAAGGATATTTTTAAGTTTACCATGTAAAACAAGAAAAACCACCCAAACTTCAGAGCACTATCAGTCCTGTACAAGGTATTGGAATAAAGTTATACAACATACATAATATATTACGGTTAAGATAAAATATGGGAATACATTCATAGCAGTAGAAAGACAATTATTTTCATACTGTAAGGTCAAGACAAAAAAAAGGGGGGGGGGGGGGGGGACCCCTG
Organism: Aegle marmelos; assembly: GCA_030449875.1. Taxonomy (NCBI): domain Eukaryota; kingdom Viridiplantae; phylum Streptophyta; class Magnoliopsida; order Sapindales; family Rutaceae; genus Aegle; species Aegle marmelos. The sequence continues at coordinate 13,912,577 of JASUUL010000094.1, read as the reverse complement.
CGGTCTGTTCATAGTTATTAACTATTAATATGTGCAATGTAAAATTTTGCTCTAAAGCTCTGGCATTTCAAATTCATTGCAAACTTTCCCCATACAATTAGTCCTAATTTACATACTTCTACAAGATAAGGGCTAGATCATCACGTATCCAACGGTATTCGCAACAATAATATATCATTTTGAACAGATATGCCTGAAATCAACACAACTAAGATCCTGATCCTCACAATTCCCAACCCCAGTCAAACAATACCAAATATACAAGTCTAAAAAACTGAGAACCATGAAATGCATAAATTTAAGTAGTGGTCATTTTCTATTGTAATTCTCAAATCCCATTATTGAGCAGCAGATAATACAAATTAGGTGGACTCTGAAATGAACAAATGCAGTACCTCATAGCATGATAAACGGGGCGATACCACAACACATAGGCTCCAGGAATCCCCGTAATGCAGTAAATAAGTGCGAGAAACCAAATTACTGGATCTGCAATAGAACCAAAGTTACAGAGTTGATGACAAAAAGAGTACAACTTTATGGTCAATCATAAGGTGAATTTAGAATCAACCTCCCCCTTTCATCCAGTTGACAGAAACTGCAACAAAATTCCACACAAGACATGCAGCCAAACCTACAGAATGTCACTTAGTTTAAGAACATTTCAGTAAAGATCATATAGACTAGTTTCTATTGAAAGATTTCTCTACACAGACCAAAATAAAAAAAAAGAATTATGTAAACAATCCAATCAAAATGAACTTTCTACTAACCATTGAAGCTACAACATCTATCTTATTAACAGAGAATCTCACAAGAGGCACATTATACTTTGCATAAGCACATAAAAAAGGCCCACAAGAAGATGTTTAAACCGGGTGAAGTTATCTCTTTATGCTGTCAGGAGAAATCTTTAGCAGATTTAAAGATGTTTACATTCTAAGCTAGTCTCTGATTTGGCATGATGAATTACAAACCGCATATAGTTTCTAAGTTATTCTAGAGTCAGTTATGCCACATCTTCTTCTTTACAAGGAAAATATACATTGCTCTGGAAAAATCAATTGTCGTAGGAATACTCACTCTAGTCTACAGTTGTCAAAATTTTATGCACATCTCTATCTCTTGGTGATTCATTTGGGAATCAATAGAAAAAGCTGAATATGGAGCTAGTCATGTTTAATTGACAGACCGACCAACCATGCCTGTGTGATTTACGTAGCTAGTAATATGGTTCAAAGTAGAAGATAAAACTATATGCCTTGACACAGAAATGATCAAAATATTCAGACAAATCAGGTTGGGCAAATACAATGCTAAAGAGCTTATAACAAGAAAATCTACCACAAGAAATTTACAAAAGAACATTTGAAAGGTGTATACAGCTTTGAAATTTATATATTGAGCCTTCCAGAATATGGACTTGAAGAAAACATACCTAACCATGTTGTGAATGCAATATACAGCATTTTCTGTAGATGAATTGGTATTTCATTTGTGATGTCATGGTGGATAATTGGTAAAAATGGTGGCCAATTTTTTTCTTCTATTACAACTCCAGCTGCCAAAACCAAAAAGAACAACATGCATAATCTACAATCTCATTCTTCATCTAGATAAATTTATATGGATGATTATTGCATAAACCTCTAGCTATTGCTTCTTCACGTCGTTTTAGTTCCTGCAGCACACAGAGAAACTTACTATATGAGGTTTTCTATTACTCCAGAAACAATATAAACTGTGGAAAGGCAACATTTAGTATCTCACGGATATAAGGTTCACAATCTTATAGCATCCACTACAAATCAGATAAAAGCAAAAGGGCATACATTTAGACAAACAATCACGAGGACTGAAAGAAGGTTGAAATAAATGAACCATAGGCCAATAAATGTTTCAAAAGTCAATTTCAACGCTGCATTTTTTTTTTCTGACATGCGGAAAAGAAGTCCATGAGTAGTTGAATATTAGTCCTCGGCCACAGACAATTATGATCAACAAGCTCTTCAATTACTCCTAAAGAAAAAATATGCTGTAGATGATACAGTCACTGACCAATTAATCTTGTTAATTAATATGGAACATAAAATCAATAAGCCAGCCAATCCAAAATAGTATGAGGAATCACCTGTTCCCTCCTTTTCAAATTGGCCTCTCTTGCTTTGAGTTCCTTCTCCTTCACTTGCAAATCCTGGAATTAGAAAGAAATATAACCCCCTCACCACAACCCAAGGGGAGAAAAAAAAAATTGCTCAAATACTGCATATAGAGAGCAAAGCAATTCAACATCTTGGATGTGTACAGATACCTGTGCGGAATCTAGGGGAATATCAATTGTTGCACCACGGTCGTATGGTTCGGCAGGCAGAGGTGCTAGCCTTGAGTTTGCAGGGGGAACACTCTGGAACGTTAATGTTAATGTAAATCAGGAAAGAAAGAAAATATATAAGCACCCATTTACAATCAATATATCAAATGCAAGCACTATATACATAAGAAACATTCAAAAGTTTCAAGACAAACTTATATAATGTTGCAAGAACACCCATCCATAAAGAGTTCATAGAAGAAGATGACCTAAACAATTGAGAGGAAAAGATCAGAAGCACAATCAGTTCAGTGGATTTTTCAATAATTTTGATTACCACTATGCTTAAGCAGCCTACCTACAAAAGGTTACAGATCAATCTTAAATGCTCATGTGAGCTAAATCTGGTAAACCTCTCATAGATCTGGCATTAATTTCTTTTTTCAGCATTTCTAGTGTAAGCTTGTTTTCAGTGTTGTCATTCTATAGATCCCTGTTTATTGGTTGTATATTTATTTTTCCTTCAATGCCTATGCTTAGCAAAAGGGCATTTAGCAGAACAATAATATTTAGGAATACCAATGAATAATCTCATGGTTCAGGTGTAAACATTATAACTTAACAAGACACAAGACTTCTCGCTCAATGCCAAGGAAATGGATGTGGAGATCACATGACCAAGAAAGTTGACAGGATCATTCTGGAATTAATTTAGCTGCTTCTCCCATCTTTCCCTCCAGTAATCCGACGGCAACAACAACCGCAACAGGCAACAGACCCCTCCACTCAGCTAAAAACAGCTAGCCATTACTGGTGATGTCACCACCATTTTTGAATCATCACAATCGCCATATCAGAAAAACTACTACTAGCTTTCACAGTTATTTTGAACCCCGTCACAAAACCAACAAAACTATATATCCACAAAAATACAATCACCACTTCATTCAATGCAAGTATTTAATGACATCATTAACTCTGCTATTGGTCACCAGTAAACAGCTTCATATACTATACAGCAAACTAGAATCAGTAACTAAAGCTAATTCACTAACTCAGGCTATATGTTGCCAAACGTTTGGCATTTCTCAAATGAAACGCCACACTCTGAAGGAGGAAACAGCCAGGAGAGTTCGAAAAAGAGAGCAATCTTACTGTCATATAAAAGGCACCACCACCATAATTTGATCGCCCTTGTCCTGTCCTAACTGCTGTGTCCTGACATTAATAAACTGTAAACATACAAGCTATTTGTAATAAAATGAAAAACTTGAAAAGGAATTATACGATATTGTTGCTTCATAGTTACATATCCTTCATGCAATTTGTTCATGAACCAAAAACAAGTCTCTCGCACTTAATATACAAATCAAAACAGCACACACATTACGTTAATTGTAATTCTAAAAGACTAAAACGAAATCTCAAGATTTTAAGTCCTCTATTGAAATATTTGGCTTTCGTTTCCGCGATTTTATTATTCGGGAAATGACACGAAACGTAAACAATTCAAATCAAACACGTGAAATAGATCTAACAATTCAAAAAAGCAATCAAAAAATTGAAAACAAAACAGGAGAAAAAATGCAGAAATAAAAGGAAAGAGAATCCTGCAAAGTGCAATCACAACAATAGAAATTGAAACTTCATAAAGTGGAGTATAAAGGCATGAGCCTTACGGAGAAAGGATTGACGTCGTCGTCGTAACCGCTGTCATTGTAAGGACTCATGAGACTGTATCAGAGGATCCAAAACTGAAGAAATTCGGATCTGAATGTGGTTTAAGGAAGAGCAATATGGTTGAGAATTATTCGAACAAAGGTTTGATTTGGATGGACGGGCTTCTCGCGGCTCTTTGTTTTGTAGGAAATGGAACCGAAAACGAGAACCAAAAAAGGTGATAGTGTTCGCGCGTGATGAAGGGAACGGTAACAGATTATTTGAAATGAAATGACATTTCAGGACAGAATCTAGACTATTTTTAAAAGTCCTCATTTTTTTTAATTTATTTATTTTACTTTATTTCTCACTAGTTCATGGATCACTTTCAAGACTAAATTATAATGCTATCGTGCCACTCTTTTAAAGCAAAGTTTACAAGAAGATAGTCCTCTCGTTACCGCCTCGACAATTCGACATCCAACATTGAGAGAACTAGTATAGGTGCGAAAATTCTCAAATATCATTGATCACAACACATGATTGTCATTAAAAATGAGAACTTGAATTTCAAACGACTGGGAAAATGCTCCTAGACCACAGAGGGTTTTCGCCACCTCGGAAGCTTTGACGCTTTCAAATCATCATATGGCTATGCTTAATGCTTATTAAACCATCTAGAATACCTAGTGAATCCCAAAAATTTGTTTAATCAATACAAATTGTAATCGCGATCAATCTTTCCTCAAATTCAAAATAAAGATATAAAGCACATGAACCGCTCCGTCTCAATAGTTAACAAAATCTAAATTCTTAGCGTTCTACATCGCTTCATATGATTCCATGCAGAATGAGAAAAGCATACAAAAATACTGTGGCAGATATATATGTTATAAAAATCGATGTAGAATGGAGACTTGAAACACGTACTGAATACTCTTTCCTTAAAGCGTTATTTGCCCCCTCTCAATAGAGATTGTTTGTGGGTTCTTGACAAATTGGTTTGAGGATACGACAAGCCTTTGACGTGAATCTACACTAAGCAAAAGTTAAGAGTTCACTATGAAAAATATAAACACTAATAGCTTATTTTCTGCTGGTATTATTAGGACAAAAAATGACAAGAATTGTATTAAATTTTCATTATATATTTTGAAAGAAAACTCCCTTTGTCCTTTAAATAGACAACGTAAAGTCATCAACCAAAGCATCGTGACTTTTGATATTTAAATAAATTCAATTTTTAGTTAGTGTTAGTTAATTAAAACAACTGAACTTAATTTGAAATAAAAACTGCTTTATTAATTTGAAATTGAATTTCATATTCTTATTTGATCAATATTCTAACAATCCCTCACTTGGTCAAAAAGAATAAATAAAATTACACCAGCTCAAAAATATTATTGTGCTTATGCATACAAAAAGGTATCTTTCAATTTGAACCTTACCTTAGTGTAAGTATCACAAAGTTTGTCGAAATTCCAGGTAGCACTAAGCTTTGAACAAGTTATTCTTGTATGATCAAACTGGTAACACTGCACACATAATCACTTTTGTGTTTATATTTTCACACTATTCTCGCTTAGCACTTTTAATGGCCATGTGCTCATCTTATCTCATGAACTTTCTTGAGTGAAACTCTGACACTCATGTAAAGTGGCACCACTTCAAAGTTCACATAGGTGAAGCTCTTACAGCATCTTTGTTACATTAAGATACTTGTCATACGTAGACTGAATTTCATTAAGAATATAATAACTCAACCCTCAATCTGTAACAATCAGCACTATACATCATAGATAGGGCTTTTAATTATTTAGTGCCGAATCACCTATCCACTTATCAATGACTTGTTTGTACCTATTGAATCTATAACTAGTCATTTCCTAGTTTTAGATTGGGTTGCCATCATTGTTGGACCTTTTAATTGAAGAGTTTCAACCCCATCCCTCTAGATGTCAATCTAACTAATTCTCTTGTAAGAGGTTTAGTAAATGGATCAACCAAGTTTTTACTTGATTTCACATATATAATGGTAATAATTTCACTTTGAATTAGTTGTCTCACATAATCATGTCTAAGACTAATATGTCTTGACTTTCCATTATACACTTTACTATATGCACAAGTTACAGTAGCTTGACTATCACAATGTATAGATATTGTGGATAAATTTTTTGAAACAAATAGGATTTCTAAAAGAAGATCCCTTAGCCACTCAGCTTCTTTTCTTATTGCTGTTAAAGCAATAAACTCAAATTCCATGGTTGAGTGTATAATACAAGTTTGTTTCTTGGATCCCCGAGAAATTCGCCACCTCAAAGAGTGAATACCCAACCAATAGTGGATGTGATATCACTTACACTTGATATCCAGCTTGCATCTATTTAACCTTCCAAAATAGCATGGAACTTTAAATATTGAAGTCCAAGTTCTTTAATTTTCTTTAAATAACCCAGAACTCTGCAAATGGGCTTCCAATGCTCAACACTTGGATTGCTAGTAAACCTACTAAGTTTACTAATTGCAAATGCTATATTAGGTCTAGTACATTGTGCAGCATACATGAGACTTCTAATAACACTAACATACTTAATTTAAGCCACTGCTCTTCCATAATTTGAAGCAATCTTGATGCTTAGGTTAACTTAAGCCACTGCTCTTCCATAATTTGAAGCAATCTTGATGCTTAGGTCAAAAGGAGTGTAATTCCTTTAACATTTAAATGGCTAAACTTCTTTAACACTTTCTCAATATAATGAGATTGACATAAAGCAAATCCTTTTTTTTTTTTGCTTTATTTTTAAAATCAAGATAGTATCAACTTGTCCCAAATCCTTCATTTTAAATGTAGAAGATAGAAACATGTTTATTTATAACACACCTTTCATGTTGTTACTCAAAATTAACATGTTATCAACATAAAGACAAATAATAACAATAAAATCATTACAAGTCTTAATATATAAGCATTTATCAGCATTATTCTTAACAAAACCATTAGAAAGAATAATAGAATGAAATTTTTGAAGCCATTGTTTAGGAGCTTGTTTCAATCTGTACAATGATTTGATAAGTCTGCACACTTTATTTTCATTTCCAAGTAGAACAAAACCTTTAGGTTGTTCCATGTATATCTCCTCAACGAGATCTCCATTTAAGAATGTAGTCTTAACATCCATTTGATGAATGAAAAGATTATAGATTAAAGCTAAAGCAAATAATATTCTGATAGAAGTTATCCTAGCCACAGGTGCATATGTATCAAAATAATTAATTTCTTCTTTTTGTTTAAAACATTTGACTACTAATCTAGCCTTAAAAGTTTGAAGGGTACCATCAATATAATATTTTTTTTAAATACCCACTTAACAACCTATTGATTTACAACCCAGTGGTAAGTTTACAATTTGCCAAGTGTGGTTTGACATTATTGAATCCATCTCATCATTTATTGCCTCTTTGTAAAAAGCAAAGTCTCTAGAAGCCATAGCTTCATTATAAGTTTTGGGATCATCTTCAGTTTGAAGAACAATAGGTATTTTTCTGATTAAACCTCCACTATTTCCTTTTACCAAGTAAAAGGAAATTAATTGAGAGTCAATTTCATCATATCCCAAATCTTTTTGTTTTCTTACTCTTTTGCTTTTCCAAGGTTCATTTAATTATTCCACAATTTTATGAGTGATTTCCTCATTAGATTTTTCATTGTTGGGAGTTTGAGATTTATTTTCATAGGTTAATAAATTCTCAAAGAACTCCACATCTCTGGATTCAATTACGACATTAGACTCTAAATTTAAGAGCTTATATGTCTTGTTATTTATTACATATCCAACAAATGCACATCTAATAGCTCTCGGACCCAATTATATTCTCTTTAGATCCGTATTCTTGCAATATGCAAGACACTCCCACACTTTAAAATATCCAATATTTAGTTTTCTTCTTCTCCATAACTCATATGGAGAAATAATAGATTTCTTTAAAGGAATTCGATTAAGAATATGACTTGCAGCAAGAATTACTTCTCCCTATAAACTAAATGGCAATTTAACATTTAAAAGCATAGAATTAACTATCTCTTGAAAAGTTCTACTTTACCTTTCTGCTAATCCATTTTGTTGAGGTGAATGAGGTATAGAACATTGATGTAAAATATCATTTTCTTCACAAAATGTATTAAATTTACTTGGAAAATATTATCCACCTCTATCACTTCTAAGAATTTTAATCTTTCTTCCTAATTGATTTTCGATCTACTTTATAACTCTTAAATGCATTAAAACATTCATCTTTATGTTTCAACAAATATACATAGCTATGTCTAAAGCAATCATCAATAAAAGTTATAAAACATCTTTTACCACCTCTGGTTAACATATCATTTAAGTCACAAATATCAGAATGTATAATCTCTAAAAGTTCAGATGATCTTTTAACACTTTGAAATGGTTTCTTGATCATTTTTGCTTTTATACATGTTTCACATTTTTCAAAATTATTAATATCACATGATAGCATGCCACATTTAATCATTCTTTTAATAGTGCTAATTCCTATATGTGCTAATCTACCATGTCATAAAGAAACAGAGTCAACCATATAAGCCAAAGAATTATTTTTATTATCATTATAGTCAATAGTACATAATTTCACCGTTCCATCACAAGAGTACCTTTTTCCAATGAATACACTATTTTTGGGCAAAATTAATTTGCCTGATTCATATACGAATTTTACCCCTGGTTTGCTCAGAAGATCCTCACTAGCAAGGTTCCTATTTATATGTGGAACATGAAGAACATTAGCTAAAATAATTTTCTTTCCAGAAGTGAAAGTAAGTTCCACATTCCCTTTGCCAAGCACTTTGGATTTGCCTTCGTTTCCCATATGAATTTCATGCCCATCTGTAACATCTACATAAGTCTTAAAAATAGACTTGTAGGAAACATGAACGGTGGCACAAGTATCATACCACCAGCCTTGAACCTTGCCGTGAATGGCATTGATTTCGCTCACAACAGCGACAATCTCTTCCTCTACAGCATTTGCTTTTGCCTCTTCATTTGGTTTCTTTCGAAACCTACAATCACGAGCAAAATGCCCTGATTTCCCACAGGCAAAGCATGCGCCCTTGGATCTTTTGAATTTCTCGTTGTCCTTTTTAGGACCTAGAGAATTCCCTCTTTTGTTCTTACTCTTGTTGGAATATTTGGGCTTGCTCACAGCATTAGCCTTAGAAGTGCCTTCATAAGATTCTTCAATCTTGTCTCCTGATCTTGACTCTTCCTCAATATGAAGATGTTTTTGAATTTGCTCAAGAGAAAAATCCTCGCTACTATGAAGAATCTTCTTCCTATATCCTTTCCAAGTTGGAGGCAATTTAGTAATAATTGCTCCAACTTGAAGTGTTTCTGGAAGATCAATTTTTGCAGCCCTTAACTTGTTGACAATAACTTACAATTCATGCACTTGAGGTAACAAAGGTTTGTTATCAAGAAATTTAAAATCAAAGTATTGATAAATTATAATTTCTTTGTACCCTCCTCCTCAGCTTTGTATTTATATTCTAAGGTATTCCAAATTTCTCTTGCAAAAGTGGCGTTGGTGTAGAGATCGTAGAGTCTGTTTGACAAGGCATTCAAAATATGTCCCCGACATATAAGTTCATCTTCCTCTCGTTTCTTGCGTTTGGACTTCAATTCTTCACTATCAGTTGCTGTAGGATCTGGAATAGGCTATAGATCTGGATCTAACATATACTAAATCTTCAGAGCTATCAATAAGAACTTCAATTTTTCTTGCCAACGAGTAAAATTCGACCCATCAAATCGATCAAGTTTCACCAGATCTTGATTCTTCAATTTGATTATGCCAACACTAGTTTCCGTCTCCATAAAAATAACACTTTAAGATTGTTATAAAAATAGATATAGAATGGAGACTTAAACACGTATTGAATACGCTTTCCTTCAAGCCTTATTTGCCCCCTCTCAATAGAGATTGCTTATAGGTTCTCGACAAATCGCTTTCAAGATATGACAAGCCTTTAATGTGAATCTAAACCAAGAAAAGGCCAAGGGAAAAGGCTAAGCCATCTGTAATTTATGCCTCTAACACATAATATAATATTAATTATTAATATAATATTAATAATTAGTCTCATATTATGTGTGAGAAGTCTTAAGTTGCAGTCCCAAAGTGAAGAGTTCACTACGTAAAATATAAACACTAATAGCTTATTTTCTGCTGGCATTATTAAGACAAAAAATGACAAGAATTGCATTAAATTTTCATTATATATTTTGAAAGAAAACTCGCTTTGTCCTTTAAATAGACTACGTAAAGTCACCAAGCAAAGCATCGTGACTTTTGATATTTCAATAAATTCAATTTTCATTTAATGTTAGTTAATTAAAACAACTGAATTTAGTTTGAAATAAAAACTGTTTTATTAATTTTAAATTGAATTTCATATTCTTATTTGACCAATATTCCAACAATATATTCTGTGAAAAGAGATGCACCAGAAATATTTCTTAACACACTTCAAAACTCTTTAAATGCCTCATTTACCCGTTAACAAAAAAGAATCAACTTATTCATGCAACAGATTGAACGAAAGAGAAAATGAGCAATGCAACCTCTTCTGCTGCAATTAACTTATTTTATTGTTAAACAAGTGCGTTTGATAACCAGATACTACATCAAACAAGCATTACAATGTTTTATGACACACCACAAACAAATTTTATCAACAAGAATTGGTAACCAATAATAGTGATGAAACAATAGGAGGTCAGTACATTTCTGAGTATAGTCTAATGGAAAACTGAAAGATCAGAGTCATTGGCTGGAAGAATCTCACAGTTCACAGTCAAGATTCATAAGGTTCTACAGCAATTACCTTTGTCAGCTTAAAAGCGCAATGTGAACTGTTGGGTGTGGTTAGCAAGGAGCATTTGTTGCAACCTCGTTACACGAGGTGTGCTTTTCTTGATCATCAATGGGGCAAAAATTAAAATCTATGGACCTTCACCATTCACAAGCTGAAACCACTACATTTATTTCCTAATTCATGTCAGTCCCCAAGTGATTCGTTGCTGCAGCGCTCCCGCCGTATCATGTCTACTAAATCCTGGACAACTTCAGACATTGGTGGCCTGAATTCAGGCTCAGACTGCAAAAATCCACTCAAAGTTAGATGAAAAAGGAACGAAAACACTATACATCAATCATCGTCATCCTCTACAGAACTGTCAATTGTCTAAGATCACGAATTTAAACAAATATCATTCAGTAAACCACGAAAGTAATCTGCCCACTCCTGGGATATTAAATTCACCGTACGTTGGTCTTATAATAATTTTAAGCATTTCAGGATCTGACTGTCCATTTATCCTAAAACATTTTTATTGTGTCTAAACAAACAATTAAATCATATATACAAATGAACTGAATCGTTTTTGCCGTGTGACAGGTAAAACATGTTGCAACTGAACATATGAAAGTAATCATAATCAACATCATATAGAAGTAAAAAATGAAACACTCACCTGAACACAACGAGAAATAATGTCTGCAAAATGTGATAACGATTTAGCAGGATATTGTCCACTAAGGGAAGGATCAACCATCCTGGACAATGCATCAATATCATGGAGCTGGGGAATCGCCCATCTTACAAGGAATTGCTCTCCGCGATTTCTCGTTCTAGAAAGCATTTTTAAGAAGATGAAAGCCATTAAAGTGAGTAATTTAAGACAAGAAGTTCATAAATTTATTTTACTGACAAATAATGTCCATACGAGTAAATTCAGTATAGTTTCACTTCTTTTACCTGTCATAGGATTTACGCCCTGTTAAGAGTTCTAACATAACTACCCCAAAGCTGTAAACATCACTCTGACAAGTATAAATTCCTGACTCAAATTCTGGAGCTCCATAACCATAAGCTGTCAGCAGATGTCCTGACAACTGAAAGTAAAATAGTTTCAGACATGATAGAGCTGAAAGGGTGAAAAAAAAATCAAGTGACCAGAGCAAACAGTTGGGGTTAAAGCTTGTGTGAAATAATACAAGTCCAGTAATGGGTATTTATTGTTTTTGGCAACTCAAATTAAAGACCCTGAAAATCTACAATTAAAAAGTAATATAAATGATATTTTTTTCATCTCGTTATAAATGATATTTGATAACACAATTAAAAAGTTATCAATATGCAGCTACTTTTGGTTTAGATCTCTCAACTTGTTGGCAGTATTCCAATATGTCAGACATAAATAAATAAGCTATTGACAACTATAAGGATGCACATGTAAATTATGAGATTTACAGGTGTTCCTGGTCCATAACACTTGGCCACCATTAAAAAAAAAATATTATTATTCAAACTTGTGCATTCAAGTCTGTTAATATTTTGCTCAAGTTCAAATGCATTAATCTAAGAGGAAAAGAAAATGCCAAAAACCTAAGCTAGTACAAATCATGAAAAGTTTAGCCATTTCTACACATAACACCACCGGCCCTTGTGCTTGTAAGATCATGACTTACTTGACTAACTGAGCCTGAAGATATCAGGGGAGCCAAACCGCAATCAGAAACACTCACAGCAAGATCATCATCAAGAAGAATATTGGCTGATTTAAAATTTCTGTGTACAATAGGTGGCTGACAAATCTCGTGCAAGTACCTTCTCGCACAAAGTAATGAACAAGATCAGTCGTCAAAAGACAGCATAGTTCAATTTCAGTGCAAAAATAAAACAAGGAGACCAATCTGACCACATTTTATCTTCCAGTATTAACAGTTTAAAAGTATGGTTGTACATTGACAGATTTGGGAACTTTACTTCCTAAAATATCAACCTTATCGTCCAAGAACTGAAAATATAGATTTAAATATTTTGCACCATCCCACAATCCCTAATTTGATCCATGGAAATGGGTAATTTCAATTACTATCCCTGTAAACATAAGCTAACACCATCAGTTTTCATTTTTATGCTTTCAAGTTTACGCTACAAGGAATTGGAAGATAAGTCATTGTAGACAAGATGGATGGTTCACCATAGCTATACCACTTTTGAATTTATTGTCTTCTTCTGACTATTTTATGATTGCCCATGATTTTTTTTTCCTATTATAAATCTCATATATACTATTTTTCATTTTATCTTTTATAAACTTTACCTGTAAATTTTCAGAATATATATGTATATATGTATGTATGTATGTATGTACGCATGCATGCATGCATAAGTGCATAAGTTCGAAAAAGTTTGAACCTTGAATAATAAAAGATTTGACTTTTTTCTTTTTATTTTCTAAATACATCTATCTATATCATGTCCTAATATTTCTGATATGTAATAACCAGACCTAGCCACTTAAACAAGGATAAAATAAAAAAATTTACCCAAAATTTTTTTTAAAAAAATCTAGTCTGAACCAACCAGGAAGCTGTTTAAATCTTGAACCCCTATATCAGAGAAGTTAATTTTGGGGCAGATTATGCCCACTTGGAAGCTACTTGACTTACTCTAAGGCTCTGGCAGCTCCAAGTGCCATCCGAATGCGGGTGTTCCATGAAAGATTATTTTTTAATTCATCGTCTGAGTGTAGCATATCCTGCAGAGTTCCGTTACTGCAATACTCATATATAAGAAGCCTTTGGCCATGCTCTGCACAGTAACCCTTGAGCTCAACTATATTAGCGTGTCGGATTCGATCAATATTATTCACCAGTTCAAGAAACTCATCATCCTTCTGCTGACTTGAAGCCCTCTTGTCCAGTTTCTTGACTGCAAGGAGCTACAAAAGCAGCCACAAAGATCACGCATCAGAACTAAAATTCTATGCCCAGCGTACAATGACTGCTTAAAAACAAAAGGTTCATCATGGGAGAGAGGAAATATGTATCTACGATTTTAAAGTCGCCATATACAAGCTCAATCACAATTGCCATTCAGAAATTAGTTGGAAGTGAGAGTAAACAGAGAAACTGAACAAATTCAAGGCTCTACATGGGAAAATAAATGATCTGGGAAATTACTAGTAATATCAGTCCAGCAATAGTAGATAGAAATAAAACTGATGAAAAAAAAATCAATGACTTAGCATACAGCGCAACAGTTCAATGCCCAAGATGGGTTTCGCTTAATGAATCACCAAAAGGAACTTGCTATAAGCTAATCAATTTTCAATAAAAGAATTTACACCTTTCCATCAGGAAGCTGTGCCCTATAAACACTCCCCAGCATGCCAGCACCTATAAGGTTTTCTTGAGAAAAGCTGTTTGTATATTGTTGAAGGGATGCAATGGTGAAAGACCTTGCAGTTGTGAATGGTTTTGCAGTTTTAGTGGAGGTCGTCACAGCAGTTTCTTCAGTGGGCACAATTGGTTTTACAATGACCTTGTCTGCAACAGGTGGTGGAGGATGGGGTGGAGGGGGAGGAGGTGGAGGTGGAGGAGGAGGTGGTGGTGGCATCATCATCATATCTAGGGGACTCATGTCTATCTCATGATCATCCCGTCTAGATATTGTGCCCATCTTTTGTTTATTTCTCTCTTGCTCATTCTGTGCTTGTGGAATGACTCCCATTCGTCTCATCTCAGATCGATGATCCTCCTTCGGCTTCACAGATGCATCTGTTGGAGCTGTTCAAAAGATCCAATCACAACTAATAAGAATGATTTCAAACCTGACAATGAAGCACATAACTCATAGAAATTGAGTGACTAAAAGCAAATTTTATTTGCCTTTCTCCATTTGATTGGTTGGAAGGGCCAAGGTCCCATTGTCCATGGGTTCCTCCCTGTTGTTGCCTCTATATGCACCTACTTGATGCCGCTTGAAAATTCTGGCCACTTCATCGCGTCTTTTGATACACCTTGGCATAAAAAGTAAAAGCACCAATGCCAAAATTACAAATAACAGAACTCCTGCAATTGATATCCAAACAACTTTCTTAGTTGTTGAAGATTTTTTCCTTCCAGTATTTGAATCCTCTAAAGCAGTTGGTCCATCAGCCTGTTTTCCAGGTGTGTGTTGAGAAGGTGGTGTCCGAGAGACCGGTGATGACCCAGAGACAGGTCGTGGCCCAAAAAATGGTGGTGCTGGCGGTGGAGTTACTGAGGATGTAGGAGGTCGTGATGGAGCAACTGTTGAGTTAAATGGGTTTCCATCTTTTCTGCAGGTGTGTCTCAATGTCAGAAACAAAAGCATATACCACAAAGTGAAATCAAACATTTTCAACCACACATTAAGATATCACATTTTCAACCTACATGTCACACAGCATATACACCCTCAAAGACTTAGTTACAGTTTCAAACCGGGATAGAGCATATATCAATGCTGCAGCATTTGGAAATAATTCACCAAGCCAAACATTAATGTAACCAAATTACTAGCATAAACCGCAGTCTCATAAGGACATCAAAGTTCTTATTTGTCATATCACATCATTTTCATTGCCAAACAGCCAGTCATCATGGGATATCTAGCACCACTCTATAACTAAACCCATTATGGATTCATTTCTGCTTACGTGTGGTGTTTCAGGACACATACAGCCTTATCAACATGGTTACCTATTCTCACCAACCGCATGTCCTTTAAGAAATTCTAAATGTTAATTAAATTAAAAAAACTCATAGAACACATGAATTTAGCAGTAACAAAGACTCCCCTTAAATAACCTATTTCTCTATTGAAAGTCACATTTAACAGCATAAATGTTCTCCACATGTATAAACCAAAAATTTATGGCTCTCACCTGAAATTTGGGATTTGCAGCATTTTCTCTGGTATAGGGCCAGAAAACAGGTTATTCTCTATATTCCTGGTGAAAGAAAGAAAAAAAAATAAGCCCCAAAAAAAAAATAATCCTACAAATTCCCAATACCATAGAATACGGTTGTCCAGATTGTTAACCACTGTATAAATTGAAAACTCAATCGTAAAAATCAGATGTGACAAGGTTAAGAAGGGTACAAATCTCTGAGAGGAAGATCTTGTAAGACATCAAGGGTGCCAGACAGCTGATTGTTCTGCAAACGTCTGTCAACCAAGCAGTTAGTTTTATACATAAATGTATAACAGGTGCACTAAAATAACCACAAAAAGAAAAAAGCCTCACAGTGTTGTCAGCCGTGACAAATTTTCCAGAGATGGAGGGAGTTCCCCACTCAAATTGTTACTGGATAAATCTCTGTGCAAACATAAGTGAATCAATTAACCATCAATAACTATAGATATTCAAAAAACAATGTTGATTTAATTGAACCTACAGATTGATCAACCCCGTAAGGGACTGAAAGGCATCTGGTATTTCACCACTTAAAAGATTGTTGTTTAGAGACCTGAAAGGCATCAATCAACAGACAAAGCTTAGGAATAATTTGACAAAAACTGAAAGCATTATGTGCTAAGCATCAAAGCAATTGAAGTGAAGGAAAAAGTTACATGTCTGTAAGTAGAGTCAAAGTTGCTAGAGAACTCGGGATGCTTCCAGAGAACTGATTGTCTGAAAGAAAACTGGCAGAAAGGTAAAGACCATTATAAGTTGCATAAAGCGGTGTGCAAAACAGACATAAAACTAAGGCTGTTAATACATTGAAGAGATAGGGTAGGGCATTTTTCTTTTAAAGCACACAAAAACTTACAAGTTCTGCATGGTATCAGGTAAAATGGATGGGATACTCCCCCCGATGTGATTGTTACTTAAATCTCTGAAACAAAATAATGAAACAAGTCACAGACAATATACACAATGAATGTAGCAGCGGAAAATAATGCATATAGATTATAATATGACTTCAAATTGTAAACTCAAGCAACTTCTTGGCTTCCATAAAAGGCTGACACATTTAATTTCCATTGCCTGATTTTGCGGGCAACTGCCCCGTTATGTGACTGCTGTACCCTTTGCTTTGAAATCTACTAAAATAAACAAACCCTACACAATTGGTATGGCAGCAAAAGAATAAATGAATTCAACTAATTTTTAGCAGAGAAGGAAGTAACAACTGCTTACATTACTCTGATAGAAGCAAAGGCACCCAAGTTCTCACCCAGCTCTCCTCCTAAATTAGCACCATTGAGAATTCTAAAAGACCAAAAGGAAAACCATAAGGGATAAATATTTAAATCATCAAGAAAAATCATATGCAAAGAGTTAAAAGCAGGCATTGCCATACATGGTAATTATATCAGAACCATTGCATTGAACACCTTGCCAACTTTCACCACATGGATCTCCCGCACTAGCAACCCACCCAGGAAGTACAGGGGAACCCAGTGCAACATATAAGCTATTAATCGCCGCAACTAATTCAAGCAAACCAATGCAGCAAATTAGATTCCAAACTCCATGTAAACACAAGATGAAGACGCGCACACAATTTGTCAGCGAGCACACAGATTACACAGTAAAGAAAAGTAGTTAGCTAAAAGTAAAGCTTACCATCATTGGGATTGGTGACAGCACGTGAAAATCCAGCTGACCAGATCAGAACAAACCCCACAAAGAAATTTGCATAGATCTTCCAACTCTTGCACTCAATATTAGATCTCTTGACTCCCATTGATCACAAAAACAACAGCCAACCGACAATTATTTCTTGTTCCGCAACATTAAGCTGAATCTACACTCACCAATCTGAAACGAAAAGAGAAACGAATCAGCAACAAGCGCATGTAATCATTGATCTACAATCTCTACACTACTCATCAAGTCCAACTACAAGCCAGATTTCAACACTAAAAATACTCAAAAGAAAGAAAAAAAAAAAAGGAAACATAACCAGACTCTTAAGAAGTGAACGTACAAGGAAGCTGAAGAAGTAAGGACTTGAAAGAAAATGGCTAGTAGAATTGAAGAAAATGAACCCAATAACAAGGGGGAAAAAAGTGAGAAACTTTTGAAAAGTGGAAGGTGGGGGAATGAAAGTGTAAAATAAGCGAAACTTAAAGGCTAAGATTCAATGAATTTGAGGTACGTAAGCAGATAATATTAACATCACCAGAGTATGATGATATTAACTTAACTTTAAAATGGAAAATGGAAGAAGAAGCAGCCGAAGCTGATGAGGATGAGCCGAGAGACGCACCTCACACGCACTCTTAGTTGTTATTGAAAGAAAAAGAAGAGAAAAAGCTGAGAAATGTGAAAAGAAAGAGAGAGGGAGAAGAGACTCTCTGAAAGAGTGAAACAATGGAACCTTTTTTCTTCGTTTATTTATTTATTTTGCTTCTTTTGCTTTTATTTAATTTGCCATTTTGTTTTTGTTTTTGTTTTGGGCACCTTCGCTTCTCCTCTGTGCCTCTTTCTACCAAGTAACACTAAAGTGTGCGTGCAAGTCATACATACATATCTCGATTCATTATCTCTTGTACTAGCGTTTTCTTTGCGTTCTCCGCCACGCGCTTCCACCAGTGTTCAAGAGTATAAAAATTATAATTAGGTGATTGCAAAAGTCCCTACCCTTTTTTGTGTATCTATTTTAAATTTTTGTCAATTGAGAAATGACTAAACCCATTTGAAAATATTTTTAAAAGATTTAAAAGTAATTTTAAATAATTAAAAATTAATTTTAATATTTAATAAATTCTTTAAAAATTATTTTATTCTATAATAAATTTTAATTGTAAAAAAAGAATAACTTTTAAAATTTGATTTTGAAAATTAATTTTATATTTAGACTTCATCTTATATAAATTTTTAAATAAAACTTATTTAAATAGAGTTTTTATTGATAGAGTCTTTTTAAGTAGAGATTTTACCTAAAAAGTTTTAGTTTTTTAGTTGTGAATGAGAACTCTTATTCAAAATTACAAAGTTACTTTAATAGATAAGGGTTTCAAAATAATATTATGAAAAGTATAAAATAAGATTATTAAATAAATAAATATTATTTTAAATATTTTAATATTTTAAAAAAATGTTCAATCTTTACTCGTAAAAGTTTAATATTTGAGTTTTTATTAATAAAAGCCAAATAGTTGATTTAATCTTCAAATACTCTAAAAAAAAAAACTAAACAAAAACAATAATTTTCATAAAGATTATGAGATTAAAAAAACACTTATGATTA
This sequence comes from Aegle marmelos, assembly GCA_030449875.1. NCBI lineage: Eukaryota > Viridiplantae > Streptophyta > Magnoliopsida > Sapindales > Rutaceae > Aegle > Aegle marmelos. Next base: position 13,893,505 of record JASUUL010000094.1, on the reverse strand, counting down.
TTAGATAAGTCATACCAAATAAGCAATTAATACAGTTCTATATACATTATAAAACCTAAAATTATTTTTATTAATTAAGAAATAAAATCATTAACTTTAAAGAAATTATTAGTATGACTAATTATTTGAGATAAAAATAAAATTAATAATATCAAATATCAATTTTATTTATCACATTTTTTTATATAAACAAAAAATATTTTATATGCATATTTATTAATGTATAAATAAGTTTTATTCAACATTATATTAAATTCAGTCATTTATATTTCTACATTAATTTAACAATGAAATCTACCAAATACATCTGATTAATTTTAATTTACAACACTTTTTAAAATAATATTTTTAGATATTTAACTGATTATCTTCGTAATTGATTATTTCTATAACATAACTAATAGCAAATATTTCAAAAGTTACAATATTACAAAATTGACTCTTAATTTATTTACATCACTTAAGTGTCTCATCTCACTATTTTAAATTTTAATGAACATTTTAAACTCTATACTATTGAGTTGTATGTATTTTCCATTGGCTTCTCTATTGATCAATTGAATATTTTATAATGTCAAAAACTATTTTCAAATTTTTCATGTCTTTTGATTGTAACTTAACTGCAGCTTTTATGAATTGAAAACTCTTTTTTAAGATTTTTTTAATTGCTAAAAATTTTATCTAATGCAATAATTTTTATAATTTTCAATAAATCCCTTATTGACAATGAAACTATTGTAAATGCAAAAAATTTAACTAAGCGAACCTACACCAGACGTGCAAATCAAATTTTGGTTGCTCTAAATGTATTGGGCCCCATTTTGTGCGAATACTAAATACTAAATAGGAAATCTAAATTTTTATTTCAAGAGGAAAAAAAAACAAAAACAAAAACTTTAGGGACTGAAAGAACCTATTTTTAATAATAGCAGCCGCCAGTTTCTCCAGGGGGAGGTTCACGTGCTTGGTTCAAATGAGCGCCGGCTCTCTATTGCATGTTGTTTGATGTCCGTTTTGGTCAGCTCCTCCTATTTCTGAAGAAAGCTCAGGAGAGAGAGTTTTTTTTAAAAAAAATTATTGTTATTGTTATTATTATGATCGTCATCATTTCTTCATTTACTACTATAATAATTACAATATAAATTTTTCATACGATATGTTCTGCGATTATATTATGTAAAAGGTAATAACTATTTAATTATACAATCTTTTTTGTTTTTATGTTAACTTTTACTCGCATTAACACCAATGGTTTATATCTATACTCAAAAAGTTGTCTTAACCGTGCACATTTCAAAGTGGTACTAATCTTAATTGCAATAATTTTTCCATATTTACATATTATAAAAAAAAAAAAAGAAAAATTGTACGATATTAACCAACTTTTAGCAAGGGTTGTTTCGGGACCGATGTTGGTACAATAAAGAGCCGCAATTGTAAGAGCCCATTGCGTAAATTGACCATCCTAACCTATAAGTAAGAATAATGATGTTCATCTTTCAAATTATCTCACCAATCCTCTTTTTTAAATTTATTTTATTATTTTTAAAATTATTTTTACTTTATTTCTTTTTTTCCTCCCACTTTCTCTCTATAGCATAACCATTATCCAGCTATTTTATGTACAACAAATAACCACCATCTATTATTTTTCATTATCAATTTATTGCCTCGGCTAATACATGATAATTTTAATATTATAAAATAAAAATAAATTTTATTATTATAAAGAATATTAATTTTAATTTTGTATGATAATAAATAAGGATTAATGAAATAAATTTTGAGAGTTAAATATTCTCAGTATACAAGTAATTTTTTTTAAATTCTATTATACACAAATTATTACTGATATTACATCAGATATTATAATTAATATATACAATTCATATTACATCAGACTATACAACTAAGACTATTCTCATACATTAATTACTAAAATACTTATTTAAATATTTTATACTCTTTTTAATATTTAAAAAATATCTATTAAATTTATATTTTATAAAAAAAAACTGATCCCCATTCAATATCGGACAGTATTAAATAGTTTTTAAAGACTCGAATCTTCATACTCGATATGCTATAAGTGGACGAATTCTCCCACACGACCCATTGGTCAGTCGACAAGCAATTGTCGTCATTTACTTGAAGATATAAAACGTCGCTTTTGATTGGAAAAAGCAGATTTCTTTACTCCCCCGCTTTCAACTTTGAGCAAACAAAGCTACAAAAGTGTTTGAAATATCGGAGGAAAATTGAAAATTGGTCTGTCCAAAGGCAAGCGGTCTTTCAAATTTCTAGCTGTCATTCATTCATTCATTCAGCGGCGGAATCTCCATCCAATAGCCTATATCGTCCAAATTACTAAAATATCCTTTTCTGATTGGTCAATATAACCAAATCACATTATTTTTTCAATTTTTTTAAATTTGAAAAAAGAAAACGACCTTTATGCACCATATCTACTTAGGACTATAAAGAATGAGCAGTGACAGCAACAGTCGCTCAAGCAAGCGATTGTTACACTCGCTGCTCCACCGGACGACATGTGTTTTACACCATGGCAAATGTGTCAGCTCATTAATTAAAAACGCAGTTCTTTTCTAATCCCCTTGAGATACCTACGTTACAATACTGCCCTTATTTTTTGGCATTCACCAAGCACGCTGATGACTGCAGCTCATGAACTTTGGTTCGTTGACTGACTTATGCTTCAATCTTTTCTAACTTTTTTTTAATTTTTGCTAATAATTATGACGCTGCTAGTTTTCACAACAAATTTTCCTCTACATTTTAGACCATTATTTTCATTAAAGTATTTAATAAATTTAAATTTTTTAAAATGATGTAAATTTATTATAAGATTAGAATAAAGAATATTTATTTTATTAGTCATGCGTTTATAAAAAAAAATTAAGAAGACACTCATTTATTTTTTTGAATCACAACATTTGCCATCTACTTTAGTAATTGAGTTACAATAATACCCTTATTATTTTTTTAGCTAATACAACCTTATTATTTAGTCTCTCAAAACTTTATGCTTTCTCCTCTCCTATTATTTCTTTAATTTTATATATGAAAAAAAGAATAAGTTTCTTTTCAATTAAACACAATTAATAATGTTCTAAAAAGGGTTATAAAATACTTATAAAATTATATTCTTATGCAGTAAAATCTATCCCTAATTAGTCATTATTAGGATCTCTAAAATATTAAATAAAATTTTAAGATATTCTCTATTATTGTCTTACAAAAATTTAAAAAAAATTAAATTATTAAACTCTTTAATGAAAATAATGGTTCAAAATGTAGAGGAAAATTTTTTTTGATGAGAATTAATCAGTGTAATAATTAAATAAACAAAAAATGAAAAAAAAAAAAGGCGCCGGCAAAAGATAGAAGCATCAGTCGGTCAGCGAACCAAAGTTCCTGAGCTGAGGTCGCTAGCGTGCTTGGTGAATGCTAAAAAGGAGAGGGCAGTGTTGTAATTTTGGAGCTCATGTGGATTGTAAAACAAATACAAATATGACTGCTTTTCTGACTGAATAAGCTGACACATTTATCATACACGTGTCTTCCGGGTGAAGCAGCGAGTGCGGCAGTCGCTTATGCGAGCGACTGTTGCCAGCACTGCTCAAGAGGGATAGGGCCCTTTTCCGGTAAACTTTCATTTAAACCCTCATACGTTTATTATTTATACTTTATTTATATATATTATAAAATTTTCTACTTACGTATACTACAAAAATTTTTTTGAAACTCTTATATTTTTTTATTTTATTTAAATTTTTAGAGTATTAAATTTATCCCTTATAATATTTAAATTCTAAAAACATCCTTCATTCAATTAAAAATATAAAAATATAACTATTATTAAATAGATTATAATTATAATTATTATATTATTATAATGATAAATATTATTTTAATTTTTTAAATGGATTATAATAATAATAATTATTATTATTATTATCATTGTTGTTGTTGTTGTTGTTGTTGTTAATAATAACAATAAAAAGGTATTATAATTAATTAACATATTAATAATAATTTTTTAATTAAATTAGTAATAATAATAATAACTAACAATAATTATTATTAGTAATTAATTTTTTAATAATAATAGTAATAATAAAAATAATAATTATGGTAAAATTAATTAAAAATTTTATAGTAATTTATTACCGTTTAACTCATTACAATTTTGATTATAAAATAAAGTATATACATCAATGACGATACAATTCATTCTAACTAGAATTCTTGCATTTTAAGTAAATATATTATTATGATTGTAATTCTTCATTTTAATTCTAAATATTTCAATTTTAATTCATTCTGATTCTAGTTAATCTCTATTCTTATTTAGTAAATGTACTATAAGACCATAAATATTTCATATGTTTTTTCTCATTTCTTTTTCTCTTATCTCATTCTCTCTTTCTGTGATAAGTTTAATGGTAACTTTAATTATCAATAAAGGTTACTAAAGAGAAATTAATAGTGGAGAGGAATGGAGTCAAAGAAAATTTATTTTTTATTTTGTTAATTCTTTTATTATGAAAATAGTAATTATTATGAGTTCAAAATAATTATTATGGAATAAAAAAATTTATTATAAAATTTTTATTAAAGCCCTTGTATTTTTTTATCAATAAAGGTTGTTGAAAAGAAATTAATAGTAGAGAGAGATGGATTCAAATAAAATTAATTTTTTTATTTTGTTAATTCTTTTATCACGAAAATAGTAATTATTATGAGTGTCAAATAATTATTATGGAATCAACAAATTTTATTATAAAAATTTTATTGAAGCCCTTGTATTTTTTTTATTTCATTTAAATCTTCAGGGTAATAAATTCACCCCCTATAAGTTTTAAATTCTAAAAATATCTTTCATTTAATTAAAAATATAATAACTATTAAATAATTATAATTATTATAATTATAAATATTATTATAAATTTAAATGAATATAATAATTTATAATTATAATAAATAATAATAATAATCTATTTAAAAAATTATAATAATATTTATTATTATACCTATATTACACCTATGTCAAACCTTAATGCATGTTTAATACTGCAAACCCTTGTTGTTAGGTTTGCAAAATTAAATTGTTTTAAAGAAAATAATAATTTAAAGAATTTTATTTGGTATATCGGTTGGACCTTCAGAAATGCGAGCTACTGGTCCAAAGGAGGATTAAAAATATGTCTTAAAAAAGTTATAACAGGTAGGACAGGACCTCATTCCCTAGCTAACAACGCCACGTACCATTTAAAGCACATAATTCTAAACAAAATAGTTTTATTAAAATTCTAATATTATTAATTCTAAAGCAATTCACACCATCTCCACGATTCTTAGTCTTATTTGGTATGAGAGCCAAGAGAGAGTAGGGTATAATATAGGTGTAAAGAATTTGTGTAATTTTAATTCTTTAAATTGATTTCTATGTGTGTAGTGAATTTTTATTAGTAGTAAAATCTGTTTAGGACAGGGATCCGCTTAAGGCAGTAAAACCATACCTGTAGCCATACATATAGGATTTAGTTGAAAAGTTTTAGAATTGCATGGATTCTCTAGCTCTTCCTCCGGGAGGACTAGTGTTTCAAAGAATGTTGTGAATTCTGAGGAATTCATAATAGAAGATTTTGATAAAGCCATTGATTGTTGGGAATTACCAAAGATTTCTAAAAATATGATTTATAAAACTAAAAGACTTGATTTTTTAAAGACAGATTATGTTATAAAAACTGAAGAAAGAGATATCACTCTTTCAAAGTCTTTTGAAACAATTTAATTATTTTCAGAAAGTTCTTTAAAGCATTTGAAAGAAAAGAAATTTAACTATGTGCATATTGATTTAATCCAGGTAGGAATTAAACCTCTCACTAAAGAATGTCTAGATACCTCTATATTAGCTGTTCTGAGAGATGGCAGATTCATCTTTTATGATTCTTTACTAAGCAGTATCGAATCGAGCCTCTGTAAAGGCCCAATTTCGTTTGACTATTATCCAAATATTACAATCTCACTTAAAGACAAGAACATTCTTAAAAGCATGATTCTTCAGATCAAAACCCATAACTACCATATGATTGAAGGATCAATTTCTGTTGCATTGATTTATAAAATTTCTTATAAAGCAATGCATTCTGCGTTTAATACGCAACATAAATTTCAGTCAAAGAAGGATGAGACAATTTTTTTTCAGACTGATATGTCTAGAGCCAACACTGTTGTCCCAAGGTCAATCCAATGGAAAGATGTCCATCTTCCAAAAGAATGGATCTTGGATGGAGCAACTGAACTAGTGATTCCAAAATAACTGAGCCCAATACAGAGTTACAGAATGTGACTCAATATTCTGATGATAAAGTCAAATTGTCTTTCAGAAGGTCTACTTCATCTAGGTTCTCTAATAGAGAGTCTGTTTCTAGTATTTCTTCTACAGAAAGAAAATTTTCCAAAGTACCTTCTATTATAAATCTCTCATACAAAGATCAACCTTGATTTTCCACTTCGAATATTCCTAGTTCTTCTATACGTTCTGTTGATTATACTACTAGTATTCCTCATCCAATCTATACTAGTAGGTAACAGGAACAAAGACAGGAAGAGAAGGAACCTTCTCCTCCAACTTCTCCAACATTTTCTGCCATTATAAAAAATGTAATCAACGTCTTAGGAAAGCCATTCGAATTGGATAAATCTCTTTTGCATAATGATTTTTATTCCGATTCAAATAAAGAAAAAAGACTTTGGTTTTTCAAACACTTTTTAAACCAAAGAAAACAAATTCAAAAATTTTATTATGAATTTGTTAATTTGCATAAAGCTCATGTTTTATTCATTGATTGGTTTGAAATATATGCTACTGAAAATAATATTTCTTACCCTTTTAAAGAGTCAAACCCTATTACTGTAAGAAAGAAAATTCCTAAATGGAAATTTTCTGACAGCGAGACTACTGTAGAATCTGAGCATCCTCTAATGAGGAATATCACCATTGAACATAGTAAACCACCTATGCAAGTTAAAGCCTCACCTTACAAAATTCATAGGTATGGTGATTCAGATAAAAATTTAGATAGCGTTATCCAATAGAATAATTTCTATAATATTAATCTAAATACTATAGGAAAAAAGTTGACTAGGATAGAAAGTCAAATCCAAAAGTCAACCATAACTATTCCTCCTACTGTTTCATCAAAGACTTTTCCATCAAAGTCTGATATTGACAAAAAGCTTAAAGAGCCTATTTTCAAACCTTTTCAGGTTTCGAAAACTAGTTAAAAGCTTGTTCAAGAGTCAAAATCAGATTTTGCCAAAGCCATTAGAGAACAATTAAATAGGATAGAAGTCTTTTCTTCCTCATCTAAGAAGATTGAAATTGCCCTTGATACCCAATCTAGTAGCAAGATAGGAGTATTAAATTATGACCAATCTTTTATAACTTCTTCAGATGCAAATGCATTTGAAGAAGAACCTGAACCTAAGCCAACTTCTAAAGTCAACAAAGTCCATTGGGAATTAACACTTCCTGCTACTTCTCGATCTCCACCAGATCTTGCAATAGATAATAGACCAAGTGCAATAAACCAATCTCGATTTAATACATCTTCAGTCTATGAGTGGAATATAGATGGGATGTTTGAGTATAATATACTTGGACTTCTCCAACAAATGACCATGGCAGCCAATGCCTATAAAATCTAATCAGAAACCTCTGATAGAACAATAGCAGAGATCCTCATTGCTGGCTTTACTAGTCAACTTAAAGGATGGTGGGATCATTTTCTCACCAGTCAACAACATCTTGATATTTTAAATGCTATTCAAACATATCAAGAAGGATTACCCATTCTTGATGAATTTAATAACCCCATTCAAGATGCTGATGTGACTTTTATTGTCACAATATCCTTACACTTTATAGGTGACCCTTCTCACCTAAGAGACAAAAATGCTGAGTTACTACATAATCTCAAATGTAGGAAACTTAGTGATTTTCAAAGCTACAAAACCACATTTTTCACTAAACTTTTCCTGAGAGATGGTGCAAATCATGTAACTTAGAAGAAAAAAATTCCTTGCACGTTTACCTACCCTCTTAAGAGAAAAAGTGAGAAATTCCATTAAATCCTTATATGACAACCAAATTCCTTATGACAACCTCACTTACGGGGAATTAGTTAGTTATGTCAATAAAACAAGTTTAAAGATTTGCCAAGATTTAAAGTTACAGAAACGACTAAAATGGGAGCTTAGAAAATCTAAGCAAGAATTAGGAAGTTTCTGTAAATAGTTCAATTATGACCCTTTCAAAGCCTCCACTTTCAAAGATTGTAATGGCAAGTGTTCTACAAAAATTTACAAAAGACATTACAAATCTAAAAGCCATAGGAAACTTCTTCCTGAATTTAGAAAATCTTTTTATAAGAAGCCCTTAAGACCTTATAAAAAATCTCGTTTCTCTAAAAGAAAGGAAACTATAACCAAACCAAAAAACCCTTTCAACTATAAAGAAGTCACTTGTTTCAAGTGTGGGAGAAAAGGCCATACTGTAAAATATTACAGAATGAGCAAAAGACTTCATGAGATAGGACTCAATGAAGAAATTATTTCCCAATTAGCTCCTTTATTAGTTGAATCCTCTAATTCAGAGTCTTCCATGACGGAAGACAGTGAGCCTCTGCAGGTTGTTGAGTTGATTGACTCTGACACCTCAGAATCGTCTAATAATGATTCCGGTACAGAATCGTATCTAAAGAAAGTCAATGTGTTGACTAAAGAACAAGAAATATTTCTTGAATTAGTCAAATACATTTCTGATCCTGCCTTGCAAAAAGAATATTTAGACAAGCTTCTGAAAACCCTTAAGCAAAGAGAAAGACCTGAGACTTCTAAAGCCACTGTAGTCCAAAAGCATGGATATGATCTCACAGATATTTTGAATAAGAAAAAGACTAAAAAGTCTTCTCCTTTTATTCAAGATCTTCAAAAAGAGATTAAAGAAATCAAACTTGAAATTCAAGATTTAAAGCAAAAGCAAAAAACTAATTCTGAAACTATCCAAATATTGTTACAAAAATAATTGGAACAACATTCGGATAAAGAATCAGATTTTAAAGGTGGTGAGGAAGGGGAACAGAAACTTGAGAATATCGAGTCTCTACCCATGATTTTCTTTTTGTTTTAAGACAAATCACCATAAGAAAATATTTGATTAAAGTTATATTAGTCTTTTCAAAAGATTTCCAAATTGACACCATTGTATTATTTGACATTGGTGCCAATTTAAATTACATTCAAGAAAAGATTATTTCAAAGAAATTTCATGAGAAAACTAAAGAAAGGCTTTCTGCCGCCAATAATTCAAAGTTGAGGATTACCTCCAAAGTTGACGCCTCTGTTTTGAATTATGGTTTTGAGTTTAAGACTTCCTTTATTTTAACAAATGATAGACATTATATTATCATCCTAGGAACTCCTTTTATAAATTTAATTACCCCGTATACTGTCAATTACGATGGTATAACTTTTAAAGCACAAAAGAAAAAACTTGTCTTTCTATTTCTAGAAAAGCCCAAGACAAGAAATTTAAATATTATTAAAGCCACTTCTGTTTATTAAAATCAAATTAATATTTTACTTAAAACAAAACAAAATGATTTGATTTGTTTACAAAAAGATTTAAGTTTACAAAGACTTGAAGGTCAATTACAAAATAATCTTGTGCCGCTTTCTATGTCAATAAAAATTCTAAGATAAAAATTCTAATAAAAATTCTAAGATAGAAAGAGGAACACCTAAATTGGTGATTAACTAGAAGCCTTTAAATAAAGCATTAAAATAGATTAGGTATGGGTTACTCCAAAAACTTCATTCTGCTTTTATATTTTCAAAATTTGATATGAAATCAAGTTTTTGGCAAATTCAAATCCATCCAAAAGACCGGTATAAAACTGTTTTTACTGTTTCATTTGAACAGTATGAGTGGACTGTTATGTTGTTTGGATTAAAGAACGCGTCTTCTGAATTTCAAAGGATTATGAATGACATCTATAATCCTTATTCAGACTTTTGTATAGTTTACATAGATGATGTATTGATCTTTTCTAACACAATTGATCAACATTTCAAACACTTAAAGACTTTTTACTATGCGACTAGGAAAGCTGGTTTAGCTATCTCTAGTTCTAAAGTATCTTTGTTCCAAACAAAGGTCCGGTTCCTTGGACATTACATTTCCAAAGGAACTATTACGCCTATTGAGAGATCTCTTGCATTTGCTGATAGGTTTTCTGATAGGATTCTTGACAAAACCCAATTGCAAAGGTTTCTTGGTAACCTAAACTATGTGCTTGATTTCTATCCTAATATCAATAGGATTTCAAAGTCCCTACATGATAGGTTAAAGAAAACCCTTGTAGCATGGACAGAAGAGCATACCAAAACCGTTAGACTAATAAAACAGTCTGTCAAAAGCATACTATTGTGCAAATTTTATTGAACTTGCAAGGGCACGAATCTATTGTAAAATAGATTAATGGTGACGAGTGTCGATCCCACGAGGAGGTAGATTTTAATTATCTGTGGAATTATATTTTCTTTAATGGGTGAATAAATTTGTGGTGAAATTAATGTAAATTATACTTAAATTTAAAATACAAAGGCAGGAATTAAATTAAACTGAAATTTATTGAAATGACGTGCTTAGATATCCAGATCTGCATCAATATACTCCATGGGTTAAATATTCCATATTAATGCCAATTAAATCATAAGGGGGGATTCCACACCTTATGAACCACGCTCAAATAAATATGGTGCCAAGGGCTTATCGTGCCAAATAATAATAACCTTGTACTAGGGTGCCGGTTTAATCAGGGCAGTATCTAGACAAGACTATTATTATTTGTCGACAAAAAGTCAAAACAACCACAAATATTAGAGGGGAAGAGAAAGTAAATTTACCAAATTAAGCACATGAGACATGTTGCGACTTCACCTTCAAATCAAGCTGAAAAGGAAATTAGCTACTCATATTTTAACTAGAGATAAAAAAGAAATTTTATTAAAATACAAAGAAACTACAAGAAGGAGAAGGAATTTCAAAAATTTAAGCTTAAAAATGAATTCAGAGGTGTCAAATTAGGGGGGAAAAGCCTTCTTTTTATAGATACATTGAGTGAATCGTGACCATCGGATTAAAAACAATTCGGACACTCAGGATTGCGCCACGTCATCAGTCAATAATCAACAGTCAACATTTAAACAGTAATGCGGTTTGAATACTAAATAATCTCATATATGCGCATGTACTGTACACACGATTTTTGCTCCACTAAGATGCTGCTACGTCATCGATCTATAGTACATAAGAAATTTAGCCCAATAAGATCGTGACACATCATTGGTCGATGCCACGTCATCGGTCAACGCCACATAAGCAGTCAAATCACATAATTCGTCCACATAAGCAGTCAATTAGATACTGCCACGTCATAGGTAGTTGCCACATCATCAGTCCATATATATAAACAGTGTCGTGAACAGTACCATAAACAGTACCGTGCGTATGAACAGTACCGTATATATGAACAGTGACTTTTCCTTTAATGCTCCTCTTAAGATTTTCGACCGTCCTGAGTCCAAATATGACGTCCGTTTTGTTGTCTGATTATTCGTTCATTGTGAAACGATCGTGATGCCCCTAAAATACATAAAATATATAATTATAATAAAACATATATAATTAAATAATAAAATATTTAAATAAATAAAAGTAGCAATATTAGTGAGACTTAAAGTGTAAAATGACGATTTTCTCCTTTATAAATATACACTTTCTAACACTCAACATACCCCCAACCAGCTTATTACTAGTCCCTAGCAAATAAAGCGAAGATAAAATTCAAAACCTTTTTTTTTAAAGGAAACACACGTATTTATTCAATCAGATTAATGATAGCAATCAAATAAAAGTACAAGCATTATCTGTAGTCTAAAGGAATATCACACCCACATCAACCATCTATATACATCAGTCTAGCAGGCTTTGTTGTAGCAATAGTAATCAGGCCAGTTTCAAGAATGACATGTCAAACCCCAAAATCTCACCGGTTGTAATGACACTCTCACAAAGAAATTAATCCCAATAAAAATTGTCACTACAATGAATGGAAAATTGAGAGAAAATAATAAAGAAATATTATACACTCTCACCAAGATGAAAAAAATATGCCCATAGTTTAGAAATAATACGATCTCAAACAAAGTATTAGTCAACCTAATGTATTTATTTTTTTCTTTTTTTTTGTATATGCAACACTACATCTTAATTGCTCATATAACTAGCTTTTATTTCAGACTATAGTGCCCTAAAATTAAGAAGGACTTTTATTAGGATGTAACGTAGGTTAGGAACATGGCTAACAAAGAAAGGGAAATAGGGAAACAAAATATATATGTTTGAGAGAAAGTTTAAGAACTTTTAAAAATTACAAGATGTATTTTGCTTATTTATTACTATTGTATATCTTTTTTTTTCTTCTTTTTTTTCTTTTTTTCTTTTTTTATGTAGCACAACTTTGCTGAACAAAATAATTATTTATCTTTTTTCTCAAATATGAATAGGTGGATGGAACTTGTATAATATCGAGTAATACTCCAAATTGGAGTGGGTCAGGACAATAAGTTAATAAAGAAAAGGTTTTTTTTTATATATATAAAAGGCTCAAATGGGCTAACTATGGATATTACATAATAGAGATGGTTAGAAAGGCTCAAACGGGTCAAAAATGGCCTTCTATCGTCTTTTAGAACTCTAAATAATCTTCCATATCTACTAATTAGGTAGGCATTTAGATACAGTAACACACACTTTTTTTTCTCTTTTTTTTAAAGGGTTGACTCAAAGAAAATCTAGAGATCATGTATGAAATAATAAACTGCTAAACTACATGAAGAATGGGAAAAAAGGGTTACTCTCAAGAAAAATTAATACGCTAAAAAACTCACTTTGAATTTATTATGACATGTGCATTCCTTCAAATAACTCATATTTGTCCCTAACATCAACATGTAGAATAGCAAACATGGTGTAACATCACTCAAGACCAAAGATAATACAAATACTAAAATTCGAAAGTCATCATATCATCCAATATAAAAAAAACTCACACATATTTTTTTAACTGAATTCTTTCCCCCCCCCAACCTATTCTAAATATAAAAAGAAAACATGCATGCAGAAAAATTAAAGAAAAATAATTTTTTAAAAAGAAGATGCGTTTTTAAAGTCACTACACTCCATATTTAGCCATCTTCGACTTTAAAAACTTGAAAACATATATTTATAAAGGAGAAAAATGAAAGGTTAAAAAAAACACACAATAATTTCTTTTAATTAATTTTTTTTACTAAGAAGATGCGTTTCTAGAGTCACTACACTCTATATTTAGCGATCTTCTACTCAAAAAGTTAGTCATAGTTAGTTCAACATTCCACAATTGTCAACTATTCCCTCCCTCCAACCAGAACCAAACATTGTCCTCAATGTTTGAAAGGAAAGAAGTAGAGTTTAGAAGACATCACCTGGGTTCTGCAACACAGAAGAAAATATTTACAAGCAGAGAGTTAAATGTAATTTGTATTTCTTACTGCCGCTACTGTTACCATCATTACTTGAACACTCCAATACAATAGCCCTTGGATCTGGCTTTGGTTGATAAGCTTGTAACAGATCAAGTAGCGCATTAGCAGTGTGTGCACAAATAAAGATTTTTTTCACTGAGGAAAGAATGAAATAACTTTTTATTGCATAGTTAAGAAATGCGAGAAAGCCATTATAAAAGTTACTGACATTTAACAAACTAATGGGTTTCTGATGAATGTTTAGATGAGATCAAGATGCTAATGTCATTAGTACCTCAAGAGTTGTAAGATCGCCTGGAATGAAAATAAAAACATCGGCATGATTGAGCATTTCACTTATTCGTTCTTATATACCTGAGACGACTAACTCTTCTCCAGTTGGTGAATGAGACAAACAACCCAAAGGTTTTAGGATTTGAGGGATGATGCCTAACACTTGACTCCCTCTGACAAAAGCAGCTTCTGATACCATTTTGGATAACCCTCGGTCATCTCCTCTATACACCAAGTGTAATTTTCTCTCTGCTATTCTTAGACCAAGATATATGGCTACCTCCATAAACTCTTTATGTTTGCCATAATGAAACCGAGAAAGCACAAAAATGTTCTTGAATTGTTTACTGGAAGTAGCTGCCATTAAGATACTACTCAAAAATAACTTGTGAGTGCTCAGTAAAAAAAATCATATTTAAAGACCATGGTGACAATTGGTTACAGCTGTGTATGAGGCATCATATCAGCGTCAATTAACGCGTAAAGCATGTGGCTAAAAAGTCAAAAAGAAAACAGTAAAAAGAGAAAAAAATGAAATTATTAAAAATAATAATACAAATAGTAAAATAATAGTGAAATAAAAGAACAGAAGGGTAAAAAGATATTTACAGATAGTTGTGATTGTGGCTCACATCTTCCTCTGGTTTTACATCCAGAAACGGCTTGAACGCCCTCTATGGGTCGAGAATAGGCTTCCTATCCAGTTTTCTTACAAACTGGCAAATATGGTCTTTTATAATCAGATTCCCGAGACTATAATTTGCACATTCTTTCTGGAATAATGGCCATAACTGGAGTATTGCATTTTGAACGTATCCACTGGGATACATTTCAAGAGACAAAAGGATATCATCAAATGACTCCTTATTGAAGCCATCCCTAATGAATTGAATCTTATTTTCTCTGTTATCAGACACCATTCCTAAAGAACATGATTTTTTATTGCATATCATTCTAGCACATTTATGACAAGCAACAAAAAGTCTTCGAGCTCGTCGTTTTCGCACATAATTTCCTTTACCACAACTAGGCATGTATGCAATAAATTTAGGAGGTAACTCACCTGCTAAGCGAACTTTTACCTCGATTAACCAACGGATGTCAGTAGGGATGTTATTCTTCATAAGCAATCGCATGCGTTCTAACCGAGCTTTATAAATAGTGAGGAAAGTATTCTGAGGAAGTGAAGGAAATCACTTGTGAAGTTTTGCTAAGATCTCGTCTCTTTTCATGCCTTTGTCTCAGAATATCAGTTATAATGGGAAACTAAAGTAACCGACTTGATTATCACGGAGTACCATTATCCGCCACTTGACCGGGGTTACAAACTTTAAATACACAAAGCAAACTAAAACACACAAACAAGAAAATAAATTAAAACACACAAAATAAACTAAAATCGTCTTCTTATTGAATTTACCTTAAGCTCCAATTGGATGTTGTAGATGCCTCTCTCAATTTCTCTGAGATCTCTTTCTAAATCCTCAATATGGGCTACTAACTCTGGTGGTTGTAGCTGCCAGATACGATGTGTTTTACAAAATCATATCTGACCTCTGAGATGAGATTGTATACGTCTAAACTGTCTAAGAATGTTTAAGAGGAACTGTCTCATGATTAAAATGATAAGAAAAATCTTAACGGTTAAATAAACACACTTAAACAAAAATAATTTTAATCAGCAAAAGAATGATAAAAACTAAAAAATAAAGAAAATAAACAATCAAATCAGTGAAAAGAAAAGTCTCAATTTAAATAGGTGGGTCACTCAAATTTATTTCATTGTCCTCTCCATGTGGTTGGTATTCTAGATATGGCTTTAATCTTTGACCATTAACTTTGAAAGTGACACCATTTGTTGGATCCTTAATTTCAATTGCCCCATGTGGAAAAATAGTGTAAATAATAAATGGGCCAAACCATCGAGAGCGTAACTTACCTGTGAATAAGTGCAAGCGAGAATTGAATAAAAGTACTTTCTGACCTAGAGTGAAAGATTTTCATTCGTTGCTTGTGTTGTGCAAATTTTAATGAACTCGCAAGCGCACGAATCTATTGTAGAATAGATTAATGGTGACGAGTGTCGATCCCACGAGGAGGTTGATTTTAATTATATGCCGAATTAATTTTCTTTGTAATGGGAACAATTAAATTATGATAATTTTGTCCTAAATTGCTGAATTAAAATGGCGAGAATAATTAAAAATGAAATCATAATAAAGCACTTGGGTATCCTGGATCCGCATCAACATGCTCCATGGGTTAAATATTCCATATTAATACCAATTAAATCATAAGGGGGGATTCCACACCTCGAACCACTCTCCATAAGTATGGTGCTTGGTGCTTATCGTAAAATAATAATAACCTTGTCTTGGGTCTTGGTTTAACTGTGTTTGAACAAGACTATTATTATTTGTCGACGAAAAGTCAAAACAACCACAAATATTAGAGGGGAAGAGAAAGTAAATTTACCAAATTAAGCCCATGGGACATGTTGAGACTTTACCTTCAACCCAAGCTCAAAAAGAAATTAGCTACTTATATTTTAACTAAGGATAAAAAGGAAAATTTTATTAAAATACAAAGAAACTATAAGAAGGAGAAGGAATTTCAGAAATTTAAGCTTAAAAATGAATTCAGGGGTATCAAATTATGGGGAGAGAGCCCATTTTTTATAGATACATTGAGTGAATCGTGACCATCGGATTAAAAACAATTCGGATGCTTGATTGCGCGCATCATCGTCATCGATCAACGATCAACAATCAATAATCAAAAATTTTCTGATGCAAGATTAATCCCATGTAGCGCATGTATTGTACACCCGATTTCTACTCCAATGAGATCTTTGCCACGTCATCGATCTACGATAAGAAATTTAGTCGATAAGATCATGACACATCATCGGTCAACGCCACGTCATCGGTCAATGCCACATAAGCGGTCAATCCACATAATTCGAAATCGAGCATCGCCACGTCGTGGTAGTTGCCACATCATCGGTCCGTATACATGAACGATGTCATGAATAAGATGCTGTGAAAAATGCATTCGATCTGTATGTGTGAACAGTAACTTTTTCCTTTAATGCTCTTTTTAAGGTTTTCGACCGTCCTGAGTCCAAATATGACGTCCGTTTTGCTGTCTGATCACTCGTTTATTGTGAAACGATTATGATACCCCTAAAATACATAAAATACACAATTATAATAAAACACATATAATTAAATAACAAAATACTTAAATAAATAAAAGTAGCAATGTTAGTGAGATTTAAAGTGTAAAATGATGATTTTCTCCTTTATAAATATACACTTTCTAACACTCAACAGCTTGTAAATTTTGGCATTCTCGTACGCGTCATTTCGAATTTCTTCAAGTTCTACCAACTGTAATCTTCTTTCTGAGCCAGCTTGCTGTATGTCAAAATTGAATTTCTTGATGGCCCAGTACGCACGATGCTCAAGTTCCACAGATGGGTGGCATGTTTTTCCATACACTAGCCTATAGGGTGACATCCCAATCGGAGTCTTAAAAGCCGTTCTATATGCCCATAATGCATCATCGAGCCGCAACGATCAATCTTTTCTATCGGGCCTCATTGTTTTTTCTAAAATGTGCTTTATTTCTCGATTAGAGATCTCAACTTGGCCGCTGGTCTGTGGGTGATATGGGGTCGCCACTTTATGAGTGATGGAGTACTTTGTCAAAAGTGCTTTGAAAAATTTATTGCAAAAGTGGGCACCACCATCACTAATTATTACTCGAGGAAATCCAAAGCGGGAAATAATATTACTTTTCAAAAATCCTATTACCACTTTATGATCATTGTTCCTACATGGAATTGCCTCTACCCATTTCGAAACATAGTCAACAGCGACTAATATGTATTGATGGCCAAAAGATGGGGGAAAAGGTCCCATGAAATCGATACCTCATACGTTAAAAATTTCAACCACTAGAATTGGGTTTAGTGGCATCATATTCATTCGTGTAATGCTCTTCATTCGTTGACACCTATCACATAAAGAGTAAAAGGTATAAGCATCTCGAAATATAGTTGGCCAATAAAAACCACATTGTAAAATTTTAGTAGCTGTTTTCTTAGCACTGAAGTGGCCTCCACAAGCTTATTCATGGCAGAAAGAGAGGATATTCTGAAATTTATTCTCTAGGACACATCGTCTAACAATTTGGTTTGCACAGTATTTAAATAGATAAGGATTATCCCAAAAGAAATTTTTTATTTCTGCAAAAAATTTGGCCTTGTCCTGCTTAATCCAATGCTCTAGAAGTTGAAATGTAGCAAGTGCATTACATAATCCAAATGGCATTCTCCTTTATGCAAAAGTGCCAAAAGAACAAATGAAGGTAGTCTTCTCTTAATCTTTTGGTGCTATGGGAATCTGATTGTATCCTGAATAGCCATCTAGAAAGCAATAAAACTCATGACCTGCTAATCTATCAAGAATTTGATCGATAAATGGTAAAAGAAAATAGTCTTTACGTGTGACAGAATTTAACTTTCTGTAATCAATGCATACACGCCATCCTATAGTTACTCTAATGGGTACTAATTCATTATCAGCATTGATAACTATTATAACTCCTGACTTTTTAAGAACAACTTGCATAGGATTGACCCATGAACTATCAGAAATGGAGTAAATGATACATGTATCTAATAGCTTAAGGACTTCAGTACGAACAACCTCTTTCATGTTAGGGTTTAACCGACGTTGCATTTCCCTAGTAGGTTTAGCATTTTCATCAAGGTGAATGTAATGCATGCAATCCACTGGGTTTATAGCTTTTATGTCTGCTATGGTCTATCCTAATGCTCCTTTATGTTTTTTTTAAAACATCCAACAACTTAACTTTTTGTTCGTCATTGAGGAAGGAAGAGATAATTACTAGTAAAGTACTTTCTTCTCCGAAGAATACGTATTCCAAAGTATTGGGTAATGGCTTGAGCTTGAGTTTTGGTGGTGATTCTGATGATGGGTTAAGTTTCTTTTCTGATGGCACTAGTTGTTCAACTCTTGACTTCCATTTATTAATGTCTATGGATGGTGCTGAGTCAAGTAGGGCGTTGACTTCATCAACTGATCTGTCAATATCAAAATTCAAATCAAAATGAGTTAAATAAGTTTGTAAAGGGTCATCACCAAGGTTTGAAAGAAAATTGTTATTAACTAGTATTTCTATTAAATCCACATCAACAATTCCATCATCTGCACTATGAGGTTGTTTGGCAATGTTAAAGATATTGAGTTCCATGGTCATATTGCCAAAAGACAACTGTATATTTCCAGTTCTACATTGAATATGTACATCGGCAGTTGCCAAGAAAAGTCAGCCCAGAATAATGAGAATATGCTTCTTTGAATCCTGCACTAGTTGAGTGTCAATTACAATAAAATCAACAAGAAAATAAAACTTGTCTACCTGGATAAGCACATCCTCCATAATACCACGAGATATTTTTGTGGACCGATTTGCAAGCTGTAACACCACTGGAGTTAGATGTAATTCGCCTAGTACAAGTTTCACAAATACAGAGTAAGGCAACAGATTTACACTAGCTCCTAAATCCAACAAAGCATTTTCAATTGTGTGGTTCCCTCTACTATATGAGATAGTAGGGGAGCCTAGATCTTTGCATTTTAGAGGCATTTTATGTTGAAGTATAAAACTAATATTTCTGTTAAAAAGGCTTTTTTCTAAACATGAATGTTTTGTTTTTTAGTATAAAGGTCTTTAAGAAACTTGGCTTATGATGGCACTTGTTTTATGGCTTCAAGTAAAGGGATGTTAACACTTACCTGTTTGAAGATTTCAAAAATCTCAACTGTGGATCTTCGTTTCTTCCCTTTAGCTAACCTCTGAGGAAATGGAGCTTTAGGAACATATTCTCGTGGGTTGGTTTCCTCTTTCTCCTCTGATGGTGATTCCTCAGTGTTCACAGGTACAATCTGAGTTGATTGTGGCACTTTCACTTTGTTGTCGACTTTTTTTTCTTTTCGTAAGGTCATCACTGCTTTGACTTCTCCATGCTGCTGTGGTGAACTAGAACTTGTTTCATTCACTGCTTTAGGATTAGGCACTAGTTGACTTGGAAATTTACCTTTTTCAACGGTCATGGCCAAAGTTTGAATTGAAGAGGCAAGTTGTCCTACTATTTTCTTAAGGCTCGAAACAGATTGAGCTTGTGAGTTGAAGCTCGTTCTCATCTCATTTCGTAATTCATCAATGGTGCGGTTTTGCTACTCGATCTTGGAGTTAGTAAGATTTCTGGCATTTTAGAATGTCTCCTCCCGTGGTTTGGGTTGAGAATGGTTTGGATTCTAATTGTATGGTCTAAATGGTGATTGAGAGGCTTGAGACATTTGAGGAACTGGTAGCATCGATAGAGGTGGAACTGATGGTCTATTTTGTTGGAATCCTTGAGATCATGAAAAATTGAGGTGATCTCTCTATCCAGGGTTATATGTGTTGGAGTAAAGGTTGTAGTTTGGTGGTTTTCTCATAACACCTATGGCATTGGCTTGATCTGAATATGAGTCATAGTCATGTGGCTTTGTTGATTTAGCAGTTGTCAAAGATGCTATTTGTCGAGTAAGGCCTTCGACCATCTCTTTGACTTCTTTAATTTCTGAGCTTGACTCACCAATGTTAACCTCATTCACTCCCTTAATTCTCTTGGTATTTCTGAGTGATCGACTTCTTTGTTGGGAATTATCCGATTGCTGCTAGAAGAATTCCCAAATCTTTGATGTGCTTTTGGACATTAACTCTCCTCCACTGGTTGCCATTAGTTATTCTTGCATATGTGGTAATAATCCCTCTAAAAAGTATTGGCATTGGTGCCATTTCTCGTACCCATGGTGTGGACACTTCAAGAGTAGCTCATTAAATCGCTTTCATGCTTCAAAAAACTGCTCGTCTCTCTTTGGGTAAACTCTGAAATTTCACTGCGAATAGCATTAGTTTTATGAACTGAGAAATATTTATTTAAAAATTTAATTACTATTTGTTCCCATGATCTAATGCTATTAGCAGGCAATGTATTAAATCATGAACGAGCTCTATCTTTTAATGACAATGGGAATAATCTAAGTTTAACATCATCATCTGAAAGATTATCGTATTTAAGAGTTTGACAAATAGCATGAAAATCATTCAGATGATTATATGGGTCCTCATTTTCTAGGCCATTGAATGTGGGGAGACAGTTTAGCACACTAAGTTTTAATTCAAAACTACCTTATGCATAATGTGCTCAAATTAGCTAAAGAACTAAAATAATCCTTAAATGACCTCTCTTATGGTTCTGGTTGTTGATTTTGTAAATCCATTTTAAATTTCTTTTGAAAAACAGTATGTTTGTGCGTGCGAAGTGTTTTTTCTAATTCAATGTCTAAAGGTTCAAGATTAGGTGATAATGACCTTCGACCATGCATGCAAAGAACAAAATAAATGAAAATAAAACAAATAAAAATAAAGAGGAGAGAGAAATTACGATACTAATCTTGTGACGTTGTTACAATGAAAATACACTCAATAGCTATAGTAAAAAGAAATTACGTGAAATAAATATTAACTAAAATTAAAATAAATAACAAAGAAAGATAACAAGATAAATTAAAAAAATTACAAAGAAAAATAATATGAAAATTAAATTATACAAATTTAAAGAAGAGAGAAAGAAATAAAATTCTAATCAAATTTCTTTTTTTTTAATAAGAAAAAAATTATAAAAAAACAACTATATAAAAAAATAAATATTAAGAAAAACTAATTCTACGAATTAAAATACTTATCTCCTCGGCAACGGCGCCAAAAACTTGTTGTGCAAATTTTATTGAACTCGCAAGCGCACAAATCTATTGTAAAATAGATTAATGGTGACGAGTGTCGATCCCACAAGGAGGTTGATTTTAATTATGTGTGAAATTATTTTTCTTTAATGGGTGAATAAAATGGTGGTGAAATTAATGTAAATTATGCTTAAATTTAAATTACAATAGCAGGAATTAAATTAATCTGAAATCTATTGAAATGACGTGCTTGGGTATCCAGATCTGCATCAACATGCTTCATGGGCTAAATATTTCATATTAATGCCAATTAAATCATAAGGGGGGATTCCACATCTCATGAACCACGCTCAAATAAATATGATGTCAATGGCTTATCGTGCCAAATAATAATAACCTTATACTAGGGTACCAGTTTAACAAGGGCGGTATCTAGACAAGACTATTATTATTTGTCGACGAAAAGTCAAAACAACCACAAATATTAGAGGGGAAGAGAAAGTAAATTTACCAAATTAAGCCCATGGGACATGTTGAGACTTCACCTTTAACCCAAGCTTAAAAGGAAATTAGCTACTCATATTTTAACTAGGGATAAAAAGGAAATTTTATTAAAATACAAAGAAACTATAAGAAAGAGAAGAAATTTCAGAAATCTAAGCTTAAAAATGAATTCAGAGGTGTTAAATTAGGGAGGAAGAGCCCCCTTTTTATAGATACATTGAGTGAATCGTGACCATCGGATTAAAAACAATTTGGACACTCAGGATTGCGCCACGTCATTAGTCAACAATCAACAGTCAACGTTTGAACAGTAACGCGGTTTGAATAATAAATAATCCCATATATGCGCATGTACTGTACACACGATTTTTACTCCACTGAGATGCTGCCACATCATCGATCTATATTACATAAGAAATTTAGCCCAATAAGATCGTGACACATCATCGGTGGATGCCGCGTCATCGGTCAACGCCACATAAGCAGTCAAATCACATAATTCGTCCAATCAGATACTACCACGTCATAGGTAGTTGCCACATCATCAGTCCATATATATGAACAGTGTCGTGAACAGTACCGTGAACAATACCGTGCGTATGAACAATACCGTATATGTGAACAATGACTTTTCCTTTAATACTCTTCTTAAGATTTTCGACCGTCCTAAGTCCAAATATAACGTCCGTTTTGCTGTTTGATCACTCGTTCATTGTGAAACGATCGTGATGCCCCTAAAATACATAAAATACATAATTATAATAAAATACATATAATTAAATAATAAAATATTTAAATAAATAAAAGTAGCAATGTTAGTGAGACTTAAAGTGTAAAATGATGATTTTCTCCTTCATAAATATACACTTTCTAACACTCAACACATACCATGTTTGTTCTTGGCAAATCATGCATTACCTAAGATAGTTGAGACTGATGCATCTCAACACATACCATGTTTGTTCTCTACTCATTGGAATGATTGTCAGAAACCTATTCCATTATTAAAAAAAAAATTTATCTATTGTTTTATGCGTTTCAAAATTCCAAAGCGATTTATTAAATCAAAAATTTTTCCTTAGAATCGATTGCAAAGCCGCAAAACATGTTTTAAGAAAAGATGTTCAAAATATTGCATCTAAACAAATTTTTGCATGATGGCAAGCAATTTTGAGCATTTTTAATTTTGAAATCGAATTTATTAAAGGTGACAAAAATTCTGTTCCAGATTTTCTAAACTATTCCATTATTAAAAAAAATTTTATCTATTGTTTTATGCATTTCAAAATTTCAAAGCGATTTATTAAATCAAAAATTTTTACTTAGAATTGATTGCAAAGCCGCAAAACATGTTTTAAAAAAAGATGTTCAAAACATTGCATTTAAACAAATTTTTGCATGATGGCAAGCAATTTTGAGCATTTTTAATTTTGAAATCAAATTTATTAAATGTGACAGAAATTCTGTTCCAGATTTTCTAAACTATTCCATTATTAAAAAAATTTTATCTATTGTTTTATGCATTTCAAAATTCCAAAGCAATTTATTAAATCAAAAATTTTTACTTAGAATTGATTGCAAAGCCGCAAAACATGTTTTAAAAAAAGATGTTCAAAACATTACAACTAAACAAATTTTTGCATGATGGCAAGCAATTTTGAGCATTTTTAATTTTGAAATCAAATTTATTAAAAGTGACAGAAATTCAGTTCCAGATTTTCTAACCAGAGAATTTCTCCAAAATAGATAATGCCCCCCAAAAAGAAAGACAAAGGCAAAGGAGTCATGAAAGACCCTGTGCAACAAACAACCCCTAAAGACCTATCTCCTAAAAAAAAATTACTATCTTCAATAATACCATTAAAGTCTTAGATTGACATGGTCCAAGAGGAAGAGTTAGAAAAATTCTCTAGGGTGTAATATAGGTGTAAAGAAAATAATATTTATTATTTTAAAGCACATAATTCTAAATTAAAGCATCTGTATTTATTTCAATTTAAAGTATAGATCTAAGGGTGTATGTTTTAAATTTTTAAAGCCTTAAAGAAATTGTATGTTTTGCAAACTGATCTGTATCAGCTCTGCCATATAAACTGCTACTTAACCTCTGAGACTTAGAGACCGGATCTCTGATCTCAGTTGTATCTTCTCTTCTCCCTCCATACTCAGAGCACCTTTTCTAGGATCCAGACTGGGTACTGTATTTGTTTAGAAAGCCCACCTTAATGCATGTTTAATACTGCAAACCCTTGTTACTAGGCTTGCAAAATTAAATTGTTTTAAAGAAATTAATAATTTAAAGAATTTTATTTGGTATATCGGCTGGACCCTCAGGGATGCAGGCTACTGGTCCAAAGGGAGATTAAAAATTTATTCTAAAAAAGCTGTAACAGGTAGGACAGGACCTCATTCCCTAGCTAATTTATTTATAATTATTATATTTTTAATTATATAAAGAATATTTTTAAAATTTAAATATTATAAGAGATAAATTTAATACTTTGAAAAATTAAATGAAATAAAAAGTATAAGGGTTCCAATGAAATATTTGTAATATATGTAAGCAAAAAATTTTAGAATATTTATTAATAAAGTACAAATAAGAAAAGTATAAAGACTTACACAAAAGTTTACAAAGACAAAAACAAAAGAGTCACAAAACTATACCCCAATAGAATAAAGTATAAAAGTATCTATTGGCTTTTGGATAGTATTTTCAATTAGGATCCGTCTAAGTTACAGTGACTGTAATTTATGCATTTTTATTTTTTTCCACACATAATTTCATTTAGCCCTTTAGCCTTGCCATTATTTTCATTTGACTCTATATAGTTATTAGTATAATTTTGTTTGGTCCTATATACTTTATATTATTTACACTTAATTTATAAATATTATAAAATTTTTTATTTTCATATATTATAAAATTTCATTAAAATATTTATATTTTTTATTTTATTTAAATATTTAAATTATTAAATTAACTTCTATAATTTTTAAATTCAAAAATACTCTTTATTTTAATTAAAATAAAAAAAAGTATTAAATAGATTATAACTATAATTATTATATTAAATTATTATTATTATAACAATAAATTTTTTATTTAATTTAATAATAATAACTAATAATTATAATTATTTATTAATTTTAATAAATAATTATAAAATATAAATGAAGAGTATTTTTAAATTCTAAAAATACTCTTTATTTAAATTAAAAATATAATAATTATTAAATAAATTATAATTATAATTATAATTGTTATATTAAATTATTATTATTATAAAAAATTTATTATAATTAATTAATAAATTAACAATAATTAATAATAATTTTTATTTAAATTATTAATAATAATAACTAACAATAGTAATTATTATTACTAATTAATTTTTGATTAAAAATTTGATTCATCTTTGTACAATTTTTTTTGTTTACTAATTCTTTATAAGTATTAAAATAATTTTATTATTGTTATTTATATTTTATTTGTAAATATTATAGACTTTTCTATTTACGTATATTATAAAATTTCATTAAATCTTTATATTGTTTTCATTTTATTTAACTTTTTAACGTATTAAACTAACCTCTATAATTTTTAAATTTTAAAAATATTCTTTATTTAAATTAAAAGAATAAAAATTATTAATTAGATTATAATTATAATTATCATTATCATTATAATTATAATTATCATTATTATATTAAATTATTATTATTCTATTAATAATTTTTATTTAAATTTTTAATAATAATAACTAGCAATAATAATTATTATTTATTAATTTTTGAATAAAAATAATAAAAATTAAAATAATTAAAATAAAAATATTAATTATGATAAAAATTACAAATAAAATATTTACAAATAATAAAAGTAGCAATTATAGTGGTTTTAATAAAATTTTATAATATATGTAAATAGAAGATTTTATAATATTTACAAATAAAATATAAATAATAATAATTAAATTATTTTGATACTTATAAAAAATTAGTAAATGAAAAAGAGTGTAAATAAATTAAATTTTTAACCAAAAATTAATTAATAATAGTAATTATTGTTAGTTATTATTAATAATTTAAATAAAAATTATTATTAAGTTTTGTTAATATATTAATTAATTATAATAATTTTTATAATAATTTTAATTTAATATAACAACTATAATTATAATTATAACCTATTTAATAATTATTATGTTTTTAGTTTAAACAAAGAATATTTTTAGAATTTAAAAATACTCTTTATTTATATTTTATAATTTATTTATATTTTATGAATCTTTAATAATAACAATTATTGTTAATTATTATTATTAATAATTTAAATAAAAATTTTATTGCTATAATAATAATAATTTAATATAATAATTTTAATTTTAATCTATTTAATATTTTTATTCTCTTAGTTTAAATAAATATTTAAATAAAATAAAAATATAAAAATTTTAATGAAATTTTATATTATATGTAAATGAAAAATGTTATTATATTTATAAATAAAATATAAATAATGATAAGTATAAGGGGCTGAATGAAATTATACGAAAAAAAGACTTATAGCTAACGTGACTTAAGCGGATCCTTCCCATTATTATATAGGTTTACCTATGTTGTAATTACGAGTCTTATTATTATATACGATCTGTCTAAACTTAAATTACAGTCACTGTAATTTATACATTGGTTTTTATTTCTTTTACGTATAATTTCATTTATTCTCATATATTTTATATTATTTATATTTAATTTATAAATATTATAAATTTTTTATTTACATAGGTTATAAAATTTTATTAAAATTTTTATATTTTTTTATTTTATTTAAAATTTTAAAGTATTAAACTGACTCTTATAATTTTTAAATTCTAAAAGTACTCTTTATTTTAATTAAAATAAAAAAGTATCAAATAAATTATAATTATAATTATTATATTAAATTATTATTATAAAAATAAAATTTTTATTCAAATTATTAATAATAATAACTAATTATTATTATTTATTAATTTTTAACAAAAATTTGTAAAATAAAAATAAATTATAAAAATATAAATAAAGAGTATTTTAAATTATAAAATATTCTTTATTTAAATTAAAAATATAATAATTATTAAATAGATTATAATTATAATTACAATTGTTATATTAAATTATTATTATTATAAAAAATTTATTATAATTAATTAATACATTAACAATAATTAATAATAATTTTTATTTAAATTATTCATAATAATAACTAAAAATAATTATTATTATTACTAATTAATTTTTGATTAAAATTTAATTCATCTTTTTACACTCTTTTTTATTTACTAATTCTTTGTAAGTATTAATATAATTTATTAATATTATTGATATTTTATTTATAAATATTATAAACTTTTTTATTTACGTATATTATAAAATTTCATTAATCTCTTATATTTTTTTTCATTTTATTTAAAATTTTAAAGTATTAAACTAACCTCTATAATTTTTAAATTCTAAAAATACTCTTCATTTAAATTAAAAGAATAAAAATTATTAAATAGATTATAGCTATAATTATAATTATAATTATTTGATTAAATTATTATTATTATAACAGTTAAAATTTATTATAATTAAATAATACATTAACAATAATTAATAATAATTTTATTTTAAATTATTAAAAATAATAACTAACAATTATTATTATTATTATTAATTTTTGAATAAAAATAATAAAAATTATAATAATTAAAATAAAAGTAGTACTTATGATAAAAATTACAAATAAAATATGTACAAATAATAAAAGTAGTAATTATAATGGTTTTAATGAAATTTTATAATATATGTAAATAGAAGAGCTTGTAATATTTACAAATAAAATATAAATAACAATAATTAAATTATTTTGATACTTATAAAAAATTAGTAAATGAAAAAGAGTGTAAAAAAATAAATTAAATTTTTAATTGAAAATTAATTAATATTAGTAATTATTGTTAGTTATTATTATTAATAATTTAAATAAAAATTATTATTAAGTATTGTTAATGTATTAATTAATTATAATAATTTTAATTTAATATAACAATTATAATTATAATTATAACCTATTTAATAATTATTATATTTTTAATTTAAACAAGAACATTTTTAGAATTTAAAAATACTCTTTATTTATATATTTATAATTTATTTTATTTTATTAATCTTTAATAATAATTATTATTGTTGGTTATTATTATTATTAATTTAAATAAAAATTTTATTGTTATAATAATAATAATTTGATATAATAATTATAATAATAATTTATTTAATATTTTTATTCTTTTAATTTAAATAAAGATTTAAATAAAATAAAAAAGTATAAAAATTTTGTTAAAATTTTATATTATATGTAAAAAAATTTATAATATTTATAAATAAAATATAAATAACAGTAAGTATATGGGACTAAATAAAATTATGCTTAAAAAAAATAAAAATCGTTG
Organism: Aegle marmelos; assembly: GCA_030449875.1. Lineage (NCBI taxonomy): Eukaryota > Viridiplantae > Streptophyta > Magnoliopsida > Sapindales > Rutaceae > Aegle > Aegle marmelos. The sequence goes on along the minus strand of JASUUL010000094.1, from coordinate 13,864,743 downwards.
CCTAACTTAGGCAGGTCCTATTATATATGATTTTTTAATATGGTTGAGAATCTTTTCACTCTTTTTTTTATTTCAAACATTCTTGTAATTTTGTCCAAGATTAGGTGTTTGTTTACTAAAGATAAGATAGTGAAGATTTATCTTCATATTTTGTTTTTTTATTCTTTTATATACCGCACTCTCTACACATGAAAAGAAAAATCTTATATGATAAGATTTGTGTAGTGCCATTAAGTTCACTAGATAGTTCATAACAATATTAGTAAGCACAATAAATAATATTTATTCTTTGAATAATGTTGTCAATGTGTATACAATGTTAAATTATTATATTGTTGGGAAAATATGTTCTTTAAAAATATATAAGTTTATTTAATTATAATAAATATTTTTTTATTAATAAAATAATTGAAGTATTTTATTCAAATATTTTATTTGCATTAATTTTTTAGTAATGTCCTATTAATCATATTATATGTATTTATGCGATTACTATGTGAATTCACAAAAGGCATAAATATAAGTTATCTTATGATTTAATAAATTGAGTTTGCAGTTAATAAATAAAGTTGGCCACTTTATTTAGATATAAACTGTAATAAATTCATTGAATAATGTATCTTAATCATGTATAAATTTATTGATGTAGTATGACTACATTAAACAGAATCACATATGAAATTTAATTAATTTTATAATAACTGTCAAACTTATTAAATCTCATAGGTATTAATTTTACTGTAATTTTAATTTTGAGTTAGTTATAATTTCATGATGATGGTTGTCATTCCATTTGAGTTACCAATGGACACGACACATACTTACAGTCAAGATTACTCAGTATCTTAGTGGGAGCAATTATGAGTATTGAAGTTATAGATTAACAATATAGAATTTACACAATACATCTCTTGATGGGTTTCAATACTTGATCATAGAATTTTCTAGCCAAAGTGTGTCGACATATTTAATATGTTAAAAATAATCATTAGAGAAAATCAGTAAATATCAAGGAACATGATGTTATTAAATTGATTGGACAGTTGAGATATCAATTTAATTAACGATGTGGTGCAAATGATTATGTAGTAAAGAGATCAATATAGTTTAGGACGAATTATTATTCTAACATACAATTATGAAGGTCAATTCTAATCTTATAGTGGAGTAAAATTGAAATTAAATAATTAAGTTAGTTTAATTACAGACTTAATTATTGTAGTCACTATTATATGTTTCCAAATGATCCCCGGGTTAGCTCATTTAATTGACTACACCATTACTGGACTTAAAAAAAAAATTTAACATATTAGGTGATAAACTTAATTATAATATTTATTAAGGTCCTATGCATTATATTTATGTGTAAATGTGACCTTGTGTTATTTTACAAGGTGGGCTCTAAAATGGTTACACATTATCTCTATCTTTACGTAAGTGGAGAGATATAATATATTAAATTTAAAATATTTAATATTTTGAATTATTAAAGGAAAAGAAAAATACATGTTAAGGTTTTACAATAAAATATTATATAAGTATTCTTTTCTAAAAAAAAAAGAGAGAGAGATACCATTTTTGAGAAAAACACTGAAAAAAAGAAGTCAGTAGTTTTCGAGATTAGTGAAATGAATACCCACACGTTCAGTGCAGATTAAACTTAAGTCATAACCTAAAAGACCGTTTGATGATGGATTTATTGGTTCCTGTAGTTCATCTTCTCAAATTATTAAGATATAATTTTTTAAATTAAGAATTTCTTATATATTATATGAGATCGGTCTTAAAATTTTATTTTATGAGAAAAATTATATTTTTCATCAACATATATCTATTCTATAACATTTTGCTTTCAAATACGTTATAAATTGTTAGGCATAATAAAGATAAGGATAATAAAATAAGAGGTCATGATCACAAAACGAGTCAAGTGTTTGACAGCACTTAAATACAATTTGGATTTACATTTGACATGATCTTTGTCATAACAAACTGAACCAACAAATGAACATCAAAGCATATTAATTAATTCATGAAAGGGGCATTTGGGGCGACAACATTAAAATCCCAGTTTAGCTATTGTTACTACGAGGTTCAACAGTCACTCTCATTTAAAACACTTTATTTTTATAGCCTTGAGTATTAAATAATAAATAAATGGGTATCAAATGGTACCATAATGGGGTTCCATCGGTTTTTTTGATGCTCTTGTTGCCTGCGGTTCAAAAGATTAAGAAAAAGACAAGTGAATCTTCCAATGGGTTACTGCCATGTGTGCAAAAATGTGTGTTTTATTCTTTTAAGGTACCCAATAAAGAGTTTTCCTTTATGAGAAACCTTTTTCTTGGCAGTGCATGATGTGAAAGTATATATCAGATTATTTCTTTCCTTGTTGGCAAATAGAGATTTGAATTTTCTTTGTTGATAGTGTTGTCAAAATTTTTTTATATAAAATGTAGTTTTAGTGTTTTACCGTCCTTTATTTTTTTAACGATCCTACTAAATTTTTATTGGAAGATTATTATTTTTTTATTAAAATTAATATATATTACTTGTATCTTAATTATATAATAGTCAATAATTTTTTAACTGTATATTTTTAAATATATTTTTTAAAAAGAATAATTTTATTTGAACTCACTAAATTATTTATTAAATTTATTTTTAATAATAATTTTTTATAATTAAAATATTTTAAAATTAAATTAACATTAAACTATAACAAAAAAATTAAAATTTTTATTCTTTAATCGATTTTTATATTTAATATAATTTTATTAAATTCTAATTATATTTTATTAAAATTCTAATAAATTTAGAGGATGTCATTATTGTCCCAATCATATATTTTTGTTAAATGACTACATTTTGCAACAAAGTTGGTTCCACAGTCATTTGCATTTCATCTTTGTTTGCATTTGACAATTGCCAGTGGGCCACAATCAAAGACAAGTCTTGCCGGCCACATAGCGGTTTTTTTTTTTTTAAAAAAGTAGTGCTGCGGTTGCCGTTGAGACAGAATGTCGTTTTGAGTTTTGGGTGCAGCATTTGCCACAGAGTCATTTCTTTCATATTTGCTCCGGCAATTGTCTCGCTGCCACAAAGCCGTACTGGGTTTATGCAAAAAATTGATCATATTTATATCACGATTGAGTGTCTTTTTAATTGTTTTTTAATATTGTAATGTACAAGTTATTGTGATAAACTTCTAACAAAAGCAAAGGGGAAAAAACCTTTCATTGAAAAAAAAAATTAATGAAACATTTATCGAGGGTTTACAAATGATTTTAATGGATTGAATGAGTAAAATCTCTATTATTATAAAAATTGGGTTTAGTAAAGGTATATTAGGTATTTTAGTGAATTTGTTGAGTAAAATTTAAATTTTAAAATTTGAGAGTAGGTTTATTTAGTGAGTAATAATATAGTTATAAATTTGTGTATAAACTTATTTTGTATAAATTGATGTGGCATAAATTAATTGGTTGCATTATATATCTCTTTACCTATATAATTTATTTTTATTATTTTAAATATTTATTTTAATAAATGAGTTAATATCAAATTAGTTTGTACAAAATAAATTTACATAAAAGTTTGTAGCTATATCATCACTCTTATTTAATAAATAAATTTAATAAATCGTTTAGTGAGATCAAATAGTCTCGTCCTCTAAAATTTTATAGCATTTTTATTTTTAAATACACTTTCATTCATATTTATTATAAATTATGTTTTTTCATATAAATATAAATTAAAATTAAAAATTTAAGTATTAAAAAAGAGATTTATATTTCGTTATTAATAAAAATTTAATAATAAGAATGAGAGTTTTCTAATATTATAAAAACGGTAAGTGGTAAATAATATTTATTGATTTTATTAAAAAAATGTAATAATTCAAGTGACTCTCACCTCACCAAATTATTTGCTAAGAGAGAAAATTAGACTCGAATTCATGATAAGAGTATATTTTTATTTTTGCACCATGAATTTTGCATCAGAATTCTATTAATAACGTATCTTGTAATATTAAAAAAAGATATTTTTATAACCGGAATTAATATGAAAAAATAAAAAGAATTTTATTAATTTATTATTATTTTTTTTGGGGTTTACTTTTGGTTTTTTTTTTTGGGGGGTGGGGGGGGGGGGTGTGGGTGGTTGTTTGGGAAGCGAAAGCAGACTTTTGTGGTAGGGAATGTAGGATCATAAGTTGCATTCGGCATTGCGTTGTCACGTAAGTAGGGCCAAAGTGCAGAATCAGTAGGGCCAGATTTAGATTCAAGCTCAAATCAGTGACTGCCCGCAGGCCGCAGCTAATCAGAAACTATTATCATTTTTTGATTGATAGCATGTTACATACGTAGTTAAATGAGGTCGTGAATTTCCTGCATTTTTAATTTTGGGTTTGCTGAAGTTACATTGAAATTTTTAATCAGATAAAATAATTAAAAAATGAGTAATAAAATATGGAAATGAATGATCATGATTCTCTGAGAAATTCAATGCAAAGAATAAAAAAACAATGATCCAATTCTTCAATGAAATCTCAAAGCCGGATTTGTGCAGATGGACATTACTTTCTCTATGAACATCATTTTTTTTTTTTTTTTTGTGGATTGGTTTAGTGGTTTTGATTGTGTTGTTTGTGTAGCCGCCCCCGCCCTTCTTTTGGAGCGTCATACATTGTAAAATTATTGGGCCCAATCTATACTCGAGGAAAAATAGGTTGTGAACCATTCAGGATTGTGAACCAAACCCTTTCCTTTTCTTTCCTCTTTTTTTTGAAAGAAAAATAATACATATCATTGTTTTAATGATATAATCTACTCAAGTTTGTCACGTTTATACTGTAGACTACACCAAAAAAAAAAAGAAATATTCCGCTCTTGCCATTATAAATTTTTTGTCCGTTAAAGTGATATTTATCTATTAAATAGTAAAAATGAGTAAAAAATAATTATATCTAAAAAATGATATTACACTCACTTTCGTTAATTCCCCCCCCCCCCAAAACCAACAAAACTGTTTAAAGTGTGACAAGTTCAAATTAATTTTTAACCACTATCTCTCAAGAATTTGGTCTTGAATTTAGATAATCACCTAACAAACTTGGTCAAGCTTCTAGACATATTATTGATTACATCAAGGTCATGTATAGATTAGGAGTTGGCTTTTTAACACTCCTCTAAAATCATTATAAGACCTCTTTTTAATTTTATTTCCTAAAATACGTCTACTTTAGTTTATAGAATATAAATCATATATTAAAATTAACCATCATCTCATACAATTTCAGCCTAAAAAAAGAAAAATATTTTTTTAAAGTTTTATTTATAAAATACATAAAAATCTTAAATTATTTCATTCTTATAATTTTCTTAAAATATATTTTTAATTAAAACAAAAATATAAATATAAATTACAAAATCAAGTGAGTATAAAAAATTTGTTAAAAGAATAACTTATTTAATGATTTAATTGAATTTTCATTCAAAATTAGAAAATGAATTAATTTGTCTATGATTATTTATGTACTCTCAATTAAAAATGCTTACTCATAGATTAGAAGATGTATCCTTGTTTAATATTGTATGTCATGTGGTTGAGATTTTCACAATGAGTGGGAACTTCTAACATCCCTTTAAAACTCTTATGAAGCTCCACTTTTTATATTTATAGCTATTTCTTTGAAAAAAATTAAAAAAGGACTAAATATTATATTAGGATTTGAATTAAATTTTACTACCATCTAGAATAAATTATTGATTTGTAACCTTATTATTTCAAAAGTAATTTCTTTCCTCACTGATTCACAATTATTATGATTTTATAAAAAAATATTTATATCATGCATTAGGATATAATCATTTAATGATAGTTAGGAATCTAAGATTCATTTTTTGTTCTTTAACATAATTTCTTCTAACAAATGGATTCATGATTACAAAAACGGGGTTTGATAATGATATTATGGGAATGTAAAAAGCATTACTCTCTCGCAACAATTTAGGGATGATCCCCGAGAGCCCAAATCTACGAAACCAAAAAGCCCATATTAAACGAGTCTCCATATCTGCTCTCGTTTCTTCACAATCTCTACTTTTCTCTCTCTAAAGCGTCCCAAGCGTCACTAGAGGGAGAAAAGAATCAGCCATGCGATCGCGGTTCCCATTAGCCGTAGCTCGCACTTTAACAAGCAGAAGGAGAGCGTTTTCATCGTCAGCACAAACCCCACCGACCGACCCGCCCACCAAATTTCCCCAAACTCTCGTGGGCCTCCGTGCCCGCCTGGCCTCGGAGTCACTCGCCCTCTCCGATTTTGTCGACCTCCAAAGCAACAGTTCGTACTCCGTCGAAGTTGGAACAAAACAGAAGCCCCTGCCCAAGCCCAAATGGATGAAGGAATCGATCCCCGGTGGCGATAAATACGTTCAGATTAAGAAAAAATTGCGCGAGTTGAAGCTTCATACTGTTTGTGAAGAGGCCAAGTGCCCTAATTTGGGGGAGTGCTGGTCTGGCGGCGAGATGGGCACTGCAACGGCCACAATTATGATCTTGGGCGATACCTGTACTCGCGGTTGCAGGTAATTATTCGGATTTATTAAATAGCCCCTGTGTTCATAGGAATTTGGAATTTGTGTTAATTAGGTTGTCTTGTTTGGAAATTTAAGGTTTTGCAATGTGAAGACGTCGCGTGCACCTCCACCACCGGACCCAGACGAGCCCACTAATGTTGCTGAGGCAATTGCTTCGTGGGGTTTGGATTATGTCGTGATTACTAGTGTTGATAGAGATGATTTAGCTGATCAGGGAAGTGGGCATTTTGCTCAGACAGTGCGGAAGGTGAAAGAATTGAAGCCGAATATGCTTATTGAAGCATTGGGTATGAATTCTTAGTTAGTGAGTGCTTTGTTGTATATAGATATTGTAATTAATTCTGCCTGCATTGTGTTGATGTTGTAGTTCCTGATTTTCGCGGAAACAACAGCTGTGTGGAGGAAGTTGCCAAGTCAGGGTTGGATGTCTTTGCTCATAATATTGAGACAGTTGAAGAGCTTCAAAGTGCTGTGAGGGATCACCGTGCTAATTTTAAGCAATCCTTGGAGGTTCTAATGATGGCCAAAGACTATGCTCCTGCTGGAACACTCACCAAGACCTCAATAATGTTGGGTTGTGGGGAAACACCTGATCAAGTTGTGAGTACAATGGAGAAGGTGAGAGCAGCAGGTGTTGATGTAATGACATTTGGTCAATATATGAGGCCATCAAAGCGACATATGCCCGTGTCTGAATACATCACCCCTGAGGCTTTTGAAAGGTATCGAGCACTTGGCATGGAAATGGTAAGCGGCAACAGACCTTAAGAGTATTTTCATTTTAGTAGTCACCTTTTTTTGTTTTATGTATGAATTGTTTGGTAAATGTACAATTGTCAGCCTATTGATATCAGTCGAATACTGTTTCCTAATTTGGAAAAAAAAAAGAATGATATCAGTTAAGTATCTGCATCAGAATTACTTGGAAGCTTGTTTGCAATTAGTTGTCATTGTGTGTGTGATATGGGATAATGGCGTGTTTGTGTTTGATATTAATATTCTGGTATTCTAATTTGAAGGAAGTCTTGGTCCCTTAGTTTTTTTTGGCGACCAAAGGTTTGTTGTGTGTTTTTGCTGTTGTGCTTTGGACATATAATTGATATTCCCTTGTCATGGTGACCTAGTAGATCCAAGACCTTTCACCTTTTCAGGAAAAGCTATAGCAAGAAAGGTCTGTCTTTGTCACTTGCATCACTGATGCCACCAGTGTAGCTATATAATGCTTGCCAACTTTGGGTGGTTATCCATGGGTTTTTATGCTGTTGATTGTGCCCTTTTATATCTGTTATTAATAATGAGATTGGTTATGGTCTCTTCCATCTTCCCCTTGTCCACTCAAGACATGATCTTATTTTTCTGTTAGTGACTCATGTAAATCTTGCCAAACTTTCAAGCTTTGCACTCTGATTTTTACTTGAATGCTTGCTGACTCTATATTATTGGCTTAAACGGATGGTGTAAATTCGATTGCTTGCTTAAAGAAATTCATTGTGTTGTCCTTTACAGTGTGGGGTTCTTATGTACCATTCTTATAACAGATAACAGGCAGCAGTTTATGGCTTGCAAGATCATGATCCCTGCAATGATGACTTTGGGCAGGATTTTATGAATGTTGATACCATCTTTTATATAAACACAAATTAATTGCTTCTTCTCAAACTTGTAATGTGTGCCAAATTAACAACAATTTTGATATTCCTAAATGATTGAAGTCTGTTAATCTATATTATTATTTTTTTAAATTTTGTTCATCAATTATATAATGCAGAGTTGTGATTCTAACATTTCAAAATTCATGCTTGTGTAAACAGGGATTTCGCTATGTGGCATCTGGTCCCATGGTCAGGTCATCATACAAGGCAGGTGAGTTCTACATCAAATCTATGATAGAATCTGATCGGGCTGCATCCTCTTCTTCGCGGCCCATCTCCTGATGAACCCTTATCTAATTTTTCCATCTATATAAAACATGAATCCATCCATCAGTTTATTGTTGGAATGATTATTTTCATTTATATAATACCAATAAGCATTACAATAAATCTAGAGCAAATTGGTTAATATAGAATAGAATACATAGGTTGTACCAGAGATTCCCAGTTTGGCCTGTATTTTAGGTTGTACAAGCTTGACCTCAAAATGGGTACGGTGCTATTGTTTAACTTTAATATGTTTCAGTTGTATATGGATATTGTTGTGATTAGTATTATTATTTTGTCTGAGGTATGATGGAAACATTTCTTTTGGAATTTCATTTTCAAGTAGCTGCGACGGTCAACTCATAATTGCCCATACGCCTTTTACAATTTATAGGACTTTGAACTGCTCTCTCTCTCTCTCTCTCTCTCTCTCTCTCTCTATATATATATATATATATATAAATTTGGCTGTATCAAAAAGTATCTTGGCAAGAAAGATCACTGTTATGGCCTTGTGGTCTTCAAGGTGGTAGGCCGGTGCTACTATGTGATCTTCGACCGGCGCTGACACTGGTTGAAAGATGATTCTGCCGCTTGAGCTCCAAACTCTGAAGGTGTAAGCTTAAAAGTTACACTCTGGTCCATTTTGTGCGCCTAGAGTTGTAACTGTCTAAAGTGGTAATAGTTTCGCACTTTGCGGTCTGACAGTCTGGACGAATTTCAACGGATGGACTTAGTCATTAGTGGATTCAAATATCTTTAGGCTTCTGATGCCTGGCAACCCAAGTGTAAATCTTTTACCCTCTCAACTTTGTGGTCAAAAGTTAAAATTCGATAATCAATTAGTCAATGGACATTTCCCATTAATTTGTGGTTAGGAAAGCGCAGACGTTTTCCCACTGCTCTGCTACTGTAGATAATTGGACTTATGGAATAAGAATAGGACATTTCACATTAATCAGAAGCCGCGTTTATTAAATAAGAATTAAAATGTGCTGAAATAAGTTTAGGGAATAAGAATAGAAATAATTTATTTATTTAAATTATAAAAATTAAAATTAGAATAAGCGTAATGGTCATAAATGTGTTTATTATTTTGTCTTAAAATAAAAATTAAAATGTATTAAATTGTAATAAATTATTAAAATATATTTAGTAAATTATTAAAATATATTTAATAAATTATTAAAATATATTTAATAAATTATTATCATAATTATTATTTTATATTTTAATTATAATAATTATTTTTTAAAAAAGTATTATTATTAATATATTGTATAATAATTAATTATAAAAATTATTAATTACTTAATTAATTATAATAATATACTAATTAATTATAATAATTATATTAATAATTATTATAAAAATATATTAATTAATAATATTGATATTACTAATTTAGTTATAATAATATATTCATTATTGTGATTATTTATTTAAAAATTATAATTATTAATATATTATTGCTAATAATGTATTAATATATTAATTAATAGTAATAATTATATTAATTAATTAATAATAATACGTGATTTAATTATAATAATTATATTAATAATTATTATAATAGTATATTAATTAATAATAATTATTATTATTGTGATTATTCATTCATAAACTATAATTATTAGTAGTTATTGTTAATAATATATTAATATATTAATTAATTATACTAGTAGTATATTAATTATTGTGATTATTTATAAAAATTATTATTATTATTAATTAGTATTAATAAAGTATTAATTTATTAATTACCTATAATATATTAATTAATTAATTATAAATGAGCATAAAGTGAGCATTTTTAATTTTGGAGAGGGATCAAAATGGTTAATTCTAAGAGTAGAAGACTCATTCCCACCATTTTCTTTGAGAATGAGTCTCCCAAATTGTGGTAAACTCACCATTTTGGTTTCGATTTCCAATTCAATTTTACGAAATAAATATTTCAATTTTCTCATAAGTAAACGCAACATCAAAGAGGGATAACCTTAGGCATTGGTTTTCTTTTTTTTTTTTAATCTTTTTTTTTGGCCTTCCGCCTTCATTGTTGTTGTGTTAGGCAATATAAAGACCGTTGATCTGTAATTTAGATATAGAAGGGCCTCAAGGAGCAAGGATCCTTCATATTTTCACAATCATAACAATATTAGGGTCTATGATAAGGGCTAATGTTCCCACCCTGTAAAGCTCAAGCTCACCACCCTGTAAAGCTCAAGCTCACTATGTAAAATCATTGATCATATTCATAGGCATAGGTAGTACCAATATCTTTCCGTACTGTTCTTAATCTCAAATTAGTCCACATAGTTATCTCAAAGATCCCATTTAAAATACACCCCACCTTAACATAATTACATCCAATCTGTCCCCCTTGTCTTCCCTCCACCTCTAATTATTTCCAAAAGCCTTCAAGAATTGATTCACCTTTGCAAATACGGTATTAGCTTTAGCTCACACTTTTGCGCCCTTGTGAAAGCCAGCCACCCTTTTCTGCTACTTTTCTTGCAGTTGGAAGATATAATAATGAAAAGCCCATATGATTTCATATATATATTACGATTCATATAATTAAATGATTAAATAGTATAATTATATGTGGTTTTAATAATTAATAGTCTTCTTGACTTTAATAAAATTTATAATTCTTAATTAAATTAGTATTTTATATATATACATATACACAGATATAGGGAGTAGCTCCACCAAGGTCACAATCACATTTTACTCTGTTCACATCTTTCACCTCCAACTCCAAGTTCCAGCAAAATCCAAAAGTACATTTCATAGCTGTTGGAATTTGGAAAAGAAAAGAAAAGAAAAGAAAAGAAATTTCAAACTCACACAAAATGCATTTCACAACATAACCTTGATTACAGTTAGAAGAATTCCAATTTCTATCAATATGGGTTGCTGTATTAGCTCCGACAAGAAAATTCCCCACCAAGCAAAACCTCCCGTAATGGAAGAACCTGGCAGCAGCAACAGGTCTCCACCACCACCTTGTCTCGAAGAAGAAGAAGAAGAAGAAGCTGTAAAAGAAGTGGTACTCTCAGAAATTCCATTACCGAAACCACAACAAAACCCAAAAGAGAACATCAGTACTGCCCAGATGGCCACAATTCAAGAACTCAACATGGAAGCCGAAGAAGGAGGAGGAGGAGTCATATCTCGAGCACTGTCACATGTATCAGAAATCTACAGCATCGGTGAGAGCTTCTCAACAGCAACAACAGCTACTGCTACTACAACAGCGACTTTAACGGGGATCAAAGATGATAATGAAGCTATAAGCAAAGCGACCAGCGGAGATTTGAGCCACCGCTCTCCAGCTAAGGTACCAAGAGAACGTCCTAATGCCGGAGGAGGGAAATCCCCCTCTAAGAGTGCTGACTCATTGCATGTTATGTCGAGGCCGTTTCCCGGGAGGACAGTGCCACGTAATGTGGGGCCTACTGAGGTGAGGAGAGGGGGTTCTTCATCCAGTTGGCGGTTGAGGTCACCGGCAGCCGGTGGAGTGGGGAATGCGACAACCGGAAGAACAGGGGTAAAGTCAGGGTTGAAGAAAGAAAGTAAGATTAAAAATGAGGTGAACGAAGGCGTTTTGGTGGAGAAGAGTGAGTTAAACGAGTCTCTTAATAACCCTCATGTTTCCTTGGAATGCTTCATATTCCTGTAAAATTTTTCTTTGTTTTTGGAAATCATTTTCTTTGGTTTCAGAAGCGAATTAGCATTACTTGGCTTGGATTTTGGTCTGGTCAGCAAAAGAGTTGCTGCATTTTTGTTTGGGTTGTGATTTTTTCTAGATTGCAATGTAATTAATAATATGTATATATATTTTTCAATTTTAAATTAGAATAACTATATTTCTTCGTTAGTAACAAGAATTTGGTTATTTGTTAACAAATTTGTGGTTGCAAGTTTTAAATGTTTATTTCTTCGTTAGTAACAAGAATTTACCTTAGAATAATTGAATCTAACCAATTCAATGACTTTTAGTTAAAGCATCTCTAAGCAAATGACATAATAAGAAAGTAAATACACAAGTTGTAAGTACAACTAAACTTCTCCTATTATTAATAAAAAATAAAAAATAACAAATTATAGGGACAGCACTATCTTGAGATGCTAACTTAAAATGGGGATATGGAAATGCATGTGAAGTGTTGTGGTGCTTGGAAGGGACTGGTCCCGGCCCTATGGAGCATCTTGGTAAAACAATAAAGCTCTCGGTTTTATTATTTGTTTTGTATTACATGCGCTTCACTTATATACACGCTAAGAACACATGATAAACACTAGCTTACAAGATAATTACAAAAATAATTACAAGATTAACTATAATGATAATAACATATCAGATTTAAGTTTTATCGTTATAACTTGGTTGGTTCTCTTTATTTTGTTTCTGGGTTGAGAGGGCCGGCAAAGGCGGAGACTTCATTCTCTTTTCTTTGGCAGTTGGTGCTAAGTGTCCCACAAAAGAGAACAAGCTCTTGTCTTAACAATTAAAACTACTTACTTTTTTGGTGGATCATGGCTTTGTTAACATCCTTAATTTAGAGTCCTAATCTTTGGTCAAAATTATAGTGTTTGGCTGGGAGAATGTATTAATATCATCTAATTAGACTTTTACTTAAACTTTACTTCATTGTTATCATCACCATTACCATCACCATCATCATCATCATCATCATCATCATCATCATCATTATTATTATTATATCTCAAATGCAAATTTGATATCGTAAAGAAAAATTATCAATTGTATACACTTAGTTTACTTCATTATCAAATTTATTACAACAATTTCAAGGTGTATCAGTCATCCACCCTAAGTTGACAAAATATATCTGCCGCCTACTAACCGTTAGTTGTCATTTAAATATAGCATTAGAGGGGTAATTTGGTCTTTTCAATGATATAAGTGATAATTTAAGGGTATATAAGTGATAATAAGAAATTTTAAAAGCATACAAGTGATAATTTTTAAGGGTAAATTTATCAATTCATTATAGTTTTGTTAATTTTCAAACAGCAACTAATGGTTTGGTGGACGGTAGATACATTTTGTAAACTTAGGATGAATGATTAATACACCTTAAAAGTGTTATAGTATTTTTGATAAAAATATAAATTTATGGTATATAAATGATAATTTTCCTATCGTAGAAATTCTTTGTTTGGATATGTCTGTGTCTTCTTTTAAGATGAGATGGATGGGATCCTTAAAGAGTTCTTTACTCCTTTGGTCTTGAAAGACGGGTTCGGGTATGCAAATCACTATTTCATATTTCTATTTCTAGCTACAATTTAGGGAAGTTTGGTGTTGTCGATGATTTTTTGCATTTTTTTTAGACAAGGAAAAATGAGTTTTTGATATGAGACTTTAAAAAAAATGAAAATGTGCTTTTTTAATTTATACTAAAAAATCATGTCTAAAATGAGAACAAGGAAAATGTATTTAATTAGTTGTGTTTGAAGTACGATAAAACCAATTAAACAGTGAAAATGTGTTTACTTGTTTTAAATAAGCTAAGATGCTTATTTCATTCCTTAATTATAATGTACAATTGAGTAAAAATAGTGTTCTCCCTTACCATGTATGAATAGAGTAAACATCACTTGAATATTAGAGAAGATTTAAATCTAGTGAATGCTTCATAAAATTAATGTAAAATATCAATAATAGTATGATTTATAAATATCAATTATATTATCATATAATATGGTTATAAATCTGAGTATTACTCTCATATAATAAATAAAAAAAGCTAAGATGCTCACTATAATTGAAGTGAGATGCAATAGCTTTTCTTCTCTATTATATCTTACATGAATAATTTATATGGATGATTTATCTTTATCTCCATGTGGTTTTAAATGAATGATTTAATCCTTATTTACTATAATTTGTTATTTATAATTTATCTTTACTTATGACTCACTATGTGTAAATTTTAGAGTAGAGCCCTAAATGTCCTAAGTTATTTTTGTTTCAATTTACATATATTGATTGTTATCAAAGAGTTGCGAACTTAAACAAATCACCAGCTTAGTAAGGTTAGTTACGTATGAGATTGAGAACTCTTTTTTTCATGAAATATATGTGTATTGCCATACTATATTGCAATATTTTTATTGCCATATGATTAGCGAGCTAAGAAAGCTCCTGAATTAATCACCATGATTAAGGACCTAAGAAAGCTCTTCAGGAAAATGCCATGATAAGAAGTTAAGATAGCTTCTAAGTAAAACACCAAGATAAAGAGCTATCTATGTAAACCATCATGATTAAAGGGCTAAGATAGCTCCTGAATAAATTGCTATGATTAGAGAGCTATGAAAGCCTACAGGTAAATCCCCATGATCAGAGGGCTATAGAAGCTCTTGAGTAAATCATCATAATCAGAGATTTAAGAAAGCTCCTAAATAAACAGCCATGATTATAAAACTAAAAAAGCTTATGAATAAATCGTTATGATTAGAGTGATAAGAAAGCTCTTAAGGAAATTGCCATGATTATAGACATCACCATGAAATATATTTATTGCCAATGTTTGTTTTGTATATTGGTTAAGCTCTCCTAGTTACCTCACTTGCTCCCAATTGGTTACAAGACAAGCGAACCGACAACTAGAAGCAGCCACATGTTGTCAAAACCAAATTTTATCTTTAAGTTTCTTATGCTTCAGTTCTTCTAACATAAGAAACTAAGGGGATCTTGCCTAGAGGTAAATTTGAAATGATATTTTTAAATCAACAAATAAATAACACGTGGAAAATTACAAGGGAAAATGGGTAAAATACTTGGACCAATATAAAAATGAATAGTTGGAAGAATTTACTACATTGGATGGACTTGGGTCAAGGTTGGATACTTTAGGATATTTTGTGGTAAAGAATAAACCTAATACACAAAAAAATATGACAAGTATCCTTGAAAACATTCTCTCATTTTTAACGTAAGTATGACATATAACTCTAACTCTAATTTTTATACACTCTCCTTACCACTATTCTTTACTATATAAATGTCTCGTTCAACCTATATAAAGATGGCTCTTCTCTCTTTCTCCCTCTCATTCTCTATTTTTAGATTATTATCCACTTCCATTTTTGGGAGACTATTTTCTATTCTCTATCTTTATTATTATTATTATTATTATTATCACTCTTTGTAGTTTGTTCATCATTCTTATCTTTACTAAGTAAATTGACCATTTGAGAAGTCTCTTTTCTATATTGATAACATTTTGATATGCTTTTGTACATTTTGGATAAAAAATGTAAAATGCGTGTCTTATAGGAATCTTTAATATTTGATTGTAAAGTTGACCTCTCATATTTACCATTTATTGAAAACCCTACTTGTTTTAATTGACTTATCAAATTTGATTTCTTTTTAATCTAGCTTGTTTTCGTTAAGTCCATTATTTATGGAGTTGACATTTTATGGCAAGTTTAATTAAATTAAAAATTTAGTTATTACACATCTTGTAATAGGGATTAATTTATTAATTTTCTAATTTAGTGATATTTCAATTTATTAGAAATATTTATTTCCTCATTTAATTAGATAGCTAATTTAAGATCAATTAATGAGAGGTTACATAATTAGTTCATAAGATTTATTGAGAGCATAAAGTTGGTTCAAACAGACAATTTATTAATGTTTAAATATTATCAAATTCTTTCATTAGATTCATAGACATTATAAGAGGAAAGAAATATTTATTTTGAAAAAAATCCAAGTCTTTTTAAGGCTTACTATTTTTTTTATGTGAAACCTTAGTGCTTATATAAAGAGAGGTATTTCATAATTGAAGGGAAGCACAACACAGAACATAAAATAGAGAAGTAAGATTCAGCCTCCTCTCTAGAGAATTCGAATTTGTCATATAATGTTGTGTTGATTTGTTGTCTTCGTTTCATCTCTTGGAGATTTATATGGATCATAGATCACTGGATATTAAAGAATTAAAAAGTTACTATTGATCACTTTGCGAAGTGCCTTAAGGATCATAGATCAAAAGGAATAGCAATTATTTAAGAGAAGCAGATTTAGTCTAAGGTTGAGTAAGTTGTATGATGATAAACTGTAAGTGAGAATTTTAATTTTGATAAATCTATAGGTTGTAACATCTCAACTTAGTGAATTACTTTTCATCTGGGCGTGGTCTCGTAGATATAGGATTGATTAATCCGAACCACATGAAAATTCTTGTGTCATTTATTTTCTGTAATTTATTATATTTTTAAAAAATTAATATTCTTTGACGTGGATGAACAGTGATCGGTTAACAATATTTTCTAAAATTAATTAAATTATTAATTTTAGATTCTTAATTGCCTGCATCTAATTGAGATAGATCTAAAATCCTTTCAATTGGTATCAGAGTAGGATATTAACTGTTCATTTAGTGAGATTCTTGGAACCTAGATATATTTTGTAGGTATGAGTTTGCAAAGAGAGGGAGGCTCCTTGGCTCGTCCTCCTGTATTAGATAAGACTAATTATGCTTATTGGAAGCAAAGAATAGAAATTTATTTGACAGCAATTGATGAAAGAGTTTGGTAATGTATGCTCACTGGATATACTCTACCTATCAAAATTGATAAAGATGGCATTGAATCTCCTAAGCCAGTCAGAGTATGATCCAATAATAAGCTTGAAGAATTTGGATATAATGCAAAAGGACTTAATGCCATTGTCAATGGAGTTGATGTGTTTCAACACCAACTAATTTCTACATGCATGACATCTAAAGCTGGTTGAGATATACTCCAAAGTACTTTTGAAGGTGACAATACGGTAAAATGTTCTAAACTTCAGAAACTTACATCTAATTTTGAAAACCTAAAAATGCATAAACATGAAACCATATTTGAATTTAATTCTAGAATCCTTGCCATCGTTAATGATTATTTTACTCTTGGAAAACCTATTTCTAAGGAAGAAATTTGTAGAAAAATCTTAAGATCTGTTCATCCTAGGTATCATCTTAAAATTTTGACCATTGAAGAAAATACTGATACGTCTATCATGATTAGGGGGAAGAAATTTGTAGAAAAATCTTAAGATCTGTTCATCCTAGGTATCATCTTAAAATTTTGACCATTGAAGAAAATACTGATATGTCTACCATGATTAAGGGTTTACTTATACGAAAATTGATGGTCCATGAGAATAACTAATTGAATTTAAATCCTAAGAAGAAAAAGATATTGCGTTTCAGGTTGAAACGGAGACTCTTGTCACTAAATCAAGTGAAGATAATGATTCATATTTGTACATGGATAATTCACTTGCACTTATTGCAAAGAACTTCAAGAAGATATTGAAAAAGAAGAAGTTTAACAAATCAAAGAAGACTTCTACATGAATGGCTCCTATAGCTCAAAAAGTTTCTTCTAATTCTAATTTTAAATCATTTGATTTTAATAAAATTGAAGGTATTCGATGCAGAGAATGTGGAGGCATAGGACATATACAAGCACAATGTGCTAACACTCTTATGAAAAAGAAAACAATACAATCCATTTGAAGTGATGATGATTCTAATGTTAGCATTGATGAAGAAGATCTTGATAGAGGGATGGTTGTCTATAATGATGGCAGTAAGTAGGAATCAAACATCAAAGATGTGTCCAAGTCAGAAGCTTCACACTTGACTCTTTGCAAGGAAGACACTGATTCTAATCTTGACACGATTGTGCAACATACTAAGAAGAATAGTGATTTAGATAAGGACATCGTGACATTGATATAAATGACAAGAAAGCTTTTCATAAAAACTAGAAGATGATGTTTGCTAACTGGAAATAAGTCTATAATAAGAATGTAACCTTGATGACTTAAGTATCTAATCTTTTGGATGATAAGGTGAAACTTAAAAGTGAGCTAATTCATTACAAGTCTTTACTTGCTGATAAAGATAATCAATTGCTTACAGTATTCATAGAACTAGATAACACCAAAAAGTCACTCAAAATGATGAATTTTTGAAACTCAAAAGTTAGACCATATCTTGTCAATTGGCAAAACCAGTTTAGATCATCATGGTATTGGATATCAAGATAGAAAAGAGTCAAATTCAGGTGTGTTTGTTAAAGTTTCTCAAGTTATAGTTTTTTTACCAATAGTTAAAGTTTCATATCTCCAAAAAGGTAAGGCTGTTGCACATTCTTCACCAATTCTAAAGGTAAGAGCAACAGATTTATTTCTACTTGTCATTTTTACCATGTAAAAGAACATATAAGACCTAATTGCTTCAAATTCATAAAATATATAAAAAGGCTATGTTCTTTAATTATTCTTATGGAAAATCTAAGATGACAACTAGACCTAAGATTGTGACAAATAGAAATAAACCTAAAACCACTTGGATAAGAAAGACTGATTATATAGTTTATGTTTCTTTTATTTCCTTTATTTCCTTAAGAACTTGTACTACTGACTTTTGGTACTTTGATAGCGGTTGTTCTAAACACATGACAGGTGATAAAAGTGCCTTGATCAACTATCAAAATATTGATCGAGAAAATGTGACTTTTGCTGATGGCGTAAAAAGTTATGTTCTTAGAAAGGGAACATTAAATGTGGAAGGCTTTTCAAAATTTGACAATATTCCGCATGTGGAGGATCTCAAAATAAATCTGCTTAGTATTAGTTAAATTTGTGATAAAAACTTATTGGTCAATTTTGATAAAAACAAATGTCGTGTTCTCGATGTTGATGGAAATTGCATTTTGGAAGGACATCGATCATCTGATCATTGTTATAAATTAACTAGCTCAATTATTTGTTATAAGACCACTTTTAATGACGTAGAATTATGGCATCAAAAGTTGGGTAATGTGAACTACTGATTACTAACTATAGTTGTAAAAATAAAAGCTGTAAAAGAAGTTCTGATGCTTAAAAAAAACAATCTAGAATATGTGGTTCATGTCAATTTGGGAAACAACAAAGGATGTCACATAAAGCCATTCAGGATAGAAAAATACCAAAGATACTACAACTACTTCATATGGACTTTATAGTAATAATGCAGGTTGAAAGTTTGGCTTAAAAAAAGGTACACGTTTGTGTGTGTAGATGATTTCTTTAGGTATACATGGGTTGACTTTATTAAAGAAAAATTAAATATATTTGATGTGTTTAAAAAATTATATGAAAATGTTAAAAATGAACAAAATTACAATATTGTCAGAATTAAGAGTGATCATCGAAGAGAATTTGAAAACTCTAGTTTTGAAGAATGTTGTAATTAACATGGAATTTCACATGAATTTTCCTCACCTATTACTCCTGAAGAAAATGGTTTTGTAGAAAGAAAAAATAAGACTTTACAGGAAATGGCACGAGTAATGTTAAACTCGAAGAAACTTTCAAAGAGATTATGGGCTAAAGCACTTAACACTACTTGCTACACCATTAATCGTGTTTATCTTCGTCTAGGTGCCAAGAAAACTCCTTATGAGTTATGTAAAGGTAAAAAACCTAATCTTGATAACTTTCATATTTTTAGGAGTATGTGGTTTATATTGAATGATCGCAAACATCTTGGTAAATTTGATTCTAAAAGTAATGAAGGTGTTTTTCTTAGTTACTCCAATTATAGCAGAGCATACGTATTTATAATCTGCAAATGTGGTTACTAATGATTATCAAGATTTTGTAGACTACTTAATTGAGGGAGAGATAATCAATCTTTTAGAAACAAAAAATGTTATTACTCCTGAAGTTCGAATTATGGAGAAAAGATAATTTATTGAATTCTCTTTGAAAGAAAAAGAACTTGTTAAAGAAGACGCTTCTAAGGAAACAATAAAGAATGTGAAGGAGAAAACTTTAAAGCTTCAGGCAACCATGGACCTACAGGACTTAATCATAAAGGAACCATCATCAAAAGTTAAGAAAAATCACCTATCTAAACTTATTCTAGGTAATCTTAATGCACTGATGGTCACAAAGAAAAGGTATGCAAATATGGTAAGATTTACTTTGTATCTTTAACTTAACGTAAAAATGTTAGAGAAGCTTTAGTTGATGAATTTTGGGTCAAAACTATGCAAGAAGAATTAGAATAATTTGAGCATAATGATGTATGAATGTTAATACTTAGACCAAGTCATACTAATATTATATAAGCAAAATGGATTTTTAAGAACAAAAATGACGAATTTAGTAACATAGTAAGAAATAAAGTTAGGTTGGTTGCACAAGGCTACTCTTAAATTGAAGGTGTTGACTTTGATTAAACTTTTGCACCTATTGCTAGACTCGAGTCCATTCATTTACTTTTTGTAGTTGCTTGTATAATAGGCTTTAAATTATTTTAAATAGATATTGAGAGTGCCTTTTTGAATGGGATCTTAAATAAATAAGCCTTTGTTGAACAACCTAAAGGTTTTGAAATCCTCATTTTTCAAACCATGTTTTTAAATTGAAAAAGACTTTATATGACTTAAAACAGGCTCCTCGAGCTTGATATGAAAAGTTAATTAATTTTTTGCTTGAAAATGGCTATAAACGAGGGGGAGTAGATAGAATATTATTTATTAAGTAACTTACTCAAGGGATTTTAATTGTTCAAATCTATGTTGATGATATAGTGTATGGTTCTACTTCTTCTGATCATGTGGAAGAATTTATGAATCAAATGAAAAGAGAATTTGAGATGAGCATGGTGGGAGAATTAACCTACTTTCTAAGTTTGTAAGTGAAACAAATGGAGAATGGTATTTTTATTAATCAAAGTAATTATGCTAAGAATTTAGTTAAGAGGTTTGGCTTAGATTCTGCAAAACACATGAGAACTCCTATAAGTACTAATGCTAAGTTGACTATCGATGACAACGGTTCTTGTGTTAATCCTAGTCTTTACAAGAGTATAATTGATAGCTTACTTTATTTAACTGTAAATAGACCTAATATATTTTTCAGCATTGGTGTATGTGCTATGTACCAAACGAATCCAAAGGAGTCACACTTAGCTGCTGTCAAATAAATCATTCATTTTGTCAATGGGACAATTAATGATGGTATTTGGTATACTTATGACACTAATTCAAGTCTTGTAGGATATAGTGATGCAGATTAGGCCGGCAATATTGATGATAGAAAAAGCACCACTGGCAGATGTTTTTATCTTGGGAACAACTTAGTGTCATGGCATAATAAGAAACAAAATTCAATTTCTCTTTTCACAACTGAAGTTGAATACATTGCAATAAGAAGTTGTTGCACTCAATTGCTCTAGATGAAACAAATGCTTACAGATTATAGTATGTTTCAAGATACTTTGACTGTGTTTTGTGATAACACAAGTGTTATCAATATTTCTAAAAATGTTGTTCAATATTCCAGGACTAAGCACATTGATATTTGCCATCATTTTATTAGAGATTTAGTAGAAAGCAAGATTTTGTCCTTAGAATATATTGATATAGAAAAACAACTTGCGAATTTTCACAAAAGCTTTAGATTCTAAACGTTTTGATTCCTTAACGAAAACTTTAGATGTATGCTCTATGTAAGTTAAAATGTCCTTATATTTAGATTTAAGGCATGCATTTATGCTTCAGATTTAGTGCATGCATTTTTTTTATTTGAGTTTGTATTTTTCATATTTCATTTTTTTAAAAAATATTTTATTAGGTTTTTGAACGACAAGTAGTTTTTCATGTGTTTAAAGATTTAAAAGTCTTACATTAGTTTTGATTAGCGCTATTTAACTTTACTTCAAAAACACATGAATGATAATTCAGTCTTTACTTTGACTCAAGATTTTAGTATTGACATGGTCTTTATTGATAATATTTAACTTGAGTTATGACTGTTTGCCTTGATTTTTATCTTGTCATAAGACTTCAAGTATATATAGATACTATGGTCAGAAATAACTACCTATAACTTTTATGAGTAAAGTTATCCTTGAATAATCTGAGTTTGCATATCACAAATATGATAGAGGATGAACTATCATGAGAAGAAGACTACTTTAAAGGGTAGAGTGAAAGCTTCTGATCATAGATTTAAAAAAAAAAAGGCTTTGCTATTAAAACAAAAAAAATTTTGTCATAATTGAGGTGGTCAAAAATTGGAGATCAAGATAATAAGGTTAGTTTGACCAAACCTATACTTTATATTTAAGACTTTGACTACGAAAATTAATGAATATTTGGAAAAAAAGGTTTAGATTAAGTTGTTTGCGCACATACACGCACATACACAAAAGCTTAAATTTCTCTAATCTTTACTTATTAGAGGAAGTTAGAGTCTTGATTTCATGAATTAATGCTTGTTGTGATATATTTTTCAAAATTTTTTAATTTTATTTTTAATGCATTTTTATTAAAAAACAAAAAATATTTTTTTATGCATGTGCATTCTCATATAATGATATATTGTTAGATTTTAAGAGTTATATATTTTTAAGCAAAACTCAAATTTTTTATTTTCTAAGTGTATTGGTAAGTTTTTCTCATCACACTTGAGCAAGCTGCGTTCGTTTGATAATAACTTTGTCTATAGAACTCTAAATTTAGTTTTATAAAATTCTATGAAGAGCTGACTCAATAAGCTTTCCAAAGATATATGGATCACATTCTAGTTCCTCTACATTTGTCTACATTCGTTTTTAGTTATGTGTGTCTGTTTCGTATAATATCGTGCATGGGATTTCATTTTTGGTATTTTATTTTTTTATTTTGCCTTGATTGAGTTAGTTTATGATTATTTATTAATCTGGATTGAAATCTTTGAGGGTTGATATTTTAAATTGGAACAAAATATTTCTTGTTAATTTTTTCCTTATGTACTTTGGATTTCCACACCTTCCTTTAATAAGGTAAGTTCTTCTATATAAGGAAGTCCTTAAATCATTGTTTTGCATTCAACTTTATGGCTTTCTTCTTCTTTCTCATGGCTGGAATAGAATTTTCATTTTCTCTTGTTCAATTTTTCTTGGTTCCTTTTTTATTTCTCATCAACAGCTCTCACTCTTTTTAAGTTTGTAGTAGGTGAGAGTTCTCATTATCACACTCGTTCACCCTATCTTTGCTGTGGTTGTGGCCATCCTCACAAAATTCATATAATTGATGATGATGAGGATTTCGGTCTAAAATTTGGACATATATCTCCTGAAGAGTCCATACATTTAAGCGACAATGTCTTCATAGAAAGTGATCGTAGTAAAGATAGTTTTTCCTCTGAACCTTCTCACTTTAACCTCGGATCACCACCTCTGCTCCTATTATTCACAACCAACTGTTGCCACATGCATCCTCACACGCTGTCACAAGTGGAGTACCTCCTCGTACTATTCGTGATTTTCTAAATTTTACCGTAGCCTTTGTTCGTTTTTCTCCTCTTTCTAATCCTTTGGATCTTCATCTTACCTCTCTTAAGACTCAACTTTTGACAGAAGGGTAGATTATTGCTGAACTTTCTATTCGTTTCGCTGAATTGCATGCTAAACTTATTTCATTTTACAATCTTTTGGCAAAAGAGGGGGATTAATTGTTTTAAGTCTTCCATTAAAAATGCAATATGTTAGGAGGAAATTTCATTTTTGTTCAAGATTTTTACATTTTTAGATTTCTAGTTCTTAGGGGGAGTAATCTTTTTACTGTTCTTGATTTTATGTTTAATGTTGTTTTTTTTTATTGATCAATAAAATTAGCATTTTATTTTAATTCTTGCCTTGATTTATTTACATGGACTAACATGCTAATTGCCAATTATTTCGGTTTGTGCCTTTTTATTGTTTATGCATTGTTTCAGATTTATTTTTTAGTGCCAAGCTTCATTGAAGACTTGTGTTGGATTGCTTTTGCCACAAAAATGCCAAGGGAGAGATTGTTAAGTCAATTATTTATGGAGTTTGCATTTTATAGCAAGTTTAATTAAATTGACAATTTATTTGTTGCATATCTTGTAATAGGAATTAATTTATTAATTTCCTAATTTAGTAAGATTTCAATTTATTAAGAATATTTGTTTTCTAATTTAATTAGATAGCTAATTTAGGAAATCAATTAATGAAGGGTTACATAATTAGTGTATATGATTTATTTAGAGTATAAAATTAGTTCAAACTGCCAGTTTATTAATGATCTAGATATTCCTTGGGAGACAAGTAAGGTAAGAAGATCAGATTCTTTCCTATTCAGATTCATGGGCATTATAAGAGAAAAGAAATATTTATTTTGGAAAGAATCCAAATTTTTTTAAGACTTGCTATTTTTTTGTGAAACCCTAGTGCTTATATAAAGAGAGATATTTCACAATTGAAGGGAAGCACAACACAAAGCATAAAGCAGAGAAGGGGAGACAAGTAAGGTAAGAAGATCAGATTCTTTCCTATTCAGATTCATGGGCATTATAAGAGAAAAGAAATATTTATTTTGGAAAGAATCCAAATTTTTTTAAGACTTGCTATTTTTTTGTGAAACCCTAGTGCTTATATAAAGAGAGATATTTCACAATTGAAGGGAAGCACAACACAAAGCATAAAGCAGAGAAGCAAGATTCGGCTTCCTCTCTAGAGAATTCGAATTTATCATATAATGTTGTATTGATTTGTTGTCTTCATTTCATCTCTTAAAGATTTATATGGATCGTAGATCACTAGATATTGAAGAATTAAAGAGTTGTTATTGATCACTTTCCGAAGTGCCTTAAGGATTATAGATCAAAAGAGGTAGCAATTATTCAAGAGAAGCAGATTCAGTCTAAAGTTTAATAAGCTGTATGATGATAAACTATAAGTGAGAATCTTAAGTTTGATAAATTTATAGGTTGTAACATTTCAACTTAATAAATTACTTTTCATCTGGGTGTGGCTTCGTGGATGTAGGATTGATTAATTCGAACTACATAAGAATCCTTGTGTCATTTATTTTCTGTAATTTATTATGTTTTTAGAAAATCAATGTTTTTTTATGCACATGAACAATGATCGGTGAACAATGATTTCTAAAATTAATTAAATTGTGAATTTTAGATTTTTAATTGTCTGCATCTAATTGAGATAGATCTAAAATCCTTTCAGTTTTATTCATCTTGGATAATATAAAATTTCATATAATCTCTCATTTATTTAAGGGATTGGTGACCACTTCCTCACGCGAATGAAGGCCAAAGGCCAAACTACATAAAAATCATGTATTTTTCTTTTATTTATATTTGTTTTACTATATTTTTAATTTCAGATCGAGGTTATATTTTACGTATGATCTTACCTAAGCTACCTAGTTACGTTAAGTACTCTGTGAGACCACCTAAACTATTTTTTAGTAAACTTGATCTACTCTTAAGTATATATTAACCTACTGTATCAACTCATATGAGGCTTTACTGAGTTCTTCTTATTGTTGCTCATATGATCATGTAAACTCATTATGCGTATTTTTTAGCTGATTACTTATTTTTGCTTTGCTTTTGCTAAAATATTTATCCTTGAACATAAAAAAAATGCATCTAAACCCAAACTTAGCACAAGCTCCCCTCAAATATCAATTATTTGTTTAAATTAGATTTGAGTTGTATACAATGAGAGCTGCTCAGTTGGTTCGAACCGAATCCTAGTGAAAATTCATTGAAAACAAGTTGTTTGTCTGAAAAAGTTGAAATAATAAGAGAGTATGAACAAAATACTTATTAGTTAATAAAACTTTTATAGTAGTTGCATTTTTCTTTTGAGTGATTATCATAAAGTGTAATTTTTTGAATGATCTCTTTTTATTGTAGACTTGTTTTTAGTAATGAAACAAAAAAAAAAAATAAAGTTCTAAAAGATAGCGAATGTATAATATAATAAATATAAAAAATTATATCATTAAAAAATTTATTTAGTTAGAGTATTTGATTTATTGTACTATTTTGTAATTTATTTGAAATATATGAGTACATTAGATTGGGTTGCAACCTGCAAGGTATATACATAACACAAACGATTTCTTTCTATTGCTTTCTACTTATTATAAGGCGGTATCTATCCTACATATAATGTAACTCACAACAATTCAAAAGTAGTTATAGTTAATACAATAAAAAGATAACATGTGAAACAAATAACAGATTATAATAACTATTTTTAAGTTTATTGTAAGTTAAATAAGATGTAACTTACTACAATTGTTATTATAGTAATACATATGAAACACATCTTAATTTTGGGATCCATAAGCTTTGCTGTAATGTTACAACGTCAAAATTTATGGGAACATTTATATAGAGCAAAATTAGGCCAATTTCCTTTACACACTTCAAAAAATAAAAATAATTTGTTTTCTGAGTGTAGCGTTTCCCTCCAAAATGATCCATGAAGCAAGTTTTGTTCATTTTTGTTTTCGCAAAACGGAAAAAAGAAAAAAAAGAAAAACCATTCCATGCATGCCTTAACATTATAATATAAATATTCTATAGTTATTGACAGCTATGCAGAAAGATTATGGCTACGAAGGGCTAGTGATGGAACGGACTCACGGGTTTAACATGTTGAAACTCCTAATCATATAGTGTTGTTCAACATTAAAAGGAGATAAATATTTATTTAATTTTTAAATTTTGATGTAAATATTTTTTTAATTTTTAATTTTAAAATTATTTTAAGAAACCCTTTTTATTAAATATATTACATTTATATCCATTCTTTTTTCTTTTAAAAATAATATTCTTACAACAATATTTTTAGAGATATTAATTAATTTAACTATAAAATAATATTAATTAACAAATTAACCTTAAAAATAAAATAAAGATAAATATAATTTTTATTATTTTATTTTAGAATTAACTAAATAAATTATTTTTTTATAAACAATTATTGGCAAGATTATAATTGTAAGGGTATTAAACATTGTCATAAGTTAGTTAGTATTAATTTATTTCAAATAATTAGAATATTGTTGTAAGGATATGAAAAATATTAGTTCATTCAAACTAATAGTTATTGATTGATTTTCTTATAAATAATTATAGGTCAATTTATTAATTAACTTTTTTCATAGATTAAATAATTAAAGTCTCTAAAATTATAGTAATGGCATTATTGTAAAAGATAACAAAATAAGAATTAAGAGTGCCACTTATTCAATAATAAAAACTTTTAAAATATTTTTCAGAATATAGGAACTAAATAGCATCTTAACCTAAAATATAATGATTATTGAAATATTTACCTAAATTAAATAAATGTCTCATGCAAAAGACTGCAAACTCATTTCATCAGGGTGTTCGCAGATTGGATTTTGCGAACTGAGCATCAATCCACATCCAATCAATGATTTTACGAATTATAAATTTTTAATCTAATCCAACCTACGGATTGATGAAATTCAATCTAAATTTAATCAATACATCTACAAATTAGATGTAGATTTAGTCCAATTCATATCCGATTAATGATTTTGTAAATTATAAATTTTTAATAAAATCTAATTCACGAATTGATGAATTTTAAAAAGATGACACATTTTTTAAAATACTCAAGAGGGTGACAAATCATTAACTTTTTCGTTAACTTTAATGTGAACAGTAAATTAATTATAAAATAATATTTTTCCTTAAAATTAATTATAAAGTAAAAATTTTTAACCCCACAATAGCTACAAAATGACATTTCTATCCCTCCAGTTAGTTACAAAATATATTTTGTCCTTACTCAATTATTATTTATTTTTAGATAAAAACTATAAAAAAATTCATTTAAGTGTAATTAATAGACTTTGTTTATTGGTTAAATTAAACAAATCTTTTTAAAAAATCTTTTTTGTTGAATCAAACTTTGCTATTAAATTGAATAAAAAAAAATTTGTTTGATTTAACAAATTTTTTAAAAAAAATTATAAGATTTAACCCAAAAAAACCATTAATTACATTTAGACCTAATTTTTATTTAAAAATAAAAAAATAATTGTATAGGGATAAAAATATATTTTGTAACTAATTTTGGGATAGAAATGTTATTTTGTAACTATTATGGAGGCAATAATGTCATTTTATAATTAATTGTAGGGGTAAATATGTTATTTTATAATTAATTTACTATTCACTTTGAAATTAATAGTTTGTCAGGATCTCGAATATTTTTAAAAAATGTATCACCTTTTTAAAATTTATCAAAACATATATCATCCACATGTAATTAACCTAAATTAAATAAGATATAAATAAATTATTTATTCAAATAAAGTAAGAAAATACATTTAAAGTTTCAAAATATAACAAACTAATAAAATCTGATTTATTTAGATCAGTAAATGAAAATTAATTGTTTAAGAAGCTGTATTTGTTTATTTAATTATTTTTTATATTATATTATTATCAAGTAATATATAATATGGTATTAATATAATTATATTTTAAATTATTTATTTATTAGTAAGTTCTAATATCATATTTATAAGTTTAATTTTTTAATTAAATAAATATTTTTTATTTGTTTTGTGGATTCACAGATTTTTACAGATTTACAGCAGTAAATTCATATCCAATCCATCAACTGCAGATTTTCAAATTTTCAGCCTAATTCAATCCACCAATCCATAAATCAGATTTTTACAGATTAGATTTCTACAAATCAGACAGATTGAGCAGATTAGATTGGATTTGAACACCCCTATCATTTTAATGCTTGCTTAATCGCACTTTTTAGAAAAAAAGATTCCACTACTGATTACGAGCTCTTTTTCCCCACCAAAGAATTTTTCATGTCATATCTCGTTTGTCCATTGACTTACACATAATTTTTTTTTAACATTATAATTATTATTTATAACTAATATTATATCAAACTATACAACTAAAATCATCATTATATGATCCATTGAAGCACTTATTTAGATACTTTAAATCCTTTCTAATATTAAAGGGATGTCTAAACCATACATTGACCTACTTAAGTACTTACCCAAATACTTTAATCCTCTTTAACATTCCAAGGGTGCCTTCACTTATATTTCTTAAGAGAGAGACTGTATCTATTCAATTATTAGATAATTGAAGAAGAATTAAAATTAACCTCATAATACTTTTATGGAGGCTTAAATCTTTACACTCACCATTTTTAAGTATAAGAACTCTTCTATTAGACCAAAAACTCATAGGTAACTTATGCACAGTTAATATCACAAAAGTGAGGGCAGTTTTAAGAATTATCTAATAAACATCCCTTCCATACTTCCTGTCAACAGTGCAAAGAAAATCCTAGAAGCATTTCACTAGAAAAATGTCTCAGATTAAATGGAATGGCATTCACATCTTTTAATATATACGTTTTGGTCTTTTTAAAGAAATTCTATTCATAAGACATAAGAAATGAGACAAATGACCAGAGAAATAAAGCCAACATGCTAAAATCATCAAGTAAAAATTTACACACATGATGAAATGTGCATAAACCTATTAGGTTCTTATCTCTCTGATATTTCATTCTATCTTCACCAGTTGTGACACTATACTTGAGTTCATAAAATAATATGATATAAAAATATATTATGAAAACTCAGTATTTTTCTTCAATTATTTTGAACTAAGCATCAGGTGAAATTGAAGCTTTGGTTATATTGATGAAGAGGCTGGAAGATGTGCTCTGGAGGACAAGGTGCAGGAGCTGGGTGTGCTATGAATGTAGGAATTTGCTCGCCGGGCATCAAGACTGATAACCCTTTGGCATACTCTGTCATCTGCACAAACATATAAAATCAATATACACTTCATGCTCTAATCTGGCAATGTTTGAAATGGCCAGATGGGTTCAAGTATTAAGGACAAGAAGAGCTAATTTTGATTATTTTAACCACAGTTGATGGGAGAGACAAAAGGGTGTAACCTTTTATCATGCTTAAGATACAAGAATAGGGAACAAAGTGGAGGTAACCTTATCAAAAGGATTAGTTCCAATACTATAAAACAACAACAATGTCTGTTGATTTCATAACTCTATCCATAAATCAAGGGCATGCAATGTACTTAATTAGGTTATTGAAAGTTGGTAACTTTCTGAAATTGGCGAATGAAGCCACGTTATAAGAGTAACTTAAGCTTCAAAAAACAAGCAACAAAGCAAATAATTGAGGCAAGAAAACAAATTTGTCGACATGCTTGTATTCATTTATTAGTGTGGGACAAATCTTGGGATGGCACAAAAAGAAGATCGTCAACTCCATACATTAAATTAAGGTGATTTTTTAATACAAAAACCACGTGGATATACATATGCGAACACTGAAAAGTTGATGATTTCACACTATGGCCTTATCGATGCGTACGCTGTTGAGTTTTCAATAACCTAGACGCAAAGATTTGACAAAACTTCTATGGTTGTGGCTTGTTATGATACTTGAAAAATAAAAAAAAAACCACATGCTTTGTGAGATTTCTTGGTCCCATTAGCGCTACAAAGACTATGGTTCAAATTAAGCACTTCATCTCATTAGAGAACTAGAGAACTATATACGTCTACAGAAAAATGTAGAGTACTATTAGACAAGTTATATTAAGTAACATCATCATCCGAAACTACTTAATTAATCCACAATTTTAACATCATTCACAAGGCATAGTAGATGAAGACACTGATTTGATTGTGATCAATCTGTGCTTGTGCATAAACATTAAAGAAGAAAAGAGGAAAAATTGCATTTAAATCACTTCCATTTCATAGACAGCATTTTCAATTCAAGCACGACAGAAATTGGCAGCAATTAATGAATATAATCAAGTTATCCGTAGGTGAATAGTGAAGAAAAAATAAATAACCAGACAAAACTGTGCCATAACTTAAGAAGAATGATAAGGAAAATACTAATATTTTAACTAGTAATGGTACATATAAATCTGCTTTGGGATGATCAAAGATTGTTATTCCAAAATCTTAATAATCAAATAAGGCTGCGTTGGATAGCCGTTGCAAATAAACTATTGAAGTAGATTATGATTCACAATGCACACTGCGTCCACTATAGAAGCTCCCTAACCATTAATAATTATCCATGTCATTTTCCATGAATCCCCAATCGTAATCAAAAGATTACCTTGCCCTTTTGCAATCATGGCTCTAAAATACTACCACTATAGCACTATGAAAAAAAGCCAAAAGAACATTATGTCAAAATTTGATTTGGGATAATTTAACCCACGTTTGTTTGGAAGGGGAACTGAAGCATCAATGCTTGATGAAGACAGAACATGGAGACATGCCCACATGAGCAGTCCGATAGAGCCTATAGTGATTGGATTTTTCATATACAATTAGAACTAATGGGTCCCTTTTATCAGCCTTTCATGTGTAATAGTAATATTTATCTTTTCCGAAAACATATAAAAAAATTAAGTAAATAATTATAAATATGTGGCTGGCCGAAGGAAAAAGAAGTGGAAAAACAGGCATCAAACACAGAACAAGCTTTGAAAACCCATCATTTGTGCGCATAAAAAGTGCTTACTGATAAAATTAAGCAGCAAATTGCAAAATAACTTGTCAAAGTGGATGAATTAGCTATAATGACACATACAAAAAAAAGTATATGAACAGTCACAATCATGTTAACAAGTGTACTCATTGCATCTGCCGATAATATAGAAAGTGATATTGTGAAAATGAAAGCAAAATTTCGGTGCTTGCAGCTGCTGCCGTCAGAAGCAGAAAGCAAAAACAGAAAAAGTAATTTCTATTTTCTATGGGAGAGAGAGAGACAGCGTGTGTGTGTGTGAGAGAGAGAGAGAGAGATCATACTTTGGGCGAAGGGTAGTTGAGCTTGCCATTGAACATCATCTGTGCTTCAAGATCAGAAACAGAGCTTGGACCTGAAGGCATTGATGATCTTGGCCTTAGAAATCTCTCAAAAATGGCCATAACAAGGAACATTGAAATGAGAATGGCTGTGGCCACAAAACCAAATGAGATTGCGTTCACTGAGTTGTCAAAACGCCTCCAGTGCTCTTCTCTTTCCATATTCATAGCAGCCACTGGTGGTGGTGCCATTAACCAGCTGCTATGATCTTCACCATTCATTAGAGGCATGTATGAAGTATTAACGGTTAACTAACACTGTAAAAGACAAGTCTGTGCTGTCTTTTTGAGAGCATTATCTTATGCATGCATTAATCTTGAGTTTTTGAACATGCTTGTGGATTGAAAATTGACAAAAAGGAAATTAAAATAAGAGAGGTTGTTTAAAGATGAATATGTGTTTGCGTTTGTGAGAGTGAGAAATGGCTGGAGGTTGAAAATGGAGTCTTGGATTATGAGTTCTAGGAGGTTGATTGAAAAGAGAGCTTTTTGCTATGAGTTCTTTATATATAAATAAATGATAAATCTCAGGGTAAGCTTTTTACTTGGTAGCTTTTGTTAAAATTTCTACAATTCTACTACGTGCATGTGCGGTTAGCTTTTCTCATTTTGACTGCTTTGCTTGACAAAGGGTATTTCGCACATAAAGCACAGTACATAATTAAACTCGAAAAATTTACCTTTTATCGTTTTTTTTTTTTTACCAAGAACGACTTCTCAAAAAATTCAAAATCTTCTCCTTGAGTTGATGTAAAATGATCTATATTCAATTGTTTATAGTACTTGGACAACGTACATAAGAAATACCAAATTTAATATTGTAAATACATCTTGATTAGATTGACTGACACCTCGATACTTGACTTTTAAGTTAAATGATTTGGGTCTTTTAGTAGTGAAGGAAGTTTATTTTCTTTAAGCACCTCCCTATGTTGCACGCGGTTACAACGTACGCGTGAGATGCTTAAATGCTGAATGAGACTCACACAACATTAGATTTTCCCTTTCTTTAATAGATTTAAGTGGATGTCGGCTTATATTTTGAGCTTTAGACTTTGATATGTTGGATTCATTTATATATTTATACTTTAGCATTAGTTATATTTTGTGTGTGGGCAATGTTTGTCTTACATTGGTTGTAACAAACAACCATTATATATGAGTAGTTAATTTTGATATTTTTTAAATCCAATAGATGAAAATAATTTTAAGGTAAAACAAGATATGGGTAATAGTAATTTTACAAAAAAATTTATTTTTAATCACATATTTACTTATTTTTTTCAAATAAGTCCTTATTGATTTTGTATAATTAAATAATTTTATCACCCACCTCTTCTACATTTATTTTTAAAACATTTTAAAATTTTTACTATATTTTTATAAATATTTAAATGATTATTATATTTATAAAGATCTATAAATTTTGGATATAAATTTACACTTATATTTATAATTTCATATCTTTCTTAAGATATAGACTAATCGTTTTTCTTCTACACACATGTATCTAATATATTTTTGTATCTTAAATATATACAATCAATGTTTTCACATAGATTTTGTAATATAAATTTAACATCTTAAGTTATAAGAGATATTACATGTTATAAATATTTTATAAATTAATGAATTATTAGAAAACTGTAAAATGAATAAATTATTAAAACCTCTAATAATTTTACAAAATGTAGAAACTACTAAGTTACTACCTTCTAGCTATAAACAAAGAAGATTTTCTAATAAATGATTTCAATCATATGTGATAAATGATTTAAATATGTGAGGAAATAATCAGTTAACTTGAGTTTCACTATATCTATAAAAATAAATTAGGAAACTAAATTTATTTAAAATGATATAGAATGTGTAAATGAAATATTAGAAATTAATAATTTTAATAAAAAAATATAAGACAAATTAAAAAGTTAGGAAATCAATGAGTAAAAAATTTAATGAAGTGAAACAATTAATAAAGAATTTCAACGTTGAAGACTAAGATATATTAAAGTAAAAGATCATCAATTATAATAAAAAATTTAATAGATATAAGATTAAAAAAGTCAAAGATTCTTTAAATAAATAGAAAAAATTATTGAGTAATTTATTATTAAATTTGTTATAAATATAAATGAAAAACTTCAAGAAAATTAAAGTACTAGCAATGTTTTTTTGTTGCAGCATGGGGTTTAAAATAAAACTTTAAAGCTTTTTGGTTTTTTTAAAAATAATTATTATGTTTTTTAAGAATTTAAAATTTTTTTATTATAACGTACAGCCAATGTAAGATAACCATTGCCTTTGTGTGTGCGTGTATAATTTTTTTCAATCTCAGATTTTTGAGAGCGAGAAAGTTTAGAAAAATTTTAAAACTGTATAGTTTAAAATTTAATTTTATAATACTATTAAACTCCACTATTTAAACTTTCCTGATTTTTTTTTTAATTTTAAAATTTCAGATTAGAAAAATACTAATATATAAAAATTTTCATTGGCTATTTTTTTTCTATTTGACCAACAATGACTTCTCAAAAAATTCTAAATCTTCATCTTAGTTAATATAAAATGATTTATATTTAATTATTTATGGTACTTAACAATAAATATTACAAATATCAAGTTTATGGTTGCAAATACATTTTAACTAAATTGATTGGCACCTCATCCCCTTAACTCCAAGCTTAGTGGAACTCCAATAAGAATATAATCTAATCCCAAGTTAAATGAAAAATTGAATATGTTTCAACATAAACTAATCCTGTCCCATAAATGTTAGTGGATTAGATATAATTATTTGAATATTAGTGAAAGTAAATATATCCTGATATAGGAATAGAAATATAAATTTTTAGATATGAATATCAGCAAACCTATTAATTTGTCCAAAAAATAATAAACAAGTTTGGCCTAGGATTTGTACAAATTGAATTCTTTCTTCTAATTAAGCAAGATTTGAACTCTTTGGTAGCGTTTGTTTTTTTGTTTGAAATTTGAATGAATTTGAATATTTTTAAAGTTTGAATGAATTTGAATACAAATATCTAAATAATATGTTTATTTTTTTATTTTAATATGTGAATATAAGTGGCATTTTATTTATTTTTATAATAAAAAGTATTTTAAACTTAATTACTTAATATTTTTGTCTTTGTAAATCAAACAAAGAAAGGAGATTAGATTTTATAGCTCAGGAAATAAATATAGTTAATAAAAATATTATTAAAATATAATATTTACTTTTTATTCATATCTTTTTTCATTAAAATATAAATATCTGAAAATTAGATATAAGTTATAAAAAAACTAAGAAATTAAAAAAGGTTCAAAATTAATAAAATTTTAGACTTCAAAAGTTTAATAAATAAGTTCTTAATTTCTTGTTTCACTTGTTAAAGTTTACAAGTTGAATAAATTATTACTTTTATATATATATATGTCTAATATCATATTTAGTATTTCTAAAGGATTAATGATTTAATTTCAATCAAACTTTTTACATCCTAATTTTTATTTATAGATACAGATAGGTAATATTTTTTTCTTCATAAGAATGAAAATTTGAGCCATAATCCATATGCAAAAATTATTATTGTGTACAAAAAAAAAGGTTAAAAACTTTTCAAAGTTATTTATTATTTTTTTAAAGGAGAAAACCATAGTATGACAATTGTAATTGAATACCCCAAGTGAAGAGCGTTTTTAGTCATCGATAACATTCTCTTTAATTGCATTATGATTCATCAACGTACCGCATTCGATCCGCTTAATAGCAATGGTCCCCTTACTTTTCACTTCAGGCCTCATGTAATCACGTAACTCCCGTGCACGAGATCCCCGAACTGTGTGGTCCCGAAAGGGATCCTTGCGCCACGTGTACGCCGCGTATTGCACCTAAGATGGGTCTATTACGCTGCGACCCCGATCCTTCAGGTTAACTGCGCAGGCCAAATCATGACCGTTCATTCAAATCACAGTTTCTTACAGGATGTCAGAAGATTGTTATCAATGAACATAGCACTGAATTTGGGGTGACAGATTGTGGGGCCGCTTCACAGGAGACCCGTGCTCGTCTTGAAATCACGTGAAAGACAATTTTAGGTCTCTTTTTTTTGGCCATGAATGATGGTCTGATGCTCCAGACTCATGCCATCTCTTTCTCGTCTTTTGATGGTAACACGAGTCGTAGCCTGAGCTTTGTGCATTTGGTCCCTTTTCTTTCCTTCGGCATCGAAAACTTGGGTCCACTCTATTTATCGACAAAACAACTTGCACAGCTTCTCCATAACCTCGAAAAAATAATCTAAACAAATAAATTTAAAGAGTCATCGTATAGTACGGCGCTGTATGTAGTACAGCTGCTTCAACAGTGGAAAAAAAACTTGAACGACCGGTATTTTACCGGTTGTTCATCTAAGAATTTTTTAAAAATTTATTTTTAATGTGAAAAATAAAATAAAATAAAAAATAAAGAAATTTATTAATAATCAAAATTAAAAATATTTGAGTGAGGAAAATATTTTTAATTTAAAAAATTTAAAAAAAGTAAAAATAATTATGTTTTAATTTTTTTATTAAATATCATTATATTATGCGGACGTTTCAAATGATTTTACATGTCTCTAATTTTATTTAAACTTTCTAAATAATTAGTTTATTTGTTTCCACTTCTCAATCCACTAGTTTTATGTATAATATTCTGATTAAATTTGATATCATTATATTATGCGGACGTTTCAAATAATTTTACATGTCTCTAATTTTATTTAAACTTTCTAAATAATTGGTTTATTTTTTTCCGCTTCTCAATCCACTAGTTTTATGTATAATATTCTGACTAAATTTGTTAAATATGAAGAGTTTAAATTAGATTCCAAGTAAATTTATTTCTCATTAGATAAATTTCTAAATTTATTTATATTTTCTTCATTTTTGGTTTATATATTTCAAATATTATTTCACAAATTTTACATCCAACATTCGAATTCGCTTGGTAAGATTTCAATTATTTTGGTAAAATACCAAAATGCTTTTTTTTATGAGATTAGTTCCTGATTTTAGTTAAGCTTTTTTATATTTAGGTTCATATATTTCAAATTATTAATCCATTAGTATTGTGTTAAGTATTCCTACTAAGTTCGTCCAATACCAATACTTTGGGTTAGATTTCCAAGTAATTTTTATTTTCAATTGGATGAATTCCTAATTTTCGTTAAATTTTCTCTCTTATTGGTTCAAATGACTCATCTAATTATTCCTCTATGTTAACCTAAAGGGCTATATATAATGTAATTTTGATGATAACAAACATGTGTCTTAATTGTTTTAAATAATATTGTATTTTATATTTTCACTAAGTTCTTGAAGGATAGTATTTATACAAATGAACCAAGCGAAATCAAGTTCAAACACTCAACGAACAACGGCTTGATCATGAATGAAGTTTGGAACTCAACGGACTCAATATTACGAAAATTCTTATAAAGTCCGTGTGATTTAATTTATGCATGATTTCACATTTGTGAAGTTCAAGTTTTTAATCAATTGATTATTATTTTTCATTAATTTAAAGTTTTAAAATCATAAATCAAGTATTTCATACAAATTAATTGATTGTCAAAATGAGAACTAAAATGAAAAAATTTTGTAATCTTTTATTTTAATAAGTATTATTTTAAATATGAGTTTAGGTTTATTTACAAAATTAAAAATATTTTTAGCCATATCATAATTTCATAAAGTTGAGGGAATGAGAAATATTCTTTAGAAATTCTGAAAGTAAACTTATTTGTAAATATTTTTAATATTTTGAGTTATAGTACAATTATAAAATATGTTGGACAAAATTATAATTTTATGAACAGTGGTATTATAGCAAGTTCAAATTATTTCAAAAATGGATCTATTTGTAAAGTTTTATGAGTTTATAGATCATAGTATAATTATGAAAAATTTTAGAGAAAATTGTCATTTCATGAATAGTAATTCTATAGCAAATTCAAATTTAACAGTAATTTCACTGTTGCAAGTGGCTAACCGTCAGAATATAGATTGTAGCCGTTTCGACATTAGAATTTGCCTATAATGGTTATTTTTCAAGTTAAAACTATATAAATCCAAATCAAACTCATTTATAATCTCTCTAATGACAAAAATCAAGTTTATACATAATTGATTGAGCTTTAAACTTGTAAATTATCATAGATTGAATTGTTGTTGAGCTATAATTTATTCATTCACTTTTGAAGAGAGTTTTCTTATTGTAAACTTTAATTTTGTGTCAAATTTATGAGTGTATAAGTGTTGGAAACACATGGGTGAAGGGTCTGAGGAATAATTCTTGGATTGTAAAGGTTTGTTGACACCTTGAAGTCAATTGTAATAAACTTAAAGTCTTGGGAGGTTTGGATAGTGAAATCCTCAAGTTTGGTTAGTTTGGAGGCATAGACGTAGACGAGGTTTATCAAACCACGTAAAAATATTAATATTTATTCTCTCTTTTTGTACTCTTTTATTTTTTAGCATTGTTAAAATTATTGTTCTTGATTTCATTAAGGTATTAGAATTAATTGTTGTGTGATTTTCTTAAATTAAAATTTAAAAACTGAATTCACCCCACTCTTGGGTTGCACAACTAGAATTTCATTTGGTATCAGAGTCTGATTTTCTTGTTAGGACTTAACCATAGAATTAAAGATCTATGGCAACCTAAAATGAATATACATTTAGGGAAGGACAATCTACAATTATGCCACTATTCTTTAATGGTAATGAATACCCATATTAGAAAACTAGGATGAGAATTTATTTACAAGGTTTAGATTTTGAAATTTATGAAGTTGTTTGTGATGGTCTATTTATGTTAATAATTAAAAATAAATTAGGATATGATATTCTAAAACTTTTACAGGAATGGAATGAATTGGAAAAGAGAAAAACTTCTCTAAATTACAAAGTTATGAATATATTATTTTGTGCTCTTGATAAGAAAAAATTTCATAGAGTCTCTAGTTGTGAAAGTGCCTATGAAATTTAGCACAAACTTGAAGTTGTTTATGAAGGTACTAAGTAAATGAAAGAGTCCAAAATTAGTAGATACACTTAATAATATGAATTGTTCCAAATGAAACAAAATGAGAGTATATACTCTATGTATATTAGATTCACAGATATAGTGAAAACTCTATGAGCCATAGGAAAGACCTTTTCTAATAACGAGAAAGTTAAGAAAGTCATTAGATCACTACCAAAGGAATGGATACCTAAGAGGACCGTTATTGAGGAAGCTAAAGATTTAAATACATTGCCTATTGATAATTTAATCGATTCTCTTATTTTTTTTGAAGAAGATTTGGCAGCTAAAAGAGGAAATGAGGAGAGAAAGAAAATTATTGCTCTTAAAGCTTCCAAACATGAGAGTAATGAAGATAGTGCGCTAGATGATGAGGAGATGACTATACTAGCAAGGAGGTTCAGAAAATTCTTCAAGAAACCCTTTGAGTGAAGAAAATTCAAAAACCTTAAAAATCAAAAGGAGAATAAGGAGACGATTATATGCTATGAATGCAAGAAACCTGGTCATATAAGATTGGAGTGTCTACTTCTCAACAAACTCAAGAAGAAAGCCATGATAGCAAAGAAGAATTGAGTGATGAAGAGGAATCATATAAAGTGTCAAATTTGGCACTTATGACAATTAGAGATGAGTCAGATGATGAATGTGATGAGGTAAGTGATCCTTCTTATAATGAATTGTATGATTCTTTTAAAGAATTGCATGATGATTGGTTGAGAATTGATAAAAAGAATACATGCTTTAAAAAAAATGTTAAAACTTTCAAATGAAAAGGATGCATTTCCAAAGTGCAATGATTCATTAAATGAAAAGATTAAGGGGTTAGAATTAGATAATAAAGAATTGTATAATAGAATTGCATCAATTAAAGTAAACAAAGTACTTCATATGAGTATGAAAAATTATATATTGATGAATTATTGAGAGAAAATGAAGTGCTTAAGAAAAAGAATAGCGAGCTCAATGAAATTGTATTAAAGTTCACAAATAGTCAAAAGAACTTAAAAAAATTACTGAGCATTCAAAAATGTGTGTTTGATAAAAATGGACTTTGGTATAAGGCTAATTTGAAATAAAAATATTATAAGAATTATTTTATTAGAGCTACCTCTATAAGTGACCCTAGAATTGTTTGTCATTATTGTAATGAAAATGGTCGCATTAGTTATAGATACCAAGTTAAAATAAATGCATACCATAGAGCTAAGTGTATTTGGGCTTCAAAAGGAACCATTTCTAACACTCAAAGACCCAAAAAGATTTGGGTACCTAAGACTTAAATTTTTTTTTGTAAAGATTAAAGAAAAAGAAGAACAAATGGTGCTTGGACAGTTGGTGTTCGAGACACATGACTGGAAATTAGTCTTGGTTTTTAAGCTTTACCAAAATTGAAAATAGTGGAGATGTATCCTTTAGTGATAACTCAAAAGGGAATATTATAGGTATCGGTATGTTGATAAAAATTCTTCTACTCTTATTGAGAATGTGAGTTTGGTTAAAAATTTGAAATATAATTTACTTAGCATTAGTCAATTGTGTGATAAAGGTTATAAAGTTATCTTTGATAAATCAAAATGTGTTATTGAGAATGCATGTGATGGCAAGATTGTGTTTATTGGTAGTAGATGCATAAATGTGTATACAATTAATATAGATTATGCATTTACTCATGACAAATATTTTTTCGCATTACATGATGATAGTCGGTTATGGCATAGAAGAATAGGTCATGCAAACATAAATTTGATTTCAAAAATTTTTAAAAATTATTTAGTTAAAGACCTTTCGAAAATTGGTTTTCGAAAGGACATAATTTGTAAAGCTTGTCAATTTGGTAAATAAATCAAAATTTTATTAAAAAACAAGAATCATGTTTCTACTTCAAAACTTCTTCAATTACTTCACATGAATTTGTTTGGACCTTCTAGGTATGCTGGTCTAAGTGAAAAATTTATACATTTGTAATTATGGATGATTATTATAGATTCACTTGGGTATTATTCTTAGCTAATAAGGATGATGCTTTTGAAGCATTTAGAGTTTTCTATAAAACGATTTAAAATGAAAAAGGTTACTTTATTATTTACATTAAAAGTGATCATGGTAGAGAATTTGAAAATCATGTATTTGAGAATTTCTGTAATGATTTAAGCATTGAGCATCAATTTTCATCACCTAGGACTTCACAATAAAATGGAGTTATTGAGAGAAAGAATAGGTTTGTATAAAAAAAAATGGCTAGGACTACCTTGAATGAAAATGTTTACTAAAATATTTTTAGACCGAAGCTGTTAACACCACTTATTATGTTTTAAATCACATGTTATTAGATCTTATCTTAATAAAACTTCTTATGAGCTTTAGAAAGATAGAAAACCTAACATTAGTTATTTTAAAATTTTTAGATGCAAATATTTTATTGTGAACACAAAAAAAAATCTTAGTGAATTTGATCCAAAATCTAATGTTGGCATCTTTCTTGGTTATTCTAACACAAGTAAAGCTTATAGAATGTATAATAAAAGAAATTTAGTTGTGGAAGAATCTATGCATGTTGCATTTGATGAGTTTAACCCTTCCTTTATGAAGAAAGTAGTTGTTAATGATGATGCAAAAGGAAAATTACTACAAGGATCTATATAAGATAAGCAAGAAGATACGCTGCCTGAAAATTAAGAGGATAGACAAGAAGAAGAAACAAACATGGAGCGATAAAAAGGTACTTCTTAAATACTCCCTAAGGAGTGAAGGTATGTTTTTTCTCATCCTAAAGATTTAATTTTAGGAAAAGCTATATGAGGTGTAACTATTAGATCATCACCTAAGAATACATATGAGCATACTGCATTTATTTTTCAAATTAGCACAAAATCCTTTGTGAATGTAGAAAATGATAAGTCTTAGATTATAACAATACAAGAGGAGTTAAATCAATTTAAGAGAAATAATGTGTGGAAATTAATTTCTAAACCTGAACATCAATCTATCATAGGTATTTAAGAATAAAATGGATGAATCCGGTATAGTTATTAGAAATAAAGATAGATTAGTTACTTAAGGATATAATCAAGAAGTAAGAATTGACTTTGATAAAATATTTGCGCTTGTAGTTAAATTAGAATCTATTAGGATGGTGTTATCATATGCATGTTATAAAGATTTTATTTTATTTCAAATGGATGTCAAAAATGCTTTATTGAATGGTTATATTATGAAAGAGGTTTATGTAAAAACAATCTTTTGGTTTTGAAAATGAGAAATTTCCAAATCATATTTATAAATTGTTAAAATTTTTATATGGATTAAAATAAGTACCTAGAGTATGGTATGATAGACTTAAACATTTCCTGTTAGAAAATAATTTTTTAACGGGAAAAGCAGATACCACTCTTTTTGTTAAGTATAAGAACCAAAATATACTTATGATTCAAATTTATATAGATGATATTATCTTTGGTTTTACTAATGAGTGTTTATGTAAAGAGTTCTCAACATGTATGAGTAAGCAGTTTGAAATTAAACAAAACAATGAGGGAAAATTTATCAATCAAGTTAAGTATATCAGAGACTTACTTAAACAGTTTGGCATTGTTGACTTAAAAACTAAGAACACTCCAATGAGCACAACAATCAAGTTGACAAAGATGAAAATGTAAAGAAATTAATATTAAACTGTATTGAGGTATGATCAGTTTTATACTTTATTTACCTGTAAGTAGACCCGATATCATATTTAGTGTATATTTGTGTATAAGATTTCAATCATATCTCAAGAAATTTCATTTACTTGCTATGAAAAGAATTTTCTATTATTTGAGTGGAACTATAAAACTTAGCCCTTGGTATCCTAGAAGAACTCATATGGATTTAACATGTTATTCAGATGCCGATTTTGCGATTATAAGGTAGATAGGAAAAGTACTAGTGACACTTGTCATTTCCTAAGTCATGTACTTATTTCGTGATTTAATAAAAAACAAAACTTGGTTGCATTTTCAATTTTTTAATACTTCACAATAAAAGCAATAACAACAACAACAACAACAAAAGGATAAATTTTATTAAGGATTAATTTAATTATTAATTTGGACTAATATATAATAACATTGTACATACATTTTTAAAAATCATGATATTTATAATTTAATTTATTAAAACCTTATATTAATTAATTATTTAATA
Source organism: Aegle marmelos (assembly GCA_030449875.1). Taxonomy (NCBI): domain Eukaryota; kingdom Viridiplantae; phylum Streptophyta; class Magnoliopsida; order Sapindales; family Rutaceae; genus Aegle; species Aegle marmelos. The sequence continues at coordinate 13,821,152 of JASUUL010000094.1, read as the reverse complement.
AATTATAAGCATAAACGAATTATATTATTTCTTTTGAAGTTAAAAATTACATGGATTTAAAAATTTCATGTTAATAAAATATAATAAAATATTTAATTATAAATTATTTATAAAAATATAAAATTTTACGTTTACTTTCATCTAAGAATGAAATGCTATTATTATAATTTTTTTATGTGTCATACTTTAACTCATTTTTAATTTTATCACAATTTTAAAATATTCGTGTTTAAAATTCTAAATATAGTACAGTTGGTATACATGCATATTATGTCACGTGTCCTACGAAAACGTGCCCATTCTACATCGTGCTGGTGTTGTACCACATGCTACCCGACTCACCGTCCATCTTTACTTTTACCGTTGACTGACAATTCGACTTGGTAAGTGGATTTCTCATGGTTAATTGCTCCTTCTTCACTTTTTTTTTTTTTTGGTTCACAAACGCGTGGAGAAACAATTTCATAATTGATTGAAACGGATAGAAAGTATGCATCGTAACCACCCAAGATTTTTCCTTAATTAAGTAGGCACAGAGGGCCGCTTGCCAAGGAAAAAAATATTCCTTTAAATTTTTTTTAAAAAAATCTTATTTGAAGTGGGCCGACCTTGTTATTATTACTATTATTTTCATTATGACAATCAATCCAGATGTTACATAAGAAATTTATGGGAGCGAATGTTGGGTTTGGCTTAACTATCTGCCCCGATATTTAAGATGTTTGGTAAATAATTACACTTATGGTTAGAATTTTAACATACTTGGACTCCATGATTGTTTGATAAAAAAATTTATATTTTCATTACTATGTATGTCAAACATATTAATTAAAAATTTAAACACTATTGAATTTTATTTCATATTAAATCTTTCATTTCACAGTTGTTACGACATAAAAGCCTCGATAATACAACATCATACTGCATGCTGCTAAATTAAGCATTCGTACTCTTGAATCTTGATTGATATAATGGCAACAAGCGCCGATATGGAGAAATTACTTCCGTAAATGATGGATAAATTGACATAATAGCTAAGACCAATGTTCTGCTATAATTACCGAGAAGTATACTTATATTTGGATCCCAAGTAATATGTGACGGAGAATTTGGAAGTGGCTAAAAAACTCGTCATTTGACACCGAGATATCAATGTCGTAATGTCACTTAACGGCCCTTATTCTCTTGCATAATAAGTTAACAAACATCATAAATTTGATAAGTATTTTATATTTTCACAATCTTCAGATTTTTATACTTAAAATCTAATGCTTGCTATTCCTAATTCTTTACAATTTTCATTAGCATTACCTTATATTTTCATAACCATTAGATATTTCTACTTAAAATTTGACACTTATAATTTATTGATGTTTGTTTTAGTGTTATGTAAAGTAACAAAAATTCCTAAAAATACTAGCACTACTCAAAAAGAAAAGAATCTTTGAACTTTTAAAAAAGGAAAAGTCTCCTAACTTACAATTTTTTTTGTATAATTTCATTAAAATTCTTATATTTTCTATTATTTATATTTTATTTATAATATTATACATTTTTTATTTACAACTATTATAAAATTTCATTAAAACCTTATATATTTTTATTTTATTTAAATCTTTAAAATATTAAACTAACCCCTATAATTTTTAATTCTAAAAATATTTTTATTTAAATTAAAAGAATAAAAATTATTAAATAAATTATAATTATAATTATTATATTAAATTATTATTATTATTATTATTATAAAAAGTTATTATAATTAATACATTAATAATAATTAATATATTTTTAATTTAAATTAATAATAATAAATAATTATTATTCATAATTAATTTTTGATAAAAAGATCACTAAAATTAAAATAAATTAAAGATTAATTTAAATGAAGAGTTTATTTAAATTCTAAAAATACTCTTCATTTAAATTAAAACATAATAATTATTAAATATATTATAATTATAATTATTATATTAAATTATTATTACCATGACAACAATTAATTATTACTATTCTCATAATAAAAAGATTAAAAAAATAAGTAAAAAGGTGAGTTAATTTTTTAAAAAAATTAATTAATAATAATAATTATTATTAATTTAAATAAAATTTACTATTAACTATTGCTAATATATTAATTAATTATAATAAATTTCTTGTAATAATAATAATAATTTAATATAATAATAATAATTATAATTATAATATATTTAATAATTATTATATTTTAATTTAAATGAAGAATATTTTTAGAACTTAAAAATACTCTTTATTTAAATTAATCTTTTTATAAAAATATTCTTCATTTATACTTTTATAATTTATTTTTATTTTAGTAATCTTTTGATAAAAATTAATTAATAATAATTTTTTATTATTAATTTAAATAAAAAATATTATTATTGTTAATGTATTAATTAATTATAATAATTTTTTATAATAATAATAATTTAGTATGATAATTATAATTATAATTTATTTAATAATTTTCATTCTTTTAATTTAAATAAAAAATATTTTTAGAATTTATAAATTATAAAGATTAGTTTAATAGTTTAAAGATTTAAATAAAATAATAAAAATATAAAGATTTTAATAAAATTTATAATATATCTAAATAAAAATTTTATAATATTTATAAGTAAAATATAAATAACTAAAAATATAAGAATTTAAATAAAATTAACCACAAAAAAATAAAAATCCACGTCAGTTACGTAAACTGTAGATGCTTTTAAAAATAAAATTAGGGAGAATCATCCGGCTAGTAAGTGGTACTGAGGGAACTTGATTTTTCCGATAGTTTGCTTTATTATTTTTCAAATTATTGCTATCAGGATCGGCTAATTGATTCATTATTTGTCACTTGCCAGACTGTAAAGTTGGTAAACTTTCAAATCATTGGCGGAGACCTTTTGAACTTTTTGACAAGGATGCCTGGAAACGTCCCAAATTTATCGATAGCAAAAGATTTGATGTCCTCTTCATAAATGATAATCCAATTTCTTTGATAGTATAATTATTTTATTTAGTTAATTTGTCAATTAAATCTAATTGTTTAATTAATTTGTCTTCAAGGTACCATTAATTAATATCCTCACTTAAATCAACATCGATCGAGTTTCTCTGGGTACCATAAATTTCTAATCTGTTCTTACCAGATCTACGTTAGCAATGTGTGCCCAAAGGCCAAAATGATTGTGATGTTCTAGTATAAAAGCTTTTATGTATATCTCTTAATCAATAGTAAAAAATTCAATATACACATGACAGTAATTATTTAAAAAAAAAAAAGATTTCGGGTATTGGTTACAATCAACACAAATTTTCCGTTATTGCAATACAAGTTTTTCAATACTAGTAATAATTTTGTAACCATATTTACAGACATTTGTGGTTTTTTCTTTTCCTTTCGGTATGCAACACGTGTTACAAGTAATCAAAGATATTATTAACAATAATAAACAATTTATTACGTAATGCACGATATGATATAGGCATACGTAGCATTCCGTTTATGTTTTATCAAAACCTTCTCTTGCACTACAGAATCATACAAGAGTTTGAATTTTGAGATTAGAGACTACACAATTATTTTTTTAATGTACATACAAATGACATGCGAAGTAAGTATGTAGACCAATGACTCTGTAGATACAGCTAGCTATTTTTTTTTAGATTTTTTAATCTAATATTGTTGGATTTTTAATCTAATATTGTTGGATTCTTAATCTAACATTAGATTTATATGTGAATAATTATATGTTAAAACTGTCATATAAAGTCAAGTTTAATTAAAAGTGATCAATTAAGGTTTTCAATATTATGAGTTTTAATGTATCTAATTGGTATAGACTTTTAATGTATAAAAATTCAATAGTATTTTAATTCTATGATAAACACATTAAAGCTCATAATATTATGAATAATTATATGTTGAAATTATCATATAAGGTCAAGTCTAATTAAAACTGATCAATTAAGGCTTTCAATATTATGAGTTTTAATGTATCTGATAAGGTGTAGACTTTTAATATATAAAAACTTAATAGTATTCTAATTTTATGATAGGCAGAATTAAAATATCCAATGATAATAGGAAAAGATTGTCTATAAAAATAGTTATGGTCTCTAAGTCACTTGTATTTTTTTTTATTTTTTTTGATATCATCATCATAGAGAGAGCACATAAAGAATTAAATAACTCTCTAAGAAAAGATGTAGATATAGAAAGCAAATCACTCAATTCTAAAGAGTAATTTAGGTCTATGGATTCAAATAAGATTTTGTATAATTTTGTTATTGATTTTTAGTGATATAATATTATATTCCTAAGTTATAAGTGATAGTATTTTATCAAAAGTTTTATCTTAATAAGTAATATAAGAGTCAATTCATATTAAATTATTGAGAATCATATTTATTTTGATTCAAGATTAAAATTTTTTTTAGTGTTGTTAAATTTGAGAGTAATTTTTTTTAGTTCGGATCTACAGTTAAAAAAAATTCAGATTAAAAAAAAAAGATTCGGTTTGTTAAGTTTAGAAGCTGGCGATAGTCTAGCTACTGACGACGGTCGGAAAGGCAAGCCATAGCCTGGTGGCCGCGGCTAATCTAGTTAAAATGGTGGCCAAAACCAAAAAAAAAAAAAAAAAAAAGAAGGATTAAAGAAATAAAGAAAAAAAACAGATGATGGCTGGCTTTTTTTTTTTTTTTCTTTTTTTATTGGAAACGATGCGACCATGAGGTCACCTCATCAAGCAAACAGCAGCCTATAAATTTAGTGTAAGGGGCTGCCATGGCTGCTGCTTGGAGAAGGAGAAAACGAGAAAAGAAAAAAAGATGTTAGGGTTTCAGGGATAATATCGTAAAGGTACTAAAATGTTATGAAATTTTGTTTTCTACAAAATAATATAGATCTCTTGCATTTAAATCCCAAATTCAGTTGAGCTTTATTAAAATTAAGTTTTGGGTTTGAGGGATTAAATGAGTTAGTTTATATTAATGCATTAAAATTAAAGATAACTTAAGCCCAGTAAAAAAAAAGGTTTGGTTTTTTTTAGAGACCGGTCTAGTCTAGTTTGGCTTGAGTCAAATTGATTCATTCCCCAATCAGTCAGTAGTCTAGATTGGTCAAAGTTTGATGGTCAATAGTTGATCATTGATTTGTCAAAGTTTGATTTTGATCTAATTTTTTTAAATTTTTATTTTGGGTGATTTTTTAGTACAATTTTAAATTTATGTATTATTTGGTTTATATATATTTTGAGAAAAATTAATTAAAACATGTCCCCAAAGTGACCTATTTTGTGAAAATTAATTTATTTTGAAATATAAAAAATTTTTTGTATGTGTAATTCTATGAATATCAATCGGCCCAAAGGATGACCTATATTTAATAGAATTATATGGACACCTATAGTGATAAACATGTGATGATTATTCAGTTTTACATGTAAGCAATAAATCGACTCAAAGGAAGATTTGTTTAACATATTTTTATTATCAGTATTTTATTACTACACTACTTACAAGTTAATATTTTGTTCAAAGATAAAATATTAATGGAGTGTCTAGTATCTTAAGATGGTGTTTACCTTTATTTGAATTTATTTTTGTTTTGAGACTAATGTGAGTTTGTTTTTTTTTTTTGTTTGTTGTTCTCTATATTTAATTATGTGTAATGCTAACATTACTACCAATATTAATTCTATTTTCATGCTCGATGGCTCTAATTTCAAATCATGACATGAAAACCTTTCAATAGTTCTCGCGGCATAGATCTTGACCTTATATTAATGGTTGATTCTCTCCTACCTCTTATAGATGAGAGTACCCTTGATGATAAAAAGAAAATAAAAAAGTGAGAGAGATTCAATCTCATATGTATAATGATGATGAAGAAAGTCATTCTAGAAGTATTCAAGAGATTAATAACTGAAAAATAAACTACTGTTAAGAAGTTGCTTACACATATTAAATAAAAATTTATTAAAAATGAAAAGGCTGAGATTGGTACGCTTTTGACAAGTCTTATTTCAATAAGGCATAAGGGCAAGAAAAAGAATAACAATAAAGAAGCTGTAAATACAGTATCTCAAAAGAAATAACAAAAGACATTGAATGATCCAGAAGCCACTGTTTTTTTCTTTAACAGAGATGAAGGGCATGATCTTACTTGTTTTAAGATTAATTTAACTGTTGTTTCTAGACACACATTGAGGATTCCAGTGCAACAAATCACATTAGTATATCTATAGAGGGTTGCCTAAGTTATCGAAAACTCAGTGATAGTGAAAGATATATCTATGTGAGTGTGGTAGAAAGGTTGAAGTTGAAACAATTAGAAAATTTAGATTATTATTAAAAGGCATTTTTATTTGAATCTTGATGAAACATTTGTTGTTCCATCTTTTAGATAGAACTTGATTTCTGTTTCCACTATGGACAAATATGGTTATTCTTGTTCATTTAGAAATAAAAAATTCAGTTCATTTTATTTGTTAGCCTAATAGGTTATAAATATTATGATTTTGATGATAACAAACATTTACATTAAAGTGTTTTATTTTGTATTTCACAAATTCACTAGTTTTGAAGGATAATGAATCAAGTGAAATTAAATTCAAGACACTCAACGGGCAACGGCGGCTCAACGGATAATTTATTGCGACAATTTCTTGTAATTATTTTTCAAGTTAAATACTTTTATGTTTATGAGATAAAATATTTTGTGGATTAAAGTAATTTGGATAAAAATAAAAATGTTTTAAATTTCAGAGTTGGACTTATTTGCTAAAATCTAAAACATTTGGGCTTTATTGTAACTTATATAGATTGTGGCTTAAGTGAAAAGGTTTGAAAACTTTAAAGATTATGGTGATTTAGCTAAAACTCAAAAAGAACTTATTTGAAAAGATTTTCTTTAATTTGGGCCACACTGTAATTTTAGAATATTTTTAGGAATCAAATAATAATTAAAATTTCTGAGATTGGGTCTTTTTGAAAAGTTTTATAACATTTTAGGCCATATCATAATTTGAATAAGTTTTGAGGTAAAACTGTAATTTCGTGAACAATATTACTGTAGCAAAATTCAAAATTAACGATAACTTCATTTATTACGAGGGGAGGTTAAATTAAGCGGTGGCCAAAACTGAAAGACCTGGAATTTGACAATAACGGCTAGTTTTCGAGCTTTAACTATAAAAACTCAACTCCAACTTTATTTCAAGCTCTCTGGCAAGTAAAAACAAGTTTGTAAAACATATATTGAGCTTCCATATTGCAAATCACAATAGATTAAATCATTTTTGTGCCATTATTTGTGAATCTACTCTTATAGAGAGTGTCTTGCTGTAATTTCTATTTTATATTGTATTAAGAGTGTTCAAGTGAGGGAAACACTTCGGGTAAAGAGATTAGGGTGATAATCTCTTGATTGTAAAGGTCCATTGACACCTTGGAAGTCAATTGTAAACATTTGAAGCCTTGGGAGGCTTGGATAGTGAAATCCTCGAGCTCGGTTGGCTTGGAGGCGTGGACGTAGGCGGGGATTGCCGAACCACGTAAAAATTGTTGTGTTTGCATTCTCTTCCTTACTCATTTATTTTGCAACATTGTCTAATTTATTATATTTGATTTAATTCCTGTAAAACTTAATTTTTGTTTGCATTAAGGCATTAGATTGAATCATTTGTAAAATAAATTTTAATAACCCAATTCACCCCCCTCTTGGGTTGCTTATTTGTATTTCAATTGGTATCAGAGCTTGGTTCTCTTATTAGGACTTAAGCATCTAGAGTAAAAGATCCATAGCAACCCAAAGTGATTCAACCTTTAGGGAAGGACAGTCCACAACTAGACCACCATTCTTTAACGGAAATGACTATCCATATTGGAAAACTAGGATGAGAATTTATTTACAAGCCTTAGATTATGAAATTTGGGAAGTTGTATGTGATGGTCCATTTATGCCTTTGACTAAAAATGAAGTCGGGGAAGATATTCCAAAACCTTCACGGGAATGGAATGAATTGGAAAAGAGAAAAGTTTCTCTAAATTCTAAAGCCATGAATGCATTATTTTGTGCACTAGATAAGAAAGAATTTCATAGAGTGTCAAGTTGTGAAAGTGCTTATGAAATTTAGCACAAACTTGAAGTTATTTATGAAGGCACGAATCAAGTGAAAGAGTCTAAAATTAGTAGATACACTCGACAATATGAATTGTTTCAAATGGAACAAAATGAAAGTGTATATTCTATGTATACTATATTTACGGATATAGTGAATACTCTAGAAGCCCTAGGAAAGACTTTTTCAAATAGTGAAAAAGTTAAGAAAATCATTAGATCACTTCTTAAGGATTGGAGACTAAAAAGAACTGTCATTGAGGAAGCTAAAGATTTAAATGTCTTACCTATTGATGATCTAATCGGTTCTCTTATTTCTTATGAGGAAGATTTAGTAGCTGAAAGAGGCAATGAAGAGAAGAAGAAAAACATTGCTCTTAAAGTCACAAAATTTGAAAGTGAGTCGAATGATGAGGAATTGGCTATGCTTGCTAGGAGGTTTAGAAAAATTTTCAAGAAAACTAGTGAGCGAAGAAAATTTAAAGATTTCAAAAACCAAAAGGAGAAAAAGGAAATAATTAAATGTTACAAGTGCAAGAAGCCTGGCTACATAAGATCGGAATGCCCTCTTCTCAACAAGTTCAAGAAAAAAGTAATGGTGGCCACGTGGGATGATACTGATGAAGAAGCAAGTGATGATGAAGAGCATCAAGAAATGACAAATCTAGCTCTTATGGCAATTGGAGATGAATCGAAAGATGAACTAGATGAGGTAAATGATCTTCCTACCTATGATGAATTACATGATACTTTTAAAGAATTACATGATGAGTTAATGAAGATAGGTAAAAAGAATGTAGGCCTTAAAAAGAAATTGATAGATCTCAAAAACGAAAATGAATCATTGAATGTAAAGATTAAATGTTTAGAACTAGAAAATAAAATGTTGCATGATAAAGTCACATCTTCAAATGAGAAACTTAATACCTCATATGAGCATGAAAAATTACATGTTGAGAAATTGATAAAGGAGAATGAAGTTCTCAAGAAGAAGAATAATGAGTTAAATGAAATTGTGATAAAATTCACAAATGGCCAAAAGATGTTGGATAATTTACTTAACTCTCAAAAATGTGTTTTTGATAAAGGAGGACTTGGGTATAAGCCTAACTTGAAGCAAAAGTATTACAAGAATTATTTTGTTAAAGCTACATCCACAAGTGATCATAAAATTACTTGTCATTATTGCAATACAAATGGTCACATGAAAAATAGATGTCCTGTGAAAGGAAATACTTATTATGGTATAAAATATGTTTGGGTTCCAAAAGGAACCATTGCTGACATCCAAGGACCCAAAAAGATTTGGGTACCTAAGACTTAAAATTTACTCTGCAGGGCTTAAAGAAGAAGAAGAATAAATGGTACTTGGACAGCGGGTGTTTAAGACACATGAAAGGAAATTATGCTTGGTTTTCAAGTTTTACTAAGATCAAAAATGGTGGAGATGTATCTTTTGGAGATAATTCAAAAGGAAAGATCATTGGTATTGGCAATGTCGGTAATGTATCTTCTACTCTTATTGAAAATGTGTGCTTGGTTGAAAACTTAAAACATAATTTACTTAGTATTAGTCAATTATGTGATAAGGGTTATAAAGTAATCTTTAATGTCTATACCATTAATATAGATTGTGCATCTATCATTAATAAATATTTCTCGGCATTGCATGATGATGGATGGTTATGGCATAGAATACTAGGTCATGCAAACATGAATTTAATCTCAAAAATTTCGAAAAATGATTTGGTTAAAGGACTTCCAAAAATTAGTTTTCAAAAGGATAAAATTTATGAAGCTTGTCAATTTGGAAAACAAATCAAAACTTCTTTTAAAAACAAGAATCATGTCTCTACTTCAAAACCACTTCAATTACTTCACATGAATTTATTTAGACCCTTTAGACATGCTAGCCTAAGTGAAAAATATTATGCATTTGTAATTGTAGATGATTATTCTAGATACACTTGGGTACTATTCTTGGCTAATAAAGATGATGCATTTGAAACTTTTAAAGTTTTCTGTAAAAATGTTCAAAATGAAAAATGATACTCTATTACTTGCATTAGAAGTGATCATGGTAGAGAATTTGAGAATTATGCATTTGAAAATTTCTGCAATGATTTAGGCATTGAGCATCAATTTTCATCACCTAGAACTCCACAACAAAATGGAGTTATTGAGAGAAAGAATAGATCTATTCAAGAAATGGCTAAGACCATGTTAAATGAAAATGCACTACCTAAATATTTTTGGGCCGAAACTGTCAACATCGCTTGTTATGTTTTAAATCGGGTGTTGATTAGATCTTATCTCAATAAAACTCCCTATGAGCTTTGGAAAGATAGAAAACCCAACATTGGCTATTTCAAAGTTTTTGGATGTAAATGTTTTATTTTGAACACAAAAGATAATCTTAGAAAATTTGATCCAAAATCTGATGTTGGTATCTTTCTTGGGTATTCAAACTCAAGCAAAGCTTATAGAGTGTATAATAAAAGAACTTTAGTTGTGGAAGAATCTATGCATGTTACTTTTGATGAATCTAATACCTCCTCTATGGAGAAAGTCGCTGTTAGTGATGATGCAGATGAAAATATACAAGAAGATTCATCAAAGAACAACTAAAAGAATGCAGAAAATCAAGTGGAGCAACTTGAAGAAACAAGCGCAGAACAAAATCAAGGTACTTCTCAAGCACTCCCCAAGGAGTGAAGGTATGTTTCTTCTCACCCAAAGGATGCCATTTTAGGAGATCCATCTAGAGGTGTTACAACTAGATCATCACTTAGAAATACATGTGAGCATGCTACATTTATTTCTCAAATTAAACCAAAATCTTTTATGGATGTGGAAAATAATGAATCTTGGATTATGGCAATGCAAGATGAGTTAAACCAATTTGAGAGAAATAAAGTATGGGAATTAGTTCCCAAACCAGAACACCAATCCATTATAGGAACTAAATGGGTATTTAGAAATAAGATAGATTAATCCGATGTGATTGTAAGGAATAAAGCTAGATTAGTGGCTCAAGGATACAACCAAGAAGAAGGAATTGATTTTGATGATACATTTGCACCTGTAGCTAAATTAGAATCCATTAGAATGTTGCCAGCATATGCATGTTATAAAGGTTTCATTTTATTTCAAATGGATGTCAAAAGTGCCTTTCTAAATAGATATATCATGGAGGAAGTTTATATAAAACAATCCCCTGGTTTTGAAAATGAAAAATTTCCAGATCATGTTTATAAGTTATCAAAAGTATTGTATGGATTAAAACAAGCACCTAGAGTATGGTATGATAGGCTTAAAAATTTCTTACTTGATAATGATTTTTCAATGGGAAAGGCCGATACTACACTTTTTGTTAAGCATAAGAACCAAGACATACTTGTTGTTCAAATTTATGTTGATGATATTATTTTTGGTTCTACTAATGAGTCCTTGTGCAAAGATTTTTCATCTTGTATGAGTAAGGAGTTTGAAATGAGCATGATGGGAGAATTGAAGTATTTCCTTGGACTTCAAATCAAACAAAACAATGAGGGAATTGTCATCAACCAAGCTAAATATGTCAAAGATTTGCTTAAGAGGTTTGGAATTGATGAATCAAACTCTAAAAGCACTCTAATGACTACAACAATCAAGCTTGACAAAGATGAAAAAGGTAAAGAAGTTGATATTAAAAAATATCGAGGTATGATCGGCTCTTTACTTTACTTAACCGCAAGTAGATCCGATATCATGTTTAGTGTATGTTTGTGTGCAAGATTTCAATCATGTCCCAAGGAATCTCATTTGCTTGCTGTTAAAAGAATTTTTCGTTATTTGAGTGGAACCATAGATCTTGGCCTTTGGTATCCTAGAGGAACTCATATAGATTTGACTTGTTATTAGGATGCTGATTTTGCTGGATATAAGGTGGATAGGAAAAGTACTAGTGGAACTTGCCATCTTCTAGGTCATTCTCTTGTTTCATGGTTTAGTAAGAAACAAAACTCGGTTGCACTCTCAACCACTGAGGCGGAATATATTGCCGCAGGTAGTTGTTGTGCACAAGCCCTTTGGATGAAACAAACACTTAGAGACTATGGCATTAAACTTGAACAAATTCCTATCAGGCATTAAACTTGAACAAATTCCTATCAAGTGTGATAATACTAGTGCTATTAATCTTTCAAAGAATCCCATTCAGCACTCTAGAACCAAGCATATAGAGATTAGACATCATTTTTTAAGAGATCATGTACAAAAGGGTGATATTGCTTTAGAATTTATCTCTACGGAAAAAAAACTTGCCGATATTTTTACAAAACCCCTTTGCGAAGAATAATTTTTAAAAATTCGACATGAACTTGGGATGATGAAATTTTCACATTAACATCTCTAATTATGTTATTGAATCTATTAAAATTGTGTGCTTAATGGTTGTTAATATTTTTGAAAGAGTTTGAGTATGATAGATAAGTATGGTGTTATGATATATTCATGTCAAATGTTTGTGTGCTTCATGATACATGCTTGATAGATGAATTATTTGCTTGAATTAATCATGTTTTAAATGTTTAAAATCATTATTCATGCATTAAAATGGTTCTTGAGAGGTTTTGGAATCAAGAAATGATGACGAGATTGATAAAAAATGGCCGAAAAGTAACTTTGGTACAGTTGGGCAGCAACCAGGCGGCTCGCCACCTAAACCAAGCGGCTAGCAGCCTGAACCAAGCAGCTAGCCGCTTGGTCACGGGTTTCTACCCATTCTTCTCCCTCTTTTTGGCTTTCTTCCTCACTTACCTCTCTCTCTCTCTCCAAACCGTGACTCTTCCTCCATTTTCTTTTAAAAATTCTTCATTTCTCAACCATTTTCATGTTAAAATCATTAATTCAATCCATTATCCATCCATTTAACTTCCATTAAATATCTTTCAATCCTCATATCTATGTGAGTGTGGTAGAAAGGTTGAAGTTGAAACAATTAGAAAATTTAGATTATTATTAAAAGGCATTTTTATTTGAATCTTGATGAAACATTTGTTGTTCCATCTTTTAGATAGAACTTGATTTCTGTTTCCACTATGGACAAATATGGTTATTCTTGTTCATTTAGAAATAAAAAATTCAGTTCATTTTATTTGTTAGCCTAATAGGTTATAAATATTATGATTTTGATGATAACAAACATTTACATTAAAGTGTTTTATTTTGTATTTCACAAATTCACTAGTTTTGAAGGATAATGAATCAAGTGAAATCAAATTCAAGACACTCAACTAAGAACTACTCAACGGATAATTTATTGCGACAATTTCTTGTAATTATTTTTCAAGTTAAATACTTTTATGTTTATGAGATAAAATATTTTGTAGATTAAAGTAATTTGGATAAAAATAAAAATGTTTTAAATTTCGGAGTTGGACTTATTTGCTAAAATCTAAAACATTTGGGCTTTATTGTAACTTATATAGATTGTGGCTTAAGTGAAAAGGTTTGAAAACTTTAAAGATTATGGTGATTTAGCTAAAACTCAAAAAGAACTTATTTGAAAAAATTTTCTTTAATTTGGGCCACACTGTAATTTTAGAATATTTTTAGGAATTAAATAATAATTAAAATTTCTGAGATTGGGTCTTTTTGAAAAGTTTTATAACGTTTTGGGTTATAGCATAATTTGAATAAGTTTTGAGGTAAACTATAATTTCGTGAACAATATTACTGTAGCAAAATTCAAAATTAACGATAACTTCACTGTTACGAGCGGGGAGACGGTTAAATTAAGCGGCTAGCCGCTTGAGCACTAGAATTTGATAATAACGGCTAGTTTTCGAGCTTTAACTATAAAAACTCAACTCCAACTTTATTTCAAGCTCTCTGGCAAGTAAAAACAAGTTTGTAAAACATATATTGAGCTTCCATATTGCAAATCACAATAGATTAAATCATTTTTGTGCCATTATTTGTGAATCTACTCTTATAGAGAGTGTCTTTCTGTAATTTCTATTTTGTATTATATTAAGAGTGTTCAAGTGAGGGAAACACTTCGGGTAAAGAGATTAGGGTGATAATATCTTCATTGTAAAGGTCCATTGACATCTTGAAAGTCAATTGTAAACATTTGAAGCCTTAGGATGCTTGGATAGTGAAATCCTTGAGCTCAGTTGGCTTAGAGGCGTGGATGTAGGCGGGAATTGCCGAACCACGTAAAAATTGCTGTGTTTGCATTCTCTTCCCTTACTCATTTATTTTGCAAGCATTGTCTAATTTATTATATTTGATTTAATTCTTGTAAAACTTAATTTTTGTTTGCATTAAGGCATTAGATTGAATCATTTGTAAAATAAATTTTAATAACCTAATTCACCCCCCTCTTGGGTTGCTTATTTATATTTCATTATTATTCAAAATTAGTTGGCTCCAGATCTTTATCAAGTAATGATAATCTTTATTTGATGGATATGATTGCTTTATTTAATGAATCTCTATATTTAAGTACATGAGATTTAAAGAAAAATTTAACCAATGAGAATTCAACTACATTATGGCCACAAGAGATTGGACTATATCTCCGTACAGAGAATAGAGACTTGTGTCAAATGAAATTCTTAATCTTTAGATTTCACAAATTTCAATATTTATGTTAACTGTATCAAGGAAAAATAAATTAATAAAAGGAGACTTGAAGCTAACAGAACTTCAGATGTTTTAGAACTCATATATACAGACATTTGTGGACCATTTTCTTTAGTTGCTTAGAATGGTCAATAATATTTTATGATGTTCATAGATGATTTTTTTAGATATGACTACATATATCTTCTTTATAAAAAGTCACAGTCCTTAGATATGTTCAAAACATTTAAAGCTAAAGTTGAAAACCAACTTCGCAAAAGAATTAAAAGTGTTAAATCTGACCATAGTAGTGAATATTATGGTAGATATTACGGTTCATTTGAATAACGTCCAAGGCCATTTGCTAAGTTTTAAGAGGAATGCAATATTATCTCACAATACACTTTACCGGGTTCATCCACTATAAATGGTGTTGTTGAAAGACAAAACAAGATATTTCTAAGGATATAGTGAGGAGTATGATCTGTCATTCTACCTTATCAAAATTACTCTATAGAGAAGTACTTAAGATTACAGCATATATTCTTAATAGGATTCCAATTAAAGTAACTATTAAAATCCCTTATAAGTTTTGAATGGGTAAAAAGCCTAATTTAAAGCACTTGCATGTTTAGAGGTGTCCAGCTAAGGCGAGATCATATAGACCTAATGAGAAGAAATTAGACTTAAGGATAATGAGTTGTTATTCTATTAGATATTTAGAACGATCCAAGAGGTATAAGTTTTATGATCCCACGACTAAGTTGATTTTTGAGTCAGAAAATGCTTGATTCTCTGAGGATGTTGAGTTTGCGAGGAGAGATACAATTAGAAACTTTGTCTTTGAAGAGGAATATGTTGATATTCCTATGAGTGTTATTGAAATTAATTAAGGTCTCACTCTTGATTTTGCTCAAGACACAACAAATTAAGATAATATTAGAGAATCTTTCATGCAAGAAGTTGTTCTAGAAGAATAAACTCTACCACCTTAAGAACCAATGCTATTAAAGAGATTTACTAGAGAAAAAAGAAGTGCATTGCCAGATGATTACATTATATTTCTCTAAGAACATGAGATAGACATTAAAATTATAAAAGATGATCCAATCAATTTTTGTTAAGCCATGAAAATTTCTAAATTTCAGAAGTGAATTAATGTCATGAATGAAGAGACGAAGTTCATAAAGAATAATGACGTATGAGATCTTGTCTCATTGCTAGAAAGTGTAAAATTTATTAGTTATAAATGGATATTTAAGACCAAGAGGGATTTAAAAGGTAATATAGAGATGTACAAGGCATGTCTTATCCTAAAAGATTTTACACAGAAAAAAAAGGCATTGACTATAAAAAGACTCTCTCTCTGATTTATTTAAAAGACTTTTTCAAGATTATAATGGTATCAGTGGCGCATTTCGATCTTGAGTTACATTAGATGGATTTAAATACAACATTTCTCAATAGTGATATTGATGAACGATCTATATGGTACAACAAAAAAAATTTATGTCCGAACACCCAAAGAATATAGTTTACAAACTTAAGAAATTCATCCATGGCTCATGTAAGCATCTCGACAATAGTGTTTTAAGTTTTATCACATTATCATCTCATTTGATTTTCAGATGAATTTGCTTGATGATTTTATATATCATAAGTTCTATGGGAGTAAGTATAGTTTTTTTTATTTTATATGTCGATGATATTTTGCTTGTTAGCAGTGACATAAGTTTATTCTATGAAACCAAGAGATTTTTAGCTAAAAACTTTGAGATGAAAGGCTTAGTGATGCCTCTTTTGTGTTAGGCATACAGATTCATCGGGATCACTCCCAAGGTATTCTTAGATTATCATAAAACAGTTATGTAGAAACAGTTTTCAATTGATATGACATGCAAGATTGCAAATCAAGTGATACTCATGTGATTAAAGAAGACAAGTTTAGTCTCAATCAATGCCCTAAGAATAATTTTGAGGAAAAAGAAATGCAGAATATTCCTTAGATGTCAGCACTAGAAAATCTAATATATGCTCAAGTTTGTATGTGATCAGATATTACGTACTTTACTAGGATGTTGGGCAGATTATTAAGCAATCTAAAATTAGACCACTGGAAAACAACCAAACGAGTCTTGTGGTACTTATAGAAAATAAAAAATTTCATGCTCACATATCAGAGGTTAGATAAGTTTAAGATCATTGAATATACTAACTCTGATTTTGCTGAATGTCAAGATAGAATGAAATCCACTTTGGATTACATATATTTACTAGCTGGAGGTGCTGTCTCTTGAAAGAGTGTTAAATAATTTCTTATATCCTCTTATACGATGGCAGTAGAATTCATAGTATGGTCCGAGGCATACAATCATGGAATATGGCTACAAAATTTTGTCACAAGCCTGCACATAGTATATGGTGTTAACAAATCACTAAAATTATTTTGGGACAATAAGTCAGTAGTGCTGTATTCCAATAACAACAGGAGCTCGACAAAGTTAAAATATATAGACATTAAGTTTCTAGTTGTTAAAGAAAGAGTTCAGATTGGATAGTTGTCTATTGAGTATATTGGCACAGACTCCATAAATGCAGATCCGCTTACTAAGAGATTGACACCCAAGATGTTTCATGAGCACACTGTTTATATGGATATCATGTCATTTAAAGATATTCAGTTTTAGTAGGAGTTTGTGATTTCTTAGATGCTTTTAAAATATAGACATTTTCAGTTATTTTGGTTTATGGTTATTATGGGTTATTTTCTGCAATGTGATCTTTTGGTATGATTTGATCTCACTAAGATATAAGGTGAACCAGTTGAAATAGGCATGTTAAGATCACATTGCATGAAATTTCCATACTATACATCCACATTATAATCCATGTGATTCACTTATATTAGTTTAGTGACCATTGATGGGTCGAGTTACGATAGATGTAATAACAATAGCTTTGATCCTATATTGATATGATTGATTGACCAGATTGGTTATAGATACATTTTGGTAATGACAATAAAATTGAGCTTATATGGTTATTTTTGTAAAACATAATTTTAAGGTTATACATTTAGATATAGCCCAAGTGGGAGATTGTTGAATTTTTTAATCTAATAATATTGGATCCTTAATCAAATGTTAGACTTATATGTGAATAATTATATATTCCAAACTTTCATATAAAGTCAAACCCAATTAAAAGTGATCAATTAAGGTTGTTAGGATTATAGGTTTTAATGTATCTAATAGAATATAGATCTTTAACGTATAAAAACTCAATAATATTCTAATTCTATGATGGACAAAATTAGGAATACTCAGTGACAATAAGAAAAAATTATCTATATAAGTGGTTATGGTCTCCAGGTCACATATATTCTTTCCATTCATTCTAATATCTCATCATTAGAGAGAGAGTATAGAGAAAATGAAAGGACTCTCTAGGAGAAGGTTTAAATCTGAAAGGCCAACCACACAACTTTAGAGAGTAATTCAATGTTATGGATTCAGGTATACTTCTGCTTAATTTTATTATTAATTTTTAATGATATAATATGATATTCTTAAGCTATAAGCGATAGTATTTCATCAAAATTATATGTTCCCAACATTTCTTAGTTCGTACTATTACATATAGCTTAGTGCTAGGTTGCAGGCATTTCTGTATCATATGAAGCTTCAATCTTTCTTTAATAAGTCCCTCGAGCTTAGTTGTATAGTTTATAATATTTGATTGGTGTTTGTAACTGTTAAAATGAATTAACATTTTTAAATCATTTAATAAAACTTTGGCGAGTTAGCAGCTCTTAAAACTTAAACACCAGTAAATAATTTTTAAATTTTATTTTAATACTAAAAAATAATAAATAGAGAAGAATCAATAAATTTGAAAATGATTAACACAAAATGGTTGAAAGAGATTTTTTTTTAATTTAAATCCATGTTAAAAGAAAAAAAAAACATAAAATTAGCATATTACAACACTTTTGACTAAATACCAATTTAATATGTGGATATTTCAAGTTTATTTTAGATGTTTCTCATTTTAGTGAAATTTTCTCACCTACTAGATTATTTATTTCAACTTATTGGTCTAAAAGCTTTGTGTTTAGTATTCATATTAATTTCATTAAATACCAATACTTATGTTATATTCTAGTAATATTGGATGTGTTTCTAATTTGATTAAACTTTCTCTATTAAGGCTTTAGATGCTTTAGTGAAAAATTACACTAGTTTTATGATTCTTCCTATTGTTAGGTAAGATTTTAATAATTTGAGTTAAATACTAAATTTACTCTATAGAATTTCATTTTTGGTTGATTAATCCTTAATTTTGATTAAACTTTTTCAAGTAGAGGTTTATATACTTTAACTTTTTGAACTAATTGTTTTGTGTTTAATATTCTTACTAAACTCATTTAATATCATTATTTTAAGTTAGAGTCCAAGTAAATTACATTTTTCATTCGAATAAGTTTTTAATTTTGGTTAAACTTTCTACTTTTTAAATTCATATGTTTCATCTAATAATTCTACTAATTCTTCCTATTATCTAGGTAAGTTTCAAATATTTGGATTAGGTACGAAATTTACTTTATAGAATTCCATTTTTGCTTGGATTAGTACTTAATTATGGTTAAACTTTCCCAATTTGATGGTCATATGTTTTAACTTTTAGTCCAATAGTTTTACATTTAGTAGTCTTATTTCATTTGTTAAATACCAACATTCTAAGTTAGATTTTAAGTAAATTTCCTTTTTCATTGGATGATTTTCTAATTTTGGTTAAATTTTTTTCTTTTTGTTTCATGTGTTTTAACTAATAATTTCACTAGTTTCGTATCATCAATTAAAAATACAATATGGTTTAACTTTTTAGTCCATTAGTTTTCTTTCAATGTGTCTACAAAATTCTTTAAATATTGACACTTTGGGTTAGATACTAACTGAATTTCATTTTTTTTAGATGGGTTCTTAATTTTCCTTAAACTTTCTCCCTATTTTTTTTATTTCAATTAATAAATCAACTATTTTTTCTTAAATATTCCTATTGTCTAAGTACAATTTCAATAATTTAAATTAAATTCGTAATTTACTTTCAAAATATTATTTGTGGTAGACTAGTTCATAATTTCACTACAGTTTCTAAATTAGTGGTTCCTATGTTTCAACTAATATTTTAATATTTTCGGTTCAATATCCCATGAGCTCAGTAAAATTTCAATATTCTAGATTAGATAGGAAATTTATGTTTTAGAATATTATTTTGGTTAGGTTTATCCCTAATATTGGTTAGATTTTATTACTTATGGATTCTAATGTTTCAATTTCTTAATCCATAAGTTTTGTGTTAATATCTTTACTAAAATCATAAATTTTAACTTCATTGGTTAAACTTCAAGTAGATTTTATTGAATTACAAATCAACTTCTATTATTATAAACTATAATATTAATGAGGTAAATTTCATCTTATTCCCTTTTACTTCAATATATATCAACGTATCACTAAATAATTAAAAATTATTATTGTAACGCCCATCTTTCGTATCTTTCTTTAAGTTGCAATAAATATTTTAAATGTAAAAATTATGAAAATCTTAAATGAAAAATATAAATCGATTTATCTTGACACTTTCTTTTTCCTTTTTTTTTTGGGGGCATCAATTGACTTTGTAAGATTTCTTATACTTAATTTCATTACTTAACTTCCTGAGAACTTCTAGAACTTAATTTCATTTATATCTCAGCTTTTAATTTTCATAAATGTTATGCCCATTTTATGATTTCAATTAATTGTACTTATTTATCTATAAAATAAATTGTATTAAGAACTAAGGTTCTTTTTTCAATTCCTATAAAATTTTTGCCACTCCATTTTATTTTCAAAATAATTTCTTTAATTTCTCATCATTTTACCCAAAGCTCATGGTATTACCAGTATTTCTATTATTTTATGTGTATTATTACAATTATTACTATTAATTTTTACTATGACTACAATAATTTATTTTTATTATTATGCCCCATGAGATTTTTGTAAGTTAAAAAAAATTAAGAATTACTGTTAATATCTTTATTGTTTTGATATCGATATTTGTGACATTAGTAGATTTGATCATGTACTTGATTGAATTTACCTTGGTAGATATCGATTCACATTCGCCATTTAAATAATTGTAATTACTTTCCAACTTTTTTTTTTTATTGCTGAAATCATTCCTTTTGAAGTATAAATTCCTAAAATGTGTGTGTCTGTGTATTTTTCAATTTACAAAATAAGGTCTTCTATTTTTTTCATGACTAAACCAAAATTTTTCTTAGTAGCTAAAACCATTTTTAAACGCTTATAACAACTAATATGATAAAAAATAAAATTGTTAATTAGAACTAAATATTCTATATTTGGTTATTTCTATAAAAAGGGGCAATAATAAATATTCATATCCTTTAACTAAGTTAATAATTATTTTTTAGTAAAAGCATTATCAGATTTATTTTTATAAAATTTCCATAATCTTTTTATGCAACCTATGAAATTGCAAATGAATCACATTCAAATAAACTAACAAATATTGGAACCAAATCCAAAATTAAACATTTAACTCTATCAATCCACAATTAAATGGTTAATTTTATCAAATAGAGAGTTCATATAGTACTTTCATCTCATGTAAAGTGAGAAAATTCTTGCAAACAAGGGAAAAAAGGGTGAAAAAAAAGTGGGAGCCTTGGGGCCCAATTGCAATAGCTACCATGACCCTACACTAAAAAAATTCCAAGAAAACTACAGAGATAGGAAATAGCAAGGTAAATTGTCACCTGTTTGCAGAATGCCGAATGGCCCTGAAAAGAAAAATATATCATGAAAACAAAATATGGAAAATTTATTTATCTAACAATTTCATAAATTTACTATTAAAATTGGTCATAATACAGAATTTCTCATCATAATAACTATATACATCTAATTTGGACTAAAGTTCTCTTAAAATAAGCGAACCAAATCCAATACAAGAAGGCCATCACCTAAATTGCCCAAATCTCATCGGCGCATCTTCTTCATTAACTATTTTCAAAGGAAGGCTAACAAGAGAATATCATATTTCAATAGAAATGAATAATGAAAAAGTCACCAATTGGAGATTAATCGATACTGGGTACAGTATAGATTAGAATAGCATGCGGATTTCAACATGTGAAGGGCAAAGTTAAAGAAAATATCCAAAATGCTTAGGCATCTGAAGTGTTATTACTACCAAAAAAGAATATTGATTTCTTAGGTGAAAATGAAGAACCAATAAGGAGATATTTAGTTAAAAAGAAAAGAGAACAACAACCAACCATGCTTATAAAAAGCTAGAAACAGCCTATCAAAGAGGTTGAGACCATTTGCCCTCAATTGGCATGGCGGCAACTACAGTATAGCCTCTATAGGCACGTTGGATCACTTAGCGGGGTCCAGCATGTGTATGTGCAGACAAATTATGTAAATAATAAGTCAATTTATTCTTCAAGCATGCTTCAAAGGCTGAGACAGTCACAAATGTCAAAAGATTGGAAGATCGTTGTGTACAGTGAGAAAGGCACCAATGAAATTACGCCAAGTGGCATGGTGATGGGAATACCCTAAGGCACTTCATAGAAGACACCCGGGTTTTCTTTTTCTAATAAGCCATTCTAAGCATAGTACACACACCACAAGGCAAATGCTCTTTCTCATTCTCAACCTCTAGCCACTACCATTGTTCAGAGCTATTGAACTTTTAATTTTCAAAACTACCTTAAAACTAACTTGAGCATTAGACTGTAATTGTCAACAACCGCTGGATCTACCTCTATCCTCTTTGTCCATTTTTACAGGATAAAATAAGCTCTCAACATCACTTCTCCTAGATCCAAACTCTTGTCGGCCACTTCTTTTCTTTTGCTCTTTCTAAAGCAAGCAACACGCCTCAGCTATGCTATTCATTTATAAACTTATTGTGTTAGCTAGCTTTCTTTTGTTGCACAAAATCTGGTTAAAACACCCATTAGAGCCTTATCATTACAATCACAACATCATAGCTCCCATCGTCATAATCACAAAATCACAACCCAACCGTTAGCAACAAAATCTATGTTAACGACAGCACGAGGATTGGATTCGACTTAAAGCTACATCTCTCTTATACTGTCATAGTAATTTTCAATTGATGGTATGATTATTATTGATAGATGAACAATATTAGGATATGTATACGCAGGATCAATTCGAGCAATTCAAAAAATTTTCTTAATATTAATATTTGTAAAATATGGGACATTAGGTGTTTGTTAAAATGCCTTAATCATTTTTTCTTTTATTTTTATAAATTTGTTAAGCTATTATGTTACTTATAGGTTGTTTAGTATCAAAAGTTCTTATTAAGATATATTTAACACTTAGTTTATATATATTATCATAGGCTTTATGCAGATTACGGGCGAGGCTACCATCACCTGGCTACCCCAAATATATATATTTCTATTTAAATACTATTATAATATATATCATATTTAACTTTGAAGTATGTTCTACGATGAAATACTTGGACCCTATAGACACTAACTGCGAATCACTTCCTAGGTTCTCACACCTGTGACCAAAATAAAGCAAATGATTCTAAAGAAAGTTGACTGTTAAACAACTAAAGCCACTTAAGAAATCAATATTCGAGCATTCTAAGCTATTAAGGAAATTGGATTTAATGGCATGCTTATGCACAATTTTTTGCATAGATAAGTTGTGTAAAAATTTGATGAGTATTAAATATGGTTTCATGTTGACAATGAGTTTTTATGTTTCTTAATTTGAGAATAGTATTTATAACAAGGGCTAATTATGGTGAATTGGAAGATTTGAAAGAGCTAAAAAAAAAAAAAAGACAGTATTTAGCAAATGCATGATGTTTAAGTGTATTGATTAGAGAAAATGATGCCATTAGCAAAAACCATTTTTCCTTCCATTTTAATACTAAATTCTCGAGAGAGTAATAAGACACATCTACTACTTTTTCTTAATGATTACTCATGTTATTATTAAATTCCTATGGCCTTAAAACACTAAGAGCAGATCATATTCACATATCCATTTGAAACATTTACAATTAGGAGAATGCCTTTTAAACTTTACAATGCTCCTACAATATTTCAAAGATGAATACTAAGCATTTTAATGAGATGATTGAAAATTGTTTGAAAATTTTTATAGATGATTTAATTGCATTTAATAATCCTTTTGATACATTTCTTGATAATTTAGAAAGAGATTTGGAGAAGTGCTAAGAAAAAGGACTAACTTTAAATTAGGAAAAATGTCATTTCATGACCATTTTGGAATTGTCCTTGATAACATCTTGTTCTCAAAATGATTTGAAATTAACAAAGCAAAAGTTAAAGTCATCTCAAAATTACCCTTACCAAAGGTGGTTAGAGTAGTTCATTCCTTTTTAGAAGATGGAGGATTTTATATGAGGTTTATAAAAGATTTTAGTACTTTATCTAAATTACTTTGTAATTTCCTGATAAAAGATGCACCATTCGAGTGGTTCGAGTAGACTAAGATTGTCAACAAGCTTTTGAAAAAATAATTAGTCTTTTGACATCAACCCCAATAATGCAAGTTCCTAATTGATCTTTGTCTTTGGAGCTTATATGTGATCCAAGTGATTTACTATTGGCGCTATTCTAGGATAAAGAAAGGAAGATAAGTCTTTTAAAAGAAACTTAAAAATATGAAAAGACTTTATTAGGGCCCTAGACTTATTGTATTACAAGGTTAATACTTTTATTCCTTAAAACAACATATTTTTGGCTAATTAATTGATCTTTTATGCATTGTGTATTGCCATTCTTAAAAGATTTCTTTTTACTTAGTTTAGAGTGCTTACTCTTTTTAGGAACATTATCACCTAATAGTATTATGACCTATTTTTTCAAAATTCATTTTTAATGCATCTTTTTTATGACGTAATCCATAAATATTTGTGTCCAAAGCAACTTATGTCATATCATGTGAAGTTCTTAGATATACAATAGAACTAACATATAAAACTATTTAAAGATAACAATCTTTAATAGAGGCGGTAACGCCGTTTACATAAAAATTAAGCAAATAGAATTATATTATAAATGGCAGGGTCAATTATACAAGAAGTTAATAAAAAAAATATCATAATATAAGCAGCATAGTTGACTATGTAAGAGTTAAATAAGAAAATATCTTAATATAGGTGGCTGGCCATATAAAGATTATTTAAAATTGAATTTAAATATAAACAGAATTTTGTCTTTACATTGCAGTTGAAGTGTTAATTACCTCTTCTCCTTAACTTCTTTAAACCTACCTAACTTAAGGATTTCTCAACTTTTGATGCTATAGCTTAGAATAGAAGAGGATTGATTTTCTAAGGTTTATGAAAAATGATAGGCGGGGGGATATTTATAGGATTTCCTGAAACCGATGGATGGATATGATTTTTCAACCATAACTTTTGATTAATGACTGATATTTATCTTCCATAAATATTTTAGTAAATTCTAGAATTTCTAAATATCTCTATAACATCTCTTACTGTATCATAATTTATGTCATTGCTTATGTCATAATTACTTTAGAATTAAATAATAATAATAATAATAATAATAATATTATTATTATTATTATTATTACTACTACTATTTAAGGAGACTCGCTGGCTTAAGGTTAATTTTATCATATTCACGTGAGAAAATTTTATCTCATAAGTAGGGTCAATTTCAATGTGAAACATGATGCCTTTAAACCCTATCTTTGTTATTGAAATATTTGTCTGTTGGAGAATTGATTTTATAGGCCCTTTTCCATTATCATTTGTATTTGTCTATATTTTGGTTGCCATTGATTATGTTTCAAAATATCTTAAAGTGATTCTTTATTAGCATAACGATCACAAGACTATGATACACTTTTTAAGAGAAAATCTTTTGAGTTGATTTAGAATCTTTTAAAATATTATCAGTGATTGAGGTAAGCATTTTTGCAACAAGTCATTTAAATCCTTAATGAAGAAATATGAAATTGCATATAAAATTATTACTATTTATCAACCACAAACAAGTGGTCAAGTTGAATTAGTTAATGGGGAGATAAAATAAATTTTGAAAAAGACGACTAGCCCAAGCCACAAAAATTGGTTCCTTCAACTAACTAATGCACTTTGAACTTATTGTATTGCTTTTAACATATTTTTAGGAATGTCATCCTATCAAGTAGTAAACTATGCCACTTATTGGTTGAACTTGAATATAAATAATCTTAGGCTATTAAAACTTTTAATTCAAATATTGATCTTGCTAGCAATGTGCATTAATTATAATTAAATGAACTTGAAAAATTAAAGAATAATGTATGTGAGAATTCTAGAATTATTAAAGAAAGAACTGAAGCTTTTCATAATAAAAAAATATTTTAGAAAATATTTAAGATTAGTAAAAAAATATTACCTTATAATTCTCATTTTCGTTTGTTTCAAGAAAAGTTAAAGTAAAAACAAAGTGAACTATTTGTTATAAAATATGTATATTAATATAGGATTGTAGAAATTGAGAATCTTAAAAATTATATTATATTTAAAGTTAATGGTCACTGATTGAAACAATATTTAAAATTTCAACCAAAATTTCAACCACTTGAAGTAGACACTAAAATTAATTTGAGTAACAAATCAAATCTTGATTAAGTTTTCTTTTTTAAATTTTGTGATTTTATTTTACTATTACCTCACTATTTGAAATATTTGATTTTTTTCCCTATATCTTGAATGAGTGCATTACATTGTTTCTCATTTTTAAGTGCGCTTATTTGACAATTGTGTTTCCTTTCATGCTTTTGGTATATGTCACGTGTGCTTTCGTGATAAAGATCTTTTGCGAACATTTTGAAGAACTTTTACGTGTAAAATTTTATCTAAAAAGCTTGCACCTTTGCTTGTAAAATTTTATCTAAAAGCTTGCTTTGAGTTTGTAAATCACATCTTATTTGGAATATACGACACCAATGTTAATAACCCACATTGAAGATCTAGAAAAACAATTCAGAAAAATAAAGGATAGTATTTGTTAATTCGAATTGAAACTTAAGATAAATTCAATAAAAGCACAAAGGTTACCTGCATGTTTGATTATATTCATTGTATGTTTTCATTTTGTTATTTTGTTCGCCTTTACTTTAGGCTTGATTTTATATATTTGATTTTTTAAATATATTATGATTCAATTTTGCACATAAATAGTAGATAACAGTACTTTGTGACTTCTTAAGTTGGCTTCGTTAATTTTTTACAATAAATGAAACCCAAAAATCAAACATAAAAGAAATACAATATAAAATTACATAAGCATTTTTTGCTCTCCCTTAAAGTGCTCTTAAGAAGATTTACAGAACTCAGTGTGAATGATTGTATATGTTAATGATCAATGAGATTCTTGTTAACATTCGTTAATTAATTAGTAAAGGTCCGATTGGTAGTGAAGGTTTTAATTTATTTGTTTCTTACATATCTAGTTTTGGTAAAAGTACACTTGCTGAAAAAGAAAAGTTAAGTAGCTTGACTTTAATGTCTTAACTGTGTAAAACTTTTTTTATAATCCATGGCATTGTATAACTTTAGAAATAGTTTCTAAAAATTGTAAAGATAGACTAAAAGTTTCTTAAAGTTGATATGAATAAAGAATTATTAAATTATATCTTATAAAATTTTGTTATGGGGCAAGTTTTAATAATGAATTTACAAAAATAGCTAGATTACTTACATTCTAAAAAAATACCAACTACCACTGAAATTATGCATGGAGTGGCTATAATCATGAATGAATAAACTCCACTGAAGAAATTATAATAACATATAAATTGACTAATCCAACTTTATTGAAAAGATCAATTAATGTAATAAAGATTTATGTATAAACCAGTAGAGGGAATGCTGATGCATCTCTATTGTATTACTAATTCCAAAATAATAGAATTAAATTAGAACTCTTGTCATAATGCACATCATAACTATTAATCTATTGTGATTTTCTTTTCTTATTTTTTGCTTAATAGACAACTGATGTGCACTTAATAAAAATGAAATTGAAAAACAAAAATATATTAAACATTTTAGACGAAAGAAACAAAAATAGCAAAAAAATGGTTCTCAAAATTTGGGGATTGAACTAAATAAGGTTTTATTGATGAAGACAACCAAGAGAATAGAATTCCAAAACTCTTTGAACGTTTATAAACTGATTCAAACCCCTAAAAGCAATACCTTTCTCTTAGCCTTCATGAAGGGATGGCGATTCTGCAATTGACAAATCACAAATAAATAATTATAGAAAATCTATCTCAACATGAGATTTGAGTAATCAATACAAGAGAGATTAGAAAGATGGCAATTACTACGAGTGAAATCCTATTTTCCTTCTTTAAATATAATGTTGTAAACCTAGCTACCTGCGCTCTCACATAGCCTAGAGCCCTAGACTTTGAAATACCTCACATTCAATTGAAAATCAAAATCAAAATCAAAATTTTTTATTCCAAACTAAATTGCATTTATTTTTGCGCCACAAATGGAAAAACCGATCAGTATGGTTTGAAATTTAAGAAAAAAACCGCCAAGTTAATTTCGTTTATCTTAAAAAGTTCACTACGGACACATCAAGTCCTTATACTACAATCTGATTTCTAAAATCCCTTCGGAAGTTATCTGACAAAATACAACAAATTATGTAACCACCATATTGACTAGATTCCATTTATTACATAAATAAATAACAAGAAGTTCACCATGGAGAAAGAAAGAGCAAGGATATGCTCATGCAAATTTTATGTGGTGTTTGGTTGGGAGAAGAAAATGAAGGAGAGGAAAATAATTTAAATTATATTTTTTAGTTTCATTGTTTGATTGGATAAAATATATAAGAATTTAATTTTTATTAAAATTTAATATTCATCATAATGTGAAATTTGAATTTCAAGTTAAGAAGTGAAGAATTTAAATTCCTCTTAAATTGAAAACAAAAACTTTTAAAATTACCCTTCAACTTTGTAACTTGTTCAATAACATTAATAATTATCATTTATAATTTTATTTTATCAATTTAATTGTAAATAATTTTATATTAATTAAATTTAATGAATGATTTAAGAAACTTAACAAATAAATAAACCTATTTATTTATTTATTTAATATGAAAATATAAAAAATATAAATTAACCATCACCGGAACTTCACCAGACCATTGCAGGTATTCCGTTGGACCACCGTCAGATCATCCCCAAAAGCTATTGGAATTCCACTAAACCGCCATTTTATGTTATTCATACATATATCTATGCAAAATTCTAATAAATCATGAATTATTTTAGAACTTTTTTATATTAAAAAAGTTTGGTATTGATACTAAATATATTTCATTAATAATATAGATAGTTTAGTATTTAAAGTAAATGATAAATTTATTTAAAGAAAAAAAATTATGATTGCTGTTCCTATCTAAATTTATATTAAACTAAATAATGAGATTTAATTTCAGATCCATTCTTTTCTTCGCCCTTTCTCTTTATTCCACTCTTTTTCTATTCTCTTATTTCTTCAAACTAAATATGGTGTTAGAACCTTTATGAGTTTGACATCAAGAGGGATTTTTCAAATCCATTGGCTGCAGCGCTTGACGTTAAAACAATCTTTAGGAAAAATATGATAATAAAAGAAGCATAAATAACCATTAAAGATTGACCAAATGGGATGCTATTCTTAGCCAGCCATCAAGGGACATAAACAGCAAAAAGTAAAATAAAAATTAATTAATCTCACAAATTTACAAAAAGCAAATGAAGGTGGTCATCGAAGACTAACATTGTAAAATCTCTTACCTAATCTTTGATGCAGACTTGACTCAAATTTGATATCCATCTTCTAATTCCCACTCAAATTCAACAACTAGGTTACTAAATTAAGTCAACGTACGGATACCGGGGATAAAGTGATCGCAACCGCTGTTCAATGGCGTTGGAACGGCGACGGCTGCTCTGGTTTGGCGTGCGCGCATTAGCGAGTGGGTTTTGCTTGGGAAGGCGATCGTGGAGGGCAAAATGCGATAAATTATGTTATTTAAAAATCATATTCTTATTTTTATTATGTTATTTAATTCAAGTATTTTTATCAGGCACAATTGGTTTGTCATTGTGTGTTGCTTTAAGTATTGCATTAGACTTTATCATATTAAACTGCATTAAGTTATCAAATATTTTATCTATCATAGACTGACATTATATTATTAAACAATTATTACTATATATAAAGGATAAAAAATTCTTTCAATATCCATTAATTTTTTTATCCTTTAATATCCAATTTAGAATTTAAATAAACCAACAATTCGAATTGTACTTATCGTTCTTTATAAATTAAGTTATATTTTATTCTTGATGTTTCTTCACAAATTTAACTCTGGCATGTATCTTAGAAGGCACTTTAGTATCTTATTAGATATGTGCTCTTTGAATTTAGTAAATTGGGGTTTTGATTTTCTCTAAATAATAAGAGAATGGCCAAAAATCATTTTTTAAGCATTTTGACCATATTTATAGACTGACAAAAAGTTGGTTTGCTGGGATATTTTTAATTTGAGATCTAAATCTTCACTGTTTATCTTTCCTTTATATTTCACTAATAGATTTATAACAGTTTTTTTGCTATATTTGTACTCTAGGCTTATGATTTTATTAGTGATCGCATGCCATTTACTATATATCTTTGAATTAGGCCAGTAATATTTTCTATTTGTATGATTTATCATGTAGTTATTCATGTAATCAAATATTAGTTTTACTATCCTGGTCTGAATTTAGAGTAATTTTATTTATTCTTGGATACATTTTGCAATATTTATGAATGCGTGGTCTGCAATAAGTAGCTACATATTTTAGCACTTACAATATACATTTACTAATATTATTTAAATTTACTAATAAAAGGAATTTCAGTAATTAGTAGGTATATTTATTATTATTAGAAAATAGTAATTATGGTAATTTAATTTGATCATCAGCTACTATATCAATTAGGTAGCTTTATTATGCTAACAATGTGGCAAATCTTAGTGTTATGTTATTATTTTTACCATTAATTACAGTCTTATATGAATTTGAGCAGCTAGAAAATATAAATATGAATTAGTTTGTTTCTTCTTTCTTTTGATCGATAATCTATTTCTATTTTACTCACTAGTATTATGCCAAAATGAAAGAAGACTTAAGAATCACATATTCACTAAGATTGGAATTACTATTTATTTCGCAATGAATTTTTATTATTAATTTGATTGTCTATATAAAGTATAGACACGTGATTGCATCGTTAAAGAGGCTTATTCAAGTAGGGAAAAATTAATAGCGTAATGGATTTGGTTTTAATTGGTGTGGGTGCGTTCCTATTGTTTTCAATGTCATCACCGCTTGCTTTTTCTCCTTTAATTTGCCATTGTAAATAATAATTCATCATTTTCAAATGGGCGCTGATTTAATTTTATATAGTTTGGATTGATATTATATTATTAAAAATTTTTATGATGAATAAAAAATTTGATTAAATTATAATTTAAAAGTTACAATATTAAATTAGTTCTAAGTATGATATTTGGCATTATTAATAATTATAATTATTTGAAACTATCCAATAGTTGGGTGGGAATAAAAAGAAATATATTTGATTATGATCTATTTGATTTATATCTTAGAAATATATTTGATTAGGAAAATGATAAACGTACCGAGGTTTTTAAAACCAGAGAAGACCAAAACGACAAAATTAATTGTGTTTTGAAATTTTAACGAGTCTCACGTGTTTTTCACATGATACACAGTAAAAATAAAATTAAAAAAAATGGAAAAATTCAGCCCCAAAATCCCGGACTCCATTTTCTTCGAAATTGGTTCCGTAGCCCCCAAATCCCCAAATCCCTTAAACCCAAATCACTCTGAAACGAAACCCAGCAACACTATTCTAGCTTCTTCACCTGTCTTCACCATCTTCTTCTAAGTATGTTTTATTTTCATTTTTTTTTTGGCATTTGATTTGCATGGTGATGGGCTTTGTTTGATGGCATTTGGGTTCTGTTGGATTTTCCATGAAAATTTTTATTTGATAATATGTTCCATTTTGTATGAGTGCATGGACTGTTAAAAAAAATTCACTATATATTTAGATAATTGAGATGCAGAGTAGTATGAGGGTTTCGTTTTCTATGGTGATGGTTTTCGTTTTTTGGCATCGGCCTTGATCTTTCATGGAAATTTTAATTTGATGATGGGTTTCGTTTCGTACAAGTGTTTAGAGTGTTGGAAAATGAACATTGTATATTTTAGATAGCTGAGTTTTATAATTGTAAAAAGCTATGGTTTTGTTTTCTTTGTATTGAAATGTATTCTGACCAATATATGATTGTCTAATTGGTGATAGTTTTATGTTTGCCAGTTCCAGTAGTCTTTTAATCGCAATGTCATCTAGCAAAAGTGATCTTCGAAACTCACTGTGAAGAATATATGAAGAGTGCAGTGACCATAAGGAGTTGTTAATTATAAGAGCTTTGAATGAATAGAAGACCGAAAGTATAGCAAAGGGAAAATTGACTTCTTAGAAAGCTGGCCGTCCAGATTGAATGTTCATCCGTTCAGTTTGTTTTCTATGTTTAATTAAAAGATTTCATTAAAATAATTGTAGTGGCTATTTTACTATATTTTCTACTTAACTGTTATTTTTAGTTGTTTAAATTTGAACTTAGGTACTAGAGAAAATCTGTTCAGATCAAACTAGCAATAGTACTTAACTGTAATTCTTAGTGAATGTAGTTGATCTTCATGTGGTTTGTGCTATTCTTGATCCTGCGCTATTCAAAGAGCATGTGAAATCTGTCTCAATTGTTTGTCTAAGTTGACATGGAAACTGATATATTATAGGCATTTTACCAATGTTCTTTTCTATAATCTTTCATTTTCTTAATAGCTTTGGAAAATTTCTTTGGAAAGACAATAGCAAGTTCTTTGGGAAATTTCAGGCCATACATATTTTAAACAATACTTTTTCAGTCAGCACTATATCTACACATAGGTACTACTTTTGCACAGCGATATACATGCATATAAATACTTCTACATCGTCAGTACCCAACAAAATCCAAATTACAATTTAACCTCATCAAGCATCATACCCATTATAATTGTTCCGTTATCAATTAACAAAAAAACTACAGTATTTCAAATGTCATCGAGAGCACATTACATCACTTTTAAAGCAACTACCAACTGTATTAAAAAAACAAATCTAAAATATGCCCGCTCATGTACACCACTTTGGCATCAACAATTGCAACAATATTCGGATTACAAACCAAAAAACTCCACGTAAATACCACATAGAGAATATTCTATTCATCAATTGGAAGTTTACTTTCACAGCTATCTTCCTTAGATTGCTGAACTAATAGTTGTTGGGAATTCATATATTGAATTCCTCTAGAAATCAACCAAGAATTTAGACAAGGCGTCATGGTGGCGTGTGGCGGAAGTGGCTATGTTTTTATATTGTAAAGTAAATTGGCAAATTATTTCTATTAAACAAATTGTTTCTATTAAATTTTATAATCAATGAACATAAAGCTGCAAAAAACCAAACTCTACTTACAATCTGATGATCGTATATAGACAGTGGATGAAAAGCATTCTAAGGTACCTACAGAACAATTAAATTACGAAGAAAATGTATAGCCATAATACAAATTAGCTTTAATCAATCAAAAGATACTACAAATAGTTATTTTTACCACAGTGCTCTCTTGTGTAGCGATTTCAGCCATCACTTCAGCAAATGGAATGTTTCCCTGTGATTCCTATAATTTGTAGTTTAATAAATTAACTACAAATAGACAAATGAGAATTTGACTCAAACGACTCTAATGCATGAACTTGCCTCAACACTTATGCTTGATTACATAACTTGACTTTTCTTCCCCATGTCATTTTTCAATGGAATGTTTCCTTGCCCTTCTTGCGAATTAGAGTAAAATTAAATTAAATTATTAATAGAAAAATGACATTTCAACTCAAATGACTCTAGTGCATGAAATTACCTCAACCCTTTATGCTTGATGGTACCACTTTCTTTTTCTTCTGTTTACCTTTCTTAAAATTAGTTGACTCTTTCTTGTTACAAGGTGGACGACCTTTTTTTCGAGTTCCTTGATCAAGTATATTTATGGTACTTTCAACATTGATAGTCAACATTTTTTCATATCACTTCTGTTCTTCTGTGGAAATCTATACATCATAACTCATCTTGAACCGACTATAACTTTTTTGAACATCTTTCTGCCGTCTTTGAAGGATGTACTTTTCTAGGAGTATGAAAATGGAATTTTGAGTCAATACTGCAAGTGAATGTATGCAAACAATTCCTTTAAATTCAAACATTGAACAACAGCATCTAGCTTCACCCAAGTCTTCTTCAAAAACAACTTTAAAAGAAATCATTTTTTTAACCACTCCAATACTGACAATTTCACGAACTACACAGTCTTTTCCCATAGACTCGAGTGTATGACAATGCATCATCCCAACTAACTCTTTTTGTCATTCTTTAAACTTAGATAGCGTGTAAACCTCTTGAACTTGTTTCTCCATCTCGAAAATAGTTACACAAGGGACATGTTGGGAGAAAGACCTTTCATCTGCCAAAAATTTCTTTTCAACCTTACTTTTCGGTGCATTGTCACATTGCTCAACAAATTGTTTTAGTGATGTTTTTGAGTTAACACAAGGCATTCATACTCTCACTACGTTGAGTAGTTGACATTTCTGTCCAAAAGTTATTTTTCACAAAATAAGGTATCCAACAATACCTCTTATCATACACTTAGCCATTTATTGCTACCCAAATCAAATTTTAAAATGATTGCTACTAACTTATTGAGTGTTACAAAATATATATTTATAAAGAAAAAAATCGTCATTTTATATTTTAAATTTTTCAAACATTCTTACTTTTATGTATTTAAATTTCTTGTGATTTTAATTATGTATGTTTTGTTATAATTAAGTATTTTATATATTTTATGAGCATCAAGGTGATTTTACAATAAACAGTACATCAGATAACAAAATAGATAGCAAATCTAAACTCAAGATAGTCAAAAACTTAAAGAGAAACATAAAAGTATAAATAATAATATTCACATGTATAATATTATTTATGATACTATTCACGTATATGAACCGATAATGTGGCACCGACCAATGATGTAGTAATATTTGATTGAATGAACGATATGGCATTTACTGCTTATTTAGTTTTGATTGATGATGTGATATTAACCGATAATGTATCACGATCCTATTGGACTAAAATGTTTATGAGGTTTTGACATGGTAGTACGTTAGTAGATTAGAAAAACTGCTCATTGTACATGCATATATATGGAATGATAGCTCTGATGATGTGTTCAATCCAATCAAAATTTGTCACATGGTGCGATCCTAAGCATTATTTCAATTCGATAGCCATGATTTACTCATTAAATCTATAAAATGGGGTTTCTTCCTAATTTGATACTCTTGAATTTATTTTTTGGCTTCATTTTCTGTAATTTCTTCTCCATCTTATATTTTTTATATATTTTAGTAAAATTTTCATTTTACTGTTAGTTCAAATATGGGTAGCTAATTTTTCTTGAAGCTTGGGTTAGGGGTGAAGTCTCAACATGTTCTATAAACTTAATTTTATAAATTTATTTTCTCTTCTCTTCTCTTCTAATTTCTATAAATATTTTAATTTTTTATTGATAGATAGTAATAACAAAAATTATTACTATTTGAATGTAGCTTAAGAGGAGTAGATATTCTCCTCATAATTTAATTGGTACTAATAAGGAATATTAAACAATGGTGAATATTGATACAGATCCAGATATCCAAGTGCTTTGTTATAATAGTTGTTAATTTAAATTACTTCTGCCATTCCAATTTAAATTTTAGGATAATCCAAATTACTTTCACCACAATTCCAACTACTCATTTAGAAAATTAATTTTACACATAATTAAAATTCACCTCTTCGTAGGATTGACACTCATCACTATTGATACTATAATAGATTTGTGCATTTGCGGGTTTAATAAAATTTACACAACATAACTATCTTAAAAAATATCAGGGCTTCACAAGTTGTAAACGATAGCCTGCATTATAGAAAAAATATAATAATATTCATTGTATGCCCCTAACATCTCTAAACATCATCAATGCCTAATGTTGGGGAAAACTACCTCAATAGCCTTTTTCATTACTTTATCTTGGTCAATTATAATTCCAACAGGAACAACTCCACACATGTATAGTAACCACGTCTTAAATAACCGTGTAAATATAAAGGTGTTCTCATATGAAATCAATCCACATGTAAGCAATATAGATTGACCATGATGATTAACTCCAACAAATGGGACAAATGGCATGTTACACTTATTTGTTAAATAAGTAGTATCAAATGTAACAATATCTCCAAAATGCTTATAGGCTACTCTACTCGTCGAATTTAGCCAAAAAAACATTCCTCAATTGATTGTCATTATGTAAATCCACATTAAAGAAAAACCCTTCATATTTTGATTGCATTTTTGAAAAATAAGTATGAAGTTCAATAGCATCTCTTTCTCCAAGCCGTAATTACCTCATCTTGTCAACAAAATTTCTACAATTTCTTTCTAAGAATGAGATATTGTCATGTCCATCAGCTTCAACAACACAAGAATTGTAATTTTTGTTGACTCTAATTCCCGCTCGATCATTATTTACAATTTGTCTTTTTACTCGTGGATCGGTGAAGCGATTGCATTGGAAATACTTAGTCTTGCTCGGACTTACTCCATGATTATGTTCAAGATCCAATGTTCAAATTTTTTATTTTTCTTCTTTGTTTACATGGCCTCCAACTCTAGCATAACAACCAATTTTTCCAATAGACTGGGGCTTCAAGATATTACTATATGTGATTTCAGAATTGCCATTTTGCCCACAAACAAATGTTACATATTTTATAATTCCATCACTCCCTTTTTTACAAGTTCTCCGTTTCACTGAGAACCCCTCTTGTTTACCATATGCCTTGTAATATGTAAACATTTCATCCGCACTATCAACAACATCCCAATCTTTGGCTTGTCCATTACTTCTTTCTCAGTGTCGATCTTCTGAAATTTACCAGTATCTACTTCTAAGTTATCGTTCTCAACCTCATTAAGTTCTTCAACTTCGTGGACTTCTTCCAAACTTTCCATTCTACACAATAAATATTATCCGTATTAAATGTAAATAAATCAAATTGACACAGCAATGGACAAACAATTCTACATACCAAAATCAAATATCCAATAAATAAACAAAATCCAAATGTCCATTAAATAAACAAAACCCAAACGTAACATCTCTATTGAAAACCAAGACCCCAGCCAAATGTACTTGAGCAAATAAACGATCAAACGTGGTAAAATCAAATACCAAAAAATTAAATTAAATTGGAACTGGAAAAGTAAAATAAAATAAGATTGGATGAAAATTGATACCATAACACAAAAAAAAAAAAAAATTGAAACTACAAGAACTAATTAGGAGCAAAAATATGACTAACTTACCAAGAGCAAGGAGCAAGCAAAGGGTGTTACATTCAGGCTTGATGGTGAAAAGGGTGGAGATGGGTACAAATAGGATTTCGTTGAGATTTGGAGAAGAAAACGGAGGGAATGGCTACAATATCTTTGTCACTTTTTTTTTTTTTTTTAAATTTTGTTTTACTGTTGATCACATGAAAATCACGTGCAACTAGTTAAAATTTCTAAACACCGTCACTATTGTCGTTTCGGTCTTCTCGGGCTGCTACATGCTCGGTACGTCCATCACTACTCCTTTGATTATGATCTGTTTGATTTACATTGATATAAATATTATTATCATCAGTAGAGAAAACACATAATTTAAAGTAATTTTCTCATCTGTAAAGAAATACAAAATTTTGAGGTTGAGGATGTTTTTGATATTTTATTAAAATAAGGATAGCTATCTGATAATTATTCTTGATATTTGCCAGTCCTCACATCCAATTGTTTCGTTCGAAAGCCAGTTCCATGCGTAAAATTATAAAAGCCGCAATCGTAGACTGCTTATAATGCAGTCCAAACTGGCAATAAATTTTAAAATCCAAAATTTCCATGGAAATAAAAAATTAAATAAAATAAAAAGAAATATATTTGATTAGATCTATTTGAATTACTCTGATATAAATATTATTCTCATTAATTCAGATAATATATAATTTAAAGTAATTTTTCATCCGTAAAAAATGCAAAATTCTCAGGTTGAGGGTGCCCTCGATGTTTAATTAAAACGAGGGTAGCTGTCTGATAATTATTCTTGATATTCGCCACTTTTCACATTCAATTTTTTCTTTCGATAGCCGATTTCATACATAAAATCATAAAGCCGTTAGATTGCTTGCAGACTGCTTGAAAAAGCAATCCAACGGGCAATAAATTTTAAGATTGAAAAAAAAAAAAACTAAAAACAGCTATATGGCATGCGGATGCATTGTAAGGGGGCCTTAACTTTGTTTTTATTTTGTTTTGTTGTTTTTTTCCCTTTTTTCTTTTTTTTAAGACTCAGCTGGCAGTAGGCTAGCTCATCACTTATGACTTCACTGGCAGGCCTCAGTTACAATAAATGTATAGTCTTACTAAATTACATTTCATGTGACATATAATCCATATAATATGGCCGTGCAACACTTTATCGATACCACAGTCTTTTTGTCGTTTTTGTAGTTTAATAATATAGTAATTCCTGATATTTTACTAAATTAAATAAATGGCAAAATTTTTATTTTTTTACATACAAGTCCTATTTGGCCCTTAGGGATAAAATTACATTTGAAAAGAATCTTCTAATTGCTTTTAAAACTTGATTCTTGAGTGATGATAACCTAGAATTAAATAGATATTATTACAAGAATGCACATGCCTAAAATTAAAAAATATATAGATAATTATTAGAAAACATAAACCCAAAAGCTTTTGAATTACTTTTTTAAATATTTTTGTTTTACTCCTTTTATATAAATTTATTAGGCGAATTTAAAATTTTAAAATGGTTCTTTTAAAATTTAAGGGCATTATTGGTATTTTAAATATTAACTAACAAAAATATATAAAATAAATTTAGTTTAAATTTTTTTAAAAAATTAAACTAACTTTCTTTTATAAATTTTTGTTGTAGTCCTTTTATATAAATTTATTAGGCCACATTTAAAATTTCAAAATGGCTCTTTTAAGTTTTAAGGGCAATGTTGGTATTTTATATATTAACTAACAAAATATGTATATGGATAAACTAAATGTTAGCTAATATTGAGATGGGAAATATGATAATAATATTTTGTAATAGTGAAATAATAAAGTGTTATAACCTATTTTTTTTTATTTCTACACTATTTATTTTAAAAAATTCCTTTAATAACTCATTTTTTTAAAACATATTCAATTTATTTGTTTTACATTAAATGTATGTTACATAATAAAAAATAATTTATATGAGATACATTTTTGTTCTTCCATTGTCACTTATTTTGATGGGCACGATTGAACTCACAAGGCGAAATCTGTGTGACTTATATGTAAGTATTTTTAAACTTTTGGTATTTATGATTTTATAATAAAAAATAGGGATTTTAGTGTTAAAAACCAATTGAACAATCTCTACCGTTAAATAACTTTGTCTGTAGATCTACTGAGATAGAAAAAGACAAAGACTTCGGTATCGTATAATTGTTGTACAGTAATTGGACCTTATTTTATAAGAGAGAATTTTTAAATTATAATTTGATATAACTTACACTACTCACATAAACAGTACATGATATATAATTTATTTACTATTTATATAAGTGGTGTAAATTATATTAAATATAACTTTATATTTACTTTTATAAGGATGATAAGTTACATAATTTATTACATTATTTATAATATATGCTTACCCTATTTTTTAATATAACAAAAGCCATAAATTTATCATTGATAATAATAATACGTACAACTGTTGGTACAGGTACAGCCTTTGATTCTGCGGTTGCAGGATTTACTTACTTCGTTCAGTATTTTGAATTTTGATTTTTCAGGATCCCCCCCGTCCGAACAATGAGGGACCCTTTGTATTTGCCATTTTCACGAAAAGTCAATGGGTCGCTCCACTGTTTGTGAATTGTCCAAGTCCAACTTATTAAGCCAAGCAACTCTTGCTAGTATCTTGCCGCCGCTCGCTTGCCGACCAGATTATTTATCAGCTGACCTATTGAACTGTTCGCTTATCATCCCGCATGGGAGGACTGTAAATAAGTTTAGATACAATTCTCAATCTTCAATTCATTGAAACGGAAAGAGAGGCACTTAATGCAGAAACGTCGCTGAAATTAATTAAAATTTGACAATGAATCATCGTCATCTTCTAACAAATGGGGGGTTTTGGAACTCGTTATCATTTGCCCAGAATAGGACCACTCAGTTATTGCTGTGCCATCCCTCATCCCTCAAAAATTAAGCACAAGGCTTTCCTCTTCCTTTGTTTTAACATGATAAGACCAAAATTAAAAGATAAAAACACATGAATTTCAATAAATTAAACAATAAAATACATTATATTGTGTTAGCATATGTGAAAAAGCAGAGGTGAAACAGAAACAACGGTGATGATAGATATAAAAACTATATATATATATATATTATTTTTAACTTGTACCTTACATTAATAAATTAAATAATGAATCGTGTATTAGAAAGTTAGTGTGTGTCTAAAAACACTCATGTATTTAAATGTTAATCAAAATGGATGGACATATTAGCTTGCATGGTTCCCCCCACCTTCCTTGTCTCAATAGTGACGTTACCAATGATTTGTGTCATTCATTAGAAAAAGTCACACGCACCGGTCCCCATTTGCCTCTCATTAATTATATAACAATAAAGACATTAGAAAAAATCACATACTTTCGATAAATACAAGTGTTATATAATATTTCAATAATGAGAGAGTAAACTCTGAGATAACTTTAATTTTTCTCATCAGGAAATCAATCAATTATTTTTGTCCGTCCACACAATGTAAAGGGATACGAAAATTAGACTAATAATGAAGAAGAGGGAGAAATTATTCTTTGTTCCGATGCATATGTGATACTCCGTTCTCCCAAATGACTTTTAACATCTGACGCTGCTAAATTTTTGTTTACAGCATATTATTAGAAGTAACCTGCCAAGCAAAATTTGAACTTTTTATTCAACAATAGGCTGTGCTATGAAACCTTTTAATGGTCCAATCATTGAGAATTCTCACAAGAACTTGGTTGCTAGTGCACCTAGGTGTCTTGAACTGGCTCAACGCTGCCCCATTTCCTACGAAATAATCCAAAATCTTCCTGAAAGCGCCTCTCTTCACAATACAGAGCTCTAATGGGCCAATTGAGTTTGTTCTCCTTGACACAACGTAGCCAGGATCAACAAAGGAAATATCCATTTCGCGGCAACATTGGTTGAGAACTCCCTCCTCAACATCTCCTTTGATCTCCCAGTAAATAATGTAGTGCCCTGGTTGATTTACAATGTCAGCATGGCTTGTAAAATCGACAAGCTCGGCTCCAGTCTTGTTCAGTAGCTGTGATCCCCTGTCTACTACCAATTGGAGGTCCTTCTCAGTATTCTTGTCAATATTAACAGTCAAGATAAGCTTTCTCCTGCATACGAAGTTCAATTTTGGGGTCCCTTTGTAAAAACCAGCCACTTCTACTACATCTCCTAATCTGTACCTATAAAGCCCTGAAAGAAACAATGTATAAACTTTGAGATAAGAAAAATATCCCAACAATAGTCCAAACTAGTAAAGGCAATGCGTTGTAAGTCCTCTGTCCACACAAAACCTTACAAGCATTAGCAATAATCATATTTTTATTTTTGTGTCGATCTTGAAAAATGGCTACACTTGATCAGGATTATTGGTATGCTAATCCTAGACTGTCCACATCTGTTTCTTCTACTCGATCGATGTTGGGTTTGTTGCAAGATGAATATGGCAACAGGTGCAAGAAAAACCTATGCAGTATTGTACGTTCAACTGTTTGTATATGTATATAAAGAAGGTCATTTATGTCAAAACATAAAAATGATCAAAATTATAGAAATTTCTAAATTAGGAGGTGCTACAGAGGTTGCAGTTTGGCGGAAAAAGAGAAAAAAAAAACACGTGCAAAATTGAACACAAGAAACTTCAATTCATGGAAATGGGGATTTGAATTGAAATTGAAATAAAAGGTTTACCTGTGAAAGTGGTGAGGACAATCTCATATTCTTGTCCAAGCTTGACCTGAGAGAGCGGCACTGGTTCATCTTCTATGAAATCATCAATAGCTGAATTGCAATCTTGCTTTCTTCTATGAATTGGTATGAACTCAAAGTAAGAGAAAGTGGGTAGTACTGCAAAAGTAACATTTTCAGGAGGCAATGAAGGATCAACGTTGACTCCTATCCAACTTTCAGTAGACCCATAATCAGCACTCACTAGTGGCAAGTCTCCAGCATAATGCTTCAGCTTTTTCAAGTAATGTTGCATTGACCCTGTCATTATCGAGTAAACATACTTAGCATTTGGCCACAGCTTAGGAACTAGAGCAAACCAATCTAAACTTTCCAACTTCTTGCAGGCCACTTCAATTTTTGAAGCCAAATATGGCTTTGGGGAAATAGTATCCACAACAGCTTTTCTCATTCTGGGTAATGTGATTCTTGATGAACTGAGATTGCCTTCTCTAATGTCAATGCAAATGTCTTGCCAGCATTCTTCAAATGCTGTAAAAGCCTGGACTATACTGTAAGCAAAAGTGGATGTTATGAACTCTACTTGATCACTAAAGAAAAGGCCAAGGAGAAGATGGCAATAAGTGGATTGCTTGTACTCTCCACTAGAAATGACCTCTTCTGGGCTACATGTGAAGGACTTTGTCTTTTCCTGTTTAATTTTGAACTCTTCACTTGCATAATAGTGTGTTGTTGCTGTTCCTGCTGTTAAGCCTCCCTTTGTCTTGAACTGCTTGCTGCTGTATATGAACTCTAGAATCCTCCCTCCTTCCCTTATTGGATAAATCCTAACAAAAATGTCAAGGAAAAGCTTAAGGTTCAAAAAACTTGATTTGGAACAACATATATGATGATATAAACAGCTTGACTATTCACTGCTTGATGTTAACCTTGATCTATAAGCTGCTGCCAGCCTGAAAATCTGTAGAGTAGTTTGTGAGCTATGTTTTGTAAATGGTACATACTTCTGTCTTCCGTCTGTGGTTCCGGAGCTTAGAAAAAGGAAGAAATTCAAGTTCATCAATCGTCATGAAGAGTTAGTTTCTTTTAAATAGAATAGAAAAAATTGAAAAGCAGGGGAATCCACCTAAGGGAAAGCTTGGCGATAGGTTGTTGAGTGAGAAGTGGGGCAGTGTCCCCATCTGCAATTCTCTGAATATAAGGCTCCAAATCAGCATGGGAAGCAAGGGGCACCAAAGAAGTGTAAAGAGTTTCCATTGCACATGCATCCATATCTTGTATTTTGGTTTCCCCTAACCATTTCTTCAAATACTCAACATCATAATTCTGTTCAAGAATCCGGCGAAGTGTCTCCCTTTGAACTTCTCCGGCGTTCTCCGATATGTATTTGAACCACCGGATGATGTCACACTCATAATTGTTTCCATAGCCATTTCCATTGGTGTTGTTAGCTACTTCCATTGCTGCAAGCTGATGTTGTTAGTGCGGTGAGACTCACACTAGTCTCTTATTTTTTGTCACATGCATACTGAGATTGAGAAGAGAAGAAACAAAGAAAATAAAGAATACACATGTTAAAATATTTATTCCTCATTGAAAAAGCTCTTGTCAATACTACATTAGCAGAAGCTACAAATTAAAAATTTTGTACGATGGTTTATAGACCACAAGACATTGTATGTTATCATTTTTTGAGGGAGCGATTCTTCTTGGAAAGATATATGGAGAAGAATGTGCCAGAGATGTCTCAAAATTGAAAATCGACCCCTCATTCAGTCATTCTCTCCTCCCCGCCCTCGACCCTACTAGCCTTGACAGCTTGGCATCATGCTATATTAGTGTTCCCTCCAATTTATGATCCACCGTTCAAATTAATAATAAATTTTCTGAAATTGTCTGTCTCAAAATTCAAACTTCAAGTAACATATAAATAGTGTCCAATTATTTCCATGAGACTTTTCATGACGAAGATATCCGGGCTTGAGTCCATGATTTTTCAGGATGAAGATTTTATGGGTTCGAATGAGCTTTGTAATCATAACACGCAATACTACAAGAAAATTGACAAATAAACGACGGAAAATAACTATTATAAAAAGGGGTGTATGATAAATAGTCCATTAATTATCTATATTATTGTCATTAATTTATGATAAAATATTTTCGGTTATGAATTCATGATGATATATTATAGTCATATGTCGATCACACAATATTTTAATGTGAAAAAATAATAAAATTTAAATTTAAATTTATTTAAATTTTTGCCCCATATTTTAAAATTTTGGCGGGAAATTATATTGACATTTGTAAATTTATTTTACTGTTTTGGCGGGAAATTATTATCATTGTAAATTTATTTTTCATTTTTTGGAGGAAATTGTTTATAACAGATTTTACTATGGGTATTTCCGTCATAAAGTTATATTTTTTTAAAAAATAAACCACGGTTATAATTTAATTTTGAGTTCTTGTTTACAAATATAATTAACTAATAAAATAAGTATCAT
This sequence comes from Aegle marmelos, assembly GCA_030449875.1. NCBI lineage: Eukaryota > Viridiplantae > Streptophyta > Magnoliopsida > Sapindales > Rutaceae > Aegle > Aegle marmelos. The sequence goes on along the minus strand of JASUUL010000094.1, from coordinate 13,776,439 downwards.
GGAAAAATTAAAAGCAATTAATATTAATTAATATCCATTCGTTCCAAAATGTTAATTTCAAAATAAATACGTATAGTAACTAATATTGTCATCACTACCAATACATATATAATCAACATCCGAATTTTTTTTTTAAATGTTCATCCAATTAAACTTCAAGAAAAGCAACTCAAATTCTAGCCACCAAGCCAACAAAACTTCCAGTAGCAACACATCTAGTAGCGGTAATAGTCCAATAGCCACTTACCTAACAACACTCCAATATACATTCAGAAGCAACCCAACATCTTTCTACACCATTGCTATTCCAGCCACATACATAGCAATCACTCTATTCGGAATCAATCAAAATACCCAATGTTATTGAATGCGAAACATGTGCCCTATGATCATTAACAGTAACCATTAGAATCTAACACTATGACTTTAATTTCAATAACATTTTTACAACTAATATTTATAGTTTCATACTTATACTAACCATTTTGCTGATGCAACAAGGATGTCAGAAAAATGGTTAGCCCACTTCAAACAAACCTCAGCTAATTCATCCTCATCGTATAATTTATTTCCATTAAACTATTAATTATTAGGAGGTCAAACTTTAAAAATAATGTCACCTATATGGAATAAAAGAAAGTTAAGAAATGTGATTATCAACTTACATTGTTCATTAACAAGCTAACATTTGATATAATTTCCTTCATGTACCTTAGCACATAATAGCCACACCCCAATTTTGGGATATTCATTTTAGAGCCTATTCATGTCCAAAAAAATAAAAAAAGAATTACAAAAACTCATCCATTTTAGTTAAGATATGTAATCGATAGACATATATAGTTTCTATAAGGTTAACTTTTTTTTTTTTTACCCTCAGAATTCTCATCTTAGAATCATAAAATACTTGTTTAGCTTGGGAAGCCAATATAAGTGGATCAGATTTGTATCCTAATTGGTTTAAGTCTACTAATATGAATCCAAGTTCATCATTTTTGACAAAAGTACTTTGAACCCAATCATACTTCAACACAGGGACTTTCAATAAACGATAGCCAAGTACCCAAATCTCATCTATAACTCTACAATATATCATTTTACAAATTTCAGAATCACTTACACTAACTTCATTATTTTGAGCTACTCGATTTGAGTCTCAATCTAGTGTAACAAAATAGAAACCATTGGTGTCATAACCATTATGTTTATTTACAAAAGGAAGAGGCACTTGTGATAACCAACGTAAAGTATTCGATATGTGATCACCCTTTTCAATCAAGTCATATACCTAACAAGATAAGAAAGAAAAGTAAACATCTTTCTTAAGTGAAAAGGAAAAAAAGTTTAGATTTTTGGGTGAAAATTAATTATATAAATGCTTCAACCTTATCAATTAACCAATCAACAAATGTTTGGTTGTGATCATCTAGCAACTATTTGTCATTTTGATGTGGATAACATATTTTAAGCCACTGCATACGGTCATTAAAGATCTAGAACATAAAAAAATTAGACTAAAAATAATGAAAATAAATTGTATAGATTTGATTAGAAGAAATTAACCAAATTACCTAATATATAGTACTACACCTTACACGTTATGTAAGATGTACATGTGCACTTGATCTAGAAATGTAGAGGAATTGGCATCACTTTCCCACTAGATAATGGCTTATCTTTTAATAGGTTTTGCACTTGTCTAGGTGGAACCCCAACTGTACTCATGTTTAACATGTATTATGCACAAAATTCTAATTCTTCTTTCGTAATATAACGCTTCATTATACAACCTTGAGGATAGTTACAGTTCTAAACATATTCTTTAAGATTTTTCATTTATCTCTTGAAAGAATACATCCACCAAAGGTACATTGGGCCACATAGTGTAACTTCATTGACTAAATGCACAGTCAAGTGCACTGTAATATTAAAAAAAGAGAGAGGAAAGCATTTTTCTAACTAGCACAAAGTCACCACATGCTCTGCTTGTAAGTTATCCAATGATGACACATTAACCACATGGGAACATAGCAAGTTAAAGAAGAAACATAGCCTGATCACAGCTTCTTTAACATGCTTTGGCAAGACACAATGAATGGCAATAAGCAAAAGTTGTTACACAAGAACATGGCAGTTATGTGACTTAAGGTCTTGAAGTTTAAGGTTTTTCATTGACACAAGATTTTTTTATGTTTGAAAAATATTCATTAGAACCTTAATACTTTTTAAATCTTTGTAGAACCTTATTTTTTCATCTTTATTTAATGAGCAACAAGCTATGGAAAGGAATGTGCACTTTTTCTTTTTTAAAGTTGGTGCTAATTCATCCCTAATTTGCATTTCTAAAAGATCATTCTTTGATTTAAGACTATCTTTAGTCTTTCTTGGAATATGGAGTACTGTTCTATAGATGCTCTCACACACATTCTTTTCAATGTGCATAACATCTAATTAATGATGTACAAGTAAATGCTTCCAGTACTCTAAATTGTAGGATATGGATTTTTTTTCCACCAAATACGGTCATCATTGTTGGAGCTTTTACATTTTTTAGAGTTCTTCTTCCTCCATTTATAATGAATAGACTCAACTAGCCATAAAACATCTTCTCTATCTAATGACTTCGGAGCAAACTCTCTTTCTACTGTGTTGTCAAAGGCTTTTTGCTGGTCTTGAAATTCATGATCATGAGGAAGCCAACAACGGTGACTAATATATGCATTTTTGCCACTGTGTTTAAGTCTACATTTAGTAATATCTATTCCACAGTATGGATAGGCATTGTATCCTTAACAATATAGCCAACTAGATTTCTATTTGCTAGAAAGTCATTTATAGTCCATAATAACACAACTTAGAAATTAAGAAACTCATTTCTATAGGCATAATAAGCCTACCCCCCAACTTTCCATAAAGTTTGTAAATCTTCTATTAAAGACGCCAAGTACACATCAATGTCATTGCTCGGTTGTTAAGGACTAGAAATCAGTAAGGACAATGTCATGAATTTTTGTTTCATACATAACTAGGGAGGAAGATTGTACATTATAAGAATAACTGGCCAACAACTATATGTACTATTAAGGAAGCTATGTGGATTCATTCCATCAACTGCTAACGCAACATGAAGATTTCTAGGATCTAAGGCAAATGTAGGCCATTTGTTATCTATTAATTTCCATGATGGTAATTCTTCAGGATGTCATAGATGACCATCATCAACTCTCTCATTTGCATCAAGTCAAATCTTTGGCAATTTTTAAGGACTGAAATATGTATTTAAATCTAGGTATCGGCAAAAAATACCATAAAACCTTTACAGAAACCCCTTTGCTATATTGGTCAAACTATCATCTTTTTTTTCCCATCTAGATAAACCATAACTAGGACAGTCAAATAGCCCTTTATACTCTTTAATATAAAGTATACAATCATTTGGACAATAATGTATTTTCACATATTTTTAGCCTAAAGCGGATATTATCTTTTTGGTCTCATATATAGACACAAGAATTTCATTATTTTCAGGTAGTGACTTGGCTAGAAGATGTAATAGCTTAATAAAACTTGTGTCAGACCACCTAAATTTACCCTTTAGATTAAACAAGCTAACCAAAGTGCCTAACTTTGCGAAATTTATGCATCCTGGTTACAAATGATTCTCAACATTTCCTGGAAGTTCTTTAAATACTTTAGTCAAGTGAAACATCTACATCTTAGTCCACATAGTCAAGTGGAACATCTACATCTACATTAGGAAGTAGTATGTCATTGACATCTTCCCATGCCAACTCCAGGTTGTGTAAGAAACATCAAAACCATCAAAATACAGATGTTCACAAACAACCTTATGTATACGAAAGGAAAAATTCATACATTTAGTACATGGACATTCAATGACGCTATTGCTTTCAAAATTAAAAACAGCAAGCTTCATAAATTCTGCAACCCCGTCTTTATACTTACTTACTCACTTGACATTTTACTACAATGAACCTAAGACTTATCCATTCTTAGTTTCAATTAGTTTTGACCTTGACACATTAAGGAGGTTACAAATAAATAAAAAATTAGAGAATATTACCAATATAGATAAGCAAAGTATAAATTAACACCACTTTAAATAACCCTTATTTTGTGACCTCACACATTATACTAGTCAGAACACAAAATACAAGTAAATAAATATAGTATAGTTGTCAAAATCATTACAGTAGTAAATAAACACAACACTAAAATCAAGCTCAATATAACTTCAAGTCATGCAATCATATAAAAATACCATAATATTAAAGATATTTCATGCAACTATAAATTAACTAATGAACTCAAAACTCTGAAATAAAGAAGTGCATTTATTTACTAGATCAAATTAATTTCTTTATAGCAAATTGTTCTAGCAATGGAGATGCAACAAACTGTGAAATAAGAGAGACGACAGCAAGCTGTTCCAACAAAAACAAAGGATTAACTGTTACATAAGGGAAGAGATACTCTTTTTCAACAAATAAAAATACAACCTTGCATCATAAGCTAAATTAGGTTCAAAGTATAAATTTCTTGCAAAACCAATTTTGTTACTTTATTATTTCCTAATAATAACCCTAGGCTTCAATAAAAATTTAACTTTGATATGCAAAAATAAAAATTAACACCATTTTAATTACCCTTATTGAAACATAAACATAACAAAAATATTTGACCTTACACATTATAGTAGTCCCAACATAGAATGCAAGTAAATAGACACATTACAGTAGTCACAATAGAAAATAAAAACCAAGCCCATAGAACTTTAAGTCCTGCAATCATATAAAAAGACCATAATATTAAAGACATTTCATGCAACTATATGTTAACTAACGAACTCAAAACTCTAAAATAAAGAAGTGTTACTTATTTACCAGATTAAATTAATTCTTCTATAGTAAATTATTCTAGCAAAAGAGATGCAGCAAACTTTGCAACAATAAATGTGGTAGTAAGCTGCTCTAACAAAAACAGAGAATCAAATATTAAATAAGGTAAGATATCCTTTTTCAACAAATTAAAATACAATTTTGCATTAGAAGCTAAATTAGGTTCTAATTAAGATTTAAGTATAGATTTATTGCAGAAAAAGTGTTGCTACTTCACTCATTTCCTAATAACCCCAAATTTCAATAAAAAATTAACCTTACGTATGCAAATTTAATACAGTAAGCAAATTATTTGGCTCTTGGTCCTATTACACAGGAAGTAGTTAAAAAATTAAACCTAGTAGTACTACTACTGCTAATTCGCTAATCATTTATCTCAAAATCTACTTCGCTCTTGCTAGTGCTATTATTGTGCTTTTTTTACTAACTAACATTGTTTTTTCTCTTTCAATAAATTAACTAATCAAGTTTTTAATTACTTTTTTCATTAGAATATTTATAGAATTAATTGATTTAACTTAGATTTGTGCAAAATAAACAGCATGTAAAATGAAGATAGAATAGAAATCATACCAAGGGCTTTGAAAAATGAAGGTAGGGAAGCTAGCAAGATGAGAACAGAAAACAATGTTAAGGAACACGATGGCGAATAAGGTGATGGTAATACCACAAAATGCGCCTTCACTAAGTCAATTTCATAACGCAATCAGTAACCATTACGTCAGTAAAACAATGGCAAAATGACTACAACCAAGATTCTAAAATGATATCAGTGAAATGGAAGTCAGTAAAAGAGATTAAGAGGAAAATCAAGTGTTTTTTCCTTAGCCTATTCTGTATATATTTATGAGTTGTTTATCGATACTTAGAAAAAAACTAAGGATTAAAGAAGTGAAATTATACACAAAACAATGAGTTTCAAGTTTTTGAATTTTATTTTATAATAAAAAGTATTAAAATTCTAATATTTTATATTTAGGTAATAAACGTTGTCGTTCTGACTAAACTAAAGCGACGACTTGTCTTCATTTGCGCAATATTTTATTTTAAATAACACCCAAAATTTTGATAAAACACACACCAAAATCAAGTCAACATTAAAATTCTATCATGAATTATTGACGTTTAAATTTATATCACAAAGTCATCATATATTCTTGACATACTATTTTTCTATCATGAACCCATCATGAATCTGTCATGAATACATGATAGACAAAAAATCTATCACAACTATATCATGCTTTTATGACCTAGGCCTCCATTACAAAGTGTTTGTTATTTATCGCCAATTTTCTTGTAGTGATGAAACATCTATGCTTTCTTTCTTTCTTTCTTTTTATTAATTTTTTCTATTTAAAGAAGGTAGTGGGATGAGTAAAGCAAATGACTTTATTTTTTTTATTTCCTATTTTATTAGTCATAAATTTAGGTGATCTCATAATTAAAATTATTTAAAAATTAGTCGGCTAGATTCTTAGAGCTCATGGAAAGCTAAAATTGATAATCATTTAAAATGCAACATATGTAACATGTGAACATTCTCGTGTGAGCATGTATGTATATTGAAATACAAGTTATACAACCTAAGAGGGAGGTAAATTGAGTTTTTAAAAATTTAATCAAAATAAATTACATAATAATTAAATCTATTGCCCTAACAAAGTAAAAAATAATAAGTTTGATAAAGTGCAATAATAAAAGAGTAAGGGAAGAGAAAGTAAACACAATGATTTTTACGTGGTTCAGTAATTCTCACCTACGTTCACGTCTCCAAGCCAACCAATCTTGAGAATTTTACTATCTAAGCCTTCCAAGGCTTCAAGTTGCTACAGTTCAACTGTTTATAAAATTATAATTTTATTCAAATTATTTTATAATTGTACTATAGCTTAAAATGTAAAAATATTTACAAATAAATCTAATTTTAGAATTTTTAAATAATACTTCTCATTCCTTAAACTTTTTAAAATTATGGTATGACTAAAAATATTTTTGATTTTACAAATAAATACAAATCTATAATTAACAATTTTTATTAAAAACTAAGATTATAAAACTTTTTTATTTTAGTCCACATTTTGAAAAATAATTAATTTGTATAAAATACTTAGTTTACAATTATAAAACCTTAGATTGATGAAAAATTATGATTAGTTAATATCATCTTGAGCTTTACAAATGCTAAACCATACATATATTAAATCATACTAGCTTTACAAGAATTTTCACAATATTGAATCCATTGAGTTCCAAACTTCATTCTTAATTGAGCCATTATCCGTTGAGTGTCTTGAACTTGATTTTATTTGTTCAAATACTATCCTTCAAGAACTTAGTAAAAATGTAAAATATATTATTTATTAAAATAATTAAGATACTTGTTTCTATCGTTTCTTATCTATTCATTAGAGCTATAAACTTTTATTGACATCCTAAAAACAAAGCTAGGGCTATGATGAGAGGCATGTTAATTTATACAACAAAGTCCAGATAATTAGATTGAGGATAAAACTATTACAAGTACATGTGATAAGGCATATTCAAAGCCAATTCAAGTTTCAGTTGAACCCTTCACAATAACTAAAGCAAAGAAACTTAAGAAAGTGTTTAAGGGGTTGTTTCACGCAACTTAGGCTTAATCAAATTCATGAAAGCTCGTTGAATGAATCACAGATGATAAATGCATAATTCAAGCTCTTGAAATTTTCAGATAATCGCTTCTATGAAATAGGAAGTTAGTTTGCACATTATGGTTGGAAATATATATTATTTTCCTTTTTTAGATACTTTTTTGTTTCTTAAGGAGGCTGTTAGAGAAAGAAGTCAATTATTTCTCTTTTAGTTTCCTAGTTCTATTTTAATTGATGTAACACATTAAAGCCAATTAAGATTCTAATTTGGCTTAGATTCTTTCCTATTTTCTTAGACTAGGATTTTGATTTGTTTTAGATTCTTTCTATTTCTTAGATTATGACTCTAATTTAATTTAGATTCTTTCTTTACTTGCTTTAGATTAAAATTTTGATTTGATTTTGGTTTAGGATTTATTTCCTAATATTCTTCTAAACTAACCCTATATAATGCATTCACATCCAATAAATAGCGATAGATCTATTTTGATGCAGTTGGTGAGCATTATTTCTCTTTAGCTTTTAAATAAACTCTTTAGATTTCCATGGCATTCAGATTCTTGACTTATCAATAAGATCATCCATAACTAATTGTGGCATTTTAACATATTAAAGTTTGTACTTTTATTAAGCATTGGGTTGTAGCTCCATTCAATTCCAAATTTTTGATTCGATCTTGGGGATTAAATTGATTAGGGTGGTCTTGCTAGTTCTTAATGGGGTTCATATGATTTGGTATCAGAGCTTAGGCACCAAGGTTAGATTCATCTATTGTTATTGTTTTTCATTCTTATTTTAGATTTTCATTCTTGTTCTAATATTAAAAAAAAAAGAATCGTAAGCAATACTGCATGATTAGTATTTTAAGGTTTTTTTTTTTAATTTTGCATCTTTATGGTATAATTCTCCTTAAATCCATAAATTTTGCCTACTCATTTTCATTTAAAAAAAAAGGAGAGGGAGGAAAAGTCATTGACCTGTGCTTAAATTTTTTTTTTAATTTTTAGTGTCTTGAAGTGAGTCCAAAATTTGTTTTAGCTTATAAGTGAAATTTTTTTCCCAAAATCAAAACTTGACCTTATGCACACATTGTGTTCTTCCTCTTGAAATTTGAGTCTCTTTAATGTAATTTTTGTGAATTGTTGCTAAAATCTTGATATTGGTTTGATTAGTTTCATAAGAACTAAGTAAGAATTACTATGAATAAAAAAAAATCAAGAGAGTATGAGTGTACTAAAGAGTAAAAGCCAATAAATTTGAGTGGAAACACGAGTGAAACTAAATGAATCATTTTGTTGAGTGACACTCATAAAAGAGTGTGGTTAGGTCCTTTCCATATTATCTTTAACTTTCTTTTGTAAATGTTAGCCATGTCTCACAACCCAAAGCATCACAAATGAAGAGGATCAATTTGTAACTACTTATAATTTTCAAATTTAAGCATTAATGAGAGAGATGAGAAGGATGATGGGGGTTGAATTTGATCCTATATACAAACATTTGGATTAAGTAAAGAGCACATGTGTGAGGCAGTGCCACAACCCATTCCCTAAGTTCATAGGAAGGATAGAGCTTTGACTAGAAGAGAGATTAATGATTATTATGAGGATGAGTATGATAAAGGGGAAGACTCAGTTGGTAGCTATAGGAGAGATAGATAGAGTAGGAGAGTTAGGAATACAGATGATGGATTGAATGGCATAAAGATGAAGATCCTATCTTTTTTAAGTAAATCTGACTTAAAAGAATTCCTTGAAAGGAAAAAAAAATAGAGCTTATATTGCCATAATTAGTTAGAGGCAAAAAAGGTAAAGTTGGTTATGATTAAGTTTTCTGATTATGCTATCACTTGATAGGATTGGTTTGTCATAAGTAGAAGGCAAAATAACAAACATCTAATTGAGATATGGATGAAATGAAATCATTGATAAGAAAGCGTTTTGTACTTAATCACTACTATTGAGACTTATGCAAAATATTATGAAGTCTTACATAAGGTAGCCGAAGTGTGAAGGATTATTATAAAGAAATAGATATTGGCATAATAAGAGCAAATGTAAAGGAAGATAGAGAAGCTACCATGGCATAATTCTTAGATGATCTTAATTTAAAGATTACAGATAAAGTCAAGTTGCATCATTATATGAAGATTGAGTAGTAACTCAAGAAGAGGATAACACATGTGCTGCCCTAAGCTCGGGTTCCACCTCTTAGAAGTCAAGCTATGTGAAACAAGATGAGAGGTCACAAGCATTTATTGCATCTAAGTGGAGATCTGAGCCTTTTAAGTATAATTTATAAGGTAACGCTGTGGCTCCCACTATTAGGAATCATGACATAAGTGTTTTAAATATCAAGGTAAAAGATATAGTAAGTGTATCTATGAATAAAAGAGTTATGGTATTGTAAGATAATAGTGAGATTTTAACTAAAGATTAAACCGAAGAAGATGAGATCCCACTATTAGAGAACATCAAAGAAGAAAAGTATATAACCTTTAGAGGATTGATTTTAATAGTTAGAAGGCCTTTAAGTGTGCAAATAATAATAAAAAAAAACGAAGCATTACAAGGGGAAAACATTTTCTATACTAGGTGCTATATTCAATATAAAGTATGTAGTATGATTATTAATAGAAAAAGTTATACAAATGTTGTTAGTAGAGAAGTTAGGGCTTCTGACACTTAAACACCTATGACTATATAAAGTATAATGGTTGAATGATGGTAGTGAAGTGAAAGTGAACAAGCAAGTGCTAGCGACTTTCTGTATAGAAAAATATAAAGATAAAGTATTATGTGATGTAGTATTAATACAGACAGGACACTTATTACTTAGGCAGCCTTGGTAATTCGACAAATGTGTAAAGCATGATAGCTTCACTAATAAATATTTATTATATTTAATCACGTAACATCACTCTTATTTCATTGACATCAAAATAGGTTTATAGAGACTAAATGGGCCTATAAAGATAGAGTGAGAAAAATGGTGAAAATAAAAAGGGTAATTATTCACAGACCATCTTTTTTTTTCATATTTTTAAAAAATACATAATTCTTTTTTTTTTTTTACTGAACTCCACCTAAACTTATATTGTTTTGCACTTTTCAACTTCGGTCTTCAAACTGTTAAGAAAACTGATGGAATAGTATTTAAATGACCTTTTTATCCCTAAAATGTAAAAAAATTATCTGCCACAACCCTTTTTTTCATACTTTTTTAAAAATATACAAATCTTAATTGTAAAATGACTATTTTACCATTATGACATTAGCACGTTATAACAATTCGAAAATGGAAGTGGATAGATGCAAAATAATATAACTTTAGGTGGAGTCTAGCAAAAAAAGTAAGAATTATGTATTTTTGAAAAAAATGCAAAAAAAGGTAGTGGTGCATAATTTCCCAAATAATGAAGAGCTTAGAATAATGAGAGAGAAATAACTAAGAAAAATACAGCCATTGAGAGAAAATCAATAGGAAAACAAAAGAATTTCTATGTAAGAGTGAGTGAGATAAAAAACACATTATTTTCACATTAGCCAATGATTGTATTTATGTACAAAGAGGCATTCTTAGACGATAATGAACTTGACCCTACTTTGCCTAATTCTTTTATTTCTTTCTTGTAGGAATATAAGGATGTCTTCCCGAGGAAACACTATATGAATTACCTTTAATAGTAGGGATTGAGTATCATATTGATTTCATGTCCTGTGCAACCATTCCACATTGAGTAGCCTATAGAAGCAAGCTATAGGAGACAAATAAACTTCAAAGGCAGGTTAATGAATTGTTGAAAAAAAGGTATATGAGTGAAAGCATGAGTCCATGTACATTTTAATTTTATTAGTTCTTAAAAAAATGGAACGTAAAGGATATGTGGCTGTCAAGCTATCAACAACATGACAGTAAAGTGTCGACATCCCATTCCTAGGCTAGATGATATGCTTGATAAACGACATTAGTCTTGTGTATTTTCTAAAGCTGAACTAAAAAATAGACATTCTTGTATTAGTATGAAAGAAGGAGATGAATGAAAAATTGCCTTTAAAATAAAATATGGTTTGTATAAATAGTTAGTCATGCCTTTTAGTTTGATTAATGCTCCGAGCACTTTTATGATACTTATGAGCCATGTTTTGGGAGAGCTTTTATTGGCAAGTTTTTTGTTGTTTATTTTAATGATATCCTTATTTATAGTAAAAGCATAGACAATCAAGTAATAAATTTGAAGTCCGTTTTAGATTTGCTTAAGAAGGAAAAGTTGTTTACTAATCTGAAAATAATATATCTTTTACACCAATAAACTTGTGTTTCTAAGTTTTTTGCACAGGGTATATAAATTGATGAGGAGAAGGTACGTATAATCCAAGAGTAAATAAGATCCACAAATGTAACTAATGTGAAAAGCTTTCATGGGCTCGTTAGTTTCTACTAACAATTTATGAAAGATTTTAGCACAATAGCAGCACCACTTACTAAGTAATAAAAAAAGTGTTGGATTCAAATATGGAGAAGAAAAAAAAGGGCGTTTTAGATGATCAAGCAAAAGCTAACCAATACTCTCTTATTGTCCTTGCCCAATTTTAATAAAATATTTAAAATTAAATGTAGTGCTTTAGGTATTGGTATTGGCACAATCTTAATGTAGAAGGGATAACCAATTTTTACTTTAGTGGGAAATTAAGTTGGATAGCCTTATACTCCTTTACTTATGACAAGGAGATGTATACATCAGTTTGAGAGTTAGAAGCATGCTAGCATTACTTGTGGCCTAAGGAGTTCATGATTTAAATCGATCATGAGTCTTTAAAACACTTTAAAGGCCAGCACAAGTTGAACAAGAGGCATGCTTGATGGGTGGAATTTATAAAGATGTTTCCATATGTCATTCATTGCAAGTAAAGTAAAGAAAACATTGTTCTAGATGCGTTTTTCCCACAAGTATGTCTTAATCTCAGCACTTAATGCTAAATTGCTTAGTTTTGAACATATTAAGGAATTGTATATTGATAACTATAATATTAATGTTAAATACCAAGCTTGTAAATAGACCATAGTTTTGCATTAAGGAATTATATATTATTGACCATAATTCATAAAGACATTTTCATATGTCATTCATTGCAGGCATGATTGCTATTTATTTTAGGAGAATAAACTATGTGTATCTAATTATTGTTTGAGAGATTTTTTAGCGAGAGAATCTTATAGAGGAGGGTTGATGGGGCATTTTGGAGCTGTAAATACTTTAGTAGTTTTGCAGGAACACTTTTATTGGCCACATATAAAATGACATATTGAGAGACTTTACGGTAGATGTGTCACTTTTGTAGGCAAGCCAAATAGAAATTGCAAATTTATAGGTTGTACATTCCATTGCCAATACCTAGTGCACCTTGGATTAATGTTTCAATGGATTTATGATAGGTTTACATATGTCTAAACAAGGGAAAGACTCAATTTTTATGGTTGTGGATAGATGACACATTCTATTCTATGCCACAAAATGGATAATGTTTCTATTGTCGCTGACCTATCCCTTAAGGAGATTGTGAGGTTACATGGTATGCCTAGGGAAATTATTTATGACAAGAATGCTAAGTTTTTAAGTTATTTCTGGAAAACATTATGTGTTAAGTTAAGAACTAAATTGTTGTTTTCAATTACTTGTCACTTTCAAACTAATGGTCAAACAGAAGTTGTGAACAAAACTTTCTTTACTCTATTGCAAGTTATCATTAAAAAGAATATCAAAAAGTTAGAAGATTGTTTGCCATATATTGAGTTTGCTTATACTAGTTCTGTTCATTCTGCTACTAAGTATTTGCCATTTGAAATTTTTTGTGGTTTTAATCCTTTAATCCCTTGGATTTAACTTCATTACTTGTTTCTAAGCGTATTAACTTATATGACAAGAAAAAGGCTAAAATTGTTAATTGGATGGACAAGATAGTGAAGTTCAACATCGAGCAGAGACTGAGCAATATACTAAACAAGCCAACAAAGGATGACATGAGCTAGCCTTTGAACCCAACAATTGGGTGTGCTCACACATGTACAAGGAATGATTTCCAAAATAAAAGAAATTTAATTTATTACCTTAATGGGATGATCTGTTTCAAGTTTTGGAATGGATCAATGACAAAGCATACAAGTTAGATTTGCCTAGTGAGGACAACATAAGTGCTATTTTTAATGTTTCCTATTTGAGTCCTTTCAGAGCAGGTGATGATTTAAGGGTAAATCCTCTTTAAGAAGAGGAGAATGATGAGATTAAGGACAAAATCACAAGTACATAAGATGGGACATATTGAAATCCAATTTAAGTTCCCATTTGATCCGTCATAAGAGCCCAATAAAAAAATTTAAGAAAGCAATTAATGGATTGATTCAAGTAACTTGGGTTCAATCGAATTCTTTAAGGCTTGTTAAAAGAATCATACATGACAAATGCATGATTTAGATTTTTCAAGTTTCCAAATAATAACTTCCATGAAATCAGAAGTTGGTTTGCATATTATGGGAGGAATATATACTATTTTCCTTTTTTTGGATATTTTCTCATTTCTTAATGAGGCTGTTAGAGAAAGAAATTAATTATCTCACCTTTAATTACCAAGTTTCCATTTTTAATTGATGTTAGACATTAAAGGTAATTAGGATTTTAATTTGGTTTAGATTCTTTTCTATTTTCTTAGATTAGAATTATGATTTAGTTTAGATTCTTTTCTATTTTCTTAGATTAGGATTATTATTTGATTTAGATTCTTTCCTTATTTGCTTTAGATTAAGATTTTGATTTGATTTTGGTTTAGAATTTATTTTTTAAAATTCTTATAAACCAAACTTATATAATGCATTCGCATCCAATAAATAGAGACAAATCTATTTTGATGCAATTGGTGAAAGTTAATTATCTTTAGTTCTTAAACAAACACTTTGAACTTATTGGATTTTCGTAGTGTTCAAACTTTGAATTTTCAATTAAATTATATATATCTAATTGTGGTACCTTTACTTACCAAGATTCATGCTTTCATTCAATATTGGATTGCGATTCTATTTAATTAAAGATTTTAAATTTAATCCTAGGGATTAAATTAATTAGGGTCATGTCAGTTCTTGACAAAGTTTGTATCACCATAGATGCATTTTGAGCTAATTTAGGATGCCCATACATATGAATACACCTCTAGAAATTTCCATTCTCAACATGAACAATAATGTCTATATGATACTCACTTTATGATTTTATATCTACTACTATTCAGAGTTTAGAATAATTTATATATATCATAAATAAATAGTAATATAATAATTAATAGAAATAAAATATTAAAAACTATTTAATATTAATTGCAATCCATTACTGAATAGTTTTTAATATTTTATTTCTATTATGCCATTTGTTTCTAATATATAGATATTTTTCCATTAATAATATAATTTTCTATTGGGCAACCTGTTATAAAATCTAAAGAATTTTGTATACATTCATTGTTACACTATTTTACTAAGTTCTAGAGATATCTAAGTATACACAAGTATGGAGGCTCTCAATTCTCCTAGCTAAGAGCAGATGATGAGAATAGCACTTACAATTTGACTTGATTTCTATTTCCTAGTAGTTATTTAAATATTTGTTAATATTGTTCTTAAAGATTGTTGCCGTGATTATGGCAATAACTCTCATCAAATTAGAGTGCTTAAAGGCTTTAATGCCATGAATAAAGGCATAAAAAAATTAATAAAAAAACCTTGGTCATTTTTACCACAAACAAGAACAAATATCCACCATTGTTAACTTGCTTAGATCTGGACCGATCATTACAGAAAGAATTCTTTGTCAATAGTTGATCTTCACAAGTGGCTCTTGCACTCAGTTTGTTGTTGTTATTGCATATAATCGGTCACGAGGGCTAACTTTATAGCTTCTGTTGATTTGAATATCTCCTCCTAGACTCTTGTGGATCAAGTTAGGATTTTAGATCGACTTAATTTGCTTTTAATGATAAACCTTTGAGCTATGTTGCTTCTTTTATCAAAGTCTTAGATGATAAGCTACATTTGAAGGCCCAAGTTAAGTCTGTTTTGGTGTTTGAGTCTATAACTTATAATGATGCTAGTTTAATAGATACTATTACTTTCAGTGCATGTGTTAGGGATGTTGTTCTTTTTCCTTCAATTTTGGATGATCAGAGTGTTTGGAAGGTGTCCAAATGCTCTATTTTACTCCAAAAAATAGTGGATGATATTTACCATATAGTATTGAGTTTTAAATTCTCACTCTATATATAACAGTTTTCAATCTATTGAGCATTTTAGTTCTAATAAGAATTCTATGGCTAGTGATCATTTCTTATCCAAGATTGAGGGTATTAGGGGCATAAACTTAACTTAAACTTTAATATTGTTGGTTTGTATGTCGCTAATTCTAAGAAAGATTTCACTTTACTCACTAGTAATAAGTATTGCAACAGGTGCTCTTATCATGAAATTAGTTCAAGTTCTCTTAATCTTCTTTTATTAAGCTTTGGTCTTAGTTTGTTTTCCTTAATTTGTCTTGTTTTGTTCTTTTGTTACTTTTGCTAGTTTCCTTTATTTTTTTGCCTATGGATTTTGTTTCAGGTTCCCCTCTACATAGATTTTCATTTATTTTTATTTATCTATTGTAAAAGCCATAATGGCAATATTAATTAAATAACCTTGTAATAATGGCCAAGTCAATAGATAAAGATCTTCTAATAAATCTAAAAATTCCAACATTAATAATGGTAAATATCCCAAAGTTATTTGCCAATTTTGTGAGAAAAGAAGACACTTTACTTATCAATGTTATCATACAAAGAAGATAATGCTGCGAGAACATCCTCTAACTACAAATCACGTTACAACTAGCATTAGCTTTTCACTAAATTAGTTGGTGAACTTCACTGCGTTTTATATATAACTTTGTATATCAATAACTTTGGACTTTACCAATCGATATAGTATTTGTTGACTATTTCAAAAATACTCATGGCTTTTTCCTATACACAAAAAATCTAATGTCTTTTCTAGTTTTGCTAAACAAAAGTAATAGAAGAAAAATATTTTAAAGGAAAAATATTATTCATATACCCTAAATTTGTACTTTTATCAAAGATACTACAGTATTTTAAGGGTGCATCAATTGTTCACCTTAAATTGATAAAAATTATTTGTCGAGTACTAAACCATTAGTTATCATTTGAAAGTTCACAAAACTATAGTAAATTGATGATTTTACCTTTGAAATTATCACTTGTATACCTTTAAATTTTCTTATTATCACTTATATACTCTTAAATTATAACTTATATTATATAAAAAGATCAAATTACTACCTACGACATCATCATATTTAAACAACAACTAACAGTCGGTGGACGACAGATACATTTTGTCAACTAATATACCCTAAAAGTATTGTAGTAAATTTGATAATGGAGTAAATAAAAGTATACGATTGATAATTTTTCTATTTTAAAACATCTACTGTCACTATATATTTAGATGAAGATGATGAATATCATAGCCTTAAATCTATGATTGAATCTCATGGTATTCAACAGCTATTTTCCTTACCTTATACACCTCATCATATTAGTTTTGCAAAATGAAAAGTCTATCATGTCATTGAAATTGAGTTATGACTTATACATGAAGTCTTTCTCTTTCTTTCGTTTAGGTCACATGCTTTTCAAGCAGCCATTTATTAGCAAAATCTGTTCTTGAGAATAAATCCCTTTTGCAGTCATTATTTCCTACAATGCCAAATTACTCTAAGAAAATTTGGATATCTTTATTACTTATGATTACGTTCCTCCACTAGTCATAAATTAGAACCTTGTTTTAAAGCTTGCATTGTTTAAATATTACTCTAATCTTTAAAGTTCCTACAAATGCTTTGATCCATCCACTACAAAAAATTTTCATCTAAAGACATGTTTAATTTTTTAAAGGCAATTTGCCATCTATAGTTTCCTCCACAAAGCAAGTTTTATTTAAATCACACATTTCTACTTTATAATCCATCAAATCAAATTCATTATTTTATTTTATTTTATTAGAATTTATAAATGGCATTATTGCCCTTATAAATAGGGCTATTCATGAGGTAATTTTTTGAAAAATGTTATTTTCCTAAAGACTTCCTATAAATTTATAATTTTTCCCTTCCATAACCTTAAGTTCATGACATTTCTTCTTTTTCTCTACTGTTTATTATGCTCTTACCTAAATCCTAATATTCAAACATTTGTTTAAGAGAGAATCAAAGCGATTTTGTAAGTTTACTCCCTCTATTATCCACAATCTTTCTTATCACTCTATTTACAGTTTTCAATTAGCATGATTTTAGATTGTTGTAAATCATAATGCATGATTTAGAATGTGCTTAGGTTCTGTTTTGGGTTCTAATTTATTCTGAGTATTGTTAATTAATCCTTAATGCATTAGATACACTGGATAATTTTGGATAATGTGAGCATCTTAAATTTTAAACACATATTTTTTGATTGATTCTTCTAAGAAATTTACCCTTTTGGAAACTAGTCATATAAGACTTCTTGAATAAATTTTGTTTCATGAAATTTGACTTTGTTTTCAATTATATATATATTTTAGAAGTAGACATTGCTGCATTGGAAAACTATGATTCGAACAAAATTACTAGATTCAAAAAATTATTTACAACATAGAAATTTTTTAAAATTTATTATTTTAAATAGAGATTGATATATTTGTCTAGTATTCATTGTTTTAATTTTATAATTTTCTGAATTTTTTATGATTTTATAAAAAATCTTTGAATCCATTTTGTTAAGTTAAGACAATATGAAATTGTTTCGAATTTATCAAAAAATAAAAAGTTTTTAAAATATTTTGGGTATCAAATCTTTCTAGAATTTTATATGAGATACCCATGGATGTATAGAATAGTTCTTTAGAAAATTAAGTTATTTTAATTTTCAAATTAAGAGTTAAAATTCTAAGAATTAGACTAGTATGGGTATGAATAGAAAATTAAATTCTTAGAATATGTTATTAATAGTTGTATCTTATATTTTGTTTAAGGTGTTACAGGTGTTAAGGCTCTTAGAGACTTAGAATTATGTTAGATCGATTTTTTTTTTAAATTGAAGTAAGTAACTTTATTCCAATATATTAGATAAGTATGATTATTTTGATACTATTATAAGTACAAATGTTTTTATAGTTTTTTCAAAATTATTATTTTTCATAACAAAATTAGTTTGTGTAAATATTTTGAAATATGAAAATTATGTTATTTTTTATGATTTTAGTAGAATATTGACAATGCCTTTAAAAGTGTGAATTATTTTATTGCATGATTATATTTTTATGAATTTTTTTATAAATATTAGATGAAATTTATTTTGCAAGCCTAAATTATTGTTATGGTTATTTATGAATATGATACAAAAGTTTTGTCCTATATATGATGTGAATTATTTAGGATTGTATGGGAGCCACCTCTTGAGACTATATAAGGGCCATCTTTTGAGGGACTAAGGGCCATCAAGTGCCACATATAAGTCATTACTTATGAAAAACTAATTTGAATGATTTGGCCCATTATCCATAATTATTCTAATTCTAATTCTATTCTAGCCAAGTAGGAGTATAGGTGATACTATCACATGAGTTGACCTTTTATTATCTGTTTATATGTTATATGATTTGCTTTTATAGTTTACTATACTTTTGATATTCTAAAATTACTATGAATTTATTATTATAATATGTGGTTTTATGAGAAGTTGCAAATTTATACTATACATTTTTCTAAAAGAAAGGCTTGCAATATTTTTTGTAACGATAAGTTAGTGTGTTGGGAATGATTTTATTTACCGAGTTGACAGCTTACCATTCGTCATTACTTTTTGTAGATTAAGTTTTCTGCTAATGTGTACTT
Source organism: Aegle marmelos (assembly GCA_030449875.1). NCBI lineage: Eukaryota > Viridiplantae > Streptophyta > Magnoliopsida > Sapindales > Rutaceae > Aegle > Aegle marmelos. Next base: position 13,756,919 of record JASUUL010000094.1, on the reverse strand, counting down.
AGCATTGGAGTTAAAGATTTAATTCATTTTGCTAGTTAAATAAGAGAATGAATCAACTCATAATTCTTTTAAGTTTATTTCTGTTATAAACTTGTAATTTGGAAGATTTGAGACTTTTTGTATATTTATATCTTCAGGAGATATTATTTAGTATTTGACATGGATTTGTGGATTTAATAAAATAAATATTTAAAATTTTATGTATAAGAATTTTAATTTATAAATAATCTTCTTCATCGTATAGTCCGCATGTGTTAGTTTAAGGGTATTACAACAGTTGTTTATCTTATTGTCACCCTATCCCGAACGTTCTCAATAAAAAATCTTGGTGAAATATATTTTTTTCCTTGGCATTAGGATGCTTCCTACACCCACTGGCCTGTTTTTATCTCAATAAAAGTACATTAGACCTTCTTGCGAAAACAAAATTGAAAGGCGTCAAGGACCATGTCACTTCTATGTCTCTATCAATTTAACTCTTTCACCATGATGGCTGACAATCAGTAGATGTTATTTTTAGCTTTGACATGTGTAGATATTGTATATCCTGTCAATAAACGTGCACGAGGCAGACTTAAGCCACCGCTAGACGTATTCTTCGGCACCTAAAAAATACCTCATTTTGGTCTTCATCTTAAGTCGCATCAACCTTTTCAACTTACTGCATACTCCATGCCAATTAGGCTAGTGACTGTGACAATTATGTTTCTATATCTGCTTATATTATCTACGCTGGCAGTAACCCCATATATTGGTGCTTAAAGAAGCAATGTAGAGTTGCTAGATCCTTAACTGATGCTAGGAATCGGGCCGTTGCCTCCATAAGTTGCTCTCTCAACTTAGCATTACCTTCTCCTCCACACCTTCTATGTGGTAATCTCGGTGCTACATATCTCTGTGCCAACCCAGTCTTTCACTCACAGATAAGCACATTACAATCGGTTATCATTTGAGACAAAGTATTTGAAGCTTCACTTAGGGTATCTTATATTTCAACACCGATCAATTTGCTGATCTTGTTACTAAGCCTGTAACCACCTTTTATGAGATATCTCTATGCTAACCATATCTTTCACTAGCGGATGAAGCACATTGCAACTAATTATCATTTTGTATGAGACAAAGTATTTGAAGGTTCGCTCAAGGTATCTAATCTTTCAACAGGGATCTATTTGCCAATCATTTTACTAAGCCTTTGGGCAAGCAATGTTTTTTGACTCTTCGATTCAAGGTTGGCTTGAAGGTTCACTTGAGGTATCTCAGTTTTAACACCAATCAATTTGCTTATCTTTTTACTAAGCCTTCGGCCAAGCAACAATTTTTGACTCTTCGATCCAATATTGGCGTCTTCTACAGCAACCCCTTCTTGCGGGGCATAATAGAATGAAATTAATTTCAATTCCTTCACCACACTAAGATACATTCAAGATAAATTAACAATTGTGATTTATATATTCACGTTTTCCTTCGATGTACAAAGACATGTATATATTCCTTCACCATGAATTAAATAAGCAACAATTTCGCAACTGCAACTATTTCCCACAAACAGTTGTATGTGTTAAGATAAAATAACAATTGTGATTTATATATTCACCTTTTCCTTTGATGTACAAAGACATGTATGTATTCTTTCACCATCAATTGAATAAGTAGCAATTTCCCACAAACATTTGGATGTGTCAATTTCGTGTTAGAAAGAAACATTTTTCTTAGTATATTTATCATCTAACACAAGTTGGCACATATGAAGCCTTTAGTCGTCAATTACTTTTCCAATGTGCGATTTACTGGTCTTCTTTTCATTTTTTCAAAACTAATGGGGGCGTTTTGAGCTGTAGTCTCTTATTCACCCAAATACCAATTTGAGTGCTCTACGATTCATTATAAAAAGCTTATGAAAGAGATTCCAAATCATCCATGTAAGAATATATCTTTAGTATTAAACTTGGTCAAAATTGACCTCAAAATAGTCATTTTATGCTGTTTTCCCAACAAATTTATCCTAAAACTATCGTACAAGCAGGAAAGGACCAAACTCCATAGATTCCTAAGAGTGGGAAGCACCAACAAATCATATAAATAAATTTAGAAAGCGCACAACATTGAGTAAAATAAATTTCTGGAAAAAAAATTAAAGCAATTAAAACTCATACACAATACAACACAAACAAAATTTGATAAAGAAAACAAGAGCCACCTAAAGAAAATGAATTAAACTTGGGTAAAATATTGAAAGAAAATTGTGAAGTAGGAGAGAAGTCAAAAAATAAAAAAAAAAAAGATAAAAAAAGAGGAAATAAATAAAAAGTAGTCATGTATAATAGTGTAGCAAATTAAATTTTGATTGTATCTCATGCACCAAATGATTTTTAAATAATTTTATTTAACTACTCATTCGATTCTTAGAGGAGAAAAGAGACTATAGAAGTAATTTAGATTTCACCTAATACATATAGCAATATAATATTAGAGGCCATATATGGTACCTTCAATTAAAAACTCCTGTACAAAGTGGTTAAAAAATGTTGTGGACATATGGTCTATAAGAAATATTTATTGAAGGATAATGATATATGTACTAAAAATAGAATAAAATTTAGTGCAAAGGACAGAGATAATACAGCACAAAATTTAGTATAAAAGACAAAAATGATTTGTTATTTTTGACGCATATATTATTATTCTTCAGATAAACTATTTCTTAGATAAAGCCCACCTGCTTAAAAAATTTATTGAAAAAGAAAATAGTCATCAAAGAAAATTTTTGGCTTGTACCGGAAATTGAAATTTTTTCTTCAATCTCATGACGGTTAGGCAATCTTTGATAGTGTGTGAGGACATCACAAACCATGTACAAAATTTGAAAAAATTTAACAGCCTTGCAACTTGGTTATGTGCTTTCTTGCTTCCGAAAACAGTAGTTAATAGGTCATCCTTTTTTTCTTTTTATTTTCTTTTTGCCATCTTTTTTTTTTCCCTCTCTTTTGGAATGTAGTTTTTATTTAAAATATTTCGATTGGAATACTGCATAGACTAGGCTAAACTCATAAAATTTCTTTGACAGCTACCTCATATAATCTTAGTTAGGAACGTCCTTTTCCTTTCAGTTAAAAGAAATAAGTAACGAATAACTTTGTGTATTTGTTTTTGGATACTAGGCCCATCTTTGATTGGAAAACATAATAGAGGAGAGAAATGGAAAGCAAAGAGTAAGAGAAAATGAGTGCAAAAGAGAATAAATATCATTTTAGTTATTTGATTAGACATGAAATTTATCTTTTTATTCTCTTTTCTTTTGCCTCTCCTCGTTTTCTCTTATTTCTCTCCTTATATTTCTCCAAACTAAACATTCCCTAAAGATCTAGGTATTGCATTGAAGTTAATATGATTTTATACTTGAGTGCAATGTGCTGTGTATTTTTTATCCTTTTTTGTTCTTTTGATGTAAGTTATTGACTTTTTTCCCAAAAAAAAAAAAAAGTAATTGCAGTTTTAATATTAAGCTAGTTCTCATTTAGAGACATAGCTTTAAACATGAATCTTGTTATTCTTTTTTTGAACTAAAGTTTTTTTTTTCTTTTTGTATTTTCCTAACAATCAATTCTAAACAAGTAGTTCCAGTAAATCTCAAGATATAAGAAAATTCTTGTTAAGTATTTTTGAAGATAATCATAGACATCACTTAAGACATGTGTTACCCAAGAAATCTTACAAATTGATCCTTTTCAAAGATAATGTAGGGTCTTAATATTTTCGGCTTTTAAGATATGCTTGTGACCAAATCATTTTCGTTTGACCATGTGCGTATACTTAGTCATTGAAAATGAAACTGATTTTTTAACTGATACCCTTTCAAATAAAGCATCTAAAACATGAAAATATTCTGCAACATGCAACTGATGGTATATGTCGATGTGGGTGGATCGTGTCATTTCATTATGTTTATTGAAAGCGTTAATGGCTGATAGTGCTTAAAGAAAGAGTGGCTTCAAACAGCTACTAAAAGGCGTTCCTTTATCGAGTTTTGATGGTCCAGCCTGTAAGTAAGCAGCAAAAATAAATTCCTTGTGCAAAAATAAATGATAAATACCAGGACTATTACTGTCAAAATATGCTAACGAATGCCGCAATTGTTGGACTGGAATTAGGTTGAGTTTAATGTCAGCTACAAGTTTTACAGCTTCTGTGCCAACCGGGGAAGTTACTATGGTCGGCTTTACTGAAGAAAGTCAGGAAGACACTCAGGCCCTCCTCAGACGAAATCGCTAATGTAACTGGAAATTATATCTTGCAACAAAAATAATTGAAAATGTTTTACAGCAGCCCTTGTTTTTTAAAAATAAGTCATTTTCCTTTTAATAAAAAAAAATAACAGTCATTTTGCCACTTTTTGACTGCAATTGGGAGGCATTAATCTCCCGATTTTTCTTTTTCCTCAGAAGGATAGATTTGATAGAGATGTCATTCTCAATTGAAAATGCTGCCAACTTTGCTTGATCATCTATTGATAATGAAAGCAGAAAAGGCATAGACCCACATCTTTTATCTTCTGTGGGCACAAACATGAGCATTGAAAAGGAAAATACCTATGGAATTGGCCTACGTTACTGGAAAAATATTGGTGCAGAAAGGACTCCTCAAACGGATGGCATCCTTTGTTGCTGGGGACCATATCAAACCAAACAGTTAATTAAGCTCATATTAATCACTTTTCAAGCAAATCAGCTACACAATTCATTAATTTATTAGCTATTAACAAATTTGTAGCAGGGATTGGAGGAGACCTGGGTTTATTTAAAGTGACGTTGCAACCAATTCAATCTGTTGCAATCAGGGGAGATATCCCTTTTGCTGTAAGGGAATAGAATACTCAATGCCAACTGAAAAGCAGGACACGGTAAAAAAACAATAAAAAAATAAGATAAAATATCTTAGTTTGTGACCTATTCCAATAATATCCATGGTTGAAGATGACATTTTAAGAAAGACACCAAATTCCAGTCTCAATAAACACAAAACAAAACCCATCGATACTCTAGTTTCAAAGCTCAATCCACAAATAGTATCTGCAATGTGAACTTAGGCCAAAGAGACTAAGCCAACTATTTTAACGGAAAATGTCCACATGGCTCCAGATAAACAAACATAGTGAATGTAAACAGGACTAGTCAAGATAGATATAAAGTGTGAAGAGGTACGCTTTATTTGATTCCAACAGGGGTGGCTGATGATACTTGGAGTGTGAGGGGATATATCAAATGCCTTCTTCTGAGTTCTAGAGGACAGTTAGATTTCCCTTGAATGATAAAGAATTGTTTTTTTTTTTTGGGCCATTGACCAAAAACAATACCACCTAAATCTCACAATACAAAAGTGATGAGTTCAACCCCACCAGAGCTCTAGCTTGTGGCTGTTGGGAAATGAAGCACCCTCAAATCAAAATTATCATTCAGTCTTTTACACCCTTTCATATTTACTTGTGCACCAAAAATAATTTTCTCTAAAACTTGCTGGTAGGCTGGGTACCATTTCTCTATCATACAATTCTAGAATTTATAGAAGAAAACTGATGCAACATGTCTAAACAAAAACAACCTACAATGATACTAACACAACAGAAGGATAAATAGATAGAGGGTGATTGATTAATTGGGGATAAAGCACAAGGAGATAAACTAAATTCATGTTTGAATCTGAGATTACCTGAGAATCTAGATGGTCAAATATCATTGATTCCATAGAATACCAGAAAATAACAAACTTTAAAAATTCACACAGAGCTTTCAATTGAAAGTAATCAAGAACAACATATTAAGTCTCTCTCTCTCTCTCTCTCTCTCTCTCTCTCTCTCTCAAAGCACTATAAAGGAGGTTATCTCAGTTATACTAGAAAACATACTTTACAACGAATCATACCTAAACCAAAATACAACTCAAACAAGAATTACGTAAATAATAAAATTAAAACACAAATTCAACAAAATATTACTGAAATCTATCAACTTCAAATTTAATTAGGAATTCCTCCGTTTTTTGACTCTGCATCACAAACATATAATTTTCACCTAATATTTTTCTAAGTTATAGACTTGAGCTCAAAGAATTGCCTATGAATATTCGATCATACTACAAAAACATTGTAAAATCATTCCACATGGTCTGCAGACACTCAAGATAGCAGCAATAATTCACCATTACAGTTGAAGCAGTATGAGTTGATGCCCACTAGTAAAGGTTTCATGTACATCTTCAAAGATGATTTCTTGTAATCACATTTTATGTAACATCAAAATCAACCTTCTGTGTTTGTTCCATCAGGTGAGCAAATTTAAAATTCACCAACATTTTTAAAAATACATATACAATTATTGCATAAACAAGCTTCAATGTAGTAAGATACCATTACATTTCATCATTTCGTCTATTTAAAGTTGATCACTTAAAACATGGAATCACAAAAATTTTGTCAACATGGAGAAAAGCATATACCAGAACATTGCCCAACACTAATGAAGATGAGAGATTTATCACATTTCATAACACTGAAAGTTCTATAAATTCAATTATCTATCATATAATTAACTCAAAATTCTCATAAAATAATCATATTAATGGCACAATCCCTCAAAAACTTGTGCACACTTCAAAGCATCAAACTGTTGTGAAAATGTATATGCACAATTTTATAGAAAATAACTCCAATCTCATGCGTCCCTTCACTATGCTCCCAGAAATCCTGAATACTCCATAGATGACACTACAGTGTAATGAATCCTGATATTTCTGCATAAACACAAACACACAGACAATACTCGGGATCCAATAGGAGAGTTTATAAATGGCAAAATGAATAAGTGTGACATACGTGCCTCAAAAGTCACATTCTATGTCCTGATCTGGGAGATGATTGTGCTTATGTACAGTTAATGCCAAGCTTGCCAAGCAGGTAACCTTTACAAAGAAATACCGAGCTTGCTGATTCAGAGATCATGTTTATGTAGAACACGATAGCTTAGAATTTCCAAGCAACAGCAGCCAATCGAAGGTTTGCCAGCAATCTAATAAAGCCCACTGACAATTCATAAGCAAGTGAAAATTTTAGACCATTAAAATTAGAACTTCTCTATAATGGAACTTGCATTTGTACAATGGTGAACTGGAAAGTCACAAGAGCTCTGTGGCTTTATATGGTAACATGTGATGCTTTACATAGTAATACGTGATATCATCAAGTACACAGCCAAAAGCAACATTAGTGACTATTACAGCATCCATTCTAAGTTAACCTCATCTTTCAACAAGACTCCTGAATTTTACTCGTCTTTTAATGCTGCCCATCCTATCATATCCAACCCCGATCTTACTATGCATCAATTTTATGGCCAAATCTGCATTGCCTGCTTTCCTTAAAGCATTTATTAGAGCTGTACGGATTTTTCCAGGAATTTCTCTTTCCCTGTCAACAATCCCATCAGCCAACTTACAAGCCTCTTTGATACGGCCAGCTTTGCACAAGCAAGTGATCATATCTTCAAATGCTGCCTCAGGAATTATGCCCTTTGGTGCCAGCTCATCCAAAATCTTACAAGCACGTGCTACTTTGCCCGACAGACAAAGTCCAATTGAGAGAGCCCTAAAAGAAGCTGCAGTTGGTGTGATACCCTTATCAATCATCATATCCCACAGCTTTAATGCTTCCTCATTTCTGTGTTCCTTGAACATTCCACTGATGAGTATTGTGTATGTGTAAACCGTTTGATCACATCCTTCATCTTCCATCCTCTTAAAAAGTGCTAAAGCCTCGTGAAGCTTTCCGCACTTAGCAAGGGCATCAATAAGGACATTGTAGCAATATGAGTCGCGCAGGCATCCCTTCTCAACCATCTCTTCAAAAAGTTCCTCAGCCTCATCAACTCTTCCAGCCTTCCCTAGGCCATCAATGAGACTAGAATAAAACACAGCATTAACTGCTAGCCCATTAGCTCTACAGAACTCAAAATACTCCATGGCCTCCTCCAATCTCTCACTCTTACACAAACCATTGACAATAACTCCGTAAGTAACCTCATCTGGTTCAATCCCCTCATATTTCATCCTCTCAAAGATATTCATTGCCTCATTCATGCTACCAAGTTTTGCGTAGGAATCTATCAAAGCTGTATAAATAGCCGCATTTGGCTGACACCCCCTTCGAATCATACTCTCAAAAACAGCATATCCTTCCATACATTTTCCTACTTTACAAAGCCCTCCAATCACTAAATTATATGCATGAGAGGGAATTTCAATCCCCTTTTCATCCATTTCATGATATAAACTCAAACAAGAATCAAAATCTCCCTCCAAATAAGAAGCTTGTATCAAAGTCATATAAGTTATCTTATCTGGCTCCACATTTCTAACCTCCATTGCCCTAAACTTCTCCATTGCTTTCTGTGTTTTTCCTAGCTTACAATACCCTTTAATCATCGTATTATAAGTCACAACATCAGGTCCAACTTTCCCCTTCTCCATAACCTCAAAAACCAGCTCCGAAGATTCAATAAACATTGAATTCACCAAACCATTCATTAAAAAATTATAGGTATACAAACTGGGCTCAATTCCATTCTGCTTCATGTTTCTCCACACCCACAACAATTCCTCAACCATTCCTAGCCCCCCGAAACTCTTAATCAAAGAATTTGCACCTGAAACCGTCATCAAAAACCCTTTTTCCTTAAACTCATTAAACACTAATCTAACATTGTCCACGTCCCTGCACAAAGCTAAACAATCAATCAAAGAGATATAAGATTCAAGCTTATGAGAATACTTCTTTTGCCTAGCAGCCCAAGTAAAGAACCTTAAACCAACATTAGGCCGTTTACTTACATCATGATTTCTTAGAACAAACGAAACAAAATTTGGTGACAACCTGATCAAGAACTTACGACAAAAGAAGTCTAAATTTGCCTCCATATCAGAAGACCCATCTAAAAGGTTCAAAATTTCCCTTACCCACGGAGATGAGTTCAAGTTTGGTGGACACGAAACCAAGTCAGAGACGTCATTGAATGGCTCTACCCATTCTGGAGGAGGGACTGAGTTGGTAGACCTCGGATTTGAGGTGAAACTTGCCAAAGGACCCATATTTGGCGGTGACCCGACATCGCTGCCGGGCTTGTAAGGTGGCAATTTCAGTTCGGGTGGAGATTGAAGAAGGGTTGCAGAGAAAGGTCTCCGTAAGACTCTTCTCATCTGGGTATTAGGTCCTTCTAACCAACAGTAATCTGCTCGAAGGGTAAAGTGAGTTATGCGTGAAAATCACATTTGTGTACGTATATGAACATGGGAAGACAACGAGATCCCAGGTCCCATGGTCTGGTGGTCCGGACGTTAGACTCTGAATCCAATAGCCCGAGTTCATGGCTCGGTTGGACCTCATTTTATTTCGTTAAAAATTCGGGTATGGCTTCAATGCTAACGACATAGTAGCCGGCACCATGTCTAGAAAGAGAACTCAGTTGTCCTTGGCTGCCAAGTGGCAGCAAAAAAGTGGTGCAACCGGCTATCAGATTAGATGCATCATTTTTTAAGAAAGAAATATTAAAAATTATATAAAATTAAAATTAAAAAATAAATAAAATATCAAAAACAGTATTTTATAATATAATTAATAGCAAGAAAATATACAGAAATTGAAAATGTTTCCGTTCATTCCATGTTAGGTGTTCAAGTTGTTCACTTTACATGATAGGTTATATATTTGACGTGAAATATTGTAAGTTTTAAATTTAACGTTAGTTATTTTATGTTGGATATTATAGTTCCATATTTAATATTAAATGTTGCATGTTCAAAATAAAGTTAAAATGAAGAATATTTTTAAATTTCTCGGTCATTGTATGTTTAACGTCTAAATTGCATATTTTACTTAATAAATTATATATTTGACGTGAAATGTTGTATGTTTCATATTTTAAGTCAATTGTTTCATGTTCGATGTCATACTTGTATGTTTAACGTTAGATATTATATGTATTGAAAAAAATAAAGAATATTCTTAAATATTATCACTCGTTTCATGTTTGACGTATAAGTTACATACTTTATGTGACATATTGTATTTTTTATGTGAAATGCCGTAGATTTCAAGTTTTACATCAATTGTTTTATGTTGAATATCATGGTTGCATGTTTGACTTTTGGATGTCTTGAATAAATCCACAATAAAGAATATTCCAAGAGTATTCTTCTTTGTTCATATTTAAGGTTCAGGTTGTATAATTTAAGTGATAAGTTGCAAATGTGACACAAAATATTGTATGTTTCATGTTTAACGTCAGTTATTGTATGTTGGATGTCACGATTGCATATTTGACGTTAGATATTGCATATCTTAAATAAAGCCAAAATAAAGAATATTCCAAGAATATTCTTCTTTACGATGGAAGATAACAGTTAATTACTTTTTGATAATGGTTGACTGTTATCTTTTAGAATCATCTTGGTAGATAAATTTCTTTATGGAAGTTAATGGTGAATCATTATAAAAAAAAGTTAACTATTATCTTCTAGATTAAATTAGCAAATTAACTTATTTATGAAAGATAATAGTAAATCATTATCTATTGAATGTTTGTTAATTGTTATCATCCAAAACCAAATTAGCACGTTTGGTTGGTTAGGTTTGCAATAAATGTAATGAAAACAAAACTCACCTCCTCTCCATTAATGAGGGAAGCAATGTGCAATTGAACACTTTTTTATCATGAGCATAAGATATTATTACCCATATTCACTGTAAGAAGCTATTTTTCTCTTTAATAATTTTTAGTTCATTTGGTAATATGTAAATTTTTTATTTGAAAATCAAATAACATAGTGTTGCTTTGATTATTTTGGATTAATTTCATCAAAGCTTGTAAATAAAACCCATGAATAAAGGCATCTCAAGCATTGTAATTACAAAAGAGAAAAAAAATGTGTAAAGAAGAGTCGAGGGAGTTGCACACCATACTGAATTTACAATTGTTTATGAATGAAAATCAAGAGTACTCATTATAAAAGGGAGCATTTATATAAAAAAATAAAAAAAATAAAAGAAGTAAATCTGTAATTTAATTTTGATAATTTAAATTTCTTTATATTTCAATAATTTAATTTTTTTTATAATTTCTTTAAATTTCTATAATGTAATTTTTAAATTATTTTTCTTTGTAATTTATTTATTTATTTTGTTAATTTATTAATTCATAGAATTAATTTTTTTAGTTGTTTTCTTTTAAATTTTTTATTAAAAAGTAAAAAAATGAATATGTAATTTTTGTAATTTAATTTCTTTTCTTCTTTAAATTTTGATAATTTAATTGTTGCATTACTTTTCTTTATAATTTATCTTGTTTAATTTGTAATTTCTTTTATTTTTTTAGTTAATCTATTTCTTGTATTTTGTTTTTAGCACTTGAGTTTATGTTCATAGTAAGATTGTAACAACGTGATAAGATTAGTATCATAATTTTTTCTTTCTCTTTATTTTTATTAATTTTATTCTTATTTTCTTTTATTTTGCATACTTTGCATGCATGGTCAAATGTCATAATTATCTAATCTTGAGCCTATAGACATATAACTAGATTTTTATTTAATTCTTTCTTTTATTCAATTCTTACTTACATCTATTCTCAAGTAAGTTACACTCCTGATGATTTGATCCCTTTATTATTCACACTATTTTTTCACATTAAGCAATTGAAATTAAAGATCCACAGAATGGTGTCACCTTTAAAGTTAATGGTCAAAGATTAAAATCATATCTCGACTACCAACTACATGGAAAAAGCACATAAATAAATTTGCAAGACCCATGAAATTTGAATTGAAATTTTTTAGTAATGTAATTTTTCTTTTCTATTTTTCTTGAGATTATTTTGATTATTTTTATATAAGTATTTTTTATTTATTAATTTTTCTGTTATCATTTTTCCTAATGAATGTCTAAACTAAAAAGCGTCTCTTCAACATTCTTAGACAATTTTAATGTATACAATCTCATCTTAGAAGCCAGATACGATTTTGTAAAATACATCGTATCTGGAAGTTACAACCACCAGAGTTAGTTTCCCATGTTGAGAATTTAGAAGGACAACTCAGAGAAATTGAGAGAGGCATCTGCAATATCCAATTAGAGCTTGAGGTAAATTCAATAAAAGGACGATGGTAAGTTAATTTTTTTTGTGTTATTTTTTTAGTTTTATGTGTGTTTTTTTTGCTAGATTTTTTTTATTATTCCTTTGGTGTGTTATCATTTTTCACTCTAGTTAAGTGGTGGATAACGGTACTTCCTTCACTTCCTCAGAATGCTCTCCTCACTATTTATAAAGCTTGGTTCGAACACATGTGATTACTTATGAAAAATCATATCCCTGCTGACATTCGATGGATAATCGAAGTTAAAGTACGGTTGGTAGGTGAGTTGCCTCCTAAATTTATTGCATATATGCCTGGTTGTGGTAAAGAAAATTATTCAAGAAAATAGAGAGCCCGAAAGCTCTCTAATGTTTGTCATAAGTGTGCCAGAATGAGATATGATAAAAAGCGATGTTCTTTAGGAATGCTGTTTGATAACAGGGAAGATAAGATTAAATTCATTATGGATGACTTGAATAAAGAGTCATTAAATGATATCCTTTTGTCTCTTGAAATGCATCCTAGTGGATACGTTCAAAATGCAATACTCCAGTTATGGCCATTATTTCAAAAAGAATGTGCAAACTATAGTTTCGAGAATCTGACTATAAAAGACCCCGTTTGTTAGTTTATAAGAAAACTGGATGGGAAGCCTATCCTCAACCCATAGAGGGCATTCAAGCCATTTTTGGATATAAAACCAGAGGAAGATATAAGCCATAGTCGCAACTACTTATAAATATCTTTTTATTTCAATGTTGTTTTATTTACTGTTGTTTGATCACTTACATTTTTTTCTTTAATAATTTTATGCTATCATTATTTGCTTTGTCTTTTCGCTATTTCCTTTTTGACTCTCGAGCCATGTACTTCACGAGTTATTTGATATAGACATGCTACCTCATTTATAGCTGTGAACTATTATCACCAAGATCCTTAAATATAATTTTTTTTGTTAAGGCACTCACAAATTATTTTTGAGAAATATCCAATGGTAGCTACTCCCAATAACCAAATCAAGAACATTTGTGTACTATCTAGATTTAATATGGCAAATATAAAGAATTTATTGAGGCAGTCGTAGATCTTGGTCGAAGTATAGTAGCTAAGAAACTACACTTGGTTTATGAAGGAGGTGATCGAGGATTATCAAAATTAGTTTTAAAAGCCGCTTATACCAGAGGGAGCCAAGTTTTAGGTATTATCCCAATAATCCTAAAACCTTTTAGCTGTTTGTTAGACTTACCAACTGGAGAAGAGTTAGTCGTTTCAGGTATACAAGAGAGAATAACTGAAATACTGAATCCTACTGATACCTTTATTTTTTTTACCAGGAGATCTTACAACTCTAGAGGCACTAATGACGTTAGCATCTTGGTCCTATTTGAACATTCATAAGAAATCCATTGGTTTGTTAAATGTCAATAACTTTTATGATGGCTTTCTCACATTTCTTAACCATGTAACCTTCCACAGTGAAACAAATCTTTATTTGTGCTCACACTGCTAATGAGCTACTTGATTTGTTACAAGCTTATAGAGCAGAGCCACAACTTGAGATCTTAATTTTGGGTGGCCTACTAATGATGGTAGCAGTAGCCACAGTAAGAAGTGCAAATTAGATTTAACTCTTCGTTTGTAAATATTTTCTTCTGTGTTGTAGCACCCAGGTGATATCTTCTAATCTCTACTTCTTTTCTTTAAAACATTAAGGATAATGTTTCATTCTAGTTGGGGGAGGGAATAGTTAATAATTGTGGAATGTCTTAATCTTTGTTAAGTTTTTACTAAGTTTTGTTATAGGAACTAACTGTAGTTAACTTTTTACGTCAAAGATGGCTGAATATGGAGTGTAGTGACTTTAGAAACACATCTTTTTAGTTTGAAAGTTAAAAAAATTTTTTACTTTTCAGTCATTTTTTTTAGTTTCATTTTAAATGTGATTTTTCTAACTTCCTCTTTCTAATTTCTCCTTTATAAATATACACTTTCAAAATTTTGAATTGAAGATGGCTAAATATGGAATATTAAAATTCTAGAAAAGCATCTTTTTAGTTTTCTTATTCTTAAAAAAAATTTAAAAATATATATATTTTGTGATTTTTTGACATGATGACTTTCAAATTTTAGTATTTGTATTATTTTTGGTCTTGAGTTTTATTATATCATGTTTATTACTTTACATGCTGATATCGGAGACAAAAATATGAGTTGCTTCAAGGAATATACATATCATAATAAATTTCAAGTGAGTTCTTAAACTTATCATTTTTCTTGGAAGTAACCCTTTTTGCCTATTATTTATACAGCTTAATAGTTTATTATTTGATACACGATCTATAAATTTCTTTTGAGTCAACCTTCTAAAAAAAAAGAGAAAGAAAAGAAAATTTTGTGTGTTACTACAAAATAAATAAAGTTATAGTGATGCATAAAAAATAATAATAATAAAAAAGAATAAATAAATAAATATATTAGTCTGACTCACATTTTAGCTTGAGATTGTATTATTTCTAAGCTGTGGGCACATTTATTTCATCTTGGTGAGAATGTGTAATATTACTTTAATATTTTCTCTCAATTTACCATTCATGGGAGTGACTATTATTATTGGATTTAATTTTTTTGTGAGAGTGTCACTACTAGTGAGATTTTGGGGTATTGACATGTCATTCTTGAAAGCAGTTTGGTTACAATAGCTGTGACAAAGTTTACTGGATTAATTCATGTCGATGGTTGATTTGGAAATAATATTTCTTAAAGACAAGAGATAATGCTTATACTTTGATTTGATTTATATCATAAAGTTTAATTAAATAAACATGATAGTTTTAAAAAAACTTTGGGTTTAAATTTGATTGCGCTTAATTTGCTAGGGACTAGTAATAAGCTAGTTGGGAGTGTGTTGAGTGCTAGAAAATGTATATTTATAAAGGAGAAAATTTTCATTTTTTACTTCAAATTTTACTAACTTCTTTACTTTTATGTATTCAACTTTCTTGTGAATTTAATTATGCATGTTTTATTATAATTAAGTATTTTACATATTTTAGGGGCATCATAATCATTTCACAATAAACAAGACATCAGATGCAAAACGGACGGTAAATATAAACTCAAAATGATCAAAAACCTTAGAAATAGCATAAAAGAAAAAATATCACTATTCATATATATGGTATTGTTTATGATATTATTCATGACACTGTTCATATATACTGTATGATGACGTGGTATTGACCGATGACGTGGTGTTGACCAATGATGTGGCACCGACCAATGATTGAAGGAATGATGTGGCATTGACTGATGAGGTATTACAATCTTATTGGATAAAAATGTTTATGCACTGTTGACCAATGACGTGGCAGTATATTAGTGGATTAGAAAAAATGTGCATACGGTACATGCATATACACGGGATGATAGCCCTAATGATGTATTCAAACTAATCAAAACTTGCCACGTGGCACAATCGTGTGCATCCAAATTGTTTTAATCCGATGGCCATGATTTACTCGTTGTATCTATAAAAAGAGGGCTCCCCCTTTTATTTGACACCCCTGAGTTCATTTTTTAGCTTCATTTTCTGAAATTCCTTCTCTATCTTGTATTTTTTTGTATTTTAGTAAAATTTCCTTTTTATCCCTAGTTTAAATATGAGTAGCTAATTTTATTTTAAGTTTCGGTTGAAGGTGAAGTCTCAACATGTTCCATGAGCTTAATTGGTAAATTTATTTTATTTTTCCCTCTAATTTCTGTGTATGTTTTGACTGTTCGTTGACAGATAGTAATAACACAGTTATTACTGCTTGGCACAATAAGCCCTTAGCACCATATTAATAAGAACGTGGTTCATGAGGAGTGGTTTTCTCCCACATAATTTAATTGGTATTAATAAGGAATATTGAGTCTTGGAGCATGTTGATGCAGATCTAGATACTAAGTGCTTTATTATAACAGTTATATTTTTAATTATTCTGGCCATTATAATTCAAAATTTAAGATAAAATTATCATAATTTAATTACTCACTTAGAAAATTAATTCAACATATAATTAAAATCCACCTACTCGTGGGATCGACACTCGTCACTATTAATCTATTCTACAATAGATTCATGTACTTGCGAGTTCAATAAAATTTGCACAACATTCCTCAATATTGGTTTAATAAGTATAACATCCTTATTCTCACTATCTTTATCTTGCTTGTCATGAGATTTTTAACATAAGTTGAATACATTGGTTTCTAAACATTATGTTACTAAGAGATAAATTCATTGCTTTTTAATAATTAATCAAAACATTAGTAGTAGCTAAAAATATTTAAACTAATATGATGAGAATTTTCTTGCACTGATTAATAATTAGTTTAGTTTTTAAAATAATAAAATCCATAAGATATATGAATTTATCGACTTAACTTAGTATATCTTTAATTATCCCTTTTAGTATCTCAATCAACTTGTTAAAAAGTAAAAGAATGATAGAGGTTGGTTTAACTTATTGAGATTAAGTTATCAGTATATTGAGTATGAAATTAAATTGATGCTGGCAACATGAGCAAGTAAAGTTTTTGTTGAATTTTATAGGCCTTAATAGCCCAAGAGATTACTGGACAACTAGGATTTGTGTATTTTGAAACATTGTTAGTTAAGATAATAAAGCTTGTCTATTCTGTTAGAAAATTTTTTTGTTCTTTTTTTACACTTTATATTTCCTATTAACAATCTTGTTTGAAAACTTTATGAATCATAAGATTGCTGTGAAAAATTTATACCTATATAGAGTTGTAGAAATTGAAAATCTAAAGAACAGTAAGGAAATTAAAGTGAATGGACAAAGATTGATGCCATTCTTGGATAATTCAATATCTTGAGAATCTTTTTTTCTCTATGATCCTGTTTATTATGAAAATTAAATCTCATTTTGTTACTTTTTTTTACTTTTGTTTTTTTTTTATTTTTGTGGTTAATAGGATACTTCATTTTTTCTACCTAGTTAAATAATGGATGGTTGTACTTTGTGACTAAAACTTGTTTTTTAGCTTACTTGCAATAATTAATACCGCTTATCAACAAGCACAAGACAAATTATCAAAAAACTACATTTAAACTTTCCTTCACTCTGTTTACACCTTCTTATTAATAATTTACAAAGCATGGTTCAAACAAATGAGGCTATTGACACAACTCAGCTTTTAGTAAGAATTAGGAACTAAGATAATTAAATATCTTACATTTAATTTGTTTGACCCATAGAAGCTTGTTCAAAGATTGTAGAGATGTCAAGTGTTAGGGGTAATAGAGGCAGAAGAGTGGGAGGAACTTCAAGAGAGCAATCCTCTGCAATTGATCGACTTACAGACATTGTCACACGACTATTAGAAAGAGAAGTCATAAGAGATGAATGTGCTCAAGCAACGAATAATGCAGGGGCTGAATTTAGAAGATTAAACCCACCTATATTTGAAAGAGGCACGGATCCTATGGCAGCAGACCAATGGTTGCGCACTATAGAAAGAATGACTGAAGTAGCTAAGGTGCCAGAAGAAGAAAAGGTCACTTATGTTTTCTTTATGCTACGGAGGGCAGTTGAATATTGGTGAGATTCTATCAGACGATGCCATAATGAAGCAACAATGCGATGGAAGAAATTTAAAGAACACTTTTACAATAAGTATTTTTCAGAGATGGTGAGGTCTACCAAAAGAAGAGAATTGTTTATTTGCAACAAGGAAAAATGACAGTACTAGAGTATATTCGAAAATTTGATGAGCTCTTTCGTTATGTCCCACACATGGTTGTCACAGAAGACTTGAAAAAGGATCATTTTATGCAAGGATTGCGTAAAGATTTAGCAAAAGACTTAAAGGTGGCTGAAATTCGGGATGTTTCCTTTAATGAGCTCATGGATCGAGCCTTAGTAATTGAACAAGCAGATGAAGAAAGGAAGGAAGAAAAACGAAGGAATAACGGGAGCATATATCATGGAAATTATGTAGCTAATCACGAAAGACAACTCTTAAATAATAAGAGGAAGAGAGCACTAACTACTCAGGAGCAAAATAAGAACAAGCATATAAAGAATCACTAAAAAGATTTTACCAAGGCCTAAATGCAATCAATGTGGCTGAACTCACCTTGACAAATGCCGAGCCAACAGTAGAACATGTTTTAAATGTAGAAAAGAAGGACACTTCATCAAAGATTGCCTAGATAATGGTACGCAGCAAGAAAGGACTAACCCACGAGTATTCGCACTTACCAAGGCGGATGCAAAGGCAAACCCCTCGGTAATATCAGGTGAACTATCTATCTCTCAAACTCCTGCATATGTTTTTATAGACTCAGGAGCTACACATTCATTTGTCTTACCAACATTTATTAGGAAAATCAAAGGGGCCCTTAACATAATAAATAGACTTTATATGTCATGCTTCCATCTGATAAAGTATTAAACTTAGGACAACTAGTAAGAGCATGCGAAGTCAACATTAGTGGTTATACACTATGTGTTGACTTAATAATCCTTGAGATATATGACTATGATGAGATTCTTAGTATGGATTGCTTATCAAAGTACCATGCCAAGATAGATTGTGAGAAAAAAGAGGTAACATTCCAACCACCACAAAAGGAATCATTTATATTTAAGGGAGGATATAAGGAGAATAGAATACTTGTCATCTCCGTCTTAAAATTAATTCTACGAATTAATTAAAATAAATTAACAATATAAACGAAAAACATTATCAAGGAAATACACTCAAGCACTAAAAAGAAAATAAAAAAATAGATTAACTAAAATTAAAATAAATTATAAGACAAACAAAAAATTACAAAGAAAAGTAAAATAAAAATTCAATTACAGAAATTTAAATTACAAAAATTAAATTATAGAATTATTTTTTTATAAGGAAAAAATACAAGAAAACAAAAAAAACTTAAAAAAGTTAATTCAACAAATTAAAATAACTTACCTTCCTAGCAACGGAGCCAAAAACTTATTTTGTAAATTTTATTGAACTCATAAGTGCACGAATCTATTATAGAATAGATTAATGGTGACGATTGTCGATTCTACGAGTAGGTGGATTTTAATTATATGTTGAATTAATTTTTTAAGTGAGTAGTTAAATTATGGTAAATTTATCTTAAATTTTAAATTAAAATGACAGGAATAATTAAAAATGCAACTGTTATAATAAAGTACTTGGGTATCTGGATTTGCATCAATATGCTCCAGGGCTCAATATTCCTTATTAATACCAATTAAATCATGAGGGAGAAATCCACTCCTCATGAACCACGCTTTAATTAATATGGTGCTAAGGGCTTATCGTGTCAAAGAGTAATAACTGTGTTATTATTATCTGTCAATGAAAGGTAAAAATATCCACAGAAATTAGAGGGAAAAATAAAATAAATTTACCAATTAAGCCCATGGAACATATTGAGACTTCACATTCGACCGAAACTTGAAAGAAAATTAGCTACTCATATTTGAACTAGGGATAAAAAAGAAATTTTACTAAAATAGAAAAAAAATATAAGAAAAGAAGGAATTTCAGAAAATGGAGCTAAAAAATGAACTCAAGGGTGTCAAATTAGGAGGGGAGAGCCCTCCTTTTATAGATACAACGAGTAAATCATGACCATCAGATTAAAATAATTTGGATGCACAAGATTGCGCCATGTAGCAAGTTCTGATTAGTTTAAACACATCATTTTTTGAAGAGAGTTTTATTGTTGTAATTCTTATTTTTGTATCTAATTTGTGAGTGTATAAGTGTGGGAAAACACTTGAGTGAAGAGATTGAGAGATAATCTCTTGTTGTAAAGGTTTATTGACACCTTATAAGTCAATTATAAAGAACTTGAAGCCTTGGGAGATTTGGATAGTGAAATCCTTGAGCTTAGTTTGCTTGGAGGCGTGAACATAGGCAGAGACTGTCAAATTATATAAAAGTACTTGTGTTTAATTTTTCTTCCATTACTATTTTATTATTACACTTTATCAAACTTATTATTTTTTATTTTATTAGAATATTAGATTGAATTATTATGTGTTTTGCTTAGATTAAATTTTAGAAAACCAATCACCCCCTTTAGGTTGTATAACTAATATTTCAAAATCTATATGTGTTTTTTAGGATACCAAAGACCAAAATTAACAGTGCCAATCAAATATCAAAAAATTCATTTAACATCAAGCAAATGAGACTCTTTTAGACAAGATTAGAATCTAGCACATAAGCATATATTAAACATAATATCAGGCCTAATAGTAGTCAAGTAAAATAAGGATCCGATCATACCTCGATATGTTTTTATGTTAACTTCTTTACCCTTCTCATCTTTATCTAGCTTGATAGTAGTACTCATTAGAGTACTTTTTGCCATTCCATTTTCATAACCAAATCTTTTGAGTAGAGCTTTCACGTACTTAGCCTGATTTATGAAGATTCCTTCCTTATTTTGTTTTAATTGAAGAACAAGGAAGTACTTTAGCTCTCCCATCATGCTCATCTCTAATTCTTTGCTCATATAAGATAAAAATTTCTTACACAACATCTCATTAGTGGATCCAAAGATAATATCATCAATATAAATTTGTACAATAAGAATACTTTGATTCTTATACTTAATAGATAAAGTTGTATCAGCTTTACCTATTGAAAAATTATTTTTCAGTAAGAAATTTTTAAGCCTATCATGTCATACTCTAGATGCTTGTTTTATATATACAATATTTTAGACAACTTATACACATGATCTTGAAAATTTTTTATTTTTAAAACCAGGGGTTGTTTCATATAAACTTTCTCTATAACATAATCACTTAAAAATACACTTTTGACATCCATTTGATATAAGATGAAATTTTTATGACATGTATATTCTATTAACATCCTAATTGATTCTAATCTAGCTACTTATGCAAAAGTTTCATCAAAATCAATTCCTTCTTGGTTATATCATTGGGCCACTAATCTAACTTTATTCCTTACAACTACATCGGACAAATCTATGTTATTCCTAAATACTTATTTAGTGACTAAATGGATTGATATTCTAGTTTAGGAATTAATTCCCATACATTATTTCTTTTAAATTGGTTTAACTCTTCCTGCATTGCCATAATTCAAAATTCAACATTATCGCATCTGCAAAGGATTTAGGTTCAATTTGAGAAATAAATAGAACTTGCTCACATGTATTCTTAAGTGATGATCTAGTAATTATACCTCCCGAGAGATCACCTAAAATTAAGTCCTTAAAGTGAGAAGAAACATACCTACACTCCTTATGGAGTGTTTGAGAATCACTTGTTGCTTTATGTTAAGTATTAGAAAATATATATTTATAAAAGAAAAATCATCATTTTACACTTCAAGTTCTACTAACTTCTTTACTTTTATGTATTCAAGTTTCTTATGAATTTAATTATGTGTTTTATATAATTAAATATTTTACGTATTTTAGGGGCATCAAGGTTATTTCACAATAAACGAGACATTAAATGACAAAATGGACAGTAAATCTAAACTCAAAACGGTCGAAAACCTTAGGACGATTATAAAAGTATAAATATCATTGTTCACATATACAGTACTGTTTATATGTACGGTACTGTTCATGGTACCATTCATGACACTGTTTATATATATTGTATGATAACGTAGCATTGACTGATAACGTGATATTGACTAATGATGTGGCACTAACTAATGATGTGGTAGCATTTGATTAGAGGTATAATGTGGCACTGACTGATTATGTGGCGTTGACTGATGACATGGCTTGATTGATGAGGTGTCACAATCTTATTGAATAAAAATGTTTATACACTGTTGACTAATGACGTGACAGTATGTTAGTGGATCAGAAAAACGTGCGTATGGTGCATGTATATACACGGGATAATAGCCCTGATAATGTATTCAAACCAATCAAAACTTGTCACGTGGCACAATCCTGTGCATCCAAATTATTTTAATTCGATGGTTATGATTTGCTTGTTGTATCTATAAAAGGAAGCTCTTTCCTCTAATTTGACACCCCTGAGTTCATTTTTGGGCTCCATTTTCTAAAATTCCTTCTCTATTTTGTATTTTCTTTGTATTTTAGTAAAATTTTCATTTTATCCCTAGTTCAAATATGAATAGCTAATTTTTTTTAAGCTTGAATTGAAAGTGAAGTCTCGACATATTCCATGGGCTTAATTGGTAAACTTATTTTATTTTCTCCTCTAATTTTTGTGGATGTTTTGACTTTTCGTTGACAGATAATAATAACACAATTATTACTGTTTGGCATGATAAGCCCTTAGCACTATATTAATTAAAGCGTGGTTCATGAGGAGTAGATTGCTCCCTCATGATTTAATTGATATTAATAAGAAATATTGAGCCTTATAGCATATTAATGTAGATCTAGATACCCAAGTGTTTTATTATAACAGTTGCATTTTTAATTATTCCGATCATTTTAATTCAAAATTTATGATAAATTTATCGTAATTTAACCACTCACTTAGAAAATTAAATTCAACACATAATTAAAATCTACCTCCTCGTGAGATCACACTCGTCACTATTAGTATATTCTACAATAGATTCGTGCACTTGAGTGTTCAATAAAATTTGCACAAGTTTTTAGCACTATTGCGTGTGAGGTAAGTTATTTTAATTTGTTGAATTAATTTTTTTTATAATTTTTTTCTTGTATTTTTTCTTATAAAAATAATAATTCTAAAATTTATTTTTGTAATTTAAATTTCTGTAATTCAATTTTATTTTGTAATATCATTAAATTTCTATACTTTAATTTTTGCTTTACTTTTCTTTAGAATCTTTTTTGTTTATCTGTATTTTATTTTAATTTTTGTTAATCTATTTTTTTATTTTCTTTTTAGTGCTTGAGTGTATTTCCTTGGTAATTTTTTTCATTTATCTTGCTAATTTATTTAAATTAATTCGTGGAATTAATTTTTATAATTAATTTTTTAAGTAAATTTCTTTTGTAGTTTTCTTTTAAAATTACTTAAAAAATTTAAAAAATAAAAAAATAAAAAAATGAATCTGTAATTTAATTTTTATAATTTTTTTCTTTAAATTTCAATAATTCAATTTCTTTGCAATTTCTTTAAAGTTCTATAATTTAATTTTTAAGTTATTTTTCTTTGTAATTTTTTGTTTATTTTGTTAATTTATTAATTCACAAAATTAATTTTTTAAGTAATTTTTTTAGTTGTTTTATTTTAAATTTTTTATTAAAAAGTAAAAAAAAGTGAATATGTAATTCTGTAATTTAATTATTGCGTTGCTTTTCTTTATAATTTTTCTTGTTTATTTTGTAATTTCTTTTATTTTTTAGTTAATCTATTTCTTATATTTTCTTTTTACCACTTGAGTGAATGTCCATAGTAAGGTTGTAACAACGTGATAAGGTTAGTATCATAATTTCTCATTCCTCTTTTTTTTTATTAATTTTGTTCTCATTTTATTTGTTGTATTTTTTATTATATATTTATTTATGCATGGTTGAAGGTCGCAATTATCAAATCTTGAGCCTATAGATTTAGAATTGGAAAAAATACTTCGCACACACAAACATATCACATTTAAAAATAAAATTAAAATGGATTTGCAACAACAAGAACTATCACAAAAGATGCCATTTAAGGACTATTTCAGTCCCTTAGCTAACTTGAGCACATCATGTATAAGATATCCAAATGTAGTTGGTTGGAGTTTTGAATTAAAACATAATATGCTAAATTGTCTCCCAACATTTTATAGTCTGAAAAATGAGGACTCATATAATCATTTGAATGATTTTCATGTTGTTTATCAAACTTTTAGATATAAGAATTTTTCAGATGATGATTTTAAATTCAGACTATTTTCATTTTCTTTAAAGGATAGAGTTCATTCATGGTTTAATACATTATCTGGTAATAGCATTATATCATGGGAATAAATGGTCACAAAATTTTTAAATAAATACTTCCTAGTTCATAAAACTAATTTTATTCGCAGGAAAATTTTAGAGTTCATCCAGAGAGAAGACGAGCTGTTTCTCGAAGCATGAGAGCGATTCAATAGGTTATTCTTGAAATGTCCATATTATAGATATGAAAAATGACATCAATGTCAATACTTTTTAGAGAGATTATTGCCCAATATACAAGAATAGGTCATGGCAATAAATGGAGAAGAACTAATATCCAAAAGTGCATCAAAAATTTAGAATTTCTTCCAATGACAAGTGGACAATTCCCAACAACGGAGTTGATCATTCAGGAACAATAAAAGAATTAAAGGAGTCAATGAGGTCCAAATTAGCCAGTCAAGCTCGGGAATCAAAGAAGTTAAAGAAATGATAGAAAGACTTACCCGACAAATCGCATCTTTAACAACTGCTAAATCAACAGAGCCACATGACCATGACTCATACCCAGATCAAGTCAATGCTATTGGTGTAATGAGGAAGCCATCAAACTATAACCCTTACTCCAACACATATAACCCTGGATAGAGAGACCACCATAATTTTTCATGGTCTTAAGGATTCTAACAAAATGGACCAACAACTCTAACTCTACCAATGCAACTTATTTCTCAAGTTCCACAAGCCTCTCAGCAACCATTCAGACTTTACAACCAGAACTCGAATTATTCTCAACCTAAATAATTGAAAGATGCATTCTAGAATTTCAAGAATTCTATCTACTCTACAATTGAGTAACAAAACCGCACCATTGATGGACTATGAAATGAGATGAGAGTAGGCTTCAACTCACAAACTCAATCAATTTCAAACCTTGAGAAGATAGTGGGCCAGCTTGCCTCTTTAGTTCAAACCCTAGCAATGATTGTTGAGAAAGGCAAATTTCCAAGTCAACCAGTGCCAAACTATAAAGGAGTGCATGAAGAAGTGCTAGTTTACCTCAGCAACATAGAGAGGTTAAAGCCATCATGACCCTGCAAAAAGGAAAATAAGTCGACAACAAAGTGGAGATACTAGTGACAAAAATGACTCAAATTGTACCTGTAAATGCTGAGGACTCATCATCAGAGAGGAAAAAAGAAACCAACCCACGAGAGTATGTTCCTAGAGCTCTATTTCCTCAGAGGTTAGCCAAAGCAAAGAAGGAAAAATCTTCAAATAGGTAAATGTTAACATCTCTTTGCTTAATGCTATAAAACAAGTGCCATCTTATGCCAAGTTTCTTAAAGATCTTTGTACTAAAAGAAGGCATTTTTAGTAGAAAATATTAGTTCTATACTCCAACACAAAATTCCTCCAAAATACAAAGACCCAGGCTTCCCTGTTATCTCATGTAATATAGGAAACTGCACAATTGAGAATGCTTTGTTAGACTTAGAAGCAAGTGTTAATCTGTTACCTTATTTAGTGTTTGTGAAACTTGGACTAGGAGAATTACACCCAACTTTAGTGGTGTTGTAGTTTGCAGATCGATCCATGAAAATACCTCGTAATATTGTAGAGGACGTTCTTATCCAGGTATATAAGTTTTATTTTTTTGTTGATTTCATTATAATTGACACCCAACCAATGCAGGATTTAAGGAAAAACATCCTTATTATCTTGGACCGTCCATTCTTGGTAACTGTCGATGATCACATTTAATGCAAGATTGGAAACATGTAGTTATCCTTTTGGCAATATGACCATGGAGCTAAACATTTTCAACATTACCAAATAACCTCACAACATAGATAATGAAATTTTAGATGTAGATTTAATTATTGAATTAGTTGATCATACATTTCCTTTAAACCTTAGTAATAACCTTTTACTAACATATTTAACTTACTTTGGTTTGAATTTTGATATTAACAGATCAATTGATGAGGTTAATGCCTTATTGGATTCATTGCCATGCATGGACATTGATAAATGGAAGACAAAGATAGAGTAATTGGCACCATTAAAAGAAAATCTCATCCCATCATCAGAATTACTACTAAAGATTGAGCTTAAATTTTCACTTGACCCTCTGAATTTTATATTATTAGGAGAAGAAAAAATATTATCATAAATCATCCCATCCTCCCTCAATAACAAACAAAAGAATACAGACATCATTGACCCCATCTTTAGTTCAAAAAAGAGATTACAACTGGTAAAACCAGAGAAAATTCGTAATGAAAAGAATGCTAAAGACTACAAAAAGCGAATGAAAATCCTCCGTGACAAGCGGAGCACTAGAAAATCCTTCACACTAGGTCATAAAGTATTTTTGTTTAATTCTCAATGACACGTTTCTTCAAGTAAGTTACACTCTCGATAGTCTGATCCATCTACTGATCATATACTATTTTTTCACATAAAGCCATTAAATTTAAGAATATAAGGAACGGTGTAATTTTTAAAGTTAAAAGTCAGAAAAGTAAAGTCATATCACGAATACCAACCATGTGGAGAAAATAGTGCAAAAGATTTAAGGGACCTGACATTTTTTTTCTTTCTGTTTTCTTTCAGTGATCTAAAGTTTTCTTTTCTGTTTTTAAATATTTTTGCATAAGTTTATTTGTTTAACTATTAAGTTTTTTTCTTATTATTTTTTCTCATGAATATCTTAACTAAAAAGCATCTCTTCAATATTCTTAGATAATTTCGATGTATGCGATCTCATCTCAAAGGTCAGATACGATTTTGTAAAACACATCTTATCTGGAAGCTATAACATTCAATTAGAACTTGAGATAAATTCAATAAGAGGATGATGGTAAGTTAATATATATTTTTTATTATTTGCCTTTACGTGTGCTTGTGTTTTTGCTAGATTTTTTTTTCTTTCTTTGGTGTGTTATCATTTTTTATCCAGATTAAGTGGCAAATAACGATACTCTGTGGCGATCAACGTCGGTTACTTTAGTTTCCCATAATAACTAATATTCTAAGTTGAAGGCATGGATAGAGACGAGATCTTAACAAAACTTTACAAGTGATTTCTTTCACTTCCTCATAATGTTCTTCTCATCATTTATAAAGCTTGGTCTAAATACATGCGATTACTTATGAAAAATCATATCTTTGTTGACATCCGATGATAATCGAAGTCAAAGTACTGTTGGCAGATGAGTTGTCTCCCAAATTATTGCATACATGCTTGGTTGTTGTAAAGAAAATTATTCAAGAAAACGAAGAGCTTGTAAGCTCTCTAATGTTTGTCATAAGTGTGCCAGATGAGATACGATAAAAAACGATGTTCTTTAAGAATATTGTCTGATGACAAAGAAGATAACATTCAATTCATTAGGGATAACTTGAATAAAGAGTCATTGGATGACTTCCTTTTATATCTTAAAATGCATCCCAGTGGATACGTCCAAAACGCAATATTCTAGTTATAGACATTATTCCAGAAAAAATATACAAACTATAGTCTCGGGAATCTGACTATAAAAGACCTTATTTGTCAGTTTGTAAAAAAACTAGATAGAAAGCCTATCTTCAACCCATAGAGGGCGTTCAAGCCGTTTCTAGATGTAAAACTAGAGAAAAATGTG
Source organism: Aegle marmelos (assembly GCA_030449875.1). Lineage (NCBI taxonomy): Eukaryota > Viridiplantae > Streptophyta > Magnoliopsida > Sapindales > Rutaceae > Aegle > Aegle marmelos. The sequence continues at coordinate 13,729,196 of JASUUL010000094.1, read as the reverse complement.
AGCCACAATAACAACTACTTGTAAATACCCTTTTATTTCAATGTTATTTTATTTCACTATTATTTGATCACTTACTTTTTTGTCTTTAATAATTTCATGCTATTATGATTTGTTTTGTCTTTTTACTATTTTCTTTTTGACTCTCAGCCATGTGTTTCATGAGTTATTTGACATAGACTTGCTATCTCATTTACAACTGCGAACCATTATCACCAAGATCTTTAAATATTAAGTTATAGCACTCACAAATTATTTTTGAGAAGTATCCAATGGCAGCTACTCCCAACAACCAAATCCAGAACATTTGTGTACTCTCTTTATTTAACTATAGTAAATATAAAGAATTTATTGAAACAGCCGTAGATCTTGGTCGAAGTATAGTAGTTAGGAAACTACACTTAGTTTATAGAGGAAGTGATCGAGGGTTATCAAAACTAGAGGGAGCCAAGTGTTAGGCATTATCCCAACAATCCTTAAATCTTTTGGTTGTTTGTCTAATTCACCAACTGAAAAAGAGTTAGTCATTTCAAGTGTGTAAGAGAGAATAACTGAAATACTGAATCATGCTGATGCCTTTATTTTTTTACCAGGAGAGCTTACAACTCTAGATGCACTAATGACTTAGCATCTTGGTCCCATCTGAACATTAATTAGAAACCTATTAGTTTGTTAAATGTCAATAATTTTTATGATGACTTTCTCGCATTTCTTAACCATGCAATAAAAAACTATTTCATTCCTTCCATAGTAAAAAAAATCTTTATTTGTGCTTACACTACTAATGAGCTACTTGATCTGTTACAAGCTTATAGACCAGAGCCATATCCTGAGACTTTAGTTTTGAGGTGACTAACTAATGATGATAGCAGTAGCTGCATGCAAATTAGATTTAACTCTCCGTTTATAAATATTTTCTTCTGTGTTGCAGCACCCAAGTGATATCGTCTAATCTCTACTTCTTTCATTTAAAATATTGAGAGTAATGTTTTGTTCTGATTGAGGGAGGGAATAGTTGATAATTATGGAATGTCTTAATTATGTAAAGTTTTTATTAATTTTTTATTATAGGAGTTAACTGTGATTAACTTTTTACATCAAAGATGGCTGAATATGGAGTGTAGTGACTCTAGAAACGCATCTTCTTAGTTTGAAAGTTAAAAAAAAAATTATTTTTTAGTCATTTTTTTAGCTTTATTTTAAGTGTTATTTTTCTAACTTCCTCTTTCTAATTTCTCCTTTATAAATATACACTTCAAAATTTTAAATTGAAAATGACTGAATTTGGAATGTCATAATTCTAGAAACGCATTTTCTTAGTTTTCTTTTCCTTAACCAAAAAACTAAAAAAATATATTTTGTGATTTTTTGACATGATGACTTTTAAATTTTAGTATTTGTATTATCTTTGATCTCGAGTTTTGTTACACCATTTTTATTACTCTACATGTTGATGTCAGAGATAAAAATATAAGTTGCTTGAAGGAATATACATATCATAATAAATTCTAAGTGACTTCTTAAACCTATCATTTTTCTTGAAGAGTAACTCTTTTTGCTCATTGTTTATACAGCTTAACAGTTTATTATTTTATATATGAGTTATAATTTTTTTTTGAGTCAACGTTCTAAAAAAAAAAGAAAAAAAATTTTGTGTGTTGCTACATTTAAAAGTTTATCTAACTAGTAAATATAGAAGATTAGTTAGTATCCTAAAAGATTATGGAAAGGCCATTTTTGACCCGTTTAAACTTTTCTAGCCATCCTTTTTGTTAAATATCCATAGTTAACCCTTTTGAGCCTTTAAAAAAAAATTATTATCCTTTTCTTTGTTAACTTATCATCTCGACCTAACTCCGATTTGAAATATTATTTAATGTCGTACAAGTTCCATCATCCATTCATGTTTGAGAAAAATATAAATAATTATTTTGTTTAATAAAATTGTGTCTCAGTAAAAAAAGAAAAAAGAAAAAAGAAAAGAAAAGATCAAAATTTATATATTAGTTTCAAAACAAAAGGAGAAATGTACTCTGTAATCTTTAAAAAAAACTTTATTTTTTTCTCAAACATGTATTTTATTTTTCTTTCCCTATTATTTCATCTTTATTCGCCATATCCATAGCCTACGTTAGTTCTAATAAAGGTCATTCTTGATTTTAGGAACTATAGTCTGATATAGAAACTAGTTACACGGGCTATAAAGATGTAGTGGTGCATAAAAAAATAATAAAAAAATTTAAATAAATATATTGGTTTGACTCATATTTTTACTTAAGATCGTATTATTTCTGAACTGTGGGCACATTTATTTCATCTTAGTGAAAGTGTATGATATTACTTTAATATGTTCTCTTAATTTATCATTAATGGGAGTGAATATCGTTATTGGATTTAATTTCTTTGTGAGAGTGTCACTACAAAGATTTTAGGGTATTGACATGTCAATCTTGAAAGCAGCTTAATTACAATAGCTGTGGTAAAGTCTACTGAATTAATTAATGTACATGGTTGATTTGGGAGTAATATTTCTTAAAGACTAGAGATAATGCTTATACTTTTATTCGATTTACATCATCAAGTTTAATTAAATAAACATGATAGTTAAAACAAAAAAAAGAAGTTTTGGGTTTGAATTTGATTTCGCTCAATTTGCTAGGGACTAGCAATAAGCTGGTTGGGGGGTGTGTTGAGTGTTAGAAAATATATATTTATAAAGGAGAAAATCGTCATTTTACACTTCAAGCTTTACTACCTTCTTTACTTTTATGTATTCAAGTTTCTTGTGAATTTAATTTTGTATTTTATTATAATTAAGTATTTTACGTATTTTAGGGGCATCATAGCTATTTCACAATAAACAAGATATCGGATGATAAAACGGATGATAAATCTGAACTTAAAACAGTTGAAAACCTTAAGAGGAGTATAAAAGCATAAATATTACTGTTTACATGTACAGTACTGTTCACGATACTATTTATGACACTATTTATATATACTATATGATGATATGGCATTGACTGGTGATGTGGAATTGACCGATAAGTGGCACCGACCAATGACAGGCAATATTTGATTGGAGGAATGATGTGCCATTGACTGATTATGTGGCATTAACTAATGACGTGGCTTGATTGATGGGGTGTCACAATCTTATTGGATAAAAATATTTATGCACTGTTGATCGTTGACATAACAGTATGTTAGTGGATTAGAAAAATCTGCGTACGATACATGCATATAAACAGGATAATAGACCTGATGATGTGTTCAAACCAATTAAAACTTGCCACGTGGCGCAATCCGGTACATCCAAATTGTTTTAATCCAATGGCTATGATTTAGTCATTGTATCTATAAAAGGAGGGTTCCCCTCTAATTTGACATCCCTAACTTTATTTATGAGCTCCATTTTTTAAAATTCCTTCTCTATCTTGTATTTTCTTTTATTTTAGTAAAATTCTCATTTTATCCCTATTTCAAATATGAGTAGCAAATTTTCTTTCAAGTTGGGTTGAAGGTGAACTCTCAACATGCTCCATGGGTTTAGTTAGTAAATTTATTTTATTTTCCCCTCTAATTTCTGTGGATATTTTGATTTTTCGTTGACAGACAATAATAACACAATTATTATTATTTGACACGATAAGCCATTAGCACCATATTAATTAGAGCGTGATTTATGAGGAGTGGATTTTTCTCTCATGATTTAATTGGTATTAGTAAGAAATATTGAGCCCTGGAGCATATTGATGCAAATTCAGATACCCAAGTACTTTATTATAACAATTGCATTTTTAATTATTCCCGTCATTTTAATTCAAAATTTAAGATAAATTTACCATAATTTAACCACTAACTTGGAGCATTAAATTCAACACATAATTAAAATCCATCTCCTTGTGGAATTGACACTCGTCACCGTTAATCTATTTTACAATAGATTCGTACACTTGTGAGTTCAATAAAATTTGTACAACACTCTATGCTTGTTCCTTCTAGTCTATCATCTTGATTTTCAAGTGGTGTATCCTCTTGTTTATCTTATAAGGCTTCTTGTGGTAACATTTTATTTACACCATCATTACCAACTTTCTTCGTAGAGGAAAGATTAGATTCATCAAATTTAACGTGCATAAATTCTCCCACAACTAAAGTTCTTTTATTATAAATTCAATAAGTTTTGATTATGTTGGAGTAAGAAAGAAAAATACCAACATCAAATTTTGAATCAAATTTACCAAGATTTTTTTTGTATTCAAAATAAAACGTTTGAATCCAAAAACTTTAAAATAATCAATGTTAGGTTTTCTATCTTTCCAAAGCTCATAGGGAGTTTTATTTAGATAAGGTCTAATCAACATATGATTTAAAACATAACAAATAGTGTTGGCAACTTCAGTATAAAAATATTTTGACAAAGCATTTTAATTTAATATGGTCTTAGCAATTTCTTAAATAGACCTATTCTTTCTCTTAACAATACCATTTTGTTGTAAAGTCCTAGGTGATGAAAATTGATGTTGAATAACAAAATCATTACAAAAAGTTTCAAATGTGTGATTTTCAAATTTGCCGCCATGATCACTTCTAATACAAGTAATCAAACGACCTTTTTCATTTTGAATATTTTTACATAAAATTTTAAATGCCTCAAAAGCATAATCCTTATTAGCTAAAAATAATTCCCATGTAAATCTAGAATAATCATTCACAATCACAAATACATAATACTTACCATTTATACTAGCATATTTAGAAGGACTGAACAAGTCAATGTAAAGTAATTGAAGAAGTTTTGAAGTAGAAACATGATTCTTATTTTTGAAAAAAGTTTTGATTTGTTTTCAAATTGACATGCTTCATAAATTTTACCTTTTTGAAATCTGATTTTTGGAAGACCTTTAACTAAATTATTTTTTGGAATCTTTGAAATCAAATCAATGCTAGCATAACCTAGTCTTCTATGCCATAACCAACTATCATTATATAGTGCAGAAAAATATTTATCATGAGAAGATGCACAATATAAATTAATTGTATATGCATTTATACACCTACTACCGACAAACAAAATCTTGCTATTACTTGTGTTCTCAATAATACATTTTGACTTATTGAAGATAACTCTATAATCTTTATTACAAAATTGACTAATACTAAGTAAATTGTGTTTTTAATTTTTAATCAAATACGTATTTTCAATAAGACTAAAGGAATCATTACTAACGTTATCGATACCAATAATCTTTTCTTTTAAATTATCTTTAAAGGATACATCTCCGCCTTTTGAATCTTTGTAAAACTTGAAAATCAAGAATAATTATCTGTCATATGTCTTGAACGCCCATTGTGCAAGTACCATTTGTTCTTTTTTTTCTTTAAACCCTACAAAGAAAATTTCAAGTTGTAGATGCCCAAATATTTTTGGGTCCTTAACCGTTATCTATGGTTCCTGACATGACTCAAAAGTGTTATTATTTCCAAGTATAAGAGTGTCCAGTTATAATATAATCCGTTGAATCTGGAGTTGAACCATAGAAAATTTAAAATCTAATAGTTAATTTGTTAAATAAAGAAAATTAAATGTGGGTAAAGCAATTACTAGAAATTACTAGGAAATTATGCTAAGGCTACAGAATTCACTCTTCGATTTCAAATTATAATTGAAACAACTCTCTCATATTAGTATTTTTTTTATTCTACTAATTTATTATTATACCATTTAATTCTAAATTGACTCTTAGTGTAATAAATATGGGGCTAAGTGCTTAATGAGTAACAACTTATTAAAGTGTCGATAGTATTTCAAATACCATATTAATTTGAAAAGATTTTAATTAACATGATATAAAAGAAATCGATAAGAAAATAAAATACAACAAATAAATAGATTTTAAAACTCACTTGAGAGAGTAATTAAATAATAATTTAAATTCTTGAGTCTCACTTTTCACTTCAGTTTAGAAAATTAGCTACTCATATTGAAAAACGAAAAACTAATTTTATTTGACAAACTTCTAAAATATATTACAACAATCAAACAAAAAATAAGAAAAGAAAAGAAATTTCTCAGCTCTCTACACTTTTTAACTCCCCACTTCCCTCTTTGCTCACCACTTCATACTTTTTTTTCACTTGCATCCCCTTACCTTTTATAGGTGAGGAATGCAACTTATTTTATTTTTATTTCATTATATATACAAACTTTGATATATGTGATCAAGTCTCCTGACCATCACATGATTTCCTTTCTTTTTATTTTTTATTTTTTATTTTATTTTTTTAATATTTGTTAATTATATCTCCTTAATGCATTCCAAATTACTCCAGTAGTTCTTATTCATTCTAGTTTTTAGCTCCAATTCTATCTTTATCCCTGAAGAAATATTTACAAGATAAAAATTAACATGTTGTAAATTAATTTGACATAAATATTTATTAAGGGACATTCGTATAATTTATAAGTGGTGAGTGTATTAATCAACAATTTAAGTAAAAAATAATTTTATTTTTATTAAATACACACTTTTTAGTGTTAATTACAACCCCTAACTAGATTATTGCTAGTCTTAGCAATTTAAGCATTAAAAATTTAGCAAAATCTCAAATCCAAACTAAAAATCATTCTTTTTTAATTTATGTTCACTTCTTTCATTGAATTAATGATAATAATCAAATAAAAGTATAAGCATTATCTTCGACTTAAAGAAAATCACACCTGTATAAATCAATTAAGTAAAAATATGTAAATTAATCAATTATCAAGGCTACATTAATCAAGTTACTTTTAAGAATGATATATCAAATCTCAAATCCCGACGGTTAAGAGTAACTCTCTCAAGAAAAATAATAAACCTTAGAATAACAGTCACTCTAACAAATGATAACTTAAGAAAATAGTAAAACAATATCACACGCTCTGACTAAGATAGAAGAATAGTGCTTATAGCTTAGAAATAAAATAATCTGAAATCAAGAGAATTATTAGGCAAACTAATTTATTTTTATGCATCACTACATCTATTAACCCATATTACCAGCTTCTATTTCATACTATAGTTTCCTAAAATTAAGAAGAACTTTTCGTAGAATGTAACGTAGGCTAAAGACAAGACTATCAAAGAAAGTGTAATAGGAAAAATAAAATATATGTTCAAAAAATAAAGGATTTTTAGAGGTTGCAAGGTGTTTTTTCTGGGTTTTTTTCTTTTTTTATTTTATATTTATTTAGATATGTACATACCTTTTTCTTAGCACCATTATCAGAAATAAATAATCATCCTTATTTTCAAATATAATTGGGTGATGAAAAATATAAAATATAAGGTGATACTCTATAATAGAGTGGGACAAGATGATAGGTTACCAAAGAAATTGTTTTAATAAAAGCTTAAAGGGATTAACTATGGATAATTAATAATAGAGTTGGCTTAAAAGATTCAAACGAATCAAAGATGACCTTTCTATCATCTTTTAGGACTCTAAATAATTTTTTATATCCACTAGTTCAATGGACTTTTAAATATAGCTCCACTTTTTTTTATTTGGTTTTTCCTTTTTTTAAATATTGAGATCTCATAAAGTGCAAAGCTGTATAGATAAACAGGGATGTTCTCCAAGGATAATAGCCTCAAAAACTCACTAGGACTTGCCATGGCATATTCATTCCTTCAAATGAGTTAATCAATTAAAATTTCTCAATTCATATTTCAACACACAAAGAGGAAAACATAGTATAACATAACTCAAGACTAAAGATAATACAAATATCAAAATTTAAAAATCATCAAGTTATCCAATGTTAAAAAATCACATAGAAAAAGAAAAAAATTTTTTTAAGTTTAAAGAAAACACACAAAAAATGAAACTAATTACAGAAACTTAAAAGAGATGATTAAGAAAAATAAAGTTAAAAACAAAAATCTTTTTTTAAAAAGAAAAAAGACTCTAAACTTATGAAGATGCATTTCTAAAAACACTACATTCTATATTCTGTCATCTTCAACTTAAATTTTATCCAAAATTAGTCTTTACAATAAAAATTAACAAAAACATTACCAAGATTGAGAAATTACATAATTGTCAACTATTTCCTCCTCCAACCAGAAGGAGACATTGCCGCCAATATCTAAGAAAGGAGTAAAGTTTAAAAGACATCACCTGATTACTGTTACAAAATATTTACAAATGGAGAGTTAAATCTAATTTACATTTTTCATGAGGGTTATTGCCATCATCATCAGTTGTCAAATCCAATGACATAGTCCGAGGATCTGGCTCTGGCTTGTAAACTTACAAAAGAAAAAGTAGCTCATTAGCAGTAAGAGAACAAATAAAGATTTTTTTAACTGAGGGTGGAATGAAATAATTTTTAATTGTATGATTAAGAAATGTCATTAAGTCATCATAAAAGTTATTAACATTTGACAAATCAATGGGCTTTTAATAGATATTCAAATGAGCTCATGAAGCAAATGTAATTAACGTCTCTAAAGTTGTAAAATCTCCTGATAAGAAATAGAAGTGTCATCATGATTTAACATTTCAAATATTCTTTCTTACATACCTGAGATAACTAACTCTTGTCCAGTTTGTAGGCTTGGCAGTCTATCCTAAGGGTTTTAAGGCTTTTGGAATAATGTCTAGCACTTGGTTTCCTCGAGGGAAAGTAACTTCTGAGACAAGTTTTGATAACTCTCGGTCATCTCCTCTATATACAAGATGCATTTTCCTTTCTGCTATAGCATGTCTAAGATCTATAGCTACTTGAACAAACTCTCTATATTTCTTATAGCAAAATTCAGAAAGTACACAAATGTTCTTAAGTTGTCTATTTAAAGTTGTTGCTATAGGAATAATTCTAAAAAGAAACAATTTATGAGCGCTTGAAAAAGAGCTTCTATTTAAGGACCTTGGTAACAAACACAATGATACATATTTGTAAATAAGATGGTGTATTTGTCAAGTGATGTGTGAAACTTATGGCTGAACAATTTAAAAACAAACTGAAAAAAGCAAACAGTAACAAAAATGATTAAATATAAAATTACAGTAAAAAAGAATAATGCAAAAGATAAAAGGACAATAAAATAAAAGAATATTTAATGGTAGTTATGATTATAGCTCATATTTCTTTGGTTTTACATCCAATAACGGCTTGAACGCCCTCTATAGGTTGAATATAGGCTTCTTATCCAGTTTTCTTATAAATTGGCAAATAGTGTCTTTTAGAGTCAGATTCTCAAGACTAAAACTGTGCACTTTCTTTTTGGAATAGCCTCTATAAATTATGAATCTCATGTTGAACATATCTACGCGAATGTATTTCAAGAGATTGCAAGATATCATTTAACGATTCTTTACTCATGACATTCTTAACGAATTTGATTTTATCTTTATGATTTACAAAAATTATTCTTATAGTTTTACAATATTTTTTATGGTAACGAAGTCTTACACATTTAGGACATTTAAAGCAAAGTTGCTTAGCTCTTCTCTTTTAGTAAATTTGCTTTTACCAAAACCAGATATATTAGAAACAAGTGAATTAGAAAACTCACTTGACAATCAAACCTTTACTTCAATTAACCATTTGATGTTAGAAGGAATACCATTAATCATTAACAACCGTAATCATTCACAACAAGCTTTATAAATCTTTTTAAGAGAATTTAGAGAGAGAGAAGGAAAACACTTGTGTAACTTTTATATTTCTTCCATGCTTGATTTTTGGGTTTTAGTTATTATGGAAAACTAAAAATACTAACTTAAAAGTTATAGAGTATCATTATCCAATATTTATATGGGAAAGTAAATCAAAATATACCAATAAAATAAATTAAAATTATAAAATCAAATTAAAAGTAAAAGAGAACAAAACATACAATGAATGCAAACAAATATGCAGCTCACCTTCATCTTTTTATTAAATTTTTCTTTAGATCCGTATGGAGCTCATAAATACCACCCTTTATGTCCTTGAGTTATTTTTTTAGTTCTTTAATGAGGGATACTAGCTATGGTGATCGTAAATCCCAGATAAGATGTGATTTTACAAACTCAGATCAAGCTTTTTAAGTGAACTTTTGCATGTATAAATTCTTTCAGATATTCCAAAATAAACCTTCTCATAGAGGTATTCATGACATGTATCATAAAATAGGGAGATGAAACATAATTATCAAATAAACACACTAAAATAAATGTAATGCACTCCATTCAAGAAATAAAAGAAAAAATAAAAAGAATCAAACAATTCAAATAGTAAACAGTAAAATAAAATAACCAAAAAGTTAAAGAAAAATGCTTAATTAAAATTTGGTGGGTTGCTCAAATTGATTTTAGTGTCAGCTTCACTTGGTTAGTGTTTCAGATATGGTTTTAATCTTTAATCATTAACTTTAAATATGACACTGTCCTTTGGATTATCAATTTCTACATCATCATATGGATAAACTTTTTTTTTATAGTAAATGAGCCACTCCACTTTGACCTTAACTTTCTTGTAAATAAATGAATATGAGAGTTATAAAGTAGAACTTTTTGACAAATCTCAAATGTTTTTTGAAAAATTCTTTTATCATGAAAAGCTTTGGTTCTCACCTTAATAATTCTAGAACTTTCATATACATCATTTCTTAATTCCTTAAGTTCATTCAATTGTAATTTACGCACATTACCAGCATTATTAAGATTTAAATTAAAACCTCTAATAGCTCAAAATTATTTATGTTCAATTTCAAGTAGTAAATGGCAATGTTTACTATAAACAAACCGATAGGGTAGCATTCCCAAAGATGTTTTAAATGCAATACGGTATGCCCAAAGTGTATCAATTAATCTGAGAGACCAATCTTTACGGTTGGGTTAACTATTTTTTCTAAAATTTATTTTATCTTCCTATTTACTAAGTTAACTTGACCACTTATTTAAAAGTGGTACAAGGTAGCAATTTTATGTGTAATTTCATATTTTTTTCATGGAGGACTCAAATGGCTTATTACAAAAATACTCATCTTCATCACTAATAATGGCTCGAAGGATTCCAAATTTACTTAAAAGATTTTCTTTTAAAAAGTGGATCACAGTCTTGTGATCATTGTGGTGACAAGGAATTGCTTTAATCTATTTTGAAACATAATCAATAATAATCAAAATATATATAAATCCAAATGATAGTGGAAAAGGGCCCATAAATTCAATTTCCTAACAATCAGATATTTCGATGACAAGTATAGACCTCAAAAGCATTGTGTTTCGCTTTGAAATAGATCCTGCCATTTAACAATTTTCACACATTTTGGAGAAGGCATGTGAATCTTTAAATAATGTAGGCTAATAAAATCCACATAATAATATTTTTACAGTTGTCATTTTTAAAGAAAAATGGCTACCATATATTGTAGAATGACAAAATGGAATGACTCTACTTATCTCATCGTCTGGTATTCATCTTTAAAAATTTTTATCAGAATAGTACTTAACAAGTATGGATCATCCTAGTAAAAGCTTTTCGCTTCTGTCAAGAATTTCTTCCTGCCTTGGGAACCCCAAGTAAATGGCATTTCACCTATTACAAGAAAATTAACAATGTCAACATACTAAAGCATTTTGCTTATAGAAAAAAAAAGTTCATTAGGGAAAGAATAATTGATGAGTGTTGTATCAATTGATAACTCATTTGTAAGTCTTGAGAGATGGTCTGCAACAATATTTTCTGTGCCTTTTTTATCTTTGATATTAAGGTTGAATTCCTAAAATAGCAAAATCTATGGTATCAACCTTGGCTTGGCATCCTGTTTAGACATTAAATATCTTACAGTAGCATGATTAGAGTAAACAACGATAAATAAACTAATTAAATACGAACAAAAATATCCAATGCAAATATTATGGCAAATAGTTCTTTTTTAGTTGTGGTATAATTCATTTGAGCACTATTTAAAGTTCTACTTGCTTAATAAATAACAAAGGGCTTATGTTCTTTTCTTTGTCTTAGAACAGTGCCAACACCATAATCACCAATATCACACATTAACTCAAAAGTTAAAGACCAATCAAGAGGTTACATTATTGGATTGATGTCAAAAGATTAGTTATCATTTCAATTGCTTATTGCCAATCTTTTATCCATTTAAATGGTGTGCATTTTATTAGGAGATTATAAAGTGGTCCAGATATAGGACTAAAATCTTTTATAAATCTTTTATAAAATCTTGCATGTCTTAAAAAGAATAAACTTCTTTACTTGTCTTTGGGGGGTAATTTTGAAATGACTTCAACTTTAGCTTTGTCAACTCAACTCCTTTTAAAGACACAATATGACCTAAGACAAGTCTAGAAGTAGTCATGAAATGGTATTTTTCTCAATTTAAAACAAGTCCTTTTTCTTTGCATCTATTCAAAACTTTTTTCCGGATTATCAAGGCATATATCAAAAGAATTATTGAATACATTTAAGGCATCCATAAAAACCTCAAGACAATTTTCAACTATGTCACTAAAAATGTTAAGCATGGATTTTTGAAATATAGCAGGAGCATTACAAAGTCCAAATGGCATTCTTCTAAATGTAAAGGTTCCAAAAGGGCATGTGAATGTGGTCTTTTCCTAGTCTTCTAAGGCTTTAAGAATTTCATAATAACCAAAGTAGCCATAAAAAAAGCAGTAGTAGGAATGTCCTGCTAATCTATCGAGAATTTAATCTAGAAATAAAAGGAAAAGATGGTCTTTTCTAGTGGCATCATTTAATTTTCTGTAATCAATGAACATATACTAACTAGATGAAATTTGTGTTGGAATTGATTCACTTTTTTCATTTTTTTCAACAATTATCTTTGATTTTTTTGGTACTACTTGTGTTGGACTTATCCACTTACTATCAAAGATGGGGTAGATAATTCTTATATCTAATAGTTTAAGGACCTTGATCTTTACCACTTCTTTTATATCAGGGTTTAATCTTCTTTGTGGTTGATGGATTGTTTTAGCATTTTTCTCTAAATGTATTCAATGTGTGTAGATTAAAGGATTAATGCCTTTAATGTTTTCTAAGGTCTAACCAAATGCAGTTTTATGCTTTTTTAGCATAGCCAAAAACTTGCTTTCTTGATCATCCGTGAGTTGGGAAGAAATTACTACTGGATATGTCTGCTGCTCTCCAAGATAGGCATGTTTTAGTTCTTTTAGTAAAGATTTTAATTCGAACTCTAGTGCTTCCTCTTCGTCTGGCTCTTTAGGTTGTGTTGTCTTCTTAGAGCATAATTAGTCAACATCACCAGTAGAAACCTGCATAAATTCAAGTACAAAATATTCATTAGTAGTATCACATTCTAATTCCTTACTTGATTTTAAAGAATCGATAAAATAAATCTCTATAGAGTTGTAAAGTTCTCATCTTAAATGTGTTCTTCGATGATTGGATTGATGAAATCAATCTCCTTATTCTCATTATCATTATATTCTTAGTGGTAAAGTCATTTACACATGTTGAACACATTGAGTTTCAATGTCATGTTGTCGAAAGATAAAATCGTTACTCCATTCCTACAATTAATCAAAACATTAATAGTAGCTAAAAATGGTTTACCTAATATAATCGGAATTTGTTTGCATTCATTAGCAATTGGTTCTGTTTCCAAAATAATAAAATCCACAGGATATATGAATTTATTGACTCAGACTAATACATTTTCAATTATTCTTTTTAGAACCTTAATCGACCTATCAGTAAGTAAAAGAGTGGTAGAGATTGGTTTTAACTCACTAAGATTAAGTTACTAGTACACTGAGTAAGGAAACAAATTAATACTGACATCAAGATCAAGTAAAGCATGTCAAATTTTATGATCCCTAATAATACAAGTGAAATTCTAACTAGACAACCCAAAAGGGGGGGTGAATTGGGTTTAAAAAAATTATGGAAATAAAATACTCAATCAATGCAAACAAATTCGAAATAATTGAATAAATGAATAGATAGTGATAAATAAATTAAGAGATAGGAAAGAGAAAGCAAACACAATGATTTTTACGTGGTTCGGCTATCCCCGCTTACGTCCACGCCTCCAAGCACACCGGGCTTGAGGATTCTACTATGCTAGCCTCCAAGGCTTCAACAACTTACAATTGACTTTCTAGGTGTCAATGGACCTTTATAACAAGAGATTATTCCCAATCTTTTAACCCAAATGTATCCCCACACTTACAGTCACTTAAGACAAAGGAATACAAATTGATTTATCTCTCACACAATCTTTCAAGGTTAGAAGTTAATGCACAATGTGTGAATGAATGAAGTATAAATCTGTTTTAAAACTTTCTGTAGGTGGTAAACTCGTATATAAGTTGTGTTGTTGTCCATTCTTGATTTGAATTGGATGAATATATTTATAGTTAGAGCTGAAAACTAGCTGTTATTCTTCCATCTGACAGAAAACAGTTTACCGTTAGCCGTTAATGGCTAGTCGTTTCCTTTGGTCAATGTTACCATTTGGGTATGATTTTAAATAATCGGTTGACCATTAAGAATTACCCTTTCGCCGTTAACATCCAAAAACCTACACAATAAAACACTCGATCCATTTTCTCTAAACGGTTAAAGGTTGACAAAGAATATCGATTCTGGAACTTATCGGTTAGCCGTTATATATTAACGGTTTGCCGTTAAAGTCCAGTATCCTCATAATATAAAGCTCTGTAACCAGTTCCTTTTAATGGTAAACGATTTGAAGAGTTGACGATATCGGTTAGCCGTTTATATATTAGCGGTTCACCGATTGCTTCTAATATCTCACGGAACACAAACCTTGAGCTGTTTTCTTTGATCGATAATGGATTAACAAAAGTATGATAATACCGATGAGCCGTTATATATTAACAATTCGCTGATTTCTTCCAGTAGCTCACAAAATGCCTATCGGTTAAGGCTTAAGCTGTTAACCTTTTATAGAGTTAAGTCTTTTTACTAACGGTTAGCCGTTTAATATAATCGGTTAGCTGTTTATACTCAAAATTTCATTTTACTTACAAATTGTTCTAGTTTCTCTAAGGAATGTTAAACACATACCTAGTTTTGACTCTTAAGAGAATACTTGAAATTATGTGAGTCTTAAAACACATTTATTAACTTAAACTCATTATTTGTTATCATCAAAATCAATTACCAGAACATGTATATGTTAACATTCTCTCTTTTTTTGATGATGACAAAACACATTCAGAATTTTGCTCCCCCTAAGTATATGCTTCCCCTGCATATATGACTTAAAATAATTTTGTTTTTCAAAATGCAAAATTTTAGTTCATTCATTTCTCCCCATTCATCATCAAAGAAATGTTAACCTTAAAAGCAAATTGGAAGTGGAGAATCATGTCTTTATCTTCCTCTAAAAAAAATCGGCAAAGTTTCCCCTTAAAATTTGAGAAAACCATAGATACAACAAGAAGAAAAACACTTCCAAAATATTCATATCCCAACAACTCTAAAATGATCTAAAAAAAGTAATATAATCAGACAGAACACAGACTAAACAGATCATATCCATCAATAAAACACAGTTAATGCCAAATGTCAATACAAATCACATCCATCAACATAACATACTAAACAGATCATTAAATCAGAAAATATGTATAATGTCAAAATAGTAGAAACTAAGAAGCGCGTCGTGTAGAAGAGGGTCGCTGAGAAGAAGGTCTCGCAGTGGATGGTTGTGTAGGACGAGAAGAGGTAGATCATGGAGGAGAAGCGGCTGCAGAGGTGCTTTCAGGTTCATACCCAAAATACCCCAGAAGTTGTCTATGTTCAGCAATGATCTCATACTGATGATCGAAGCTCACCTTTTGAAGAGTCTGAAGCTGCTGCTGATCCTGAGAAATAGCATCTAAGTGATCAAGGATCATCTACTGGGTCTCAGAAATCTGGCGAACATCAACAACCAGCTGATGTAAAATATCAGTGATAGGTGGTTGTGCTGGAGCTGGAGGCTGCTCAGGAGCTGGAGGCTACTCAGGAGCTGGAGGGACTGTGGAGACTGAGGGAGGAGCAGAATCCATCTCAGGCATGTCAGAACTAGAGGGAACTGATGGTTAAGGAACACGACGAGGAGGAGGTGGAGGACGAGCTCCAAGTCTAAAGTCAGGAAACTGATCAGGAGGATAAATATCGTTGAGCATCTAATCATCTTCAGGAGCAATTAAGGTGTCCAGGTTCTTGGCATTAGCAGTCTTGTGCCATTGGCCATTCTTCCTAGTAAATCCTATGCTACTCATAGTATCCCGACCAATTTTCTTAGGTTCTTTATACACGGCCTCTCTTAGTGGTACATGAAAATGTCTCAGAATGTGAGTGATAAGACTACCATATAAAAGCAACCTATGGGTGACTATAGGGGTGGTTAACATATGGCACACAATAATATACCATAGGTTGACAGGTCTCCCACTGAGTAAACTATCTAACAATCCAACATCCATTCGTGTTACCTCATCTGAATGACCTTTCCTAGGTGTGATTATATACTGCAGAATGCTATAAACAATGCGAACCTGAAAGGGCAGTAACTGTACCCGGAAAGGTAAGCTACAAATATCATCGCTAAGGTCCTTACGACGACATATGTTTTTCACACCTTCATTGTGAATAAAATCACCAAATAACAGTTTTTCTAGAGGTATAAAATGACTCACCTTCATCCGAAATCCTAAGTATGACAGTATTCAAAAAATGTACATCAAAATCAATTGCTATACCACCAACCATTGTAACTATTCTATCTAAACGGGTAGCGAAAATTTTCATATTAGAGTAAAATACCCGAACTAGATTAGGGTAAGTCTTATCATCTATATTAACAACTAATTCCCAAGGTCTAAGCATTTCACTAGCACTTCTACCACATACAATTAAATCCTCAAAATCTCCTATGTCTACAAAGTATGAGTCCAGTACCTGTTTATCTATAAAACGATCCTCGAATTGTTTTCGCAATATAGTAGTTGGGAAGTGTAGTCTTTCAAATTCAGAACTCTCCCGAGATCGTGTTGGGTTGACAGTAGGCGTATGTTTTCTCCTAGGTCTCCAAGAGGACTCAGCCATTGAATAAGGGCAAGAAGGTTTTTAGAAATGGATGTTGAAAGAAATGGACCGATTATGATGTTGAAGAGAAGTAGAGGAGAAGATATTTTGCTTTAAAGTGTCGAGAATTTGTGAAAAAATTAAACAAATTTCTTATTTTTCAGTCGACTGCTCTTAGGGTTTGAATTTGGGATTTTTTTATTTTGATCACGATTTGGTATTTTGAATTGGTGGAATTGCTCAGAAGGTGATGAGGAAGATTTCCACTGATGTAATTTATTACAAAAAGAGGAGAAACTGAGAGAAAATTGAGATGAGAAGCTTAGGTTTCGTAACAATGGCTGAAACGGTGAGAGGGCCAGTGAGAAGAAGGAGATAAAACCGTGACCAGTTATATACTTTGCGAAATTGGTTAACCATTTTATGTAAACAGTGAGAGGCTAAATTCTTGAGTGTTTATGATGAGTAAACGATTAAGGATTAAGACTTATCGGTGAAGGGGCAGCATCAAGATAACTCTCTATTTCTAATCGATATATCGTTAATCATAAATGGTGAGGGAGTAACATTTGAGAGGCTTTTAGTTCTGAAACGGCTGACCGTTTAATTTAAACGGTAAGGAAGTAGAGTGCTAACAAAACATCTAGTTTCTGGAAATAAACGGTGAATCGTTTATATGAAAACGGTTATTCGTTTATTACACGACAACGGCTGACCGTTTAATTCAAACGGTGAGAGAATAGAGTGCAAACTAAATAACGTTTAGTTTCTAGAAATACACGGTGAACTATTTATATGCAAACGGTTATCCATTTATTACACAACTTTTCATAATACATTTAATAAAAGAAAATTTGCACCAATCAACTAATCAAAAAGCCTTATAAGATTAAAATTCATCCAGTGCAATTTTAATCAAGAAAGTATAATCTTTAGCATTAAAACTTAAATAAGGCATAGGCAGATAATCACAATACATTATCATAACATCAAATGATAATAGTCTCAATAGCATGATTAATGATGTTAATGCGAAAACATCATCATCTCAAGTTCATGTCGAATTTTTAAAAATTGTTCTTCACAAAGGGGTTTTGTAAAAATATCAGCAAGTTGTTTTTCTGTAAAAACAAACTCTAATGCAATATCACCCTTTTGAACATGATCTCTCAAAAAGTGATGTCTAATCTCTATATGCTTGGTTCTGGAATATTGAATGGGATTCTTTGATAGGTTTATGGCACTGGTGTTATCACATTTTATAGGAATGTGATCAATGTTAATTCCATAATCTTTAAGAGTTTGTTTCATCCATAAGGCTTGAGCACAACAACTACCTGCGGCAATATATTCAGCTTCAGTGGTTGAAAGTGCTACTGAGTTTTGCTTCTTACTAAACCATGAAACAAGTACATGACCTAGAAAATGGCAAATACCATTAGTACTTTTCCTATCAACCTTATGACCAGCGAAATCAGCATCCGAATAACAGGTTAAGTCTATATGAGTTTCCCTAGGATACCAAAGGCCAAAATCTATTATTCCATTCAAATAACGAAAAATTCTTTTTACAGCAAGCAAATGAGATTCCTTGGGATATGATTGAAATCTTACACATAAACATACACTAAACATGATATCGGGTCTACTAGCAGTGAAATAGAGTAAAAAACCAATCATACCTCTATACATCTTGATGTCAACCTCTTTGCCTTTTTCATCTTTGTCTAGCTTGATTGTTGAGCTCATTGGTGTGCATTTGGCCTTTAAGTTCTCATTCCAAAACATTTGAGAAGATCCCTTATGTACTTAGCTTGATTTATGAACATTCCCTTATCGTTTTGTTTTATTTGTAGTCCAAGGAAATATTTCAGCTCTCCTATCATACTCATTTCAAACTCTTTGCTCATACATGTAGAAAATTATTTACACAAACACTCATTAGTAGAACCAAAAATAATATCATCTACATAACTTTGAATTACAAGAATATCTTGGTTCTTATGTTTAATAAAAAGAGTAGTGTCAGCTTTTTCCATTAAAAAATCATTTTTTAGCAAGAAACTCTTAAGTCTATCATACCATGCTCTAGGTGCTTGTTTTAAACTATATAGGGCTTTTGATAATTTAAAAACATAATCTGGAAATTTTTCATTTTCAAAACCAGGAGGTTGTTTTACATAGACTTCTTCCATAATATAACCATTTAAGAAGGCACTTTTGACATCCATTTGGAATAAAGTAAAATTTTTATGACATGCATATGCTAACAGCATCTGAATGGATTCTAGTCTAGCTACAGGTGCAAATGTTTCATCAAAATCAATTCCTTCTTTTTTATTATATCCTTAAGCTACTAATCTAGCTTTATTTCTAATAACTACATCAGATTCATCCATTTTGTTCCTAAATACCCATTTAGTGCCTATAATAGATTGGTGTTCTGGTTTAGGAACTAACTTCCACACATTATTTCTCTTAAATTGATTTAGTTCTCTTGCATGGCCATAATCCAAAATTCATCATTTTCAGCATCAGTAAATGATTTCGGTTCTATTTGAGAAATAAATACAGTATGTTCACATGTGTTCCTAAATGACGATCTAGTTGTAACACCTCTAGATAGATCTCTTAAAATAACATTCTTTGGGTGAGAAAAAATATACCTCCACTCCTTGGGGAGTGTTTGCATCATACCTACTTATTGCTATATATTTATTTGTTCTTCTTGATCATCCTCTTGATTTTCTTGTGATGTATTCTCTTTATTTCCTTGTGACGTTCCTTCTTGTAACTCTTCATCTGTGTTATCACTAATAATTCCTTTCTCTGCAGAGAAGGGGTTAGATTCATCAAAAGAAACATGCATAGATTCTTCCACAACTAAGGTTCTTTTATTATAAACTCTATAGGCTTTGCTTGAGGAAGAACATCCAAGAAAGAAGCCAACATCAGATTTTGAATCAAATTTTTCAATATTAGCTTTTGTGTTTAAAATAAAGCATTTACAACCAAAGACTTTAAAATAACCAATGTTGGGTTTTCTACCTTTTCAAAGCTCATATGGAGTCTTGTCAAGAAGAGATCTAATCAACACCCGATTTAAAACATAACAAGCGGTGTTGACAGCTTCGGCCCAAAAATATTTAGGTTATGTATTTTCATTCAACATGGTCCTAGCCATTTCTTGAATAGTCATATTCTTTCTTTCGACAACTCCATTTTGTTGAGGAGTCCTAGGTTATGAGAATTGATGCTTAATGCCTAAATCATTGTAGAAATTTTTAAATGCATGATTCTCAAATTCTCTACCATGATCACTTCTAATGCAAGTAATAGAATATCTTTTTTCATTTTAAACCTTTTTACAGAAAACTTTAAAGGCCTTAAATGCATCATTTTTATTAGCTAGGAACAGTACCCAAGTGTATCTAGAATAATCATCTACAATTACAAATACATAATATTTTCCACTTAGGCTAGCATGTCTAGAAGGTCCAAATAAATCCATATGAAGTAGCTGTAACAACTTTAAAGTAAAAACATCATTCTTCTTTTTTAATGAAGTTTTAATTTATTTACCGAATTGACAGGCTTCACAAATTTTTTCTTTTTGAAAACCATGTTTTGGAAGACCTTTGACTAAGTCCTTTTCCAAAATTTTTGATATTAAATCCATGGTTGCATGTCCTAATCTTCTATGCCATAACCAACAATCATCATGTAATGCAGAAAAATATTTAATATGAGTAGATGCAACTTCTATGTCAATTGTATAGACATTACCATATCTACTTCCAATGAATAAAGTTTTTTCATCACAAGCATCTTCAACAATACATCTAGATTTGTCAAAAATTACTTTATAACCTTTGTCACACAATTGACTAATACTAATCAGGTTGTGTTTTAAATTTTCAACCAAGCAAACGTTTTCAATTAAGGTTGATGAACTCTTACCAACATTACCAATTCCTAGAATCTTCCCTTTTGGATTGTCTCCAAAAGAAACATCTCTGCCATTTTCAATTTTGGTGAAACTTGAGAACTAAGAATAATTCCTGGTCATGTGTCTTGAATAACCACTGTCCAAGTACTATTTATTCTTCTTCTTCTTTGAGCCCTGCAAAGAAAATCTCAAGTCTTAGGTACCCAAACCTTTTTGAGTCCTTGAGTGTTAGCAATGGTCCTTTTTGGAACCCAAACACATTTAGCTCCATGATATGCATTTCTTCTAATATGGCATCTATTTTTCATATGACCATCTTGATTACAATAATGACATACAATCTTAGGATTGTTTGTATAGGTAGATTTAACAAAATAGTTCTTATAATATTTTTGCTTAATACTAGGTTTATAACCTATTCTACCTTTATCAATTTCTCTAAGTTATTTTGACCATTTGTGAATTTTAACACAATTTCATTAAGTTCAATACTCTTTTTCTTCAGCACTTCATTTTCTCTCAACAATTTATCAACATAAAATTGTCATGTTCATATGAAGTACTAGGTTTCTCATTTGATAATACAATCCTATCATGTAATGTTTTATTCTCTGATTCTAGACATGTTATCTTTGCATTTAATGAGTCATTACATTTTTGTAATACATCTTTTTCATTTGAAGGTCCTACCATCTTCTTTTTAAGGCAAACATTCTTTTTACCAATTTTCATCAATTCATCATGTAATTCTTTAAAGACATCATACAACTCATCATAAGTGAGATCACTTACCTCATCAATTTCATTATCAGATTCATCTCCAATAGCCATAAGTGCCAAATTTGACATTTCCTGAGATTCCTATTCATCACTTGATTCTTCTTCACTGTCATCCCAAGTAGCCACCATGGCTTTCTTCTTAAGCTTACTAAGAAGTGGGCATTCTAATCTTATATGTCCTGGCTTCTTGCACTCATAGCATTTGATTGCTTCATTCTTCTCCTTTTGATTGTTGAAGTCTCTAAATTTTCTTCGATCATTGGTTTTCTTGAAGAATTTTTTGAACCTTCTTGCCAGCATAACTAATTCTTCATCATCTGGCTCACTTTACTCATCACTCTCAAGTTTTGAAGCTTTGAGAGTAATGTTTTTCTTCTTTTCTTCAGTTCCTCTTTCAGCTGCTAAATTTTCCTCATAAGAAATAAGAGAACCGATTAAATCATCTATAAGCAATGTATTTAGGTCTTTAGCCTCCTCAATGGCAGTCCTTTTTTGTCTCCATTCCTTAAATAAGGATCTAATAATTTTCTTAACTTTCTCAATGTTAGAGAAAGTTTTTCCTAGAGCTCCTAAAGTGTTTATTATATCCGTAACTCTTGTGTACATAGAATAAACACTTTTATTTTATTTCATTTGAAATAATTCATATTGTCTAGTAAATCTGCAGATTTTAGACTGTTTTACCTGATTAGTTCCTTCATAAATGACTTCGAGTTTGTGCCAGATTTCGTAAGCACTTTCACAGCTAGAGACTCTATGGAATTCTTTCTTATCTAATGCACAGAATAAAGCATTCATAGCTTTGGAACTCAGAGAAGCTTTTCTCTTTTCCAATTCATTCCACTCTCTTGAGGGTTTTGGAATGTCATCTCCTAATTCATTTTTTATCATTGGCATAATTAGTGTTGTGCAAATTTTAATGAACTCGCAAGCGCACGAATCTATTGTAGAATAGATTAATGGTGACGAGTGTCGATCCCATGAGGAGGTTGATTTTAATTATGTGTTGAATTAATTTTCTTTTTAATGGGAACAATTAAATTATGGTGATTTTATCCTAAATTATGAATTAAAATAGCGGGAATAATTAAGAATGAAACTTATTATAATAAAGCACTTGGGTATCCGGATCCGCATCAACATGCTCCATGGGCTAAATATTTCATATTAATATCAATTAAATCATAAGGGGGGATTCCACACCTCATGAACCACTCTCCAATAAGTATGGTGCCAAGGGCTTATCGTGCCAAATAATAATAACCTTGTACTAGGGTGCCGGTTTAACCAGGGCTGTAACTAGACAAGACTATTATTATTTGTCGATGAAAAGTCAAAACAACCACAAATATTAGAGGGGAAGAGAAAGTAAATTTACCAAATTAAGCCCATGGAACATGTTGAGACTTCACCTTCAACCCAAGCTCAAAAGAAATTAGCCACTCATATTTTAACTAAGGATAAAAAAGGAAATTTTATTAAAATATAAAGAAACTACAAGAAAGAAAAGGAATTTCAGAAATCTAAGCTTCGAAATGAATTAAGAGGTGCCAAATTAGGGGGGGAGAGCCCCCTTTTTATAGATACATTGAGTGAATCGTGACCATCGGATTATAAACAATTCGGATGCTCAGGATTGCGCCACGTCATCAGTCAACAGTCAACAGTCAACATTTGTACAGTAACGCCGCCTGAATAGTAAATAATCCCATGTAAGTGCATGTACTGTACACCCAATTTCTACTCCAATGAGATGCTGCCACGTCATCGATCTACAGTACATAAGAAATTTAGTCCAATAAGATCATGACACATCATCGGTCAACGCCACGTCATCGGTCAATGCCACATAAGCAGTCAATCCACATAATTCGTCCAATCAGATACTGCCACGTCGTAGGTAGTTGCCACATCATCGGTCCGTATACATGAACGATTATGTCGTGAATAAGATCGTGAATGCGATCTGCATCTATGAACAAAGATCTGTATGTGTGAACAGTAACTTTTTCCTTTAATGCTCTTCTTAATGTTTTCGACCGTCCTGAGTCCAAATATGACGTCCGTTTTGCTGTCTGATCACTCGTTTATTGTGAAACGATTATGATACCCCTAAAAATACATAAAATACACAATTATAATAAAACACATATAATTAAATAGCAAAATACTTAAATAAATAAAAGTAGCAATGTTAGTGAGATTTAAAGTGTAAAATGACGATTTTCTCCTTTATAAATATACACTTTCTAACACTCAACACACCCCCCAACCAGCTTATTACTAGTCCCTAGCAAATAAAGCGAAGATAAAAAACTTTTTTTTTTTTAAACACACGTGTTTATTCAATCAGATTAATGATAACAATCAAATAAAAGTTTAAGCATTATCTCTAGTCTAAAGGAATATCACACCCACATCAATCATCCATATGTATCAGTCCAGCAGATTTTGTTGTAACAATAGTAATCAAGCCACTTTCAAGAATGACATATCCAACTCTAAAATCTCACCGGTTGTAGTGACACTCTCACAAAGAAATTAATCCCAATAAAATTTTGTCACTACAATGAATGGTAAATTGAGAGAAAATAATAAAGAAATATCACACACTCTCACCAAGATGAAAAATATGCCCATAGCTTAGAAATAATACGATCTCAAATAAAGTATTAGTCAACCCAATGTATTCATCATTTTTTTATTTTTATTTTTTATTTTATATGCATCACTACATCTTAATTACCCATATAACTAGCTTTTATGTTAGACTATAGTTCCCTAAAATCAGGAAGGGCTTTTATTAGGACGTAACGTAGGCTAGGGACATGGCTAACAAAAAAAGGAAAATAGGAAAACAAAATATATATGTTTGAGAAAAAAATTCAAGAACTTTTTACAACATACATTTTGCTTATTTATTGCTATTTGTACATCTTTTTTTTTCTTTTTTTTTGAAATTTTTTTCATATATATATGTAGCATAACTTCGCTGAACAAAATAATTATTTATTATTTTTTTCTCAAACATGAATAGGTGGATGGAACTTGTATGATATCGGGTAATACTCCAAATTGGAGTGGGTCAGGATGATAAGTTAATAAAGAAAATGTTTTTTTTTAAATAAAAGGCTCAAAAGGGCTAACTATGGATATTAAATAATAGGGATGGCTAGAAAGGCTCAAACGGGTCAAAAATGGCCTTCCATCATCTTTTAGGACTCTAAATAATCTTCCATATCTACTAATTAAGTGGGCATTTAGATGCAGTAACACACACTACTTTTTTTTTTTTTTAAAGGGTTGACTCAAAGAAAATCTAGAGATCATGTATGAAATAATAAACTGCTAAGCTACATGAAGAATGGGCAAAAAGGGTTACTCTCCAAGAAAAATTAATAGGCTCAAAAACTCACTTGGAATTTATTATGACATGTGCATTCTTTCAAGCAACTCATATTTGTCCCCAACATCAACATGTAGAATAGTAAACATGGTGTAACATTACTCAAGACCAAAGATAATACAAATACTAAAATTCAAAAGTCATCATATTATCCAATATCAAGAACTCACAAATTTTTTTTTTATTGGAATTATTTCCCCCCAACCTATTCTAAACATAAAAAGAAAACATATATGCAGAAAAATTAAAGAAAAATGAATTTTTTTTTATTTTTTATTTTTACAAAAGAAGATGCGTTTCTAGAGTTATTACACTCCATATTCAGCCATCTTCGACTTTAAGAACTTGAAAATATATATTTATAAAAGAGAAATTATCAGCTATTCCCTCCCCCCAACCAGAATGAAACATTGTCCTCAATGTTTTAAAGGAAAGAAGTAGAGATTAGAAGATATCACCTGGGCATTGCAATACAGAAGAAAATATTAACAAGTAGTTGCGACTGTGGCTCACATCTTCCTCTGGTTTTACGTCCAGAAACGGCTTGAACGCCCTCGATGGGTCGAGGATAGGCTTCCCATCCAGTTTTCTTACAAACTGGCAAACAGGGTCTTTTATAGTCAGATTCCCGAGACTATAGTTTGCAAATTCTTTCTGAAATAATGGCCATAATTGAAGTATTGCATTTTGGACGTATTCACTGGGATGCGTTTCAAGAGACAAAAGGATATCATCCAATGACTCCTTATTCAAGCCATCCTTAATGAATTGAATCTTATCTTCTCTCATTATCGACACCATTCCTAAAGAAAATTATTTTTTTTAGTTCATATTATTCTGGCACACTTATTCAAAAAAAAAATATCAATAATAGTTAAACTTTACAAAAAAATAATTTAAAAATTAAATCACCGAAAATAGAAAGAAAGAAAATTCAGGTCACTTCAATGTTTTGTGCTGTTTTCTCCACATGATTGGTATTCGTGATATGACTTTACTTTTCTGACCATTAACTTTAAAAATTACATTGTTCCTTGGATTCTTAAATTTAATGGCTCCATGTGAAAAAAAAAAGAAGAAGATCAGTAGATGAACCAGACCATCGAGAACGTAACTTACTTGGAGAAACGTGCCATTGAGAATTGAAAGAAAATACTTTCTGACCTGGTGTGAAAGATTTTCTAATGCTCCGCTTGTCACGGAGGATTTTCATTCACTTTCTGTAGTCCTTAGCTTTTTTGTTGTTACGAATCTCCTCTGGTTTTGCCAGTTGTATCCTCCTTTTTGAACCAAAAATGGGGTCAATGATATCTGTGTTCTTTTGTTCGTAATCAGGAGAGGATGGGATGATTTCTGACAATATTTCTTCTTCCTCTAAGAATGTAGAATTCAAAGGGTCGAGTAAAGGTTTGAGCTCAATTTCTAGTGGTGATTCTGATGATGGGATGAGATTTTCTTTTAATGGTGCTAATTGCTTTATCCTTATCTTCCACTTATCAATGTCCATGCATGGCGATGAATCCAATAAGGCATTAACCTCATCAATTTATCTGTCAATATTAAAATCCAAACCAAAGTGAGTTAAACATGTCAGTAAAGGGTCATCACTAAGGTTTAAAGGAAATGTGTGATCAATTAATTCATCAATTAAATCCACATCTACAATTTCATCATCAGTACTGTGAGGTTGTTTGGCAATGTTAAAAATATTTAGTTGCATGGTCATATTGCCAAATGACAACTGCATATTTCCAGTCCTGCATTGAATGTGAGCATCGGCAGTTGCCAAAAATGGGCGACCCAAGATAATGGGGATATGCTTCCTTGAATCTTGCACTGGTTGAGTGTCAATTACAATGAAATCAACAGGAAAATAAAACTTATCTACCTGGATAAGCACGTCCTCCACAATACCACGTGGTATTTTCATAGATCGATCTGCAAGCTGTAACACCACTGGAGTTGGGTGTAATTCGCCCAGTCCAAGTTTCACAAATACAGAGTAAGGCAACAGATTTACACTAGCTCCTAAATCCAACAAAGCATTCTCAATTGTGTGGTTCCCTATACTACATGAGATAGTGGGGGAGCCTGGATCCTTGCATTTTAGAGGCATTTTATGTTGGAGTATAGAACTAATATTTTCTGTTAGAAAGGCCTTTTCTGAACATGAATGTTTCTCTTTTTAGTACAAAGGTCTTTAAGAAACTTGGCATATGATGGCACTTGTTTTATAGCTTCAAGTAAAGGGATGTTAACACTTACCTGTTTGAAGATTTCAAGAATCTCACCTGTGGATTTTCCTTTCTTCCCTTTAGCTAACCTCTGAGGAAATGGAGCTTTAGGAATATATTCTCGTGGGTTTGTTTCCTCTTTCTCCTCTGATGATGATTTCTCAGTGTTCACAGGTACAATCTGAGTTGATTTTGGCATCTCCACTTTGTTGTCAACTTCTTTTCCTTTTCGCAAGGTCATCACTGCTTTGACCTCTCCATGCTGCTGTGGTGAACTAGAACTTGCTTCATTTACTGCTTTAGGATTGGGCACTGGTTGACTTGGGAATTTGCCTTTTTCAACGGTCATGGCCAAAGTTTGAACTGAAGAGGCAAGTTGTCCCACCATTTTCTCAAGGTTAGAAATTGATTGGGCCTGTGAGTTGAAACCCGCTCTCATCTCATTTCGTAACTCATCAATGGTGCGGTTCTGCTGCTCGATCTTGGAGTTAATAAGATTCCTGAAATTTTGGGATGTCTCCTCCCATGGTTTAGGTTGAGAATGGTTTGGGTTCTGATTGTATGGTCTAAATGGTGGTTGAGAGGCTTGAGACATTTGAGGAACTGGTTGCATTGGTGGAGGTGGAACTGATGGTCCGTTTTGTTGGAATCCTTGAGACCATGAGAAATTGGGGTGATCTCTCCATCCAGGATTATATGTGTTGGAGTAAGGGTTGTAGTTTGATGGTTTTCTCATGATACCTATGGCATTGGCTTGATCTGAATATGAGTCATGGTCATGTGGCTCTGTTGATTTAGCAGTAGTCAAAGATGCTATTTGTCGAGCAAGGCCTTCAACCATCTCTTTGACTTCTTTAATTCCTGAGCTTGACTCGCCAATATTAACCTTATTCACTCCCTTAATTCTCCTGGTATTTCTGAGTGATCGACTCCATTGTTGAGAATTATCCGATTGCCGCTGAAAAAATTCCCAAATCTCAGATGCACTTTTGGACATTAACTCTCCTCCACTGGTTGCCATTAGCCATTCTTGCATATGTGGCAATAATCCCTCCAAAAAATATTGGCATTGGTGCCATTTCTCGTACCCATGATGTGGACACTTCAAGAGTAGCCCATTAAATCGCTCCCATGCTTCAAAAAATTGCTCGTCATCTCTTTGAGTAAACTCTGAAATTTCCCTGCGAATAGCATTGGTTTTATGAACTGGGAAATATTTATTTAAAAATTTAGTTACCATTTGTTCCCATGATGTAATGCTATTAGCAGGCATTGTATTAAACCATGAACGAGCTCTATCTTGTAATGAAAATGGGAATAATCTAAGTTTAACATGATCATCTGAAAAATTCTCATATTTAAAAGTTTGACAAATAGCATGAAAATCATTCAGATGATTATATGGGTCCTCATTTTCTAAGCCATAGAATGTGGGGAGACAGTTTAGCACACTAGGTTTTAATTCAAAACTCCTAGCAGCTACATTTGGGTACCTTATACATGATGTGCACAAATTAGCTAAAGGACTAAAATAATCCTTAAATGGCCTCTCTTGTGGTTCTGGTTGCTGATTTTGCAATTCCATTTCAAATTTCTTTTCAAAGGCAGTGTGTTTGTGCGTGCGAAGTGTTTTTTCCAAATCGAGGTCTAAAGGTTCAAGATTGGGTGATAATGACCTTCGACCATGCATGCAAAGAACAAAATAAATGAAAATAAAACAAACAAAAATAAAGAGGAGAGAGAAATTACAATACTAACCTTGTGAAGTTGTTACAACCTTACAATGAATATACACTCAAGTGCTAAAAAGAAAATACCAGAAATAGATTAACTAAAAAAATAAAATAAAAAGATAAATTACAATGAAAAATAAAAAATTAAATTACAGGAATATAAAGAAGAGAAAAAGAAACAAAATTAAATTACAGAAAAAAAAAAATTACTTAAAAAAAATTTAATTCTATGGAATAATAAATTAAATAAAAATTACAAAGAAAAATAACTCAGAAATTAAATTATTGAAATTTAAAGAAATTTAAATTACCAGAATTAAATTACAGATTCACTTTTTTTTTTAATTTTGTAATTTTTTTAATTTTTTTTATAATTTTTAAGGAAAGCAAAAAAAAATTACTTAAAAAAACTAATTCTATGAATTAATTCTACGAATAAATTAAAATAAATTACAAGATAAACAAAACAAATTACAAAGAAAAGTAAAGCAAAAATTAAAGTACAGAAAATTAAAGAAATCACACAATAAAATTAAATTACTGAATTTAAATTACTAAAATTAAATTACAGAAATTAAATTGTAAAAATTTAAATTACAAAATTAAATTATAGAATTATTTTGTTATAAGGAAAAATACAAGAAAACAAAAAAAAATTAATTCAACAAATTAAAATAACTTACCTCAAAAAGAATTAAAAAACTTGTTGTGCAAAATTTTAATGAACTCAGCCTTCGCACGAATCTATTGTAGAATAGATTAATGGTGACGAGTGTCGATCCCACGAGGAGGTTGATTTTAATTATGTGTCGAATTAATTTTCTTTTTAATGGGAACAATTAAATTATGGTGATTTTATTCTAAATTATAAATTAAAATAGCGGGAATAATTAATAATGAAACTTATTATAATAAAGCACTTGGGTATCCGGATCCGCATCAACATGGTCCATGGGCTAAATATTTCATATTAATATCAATTAAATCATAAGGGGGGATTCCACACCTCATGAACCACTCTCTAATAAGTATGGTGCAGAGAACTTTATCGTGCTAAAAATAATAACCTCAGTACTAGGGTGCTTGGGTTTAACTGTCAGAATTCTAGACAAGACTATTATTATTTGTCGACGAAAAGTCAAAACAACCACAAATATTAGAGGGGAAGAGAAAGTAAATTTACCAAATTAAGCCCATGGAACATGTTGAGACTTCACCTTCAACCCAAGCTCAAAAGAAATTAGCCACTCATATTTTAACTAAGGATAAAAAAGGAAATTTTATTAAAATACAAAGAAACTACAAGAAAGAGAAGGAATTTCAGAAATCTAAGCTTAGAAATGAATTAAGAGGTGCCAAATTAGGGGGGGAGAGCCCCCTTTTTATAGATACATTGAGTGAATCGTGACCATCGGATTAAAAACAATTCGGATGCTCAGGGTTGCGCCACGTCATCAGTCAACAGTCAACAGTCAACCGTCAACATTTGTACAGTAACGCCGCCTGAATAGTAAATAATCCCATGTAAGCGCATCTACTGTACACCCAATTTATACTCCAATGAGATGCTGCCACGTCATCGATCTACAGTACATAAGAAATTTAGTCCAATAAGATCATGACACATCATCGGTCAACGCCACGTCATCGGTCAATGCCACATAAGCAGTCAATCCACATAATTCGTCCAATCAGATACTGCCACGTCGTAGGTAGTTGCCACATCATCGGTCCGTATACATGAACAAATCGTGTGAATAATGATCGTGAATGCGATCATGTATGTGTGAATGCGATTTTTTTCCTTTAATGCTCTTCTTAAGGTTTTCGACCGTCCTGAGTCCAAATATGACGTCTGTTTTGCTGTCTGATCACTCGTTTATTGTGAAACGATTATGATACCCCTAAAAATACATAAAATACACAATTATAATAAAACACATATAATTAAATAGCAAAATACTTAAATAAATAAAAGTAACAATGTTAGTGAGATTTAAAGTGTAAAATGACGATTTTCTCCTTTATAAATATACACTTTCTAACACTCAACAATTAGTCTATCACACACAATTTCTCAAATTTCATAATCTAAGGCTTGCAAATAAATTCTCATCCTAGTTTTCCAATAAGGATAATCATTACCATCAAAAAATGGTGGACGAGTTGTGGATTGTCATTCCCTAAATATAGATTCATACTGGGTTGCTATAGATCTTTTATTCTAGACGATTAACTCTTGAAATTCTAACTAGACAACCCAAGAGAGAGGGTGAACTGGGTTTACAAAAATTATGAAAATAAAATACTCAATCAATGCAAACAAATCTAAAATAATTGAATAAATGAACAGACAGTGATAAATAAATTAAGAGATAGGGAAGAGAAAGCGAACACAATTATTTTTACGTGGTTCGACTATCCCTGACTACATCCACGCCTCTAAGCACACCGGGCTTTAGGATTCCACTATGCTAGCCTCTAAGGCTTCAACAACTTACAATTGACTTCCCAGGTGTCAGTGGACCTTTACAATAAGAGATTATTCTCAATCTCTTAATCCAAATATATCCCCACACTTACAGTCACTCAAGACAAAGGAATACAAATTGATTTATTTCTCACACAATCTTTCAAGATTAGAAGTTAATGCACAATGTGTGAATGAATGAAGTACAAATCTGTTTTAAAGCTTTCTATAGATGGTAAACTCATATATAAGCTCAGTAGTTGTGTTGTCGTCCATTCTTGATTTGAATTGAATAAACATATTTATAGTTGGAGTTGAAAACTAGCCGTTATTCTTCCATCTGATAAAAAACGGTTTGCCGTTAGTCGTTAATGGTTAATCGTTTCCTTTGGTCAATGTTACCGTTTGGATATGATTTCAAATAATCGATTGACCGTTAAGAATTACCCTTTCGTCGTTAATATCCAGAAACCTGCACAATAAAACACTCGATCCGTTTTCTCTAAACGGTTAAAGGTTGATAACGAATATCGATTCTGGAACTTATCGGTTAGCCATTATATATTAACGGTTTGCCATTAAAATTCAATATCCTCATAATATAAAGCTCTGTAATTGGTTCCTTTTAATGGTAAAGGATTTGAAGAGTTGACGATATCGGTTAGCCATTTATATATTAGCGGTTCGCTGATTGCTTCCATTATCTCACAGAACACAAACCTTGAGCCGTTTTCTTTGACCGGTAATGGATTAACAAAAGTATGATAATATCGATGAGCCGTTATATATTAACGGTTCACCGATTTCTTCTAGTAGCTCACAAAATGCCTACGGTTAAGGCTTAAGCTGTTAACCTTTTACAGAGCTAAGTCTTTTTACTAATGGTTAGCTGTTTATACTCAGAATTTATTTTACTTACAAATTATTCTAGTTTCTCTAAGGAATGTTAAACACATACCTAGTTTTGACTCTTAAGAGAATACTTGAAATTATGTGAGTCTTAAAACACATTTATTAACTTAAACTCATTGCTTATTATCATCAAAATCAATTATCAGAACATGTATATGTTAACAACAAGAAATAGTAGAACAACTAGGATCTTTGTATTTTAAAGTACTATTGGTTGAGAGAATGGAACTTACCTGTTTTGTTAAAAAAAAATCTTTCTTTTGTACCTTATGTTCTCTTTTCACAGTGCACAGATCTTTTAAAAATTTAGCATAAAAAGATACTTATTTAATGACGTCCAGTAGAGGAATATTGACATTTACTTGTTTAAAAGCTTAATAAATTTCTAGATACTTATTTGATTTCTTTGGTTTGATTAGTGCTTGAGGAAATAGGGGTACAAAAGGTGAATTTTTAATTTCTTCATGGGTTAAATGTGCGACAGACTTTTCTCTGCTCTCTGAAATTGAATATTTATTAATTTTACAAGGGTCTAGTATGTGCTTTTCGAAAACTTTTCCATCACGAAGTGTTATAACCGATTTCACTTGGCTTACATTTTGGTTTCCTATAATGTCCATTTGAGGATGTTGTTAACTCTTATAGTTTGGTCCAGTTGAGCAGAAAACTTTTCTTTTTCATGCATGTTCAGAGTAGCTATAAGTTTAGAGACAATTTTTGTCAAATTGGTGAAGGTTTGCATCGTTTGGTTATTGATTGACTTTTGTTTTTCAATGAACGAATGCAATGCATCTTCTAGAGTTTTTCTTGGTGGTGGGATATATAGTGGAAGACTCTGGGTATTTTGAAAATTTTGACATGTAGGGGCTGATTGTGAAGGTTGTGCATAATTATCATTTCTTGAACTGAAATTTAGGTGATTTCTTCAACCAAAGTTGAAAGTTTGAGAGTATGCATTGAGGTGTGGCTTTTTAAATTGTCAATGACATTTACTTGTTTCATGCAAATTTTCTTTTAAAGTTGGCAAGGTTGGACAACCCTATGTAAAATGGTAAGTAGAATTACAAACACAACATGCAATATTTTAAATAGACTTTACATGATCATTCTTTTATGGACTTTAATGCTTCAACTTTTTTAACTAAGGATGCAAATTTGGCTTGTAAGTCATGATCTTCCCTAAGGTTGTACATGCCTCCACCTGATGGAGATGACTCATATGAACTTATTGTATTCCAGTGTTGTGTGTTCTCTGTTATATAATTAAGGTAATCTAATGCATCATCAGGACTTTTATCTCTAAATTCATCATTACACATCATTTCCATGACTTATCTACTTAGGAATGTTAATCCCTCGTAGAAATATGACACTAACTCTATGTTTCAAAACTGTGGTTTAGACAAATGTTAAGCAACACTTTATACCTATCCCAATACTAGTAAAGAGTTTCTCCTAATTTTTGAGTGAATATAGTGATTTGTCTTTTAAAAAAATATGTTCTGTGAAGTGGAAAAAACTTTTTCAAAATCTGTGCTTTCATTCATCCTAAGTTTTTATGGATCTTGATCTAAGGTTCTATAACTAAGTTTTAACTTTATCCTTTAGTGAAAATAGAAAAAACTTAAGTCTGAATATATTCATTGCTGTAATTTTGGTCAGTACAAGTGTTACAAACTTTCTCAAATTCTCTCAAATACAAATATAGATTCTCAAACTTAAAATCATGAAAAGTAAGCAAGAGTTGAATGATACCAAGTTTAAAATTAGAACATGTTGTATCAGGAGAAAAAATTATGTATGATGGTGACCCAGTTCTAGTGAGATACATAAAGTCTTTAAGGGTCCTAGGCTATTCATGAATATTTTGCAAGGCTTGGTTTTCTTCATGCTCTAAAAAATTATCAACTACAACGTCAGTCATATCTAAGGATAGTAAAGATGATTTTCTAATTAATCCATCACTATCTGCACAAGACCAATGTTGCATGCAATGCTAATGATGTGTACTAAACAAATTAATAATGCATAATACTAAATGAAAATTACAAAAATAAAAACAAACTGAAAATTAAATAAGAAAAAATGTGAAATAAAAATAAATAAGTTGAATTAAAAAAAATTAGGCGGCTAAACCAACAAAAAAAAAGTAATTAAACAATTAATAAAATATTAGGTGGTATTTTCAAACCAACTATAGAACAAAGAAATTAAAAGAAGTAAGTTAAGCAGTATTTTAAAACCAACCATATAATAAAACATAAAGTAAAAATTACATAAAAATTAAAAAAATAAAATTAAAATGATAGGTGATAGAACCGACTATATAATAATAAAATTTAAATAATAATTTGGGCGGTAGAATAGACCCAAAAAAATTACGAAAAGTAAATTATAAAAAAATATGTTTATTTTTTAAAAATTTATCAACCAATTAAATTTTTATTCTTTAAAATTTCAAGTCCATGTCCATGAAGTTTGAATATCCAACAAATAAGGCAAAGTCCAAATATCAAAGTTCTAATTTGATTTTAGGGACTAATTCGTAAAGTTTTTAAGTCAAAATAAAAATTTTCACAAACTTTATGGTATTTCTATAGTTACGCGAGAGAGAGAGAGAGAGAAGGGAGCCAACTAAAATTTTACAAAAATGACTAAAAACAAAAGAATGACAGAAGGAACGATACAACCACATCAAGTGAAAAGAAAAAAATTATCACTAAATTTAAGAAAACTCATAAATTTAGTGATTATTATTACGAAAATCAACACGACTCAAAAGTATTATTACTCGTAAGTACAAGAGTGTCAAATTATAATATAAACCAATGAATCTGGAATCGAACCATGGGGAATTTAAAATCTAACAAAAAATTTGTTAAATAAAGAAAATTAAATGTGAGTAAAGAAATTACTAGAAATCAATAGAAAATTATGCTAAAACCGCAGGATCCACTCTTGGATTTCAAATTATAATTATAACAACTCTCTCGTATTTATATATTTCTTTTATTCTATCAATTTATTATTATATCATTTAATTCTAGACTGACTCTTAGTATGACAAAAATATGAAACTAAGTACTTAATGTATCACAACTTTATTGAAATGTTGACATTATGTCAAAATACCATATTAATTTGAAAAGATTTTAATTAAAACTTCGATAAGAAAATAAAATATAACAAATAAAATAGACTTTAAAACTCACTTGAGAGAGTGATTAAATAATAATTTGAATCCTTGAGCTTTACTTTTTACCTCAGCTTAGAAAATTAGTCACTCATATTGAAAAACAAAACACTCATATTATTTGATAAATTTTTGAAATGTATTATAAGAGAATTAATTAAATGCAAAAAGAAAAGAAAAGAAAATCAATTTCTTAGCTCTCTCCACTCTTTGGCTCCCCAATTCCATGTCTACTCACCCCTTCGTACTTTTTTTTCTTCACTTGCATCCCTTCGCCTTTTATAGATGACGAAAGCAAATTATTTTATTTTATTTTATTATATATACAAACTTTGATATGTGTGATGGCCTCCTAACCATCACATGATTCCATTCTTTTTTATTTATTTTTTATTATTTTTATTTTATTATTTTTTAAATATTTATTAATTACATTTCCTCAATGTGTTTCAAATTACTCCAGCAGTTCTTCTTCATTCCCGCTTTCAGTTCCAATTTCTTCTTTATTCCTGAAAAAAATTTACAAGATAAAAATTAAATTTTGTAAATTAATTGGATATAAATATTTATTAAGGAGTATTCGTATAATTTATAAGCTATTATCGCATTAACCAACACTTTAAGTGAAAAATAAATATTTTATCTTTATTAAATGTATGCTTTTTACTATTAATTAGTTCCTTTTGAAACTCAAATATATTTCACTCTATTCTATACATTTCTTTTTACTGGATATTCATTCTTCATGTGACCATCTTAATTACAATAATGACATACGATTTAATTGTTAATGGATGTACTCTTTACAAAGTAATTTTTATAAAATTTTTATTTTAAATTTAGCTTATAACCAATACCTCCTTTATCAAATACACATTTTTGTTAATTAAGCAAGTTATTCAATATCTTTTGTCTATTTATAAATTTTAACACAATTTCATTTAGTTCATTATTCTGTCTCTTGAACACTTCATTTTCTTTTATCAATTCATCAACATGTGATTTTTCATACTAAAATAAAGTACTTTGTTTTCCTTTAAATAAGGTCATCTTATCATGCAATATTTCATTAATATTTTCATTCAATGAATCATTCTATTCTTGCAGTATATTCTTTTCATTTGAAAATTCTAATATTTTTTTTAAGATATGTATTCTTTTTACCAATTCTTAACCAATAATCATACAAATCCTTAAAAGAATCACACAACTCATCATAAATAGAAAGATCATTTACCTCATCAAGTTCATTATCTTCTATTATTATGAGTGTTAAATTTAACACTTCTTGCAAATCTTCTGCATCATTCAATTCTTTATCACTCTCATCCCAAGAAGCCATCATCACTTTCTTCTTGAGTGTACTGACAAGTAAGCACTCCGATCTTATATGACTAGGCTTCTTGCATTCATAACATATAATTATCTATTTCTTTTCCTTTTAATTCTTGAGATTTATAAATTTTCTTTGCTCACTAGGTTTCTTAAAATACTTTTGAATCTCCTTGCTAGCACAGCCAGCTCCTAATTATCTTGATCACTTTCCTCATCACTCTTATGTTTTGAGGCTTTAAGAGTAATGCTTTTCTTTTTCTCCTCATTTCTTCTTTCCACTACCAAGTCTTCCTCATAAGAAATAAGAGAACCAATTAAATCATCAATATGCAAGACATTTAAATTTTTGGAATCCTCAATGGTTGTTTTCTTAGATCTCCATTCTTTGGTAGTAATCTAATAATTTTTTTTCACTTTCTCTCTATTTAAGAAAATCTTTCCTAAGGCTTCTAGAGAGTTTACTATATTTGTAAATCTAGTGTATATAGAATATACACTCTCATTTTGTTCTATTAAGAAGAATTATACTGTTGTGTATCTACTAATTTTAAACTCTTTCACTTGATTCATGCCTTTATAAACAACTTCAAGTTTTCTCTAAATTTTATGAGCACTTTCACAACTAAACACTCTATGAAATTTTTTTTTATCAAGTGCATAAAATAAAGCATTTATAGCTTTGAAATTTAGAGAAGTTTTTATTTGTTCTAATTCATTCCATTCCTATGAAGGTTTTAGAATATCTATCCTTACTTCATTTTTAGTAACAGGCATGAATGAATCATCACATACAACTTTTCAAATTTCATAATCAAGTGCTTGTAAATAAATTCTCATCCTAGTTTTTCAATATGAGTGGTCATTTCTATCAAAGAATGGTGGCCTAGTTGTGGACTGTCTTTCCCTAAATGTATAATCATTTTGAGTTGTCATTAATCTTTAACTCTAAATGATTAACTCTAAACAAGAGTACCTTACTCTAATGTGAAATAAAATAATATTTAGGCAACCCAAAAGGGGGTGAATTTCGTTTTTAAAAATTTAAACAAATTAAACTTAATTCTTACACAAGGCAACTAAATATGAAATAAATAAATTAAGGTGCTTAAAAAATAAGCAATAGGGTAAGAGAAAACAAACAAGAGATTTTTACGTGGTTTGGATAATCCTGCCTACATCTAAGACTCCAAGCACACACCGGACTTGAGGATTCCATTATCCAAGTCTTCTAAGCTTCAAGAACAAATATTTGAGTTTTTGAATAATCAATTTGCCATTCATGAATCTATTCTACCATTTCTATCTAAAAAGTTTTGATCTTTAATCGATCTGCCATTTTTACAAATACGTTATGCTGCTTGTAATAAAAACTTTCTTCTTAATCGATCTTTTGTTTATGAAAATTCAGTATGACGTTTTTTTTCAAAACCACTTATACTCAGAACCTTTTCATCTTCATAATTGGTTTACCATTTAGGTTAATCCAATATGCCATTTGTTTTCAGAAACATTATTTGTCATAACCGATCTAACTTTTAGGCTAATTTGGTATGCCATTTGTTTTCAAGAACCTTCTTTTTCATAATTAGTCTATCGTTTAGGCTAATCTGGTATGCCATTTGTATTCAGAAATGTTTAAGCCATTTTTATAAAGACGTTTTCTTGCTTCGAAACCATAGTGTATGTAATTCCAAAAATATGTGGTTTGTTAGCCTCAAAATCAACAATTTTAAAACACATAAGCTAGCATGTTATATTAATGTATTAATATATTAATTAATAATAATTATATTAATTAGTTATAATATATAAATTAATTATAATAGTTATATCATTATATTATGATAATATACTTATTAATTAATTATAATATTAATATATTATTTATTATAATTATTTTTCAAAAACTATAATTATTAATAATGTATTACTATATTAATTAATCATTATTATATTAATTAATTAATAATAATATATGAATTAATTACAATAACTATATTAATAATTATTATAACAGTATTTAATTAATTAATCATAATAATAAATATATTAATTATTGTGATTATTTATTCAAAAAATATAATTATTAATATATTTTTGTTAATAATGTATAACATTTTAATTAATAGTAATAATTATATTAACTAATGATAATAATAATACATGAATTAATTAAAATAATCATATTAATGATTATATGATAGTACATTAATTAATTATAATGTATTAATTATTGTGGTTATTTATTCAAAAGCTTTAATTATCAATATATTCTTGTTAATAATGTATTAGTATATTAATAATACTAATAATTATTTTAATTAATTAATAACAATAATATATGAAATAACTATAATAATTATATTAATTATTATTATTATTTTATAATAGCATATTAATTAATTAATTATGAAAATAAAAATATATTAATTTAAATAAGAGTATTTTTAGAATATTAAAAATATCATTAGGGGCCAAATGTAAATTTCAGGAAATAGCAGATTGACTCCCACCTCCTCCCATGGGAATTAATCTCTCATTCCGCATTTTCAAATAATAATAAGCCCCACCATTCCAATTCTAATTTTTGTTCCACTTTTGTGAAGTAAACATAGTCAATCATTTTTATTCCAAGTTTGAATTCTTTAATTCGTAAAATAACCGCAGCATAAGTGTCGTATGATGCTTTATGTTTCTCATGCAT
Source organism: Aegle marmelos (assembly GCA_030449875.1). Lineage (NCBI taxonomy): Eukaryota > Viridiplantae > Streptophyta > Magnoliopsida > Sapindales > Rutaceae > Aegle > Aegle marmelos. Next base: position 13,689,400 of record JASUUL010000094.1, on the reverse strand, counting down.
CATTAATTTTCACATTGTCTCAGTAAACCATAAATATTAAATTCTATTATAGTACTTCAAAAATTGGCTATAATTATGTTGGAGTTGATATGTGGTGGAGTACGAATCTCTGTCACACACGCTACATGATAAATTGTAAAAAAAAAATCTATTATAACTTTGATTCTGTAGTTATAAAGAGATATTATATCTTACAGTTGTTTCAACATAACAAAACCCTTAAAAATTTTGTAAAAGGCAAGATAATTTTTTGGGTAATTTCATCCTTTTAGCATTATAAAACAAGCTAATCAAATTATTTCCTGAACCAAAATAAACCATGCAGTTTGATTTGGGTTGTGTTAGGGATAAGCTTAGAGGATGCAAATGTGTGCGGTGAAGGAAGATCATGTACAAAAGGCATGCATGCATGGAGGACATGGCCAAGTTATGGAGATTGAGTTCTACAAGAAGACTTGGTCTAGTTAATCTAATCTATTATATTAAGATTTATTTATTATTGTAGCAAGTTAATTTAAGTCAATTTGGAGTCTATTATTTGAGTCGATAATATAGGAGTTCATGTCGTATGTTTAGAAGAAGTAGTTTTTTTATTGTTATTTAAATTTATTAGATGCATTAATAAAATCAAGTAGAAAACATTTTTTCCAATATTGTGATTTATTCTCACTCAACGAGAATCCTGAATATTTTATAAGTATAGTTTTGATTGGAACCTATCAATTAGCCTATGGGTAATTTTACTGACCCCCATAAATCATAATAGCCATACAAGGGCATCATGATCGACAAGATAATAAAAATGGTGAAATGTGCTTTGCCCTTTAGGAATAAAAATAAAAATAGGAACCCAAAAAGAAAATAAAACAAGAGTATAAAAGCAAATATATTGGGTTTTAAGTTTTAAGATTAGCTTGTATGCTTAGAAGGCAATTGCAAAATGCAATAAAATAAGCAAATTATTCTCAAAGGAATGTTTTAGAAAACTCGGTACATGCATGTCTTGGATAAAAAGGTTTTATTTTGGGTGGTTGGTGGGAAAATGATAATTGCCCCGTGTTAAACCCCGAAAATAATTGAAATGCACAATTTGATCTCTTTTTCTTTTTCTTTTTTTTTTCCATTTTCATTCTTCTAAAACGATGCCGTTTTGCATTCTCTTCTTGCAAAAGCAATGAAGTAGCCCCTTTCTCTTCCTTACATCAAAGCAACGAGTAGCCCCTTTCTCCATCAGCCTTTTTTTCCATCGTCTTCCAACTCTTCGATCTTTGCTTCAATTGTAAGGCAAATCACGATCAACAAGTAAAATTGCTTAAAAATTCTTATTTTCATCTCTATTTAATTTCTCCATCCCTATTGTCTTTATTAATCTTTCGTGTTATATTGCATGTAAATTGTATCTTCTTACTAATGATAATTAATTTTTCTACATGATTTATTTTTTGGGACACAATAAAATACAACCCCACAAGAAAATAATTTTTATTACTATATATATATATATATATGATAAAATCTATAAATAAAGCTGCGTGAAACTTGTTCTAAGTTCTAACCCCTTTTGTAAAATTATATCTAAAGGAAAATAATTATAGGCATCAAAATTAATTATTTATGGCACATATAATTCCCTTTAGGTATGCATATGAAGTCAAATTTAAAATATTAGATTGCTGAATTAAATACGATCTAGTAATTTTACAAATGGAACTCAAGAACAATATAATATCATTTATAGTTTCAAAATCTACTTCAAGTGGAGATGGAAACTTATAGAAAATGAAAAATCATAACTATATATATCTTTTGTACAAATGATCGATTTATTTTAAAAAAAAAAAGGATGATGACAAAAGTCTGTTGGTTTGGACGTAGTCCTTCGATCACAGGCGGACTAGACTGACTTTCATATAGGGCAGAGGAAGGCGCTATGAGCAGACACCAACACCTGTTACTATTTTGACTATAAACTGTTACCTTCGGTAGAGAAGACTGCTAAATAAAGAAGAAAAGATAGATTGGAGTTGGGTTTTGATTGTTTTCAATTAGGGAGCAATGCTGAAATGAAAAAGGGTAAAGGGCAAAGCTATGAGTGAAGGCTATTGAACTGTAAAGAATCAAGTCACTCAAAGCTACTCTGGTGCTAGATGAAAAAGAAGAAGATGGATTAGAGTTGGGTTTTAAAGGATTACAGTTGGGGAGCAAGAGGGGTAGAGCAATTGGGGTTGTCATCCCTTAAACCAAACGGCATCGTTTTAGAAGAATTAAAACAAAAAAAGAAGTGACCAAACAGTGTGTTTTAATTATTTTCAGAGTTTTACTCGGGACAAGTATCAACCCTCACGGTTGTTATTCCTGTGTTTGACTTGGGCATCCTGACGAAGAATACAAAGGTATTTCTGTACAAATACTTTCGGCTTTCGCTTCTTGTCAACCTATTTCTTTACCTTAGAGATTGTTTCCTCTATATAGTGGAGCATTGCACGCTAAATATTAATGGCTAATGACATTTGTTCAGTGCTAGAAAGACACTCCTTGAAAGATAAGGTTTTGATGATGTATAAATTGTAATGGGAAATGAAATTTTATTCAAGATGATAATGTTAAATGCTTAACATTTTTAATCTAAAAAAGCCTTGCAACCTGAGATTTTGTTAAAAGCTTTGGCTTACAATTGAAATAAATAAGATTGTGGATAAATTAGAAGTAGATTAACAAAAATAAGCACAAAGAGCTACTCATAGTACCAAACACGGGCCCTAACACACAACTAAGTATGACCATGATATAGTGGTGATTGTGGGTCGGGTCTCCTTTCGTTTTTCTCTGAAAAACAGAATGAGAGTTTAGAGAGTGGGTCGTTATGACTCCTTAAGTCATCCACTAAGAGTTGGGTGTTATTAGCTAGATCGAAAGAGAAAAAGGACTGGAAGAATGGATACAGAAGAATTAATCAAGAGGTGCAAAGCAATATCATTGAAGGGAGAAACAAGAGGAAGGGTAACTCTTAAAAACAAAATGAAGGAAAAAGGAGAAAGGATACGAGCAGGATGCTTGGTGGGAAAAGTTTTGCTAAACAGAGAGCTGAAAAAGAAAGCCTGAAAGCAGCGATACTACCGGTGTGGAAAATGATAAAGGAAATCAAGATAGATGAACTAGGAGAGAGGATTTTTATCTTTCAATTTGGAAGTGAAGTAGATAAACGGAAAGTGTTAGCTGAGGGACCGTGGCATTTTGATAAAGCTCTGATAGTGCTGACAGAACCAACTGGACTAGGTAAAGTAACAAAACAGAAGTTCACCCATGTATCATTTTGGGTTCAAATACTTAATGTACCCATCATGTGCATGGAGCCGAAAACAATAAGGGAGTTGGGGAAAGCCATTGGAAGAGTAGAAGAAATTACTACAGATGTCTGCGGGGGATGCTTTGGTAAATATGTTAGAATGCATATCTCTGTGGATATTACCAAACCACTTATCAAAGTGTTATACCTGAAGCAAGATGAAGAAAAAGAAATAGATAGAGAAGAGCAAAGCGCCGATGAAAATGCAGCTAATAAGGAAAAAGAGACAAAGGAGATCCCAATACCAGTAAGATATGAAAGACTGTTGGACTTCTACTATGTCCGTGGACATATTAGCCATCAGTATAAAGAATATGCAGATTATAAAAATCAGTTAAGAGAAGAGATGGCATATGGACCATGGATGAAGGCTCCTACGATAATAGAACAAATGAAGCAGAACAGAAGAAGAGATAAAGGAAGCTCAAAATCAGAATTAGATAAGGAAGGTCCAAGTAATTCAATGAAGACGATGCTAGGCAAACAGGGCAATTCAGAGGCAAGGGCAGTGGAGACTGAAAATTTAAAAAATACGGGTTTGGATTCGGATCAAACACAAGACTAGGATTTCCTAAAGACGTCTAATCAGTACAGTGAAACACAAACAGGAGCAAGAGAAGGTGATGTGATTAAGAAAGGGAGACACAAAGAGGCAAGAAATGAAAAATATAGAGAGAAAGAAAAAGAAAAAGAGAGGGATAAGGAGAGTAAAATGGCAGAGACAGATAGAAGGAAAATGATCGAGTTGGGCCAAAACAAAGCAGGCTTAGAAGATAAAAAACCAGTTGTAGAGGAAAAAATAAAAAAGATAGAAGATGCAAATAGGCCGGAGGCAAACCAAACAAAGCCTAAGAGAAGCAAATGGAAATTGCAAGCTAGAAATATGGAATTAAACACAAGCAAAAAATAGGGAATGGTAGCAACGAAAAGGCCCAATGAAAGAACTTGCTGGGACAATCCAGATACAAAGAAGAGAAAAGTAGAGAGCTTAACTTTAGAAAAAATAATTTACTCTTCAAATGTCGAATGCAGTTTGAAGTCAAAGATTTAGAGAAATGGAGAGGATAGCGAGAGGCCAATGCTTACAGAGGAGTCAACGGTGATGGCTGGATTCCAGCCCCGCCGTCAATTATAAAGCTAATTAGCTAGAACGTCTGGGGTTTGGGGAGTGACTGAGCTTTTCGAGAAGCTCAAAGAATCCTCCACATGCATAGGCCGCAAATGATGTTTTTGTGTGAAACAAAATTGATGGCCAAGCAAATGGTGGAAAAAGGTAAAAAACTTAAATTCGATAATTGCTTCCCAGTAGATAGAATTGGTTTTGGTGGTGGCTTAACTTTATTATGGAATAAAAAAGTAGTGGTTGACATACAATCCTATAGCAAACACCATATTGATGCTGTTGTTTATGTTGAGAATGGGCATTACTAGAGGTGTACAAGCATATATGGGCACCCTAAAGACACACAAAAATAGCACACCTGAAACTTATTGCGAAGGTTAGCAGGGCTCTCGTCTTTGCCGTGGCTATGTTTCGGTGACTTCAATGAAATTTTACTTCTAAAAGAAAAGATAGAGAATGACAGTTGTGCCTCAGCAGTGAATGATTTCAAATAAACTATCAGATGATGTGGGTTAAAAGACTTGGGGTACAAAGTATACCCGTAACATGGTCAAATAGGCATTTCGAACCTCAATTAGCGGAGGAAAGACTGGACAGGTTTCTTTGCTGCACAAGTTGGGGAAGGTTTTTCCAGGAGAATCCAGCCATCAACTTAGTAACATGGACATCTAACCACAACCCAATTCTAATGAATGTTGTGGAAAAAGCAGAATGATGTAACTTCAGTAGAAACTCTTTCTCAAGAACCTATTATAAGGATATGTGGAGTTCCTATGAAAGGTGCAAAGAGATTGTAAGTCAGGAATGGGAGAATAGCAGTAGATGAAAAAGTGAAAATCCTCTGTTGTTGTTCAAGAAGATGGCAAAGGAATCAATAGCCAAATTGAAGTTGTGGAGCAAGGCTGAATTCGAGGGAAGAAAGAAGAAGTTAGATATACTGATTCACCAACTACAGAGTATTAAAGAAAGTCTAAACCAGTATCATTGCAAAAATGAAATGAGGAAAATTGAAAAGCAAATTGATGTAATGTTACTCGAAGAGGAGATATACTGAAGACAACGGTCTAGAGCAGTTTAGCTTAAAGAAAGGGATAAGAATATAAATTTTTTCTACTCAAAAGCTTCAGCCAAGAAGAGGAAGAACACAATCGCAGGCCTCCTAAATGAAAGGAACAGATGGACAACAAAAAAAGATGAGATTGAAAGACTTTTTTATGAGCACTTTGCTAATCTGTTCACCTCAACGCACTCCACTGATTGCCAGTTGGAAAAATTTCTGAAGGACTTGCTGAAGAAAGTGACAGAGCAAATGAATAAGCACCTGGATCAATCCTTTTCCGAAGATAAGATAGTTGCAGCTTTGAACCAAATGCATTCAACAAAAGCCCCGAGCCTGGATGGATTGTAAACAGCCTTTTTTTAAAAGCATTAGGAAGTTGTTAAAAAGGGAGTCACAGTTATGTGCCTGCACATTTTAAATGAAGGGGGTAACATTGCCCCTTTGAATCATACATATATTGCCTTAATTCTAAAAGTTCTGAAGCCTAAGAAAGTGGGGGACTTTAGACCTATTAGTTTATGCAATGTCATCTACAGAATAATTTTAAAAGCAATTGCTAATAGGCTAAAACTTATTCTGCATGAAGTAATATCCCACAATTAGAGTGCTTTCATTCTTGGTAGGCTCATAACAGACAATCTAATTATTGGGTATGAATGTTTGCACAAAATAAGGCATAACTAGAGGAAAAAAGGTAGCTGGGTAGCCCTTAAACTAGATATCAGCAAAGCTTACGACAGGGTAGAGTGGAGTTTTCTGAAGCGTACAATGGAGGTCCTGGGATTTTCTCCAAAATGGGTAGAGCTGATAATGAGGTGCATTACTACCCCTTCCTTCTCAATCCTAATTAATAGGGTAGCTAAGGGTTCAATCCAACCTCAGAAAGGTTTACGCCAAGGGTGTCCACTATCCCCATATCTGTTCATCAATGTGCTAAGGTTTTTTCAAATTTATTGAACCAAAGAGAAAAGAAAAAGTTGATCAAAGGCTAAGATTCAGTGATGAACTCTCAATTAACCACCTACTGTTTACAAATGACAGCCCGATTTTCTCAAGAGCTACTATTGAAGACTGCTCAAATCTGAAAATATATATTTGAGTGTTATGCTGCTGCCTCTAAACAAATATTCAACTACAAAAAATCTTCCATGTTCTTCAGCGGAAAGACCTAGCCAACACAAATAGCCTTAATTTCAAACCTGTTTTAGCTTCAGGTGGTGTCTAAATATGAAAAATACTTAGGACTGCCTGCAATGGTGAGGAGGAAAAAATGAGCTTCTTTAATGACATCAAGCTTAGAATATTGAGTAAAATCTCTAACTGGAATTCAAAATTATTTTCAAGAAGTGGAAAAGAAGTGTTGATTAAACCCATAGCGCAAGCAGTCCCTACTTATGCCATAAGTGTGTTCAAACCGCCGATGGGATTATGTGGGGATATCCAAAAGGCCAAGACCAGATTCTGGTGGAATTCAAAACCAAAGCAGAGGCTATACACTGGGAAAAATGGGAAAACATGTGTCAAGCAAAGTGTAGAGGAGGAATGGGGTTCAAGGACTTAACCTGTTTCAACCAAGCTTCAGTGGTGAAGCAAGGCTGGAGAAACATCCAAAACCCCAAGTCATTAATGGCAAGGGTCCTCAAAGCTCGATACTTCAAGGATGCTGATTTCCTAGGAACGATGTTAGGATCAAAACCATATTTTATTTGGAGAAGTATTATGTGGGGAAGAGAAGTCATATACAAGGGGCTCAGATAGAGAATTAGAGATGGAAGGAATGTCCAAATTTATCATAGCTACTGGATGTCGAGACCTTCAACCTTCAAACCTTTCTCCACTCCAAAGCTTCCATTGGACTCTACAGTTTCTGAGCTAATTGATGGAGAAAATAAATGGAATGAGAGGCTGATTAAGTAGAATTTTACGAAAGAAGATTCAGAGCAAATTTTGAAGATTTCTCTACTCTCAACATGTTATGCAAATTTTATTGAACTCGGAAGCTCACGAATCTATTGTAGAATAGATTAATGGTGACGAGTGTCGATTTCACGAGGAGGTTGATTTTAATTATGTGCAGAATTAATTTTCTAATTGAGTAATTGAATTATGATAAATTTATCCTAAATTATGAATTAAAATGGCAGGAATAATTAAAATTTAAACTGTAATAATAAAGCACTTGGGTATTCGGATTTACATCAACATGCTCCATGGGCTAAATATTTCATATTAATGCCAATTAAATCATAAGCGGGATTCCACACCTCATGAACCACGCTCAAATAAAGATGGTGCTAAAGGCTTATCGTGCCAAATAATAATAACCTTATACTAGGGTGCCGGTTTAACCAGGGCGGTATCTAGACAAGGCTATTATTATTTGTCGATTAAAAATCAAAACAATCACAAATATTAGAGGGGAAGAAAAAGTAAATTTACCAAATTAAGCCTATGGGACATGTTGAGACTTCACCTTCAACCCAAGCTTAAAAGAAAATTAGCTACTCATATTTTAACTAGGGATAAAAAGGAAATTTTACTAAAATATAAAGAAACTACAAGAAGGAGAAGGAATTTCAGAAATCTAAGCTTAAAAATGAATTCAAGGATATTAAGTTGGGAGGGAGAGCCCCCTTTTTATAGATACATTGAGTGAATCATGACCATTGGATTAAAAATAGTTCGGACGCTCAGGATTGCACCACATCATTAGTCAACAGTCAACGTTTGAACAGTAACGGTAGCTATTTGCACAGTAATACTATTTGAATAGTAAATAATCCCATGTATGTGCATGTATCGTACACACGATTTTTGCTCCACTGAGATTCTACCACGTCAATCGATCTACAGTACATAAGAAATTTAGCTCAATAAGATCGTGACACATCATCAGTCAATGCCACGTCATCGGTCAACACCATATAAATAGTCAATACTACATCATTCGTCCAATTAAATACTACCACGTCATAGGTAGATGCCATGTCATCAGTCAATGCCACGTTATCGGTCTGTATATATGAAGAGTGTCATGAACAGTATCATGAATAGTACCGTACATATGAATAGTACCGTATATGTAAACAGTGATATTTTTCTTTTATACTCCTGTTAAAGTTTTCGACCATCCTGAGTCCAAATATAAAGTTCATTTTGCTATCTAATCACTCGTTCATTGTGAAATGATCGTGATGCCCCTAAAATACATAATTATAATAAAACACATCTAATTAAACAATAAAATACTTAAATAAATAAAAGTAGCAATGTTAGTGAGACTTGAGGTATAAAATGACAATTTTCTCCTTTATAAATATACACTATCTAACACTCAACACACTCCCCAACCAGCTTATTGCTGGTCCCTAGCAAATAAAACGAATATAAAATTCAAAACCTTTTTTTAAAAAAAAATACACGTGTTTATTCAATTAGATTAATAATAGCAATCAAATAAAAGTACAAGCATTATCTCCAATCTAAAGGAATATCACACCCATATGAACCATACATATGCATCAATCCAACAGATTTTGTTGTAGCAAAAGTAATCAGGCCACTTTCAAGAATGACATATCTAACCCTAAAATCTCACTGATTGTAGTGACACTCTCACAAAAAAATTAATCCCAATAAAATTTTGTCACTATAATGAATACTAAATTGAGAGAAAATAATAAAGAAATATCATATACTCTCACCAAGATGAAAAAATATGCCCATAGTTTAGAAATAATACGGTCTCAAATAAAGTATTAGTTAACCCAATGTATTTATTTTTTTTATGTATATGCATCACTACATCTTAATTGCCCAAATAACTAGCTTTTATTTTAGACCGTAGTTCTCTAAAATCAGGAAGGACTTTTATTAGGACATAACGTAGGCTAGGGACATAGCTAACAAAGAAAGGGAAATAGGGAAACAAAATATATATGTTTGAGAAAAAGTTCAAGAACTTTTAAAAATTACAAGATGCATTTTGCTTATTTATTACTATTGTATATTTTTTTCTTCTTTTTTCTTTTTTTCTTTTTTTTCTCTTATTTTTGAAATTTTTTTATATAGCACAACTTCGCTAAATAAAATAATTATTTATCCTTTTTCTCAAATATGAATAAGTGGATGGAACTTATATGATATCGGATAATACTCCAAATTGGAGTGGGTCAGGATGATAAGTTAATAAAAAAAAAGCTTTTTTTTTAAATAAGAGGCTCAAAAGGGCTAACTATAGATATTACATAATAGGGATGACTAGAAAGGCTCAAACGGGTCAAGAATGACCTTCCATCATCTTTTAGGACTCTAAATAATCTTTCATATTTACTAATTAGGTGGGCATTTAGATGCAGTAACACGCACATTTTTTTTACTTTTTTTTTGTTTTAAAGGGTTAACTCAAAGAAAATCTAGAGATCATGTATGAAATAATAAACTGGTAAGCTACATAAAGAATGGGCAAAATGGGTTACTCTCCAAGAAAAATTAATAGGCTCAAAAACTCACTTAGAATTTATTATGACATGTGCATTCCTTCAAATAACTCATATTTATGCCCAACATCAACCTGTAGAATAGCAAACATGGTATAACATCACTCAAGACCAAAGATAATATAAATACTAAAATTCGAAAGTCATCATATCATCCAATATCAAAAACTCACACAAAATTACTAAATTTTTTTTGTTTTTAACCGAATTCTATCCCCCCAACCTATTTTAAACATAAAAAGAAAACATACATGCAGAAAAATTAAAGAAAAATGAATTTTGTTTATTTTTTTAAAGAAGATGCGTTTCTAGAGTCACTACACTCCATATTCAGCTATCTTCGACTTAAAAACTTGAAAACATATATTTATAAAGGAGAAAGACAAAAAGAAAGGTTAGGAAAAAAAAGTTAGAATACACTCCATATTCGGCCATCTTCTACTCAAAAAATTAGTCATGATTAGTTCTACAATAAAAACAATTATTAACAACTTAATCACATTCTACAATTGTCAACTATTCCCTCCCCCCAACCAGAGCAAAATATTGTCCTCAATGTTTGAAAGGAAAGAAGTAGAGTTTAGAATACATCACCTAGATGGTGCGACATAGAAGAAAATATTTACAAGCGGAGAGTTAAATCTAATTTGTAATTCTTACTCCGGCTACTGTTACCTTCATTATTTGAACATTCCAACACAATAGCCTTGGGATCTAGCTCAGGTTGATAAGCTTGTAACAGATCAAGTAGCGCATTAGCAGTGTGTGTACAAATAAAGATTTTTTTCACTAAGGAAGGAATGAAATAATTTTTTATTACATGGTTAAGAAATGCGAGAAAGCCATCATAAAAGTTATTGACATTTAACAAACCAGTGGATTTCTAATGAATGTTCAGATGGGACCAAGACGCTAATATCATTAGTGCCTCAAGAGTTGTAAGATCGCTTGGAAGGAAAATAAAAGCATCGGTATGATTGAGCATTTCAGTTATTCGTTCTTGCATACCTGAGATGACTAACTCTTCTCCAGTTGGTGAATGAGACAAACAACCCAAAGGTTTCAGAATTTGAGGGATGATACCTAACACTTGGCTCTCTCTGACAAAAGCAGGTTCTGAGACCATTTTAGATAACCCTGGTCACCTCCTCTATACACCAAGTATAATTTTCTCTCTACTATTCTTAGACCAAGATCTATGACTGCCTCTATGAACTCATTATGTTTGCCATAATGAAACCTAGAGAGCACACAAATGTTCTTGAAATATTTACTAGAAGTAGCTACCATTAAGATACTGCTAAAAAACAACTTGTGAGTGCTCAGTAAAAAGAAAATCGTATTTAAAGACCTAAGTGACAGTTGGTTACAACTGTGTATAAGGCATCATGTCAGCGTCAATTAACGCGTAAGGCACATGGCTCAAAAGTAAAAAAAAATAGTAAAAAGAAAAAAATGAAATTATTAAAAACAATAATGTAAATAGTAAAATAATAGTGAAATAAAAGAACAGAGAGGTAAAAGGATATTTACATATAGTTGTCATTATGGCTCACATCGTCCTCTGGTTTTACGTCTAGAAACGGCTTGAACGCCTTCTATGGGTCTAGGATAGGCTTCCCATCCAATTTTTTTACAAACTGACAAACAAGGTCTTTTATAGTCAGATTCCCGAGACTATAGTTTGCACATTCTTTCTGAAATAATGGCCATAACTGGAGTATTGCATTTTAGACGTATCTACTGAGATGCGTTTCAAGAGACAAAAGGATATCATCCAATGACTCCTTATTCAAGTCATCCCTAATAAATTGAATCTTATCTTCTCTGTTATCAGACAGCATTCCTAAAGAACATGATTTTTTATTGCATATCGTTCTAGGACATTTATGACGAGCAATAAAAAGTCTTCGAGCTCGTCGTTTTCTCGCATAATTTTCTTTACCACAACCAGGCATGTATGCAACAAATTTAAGAGGTAACTCACCTGCTAAGCGAACTTTTGCCTCGATTAACCAACGGATGTCAATAGGGATGTTATTCTTCATAAGCAATCGCATGCGTTCGAACCGGGTTTAATAAATTAAAAGAAGGGCATTCTAAGGAAGCGAAGGGAATTGTTTGTTAAGCTTTTCAAAAATCTTATCTCTGTCCATACCTTCGTCTCAGAATATCAGTTATTGTGAGAAAACTGAAGTAACCGACTTGATTATCACGGAGTACCGTTATCCACCACTTGACCGGGGTTACAAAAACACATAAAGTAAACTAAAACACACAAACAAGAAAACAAATTAAAACACACAAAACAAACTAAAATTGTCCTTTTATTGAATTTACCTCAAGCTCCAATTGGGTGTTGTAGATGCCTCCCTCAATTTCTTTAAGATCTCTTTCTAAATCCTCAACATGGACTACTAACTCTGGTGGTTGTAGCTGCCAAATATGATGTATTTTACAAAATCATATCTGACCTCTGATATGAGATTGTATACGTCGAAACTATCTAAGAATGTTTAAGAGGAACTGTCTCATGATTAAAATGATAAGAAAAAACTTAACGGTTAAACAAACACACTTAAACAAAAATAATTTCAATCAACAAAAGAATAATAAAAATAAAGAAAATAAATAATCAAATAAGCAAAAAGAAAAGTCTCAATTTAAATAGGTGGGTCACTCAAATTCATTTCGTTGTCCTCTCCATGTGGTTGGTACTCAAGATATGGCTTTAATCTTTGACCGTTAACTTTGAAAATAACACCATTCGTTGGATCTTTAATTTCAATTGCCCCATGTGGAAAAACAGTGTGAACAATAAATAGGTCAGACCATTAAAAGCATAACTTACCTGGGAATAGATGCAAGCGAAAATTGAATAAAAGCACTTTCTGACCTAAAGTGAAAGATTTTCTCATAATTTACTTGTCATGAAAGACTTTCATTCATTGCTTGTAAATGTTGGCATTCTCGTACACATCATTTTGAATTTCTTCAAGTTCTGCCAACTGTAATCTTCTTTCTGAGCCAGCTTGTTGTATGTCAAAATTAAATTTCTAGATGGCCTAGTACACACGATGCTCGAGTTCCACAAGTAGGTGGCATGCTTTTCCATACACTAGCATGTTGGGTAACATCTCAATTAAAGTCTTAAAAGCCGTTCTATATGCTCATAATGCATCATCAAGCCGCAACGACCAATCTTTTCTGTCAGGCCTCACTGTTTTTTTCTAAAATGTGCTTTATTTCTCGATTGGAGATCTCAACTTGGCCGCTGGTCTGTGGGTGATATGGGGTCGCCGCTTTATGAATGATGGAGTACTTTGTTAAAAGTGCTTTGAAAGATTTATTGCAAAAGTAGGTACCACCATCACAAATTATTGCTCGAGGGAATCCAAAGTGGGAAACAATATTGCTTTTTAAAAATCCTATTACCACTTTATGATTGTTGGTCCTACACGGAATTGCCTCTACCCATTTTGAAATATAGTTAACAGCAACCAATATGTATTGATGGCCGAAAGATAGGGGAAAGGGGTTCCATAAAATCGATACCCCATACGTCAAAAATTTCAACCACTAAAATTGGGTTTAGTGGCATCATATTTCTTCGTGTAATGCTCCCCATTTGTTGACACCTATCACATGAAGAACAAAAGGTGTAAGCATCTCAAAATATAGTTGGCCAATAGAAACCACATTGTAAAATTTTAGTAGCTGTTTTCTTAGCACTGAAGTGGCCTCCACAAGTTTGTTCATGGCAAAAAGAAAGAATATTCTGAAATTCATTCTCTGAGACACATCGTCTAATAATTTGGTCTGCATAGTACTTAAATAGATAAGGATCATCCCAAAATAAATTCTTTATTCTGCAAAGAATTTGGCCTTGTCCTGCTTAGTCCAATGCTCTAGAGGTTGACCTATAACAAGATAATTAACTATATCAGCATACCATAGTACTACTTTCATACTCATTAATTGTTCATCTGGAAATGACTCATTCAAAGGTAAATGTTTTATTGTTGTGTCAAAATAGAGACGGGAAAGATGATCAGCCACAACATTTTCTGTTCCTTTCTTGTCTTTGAATTCTAAGTCAAATTCTTGCAAAAGTAGCACCCAACAAATTAGTCTAGCTTTTGTATCTTTCTTTGTGAGAATATATTTAAAAGTAGCATGATCTGTAAATATGATTATTTTACAACCAATGAGATAAGATCAAAAATTTTCTAATGCAAATACAACTGCTAGCATTTCTTTTTCAATGGTTGAATAATTTAACTGTGCATCATTTAATGTCATATTAGTATAGTAAATCACATGGGGAATTTGATCAACTCTTTGTCCTAATACTGCTCCTACTGTATAGTCTGATGCATCACAGATAAGCTCAAATGGTAAGTTTCAATTTGGGGGCTCAATGATGGATGATGATGTCAACAACTGCTTTAGTTTTTCAAATGCCATGAGACATGAATCATCAAAGACAAAAGGTACATCCTTAGCAAGTAGATTGCATAAGGGTCTAGAAACTTTGCTAAAATTTTTACTGAAACGTCTGTAAAAACCAGCATGCCTAAGAAAAGATATTACTTCTCTAACTGTTTTAGGTGAAGGAAGATTATAAATGTGATCCACCTTGGCTTTATCAACCTCAATACCTTTGCTCGAAATGATGTGACCGAGAATGAAACCTTGTTTAATCATAAAATGGCATTTCTCTTAATCCAAGACTAAATTCTTCTCGATACATCTTTGCAGAACTAGTGTTAGATGATGTAAATATTGATCAAACAAATCTTCAAAAATAAAAAAGTCATTCATAAAAACCTCAAAGAATCGTTCAACCATATTAGAAAAAATGCTCAACATGCATCGTTGAAATGTAACAAGTGCATTACATAATCCAAATGGCATTCTCCTATATGCAAAAGTGCCAAAAGGACAAGTGAATGTGGTCTTCTCTTAATCTTTTAGTGCAATGGGAATCTAATTATATCCTGAATAGCCATCTAGAAAGCAATAAAACTCATGGCCTGCTAATCTATCAAGCATTTAATCGATAAATTGTAAAGGAAAATAGTCTTTACGTGTGACAGAATTCAACTTTCTGTAATCAATGCATACACGCCATCCTGTAGTTACTCTAGTGGGTACTAATTCATTATCAGCATTGATAACTACTGTAACTCCTGACTTTTTAGGAACAACTTGAGTAGGACTAACCCATGAACTATCAGAAATAAGGTAAATGATACATGCGTCTAATAGCTTAAGAACTTCAGAGCGAACAACCTCTTTCATGTTAGGATCTAACCGACGTTGCATTTTCCTTGTAGGTTTAGCATTTCATTAAGGTGAATTTAATGCATGCAATCTACTGGGTTTATACTTTTTATGTCTGCTATGGTTCATCCTAATGCTCCTTTATGTTCTTTTAAAACATCCAACAACTTACCCTTTTGTTCGTCATTGAGCGAGGAAGAGATGATTATTGGCAAAGTGCTTTCTTCTCCTAGGAATACGTATTCCAAAGTGTTGGGTAATGGCTTGAGCTCAAGTTTTGGTGGTGATTCTGATGATGGGCTGAGTTTCTTTTCTGATGGCACTAGTTGTTCAACTCTTGACTTCCATTTATTAGTGTCCATGAATAGTATTGAGTCAAGTAGAGCATTGACTTCATCAACTGATCTGTCAATATCAAAATCCAAACCAAAGTGAGTTAAACAAGTTTGCAAAGGGTCATCACTGAGGTTTGAAAGAAAATTGTTATCAACTAGTGTTTCTATTAAATCCACATCAATAATTCCATCATTTGCATTGTAAGGTTGTTTGGCAATGTTGAAGATATTGAGTTCCATGGTCATATTGCCAAAAGACAACTGTATATTTTTGGTTCTACATTGAATATGTGCATCGGCAATTGCCAAGAAAGGTCGGCTCAGAATAATAGGAATGTGCTTCTTTAAATCCTGCACTGGTTGAATGTCAATTACGATAAAATCAATAGGAAAATAAAACTTGTCTACCTGAATAAGCACGTTCTCCATAATACCCCGAGGTATTTTTATGGACCGATCTGCAAGCTGTAACACCACTGGAGTTGAATGTAATTCGCCCAGTCCAAGTTTCACAAATACAGAGTAAGGCAACAGATTTACACTAGCTCCTAAATCCAACAAAGCATTCTCAATTGTGTGGTTCCCTATACTACATGAGATAGTGGGGAAGCTTGGATCTTTGCATTTTAGAGGCATTTTATATTGGAGTATAAAATTAATATTTTCTGTTAGAAAGACCTTTTTCTAAACATGAATATTTCTCTTTTTAGTAGAAAGGTCTTTAAGAAACTTGGCATATGATGGCACTTGTTTTATAGCTTCAAGTAAAGGGATGTTAACACTTACCTGTTTGAAGATTTCAAAAATCTCACCTGTGGATTTTTCTTTCTTCCCTTTAGCTAACCTCTGAGGAAATGGAGCTTTAGAAACATATTCACGTGGGTTGGTTTTCTCTTTCTCCTCTGATGATGATTCCTCAGTATTCACAGGTACGATCTGAGTTAATTTTGGCATCTTCACTTTGTTATCGACTTCTTTTCCTTTTCGTAAGGTCATCACTGCTTTGACCTCTCCATGTTGCTGTGGTGAACTAGAACTTGTTTCATTCACTGTTTTAGGGTTAAGCACTTGTTGACTTGGAAATTTACCTTTTTCAACGGTCATGGCCAAAGTTTGAACTGAAGAGGCAAGTTGTCCCACCATTTGCTCAAGGCTCGAAACTGATTGAGCTTGTGAGTTGAAGCCCGCTCTCATCTCATTTCGTAATTTATCAATGGTACAGTTCTACTGCTCGATCTTAGAGTTAGTAAGATTTTTAATATTTTGAAATGTATCCTCCCATGGTTTGGGTTGAGAATGGTTTGGATTTTGATTGTATAGTCTAAATGGTGGTTGAGAAATTTGAGGAACTAGTTGCATTGGTGGAGGTAGAGCTGATGATCCATTTTGTTGGGATCCTTGAGACCATGAAAAATCGGGGTGGTCTCTCCATCCAGGTTTATATGTGTTGAAGTAAGGGTTGTAGTGTGGTGGTTTTCTCATAACACCTATGGCATTGGCTTGATATGAATATAAGTCATGGCAATGTGGCTCTGTTGATTTAGCAGTCATCAAAAATGCTATTTGTCGAGCAAGACCTTTGACTATCTCTTTGACTTCTTTAATTCTTGAGCTTGACTCGCCAATTTTAACCTCATTCACTCCCTTAATTCTTTTAGTATTTCTGAGTGATCGACTCCATTGTTGAGAATTATTCGATTGCAGCTGGAAAAATTCCCAAATCTCTAATGCGCTTTTGGACATTAGCTCTCCTCCACTGGTTGCCATTAGTCATTCTTGCATATGTGGCAATAATCCCTCTAAAAAGTATTGGCATTGGTGCCATTTCTCGTACCCATAATGTGGACACTTCAAGAGTAGCCCATTAAATTGCTCCCATACTTCAAAAAATTGCTCGTCGTCTCTTTGGGTAAACTCTGAAATTTCCCTGCGAATAGCATTGGTTTTATGAACTGGAAAATATTTATTTAAAAATTTAGTTACCATTTGTTCCCATGATGTAATGCTATTAGCAGGTAATGTATTAAACCATGAACGACCTTTATTTTTTAATGAAAATGGGAATAATATAAGTTTAACATCATCATCTAAAAAATTCTTGTATTTAAAAGTTTGACAAATAGCATGAAAATCATACAGATGATTATATGGGTCCTCATTTTCTAGGCCATAGAATGTGGGGAGACAGTTTAGCACACTAGGTTTTAATTTAAAACTCCTAACAGCTACATTTGGGTACCTTATGCATGATGTGATCAAATTAGCTAAAGGACTAAAATAATCCTTAAATGACCTCTCTTGTGATTCTGGTTGCTGATTTTGCAAATCCATTTTAAATTTCTTTTTAAAAACAGTGTGTTTGTATGTGCGAAGTATTTTTTCCAATTCAAGGTCTAAAGGTTCAAGATTAGGTGATAATGACCTTCGACCATGCATGCAAAGAACAAAATAAATGAAAATAAAACAAATAAAAATAAAGAGGAGAGAGACATTATGATACTAACCTTGTGACGTTGTTACAATCTTAATATGAACATACACTCAAGTGCTAAAAAGAAAATACAAGAAATTAACTAAAAATAAAATAAGAAGATAAATTACAAAGAAAAATAAAAAATTAAATTACAAAAATATAAAAAATAGAAAAAGAAACGAAATTAAATTACAGGAAAAAAATTTAAAAGAAAACAAAAAAATTACTTAAAAAATTAATTTTATGGATTAATAAATTAACAAAATAAACAGAAATTATAAAGAAAAATAACTCAGAAATTAAATTATAGAAATTTAAAGAAATTACAAAGAAATTGAATTATTGAAATTTAAAAAAATTTAAATTACCAAAATTAAATTACAGATTCACTTTTTTTAAATTTTTTATTTTTTAAATTTTTTATAATTTTTTAAAGAAAGCAATAACAAAAAAAATTAACTTAAAAAACTAATTCTATGAATTAATTCTACAAATTAATTAAAATAAATTAACAAGATAAATAAAAAAAATTACTAAGGAAATACACTCAAGCACTAAAAAGAAATAAAAGAAATAGATTAACTAAAATTAAAATAAATTACAAGATAAACAAAAAAAATTACAAAGAAAAGTAAATTAAAAATTAAAGTATAGAAATTTAAAGAAATTACAGAGTAAAATTAAATTGTAGAAATTTAAATTACAACAATTAAATTATAGAATTATTTTTTATAAAGAAAAAATACAAGAAAACAAAAAAAAATTAATTCAACAAATTAAAATAACTTACCTCCCCAGCAAGAGCGCCAAATACTTGTTGTGCAAGTTTTATTAAACTCGCAAGCACACGAATCTATTGTAGAATAGATTAATGGTGACGAGTGTCGATTCCATGAGGAGGTTGATTTTAATTATGTACATAATTAATTTTCTAAATAAGTAATTGAATTATGATAAATTTATCCTAAATTGCAAATTAAAATGGTGGGAATAATTAAAATTGAAACTGTAATAATAAAGCACTTGGGTATCCAGATATGCATCAACATGCTCCATGGGTTAAATATTCCATATTAATACCAATTAAATCATAAGGGAGGATTTCACACCTCATGAACCACGCTTTAATAAATATGGTGCTAAGGGCTTATCGTGCCAAATAATAATAACCTTATACTAGGGTGCCGGTTTAATCAGGACAGTATCTAGACAAGATTATTATTATTTGTCGATGAAAAGTCAAAACAACCACAAATATTAGAGGGGAAGAAAAAGTAAATTTACCAAATTAAGCCTATGGGACATGTTGAGACTTCACCTTCAACCCAAACTTAAAAGAAAATTATCTACTCATATTTTAGCTAGGAATAAAAAAGAAATTTTATTAAAATAAAAAGAAACTACAAGAAGGAGAAGGAATTTCATAAATCTAAGATTAAAAATGAATTCAGAGATATCAAATTAGGGGGGAGAGCCCCTTTTTATAGATACATTGAGTGAATCGTGACCATCGGATTAAAAACAGTTCGGATGCTCAGGATTGCGCCATATCATCAGTCAACAATCAACAGTCAATATTTAAACAGTAACAGCCGCTATTTGCAAAGTAATACTATTTATACAGTAATACTGTTTGAATAGTAAATAATCTCATGTATGTGCCTGGGTTAACGCCACATAAGCAATCAATGCCATATAATTCATCCAATCAAATACTGCCACATCATAGGTATATGCCACGTCATCGGTCAATGCCACATCATCGGTCCGTATATATGAACAGTATCATGAATAGTATCATAAACAGTATCATATGTATGAACAGTACCGTATATGTAAACAGTGACATTTTTCTTTTTATGGTTCTCCTAAGGTTTTCGACCGTCCTGAGTCTAAATATGACATCTGTTTTGCTGTCTGATCACTTGTTCATTATGAAACGATCGCAATGCCCCTAAAATACATAAAATACATAATTATAATAAAACACATCTAATTAAACAATAAAATATTTAAATAAATAAAAGTAGCAATGTTAGTGAGATTTGAAGTGCCAAATGATGATTTTCTCTTTTATAAATATACATTTTCTAACACTCAACACACCCCTCAAAACCAGACAAACCTCTGTGGCACTTCGACAAGAGAGGGGAGTACTCAGTTAAGAGTGGCTATCAAGTGGCCCTAAGGCTGAAGGTCCTAGACCTACCAAGCAGCTCAGAGAACAAGAAGGTCCTTTGGACTATGATTTGGGCTGCAGAAATTCCAGCAAAGATAAAGATCTTTATGTAGAGAGCTGCTAGAAACTTATTGCCATCAGCTGTGAATTTATGGAGGAAAAAAGTGATTCAAAGCCTCTAGTGTCAGAGATGCAGAAGGACAGAGGAGACTATTTTTCATGTTCTTTTTCAGTGTAAGGGTGCCCAGAAAATGTGGAGTCTCACTAACTATGATGAAGAGATTGACCAATCTAAAGCAGAGATATGTTAAGTTTGCTGGTGAAACTGGCAGGGAAGAAAAGCAAATTTGATTTAGAGCTAATAATTGCTTTATGTTGGGTGGCTTGGCACTCAAGGAATCTTCTCATCCTAAACAACAAGAAAGAAGATTCCCAGTTATCAGTAGCAAGAGTAGAAGCAATATTGCAGGCTTTTAAAAAAACTCAGTAGCTGAACCTATGCTCAGGCAGAGAAGGCAAAGATCAAACAAGTCAGCAATGGAGACCTCCCCCAACAGGATGGTTCAAAGCAAATGTAGATGCTACAGTAAGAGAAAACCAAAGCAAGGAAGGATTGGGGGTGGTAATCAGAAACTCAGAAGGAGAATTCAAGGCAGTGGCTATGATGTCTTTAAAACATTTTGGTAGTGTAGCATTTATTAAAGCGGAAGCCATAAAGTTTAGGCTGGAAGTTATAGAAAAAACTGGCTGCTTACCTCTAATTATCGAGACAGACTCCAAAGAGGTAGTAGATGTTAAGTACTAGAAAATGTATATTTATAAAGGAGAAAATCATTATTTTTCACTTCAAGTTCTAATAACTTCTTTATTTTTATGTATTCAAGTTTCTTGTGAATTTAATTATGCATGTTTTATTATAATTAAGTATTTTTTGTATTTTAGGGACATCATGGTCATTTCACAATAAATGAAATATCGGATGACAAAACAAACAGTAAATCTGAAATCAGAACGGTCAAAAACCTTAGGAAGAGTATTGAAATACAAATAAGCAACCCAAGAGGGGGGTGAATTGGGTTTTTAAAATTTATTTTACAAATGATTCAATCTAATGCCTTAATACAAACAAAAATTAAGTTTTACAGTAATTAAATCAAATATAATAAATTAGACAATGTTAGCAAAATAAATGAGTAAGGGAAGAGAATGCAAACACAGCAATTTTTACGTGATTCGGTAATCCCCGCCTACGTCCACGCCTCCAAGCCAACCGAGCTCGAGGATTTCACTATCCAAGCCTCTCAAGGCTTCAAATGTTTACAATTGACTTCCAAGGTGTCAATGGACCTTTACAATTAAAAGATTATCACTCTAATCTCTTTACCCCAAGTGTTTCCCTTACTTAAATACTCTCAATACGATACAAAATAGAAATTACAGCAAGACACTCTCTATAAGAGTAGATTCACAAATAATGGCACAAGAATGATTTAATCTATTGTGATTTGCAATATGGAAGCTCAATATATGTTTTACAAACTTGTTTTTACTTGCTAGAGACTTTGAAATGAAGTTGGAGTTGAGTTTTTATAGTTCAAGCTCGAAAACTAGCTGTTATTGTCAAATTCCAGTGCTCAAGGGGCTAGCCGCTTAATTTAACAGGCTCTCCGCTCATAACAGTGAAGTTACCGTTAATTTTGAATTTTGCTACAGTAATATTGTTCACAAAATTACAGTTTTACCTCAAAACTTATTCAAATTATGATATGACCCAAAACGTCATAGAATTTATCAAAAAAATCCAATTTCAGAAATTTTAAATATTATTTAATTTCTAAAAATATTATGAAATTATAGTATGGCCCAAACTAAAGAAAATCTTTTCAAATAGGTCATTTTTTAGTTTTAGCTAAATCACCATAATCTTTAAAGTTTTTAAAACTTTTCACTTAAGCCCACAATCTATTATAAGTTACAATAAAGCCCAAATGTTTTAGAGTTTAGCAAATAAGTCCAACTCTGAAATTTAAAACATTTTTATTTTTATCCAAATTACTTTAATCCACAAAATATTTTATCTCATAAACATAAAAGTATTTAACTTGAAAAATAATTATTTTATTAATATAAAATTGAGCTTCATAAATGCTAATCCAAGCATAAATTAAATCATACCGGCTTTACAAGAAATTGTAGTAATAAATTATCCGTTGAGCCGCCGTTGCCCGTTGAGTGTCTTGAATTTAATTTCACTTGATTCATTATCCTTCAAAACTAGTGAACTTGTGAAATATAAAATAAAACACTTTAATGCAAATGTTTGTTATCATCAAAATCATAATATTTATAAACTATTAGGCTAACAAGTATAAAAGTAAGAATATCACTGTTCACATATACGGTAATGTTCACATGTATTGTACTGTTCACGGTACTGTTCATATGTACTATACGATGATGTGACATTGACTGATGACGTAGTGTTGACTGATGATGTGGCACCGACCAATGACGTGATAGCATTTGATTGGAGGAAGATGTGGCATTGACTGATTATGTGGTGTTGACTGATGACGTGACTTGACTGATGAGGTGTCACAATCTTATTGGATAAGAATGTTTATGCACTGTTGACCAATGACATGGCAGTATATTAGTGGATCAAAAAAATGTGCGTACAGTACATGCATATACACGGGATAATAGCCCTGATGATGTGTTTAAACCAATCAGAACTTGCCACGTGGCGCAATCCTATACATCCAAGTTGTTTTAATCCGATGGCTATGATTTACTCATTGTATCTATAAAAGGAGGGCTCCCCCCCTAATTTAACACGCCTGAGTTCATTTTTAAACTCTATTTTCTGAAATTCCTTCTCTATCTTATAGTTTCTTTGTATTTTAGTAAAATTTTCTTTTTATCCCTAGTTAAAATATAAGTAGCTAATTTCCTTTCAAGCTTGGTTGAAAGAGAAGTCTCAACATATTCTATGGGCTTAATTGGTGAATTTATTTTATTTTCTCTTCTATTTTCTATGGATATTTTGACTTTTCTTTGACAGAGAGTAATAACACAGTTATTACTGTTTGACACAATAAGCCCTTAGCACCATATTAATTATAGCGTGGTTCATAAGGAGTGGATTCTCCTCTCATGATTTAATTGGTATTAATAAGGAATATTGAGCCCTGGAGCATGTTGATGCGGATCCAAATACCCAAGTGTTTTATTATAACAGTTTCATTTTTTAATTATTCCCACTATTTTAATTCATAATTTAGGATAAAATCTACCATAATTTAATTACTCGCTTAGAAAATTAATTTAACACATAATTAAAATCCACCTTATCGTGAGATCGACACTCGTCACCATTAATCTATTCTACAATAGATTCGTGCACTTGTGAGTTCAATAAAATTTGCACAATAGTAGATTTGGTGTTGAAAAGAAACGGTACGCGAACTGAGATCTTTTGGATAATTTCTAAAATTCAAGCTATCTTAATGAGGTTACAGCAATGCAAAATTCAACATACTCCGAGAGAATGTAATAGAGTTGTGCATTGTCTAGCAAGAACAGCCCTTAACCAAGCTAATGTAGTTCTATGGTTGGATGTTATTCCAGAAAATATTTTGTTCTTAATTAATGATTTTAAAGAATGAAAATCTTGGTTTCATCTCAAAAAAAAAAAAAGTATGACCATGATATATTAACATGGCATCGTATCAAAATACGAGATGTGTAACCATGATTCGTGCCAGTGAGATTAGGCTTGACCTCTTGGTCCCATATGCTAGAATATATGTCAAATGCCATAGTTGTTTAGCTACAAAAGTAGAGATATGATTAACATGACATGTTTCACAAATTAACAATTTATTTCTCAACTATTGAATATCAAAGTGCTACAAAAGTACACAATATTTGATTCTATATATTCAATTTGAGAGTTTTATTATTTGAGTGTATTTCCCTAAATTATATTTAATGGAATTTATCATTAAAGATAATTTATTTATTGACTTGCCTAGATCAATTATTGAGTTATTCATTTTTTAGGGCGTTTGGGATTGAGATTGGACTATTATAATTTTTAATTTATAATAGTAAAATATTTAATAAACACTATTTGTTGTAGCTTGAAAGATATGTAGATATGATTTTTCACTTTGTATAATAGAGAATCTATTATATTTTTAATAATTTTATCAAAATTATTACTTAATTTATATTTGATATATATTATTAACTTTATTTTATAATTATAACTTTTTATCAACGATAAATATAACTTAAAAGTTTCAGTACTTCAATATCAAACAAATTCTTTACATTAAAAAATTTAGTTGTAAATTATAAAATGTAATTTAGGAAAATCCATTTGACTAACAAATGTCAATTGCTAAATGCAGAAGTGGGTAACGAAATTTATGAAGTTGTAAGAAAATCTATGTGGCATTCAGACACTCTGTCAACGCACTCGTTGACTTGTTTGTTGGCAGTTGCACTCTGAATCTGATCCCGTCCATGTTTTCTTTAATGGTTGCACCTTTGATATCCATGTGATGTAATTTGCCCGGATCACATGTGAAAAGCGTTTCAAATTTCAATTCTCTAGACTAATCACCGTAAGTGGATAACATGCTGATTGTATTCAAAATCCAGTAACTGTTCTTATTATTTTCTTAAAGTCAACTGTCGTTAAGTTGGAAAACACTAGCAGCTAGCAGCCGCATGTGCCATTCAGCTGATACTCTGCTTGGATGATGGGACATTGATCTTCCAACAAAATCAAAATTTAATGAAAATAGGCCATTGTGCCCCAGCGGTGATAGAGAGGAAATAAGATTAGTGATATCTGTCAGTTGCAGAATGCGACACAGCAGTAATCCCACTTGCTTTATACTTACTCGCAGGCATTCATAGGGTTGGTTTTGGTATTTGAAACGGAGCAGGGAAAGTAGTTGCAGAATGGGCTGAGAGTTTCTCAATACCCGTTTCAAACTAACGTGATAACGTGATATACAGCTCAATACTCTGATATTTTAGTTGGGGACCGTGGGATAGTGTCGTTTGTTGAAATTAAGCAAATTTTAGAGTACCCAAGTGAAAATTTTAGAGTACGCAAGTGAAAATGAAATTGAAAGCTTGTTGTGTCAATTCATCAAAGTTTTTCACAATTCTTGAATTGACAACGTTCGACATACCCTACCTCTTAAGGAGCTTGGAACTTCACATGGGCAGAGTCTTTCGTCCAAATTTGCAACTAAGGTACTTGGGCAAATTTCTTTTTCTACCAATGGGCAAAATTCAATCATTCATAGTGCTAGCGTACCAGTGGGCGTGCCCACAGTCATTGTACTAATTTAATAACAGTGTTTGTGCAATGTATCAAAAAAGTTCTGATAGTTTTAGAAATTGCATGTCTAGAAACAAAATTACCATATGACAGATGGGCTGTGAACTTGTAATGCTAATCTTTGCTAATTTCAGCGCAAGAAAAGCAAGTGGCAACCAGCAATTTCCCCACCAATTCGGGACCCACACTTCCATCAATGGACTTTTATTTATGCAGTTGCACTATGGGAATATTTTAGGTCTAAATGAGTCCTACTGCACAGGTGTATAATGTTTCAACAGAATATTAACCAGTAGAACGGATATTCCATATACCTGCAATCTTTTTTTTCTTTTTTTCACTGGCTATTTTTTCATTATAATCAAGAGAAAGTATTACACGATCCACAAAAGTTCATAGTTGGAAGAGATTTTCTTGTAAGTTCATCCCTCCCAACATCACCTATTTATCCACATAAAGAACATTAATCGCCGGGCAAAAAGCAGCAAAAACCGAGGAAGTTATCTCACAACCCTCTCGTACTCATATTTTCATACAATCATTGGCCTTAAAATACGCCTATCAATGAAGCTTGACAATCAAAATAATCAGCTGCAAACCTCAATTCAAGGCCTATAAACATTCTCTCCAAGCACAGAGCCGAAAACCCAAAAAGGGGCTTTTAGTAATGAATCATCATTTTCATGGAAACTCTTCAGATGGTGGGTCTTAGCCACGCCTTATCCCCATGAAGTAGCTGAAGTCATGGTGCAGGACCCTTAGTTGCTTTAGCCACGAATCAGCTACGCTCAAAAGTGACACCAGCCTTTCTTGGTCCCGACCACAATTGCCTGAGACCCACACATTCCCTTGCATCTTGTAAGTGGCCAAGCCAAATGGAGGAAGAGAGATCCCTTCCCCTTCCTTTCGCTTCCTTTCATCACTCTCAATGTCATCATCAGGGTCCATGTCTATACAGAGATGAAGCAACCAGAACAAAAGTTTTGTAAGCAAATGAAGTATGAATATAAAACTTTCTAAGAAAATGAAAGCAGATATATGAAGAAAGCCAATTGAATTAATAATGGACAGCAAGAGTACCTTGAAAGGACGA
Organism: Aegle marmelos; assembly: GCA_030449875.1. Classification (NCBI taxonomy): domain Eukaryota; kingdom Viridiplantae; phylum Streptophyta; class Magnoliopsida; order Sapindales; family Rutaceae; genus Aegle; species Aegle marmelos. Next base: position 13,662,641 of record JASUUL010000094.1, on the reverse strand, counting down.
TGAGAGCGTGTGGTAAGTGAGGAAGCAAGTGGACAAATCCTTTATTGTCCTTCCCATGGGAATATGATATATGGGATACCTGAATTTGATTTGCATTCATACAACTCATCAATGACATGATATTCGTGTTAACTGTTAACATATATATATATATATATATGATCATAGGAAAATCATGTCACTTGTTTGGTATCAGAAATGGAACTCAACAGAGATCCTAAAGCCATCAGTTTTAATTTGTCCTATTTGTTGGATTATATGCAGTAGAGTTGAATTGCAAACTAAAAAATTCATTTACTTGTGAAATACAGACTTTGTCAGTTATATTTAGCTTGTTGGGTTATTAATTACTTTTCATGAATGAGCACGGTCAGAGAGATGGAGAAATAGAAATACCAAGCAACTGCCATCCAACTAGCTGGTGAAAGATCAACACTCCTCAATGACATCAACCCAGGGTATCTTCGAGCCAATCCTGTAATCTGAAAGTAAAGAACCAATAAATTATCTATGGAATCAGCATCTTTCATAGTGAAAAGAAGCACAAAGAATATAGAGTATAATGGTCAATTACAAATTGTGTCTTAATATTCTTCTTCAAAGCACAGTAAAAGATAATAGATATTGTCAGATCAAAGGCAAGAACAGATGCTTAATAAAAACAATCATAAACTGAAGAAAGAGGACAAGATGAATCTGAATAATTTTAAGCAAACTAGTGAGTCCAGAAATGAGAGAATATTAACAAATCGACAATGCAAACTAGACAAGAACTAGAAAGAAAAAAATAAGTTTATAGTTTCATGCGCAAAAGTCAAAAGATCCATTCTAACTTTACCAGATGCTTATCATGAAAAGGATTTCAGATTATTCTAACCAATCCAAAGATGCTATAATCATTTCAATAAGTTCTTTAATTGATCAATCTTCATGTGAGGAAAACAAAATGTATAACAAATTTATAAGTTAAAAACAGCATAAAGCTACAAGTAAGCTTGCATGATAGACTTAAGAAACTAAGAAAAAGTACCTTGTCCATGAGAGGAACTCTCCCGTAAGGAGTAGATCTCTCAAAATACTGGAAATAAAGGTAACCCAATCTATCATTGAGATGCAAAAGATTGTCTTGATCACAACCTCCTTCCTCAGATGAGCATCCATCCCATCTCCAGAATTTGTCCATCTCGCTCTCTTCACTACACGAATCACTAAACAAATCTCTTGCTTCACCATCATCTGTCTCTTCTCTGGAAAACAAAAAACTATGATTCCTCCATTACTTCCCCAATTATGCAACTTGTACGCAGAAGCCGCAAGTGATATCATTTGATCAATCAAACTCTAAAGCACATAATTTCAGCAGCTTTGATGCAAATTTATTCGAATTCAATAAACCCACATCTTCAACAATTCAACAATGCAATCAATGAAAAAGACAAATTTCAAATGAAAAACTAACACAATTAAAACAATTACCTTAACCCATTTACACAAGAACTGCTGGTGAATATTTGAATTGCAGAAACATAAGGCACATAATACTGAACCAAGGTGTCGCCGTTGCCCAAAACTATTGGAACTCCAGCCCCATATGCACTCCATTCATCATAACAATTCCATAAATCACTCAATGTAAAGTACTCAATCTTTTCCCTCTCCCATGGATGCCATAAACTGTTAAGGTCCCTCATCTCCGTCTGCAAAACACAAAAAGCAACAATCACCAACAAAATTAACATTTAACAACGCAAAAATGAAAAAAAAAAAGAAAAGATTTCAATATATAATCAAACAAACCTTGGGAAGGAATTGCGAACGTACTATCGGTGTTGTGCAATGGAGGAAGCAGTCGAGGTTTGATTGCGTTGACCCTCTGTCAAGAAACATTATTGCAACAGAAAAATGTGAGAGAAAGAGAGAGAGGGATAGAGAAAAATTTTCTATCCCCAACCTTTGATCACAGAGCAGAGGTAAGAAAAAGAACAAAGAAAGGGCGAAAAAGCGAAAAACAGAGGGAGAGAGAAATTGTCGGGATTTTGATTAGGTTAGATAAAAAAAAGAAAAAAAATGGAAATGGAAATTTTGTCTACAAACGTTTTCTATTTTTTGACGTTAGGACAGCTAAATTTGCGGACCCTTTAAAACAAGCTAAAATCAACACAACAGGACAGAAAAATATATCTATAGGCAAAATTTCTCTGCGTTTCTGAATTCCTTCGTTCAAATTTCAATACGAATTTTTTTTTTCGATTGTCTAATTCAGTGTGAAAAGGGAGAAAAAAGAAATGAAACGATAAGTAATCGTTTTCAAGTTTCTTCTTCTTCCTTTAAACTTGAAGGAAACTCAAGCCTACTCTGCTTTGATCAATATTGAAGAAACAAAAGTTTATTTTCATTCAAAGTCAACCCTTGAAGTTAAATCAATAACCCACGAAGCAAAACACGAAGAATTTAAGGAGAGATACAGAATTGAAGCAGAATTTATAACGGAAGAACGGGAGAGAAAGTTTTAAAAGATAACATATTTAAAAAAAAAAAAAGTTCCTTTCAACGGAAACCCTTGTTTTCTGGGAAAAAGACTCAGTGAATACTTTTCTAGTTTGAGTTTGGCGTAAGAAAACGAGACGATTTTCTAACCGAAAATGTAAAGCAATAAACTTTCCCGGTAAGAAAACGCCGAGCAAAGCAAGAACGGGCTTGTGAAGAGAAAATGGAAAAATGGAAAAATGGTTAAAATTGAAACAGAACAGAGCAAATATGTCCAATCGAAGCACAGTATTTTGGTTTCTAGAAAGGGCTATATGAGAAAAACAGGGAGACTGATTGTTTTTAAACAATTTTTTTCCTCTCACTTAGTCTCAATCTTTGAGCATGATGGACAATTACATAATTTTCTTTCTTAATTTATTGTTCTTTATATTTTTGGAGAAGATTTAATGTGACTGGGTCCATGGCCGTCAAGGCAAGTAGATTAGGATCTTTGAATTTTCCGTTAACGAGGCAACGACCGAAAATTTAAAAGAGTGAAACACTAGGTGGAAAAATCGAAACTCCACAATCCCCATTCATTAATCATTAATTTAGGATGAATAACAGTAAGTGTCCTAAATTTTGTCTGAAAAAATATTTATTTAATATTAAATTATTTTATATGTTATATACGAAAATTTGAAAATATATGATGGTGTCATTAGCAATTACAGATTTTTCTTTTTCTTTTACTAAGCAATTAAAGATGTCAATTTGCTTGTTTGAATTGACCTACCAAGTTTTAAGTAATTTTATTCAATTAATTACCTAACTTTATTAAAAAAAGAAAAGTAAGGATATGAAAATTAATTTAGATTTTGTATATTCTCTCCATCTTTCATAAAAACTATATTTATACAAATAATGTCAAAAAATTAGAATGGTCATAAATCATAATATGTCAAAATTAAAATGAGTTAAAATTAAAATAAAAAATAAAGATCACAATAATTTATTTATTTAAATTATAAAAATTAAAATCGAAATGAGTCGTATTCTCATAGATATGTTTATTTGTTAAAAATTATCAAAATGTTAAATTGTATACTTTTTCACTAAAAAAATAAATAAATAAATATTTTAAAGGGAAATGTATGTATGTTTATTATAACATTGAGTGTAATACTATAGTTTTTTTAATTAACTAGTTGTTATTGTGGTTGTTGTTATTAAAATAATTATAAAAATATTATAATAATATAATATTAATATTATTTGATAAATAAATAAAAATAAATATTTAATTTTCTTTAAAAAATATTTTTTTATTCTCATTCTTTATTTTTATTTATACCTCTACTAACAAATGAGATTCATGTACTCATTTAAAAACATAGTGGGACTGCCAACTACTCTTATTCCCATTTTATAATTGATTTTTTATGTGTAAACACACAAAATGACAATAATTTTTCATTTTCATTCTTTAATCTAAAAAGTAAATATAGCATTATCTTTATAATTTAAGCATCATTTTAAATGGGAAAGAAGTCAATAAAAATAAATAAATATGAGTATTTAATATTATTCAAACTGAAGAATATAATACCCTTAATATACCATAGTTATAAATTTATAGCCACCAACTCACTTGAGGAGTTATTTGTAGCAAAGAGGAATTTGATATAAAAAAGTGTTGAAAGGTATTTTTAGGTCCTTATTTTTTATATTAAATACATGAAGTCTTGACATATTGTGAATTTCGACACAATAATCTAAAGTTATTAAACCTTGACCCAAAATTCCTATCATTGCTGTTCATCCAAGAACCTTAAGAAAACAAGTTCAGACGCTTTCACATTCAATTAAATGGTAAGAATTTAATCAACTGTTTATTTATAGGAATTCATAAGAATTGATCTAGTTAATTCTATAATTTTTTTGTTTTTACAACTATCACAAACAAAATTATTACTTTTTTCCAAGCTTACAAAAGGGTATAAAAAATAATGGACCTTTGCTTCCATGGACCTTTGTTTTCTAGGATATGGCCAAGTGATTTTTAAGTAATTTATTTGACTAGTTATTAGATTCAAATCTTAAGAGAAAAAAGAAATAAAAAATAAATTTAGATCTTCCTTACACCCTTCACTTTTAAAAAAATATATAACTAATAAAAATTTTAAAAAATAATGAAGAAAATTTGCTCCAAAATATTTGAAAATTGTTCAATGAATTATTGCAGTTTGAAATTTCATGGACTTTCATGAATTTACTGCAAACAACAATGATCTACAAGCATTTTTCTCTAGTTCTGAAATGTTAATTTAAACTGTTAATGAAATTTTGATAAGTTATTGCAGCAATAAGTTCATGCAATTAAATGCTAATGAGTTATTGCAAAAGTGGATTCTCTAAAACATTCATAGTGTCTTAACTTCGAAATCAAAATCTAAAATTGAAATTATTAACAATATTTACTTCACAAAATAAATGCGGGAATCAAAATTAAAATCATGGGTCTATCCTAATTTGAGAATGGGAAAGGGAGCTTGATTCCTAAAAGAGATAGGAATCAATTTTCCAACTCTCAAAATTGACGATTTTATCCAAGTAAAATCAATAATCCTAATTTTGTCCCCAATTAAAAAAATAAAGGAGAAAGAACACGATTCTACTGATAGTGTTTGATTTGCAGCTGACAAGAAGCAGAAGCCATGACTGATGCATATTAGTAGTCGAAAGCAGCAGAGCCAACTGTTGCGCATCACCATCACATGCACCACCAATTATCGCTGATCGTATGTAGTCTATTTGCAGTCGATAAGAAGCAAAAGCCATGACTGATGCATTCTAGTAGTTGAAAATAATTTATTTTAATTACCATTTTATATTTCAATTCTAGTTTATTCTTATTCTCATTTAGTGAACTCACCATCATTACTATCCCTTAGTTTAAGCTTCAGTCTTTTGTTACAACACCTTTTTTGAGATAGTCATCAATTTTATTAAAACTCAATCTAATTTTATTGTTGGCTTAATTAGAAAATTTTCAACAATCAATAACAATTGAATTAGATTTTGAATTTTTTTAATAAAAACTATTATAAATCATATCATTAAAAATCTTGAAGATTGTAAGTTAAGTACAATGAAAAATTTTCCATTTTTACAAAAGAATTCTTTTGTAAACTCAAAGTTTACTGCAAAATCTTTAAGACATAATAAATATGAAAATCCTACTTTAGCAATGAATTCAACTTCACAATTAGTAGAGATAATTCAATCTTATTAGCAAACAGTAAGGTAAAATGCATGACAATTGCTTTACCAAAATCAATATCATTCAAATAATTTTCTTTATGAACACTTAAAACCATCACAAAAACAACCTAAAAAACAAAAAAATTAAAAAATACAAATACAAGTATATAAAATAATAAAAAAAAGTTAGAGATAAAAATTAAAATATGAAAAAAAAAACCACAAGTCACCTCTATAAAAATTTTTCTTCGAGCAGCTATGCAAAAACCACTACTACAAGGTCATTGAATCTCTCACTGATATTATATTTGATGCAACAACATCCAATGCAGGTGTATTCTCCCAATCTGATCACTTGAGTAGTCTTATTCATTAGAAAAACTTTAAAGAGTTAGATAAAAATTAAAAAAGAAACTTAAAAATAAAAATAAAAATAAAAAGATGTTGACTAGAGAAGGGACTCCCTTCCTAATCGGATAGGTGGTTGGATCCTCATAAAGAATGATAAAAATAAAGATTTTTATTAATTGATTTTGATAATTAAAGCTGCTAGGGTTTTGTTATATTTAGAATTTATTACAGGTTAAATTGCATTAAAAATAATAGTTTAGAATTGGAGTGAAAAGTTAAGGGCAAAGATATGGATGGGCCATAGGGTAATATTGCATCTGCAACTAGGGATGGTAAAACCTTGGGGCAGGTTCGAATATTGCAATATCAAGACCTGACCCAAATATTATTTTTACACGTTCAGACTGGGTTTTTTAAAGTGAGCACTGGGTCGGGTCTGGTTTAGGTACTCAGATTTTATGCTTTTTAAATATTATATATGTATTTTTTATTTTTTATAATTTTTAAATTTTTAAATTTATGTTAATAAAATTAGACATGAAAATATAAACTTTAAATATTTAAACTTTACATATATATAATAAATGAATTAAACAAATATAAATATTTGAAATAATTTATATTTTATAATTTTTTAATAAAATTTGAGTTTTGATTCAAGTCTTGGGTTTATTAAGTGATACTCAAGACTGGACTCACTTCATACTCGGGTCAGGTATTATCCAGCCTACCTTATTTGGGTTCGGGTTGAGATAGTATTTTTGCCATCCTTATCTGCGACTTGAATTTTCTTGAAGTAACAATTTAGAATTGTAATATGAGTTATAATTCTAATTATTTAATTCATTTTCACATGAAATAAATTGGTTTGAGTTTGAAATATTAGATTAAATAAATAAATGAGCTAGAATCATAAACGATTTGAATTTACCGATTTGCCTATCTGGTATTGGTTCATTCATTGAATAAGTTATATTTGTATCAAGCTGAATCTTTTATGCCATTAATTCACATAAGATTCATTAATTGAAATAAATGGTTAAATTTGTAATTTTACAATTTAGAACAAAAGATGTTGAAGTTGTAACGATAATTTCATAATTAATTGACAAAAATATCAGGGATGGTAAAAAACCACGACCCAATTTGGCCCATTTGCATAGACTTCTAAACCTCTTATATGAGGATTTGGATGAGGACTTAAAACAAAAAAAAAAAAAAAGGCTTAGGCCAGTCCCAAGTTCTCTATTTTTTAAAAAATAAAATTTCTAATTTATAAATTAAAATAATAAATTTAATTCTTAAAAATAATGAAAAATAAACCTTAAATCTCTAACTTATTTATTAATAATAAATAAAAAATCAAAATTAAAATATTAAACTCTGTATTAAATGTTAATTAATTAAAAGAATATTTAAATTAAATAATTTAATACTAAAAGATTAAACCTCTAAATTTTTATTTTATTTATTATTTTATTTTAAAATATTTATTTTCTTTGATTCATTATTATTTATAACAATTTGATTATTATTAATTCATTTCAACATTATAATAATTTAAAAAAATTTAAAAAAATAAGTGAAAATCGAATCTCGATCAAGGCCCAGCTTTTACCCTTCCACTCTAATGGGCTTGGGCTTGAAAAATCTCAGCCCAAAACAACATTTTGTCCTCTTTAAAAAAAAAACAAAAATGTAAAACTATAGTTATTTATACCTGCACCAATCTTCCTTATTTTTCACAATTCTAATTTAAATTAATTATGTCCAAATTTAATTTGATTCATTTATTAATTATATTTAAATAATCATTAGCCAACCCAAATATTCGTTTATTAAATGAGTGAAATTCGAATCAACCAAAATTTAATTTAATTTGTATAAGATTCATCATAATTTTGACTCATCAGTTTAGATTACCATCTCTAGTAATTTACCTATATAAGCAAAATTCAAGTTTCATGTCTCTAGTATAAGGGATTTTATCTCTTGAGTCAATTAGCATCCATTTGTTTTTTTCAAAGAGACTAATAATATATCAAGCTTTCAAAGAAAATCAAAAATTACAAGTTGAGAAGGATGAAAAGTTGTCCATCCAAAACAACAAAACTAAAATAATCTAAAGCAAATTTAACCAAAGCGCCCACTACTTAATTACAAATCCTTTAGACATAGTGAACCTAATAACCTACTAGCTTCAGTATCAGCCAAAACAATTGAGCGTAAGTACTAGCAATCAACTGAACTATTTGCATCAAATTTGACTCAACCATCAATAGATGTAAACCAATCTTACTAGCTAGTTCTATGCTAAAACACAAGGCCCAGCCTCACCGTAACAACATCATCAAAATAAATCCCTTTGTCAAGTATATTGAAATGTCGATCTATTTTATTATAAAAATCTAGGCCGACCCAAAATCAACCAAACCATGTGTAGCAAATTCAACTTAACCACATATGGAAGTAAACTAGTCTCACTACCAGTTGTATACGAAATCAAAAAGCCTCAACCTTACCATAGTCAACTTTATCCAAATAAAACCCCTTTATCAACAACCACCCTAATTTGAAGTAGATTGAAATGTCAATGTTCTCATAAAAATAATATAATAAGGAACCAACTAAATTGGTTAAATCAAAATTTAAGTATATGTATATGTATATAATTGAAGTTAATTTTTAATCCCTCTATAAATAGTATCATTCGGTTCGCACACTTACCTTTTATAATAGACTAAATTAGGATAACGTTTTAAAGGTAACATTCGTCATTTATGTGTTGTTATTGCCCTGATTGTTGCCTATGTGATAAATACCCATAAATTAAATGTATTAATGGATGCATGTGCTTCCACTTCTATATGGTCTAGCCAAAATAAAACTAAAACCTACATTAATGTAAAATTAATAATTCAACATCACATTTCAAATGCTTAAAAACAATTAATAAATACTTTAAAAAGCAGATTTCAATAAAATAATATATAAAAATGAGAAATATGATATTTTTTAATAATCTAATTTGTGGTATGTTATCAATCGTATTTTTTAGTTTTAAATATTCTAACTTGCGAATGTTGAATTTAATTAGCTTGACTTAACACAGTAACATCATAAACATACGTTCATAAAAAAATGTACCTATAACATTTCATATTAATATTTATAATATAATAAAAATGTGGGGCATTTACCTATGTAACTATTTTCAAAATTTAATTTTTTAAAAAGACTACAAAACAAAATTTCTTACAACGATAACTACATTCACCTATTTTGGACCCAATTACTCTTAAAATAAAACCAAACAAAACTCGAGACAATCCAAAGGTGAGCCATCAAAGCCAAAGCAACTTAGGGTACCCACAATCCGTGCATACAAGTATATGTTGAGTGTTAGAAAGTGTATATTTATAAAGGAGAAAATCATTATTTTACACTTTAAATCTCACTAACATTACTACTTTTATTTATTTAAGTATTTTGTTATTTAATTATATGTGTTTTATTATAACTATGTATTTTATGTATTTTAGAGGTATTACGATCGTTTCACAATGAACGAGTGATCAGACAGCAAAACGGACGTCATATTTGGACTCAGGACGGTCGAAAACCTTAAGAGGAGCATTAAAGGAAAAAAGTCATTGTTCACACATACCAGATCGCTTGTTAAATACGTATGGTAGATCGCTTCACTTCATGATCGCTCACGACATACATCGTTCATGTATACGGATCGATGATGTGGCAACTACCTATGACGTGGCAGTATCTGATTGGACGAATTATGTGGATTGACTGCTTATGTGGCGATGACCGATGACGTGGCGTTAGACCGATGATGTGTCACATCTTATTGGACTAAATTTCTTGTGTACTGTAGATCGATGACGTGACAGCATCTCAGTGGAGCAAAAATCGTGTGTATAGTACATGCGTTTACATGTGATTATTTACTATTCAGGCGCATTACTGTACAAATGTTGACTGTTGAATGTTGACTGTTGACTGATGACGTGGCGCAATCCTGAGCATCCGAATTGTTTTTAATTCGATGGTCACGATTCACTCAATGTATCTATAAAAAGGGGACTCTTCCCCCCTAATTTGGCACTCCTGAATTCATTTTTAAGCTTAGATTTCTGAAATTCCTTCTCCTTCTTATAGTTTCTTTGTATTTTAATAAAATTTCCTTTTTTATTCTTAGTTAAAATATGAGTAGCTAATTTCTTTTTGAGCTTAGGTTGAAGGTGAAGTCTCAACATGTTCCATGGGCTTAATTTGGTAAATTTACTTTCTCTTCCCCTCTAATATTTGTGGTTGTTTTGACTTTTTAGTAAATAAATAATAATAGTCTTGTCTAGATATCATTTTCTGTTAAACCTAAGACTCTAAGAGTTATTATTATTATTGGCACGATAAACCCTTGACATCATACTTATTGGAGAGTGGTTAAGAGGTGTGGAATCCCCCTATGATTTAATTGATATTAATATGAAATATTTAGCCCATGGAGCATGTTTGATGCGGATCCTGGATACCCAAGTACTTTATTATAACGATTCTGATTTTAATTATTCCCATTTTAATTCACAATTTAGGATAAAATCACCATAATTTAATTGTTTCCATTAAAAGAAAATTAATTCGGCATATAATTAAAATCAACCTCCTCGTGGGATCGACACTTGTCACCATTAATCTATTCTACAATAGATTCGTGCGCTTGCGAGTTCATTAAAATTTGCACAACAGTATACAACTGTGCAAGTTCCCAACCAACCTCCTTTCGCTAAAATCAATAGCCTTTGAATCCCTCAGTCATCATGGAACTCTACCACCAACCAATGAATGCAATAAGCTATGATGTCTTATCAAATACTGAGTAGAACAAAAAATTCCCAATCGCGTCATTTGTTCTCTCTCCATTATTATTTTTTTTTTCAGATCAAATCTTGTTTAGTGGTTTGGTGGATTTTTTTTTTTATCTGAAATAGATGGGCATTATAATCAAATTGGACAAGAGAATTAACAAAGTTCTTTCAAAATAGTGTTCATTGACTATTGCAAATGTCTGTTAAAATGCCTCTAAAATTATTATTTGTTGTTTTTTTTTTCAATATCCTGCCATTCTTAATAGGGTTGGCAAAATCCAGATTTAAATCCAGATTTGTATTATAATTTTTTTTATCCAGATATGCATCTGGATTCATATATGTTTTGCAGATCCGGATGCGAATGGATATTTCAGATATCCGAATCCGTAAAAATTAAAATTTAATAATTTAAAATATAATTTAATAATTTATTTAATAATATCAAATAAAACTCAATCATAATTTAATAATTAATCAATCAACATTAATAGCATACAACATCATAAATTCATAAATAAAAATTTAATTTTTAGTTTTTTATTCAATTTTAATTTAAGTTAAAATTTAATAATTTATCTAATAATATCAAATTAAATCCAATTATAATTTAATAATTAATAATTCAGCATGAATAATATATAATAATCTCATAAATAATAAATTGTAATTTTTTATTTTTATTCAATTATATTTGTATTTTAATTTAAAATAAAATTCAATAATTTAAATTATATCAAATTAAATCTAATTATAATTTAACAATAAAAAATTCAACATGAATAACGTATAATAATCTCATAAATAATACATTATAATTTTTTATTTTTATTTAATTATATTTATATTTTAATTTAAAATAAAATTCAATAATTTAAATTATATCAAATAAAATTCAATCATAACAACAATTAATAATTCAACTTGCAAAATATTCAACAATATCACAAATCCACAAATAAGATTTATTTTTAAAATTTTTATTTAATTTTAATGTATATTTTTAATTTAAAATAAAAATTATCTGGGTCTGGAAATTCAGTTTTCTGATACACTTGCATTTGGAACTAGTTTCAGAAATATCTAAATATTAGATGTTTGCATCTAGATTCATATTTTTTAATATACAGATCTAGATTTTTTTAGATATGGATCTTTTAAATCTTTACAGATTCAGGCCTGATCCGGATAAACTTACCTTAAAGTAATAGATATCCGGCGGTTGATAATGTCATCGTCTATACAATACGCCTAAATGTTTCAATTGATTAATATATACTTGAGAATGCAATTTTTTTTTTTAAATTGGGAAATGAAAAGTGGTTGCATCCATAAATTTCCCAAGATTGATACGTATTGAAACTAGTATTTATTATTTTGATACTTTGGTAATTTTCTATAAAGAAAAGGACAACTAGTCGAGAGTCGACGCAGTTGCCTCGCGAACTTAACGATAAAGTAGATAAAGCCATTGCGGATCTATTACAAAATAAAGTACGACGACGTAAGAGATACGAAAAATTCATTGCGTTAATAAAATTTAAAAACTACGCGAACGAAACGACGGTTACTCAGAATGAGACACGTGGATACCCAGCAGCTCGACAAAGGCACATGATGGTGGGTGAAGACTGAAGAGCTCAGTTTTGATTTTTGATAAGTTTTTAATGCAGTTGCGGGGCCCTCCACTTTTTTGCTCGCGTTGTGAGTTAATTTATACGAATACGTGTGAGGCTCTTGTTCTAGCAGCTTTGCTTGCGCCCGCTGTCCTTTAGTGGGAGCCTAACACCTGATAAGATCACTTATTATATAATATTATATTTAAAAAATTTATTAAAATCTAATAATTGTAATTTAATAATTTTTTATATTTAAATTTATAATAAAAAATTATTTTACAATTATTATAAGATATAATTTTTTTATAAATATTATTAAAATTTATAATAAATATTATTTATATGAGAAATTATATCTTATAGCACATATAAAGTAAGAACTCTGTATGATACGGTAAATCTTAAACATATACCTAATTCATGGGTCTTGCTTGCTTAGGAAAAAAACGTTATTAATAAGACGTGATTTGGCCATTTGAGTTTGCGGAGTTTGCCACGTGTCCCATGAATTATGGTTAAAGACTGAAAATTGGAATTGCCGGTTTGCATCTGCTCGAAAAGCAAAAAAATTATACCAATTTTCAGACCCCTTTGAATTTCTTATGAAACCATATTTAATTACATTGATAGCACTTAATTTTTTAAAATTATGAAAAAGGACAAGACATTATAAAGAGTTAATTAAATGTTTGTTATCCTTAATTTTTATAATAAAATTAGGTAATTTTTTACTTATTTATCTCAAAATTATTTTAATTTTATTCAAAAATTAATTATATCATATATTAGGATCTAAAGAAAGGAGGGTTCAAAAATTGTTGCGGTGAAAATAATTTAATTTAGTTAAATTCATAATTGTCCTTTACGTAATTTCCTCTAGCAATAGAATTATGATATTTATAAATACCCTTATAAAAATTGAAAAATTTTGGTAAAGTGAAAACCATTATTTATTATAAAAATATGCTAGAGTGAGTTTAGATTTAAGCTTTGGACACCCTTCGAAATTTCTCAACCCTTATAAAAATTGAAAAAATTTCAGGTGGTGCTATTTAAAGAAATAAAAGAGGGAGCGGCTATTTGTACTCTAAAAGTTATTTGAAACATTATGTTCCTTTGTATAATTATAATTAATTTAAAAAAATTAAGTTCTATCTTGTACATTGTGTAAAATTTTAAATTAATTATCTTAACAATTTTTTTTTTAAGTTTGAAGGTTCTAAATTTCAAAAAGTTTAAATAAGTATGAATGCTTATGTTTGATTGACATGTTTTTTTTTCTTTTTTCAATGTTTGAATGTAAGTTTTAACTTATTTATATTTTTTAAAAAAATTAGAATATGAAATTTTCACATTTATAAGTAAAATTTAGAATATGATATTTTGACATTTATATACTTATAAATGTTATTAATGCTCATATTTACTTGTTAACACTCAAACTTTTCATTAAAACTGTCAAAAACATTTTTAATATATCATGTGTGTAAACTCAAGAAACTATATTATCTATAAATTTCAATTTGATTTTTGTAACTAACTTTCGTATTTTAATATCAAACTAAAAAATTCACATTATTTTAAATGTATGGATGCTAAAATACAAAATAATTTTGATACTAACATGTCTCTATAAGTAATTTTGTTAAAGGATATTTTAGTAAAAAAATAATTAAATATTAACATAAACTAGTTGGTCAGTATATAATCTAAATTTTGTTGTAGAATATTTTGTTAAAAAAATCTGGTTACTAATTAAAGATAAATTTGATTTTAAAATATTCTTATAGTTTACTGTAAAAATTTATAAGAGGATTTTACCTAATCAAATTAATGTACTTCAGAAGAATGATGGCCTGTTAATTCTAATAGTAGAAAAGTACATAAAAAACAAATGGGTGCGTACTGACATATATCTAAACATTTGGGTGTCGATGGAATGAACTCTTCTAAATGTTAAAAATCGGCTCTCACAATTTATTTCTCTTCTGACTGTTAATCCCAACTGTCCAATTTCAGTCTTTAAATCTAACAAATCAAAATACATGTCTGTTAGTAGGGTTCTCCGTAACAATGCAAGGCCCTCAATTCATATAAAATTTACACAGTATGATGAATAGGATAATAAAAAATTCAATAATATTACGCTTGTCAAGATGAAACTATTTGTATGAAAGCCTACGCTATATTAGTTGATCGCAACTTATCAATGATATTAGTCCATAGTATCATTATTTTGCTATATCATAACAGCAATATTTTTGAATTGTTATAATTTACAAACATACTAACATCTATAGTCCATTGAGAATCTAAATACATAATTACAAATACACACACGTATATAATTTAGACTTTTATTGAGCATAGTTGAAAAATTAACTCCCATTACTATTAGAAAGATATATTTTAAGATCTATTGTTATTCTACATTTTGTGAAAAGAGACGAAAACCCCTATGGAGGCTTGAATATTGATGGCCCCAATCCGCGTTTGAACTATAATAATAGTTAAATCATCATCAAGCTTGTTTTCTTCATCATTATGATGTTTTGATGCTTTGAATATAATGCTTTTCTTCTTCTTTTTCTCATTGTCTTTTTCTGCTACTAAATCTTCCTCATATGAAATAAGAGAATCAATTAAATCACCAAGAAATAAAGTATTTAAATCTTTAACTTCTTTATGACAGTTCTTTTAGGTCTCTGTTTAATTGGCAAAGACCTAATGATTTTTTAACCTTTTTCTTGTTTGAAAAGGTTTTTTCTAGGACTACTAAAGTGTTCACAATATCCGTAAATCTAATATATATGAAATAAATACTTTCATTTTATTTCATTTGGAATAATTTATATTATCTAATATATCTATTAATCTTAGATTCTTTAACTTAGCTAAACAAATAGTATTTTTACAATTAGATACTCTATTGAACTCATTGTTGTCAAGTGTACAGAATAAAGCATTCACAGCCTTATAGTTTACAGACACTTTTTCTTTTCTTGTTCACTCTATTGATGAAGGTTTTGGGATATCTTCCCTTGTTTCATTTTTAATGGTAGCAATGAAACGTCAATAACGAACAACTTCTCAAATTTCATGATCTAAAGCTTGCAAATAAGTCTCATCCTAGTTTTTCAATATAGATAATTATTTCTATCAAAGAATGATGGCCTGCTTATGGACTAACCTTCCCTAAATATAAAATCATTTTAAATTGTCATAGATCTTTTACTTTAGATAATTAAGTCCTAATAAGAGGACATTACTTTGATACTAGATAAAATATTAATTAGGTAATCCAAGAGAGGGTAATTTAGGCTTCTAAAAATTAAGCAATTAAAAGTATATGTAAATTTAATAAAATAATCAAATTTAAAGTAAACAAATTAATATGCAAACAAAAATAAGGCGATAGAGTAAGAGAGAGCAAATGCGTAATTTTTATGTGATTCAGCTAATCATGGCCATGTTTATGCTCTAATCTCATTGAACTTGAGGATTTCACCAATCAAGCTTTTGAGGCTTTAACAATTCTTACAATTGACTTTCAAGATGTCAATAAACCTTTACAATAAGAGATTATCCTTCATCTTTTAACCTAAATGCATCTCAATACTTATAATCACTCAAAAACAAAGATTACAAATATATTTTCTCTCATATTGTATAAATAATTATAAATGCAAGCTCAAAGTATGAATAAATGAAACAAGAACTATTAAAATGTATATGTTTATACTTTTGTCTTTGATGATAACAAACTTGATATGTTGTTTTGATTAAATTCTTGAGAGTTTTCATTAATAAATCCATTTATAAAATTAGTATAAACAAATTCATAATTTGTTAGATAAACATTATTTGTCAAATTGAAGAACATTAACAGTAAATCATTTATTTAAAAAATATTTAATAGATAAAAATAGTGTCTTTTTTCTTTAAAAACAGTTTTAGTTTTTTGGAGTAAACGAATAATAGATTATTGTAAATGGTTAACCGATAAAGTCCAAAAAGAAATTAATCTTTTACCCTTGAACCATTTGGCAAAAATGAATAAATTCACTTTATTTGTAGAAAACAACTAACTGATTATTCTCAAATGGTTAGCCGATAATATTCAAAGAGTGGTTAATCATTTACTCTTAAATTGTTTGACAAAAATAGAAAAGCTCATTTTGTTTATAGTAAACAGCTAACCGATTATGTTTAAATAGTTAACCGATAATACGTAGTAAGTAATTAATTTTTAATCTTGAACCATTTAATATTAACAAAAACTCAAGTTGTTTTTTGTATGAAGAAAATAGTTAACCGATAGCATCAAACGGTGAACTTTTTATTTAAAATTTCACATCAACGGTCATTTGGACCAGCCAAAATGGTGAATCGATAGAAGTTAACAGCAAACCGATACTCTAAAGAAAGTCAATAACAGCTAATTTTCAGCTTCAACTATAAATTGATTCATTCAAATTCAAACAGTAGTCGATTTAACATTGAGTATTGAACTTGCTATTGAGAACACAATTTACATTGAGCTTTAAATCTTTTCTCATTTAAATCATTCATACATTAAGCTTATATTTCCTATGATCTACATTGTGTGAAAGAAATTATTTTTGTAAATTGTAGTTTTTTGAGTAATTGTAAGTGTTGGGATACATTTGAGGTAAAAGATTAGGTAAAATCTCTAATTATAAAGGTTCATTGACACCTTAGAAGTCAAGTGTAAGCTCTTGAAGCTTAGAAGGCTTAGATAGTAGAATTCTCAAACTTAGTGTGCTTGAAGTCGTGGACATAGGTAACATTGGTCGAACCACGTAAAAATCTCGTGTTTGTTTATCTCTTACTCTATTTTTTATCTTTGATTGTGTTCAATTTTATTATTCTGTATTTGATTGCCTTGTTTAATTTGAATTTAGTTCAAATTTGCTTAAAAATTTTAAATATCCAATTCATCTCTCTTTTGGGTTGCCTAAATAGTATTTCAAGAACAAGTTTAAGAATTAATGAAGATTGTATTCTCAATTGCAAGCTCAATGATAACTCTTGGATCTATCTTTATTTGTATTTAATTGAGTTATTTTATAGTTGGAGGTAAAAACTAGCTATTGTTGACTTTTTTAAGCAAAATCATATCATCGTTGATAGCTATCAGTTAACCATTTTAACTAATCCAAATAACCATTGAGTTGAATTTTAAATAATTGATTAACCATTTAGAAGTATTGGTTAGCCATTATTTTCTAAAACTATGTAAAAACAAATATGACTTGACCTTTCTTAATAAACGGTTTAAGATTAGCATTTAATTATATTCTGAAAATTATCAGTTAGTCGTTTGTAACTAAAGGCTAGCTGTTTATTTTTTAAAAATTGCAAAATAAAAATGGCTTAATTGTTCTTGCTAAATGGTTCAAGGTTAGCACGTAATTCCATTAAGAAAGTTATCAGTTAGCCGTTTATTTTTATAAACATGCAAAACAAAATATACTTATTTATTCTTATTAAACGGTATAGGATTTAAAAACTAATATCTCTTTGGAAATTATTGGTTAATAATTTGAAGTAAACAATTCATCATTATTTTTCAGAATCAACATTTTTACAGATTTTCAAAAAGAATGGTTTTTCGATTAAAATTAACATTTATCCAAATTCATAAGCATTTCTAGAAATATTATACAACTTTTAAGAATTTGTTTATTAATAAAAAATCTAACATTTTAATAAAAAATAAATAAAATTTATTGTCATCAAAATCAATAGTATAGATATATACATGTTAACAATAAGGGGTTAGCTTGTTCATGTTGGCCTTCTTATTCTTGTTACACTAACTATATTCCACAATATTGGCCTAAGTTATAGTGATGACGCCTTTCTTTCATTATTTTTATTGCCTTATTGAACTAGTTTAATAATCAAATTTTCAAAACTTATTTCCTTTTTGATGTGCTTTTAGACAACTTTTGAAATATTTTATGTTGGGGATAGCTTCTCAATAATAATAGCCACTTGAAAAGTTTCACTCAAATCCCTCTTCTCTGTAAGAATTTTTGGTAAAACTATTTGCAATTCTTGAACATTACATTAGTTTGGAGTCCACCATCTTATACTTTAAAAAGCTACCTAAGGAAAATTTCTTAGAGCCACCCTTAGTTTTGAAGTCAACACATAATTTCTATAAAAGAAGTCGGAATCATTCTAAGTATTTGTTGCACTAAAATAAAGAATATTTTATATTGCCATCATTTGAAATTCTATCCAATAAATTTCTCAAGTTTTTCTACACAAGGAACAATCATAGATGCAACAACACCAATGCTAACACCAACACATGAGACAACAATAAACGGCTTAAAAGTTCTAACTTACTGGCTTATATCAGTTGCCATTTCAACTAAGTAATATGTTTTCATATTATAGTTATATTATTATTAACTAGAAAATAAAAATGATATAAAACTTCTCATTTTGTATGCAAAATATACTACTTAGGTTCATAAGAAAGACCAAAGGAGCAAAACCCAGACCCTTTAGGCAACGTAAGTAGCCTTAGTGATAGAGTCTTTCTAGTGCACTTAAGTTTACTAATAAGCCTCGTACACATTATCACTTACCATAAGTTTATGATAATAAATAAATAAATAAATTGAAATAGCAAATATATAGCAAATAAATCAATAATATGTAAATAAAAATAAAATAAATTAAAAAACTCGATGCCTATAAAATTAGTGTCCTTAAAATATATTCATTACCTTCATAATGGTGCTTGAATATTTAGGTGTCTGTCTTCTAAAATGCAACATATTCGAATGGTGTTGACAACATAACCTTATTGTATTGGCTACATTTGAATTCCATCACACTAAAGTCTAAAGCTAAGGAATATTTACTTGAAAGAGAGGAGAAAAAAATCACTTGGGACTTTGATGTATGTTGCAATTGAATATGAAAGCTAGTACATATAGGTTTCATGTGGGATTTTTCTTCATTTTTCACACTAATGGGTGCTCTTTCAAATCCAATTTCTCATTCACCTAACATTAATTTAAGCATGATTCATTAGGAAACACTTACAAAGGAGATTTCAAACAATTCATACATATATATTTTTCAATATTTTATTTGCTCAAAATTGGCCTCAAGATAACCACTTTATACTATTTTTCTGACAAAGATTGACCCACATCTTGAAATTTTTTGTTGCCTTATAGCAATTAATTGTGCTGAATTCTTTGAAAATCTTTTAGAAATGCGTTAGTTACTACAAATCTATAATTAATATTAGCACTACATGCAATCTGCTTGTAGTATCTTCATTCTCACGATCTACATTCTTTTATATTTAAGTGACCAAGGGCGTACAACACTGAATAGTGCCTAGTTGTGTGACCTCTAGTTGGACCATGCCACTAGTTCATCATACCATATAATTCATGTTTTTGTCAAATTTGTATTAAGAATTCTTTTTTAAAAAAGAAAGTGTTCCATGTGGATCTAAGAAAAATAATAAACCCTAAGGAAATAATGAAAATTCTTAAAAACTTCATTGGTACAATTATAAATAATTATTAGACAAATAATCAATCACTTTACTTGATTGTCTTAAAAATTTTGGAAACAATTTACAATTTTTTAGGATTTTTGTGAATTGAACTTCAATGTGTACCAACAAAAGGCACTTTGATCCTTAAGTTAGTGTTTATGTTTGAAGAATTATTTGAATCTAAAATTTCCTTAACTCTATAATGAAATTACCTAAAAGATTCTTTTTCTATCCTTTTAGCCTTTATTTATAGGCCACGAGACAAGGATTTGGCAGGAAACTTTATTTTAGATCTAAATCATTACCATTCACATCTTTTTAATTTACACCACTAGATTTGGTAATTATTTTTCTCTATATCTGAATTATTTGAATGTGATTCCATTAATAAGCATTCGTTGCTTAATGTCAATATTTTTAGGTATGATTATTTTTAGTTTTCTTTAGATCTTTCATATGAATCAACTTGTGCTATTGACTTTTGGTTCGAGTAAGGTAACCCACACATGTGTTGATTTTCTAATTCAAAATCAAATAAAAAAGTACTTGCATTATTCTTCAATCCAAGACAAAATTTATATTTGTTATCTGAACAACAATAATAATTCTCTTTATTCAAGTTCCACTATTTGTGTTCCAATTTAAGTCCCTACTAAAGAGGCATTGCCACTTCTGTTGTGGCATTAATATTGATTAGTTTAAGGTTAATTATAATTTTTACCCTCTTATTATATGAATTTTATTTTCACCTCAAATCAATCTTAGATTAGGATATTTCTAATACACCATAAAACTTAGCCGTAATCTTGACCTATAGAAAAAACAGAATTCTAAGTTTCTTAACTTCTTTTTAATGATTGAAATAGAGGAACTTGAATAAAGAGAATTAGAAGAATGTTTACTTGAATATATTGAATTTCTTAAAAATATTAATTTAAATTATGATGCTTGCTAATATTTTCCAATTGGACAATAATTTTATTTGAATCAAGTTGATAGTGAGAACAAAATAGAAAAAGGGACAAATGTTAAAGAAGAAGTAGAAAAGCCCAAAATTAGAATGATCTTCGATACCATTGCTGAGTTGCTTCAATTCTACAAATTGTATGGAAAACTAATGGGGTTTCAAGTTATCAAAACAACTTCACGAAAAGTTGACAAATTGACAAAGTGGATATGTCATTGAGTTTACTGATAGAAGAAACTAGGCTTCTAAATAATGATAAATTTTATTAGAGGTCAAAATGAATAAAACTAGTGTTTTGAGCCACTTTTAGGAAAATTCACAATTAATATGATAATTAAATTCTTTTAATTAAAATAAGGAAAAGAAACAAACAATATTGAAATCTGAGTTCTAAAAAGGAAAAGATAAAATGACTAGGAAAGAAGTAGAATTTTTAGCTCAACCATGAGGCAGAATGGCTTAAACATTATTGGATTTTGTTTGTCTAATTAGAAGTTTGAAATAGTACATCATACATTGAAACGAATACCCATAGCCCAAGTTATGACTTTAGAAACTACCTTACTTATAACATACAATACCTTATATCAGTCCCCGCACTTGGAAGAGAACTTGTCCTTGAGTTTCGATCGTACAATGCCTCATTATTTAGATGATACTCAAATAGATTAGCCATATTAAAAGTGTGAGAGATATTCCAATTGCCCAGTAGTTGAAGCACATAAACATTATCATTACTTTTCCATGTCAATCAAAATTTTCTATATTTGCACTTCTTCAATTTAGTGAGTATGCCAGGGAAACGACCTAGCCATAAATATGCCATCACCAAGTCATCTTTTGTAAACATTTTGTTATGACAGTGCTTGTTTGTTTCAACCTTGTATTTGTCATTGGTAGCCTACCTTGGCATAAATCCATAAAGCTCTTTTTGTCATATTATTAGTAATTTTGCTTTCCTTAGCTCCAATTACTATTTAGTATAATATTCAAGTCACAAACCTGGAATCGAGGACAAGTATAGACAATCTTAAAAAGACTCTTGCCAGTAGATTGATTCACTATGCTATTGTAAGCAGACATAACTTGAGATAAAGTAGTTGTTCAATTTTGTTACTTGTCACCATAAACATAGCGCAACATGTTGCCCAAAGTTTGACTAACCACTTCATCTGCTCATCTATCTATGAATAGAAAGTACTACTAAACTACAACTATATTCCAAACTTATCCTAGAGATGACACAATAATCTACTGATGACCTTCACGTCCCTATCATAAGTAATGGCCATTGGAATGCCATGCAAACACACTATCTATTGAAATAATAAATGCACAACTAAAGGTATCATCTTCAGTCTTCTTACATACAATAAAATGTACCATTTTTGTACACATATCCATTACCACTAATATAGAATCTAGACCTACTTCTGTACGCAGTAATCTTAACACAAAATCTATAGACATATCCAACTAAATATTTTTTAAAATAGTTAACAACATTTATAAGCTCATATTATATAATTGTCCCTTACCTTCTTGGCAAACCTACACCTTTGCACATCTTTCTACACATCTCTATTCAACAATAACCAATAACAATGCTTTTCTACTAATGCCTTGGTCTAATCTCGTCCAAGATTTCTACTTAATTCTCTTCTATGTAACTCATGGATAATTTGCTTCCATAAAGAACTTCGAGGCACACATAATTAGTTGGCCCTGAGTAAATACCCCTCCTGAATAAGGAAATTATTTTATTTTGATGATTGATACATTAATCCCAAATATATGTAAAATTCTTATCTTCTGCGTATAATTCCTTGAAGCACTCAAAACAATTAACTTTATTGACAAGAGTTACTAACAAAGTTGCTAGCTTACTTAGCACAACTGTGACTTTATTTTGCTACTAAGATTTATACTTTAAAGCAAAAGTGAACGTCTACATATAATTTATCCATCTCATATGTATGTTGCTCAAGTTTTACTAATTGTTCAAGCACTTTAGTGCTTAATGGTTGCTATAGAGTACAAACTATTTCTAAATCAAGTAATGCTTTTATGTCTTCAACACCCTAAAAATAAGATAAAACTTTTGGTCATAAGTAAACCACTTTTGTTGTGCATCACTCAACTTCTCACTTACATACCCAATTAACTGCCTTTTTTAAGAAAGAACAACCTTAATTCTGTTAGCTTATTTGTTTTAAAATTATTGATTTTAATAATAACAAATCATATAATTTATTGCATACACTATGTTTTTGACGCAATTTATGAAAATGGGTTAAATATTTTTGAATACAAATGACATACTGGATTGATCTAAATGGTAAATCAATTATGAAAAAGAAGGTTTACGAAATTAAAGACATAGAGCCTATGCCTAAAAGGCACATCGGTTATGAAAAAGAAAGATTCTAGAAAACAAGTGGTATACTGAATTTGTATTAATGGAAGACCGATTATAAAAAAAAGAAAAGTTTCTGATTACAAGCGGCATATTGGATCCATAAAATGGTAGATCGGTTACAACAAAAACTCTCTGGATAGAAATGACATATCAAATTTTTGTAGCAGCAAATCAATTATTCAAAATTTAAATCTTTATTCATAATAGTAACATGAAACGGTAAAGTGGTTACAAGTAAATGGTAAGTCATTTATTTCTAGAAAGTCAATAATAGCTCGTTTTTATAGCTCCAACTATAAATTGATTCTTTCAAAGTCAAGCAATGTTTAGATCTAAGAATTATCATTGAGCTTACTCTTGAGAATACTTTAATCATTGAACTTTAAACTTGTCTTTATTTCTTTGATTCACATGTCAAGCTTTCATATTTGTAATCAAACACATTGTGTGAGAAAATTTTAATTTGTAATTTTTATCTTTGAGAAGTTGTGAGTGTTCAGATACACTTGGATAAGAGATTGGGTATAATTTCTAAATGTAAAAATTTATTGACACATTTAGAAGTCAATTGTAAGGTTTGATAGTGGGATTCTCAAGCCCGGTGAGCTTGTAAGTGTGGACATAGGTGGGATTGGCCAACCATGTAAAACTTATTGTGTTTGAATCTCTCTTCCTTCATCTCTTTATTTTTTATTAATAGATTTATTATTGTCTTTGAATTTTTTTAAGATTTGTATTAAGTTTAAATTAAGTATTGTATTTTTTTAAAACCTTATTCACTTCTTTTTGAGTTACTTAGATAATATTTCATTTGGTATCAGAGCAATGTACTCTTGTTTAGACTTAACTATCTAGAGTTAAAGACCAATGGTAACTCAAAGTGATTCCATATTTAAGAAAGGATAATCCGTAACTAAACCATTACTCTTTGATGGAAATGACTACCTATATTAAAAAATTAGGATGAGAATTATTTTAAAAACACTAGATTATAAAATTTAAGAGGTTGTATTTGATGGGCCATTCATGCCTGTAACAAAAAATGAATTAGGGGAAGATATTTCAAAAGCTTCACGGGAATGGCATGAATTGAAAAAGAAAAAAGCTTATATAAATTCTAAAGATATGAATGCTTTATTTTATGCTCTTAATAAGAAAGAATTTCATAAAGTCTCTAGTTGTAAAAGTACCCAAAAAATTTAGAATGAACTTGAACTTATTTATAAAGGCACTAATCAAGTGAAAGAGTCTAAAATTAGTAGATACATTTGATAATATGAGTTGTTTCAAATAGAACAAAATGAGAGCGTGTACTCTATGTATACTAAATTCATAGACATAGTGAACACTTGAGGAGCTCTAAGAAGACCTTTTTTAATAGCAAAAAAGTTAAAAAAATTATTAGATCACTACCAAAGGAATGAAGACCTAAGAGGACCTTCAATGAAAAAGTCAAAGATTTAAATATATTACCAATTGATGATTTAATCAGTTTTCCTATTTTTTATAAGGAATACATAACAGTAGAAAAAAGTAATAAGGAGAAGAAGAAAAGCATTACTCTCAAAGCTTTAAAACATGAGAGTGATAAGGAAAGCGAGCTGAATGATGAGGAGATGGCTATATTAGTAAGGAAGTTTATAAATTTTTTTAAGAAATCTGGTGAGCAAAGAAAATTTAAAAATTTTAAGAACCAAAGGTAGAAGAAGGAGGTAATCATATGCTACGAATACAAGAAGCATGTACTTATAAAATTAGAGTGCCAAGTTTTGAATAAACTCAAGAAGAAGGCCATAGTAGCTACTTGGAATGATAGCGATGAAGAATCAAGTGATGAAGAAGATTTGCAAGAAGTGTCAAACTTAGTAGTCATGGTAATAAGAGATGATGAACTTGATGAGGTAAATGATCTTTCTATTTATAATGAGCTATACGATTCTTTTAAGGATTTACATGATGATTGGTTAAGAATTAGCAAAAAGAATGCATGCCTTAAAAAGAAAATATTAAAACTTTCATATGAAAAAGATAAATTGTAAAAATATATTGATTCATTAAATGAAAAGATTAAGTGATTAGAATTAGATAATGAAACATTGTATGATAGGATTGTATTATTTAAAGGAAAACAAAGTACTTTATTTGAGTATGAAAAATCACATATTAATGAATTGACAAAAGAAAATGAACTGGTTAAGGAAAAAAATGAACTAAATGAAATTGTGTTAAAATTTACAAATGGATAAAAGATGTTGGATGATTTACTTAATGCACAAAAATATGTATTTGATAAAGGATATATTGGTTATAAGCCAAATTTGAAATAAAAATTCTATAAAAATGCCTTTGTAAAAAGTATCTCCATTAATAATAAAACTGTATGCCATTATTGTAATCAATATGGTCACATGAAGAATGGATGTCCAGTAATAAAAAAAATACATATTATGGAATGAAACGTATTTAGATTCCAAAAGGAATCATTGTTAATATTCAAGGACTCAAAAAGATTTGAGTACTTAATATTTGAAATTTCTTTTGCAGAGTTCAAAAGAAAAGAAGAACAAATGATACTTAGACAGTGAGTGTTCAAGACATAAGATAGGAAATTATTATTGGTTTTTAAGTTTTACTAAGATTAAAAATAGTGGAGATATGTCCTTTGGAGATAATTTAAAAGGAAAAATTATTGGTATTAGTAATGTTTGTAAAGATTCTTCTACTTTTTATTGAAAATATATGTTTAGTTAAAAACTTGAAACATAAATTGCTTAGCATTAGTCAATTATGTGACAAAGGTTATAGAATTATCTTTGATAAGTCAAATTATATTATTGAAAATACATATGATGATAGAATTTTATTTATTGGTAGCAGGTGTATAAATGTATTTATAATTAATATAGATTATGCATCTACTTATGATAAATATTTCCCTGCATTACATGATGATGGTTGGTTATGGCATAGAAGAGTAGGACCTGCAAACATAGATTTGATTTTTAAATATTCTAAAAAATGATTTATTTAAGGGTCTTTCAAAAATTAAATTTTTAAAAAATAAAATTTATAAAGCATGTTAATTTCATAAACAAACCAAAACTTATTTAAAAAATAAGATTCATGTTTCTACTTTAAACCTCTTCAATTACTTTACATGGACTTATTTGATCCTTATAGATATGCTAATTTAAGTGGTAAGTATTATGCATTTGTGATTGTGGATGATTATTTTAGATTTACATAGACATTATTCTTAGTTAATAAAGATGATGCTTTTGAGTCATTTAAATAAAACTCTTTACAAGCTTTAGAAATATAGAAAACTCAACATTGGTTATTTTAAAGTATTTGAATGCAAATGTTTTATTTTAAATACAAAGAAAAATCTTAGTAAATTTGATTTAAAATCTGATACTGGTATCTTTCTTAGTTATTCTAACACAAGCAAAGTTTATAGAGTATATAATAAAAAAACTTTAGTTGTGGAAGAATCTATGCATATTACATTTGATGAGTCTAATAATTCTTCTACAGAGAAATTTGTTGCTGATGATACAGATGAAAGGTTACCTTAAGAAGTCTCACAAGATAAATAAGAGAATGAACCACTTGAAAATCAAAATGATAGACGAGAAGAAGAAACAAGTATGGAGTAACAAGTAGCTATTTCTCAAACACTCCCCAAGGAGTGGAGGTATCTTTCTTCTTATCCTAAAGACTTAATTTTAAGAGATGCATCATAAGGTGTAACAACTAGATCATTACTTAGAAATATATGTGAGCATAATGCATTTATTTATTAAATTGAACATAAATCCTTTGCAGATGTTGAGAATGATGAATCTTGGATTATGGTAATTCAAGAAGAGCTAAATCAATTTGAAAGAAACAATGTCTAGAAATTAGTTCTTAAACCAAAATATCAATCCATCATAAGCACTAAATGGGTATTTAAAAATAAAATAGATGAATCCAGTGTAGTTGTAAGAATAAAGCTAGATTAGTGACTCAATGATATATCCAAGAAGAAGGAATTGATTTTGATGAAACTTTTACACTAGTAGCTATATTAGAATAAATTATGATGTTACTAATATATGCATGTCATAAATATTTCATCTTATATAAAATGGATGTCAAAAGCGCATTTTTAAAAAATTATATTATAGAGGAGTTTATATAAATAACTTCCTTGTTTTGAAAATAAAAAATTTTCAGATCATGTGTATAAGTTGTCTAAAGCTTTATATAGTCTAAAACAAGCACTTAGAGCGTGGTATGATAGACTTAAAAAGATTTTACTAGAAAATAATTTTTCAATAAGTAAAGCTAATACAACTCTTTTTATTAAGCATAAGAGTCAAGATATTCTCATTGTATAAATTTATATTGATAATATTATTTTTAGATCTACTAATAAGATGTTGTGTAAGGAATTTTCATCTTATATGAGCAAAAAATTTAAAATGAGCATGATGGGAGAGTTACAGTACTTTCTTGGTATGCAAATAAAATAAAACGAGGAAGGAATCTTTATAAATCAAGCCAAGTATATGAAAGATCTATTCAAAAGGTTTAGTTATGAAAACAAAATGGTAAAAAAGTACTCCAATGAGTATTACCATCAAGTAGATAAAGATGAGAAAAGCGTAAAGAAGTTGACATCAAAATATATCGAGGTATGATTGGATTCTTACTTTACTTGACTGCTAGTAGACCTAATACTACGTTTAATGTATGCTTATGTGCTAGATTCCAATCTTATCCGAAAGAGTCTCATTTGCTTACTGTTAAATAAATTTTTTGATATTTGATTGACACTTTCCATGTCGGTCTTTGGTATCTTAGGAGCACTAATGTAGATTTGACATGTTTTTCAGATACTGACTTTGTTAGATATAAAGTTAATACGAGAAGCACTAGTTGAACATGTTATTTTCTAGGTCACTATTTAATCTCTTAGTTTAGTAAGAAATTAAATTTAGTTGCACTCTTAACCATTGAAGCAGAATATATTACCATCGATAGTTATTACGTATAAGTTTTATGGATGAAATAAACTCTTAAAGACTATGACATTATATTAGATCATATTCTTATTAAGTGTGATAACAAGTGTCATCAATTTGTCAAAGAATCCTATTCAATATTTTAGGACTAAGCATATAGAGATTAGATATCATTTTTTAAGAGATTATGTTAAAAAAATGGAGGTTGTGATTGAATTCATTTATATTAAAAATTAACTTATAGATATCTTTGTTGTGCAAATTTTATTGAACTCGCAAGCGCACGAATCTATTGTAGAATAGATTCATGGTGACGAGTGTCGATCCCACGAGGATGTTGATTTTAATTATATGCAGAATTAATTTTGTTTAATGGGTTAATGAATTTGTGGTGAAATTAATATAAACTATGCTTAAATTTAAATTATAATGGCAGGAATTAAATTAAACTGAAATTTATTGAAATGACGTGTTTGGGTATCTCGATCTGCATCAACATGCTCCATGGGCTAAATATTCTATATTAATCTAATTAAATCATAAGGGGGGATTTCACACCTCATGAATCACGCTCTAATAAATATGGTGCCAAGGGCTTATCGTGCCAAATAATAATAACCTTGTATTAGGGTGCCGGTTTAACCAGGGCGGTATCTAGACAAGACTATTATTATTTGTCGACTAAAAGTCAAAACAACCACAAATATTAGAGGAGAAGAGAAAGTAAATTTACCAAATTAAGCCCATGGGACATGTTGAGACTTCACTTTCAACCCTACTTAAAAGAAAATTAGTTACTCATATTTAAACTAGGGATAAAAAGGAAATTTTATTAAAATACAAAGAAACTACAAGAAGGAAAAGGAATTTCAGAAATCTAAGCTTAAAAATGAATTTAGAGGTCTCAAATTAGGAGGGGAGAGCCCCCTTTTTATAGATACATTGAGTGAATCGTGACCATCTGATTAAAAACAGTTCGGACACTCAGGATTGCGCCACGTTATCAGTCAACAGTCAACAGTCAACAGTCAACAATCAACAGTCAACATTTGAACAGTAACGCCTTTTAAATAATAAATAATCCAATGTATGCGCATGTACTGTACACACGTTTTTTGCTCCACTGAGATGCTGCCATGTCATCGATCTACAGTACATAAGAAATTTAGCCCAATAAGATCGTGACACATCATCAGTCGATGCCACGTCATCGGTCAACGCCACATAAGCAGTCAATACCACATAATTCGTCCAATTAGATACTGTCACGTCATAGGTAGTTGCCACATCATCGGTCCGTATATATGAACAGTATCATTAACAGTACCGTACGTATGAACAGTACCATATATGTGAACAATGACTTTTTCCTTTAATGCTCATTTTAAGGTTTTCGACCGTCCTGAGTCTAAATATGATGTCTGTTTTGCTGTTTGATCACTCGTTCATTGTGAAACGATCGTGATGCCCCTAAAATATATAAAATACATAATTATAATAAAACACATATAATTAAAAAATAAAATACTTAAATAAATAAAAGTAGCAATGTTAGTGAGACTTAAAGTGTAAAATGACGATTTTCTCCTTTATAAATATACACTTTTTAACACTCAACACACTCCCCAACCAGCTTATTGCTAATCCTTAGCAAATAAAGTGAAGATAAAATTCAAAACTCTTTTTTTTTAAAACACACATGTTTATTCAATCATATTAATGATAGCACTCAAATAAAAGTACAAGCATTATCTCCAGTCTAAAGGAATATCACACTCACTTCAACCATCCATATGCATCAGTCCAGCAGACTTTGTTGTAGCAATAGTAATCAAGCCACTTTCAAGAGTGACATATCCAACCCTAAAACCTCACCGGTTGTAGTGACACTTTTACAAAAAAATTAATTCTAATAAAATTTTGTCACTACAATGAATGGTAAATTGAGAGAAAATAATAAAGAAATATCAGTCACTCTCACCAAGATGAAAAAATATGCCATAGCTTAGAAATAATACAACCTCAAATAAAGTATTAGTCAACCCAATGTATTCATTTTTTTTCCTTTTTTTTTATATGCATCACTACATCTTAATTGCCCATATAACTAGCTTTTATTTCAGACTATAGTTTCCTAAAATTAAGAAGGACTTTTATTAGGACATAACGTAGGTTAGGGACATGGCTAACAAAGAAAGGGAAATAAAATATATATATTTGAGAGAAAGTTCAAGAACTTTTAAAAATTACAAGATGCATTTTGTTTATTTATTGTCAGTGTATATCTTTTTTTCTCTTTCTTTTTTTCTTTTTTTTTGATTTTTTTATGTAGAATAACTTCGCTGAACAAAATAATTATTTCTCCTTTTTCTCAAACATGAATAGGTGGATGGAAGTTGTATTATATCGGGTAATACTCCAAATTGGAGTGGGTCAAGATGATAAGTTAATAAAGAAAAGGTTATTTTTTTAAATAACAGGCTTAAAAGGGCTAACTATAGATATTACATAATAGGGATGGCTAGAAAGGCTCAAACGGGTCAAAAATGGCCTTCCATCGTCTTTTAGGATTATAAATAATCTTCCATATCTACTAATTAGGTGGGCATTTAGATGCAGTAACATATACTTTTTTTCTTTTTTTTTTCTTTTTTTTGAAGGGTTGACTCAAAGAAAATCTAGAGATCATGTATGAAATAATAAACTACTGAGCTACATGAAGAATGAGCAAAAAGGGTTACTCTCCAAGAAAAATTAACAAGCTCAAAAACTCACTTGGAATTTATTATGACATGTACATTCCTTCAAGCAACTCATATTTGTTCCCGACATCAACATATAGAATAGCAAACATGGTGTAACATCATTTAAGACCAAAGATAATACAAATACTAAAATTCGAAAGTTATCATATCATCCAATATCAAAAACTCACACATTTTTTTTTAAAATAGAATTCTATCCTCACAACCTATTCTAAACATAAAAAGAAAACATACATAGGAAAAAATAAATTTTTTTTAAAGAAGATGCGTTTCTAGAGTCACTACACCCTATATTCAGCCATCTTCGACTTAAAAACTTGAAAACCTATATTTATAAAGGAGAAATTATCAGCTATTCCCTCCCTCCAACCAGAACAAAACATTATCCTCAATGTTTTAAAGGAAAGAAGCAGAGATTAGAAGATATCACCTAGATGTTGCAGCACAGAAGAAAATATTTACATGGTTGAAGGAGAGGTATATGGCTCTAGAGTCAAAAAGAAAATAGTGAAAAGACAAAGCAAATAATGATAACATAAAATTTTTAAAAGTAAAAATATAAGTGATCAAACAATTGTGAAATAAAACAATATTAAAATAAAAGGATATTTAAAAGTAGTTGCGACTATGGCTCACATCTTCCTCTGGTTTTACGTCCAGAAATAGCTTGAATGCCCTCTATGGGTCGAGGATAGGCTTCCCATCCAGTTTTCTTAAGGGTCTTTTATAATCAGATTCGCGAGACTATAGTTTGCACATTCTTTCTGGAATAATGGCCATAATTGGAGTATTGCATGTTGGACGTATCTACTGGGATGCATTTCAAGAGACAAACGGATATCATCCAATGACTCTTTATTCAAGTCATCCCTAGTGAATTGAATCTTATCTTCTCTGTTATCAGACACCATTCTTAAAGAACATGATTTTTTATTGCATATCATTCTGGCACATTTATGACAAGCAACAGAAAGTCTTCGAGCTTGTCGTTTTCTCGCATAATTTCCTTTACCACAACCAGGCAAGTATGCAATAAATTTAGGAGGTAACTCACCTACTAAGCGAACTTTTGCCTCAATTGACCAACGAATGTCAGCAGGAATGTTATTCTTCATAAGCAATCGCATGCGTTCGGACCGAGCTTTATAAATGGTGAGGAGAGCATTCTGAGGAAGTGAAGGAAATTGCTTGTGAAGTTTTTCTAAAATCTCGTCTCTGTCCATACCTTCGTCTCAGAATATCAGTTATTGTGGGAAAACTGAAGTAACAGACTTGATTGTCACGGAGTACCATTATCCGCCACTTGACCGGGGTTACAAACTTTAAACACACAAAGCAAACTAAAACACACAAACAAGAAAATGAATTAAAACACACAAAGCAAACTAAAACACACAAACAAGAAAATGAATTAAAACACACAAAACAAACTAAAATCGTCCTCTTATTGAATTTACCTCAAGCTTCAATTGGATGTTGTAGATGCCTCTCTCAATTTCTCTGAGATCTCTTTCTAAATCCTCAACATGGGCTACTAACTCTGGTGGTTGTAGCTGCCAGATACGATGTGTTTTACAAAATCGTATTTGACCTCTGAGATGAGATTATATACGTTGAAACTGTCTAAGAATATTTAAGAGGAACTATCTCATGATTAAAATGATAAGAAAAATCTTAACAGTTAAGTAAACACATTTAAACAAAAATAATTTCAATTAGCAAAAGAATAATAAAAAGAAAGAAAAGAAAGAAAATAAATAATCAAATCAGTGAAAAGAAAAGCCTCAATTTAAATAGGTGGGTCACTCAAATTCATTTTGCTGTCCTCTCCATGCGGTTGGTTCTCGAGATATGGCTTTAATCTTTGATCGTTAACTTTGAAAGTGACACAATTTGTTGGATACTTAATTTCAATTGCCACATGTAGAAAAACAGTGTGCACACTAAAAGGGTCAGACCATCGGGAGCACAACTTACTTGAGAATAGGTATAAGCAAGAATTGAATAAAAGCAAGAATTAAATAAAAATCCAGTTATAGGTCTATAGGCTCAAGATTAGATAATTATGATATTTAACCATGCATGAAAAAAATAATTGAAAATATAAAAAAAATGAGAACAAATTTAAAAAAATAACTAGGAAGGAGAAACTATGATATTAATCTTATCACGTTGTTACAACTTTACTATGAACGTACACTCAAGTATTAAAAGAAAATACAAGAAATAAATTAACTAGAAATAAAATAATAAGATAAATTACAATGAAGAATGAGAAATTAAATTAAAGAAATATAAAGAAGAGAAAAAGAAAACGAAATTAAATTACAAGGAAAAAATTTTTAAAAGAAAACAACTAAAAATAATAAAAATTAATTGTACAAATTAATAAATTAACAAAATAAACAAAAATTACAAAGAAAAATAACTTAGAAATTAAATTATAAAAAAAATTACAAAGAAATTGAATTATTGAAATTTAAAGAAATTTAAATTACAAAAATTAAATTACAGATTCACTTGTTTTTTAATTCTTTAATTTTTTAATTTTTAAAATTTTTTTAAAGGAAGCAACAACAAAAAAAATTACTTAAAAAAACTAATTCCATGAATTAATTCTATGATTTAATTAAAATAAATTAATAAGATAAAAAAATTACAATGAAAAGTAAAGAAGAAATTAAAGTACAGAAAATTAAAGAAATCACAGAATAAAATTACATTGCAAAAATTTAAATTACAAAAATTAAATTATAGAATAATTAATTTTATAAGAAAAAATATAAGAAAATACTTATCTCCCCGGCAACGGTGCCAAAAATTTATTGTGCAAATTTTATTGAACTCACAAGTGTACGAATCTATTTTAGAATAGATTAATAGTGAGAGTGTCGATCCCACGAGGAGGTTGGTTTTAATTATGTGCAGAATTAATTTTCTTTAATGGGTGAATGAATTTATGGTGAAATTGATATAAATTATGCTTAAATTTAAATTACAATGGCAGGAATTAAATTAAACTGAAATCTATTGAAATGACGTGTTTGGATATATGTGAACAGTGACTTTTTTCTTTAATGCTCTTCTTAAGGTTTTCGACCGTCCTGAGTCCAAATATGACGTCCGTTTTGCTGTCTAATCACTCGTTCATTGTGAAACGATCATGATACCCCTAAAATATATAAAATACATAATTATAATAAAACACATATAATTAAATAACAAAGTACTTAAATAAATAAAAGTAGTAGTGTTAGTGAGACTTAAAGTGTAAAATGACGATTTTCTCCTTTATAAATATATACTTTCTAATACTCAACAATCTTCACAAAACCTCTTAGTGAAGAATAATTTATAAAGATAAGACATGTGCTCAGAATGATGATTGTTCTTCTTAATATATATTTTGGTCTGTGAATTAAATTATTGATTGATATTCTTAATATGTTTATCCTTATACTTATTCATTTTTATGCATAATATGCCCTATTGAAGAACTTTTTTAATTGTTAAGTGATTTAAAATTTAAAAGGGCTAAACATTAAATTGGTGTGTTCAATACAAATTCAATAGCTATGAAAACAAAATTTTGAGGATAATCGGCCTATCGATTAAAGCAAACTAGTAAGCTGCTTTAGTGATTTTTATTTAGTGGACGAAATCAAATAGCTGATTATTTCAATCGATATATTGTTTGACTTATGCTCACATGCTGTCTGCAATTAGATAATAGGTTAAGGAAATTGGTAAACCAATTGAATAATCATTACACACTACCAGCAACTAGAGAATCGGTTAAGCAAATTAGTAAACTGAATTCGACATTTGTATCAATGGACACATTCAGCTTACCAAATAACAATAACCAGTAAAACAAATTCGCTTTATAAAGGTCTGTTTATCATCTTTTTCCTTATTTTAGTAAGCCGTTACTCTATAAAAATTGTTTCATCTCTCTCTCATTCTCAATAAAAAATTTCACCTTTTTAATTTAGTTTTCCATCAAATTGACTTAGGAAAAACAATCCTCATTACATTTTACATCCAAAATCACTTCCCAAACACATTTTCATCACACGAATCACAAATCCCCAATCTTAGCCTAGGGTTTTTGTTCGACTTCTATCCCTCAAAATTTCTCATTTCTCAATCTATCATTCTCTAAAATAGTTATCACCCACATCCATTCTTTTCATTTAATCACTCTAACAAGTATAGTTCATACCTAACTAGAGGAAAAACAAAAAGAATCTATTCCTCCCTTAAAGTGGCCAAGACAAGAAGGTGGAAAATCAATCTAAATTGACTTTGAATCAAATATTTTCCTGACAAGGAGTTGGTTAAATTTTTTTGCTAATAATTTATGACTCGAGTGGTACTTTCTCCTTTCTTCTTCCTTTTCAATTGGCTTCATACTTTAAGTATTAGCAATAGAAATTTAGTATTATTGTTGAAGGGAGTTGGTTGGTTGAATGCTCTAGAGAGTGATGAATGTATGTATCTTGACTTGGTGAAAGCATTTTACTTAAATATAGATACTTTCACGGAGAAAGAGAATTGAGTAATCACTAGTGTCAGAGGAGTTATGATTGAATTTGATGATGTAACAACATCCCAAGTACTTTAGATACTAGTCTAGAATTCTATACTTCTAGGAAAGCTCTTAAAATTAATAATTGTATACATGTTTATGCTGTTAGAAACGTACATAATTGCATTGATTTGTTCGACAACATCTGTAATATTCATTTTTATACTTAATGTCTCTGTCTTTAATCCTGGGTATTACTTCATTTTATCCTATCTATTGTTCTTCCTGGATCAGGTCACTTTGATGAGGTATCTTACAGAGATGTTGCTCTAATTGATTGTATTCTTAAACATTGTCATGTTAACTTAGGGTAAATTATTATTCGTGCTATACATTTCATACCCAACTATGTCACCCGTTCCCTTCCTTACGATCATTTTATCACCCACATTCTTAAATATTTTGGGATACCTATAAATGAACCATCTCATACACTCTATAAAGGTATTGGTTATGAAATAGTTACAGCTTTAGGTTTCAAATGGCATAATGGTGCTTAGGTCAAAGTTACAAATAACAAAAATACTTTTATTACTCTGAGTAATGATCGTCATTTGAATGATATGATTCTAGTTGATCAGCTTCATAATCTTTTGTTTCCTTTTTAAGCCTTTCATAAACGTCAGCCCTTTTCTACCTCTATTCCTAATCTTGCACCATTTCTGCATCTAGCATTCGACCTCTATAGCCACTTACTTTTGATGAGGTTACTCTTTTGTAGCTTATAGATGAGGTTTAGTCACTTTCTGTGTAATAGACTTTATTTCAGCAGTACTTTCTTGAAGAGCATAATGTCTCTCACAGTAGACTCAGCAAATCATTCGTGGACAGTGTCTTCTTTTTTAGTATTTTGGGATTCCATATCCATTTCCATCTTGGTCATCACCATTATCACTAGCTCAATAGATTTTTTTTTGGGCTTTGTTGTATTGGACACACTAATATTTCCTATATTATGTTATTTTCACTTGAATTATGATGACATTTTTAGATATTGATCTTAGTTTATGTTTTATTTATGGTTATTTGTTTATGTTTTGGCAATGAGGATATTTATGTTTGTGTTAAATAGTGAAATTATTCTTTTTGATGATCAAAGGGGAGATCAAAGATAATTATATATTATGAAACTTGTCAGATAATTTGTGTGTTATGAAACTTGTCATATACATTTGGTCATTTGCATTTATGTAGGGGACTTTTTATTAAAGTGAAATCAATTTGTGTGATTATGAAACTTGCCAAATAATTTGTACGTTATGAAACTTGTCATAGCATTCAGTCATATGCATTCATACGGGGGGAGTTCTTTTATTAAAGGAAAACCAATTTTTAAAAATATATTTTGTCATCATTAAAAGAGAGAGATTGTTAGCTTATTTGTTTTAAAATTGTTGATTTTGCTGATAATAAACCACATAATTTATTGCATACATTATGTCTTTGAAGTAAGAAAATGTCTTTATAAAAATGGCTTAAATATTTCTAAATACAAACAGCATACCGAATTAGCCTAAACGGTAAGTCGGTTATGAAGAAGAAGATTTCTAAAATCAAACAACATTACTAGCTAAGCCTAAACGACACACCGGTTATGATGAAGAAAGATTTTGGAAAACAAACGACAAACAAAATTTGCATTAATGGAAGACTGGTTATGAAGAAAAGAAAAGTTTTTCTTACAAGTGACATATTGGATCCATAAAACGATAGACCGTTTACAAAACAGAAACTCTCTTAATAGAAATGACATATCAAATTTTTGTAACAGCAAATTGATTATTTAACATTTGAACCTTTATCCATAATGGTAACATAAAGTGACAAATTAGTTACAAGCAAATGGTAAGTTGGTTATTACCAGAAAGTCAATAATAGCTATTTTTTTTTAATTTCAATTATAAATTGATTCTTTCAAATTCAAGCAATAGTTAGATTTAAAATTATCATTGAGCTTACTACTGAGAATACTTTGATTATTGAGCTTTGAACTTGTCTTTATTTCTTTAATTCACATATCAAGCTTTCATATTTGTAATCAAACATATTGTGTGAGAAAATTTTCATTTGTAATTTTTATTTTTGAAAAGTTATAAGTGTTAGGATATACTTGGGATAAGAGATTGGGTATAATCTCTAATTGTAAAGGTTTATTAACATTTTTAGAAGTCCATTGTAAGATCTTGAAACTTTAGAGGGCCTGGATAGTGGAATCCAGAAGTTCAGTGAGGTTGGAGGTATGGATATAGGTGGGATTGACTAAATCATATAAAACTCATTGTATTTGAATCTCTCTTCGCTTATCTCTTTATTTTTTATTGATTTATTTATTATTATCTTTGAATACTTTTAAGATTTGTATTAAGTTTAAATTAAGTATTGTATTTTTTTTAAACTCAATTCATCTCAGTCTTAGATTGCCTAGATAGTACTTCAAATTCCCTTACTAAGAGCACATTTGACCTCAAACAACTTGTCAAAATTTGGCATGGTTAACACAAGAACGGTAAACAACTTCTCCTTAAATAAAGTCAAGCTTTTCTTTTCCTTTTCTCCTTATTTGAACTTCTCTTTCTTTAAACACTCCATAATAGCTGTGGGTATAAAGTTAAAATTACGAATAAACCTCCTATAAAATATTGCCAGCCTATGAAAACTCTTAAATTGACCTATTGTCTTAGGTGTAGCCATCCTCTCATGGCTTGTACCTTTGACTCAATAAAACATCACCATAACCATTCTCAATGCTCCAAATACGTCACTACATCAACAAAATGCACAAAAATGTAATTAAAATGTACCACAACAAATTTACAAGAAAAAGGCTTAAGAACTTGGTTGATTAAGCATATAAAAGTACTTGGTGCATTTGAAAATCTGAATGGCATCATCAACCACTTACTCAACCCTTCCTTCATATTGAATGCTGTTTTTTACTCATCTTTAGGTGTAATCCAAATCTAATGATATCGTAGTGCAAACTATTTTTGAGAAGACCCAAGCACCATCTATTAATCAAACAAATCTTGAAATGTTAGAATAAGAAAATGTTACTTCATTTTAATCTGATTAATCCACTTATTGTCTATACGTAGGCCAACTCCCATCTTTTTTTGACATCAACAAGTTTGGTATAGGACATGGATTCTTGTCCTAAAAAATGAACTCTTTCTACAATCATCTACTTGGCCTTATAAAATCGCAAGCTCATGATAACCTATCGAATAATAGGACAAGTTAGGTAAATTTACATCAAGGATTAGGTCTATATAATATAGGGTATCTTGTAAAGGTGGCAGCCCATTTGACATATCTTGTGTTGTAATGTCAACAAACTTAACTGACAATGGCTGTACTTTTTAAAAATAGAATTTACCTCGAACTCATCTTCCTTTTGTAGCTTCTTGCAATCATCACAATCTTCTTATGTATGTCCCTTTACAATATATAAAAAAATTCTTACTTTTAGCCTTACGATTCTTTTTCTTGTTTATTAAAGGCACTAAATGAACATTTTTGCTATTCTACTAAAACTTGTATATACTATACTATCCCTTCCTCTATATGCTGTATCCATACCAAATTGCAAAGATCTACCTAATAATAGATAGCATGCATCCAAATCTACTACATCCTAAACCATATCACTCTTATAAATTTTACCCAAAAATAATTGATTTGAATTAGGATACATTTTTCACTTTCAAAAGTAAGGAGAAATAAAAGGCCCAAAACAAATAATGCCGTGATGCACACCACTAAATCTAGCATTGTAATTTGTTTTTGTTATGGGACGTGATTTGAATGCATGCCTTGATTTACGTCTGGACTTGCCATTCTTTGAACAATTGAAATTCACAAATTTTAGCATCCATTTGTCATCTTTCCTTATAGTTCTATTGATAGATTCAAATTTGTAGAACTAAAACAATCTATCAACCATATCGAAGATCATACATTAGAAAGCATCATAAATTAAAAAAAAACCTTAGAATTCTAATTGTTCAATAAGTTAGGATTGCGGATAGGATTTGTGGGAATATTAGACATATTGTAAGCTGATATTTATTGGAGGTGAAAATAAAATTCCTATAATAATGGGTGAAAATTATAATAACCTTAAACTAAAAAATATTAATGACACAACTGATGTGGCATTAAGTTGGGACCCAAATATTAGGATCCCTACCACTATTGTTATTTGCATTATCAATTTTTACTGCACATATATTTAAAAATAAAAAAATGAATTGGAGCTGCTATTTCAAAAATCTGGAGATATATAAGATTTTTGTGTCTGTTTCTTGGTTTCTTGAGTTGCTTGACTAAAGAAAAATTTTTTATTTGTGTTTCTTGATAATATTAGTAGTGATTCTAATCCAAAAAAAAAGAAAGATTATCAATCTACAAGGCTATTCAGGTGTTTTTTTTGTCTATCTATTAGTTGCATTCTAGTGATTTCTTTCATATGTCTTTTACTTCGTTTATGAAGTTTTCGTAAATTTGTTGGTTCTTTGAAGATATCTTTCATTTTCCTTAACTAAGTTTTAAAGTTTTAATTCTTGTGATTGTCATTATTTGACTAATTGCTCTTTGAGATTTGTTAAATTGTTTTGATTCTGTTAAGAACATAAAGGGGGTTGGCTTAAGTGGTAAAAGCCAAGAGATATCAACAAGAAAAAATGCCAAAATAGTGCAAAGCACGAGTGATAACAATCTGATTTGAGTATAAACTCATGAAAGAGTGTGTGAGGAATGATAATTTTCTTTTATTTTGCAAGTTGAAGAATAAAAACATAAGTATTGAAGAAAGAGAACCATAAGAGGTTGACATGAGATTGTTCATCAAGGCTATCAATGACCAATTTAAATTACTAAATGCGAGATTGAATGAATTGGAATGCAATTCTAGATCTAAATCTCAAAGAAGATGTGAGTTTGACTAAGAAAAAATGGATCCTAAATTAAAGAGAACAAGTTCTAAACCAGACAAGATGGTTGAAACCAAAGGAGGTAATAATTTGGGTAGCATCAAGATAAAGATTCTGACCTTTTAAGGAAAGAATGATCTTGAGTTATATTTAGAGTAAGAAAGAAAAGTTTAGCATGTATTTGACTATCATAATTACTCTGAAGAGAAGAAAGTGAAGTTAGCACTGTGGAGTTCACAGATAATGCAAGCATATGGTGTGATCAATTAGTGATCAATAAGCGTAGAAATAGAGAGAGCCCTATTCGATCATGGGAGGAGATGAAGTTGGTGATGCGCAAGAGGTTTATACCTAGACATTACTATAGAGATTTTTATAGGAAGTTGGAAGGGCTTGTTCAAGGTTCCATGAGTGTAGAAGAATATTATAAAGAGATGGAGATTGCCATGATTAGGGGAAACATAGAGGAAGACCAAGAAGCAACAATGTCTAGATTCATTGGTGGAATTCATTGGTGGATTGAAAAAGGAAATTGTTGACGTGGTTGACTTGCAATATTATATAAAGACAGAGGAGCTTTTGTACAAAGCCATTAAAGTGGAATAACAAATAAAATCAAAGGGGTTCAAATTTGGTTCTTTTTCTAGATCTTCATGAAACCAAATTGGAAAGACGACTAAGCTACCTTAAGAACAAAAGAAGAAACAAAGTCAAAGAATTTAGTTGATGTTCCTAAAGGTAAAATTGACACTAAAAATCCTTCTAAGTCACGTGATATTAAGTGTTTTAGGTGTCAAGGATTTGGGCATATTGCTTCCTAATGCCCAAACAAATGATTATATGGGCAACTGGAGAAATTGAAAGTGCTAGTTCAAGGAATAAGGAGATGCCATCATTGGAGGATTATTCTGATGTTAAAGTGGAAGAACCAATGCATGGTGATTTACTTGTTACAAGGAGAGCCCTAAGTGTACAATCTAAAGATAATGAAGATGAAAGCAACGTGAGCATATCTTTCACATAAGATGCCATGTAAAGGATAAGGTATATATGTTGATTATTGATAGCGAGAGTTGTACTAATGTTGCTAGTACTTTGTTGGTAGAAAAATTGAATTTATATACCATGAAGCATCCTAAACCATACAAGCTACAATGGCTGAATGAATGTGGAAAAGTG
Source organism: Aegle marmelos (assembly GCA_030449875.1). Lineage (NCBI taxonomy): Eukaryota > Viridiplantae > Streptophyta > Magnoliopsida > Sapindales > Rutaceae > Aegle > Aegle marmelos. Next base: position 13,620,633 of record JASUUL010000094.1, on the reverse strand, counting down.
AAGGTAAACAAACAAATTTGAGTTTTTTTTTAAATTGGCAAGTATAAGGATAAGGTTATTTATGATGTGGCACTGATGCATGTTGGTCATATATTGCTTGGCCAACTATAGAAATTCAATAGGAGGGTTTTGCATGATGGGTATAAGAATCGTTACTGTTTTCTAATTAATAATAAAAAAGTTGTATTAATCCCTCTCAAACCTTTACAAGCCTATGAAGACTAGATTAGGATAGCAAGAGAGTACAAATTGAGAGAAAAATAAAAGTGTGAGGAAGAGGAAAAGAAAAAGAAAGTAAGTGAGATTAAGAGGAAAAATAGAGAAAAAATAAATAAAAGAAAGAGGAAAGTGAGTAAAATTGAGAGAAAAGTAAATGAATGAGTGCATTTGCTGAAAAACATGAGGTTAAAAGTGCAATGATGGCAAGGCAGCAAGTACTTGTGCTTGTGTACAAGGATGTTTATTGTTTAACTAATGACCTTATTGTTGTAGGAATTCAATAAGGTACATCCGTTGTCTTGTCTTTATTGTAGGAATTCAAGGACCTATTTCTTGAGGAGATTCCCTAGGGACTACCTTCTTTAAGGGGAATTGAGCATCAAATAGACTTTATACCTAGTTCTACCATACCAAATCGACCTGCTTAAAGAGCTAACCTTAAGGAAATGAAGGAGATACAAAGACAAGTAGATGAGTTATTGCAAAAGGGTTTTGTAAGGGAGAGTCTTAGCCCATGTTCAGTTCCTATCATCTTAGTCCCAAAGAAAGATGGGATATGGTTCATGTGCGTGGATTGTCAAGCCATTAACAAAATAACGGTAAAGCATAGACATCTTATCCCTAGGTTAGATGATATGCTTGATGAACTGCATGGCTCCCATTTATTTTCTAAAATTGACTTGAAGGATGGCTATTATCATATTCGCATGAAAGAGGGAGATGAATGGAAAACTACATTTAAAACTAAATATAGATTGTATAAGTGGTTGGTAATACCTTTTGGTTTAACTAATGCACCTAGTACATTTATAAAGTTAATGAATCATGTTTTGCGATCTTTCATGAGAAAACTTGTGGTAGTTTATTTTGATGATATCTTAGTTTATAACAAAAATCTAGATGAACATGTGAAACACTTGCATGATGCTTTTAATGTCTTGAGAGATCACCAATTATATGCTAATCTTAAGAAATGTATGTTTTGCATGGAATCTGTTGTGTTTCTTGGATATGTTATTAGTTTGCAAGGCATTAGTGTTGATAAAGAAAAGGTAAAAGCAACAAGGGACTAGCATATACCCAAGAATACGAATGAGGTGAGAAGTTTTCATGGTTTAGCAAGTTTTTATTGAGGGTTTGTTAAAGATTTTAGTTCTATTGCTACACCTTCAAATGAACTTGTTAAAAAGAATATTATTTTTAAGTGGACTAATTTGCATGATTATGCTTTTCAAACTTTGAAAGATAAGTTAACTAATGCACCTTTGTTGTGTTTGCCTAACTTTGATAAAGCTTTTGAGATAGAATGTGATGTATTTGGATTAAACTAGAGGCTATTTTGATGCAAGATTCCAAACCAATTGCATACTTTAGTGAAAAGCTAAGTAGGGCGGCCTTGAATTATCCTACATATGACAAGGAGCTTTATGCATTAGTGAGGACTCTTCAGACATGACAACATTACCTATGGCCAAGGGAATTCATCATTCACTCTGATCATGAGAGCTTAAAGTTCTTGATAACCCAACGTAAGCTTAATAAAAGACATGCTAAGTGGTTGGAGTTTATAGAAACGTTTCCTTATATAATCAAGTACAAACATGGAAAGGAAAACGTTGTGGCTGATGCATTATCTAGAAGGTTCGCATTACTTATTTCTTTACAAACTAAATTACTTGGTTTTGAATTACTTAAGGATTTACATACTAATGATGAGTATGCATTCAGTGACTTTTACAGGCATGAAGGATTTTTATTGAAGAGAGATAAATTATGTGTGACTATTTGTTCTATTCGTGAGTTGCTTATTAGGAAAATCATGAAGGAGGTTTAATGGGTAACTTTGGTGTTCTAAGGACTTTAGGTATATTACAAGTTTTATTGGTCTAATATGAAGCATGATGTGCGATCTATTTATGATAAGTGGATTACATGTAGGTAAGCAAAATCTAAAGTTAAACCGCATGGCTTGTATACTCTCTTACCTATGCCCAATCAACCTTGGATTGACATATCTATGGATTTTGTTTTAGGATAATCGAGGTCTCAAAGTGGTAAAGATAGCATATTTGTTGTTATTGATAGGTTTAGTAAAATAACGCATTTTATTGTGTGTTCTAAAATAAATGATGCAACACATATTGCTGACTGTTCTTGAAAGAGGTAGTTCAATTACATGGATTGCCTAAGATAATTGTTAGTGATAGAGATGTTAAGTTCCTAAGTCATTTTTGGCATACTTCGTGGAATAAATTAAGAACTAAACTTTTATTTTTTACTATTCTAAATCCTCGAACGGATGGTTAGATTAAAGTAGTTAATAGGACAATCACTACTTTATTGCGTGCTATTATTCAGAAGAACCTAAAGCAGTAGGAAAAATGTTTACTATATATTGAGCTTGCATATAATAGGACTGTTCATTCTACTTCTTCATTTTCTTCATTTGAAATTGTTTATGGCTGTAAATGAGTATGCTAGTCTTGATGGTAAGAAAAAAGTAGATTTTGTTAAGGATTTACATGCCAAAGTTTGAGCCAATATTCAAAGGAAGAATGAGCAATATGCTAAGCAAGCTAATAAAGGGCGTCTAAAAGTTGTCTTCTAACCTAGCGATTGGGTTTGGGTGCACATGCGTAAGGAGAGGTTTCTATGCAAAGGAAATCAAATTTGCAGCCTAGAAGAGAAGGATCGTTTCAACTCTTGAAACGAATCAATGATAATGCTTACAAGATAGATTTGCCAAGTGACTATAGTAATGTTAGTATAACTTTTAATGTTGCTAATTTATCTTTGTTTGATGTAGGTGATTCGAGGGTAAATCCTTTTGAAGAGGAAAGGAATAATAAAAATCAAGGTGCTGACCAAATAACTTAAGTTAATATTCCCAAATATTCTCAAGATCCAGTGCAAGGAATTGATAGTCCATTAAATAAGGCAAGGACAAGGAGGATGAAGGAAGGTTTACAAAGCTTGATTGTGGAAGTGCATTACAAAGAGGCTGAGTTAGAAAAGTATTCTAAAGCTTTACTATAGATAATAAATTGTCTTGTTGTAAAAGGCGTAGATTCGAACAAGCATGACGGGTACATGGGTTAATTAAAAATGTAATTTCATTTTTATTTAATTATAGGCATTTAAGTCTTAATTGTTATTTAATTAATTAGGCCCACTTTCGAATTTAATTAAACCAGATTCGTTTGTTTTATTAATTAGGGTTTTCTTTAGGGTTTTGTTATATAAAGATAGCAGCTTGTTATGTTAAAAAAAAGAGAAAATTTTTAATTATTCAGAAAAGCTTTGCTTTGCCTTCTTATGTTTTTGATTGAATGCATGAATTTGACTTATCAAGGGAGTGATCTACCTTTATAGCGTCTCAAGTTAGGGTTTTAAGGACTTAGTTTCCTTTAGGTTCTAATATGTCATCTACAATTTGCTCTTAGTGATCTGGAGTGTTTTTAATCCATTGATTTAAGAATTCCTAGGATTGGTTGCCTAGAGGGTCCATATTAAACCACCAACCAGTGTAAGCACAATAGGCTAGGCGCTGTAAGTGTAGTAAGCCGAGCATTGCAAGTGCGGCAACCTGTGTGCTACAGGCATAATAGCTCGCATGCTGTAAATGCACTCTAGTAGCACCCATTGCAGCCAGCAGTAAGCTACACATGCAACAGGCAACACATGCAGTAGACTGCTTACAGTGGCAACAACGCCATCAGCACCACCAGCAGCGCAGTTGATGGTGTTGTTGATCGGTGAAATCGACACTGGAGATGGTAGAGACGTTGAACGGTGGCTAGTTGTTGATGGTGGTGGCTGAGGAAGAAGAAAAAAAAATTATAGATTTTAAGGTTTTGAGTATTTTTATCATTTGAGCCCCTATGGTTCCTAAGTTCTTCTTTTTGGATAGAAATATTTTAATTTTATGCATTTAAGTCCAAAAATAGTTTTGGGCTTAATGAATCCTAGTTTTATGTTTAATTCAAAATGAACTTAATGGATTAAAATGAATAGATAAAATTTTAACACATTAACTTTATTTTGATTCAAAAGTTTTATTTATTATTTTTTAAAAAATAAAAATATATATTTATTTATTTTCATTCAAAATCAAAATTGGACCAATAGTAAATTTAAAAGCCTAGTTTGTCCTAATCTATCAACAAAGATAAGCTCATGGAAGATGGACGTTGACAAAAAGTCTAATAAAGATTAGGCTTAGGGTTAATGTAATTTTTATTTTACTTTATTTTAGGAAAGTTATGAATTAAGATTATTTAATTATTTTTCTATATGTTATATTTTGGATGATAACATGCTATGATAATATGTCATATAGAATAGGTGGTACCACTTTATGCATAATAATATATGTCATTCATAAATTATGAATATCATTATATTGTTTCTAATTTATAAATGCTTAATAATATTAGATATTATCTAGATAATATTACAGGAAACATGCAATCAATAATATGTAATCAATGTATGCTTTTAAAAAGGAAAAAACAATTATCAAATATTAAGTGGGAGAGGAAAAATTTAAAATAATTTTTTCCATAGGCCTTATTGTTGTTGGTTTAATAATAAAATTATGTATATACTTTGACTTCATGATATAGTGATACTCCCTTCAAAGAGTATATATATTAGATATTTTATTTGATGAACTCTTTAAAAAAATTAAAATATTTTTCAATCTATTGTTCACCCCAATGGTATTTGTTGATATGAGAAGTATGCAAATTGAAATAATGATTTACACTCAACTGAAATTTGTCATTAATCTTTCCAACGAAGCTCTATTAAAAAATTTAGACCGAAAATGATAACGATACTTATTTATCATATCTCTATATGAAAGTAAATAATCTAAAGGATAATTAGGTCTAATAAGTGTAGACATGACTTCCCCAACAGTTAGCTTATCAAAATAATACTAGATTATTGTTACAATAAATTAAAATTTATTTATGGTTTTTGCATTTTTATCATTTATTGTAAATATTTTATCAAATTATTTTATGCATAGATGTTTTATTTTTCAGAAAATATCTTTCCTGAGTCCACTTATTATTATTCTAAATCAAAATAAACTTACTGGAGAAAATTATATACATTGAACAAGAAATCTATTCATTGTCCTAACTACTGAAGATTATAGATATGTTTTAACCCATCTATGCCCTTTAATTTCAGTAGACGATACTCATAGAAATCAAAGGAGCTTTATGAGAAATGACAAAAGACCAATGGAATGGTAAAATGCTATATTTTAGTCTCGATTTCTAATATTCTGTAGACCAAATATCAAAACTTGGAGATTGCCACTGAAACAACGGATAGTCTTCAACAGATGTTAGGGCAGAGTACTCATTTTGTTAGATAAGCAGCACTAAAAGGTATTATGAACAGTAAAATGGGAAAGGACACAAGAGTTCGTGAGCATGTCCTTAAAATAATGGACTATCTGAATGAGGCTGAGATTCAGAGAGCATACATCGATGATAACTCAAATATTAAAATGGTGTTAGAATCTCTACAAAAAACATTCAAGAAATTTAAGGTTAATTATAACATGAACAAAAGAAACATAACCTTAACTGAATTAATGAACGAACTCTATTCTGTGAAGAGATTTATCATATTGAGAAATCTCTGAGAAGCATAAATATTACTGAAAAAGTTTTTCTTTTGGACCTAAGTCAAAAGACAAAGGTAAGAAGAAAGTTGAGAAAAAGAAATTGTCTATCAAGTAAAATGGTAAGCCAAAAGACAAATGCTTTAAGTATAAACAGAAAGGTCACTGGACAAAGATTACCCTAAGATTGTGAAATCAAGTATGGAAAATTTTTTTATAATTAAGGTCTGTTTAGTTCAGAATCCTAGTGACACTTGGGTGTTGGATTCAGAGCAACTAATTATATTTGTAATTTACTTTATTAGTTTTAGGAAACTAGAAAACTGAGTGAAGAAAGTCTTAAACTACATTTAAGGGTAGGATAGTTCGTGTCAGCAATGAAGATTGGATCTGTTTTATTATCTTTTAATAATGAGATTTTAGGTTTGAATAATTATCTTTATGTTCCAGACATTAAGAAGAATTTAATTTCAATAGCTTGTTTGTCAAAGTAAAAGTAAATTGTAAATTTTCGATCTTCTGTTTTTATTTATTATAATAAGAGACTTACTTATGCTAGTATATTGAAAGATAATTTATATCATTTAAGTTCTATGATCCATTCTATGCATAATATAATGATCAATAATGATGATCATACACATTTGTCTAAGAAAAAAAAAATTCCTTCTGACTAATGTTACCTCTGACATTTACTCTTATGTTATATAAAACAAAATAAGATATAGAGAATGATTAAGGTTGGGCTCTTGGATCTATTGAAAAATAAATCATTTTTGCTCTCTGAATTTTGTTTAGAAGATAAAATGACCAAAAGGCTATTCATGACCAAAGAAGTGTGTGCAGTAATACTATTTGAATTAGTACATACAAATATATTCAAACCATCAATGTATAAGTAAGAGGACGTTATGGGTATTTCATCAGTTTCACTAATAATTATTTAAGATATGTTTATGTTTATCTAATGCGTCATAGGTCTAAAGCTCTTAAAAAATTTAAAGAATATAAGGATGAGACAAAAAAATAATTAGATAAGAGCATAAAGAAACTTCAATCTAATTGAGGTGGTGAATTTCTCTTAGGAGATTTCAAAAAGTATCTAGTTGAAAATGGGATTATATCTCAGTTGACTGTCTCGAGAACACCAGAAAAAAATAGAATAATTGAAAGGAGAAATAGAACTCTTTTGGATATAATGAGATCTATGCTTAATTATTCGTCATTACCAATCTTTTTTTAAGGACTAGCATTGGAAACTGCGGTTTATCTCTTGAACTTAGTTTTATCTAACTTAGTTTTATCTAAGTCACAAACCAAGATTCCAACATGTCTGTATTTGGAGATTGCCAGCACATGTATTAAAATCAAAGGCAGATAAAATGGATTCACATTTTGAGCTTTGCATGTTTATGGGCTATCCCAAAAGAACAAGAAAAGGTTTATTTTATAGTTCTTAAAATAAGAAAGTGATTGTGAGCACATATTTCATTTTCCTTGAGGAAAATTGTATGAAAACTTCAAACCTTAGAATAAGGTAATACTTGAAGAATTGTCAAGTGATCAGGTCGATGCTCAACTTTCAATACCTGTTATAGAACATTAAAAACATCAACAACCAGATGATCAACATAGAATTATCCCTAAACAACAATCTCTTTTAAAACCTTGTTGTAGTGGGAGGGTAACCAAGTTACCTACTAGACATATATTATTAAGAAAAACCTATACAGCTATCTCAGATGAACACGTACAAAATCTCACTAGTTACAATAAAACTCTAATAGATAGAGATGTTGAATTTTAAAAAAATGTTATGAATCAAGAAATAAAATCTATGTATTTCAAAAAAGTCAAAGAACTTATAGAAGCACTAAGTAAGGTAAAACCTATTGGTGTAAATAGATTTATAAGAGAAAAAGAAGAATAGATAGAAAGGTGGAGATATTTAAAGAAATATTAGTGTTGAGTGCTAGAAAATGTATATTGATAAAGGAGAAAATTGTCATTTTACATTTCAAGTTCTACTAACTTCCTTGCTTTTATGTATACAAGTTTCTTGTGATTTTAATTATATTTGTTTTATTATAATTAAGTATTTTATGAGTTTTAGGGGTATCACGGTCATTTTACAATAAATGAGATATTAGATGATAAAACGAACAATAAATCTGAACTTAAAATGGTCGAAAACCTTATGAGCGGCATAAAAATATAAATGTCACAGTTTACATATACGGCACTATATCACATGTACGATACTGTTCATAATACTATTTATGATACTGTTCAGGTATATTGTAAGATGAAGTGGAATTGACTGATGATGTGACACCGACTAATGGCAAAGTAGCATTTAATTAGAGGAATGATGTGGCATTGACTGATGACGTGACTTGACTGATGAGGCGTCACAATCTTATTGGATTAAAATGCTTATGCACTATTGACTGATAACATAGTAGTATGTTAGTGGATCAGAAAAACATGCATACGATACATATATATACACGGGATAATAGCCTTGATGATGTGGTTAAACCTATCAAAACTTACCACATGGCACAATCCTGTGCGTCCAAATTATTTTATTTCGATAACTAGATTTACTCGTTGTATCTATAAAAGGAGGGTTTTCCCTTAATTTGACATCCCTAAGTTTATTTTTTAGCTCAATTTTCTATAATTCACTTGTATTTTTTATGTATTTTAATAAAATTCTTATTTTACCCCTAGTCCAAATATGAGTAGCTAATTTTCTTTCAAGCTTAGGTTGAAGGTGAAGTCTCAACATGTTCCATGGGTTTAATTAGTAAATTTATTTTTTCTCCTTTATTTTCTATGGATATTTTGACTTTTCATCGACAGATAGTAATAACACAGTTATTTCTATTTCGCACGATAAACTCTTAACACCATATTAATTAGAGCGTGGTTCATGAAGAGTAAATTTTTTCCTCATGATTTAATTGATACTAATAAGGAATATTGAGCCCTGGTGTATGTCCATGTGCTTTATTATAATAGTTGTCATTTTTAATTATTCCCGCCATTCTAATTTAAAATTTAGAATAATTTCACTGTAATTTCAATCACCCACTTAGAAAATTAATTTGACACATAATTAAAATCCACCTTCTTGTGGGATCGATACTCATCACTATTAATCTATTCTTCAATAGATTCGTGCACTTACGAGTTCAATAAAATTTGTACGATAAGTTTTTGGCGCTGTTGCCAAAGAAATAAGTTATTTTAATTTGTTGAATTAATTTTTTATTTTTATTTTCTTGTATTTTTTCCTTATTAAAAAATAATAATTATGTAATTTAATTTTTATAATTTAAATTTATTTAAATTTTTGTAATTTGATTTTATTTTGTAATTTGTAGAATTAAGTTTTTAAGTAATTTTTTGTTGTTTTCTTTTAAAAAAAGTGAATATGCAATTCCTGTAATTTAAATTATTTTCTTTTTCTCCTCTTGGTATTTCTATAATTTAATTTTTATGTTATTTCTATTATAATTTTTCATTTATTTTGTTATTTTATTTTTAGTTAACCTATTTCTTTTTTTTAGCACTTGAGTTTATTTTCATAGTAAAGTGGTAACAACGTTATCTTTATTATTCTTCTTTATTTTTATTAATTTTGTTCTCATTTTTTGTTACATTTCTTATTATTCTTTTTATGTATAGTCAAAGGTCACAATTATCTAATCTTGAGCCTATAAACTTAGAATTGGAAAAACACTTCACACACGCAAACATATTGCATTTAAAGATAAAATTGAAATGGATTTGCAATAACAAGAACCATCATAGGAAAGATCATTTAAAAATTATTTCAGTCCCTTAATTAATTTGAGCATATCATATATATGATATCCAAATATAGCTGCTAGAACTTTTGAATTAAAACCTCATGTGCTAAATTGTCTCCCAACATTTTATGGCCTAGAAAATAAAGACCCATATAATCATTTGAATGATTTTTATGTTGTTTGTCAAACTTTTAAATATGGAAATTTTTCAGATGATGATGTTAAACTCAGACTATTTCCATTTTCTTTAAAGGATAGAGCTCGTTCATGGTTTAATACATTATCTACTAATAGCATTACATCATGAGAATAAATGATCACAAAATTTTTAAATAAATACTTTCTAGTTCATAAAACTAATTCTATTCACAGGAAAATTTCAGAGTTCATCCAGAGAGAGGAGTTTTCGAAGCATGGGAGCGATTCAATAGGCTACTCTTGAAATGTCCACATCATAGATATGAAACATGACACTAATGCTAATACTTTTGGAGGAATTATTAGTAAATGTGCAAGAATGGCTAATGGTAATAAGTGGAGGAGAACTAATATCCAAAAGTGCATCAAATATTTGGGATTTTTTCCAGCAACAAGCAGATAATTCCTAACAACAAAGTCGATCATTTAGGGATAATAAAAGAATTAAAGGAGTGAATAACATCCAAGTTAGCGAGTCAAGCTCGAGAATCAAAGAAATGGTTGAAGAATTTACTCGATAAATTACTTCTTTAACCACTGCTAAATCAATAGAGCCATATGACTATAACTCATACTCAGATCAAGCTAATGTCATAAGTGTAATGAGAAATCTATCAAACTACAACCCTTACTCTAACACATATAACTTTGGATGGAAAGACCACATTAATTTTTCATTATCTTAAGGATTCCAACAAAATAGACCAACAAATCTAGCTCTACCAATGTAACCAATTCCTCAAGTTTCACAAGCCTCTCAGCCACCATTCAAAACTTACAATTAGAACTCAAATTATTCTCAACTCAAATAATTGGAGGATGTATTTTAGAATTTCAAGAATTCTACTTACTCTACAATCAAGCAATAAAACCGCACCATTGATAGGCTGCGAAATGAGACGAGAGCATGCTTCAACTCATAAACCCAGTTAATTTCAAACCTTAAGAAGATAGTGGACTAGCTTACCTCTTCAGTTCAAACCCTAGTAATGACTGTTAAGAAAGAAAAATTTCTAAGTCAAACAATGCCAAACCCTAAAGGAGTGCATGAAGTAAGTACCAGTTCACCTCAGTAATATGGAGAGGTTAAAGCTATCATGACCTTATTAAAAGACAAAGAAGTCGACAATAAAATGGAGATGCCGATGACAAAAATGACTCAAATTTACCTGTAAATGTTAAGGACTCATCATTAGAGGAGAAAGATAAAACCAACCCATGAGAGTATGTTTCTAAAGTACCATTTTCCCAGAGATTAGCTAAAAGCAAAGAAGGAAAAATTTACAGTGAGATTTTTGAAATCTTTAAATAGGTAAGTGTTAACATCCCTTTGCTTGATGCTATAAAACAAGTGTCATCTTATGTCAAGTTTCTTAAAGGTCTTTATACTAAAAAGAGAAATATTCATGTTCAAAAGACAATATTTTTAACAGAAAATATTAGCTCTATACTCCAATATAAAATTCCTCTAAAATGCAAAAACTCAAGCTCCTCCACTATCTCATGTAGTATAGAGAACTACACCATCGAGAATGCTTTGTCATCGAAACACCATCAAAGATTGTGTTCAAACCTTCACCTGATCCTTTGAATTCTACATTCTTGGGAGAAGAAAAAATATTGTCAGCAACCATCTCATGCTTCTTCGATGATAAATAAAAGAATGCAGACATCATTGACCCCATGTTTGATTCAAAAATGAGATTATAACTGGTAAAACCAAAGAAAATTTATAATGACAAAAATGTTAAATACTACAAAAAGTGAATGAAAATCTTTCATGACAAGCGGAGCATGAATAAATTTTTCACACTAGATTAGAAAGTATTTTTATTCAATTCTCATAAACATATTTCTCTAAGTAAATTATGCTCTTGATAGTCTGGTCTATTTATTATTCATACTATTTTTTCATATGGAATCATTAAATTTAAGAATCTAAGAAACAGTGTAATTTTTAAAGTTAATGATAAAAAAAGTAAAGTCATATCACGAATACTAACCATATGGAGAAAACATTACAAAAGATTTAAGTAACCTGATTTTTTTTTTCCTTTTCGATGATTTAAAGGTTTTTTTTCTGTTTTTAATTATTTTTGCATAAGTTTGTTTGTTTAACTATTAAGTTTTCTCTTTCATTTTTCCTCATGAATGTCTCAACTAAAAAACATCTCTTTAACATTCTTAGATAGTTTGACGTATACAATCTCATTTTAGAGGTCAGATATGATTTTGTAAAACATATCGTACCCAAAAGCTATAATCACCAAAACTAGTAGCCCATGTTAACGATTTAGAAAGGGGTTTCAAAGAAATTGAGAGAAGCATATATAGCATCCAAGTAGAGCTTAAGGTAAATTCAATAAGAGAATGATTCTAAAATTTTTTTCCTTTCTTTCTTTTCTTTGTGTGTTTAGTTTGTTACCCCAATTAAGCAACGGATAACGATACTCTGTGACAATCAATGTAGCTTAGTTCAGTTTTCCATAATAATTAATATTCTGAGTTGAAGACACAAACAGAGATGGCATCTTAATAAAGCTTCACAAGTGATTTCCTTCATTTTATCAGAATGCCCTCTTTACCATTTATAGAGCTCGGTCCGAACACATGCGATTACTTATGAAAAGTAAAATCTCTACTGACATCTGATGGATAATCAAAGCTAAAGTGTAGTTGGCAAGTGAGTTGCCTTCTAAATTTATTACATACATGCTTAGTTGTGGTAAAGAAAATTATTCAAGAAAACAGAAAGCTCGAAAGCTCTTTAATGTTTGTCATAAGTGTGCCAGAATGAGATTCGATAAAAAGTCATATTCTTTAAGGATAGTGTCTAAAAACATGGAAGATAAGATTCAATTCATTAGGGATGGCTTGAATAAAGAGTCATTGGATGATATCTTTTTATCTTTTGAAACGCATTCCAGTCGATATGTACAAAATGCAATACTCTAGTTATGGCCAATATTCTAGAAAGAATGTGCAAAATATAGTCTCGGGAATCTGACTCTAAATGACTTTGTTTGCCAGTTTATGAAAAAACTGGATAGGAAGCCTATCCTTGACCTATAGAAGGCGTTAAGCCGTTTCTGGATGTAAAACTAGAGGAAGATGTAAGCCACAGTCGCAACTACTTGTAAATATCTTTTTATTTTAATGTTGTTTTATTTCATTATTATTTGATCACTTACAGTTTTGACTTTAATAATTTCATGCTATCATTATTTATTTTCTCTTTTTACTATTTTCTTTTTTACTCTCGAGCTATGTGTTTTACGAGTTATTTGACATAGACACACTATCTCATTTACAGCTGTGAACCATTTTCATCAAGATCATTAAATATGATTTTTTAAGGCACTCATGAATTATTTTTAAGAAGTATCCAATAACAACTACTCCCAATAACCAAATTAAGAACATTTGTGTACTCTCTGGATTTAACTATGGCAAATAGAAAGAATTTATTGAGGCGGCCTTAGATCTTGGTCGAAGCATAACAACTAAGAAACTATATTTGGCTTATGGAGAAGGTAACCAAGAGTTATAAAACTGATTTCAGAAGCCACTTATATAAGAGGGAGCCAAGTATTAAGCATCATCCTAACAACCTTGAAACCTTTTGGCTGTTTGTTTGACTCACCAATTAGAAAAGAGTTAGTCATCTTAGGTATGCAAGAAAGAATAACTGAAATGTTGAATCATACTGATGTCTTTATTTTCCTACCAGGAGATTTTATAACTCTAGAGGCACTAATGACATTACCATCTTAGTCTCATCTGAATATTCATCAGAAATTCATCGATTTGTTAAATGTCAATAACTTTTATAATGGCTTTATTGCATTTTTTAACCATGTAAAAAAAATTATTCCATTCTTTCCACAGTAAAAAAAATCTTTATTTGTGCTCACACTGCTAATGAGCTGCTTGATCTATTACAAGCTTATAGACCAAAGCCATATCCCAAGACCTTAGCATTGGAGCAGCCAACTAATAATGGTAGCAGTAGCCACAGTAAGAAGTGCAAATTAGATTTAACTCTCCACTTGTAAATATTTTCTTCTGTGTTATAACACCCACGTGATATCTTTTAATCTTTACTTCTTTCTTTTAAAACATGAAGCACATTCTTTATATAGTTAACAGTTTGTTATTTGATACACGATCTCTAAATTTCTTTTGAGTCAACCTTCTAAAAAAAAAGAAAAAAATTGTGTGTTGTTACATCTAAAAGTTTATCTAACTAGTAGATATGAAAGATTATTTAGAGCCTTAAAAGATGATGGAAATGCCATTTTTGACCGGTTTGAGCATTTCTATAATCCTTTTTATGAATATTCTTAGTTAACGCTTTTGAGCCTTTAAAAAAATTTATTATCCTTTTCTTTGTTAACTTATCATCTCAACCGAAATTCAATTTGAAATATTACTCATGTCGCACAAGAGCCATCACCCATTCGCGTTTGATAAAAATGTAAATGTAACACTCCACCTTTATGGTTGTAGTTAAAGTGGTTAAACCAGGTGAAACGTTAAGTACTTATAGAAATGAGTGTCAAAATAAATATTTTATAAATATAGAACATAAAATGTTTGTTACACAAAAAGCTATATAAAAGGTTTGTCACACCAAAAGCTTTGTCACAAAAGTCACGGATCTCTTAGTAACATGTCACAAATCAATTCCTTAGTTGGGACTTGACGTCAGCTTTTCTTATTCAATTTCTGTAATGTAAAGACAATATGAGCTAATGCATTAACACTCGATGCATGTATTACCCACCATGCACATGAATGACTTTATGAAATAAGTGCTAAATCTTTTACATGAAACTTCAAAATGTAAAGAACGGCGTTAGAGCCCTAGGTTTGTTGTACTACAAGGCTATCATTTCATAACATTCCCTTGGGCTTAAATTAATTGATCCGTTGGGTGTTACGTATCACCGTCCCCAAAGGATCTCTTTTCTTAGCTTAGAGGGCTTGCTCTCTTTATGAATGCTTGCCACCTAGTAGTACAGCAACTCTTTTTTTCAAAATTCAATAAAATATCTCTTTATCAAATCACTCATGAAATGCATGAGACGAATGCAGCTTATGTCATAGCATGTAAATTTTCTGAATATATAATAAAACAAAATATGAAACTGATTTAAGATAACACATCTAACGTAGGCGGCAGCGCCATTTATACAGAAATTAAAAAAATAGAATTATAATATAGGCGATAGGGCCGACCATGTAAGGAGTAATAACAATATTATATTTTAAGCGGTAGTACCAACCATGGCATGATAAAATAAAAGCATCACAATTAGGCGACATAACCGACTATCCAATGAAGTAAGTAGTAAGCACAACATCCTAGGTGGCATAGCCGGCCATATAAGGATGGTATCATGATGTAGGTAGCATGGCCAGCCATGTGGAGATTTAATAATAGCCAATAACACCACAATAATAATCATTATATGATAAGAGGTTATTTAAAACTAAACCTAGTATAAAAGAATTATTAATCAAAGCTAATTTTAACATATTATCCTTATATTGCAGTTGAAGTGAAGTATTACTTACCTATTTTTTTTTATTCCCTTAAACTTTCCTTCTTAAACTTGAGAATTTCTTCACTAGTAATGCTTTGGTTTAGAATGGAAAAAGATGGGATTTCTAGGGTTTATGGAAAATTGAAGGGCTAAGGGGTATTTATATAATTTCTTAAAACCCGTGAGTAGCTAGGATTTTGCCTCCATATCCTTTGATTAATGGTGGAGATTTATTTCTCTATAAATATCTTAGTAATTTCTAGAATACTAAGATTTTGCCACCTTAATTATTGATAGAGATTTATTTTTTCATAAATATCTTAGTAATTTCTAGAATTTCTAAATCTCTACAGCATTTCTTATTGCATCATCATTTATGTTATTGCTTATGTCATCATTACTTTTAATTATTAATTTATCTTTCTATAAATATCTTAGTAATTTCTAGAATTTCTAATATCTCTACAGCATTTCTTGCTACATCATTACTTATGTCATTGTTTATGTCATCATTAGTTTTTTTAATTATTAATTTATCCCTCTATAAATATCTTAGTAATTTCTAAAATTTCTAATATCTCTATAACATTACTTATGTTATTATATTATTATACTTTATTATTATTATTATTATTATTATTATTATTATAAATACTTAAGAGAGCTTGTTAAGTTAATTATATTATATCCAAGTAAGAAGATTGTATCTCACAATCTATTTACCCCTTAAAAAATTTCGTCCTCGAAATTTACTTATTGTATAGCTCGAGATACTTGTTCTTCATTTCTTCCTCGTGCTCCCATGTTGTCTCTTCTATTGAGCTATTCTGCTACAGTATCTTGACTAGAGGGATCTTCTTGTTCCTTAACTCTTTTATTCTTCTATTGAGTACTTGAACTGGACGTTCTTCATAGGTTAGGTCTTCCTTGAGTTGAAAAGGCTTATAGTCTAGGACGTAGAGGGGTCTGGAATATATTTCTTTAACATGGAGATATGAAAGATATTGTGTATTCTTGATAATGATGGTGGAAGTACAAGTCGATAGGAGACACTCTCGATACGTTCAAGTACTTCAAATGGTCCAATGAACCTTGGGCTTAATTTTCCCTTGTTTCTAAATCTTATCAATCCTTTTATTAAGGCGAATTTTAGGAATACTTTCTCGCCAACTTGAAATTCCAACGATCTTTGTTTTTTATCAATATAACTTTTCAGTCGACTTTAAGTTGCTTGTATTCTTTATCGTATTTTCTCGATTGCTTCAGATGAGGCCACAACTAAGTCTGGTCCAAGGTATCTTTGTTCACCCATCTCATCCCAATAAATAAGTGACCGATATTTTCTACCATATAGAGTTTCGTATAGTGCCATGCCAATTATTGCTTGGTAGCTATTATTGTAGGAAAATTCAGCCTATGCTAAATATTTGCTCCATGATCTTTAAAAGTCGATGGCACATCCTCGTAACATATCTTCGAGTGTTTAAATCATCCTCTCTGATTGGCCATCTGTTTGGGAGTAAAATCCCCATAACCTTGTGTAGCTTCTCCCAGAACATCAAGGTAAATCTCGTATCTCAGTTAGAAATAATAAAGATAGGTACACCATGTAGTCTAACTATCTCCTTTATGTATACTTCTGCTAGTTGGTCAAAAGTGTATGTCATCCGAATGGGCAAGAAGTGTGCAGACTTTGTGACCTTGGGAGGCCAACAATGAGGTCCATTGTGATATCCTCCTACTTCCATTAAGGGATTTGGTTGGGTTCCAAAAGTCCTGCAGGTCTCTGATGCTCCGCTTTGATTTGTTGACAGGTAAGGCATTGAGAGACGAACTTAACTATATCTTTCTTCATCCTAGGCCACCAATAGTACCTCTTTAAATCTTTATACATTTTTATTGTGCGAGGATGTAGCGAATATGAGGTTGTATGAGCTTCAAGTAGAATTTTTTTCTTTAGATCTTCATTCTCTGGTATGCATATCCTATCTTTAAATAAAATGATTCCTTTCTCTAACTTTTTAAGTGGCATCTCTTTTTTTAAATTTGTCTTCATCTTTAAATTCTTTAAGTACGAATGGCTTCATCCCCTTCCTTAATCCTTTCTAATAAAGTTGAGCAAAGTGTCATGTGAGCGAGTTTTCCTATTATGAGCTCGATCTCCGCCTTGCATATCTCATCTTGTAATGGCTTAGGTAGCATCTTTAAAGCTGACAAACTTGACTTTTGACGTAGTGCATCTGCTACCACATTTTTTTTTCTAGGATGATAGTTTATTTTACAATCGTAGTCCTTGACGAGTTTCAACCAACGTCGTTGTCGCATGTTCAGCTCCTTTTGTGTAAAAAAGTATTTAAGGCTCTTGTGATCCGTATAAATCTTACAATGCACTCTTATCAAATAGTGACACCATATTTTTAATGCATGCACCACCACGGCCAACTCTAAGTTGTGTGTAGAATAGTTCCTCTCGTATTCCTTTAATTATCTGAAGGCATATGCAATGATCTTTCCATTTTGTATGAGGACGCATCCTATGCTGTTAAGTGTTAGAAAGTGTATATTTATAAAGAAAAAAATTGTCATTTTACACTTTAAATCTCACTAACATTGTTACTTTTATTTATTTAAGTATTTTATTGTTTAAATATGTGTGTTTTATTATAATTATATATTTTATGTATTTTAGGGCATCATGATCGTTTCACAATGAACGAGTGATCAGACAGTAAAACGGACGTCATATTTGAACTCAGGATGGTGAAAACCTTAGGAGGAGTATAAAAAGAAAAATGTCACTGTTCACATATACGGTACTGTTCATATATATGGTACTGTTCATGATACTATTAATATATACGGTACTGTTCACGACACTGTTCATATATACGGACCGATGATGTGGCATTGACCGATCATGTGGCAACTACCTATGACGTGACAGTATTTGATTGGACAAATTATGTGACATTGACTGCTTACGTGGCATTGATCGATGACGTGGCATTGACTAATGATGTGTCATAATCTTATTGGGTTAAATTTCTTATGTACTGTGGATCGATGATGTGGCAGCATCTCAGTAGAGTAAAAATCGTGTCTACGATACATGCGCATACATGGGATTATTTACTATTCAAACAGCGTTACTATACAAATAATATTACTGTGTAAATAACGGCGTTACTGTTCAAACGTTGACTATTGATAGTTGACTGATGACGTAGTGCAATCTTGAGCTTCTGAACTATTTTTAATCCGATGGTCACGATTCACTCAATGTATCTATAAAAAGAGGGCTCTCCCCCCTAATTTGATATCCCTGAATTCATTTTTAAGCTTAGATTTCTGAAATTCCTTCTCCTTCTTGTAGTTTCTTTGTATTTTAATAAATTTCTTTTTTATCCCTAGTTAAAATATGAGTAGCTAATTTTATTTTAAGCTTGGGTTGAAAGTGAAGTCTCAACATGTTCCATGGACTTAATTTGGTAAATTTACTTTCTCTTCCCCTCTAATATTTTTGGTTGTTTTAACTTTTCGTCAATAAATACTAATAGTCTTGTCTAGATACCGCCCTAGTTAAACCGGCACCCTAGTATAAGGTTATTATTATTTGGCATGATAAGTGTTTAGCACCATATTTATTTGACCGTGGTTCATGAGGTGTGGAATCCCCCCTTATGATTTAATTGGCATTAATATGGAATATTTAGCCCATGGAGCATGTTGATGCAAATCCGGATATCTAAGTACGTCATTTTAATAGATTCCAGTTCAATTTAATTCAAACCATTGTAATTTATATTCAAGCATAATTTACATAAATTTCACCATAAATTTATTCACCCATTAAAAGAAAATTAATTATGCACATAATTAAAATTAACCTCCTCATGGGATCGACACTCGTCACCGTTAATCTATTCTATAATAGATTCGTGCGCTTACGAGTTCAATAAAATTTACACAACAAGTTTACGAGTTCAATAAATTAATTATGCACATAATTTATGCACATAATTAAAATTAACCTCCTCATGGGATCGACACTCGTCACCGTTAATCTATTCTATAATAGATTCGTGCGCTTACGAGTTCAATAAAATTTACACAACAAGTTTTTGACACCGTTGCCGGAGAGGTAAGTATTTTAATTTGTAGAATTAGTTTTTTTCTTCTTAATATTTATTTTTTTACATAGTTGTTTTCTTGTAATTTTTTTCTCTCATTAAAAAAAAAGAAATTATATTAGAATTTTATTCTCTATTCTTTAAATTTGTATAATTTAATTTCCATGTTATTTTTTTCGTTGTAATTTTTTTAATTTATCTTGTTATCTTTCTTTGTTATTTATTTCACGTAATTTCTTTTTATTATAGCTATTGAGTGTATTTTCATTGTAACAACGTCACAAGGTTAGTGTCGTAATTTCTCTCTCCTCTTTATTTTTGTTTGTTTTATTTTCATTTATTTTGTTCTTTGCATGCATGATCGAAGGTCATTATTACCTAATTTTAAACCTTTAGACCTTGAATTGGAAAAAACACTTTGCACACACAAACATACTATTTTAAAAAAGAAATTTAAAATGGATTTGCAAAATCAGCAATCAGAACCACAAGAGAGGCCATTTAAGGATTATTTTACTCCCTTAACTAATTTGAGCACATCATTCATAAGGTACCTAAATATAGCTGTTAGGACTTTTGAATTAAAACTTAGTGTGCTAAACTGTCTCTCCACATTCTATGACCTAGAAAATGAGGACCCATATAATCATCTGAATGATTTTCATGCTATTTGTCGAACTTTTAAATATGAGAATTTTTCAGATGATGATGTTAAACTTAGATTATTCTCATTTTTATTAAAAGATAGAGCTCGTTCATGATTTAATACATTGCATGCTAATAACATTACATCATGGGAACAAATGGTAACTAAATTTTCAAATAAATATTTCCCAGCTCATAAAACCAATGCTATTCACAGGGAAATTTCAGAGTTTACCTAAAGAGACGATGTGTAATTTTTCGAAGCATGGGAGCAATTTAATGGGCTACTCTTGAAGTGTCCACATCATGGGTACGAGAAATGGCACCAATGCCAATACTTTTTGAAGGGATTATTGCCACATATGCAAAAATGGCTAATGGCAACCAGTGGAGGAGAGTTAATGTCTAAAAGTGCATCAAAGATTTAGGAATTCTTCCAACAGCAATCGAATAATTCTCAACAACGGAGTCGATCACTCAGAAATACCAGGAGAATTAAGAGAGTGGATGAAGTTAACATTGGTGAGTGAAGTTTAGGAATTAAAGAAGTCAAAGAGATAGTTGAAGGTCTTACTCGACAAATAGCATCTTTGACAACTGCTAAATCAACAGAACCACATGACCATGACTCATATTCAGATCAAGCCAATGCCATGGGTATCATGAGAAAACCACCAAACTACAACTCCTACTCCAACACATATAACCCTAGATGGAGAGACCACTCAATTTTTCATGGTTTCAAGGATTCCAACAAAGTGGACTATTAGCTCTACCTCCACCAATGCAACTAGTTCCTCAAATGTCTCAAGCCTCTCAACCACCATTTAGACCATACAATCAGAATCCAAACCATTCTCAACCCAAACCATGGGAGGATACATTCTAAAATGTCAAAATTCTTACTAACTTTAAGATCGAGCAGTAAAACCGCACCATTGATGAACTACGAAATGAGATGAGAGCGGTCTTCAACTGACAAGCTCAATCAATTTCGAGCCTTGAGAAAATGGTGGGATAACTTGCTATTCAGTTCAAACCCTAGCAATAACTGTTGAGAAAGGTAAATTTCCAAGTCAACTAGTGCCCAACCCTAAAGTAGTGAATGAAGTAAGTTCTAGTTCACCACAGCAGCATAGAGAGCTCAAAGCAGTGATGACCTTGCAAAAGGAAAAGAAGTCGACAACAAAGTAGAGATACCAAAATTTACTCAGATCGTACATATAAATGCTGAGGACTCATCATCCAACGAGAAAGAGGAAACCAACCCACAAGAATATGTTCCTAAAGCTCCATTTCCTCAAAGGTTAGCTAAAGGAAAGAAAGGAAAATCCACAGGTGAGATTTTTGAAATCTTCAAATAGGTAAATGTTAGCATCCCTTTACTTGAAGCTATAAAATAAGTGCCATCATATGCCAAGTTTCTTAAAGACCTTTGTACTAAAAAGAGAAATATTCATGTTCAGAAAAGGTCTTTCTAATAGAAAATATAAGTTCTATACTCCAACATAAAATGCCTCTAAAATGCAAAGACCTAGGCTCCTTTACTATCGCATGTAGTATAGGGAACCACATAATTAAGAATGCTTTGTTGGATTTAGGAGTTAGTGTAAATCTGTTGCCTTACTATGTATTTGTGAAACTTGGACTAGGCGAATTACATCCAACTCCAGTGGTGTTACAGCTTGCAGATTGGTCCACAAAAATACTTTGTGGTATTGTGGAGGACGTGCTTATCCAGGTAGACAAGTTTTATTTTCCTATTGATTTTATTGTCATTGACATTCAACCAGTGCAGGATTCAAAGAAGCACATTCTCATTATTCTGGGTCGACCTTTCTTGGCAACTGCTGATGCACATATTCAATACAGAACCAAAAATATGCAGTTATCTTTTGGCAATATGACCATGGAACTCAATATCTTTAACATTGCCAAACAACTCATAGTGCAAATGATGGAATTGTTGATGTGGATTTAATAGAAACAATAGTTGAAAACAGTTTTCTTTCAAACCTTAGTGATGACCCTTTGCAAACATGTTTAACTCACTTTGGTTTGGATTTTGATATTGACAGATCAATTGATGAAGTCAATGCTCTACTTGACTCAGCACCATCCATGGACACTAATAAATGGAAGTCAAGAATTGAACAACTAGTGCCATCAGAAAAGAAACTCAGCCATCATCAGAATCACCACTAAAACTCGAGCTCAAGCTATTACCCAACACTTTGGAATACGCATTCCTGGGAGAAGAAAGCACTTTGCTAGTAATCATCTCTTCCTTCCTCAATGACGAACAAAAAGGTAAGTTGTTGGATGTTTTAAAAGAACATAAAGGAGCACTAAGATGGACCATAACAGACATAAAAGGTATAAACCTAGCTGATTGTATGCATTACATTCACCTTGATGAAAATGCTAAACCTACTAGGGAAATACAACGTCGGTTAAATCCTAACATGAAAGAGGTTGTTCGGACTGAAGTCCTTAAGCTATTAGACGCAGGTATCATTTACTCCATTTCTGATAGTTCATGGGTCAGTCCTATGCAAGTTGTTCCTAAAAAGTTAAGAGTTACAGTAGTTATCAATGTTGATAATGAATTAGTACCCACTAGAGTAACTACAGGATGGCGTGTATGCATTGATTATAGAAAGTTAAATTCTGTCACACGTAAAGACCATTTTTCTTTACCATTTATCGATCAAATGCTTGATAGATTAGCAGGTCATGAGTTTTATTGCTTTCTAGATGGCTATTCAAGATACAATCAAATTCTCATAGCACTAAAAGATCAAGAGAAGACCACCTTCACTTGTCCTTTTGGCACTTTTGCATATAGGAGAATGCCATTTGGATTATGTAATGTACCTGCTACATTTCAACGATGCATGTTGAGCATTTTTTCTAATATGGTTGAACGATTCCTTGAGGTTTTTTGGATGACTTTTCTATTTTTAGAGATTCATTTGATCAATGTTTACATCATCTAACACTAGTTCTGTAGAGATGTATCGAGAAAAATTTAGTCTTAAATTAGGAGAAATGTCATTTTATGGTTAAACAAGGTATCGTTCTCGGTCACATCATTTCAAGCAAAGGTATTGAGGTTGATAAAGCCAAGGTGGATCTCATTTCCAATCTTCCTCCACCTAAAACAGTTAGAGAAGTAAGATCTTTCCTTGGGCATGCTGGTTTTTATAGACGTTTCATTAAATATTTTAGCAAAGTTTCTAGACCCTTATGCAATCTACTTGCTAAGGATGTACCTTTTGTCTTTGATGATTCATGTCTTATGGCATTTGAAAAACTAAAGCAGGTGTTGACATCATCACCCATCATTCAGCCCTCAAATTGAAACTTACCATTTAAGCTTATGTGTGATGCATCTGACTATGTAGTAGGAGCAGTATTAGGACAAAGAGTTGATCGAATTTCCCATGTAATTTACTATACAAGTATGACATTGAATGATGCACAGTTGTGTTTGCATTAGAAAAATTTTGATCTTATCTCATTGGTTGTAAAATAATTATATTTACAGATCATACTGCTCTTAAATATCTTCTCACAAAGAAGGATGCAAAAGCTAGACTAATTCGTTGGGTGCTACTTTTGCAGAAATTTGACTTAGAATTCAAAGACAAGAAAGGAACAGAAAATGTTGTGCCTGATCATCTTTCTCGTCTCTATTTTGACACAATAATAGAACAATTACCTTTGAATGAGTCATTTCCAGATGAACAATTAATGAGTGTGGAAGTAGTACCATGGTATGCTGATATAGTTAATTATCTTGTTATAGGTCAACTTCTAGAACATTGGACTAAACAGGACAAGGCCAAATTCTTTGCAGAAATAAAGAATTTCTTTTGGAATGATCCTTATCTATTTAAGTACTATGCAGACTAAATTATTAGATGATGTGTCCCAGAGAATGAATTTCAGAATATCCTTTCTTTCTGCCATGAACAAGCTTGTGAAGTTCACTTCAGTGCTAAGAAAACAGCTACTAAAATTTTACAATATGGTTTCTATTGGCCAACTATATTTCGAGATGCTTACACTTTTTGTTCTTCATGTGGTAGGTGTCAACGAATGGGGAGCATTACACGAAGAAATATAATGCCACTAAACCCAATTTTAGTGGTTGAAATTTTTTACGTATGGGGTCTCGATTTCATGGGACCCTTTCCCTCATCTTTCGACTATCAATACATATTGGTTGTTGTTGACTATGTTTCGAAATGGATAGAGGCAGTTCCGTATAAGACGAACGATCATAAAGTGGTAATAGGGTTTTTGAAAAGCAATATTATTTTCCGCTTTGGATTCCCTCAAGCAATAATTAGTGATGGTGGTACCCACTTTTACAATAAATCTTTCAAAGCACTTTTGACAAAGTACTCCATCACTCATAAAGTGGCGACCCCATATCACCCACAGACCAGCAGCTAAGTTAAGATCTTCAATCGAGAAATAAAGCACATTTTAGAAAAAATAATGAGGCCCGACAGAAAAGATTGGTCGTTACGGCTCGATGATGCATTAAGGGCATATAGAACGGCTTTTAAGACTCCGATTGGAATGTCACCTTATAAGCTAGTGTATGGAAAAGTATGCCACCTAGCTATAGAACTCGAGCATCGTGCATACTTGGCCATCAAGAAATTCAATTTTGACATACAGCAAGCTGGCTCAGAAAGAAGATTACAGTTGGTAGAACTTGAAGAAATTCGAAATGACTCATACGAGAATGCCAAAATTTACAAGCAACGAATGAAAGTCTTTCAGGACAAGCAAATTATGCAAAAATATTTCACTCTAGGTCAGAAAGTACTTTTATTCAATTCTCACTTACACCTACTCCCAGGTAAGTTACGCTCTCGATGGTCTGGCCCATTTATTGTTCATACTGTTTTTCCATATTGGGCAATTAAAATTAAGGATCTAACGAATGATGTCACTTTCAAAGTTAACGGTCAAAGATTAAAGCCATATTTCGAATACCAACCACATGGAGAGGACAGCGAAATGAATTTGAGTGACCCACCTATTTAAATTGAGACTTTTCGTTTCGCTGATATGATTATTTGTTTTCTTTATTTTCTTTCTTTTTATTATTCTTTTATTGATTGAAATTATTTTTGTTTAAGTGTGTTTATTTAACCGTTAAGTTTTTTTCTTATCATTTTAATCATGAGACAATTCCTCTTAAACATTTTTAGACAGTTTCGATGTATACAATCTTATTTCAAAGGTCAGATATGATTTTGTAAAACACATTATATCTGGCAGCTACAACCACCAGAGTTAGTAGCCCATGTTGAGAATTTAGAAAGAGATCTTAAAGAAATTGAGAGAGGCATTTACAACATCCAATTGGACTTGAGGTAAATTCAATAAGAGGACGATTTTAGTTTGTTTTGTGTATTTTAATTTATTTTCTTGTTTGTGTGTTTTAGTTTGCTTTGTGTGTTTAAAGTTTGTAACTCCAGTCAAGTGGCGAATAACGGTACTCCGTGACAATCAAGTCGATTACTTCAATTTCCCATAATAACTGATATTCTAAGAGTACGGCATGGAAAAAGACGAGATCTTAGCAAAACTTCACAAGCAATTTTCTTCACTTCCTTAGAATGCTCTCCTCACCATTTATAAAGTTTGGTTCGAACGTATTCGATTGCTTATGAAGAATAACATCCCTGCTGACATCCATTGGTTAATTGAGGCAAAAGTTCGCTTAGTAGGTGAGTTACCTCTTAAATTTATTGCATACATGCCTGGTTCTGGTAAAGGAAATTATGCACGAAAACATCGAGGTCGAAGAATTTTTGTTGCTTTTCATAAATGTGCCAGAATAATATGCAATAAAAAATCATGTTCTTTAGGAATGGTGTCTAATAATAGAGAAGATAAGATTCAATTCATTAGGGATGGCTTGAATAAGGAGTCATTGGATGATATCCTTTTGTCTCTTGAAATGCATCCCAGAGGATACGTCCAAAATGCAATACTCTAGTTATGGCCATTATTCTAGAAAGAATGTGCAAACTATAGTTTCGGGAATCTAACTATAAAAGACACTGTTTACTGTTTATGTATTGTGGATCGTTGACGTGGCAGCATCTCAGTGGAGTAAAAATCGTGTATACGGTACATGCGCATACATAGTATTATTTACTATTCAAACGGCGTTACTGTGCAAATAGTGGATGTTACTGTTCAAAAGTTAACTATTGATAGTTGACTGATGACGTGGTGCAATCTTGAGCGTCTGAGCTATTTTTAATCTGATGGTCACGATTCACTCAATGTATCTTTAAAAAGGGGGCTCTCCTCCCCTAATTTTGAAGTTTTTTTATATTTTAATAAAATTTCCTTTTTATCTCTAGTTAAAATATGAGTAGCTAATTTTCTTTTAGGTTTGGGTTAAAGGTAAAGTCTCAACATATTCTATGGGCTTAATTTGGTAAATTTACTTTCTCTTCCCCTCTAATATTTGTAGTTGTTTTGACTTTTCGTCGACAAATAATAATAGTCTTATCTAAATACTACCCTGGTTAAACCGGTACCCCAGTACAAGGTTATTATTATTAGGCACGATAAGTTCTTAGCACCACATTTATTTGAGCGTAGTTCATAAGGTGTAGAATCCTCCCTTATGATTTAATTGGCATTAATATGGAATATTTAGCCCATAGAGTATGTTGATGCAGATTCAGATACCCAAGTATGTCATTTTAATAGATTCGAGTTCAATTTAATTTCAACCATTGTAATTTTAATTCAAGCATAATTTACATAAATTTCACCACAAATTTATTCACCTATTAAAAGAAAATTAATTATGCACATAATTAAAATTAACCTACTTATGGGATCGACACTCGTCACCGTTAATATATTCTATAATAGATTCGTGCGCTTGCGAGTTCAATAAAATTTGCACAACATATGCCATTTTTTGAGGCATCGCTGTATATAATAAACTCCTCAGAGCTATTAAGAATGGCTAAGATGGGGGCAGTGACCAACCGTCCTTTTAGCTCTTCGAAGCTTTTCTCACATTCTGACATCCACATAAACTTAGTGTTTTCCTTTGTTAATTGGGTTAATGGCATTGCGATCTTGGAGAAGCTTTCCACGAATCTTTTGTAATAGCCTACTAATCCCAAGAAGATTTTCACTTCTTTAGCATTAGTTGGCCTAATCCATTGGCTCACTGCTTTTACCTTTGAGGGATCGACTGAGATTCCATCCTTAGACACAATGTGCCTCAGGAATATAACGCTTTCTAGCCAAATTCACACTTCTTGAATTTTACATAAAGTTGCTTCTCCTTCAAAGTCTGAAAAGTGATCCTTAGATGTTCGGCATGTTCTTTCTTCGTTTGTGAGTAAATCAAGATATCATCAATGAACACCACTATGAATTTATCCAAATAGTCTTTAAATACTCTATTAATGAGATCCATGAAAGCTGCTAGGGCATTAGTTAGACCAAATGGCATGACAAAAAATTTATAGCGTCCATAACATGTTCTAAATGTAGTCTTTAGAATATCCTCCTCTTTGACTTTTAGCTGGTGATATCTTAATCGTAGATCAATCTTTGAAAATAATGCTGCTCCTTATAGTTGATCAAACAGATCCTCGATACATGAAAGTGGATACTTATTCTTGTTGGTGACTTTATTCAATTCTCGATAGTCTATGTACACCTGAATGGATTAATCATTTTTCTTTATGAACAACACTAGTGCTCCCCAAGGTGAATGGCTTGGACGTATGTAGCCTTTATCTAATAGTTCTTGCAGTTGATTCTTCAACTCCTTTAATTCCAATGAGGCCATCTTGTAGGGTATTTTCGAGATTGGGGTCGTTCCTAGTAACAAGTCAATCTTGAACTCAATTTCTCGATCTGGTGGTAGTCTAGGGAGTTCTTCAGGAAAGACCTCAGGAAATTTATTCACTACAAGGATTTTTTTTCAGCTTTGGCTCTTGCTCTTGAACTTTAATAACACATTCCAACTATCCCTCACATCCTCCATTTAATAGTCTAATTGCTTATAAGGTGGAGATGACAGGTATCTATTCTCCTTACATCCCCCCTTGAATATAAATGATTCCTTTTATGGTGGTTAGAATGTTACCTCTTTTTTCTCATAATCTATCTTGGCATAGTACTTTGATAAAAAATCCATACCAATAATCACATTATAATCATGCATCTCAAGGATTATTAAGTCAACACATAGTGTACGACCACTAATGTTGATTTCGCATGCTCTTACTAGTTGTCCTAGGTTTAATACTTTACCAGATGGAAGCATGACACTATAAGGTCTACTTATTATGTTAAAGATCCCGTTGATTTTCCTAATAAATAATGGTGAGACAAATAAATATGTAGCTCCTGAGTCTATCAACACATATGTAGGAGTTTAAAAGATAGATAGTTTACCTAATATTACTAAGGGGTTTGCCTCTGCGTCCATCTTGGTAAGTGTGAATACTCGTGTGTTAGTTCTTTCTCACTGTGTATCATTCTCTGGGCAGTCTTTGAAGAAGTGTCCTTCTTTCCCACATTTGAAACATGTTCTAGTGTTGGCACGGCATTCCCCAAGGTGAATGGCTTGGACGTATGTAGCCTTTGTCTAATAGTTCTTGCAGTTGATTCTTTAACTCCATTAATTCCAATGAGGCCATCTTAAAGGGTGTTTTTGAGATTGGGGTCGTTCCTAGCAACAACTCAATCTCGAACTTAATTTCTCAATCTGGTGGTAGTCTGGGGAGTTCTTCAGGAAAGACCTCAGGAAATTTATTCGCTACTATGATTTTTTTCTAGTTTTGGCTTTTGCTCTTCAACTTTAATAACACTTCCTAAGTATCCCTCACATCCTTCATTTAATAGTCTAATTGCTTTTAAGGTGGAGATGATAGGTATCTATTCTCCTTACATCCCCCCTCGAATATAAATGATTCCTTTTGTGGTGGTTGGAATGTTACCTCTTTTTTCTCATAATCTATCTTGGCATAGTACTTTGATAAAAAATCCATACCAATAATCACATTATAGTCATGCATCTCAAGGATTATTAAGTTAACACATAGTGTACGACCACTAATGTTGACTTCGCATGCTCTCACTAGTTGTCCTAGGTTTAATACTTTACCAGATGGAAGCATGACACTATAAGGTCTACTTATTATGTTAAGGATCCCTTTGATTTTGCTAATAAATACTGGTGAGACAAATAAATGTGTAGCTCCTGAGTCTATCAACACATATGTAGGAGTTTAAGAGATAGATAGTTCACCTAATATTACTAAGGGGTTTGCCTCTGCGTCCATCTTGGTAAGTGTGAATACTCGTGTGTTAGTTCTTTCTCACTGTGTATCATTCTCTGGGCAGTCTTTAAAGAAGTGTCCTTCTTTCCCACATTTGAAACATGTTCTAGTGTTGGCTCGGCATTCCCTAAGGTGAATGGCTTGGACGTATGTAGCCTTTGTCTAATAGTTCTTGCAGTTGATTCTTTAACTCCTTTAATTCCAATGTGGCCATCTTGAAGGGTGTTTTTGAGATTGGGGTCGTTCCTAGCAACAAGTCAATCTTGAACTTAATTTCTCAATCTGGTGGTAGTCTGGGGAGTTCTTCAGGAAATACCTCAGGAAATTTATTCGCTACTAGGATTTTTCTCTAGTTTTGGCTTTTGCTCTTCAACTTTAATAACACTTCCCAAGTATCCCTCACATCCTCTATTTAATAGTCTAATTGCTTTTAAGGTGGAGATAATAGGTATCTATTCTCCTTACATCCCCCCTTGAATATAAATGATTCCTTTTGTGGTGGTTGGAATGTTACCTCTTTTTTCTCATAATCTATCTTGGCATAGTACTTTGATAAAAAATCCATACCAATAATCACATTATAGTCATGCATCTCAAGGATTATTAAGTTAACACATAGTGTACGACCACTAATGTTGACTTCGCATGCTCTTACTAGTTGTCCTAGGTTTAATACTTTACCAGATGGAAGCATGACACTATAAAGTCTACTTATTATGTTAAGGGTCCCTTTAATTTTCCTAATAAATACTGGTGAGATAAATAAATGTGTAGCTCCTGAGTCTATCAACACATATGTAGAAGTTTGAGAGATAGATAGTTCACCTAATATTACTGAAGAGTTTGCCTCTGCATCCATCTTGGTAAGTGTGAATACTCGTGCGTTAGTTCTTTCTCACTGTGTATCATTCTCTGGGCAGTCTTTGAAGAAGTGTCCTTCTTTCCCACCTTTGAAACATGTTCTAGTGTCGGCTCGGCATTCCCCAAGGTTAATGGCTTGGACGTATGTAGCCTTTGTCTAATAGTTCTTGTAGTTGATTCTTTAACTCCTTTAATTCCAATGAGGCCATCTTGAAGGGTGTTTTTGAGATTGGGGTCGTTCCTAGTAACAAGTCAATCTTGAACTTAATTTTTCAATCTGGTGGTAGTTCGGGGAGTTCTTCAGGAAAGACCTAAGGAAATTTATTCACTACTAGGATTTTTTTCTAGTTTTGGCTTTTGCTCTTCAACTTTAATAACACTTCCCAAGTATCCCTCACATCCTCCATTTAATAGTATAATTGCTTTTAAGGTGGAGATGACAGGTATTTATTCTCTTTACATCCCCCCTTGAATATAAATGATTCCTTTTGTGGTGGTTGGAATGTTATCTCTTTTTTCTCATAATCTATCTTGGCATAGTACTTTGATAAAAAATCCATACCAATAATCACATTATAGTCATGCATCTCAAGGATTATTAAGTCAACACATAGTGTACGACCAATAATGTTGATTTCGCATGCTCTTACTAGTTGTCCTAGGTTTAATACTTTACCAGATGGAAGCATGACACTATAAGGTCTACTTATTATGTTAAGGATCCCTTTGATTTTGCTAATAAATACTGGTGAGACAAATAAATGTGTAGCTCCTGAGTCAATCAACACATATGTAGGAGTTTAAGAGATAGATAGTTCACCTAATATTACTAAAGGGTTTGCCTCTGCGTCCATCTTGGTAAGTGTGAATACTCGTGTGTTAGTTATTTCTCACTGTGTATCATTCTCTGGGCAGTCTTTGAAGAAGTGTCATTCTTTCCCACATTTGAAACATGTTCTAGTGTTGGCTCGGCATTCCCCAAGGTGAATGGCTTGGACGTATATAGCCTTTGTCTAATAGTTTTTGCAGTTGATTCTTTAACTCCTTTAATTCCAATGAGGCCATCTTAAAGGGTGTTTTTGAGATTGGGGTCATCCTAGTAACAAGTCAATCTTGAACTTAATTTCTCAATCTGGTGGTAGTCTAGGGAGTTCTTCAGGAAAGACCACAGGAAATTTATTCACTACTAGGATTTTTTTCTAGTTTTGGCTTTTGCTCTTCAACTTTAATAACACTTCCCAAGTATCCCTCACATCCTCCATTTAATAGTCTAATTGCTTTTAAGGTGGAGATGATAGGTATCTATTCTCCTTACATCCCCCCTCGAATATAAATGATTCCTTTTGTGGTGGTTGGAATGTTACCTCTTTTTTCTCATAATCTATCTTGGCATAGTACTTTGATAAAAAATCCATACCAATAATCACATTATAGTCATGCATCTCAAGGATTATTAAGTTAACACATAGTGTACGACCACTAATGTTGACTTCGCATGCTCTCACTAGTTGTCCTAGGTTTAATACTTTACCAGATGGAAGCATGACACTATAAAGTCTACTTATTATGTTAAGGGTCCCTTTAATTTTCCTAATAAATACTGGTGAGACAAATAAATGTGTAGCTTCTGAGTCTATCAACAAATATGTAGAAGTTTGAGAGATAGATAGTTCACCTAATATTACTGAAGAGTTTACCTATGCGTCCATCTTGGTAAGTGTGAATACTCGTGCGTTAGTTCTTTCTCACTGTGTATCATTCTCTGGGCAGTCTTTGAAGAAGTGTCCTTCTTTCCCACATTTGAAACATGTTCTAGTGTTGGCTCGGCATTCCATAAGGTGAGTACTGTCACATTGATTGCATTAGACCTTAGTAGGACTTCTTTTTGGTGATTCTTTATACGCTTGTTCTTATCTTGCTCCTAGGTAGTTGGTGCTCTCTTCCTCTTATTATTTAAGAGGTGTCTTCCGTGATTAGCGACAGAACTTCCTTGATCTTTGCTCCCTTTTATTCTTTCATTTTTCTTCTTTCTTTTCTTCATCTGCTTGTTCAATTACTAAGGCTTGATCTAGGAGCTCATTAAAGGAAGCATCCCAAATTCTAGCCACCTTTAAGATTTTTGCTAAATCTTTACACAATTCTTACATAAAATGATCCTTTTTCAAGTCTTCTATGGCATCCATGTATGGGGCATAACGAGAGAGCTCATCAAATTTTTGAATATACTCTAGTACTATCATTTTTCTTTATTGTAAATAAATGAATTCTCTTCTTTTGGTAGACCGCACCGTCTCTGAAAAATACTTATTGTAAAAGTATTTTTTAAATTCTTTCCAATGCATTGTTGCTTCGTTATGGCATCGTTTGATGGAATCCCACTAA
The DNA here is from genome assembly GCA_030449875.1 of Aegle marmelos. Lineage (NCBI taxonomy): Eukaryota > Viridiplantae > Streptophyta > Magnoliopsida > Sapindales > Rutaceae > Aegle > Aegle marmelos. The sequence continues at coordinate 13,587,825 of JASUUL010000094.1, read as the reverse complement.
TATTCAGCTACCCCCCATAGCATAAAGGAAACACAAGTGACCTTTTCCTCTTCTAGTACTTTGGCTACTTCAGTCATTCTTTCCATGGTTCACAAGCATTGGTCTACTGCCACAGGATCTGCACCTTCTTCAAATATAGATGAGTTTAATCTTCTAAAATCAGCCACGGCATTATTCGTTGCTTGAGCATATTCACCTCTTCTGACTTCTCTTTCTAAGTCGTGTGACAATGTCTGTAAGTCGATCAATTACAGAGGATTGCTCTCTTGAAGTTTCTCCCACCCTTCTGCCTTTATTACCCCTAGCATTTGTCATCTCTACAATCTTTGAACAAGCTTCTATCGGTCGAACAAATTAAATGTAAGATATTTAATTATTTTACTTCTTAATTCTTACTAAGACCTAAGCTGTGTCCTCCTCTTTGGCTAGTGCATATAGACGGTCTACAGAATCGCTTTAAATCTTAGGCTCTGATACTAAATTGTAACACTCCATCTTTATGGTTGTAACTAAAGTGGTTAAACCAGGTGAAACATTAGTACTTATAGTAATGAGTGTCAAAATAAATATTTTATAAATATAGAACATAAAAAGTTTGTTACACAAAAGCTATATAAAAGGTTTGTCACACCAAAAACTTTATTACAAAAGTCAAGGATCTCTTAGTAACATGTCACAAACCAATTCCATAAACAAGCTTGTTGTAGTTATGCTTAGATAAGAACACAGTTGAGCCCGTTGTGTAACCCAAGGTCTGTTATGTTTATATGCACTTTGCCTTGGTTGGGATATGGCATCAGCTTTTCCTACTCTGTTCCTGTAATGTAAGGACTACATGAGTTAATGCCCAATAAGTAAACACTTGATGCATATATTACCCACCATACACATGAATGGCTTTATGAAATAAGTACTAAATCTTTTACATGAAACTTTGAAATGTAAAGAACAGTGTTAAGGCCCTAGGTTTGTTGTACTATAAGGCTAGCATTTCATAACATACCCTTGGGCTTAAATTAATTGATTCGTTGGACATTACTATCGCTGTCCCCAAAGGATCTCTTTTCTTAACTTAGAGGGCTTGCCCTTTTTATGAATGCTTGCCACTTAGTAGTACAGCAACTCTTTCTTTTTCAAAATTTATTAAAATATCTCTTTATCAAATCACTTATGAAATACATTAGACCAATGCAACTTATGTCATAGCATGTAAATTTTTTAAATATATAATAAAGCAAAACATGAAACTAATTTAAGACAGAACATCTAACATAGGCGGCAGTGCCGTCCATATAGAAATTAAAAAAATAGAATTATAATATAGGAAATAGGACCAACCATGTAAAGAGTAATAACAACATCATATTTTAGGCGGCAGTACCGACCATGGCATGATAAAATAAAAGCATCACATATTAGGCGGTATAACTGACCATCCAATCAAGTAAGTAGTAACCATAACATCCTAGGCGGCATAGCTGGCTATATGAGGACGATATCATGATGTAGGTGGCATAGCCAGCCATCTGGGGATTTAATAATAGCCAATCACACCACAATAATAATCATTATAAGATAAGAGATTATTTAAAACTAAACCTAGCATAAGAAAATTATTAATCAAAGCTAATTTTAATATATTGTCCTTACATTATAGTTGAAGTAAAGTATTACTTATCTGTTTTCTTTGATTCCTCTAAACCTTCCTTTTTACACTTGAGAACTTCTTCACTAGTGATGCTTTGGTTTAGAGTGGAAAAAGATGGGATTTCTAGGGTTTATAGAAAATGCAAGGGATAAGGGTATTTATAGGATTTCCTAACGACCATGAGTGGTTAGGATTTTGCCATCATATCCTTTGATTAGTGATGGAGATTTATTTCTCCACAAATATCTTAGTAATTTCTAAAATGCCAAGATTTTGCCACCTAGCACTTAATTATTGATGGAGATTTATCTCTTTATAAATATCTTAGTAATTTTTAGAATTTCTAAATCTCTACAACATTTCTTATTACTCATCATTTATGACATTGCTTATGTCATCATTACTTTTAATTATCAATTTATTTCTCTATAAATATCTTAGTAATTTCCAGAATTCCTAATATCTCTACAACATTTCTTGCTACATCATTACTTATGTCATTGCTTATGTCATTATTAATTTTTTAATTATTAATTTATCCCTCCATAAATATCTTAATAATTTCTAGAATTTCTAATATCTCTACAACATTACTTATGTCATTATATTATTATTATTATTATTATTATTATTATTATTATAAATGCTTAAGAGAGCTTGTTAGGTTAATTATATTATATCCAAGTAAGAAGATTGTACCTCATAGTAAATAATTATTTTGTTCAATAAAATTGTGTCTTATTAAAAAAAAGAAAAGAAAAAAATAAAATATATATATTTATATATATCAATCTATATATTTACAATCTATATATTATGCATCACTATATCTTTACAGCTCATGTAACTAGTTTTTACTTCAGACTATAGTTTCCTAAAATCAAAAAGGACTTTTATTCGGACGTAACGTAAACTAGGGATATGACTAAAGAAGGAAAAATAAGGAAAGAAAAATAAAATACATGTTTGAAAAAAAGTAGAACTTTTTCTTTTAAAATTACAAGGTACATCTCTTTCTTTTCTAAACTATATATCAGGTGAATTATCTATCTCTTAAACTTCTGTATATGTGTTAATAGACTCAAGAGCTATACATTCATTTGCTTCACCAACATTTATTAGGAAAATCAAAAGGGCCCTTGACATAATAAGTAGACATTTTAGTGTCATGCTTCCATCTGATGAAGTATTAAACCTAGAACAATTAGTAAGAGTATACGAAGTCAACATTAGTGGTCGTACACTATATGTTGACCTAATAATCCTTGAGATGCATGACTATGATGTGATTCATGGTATGGATTGGTTATCAAGGTACCATGCCAAGATAGATTGTGAGAAAAAAGAAGTAACATTCCAACCACCATAAAAGAAATCATTTATACTCGAGGGAGGATGTAAAGAGAATAGAATACCTATCATCTTTGCCTTAAAGTAATTAGGTTATTAAAGGAAGGATGCGAGGGATACTTGGCAAGCATCATCAAAGTTGAAAAGCAAAAGCCAAAACTGGAAGAAATTATAGTGGTGAATGAATTTCCTGAGATCTTTATTAAAGAACTCCCTGGACCACCACCAGATCGAGAAGTCGAGTTCAAAATTGACTTGTTATTAAGAATTGCCCTAATCTCAAAAGCGCCCTATAGAATGGTCCCATTGGAATTAAAGGAATTAAAGAATTAATTACAAGAACTATTAAACAAAGGCTACATATGTCCAAGCTATTCACCTTGAGGAGGAGCACTAGTGTTATTCGTAAAGAAAAAAGATGGATCAATGCGGATGTGTATAACCTATCGAGAATTAAATAAGGTCACCATCAAGAATAAGTACCCACTTCTGTGTATCAAGATCTGTTTGATCAACTACAAGAAGCAGCAGTATTCTCAAAGATTGATTTACGGTCAGGATATAACCAACTAAAAGTCAAAGAGGAAAATATTCTTAAAACCATATTTAAAACACGTTATAGACACTATAAATTTGTCATCATGCTGCTTGGTCTAACTAATACCCCAATAGCTTTCATGGATCTCATGAATAGAGTATTCAAAGACTATTTAGATAAATTCATAATGGTGTTTATTGACGACATCTTGATCTACTCACAAACGAAGAAAGAATATGTCAAACATCTGAGGATCACTCTTCAGACTTTGAAGGAGAAGTAACTTTATGCAAAATTGAAGAAGTGTGAATTTTAGCTGGAAAGCGTTATATTCCTAGGGCACGTTATGTCTAAGGATGAAATCTTAATCGATCCCTCAAAGGTGGAGCAATAAGCCAATAGGCTAGGCTAATTAATGCTAAAGAAGTCAGAAGCTTTTTCAGATTAGCAGGCTATTACCGAAGATCCATGGAAGGCTTCTCTAAGATCACAATGCCATTAACCCAATTAACAAATAAGAACACCAAGTTTGTGTGAACGCCAGAATGTGAAAAAAACTTCGAAGACTAAATCGACGGTTGGTCACTACCCCGATCTTCGCCATTCCTAATAGCTCTGAGGAATTCATTATATATAGTGATGCCTCCAAAAATGGCATAAGATGCATCCTTATGCAGAATAAAAAGGTCATTACGTATGCCACCAGACAATTAAAGAAATATGAGAAAAAATATCCCACACAAGACTTAGAGTTGGCCGCGGTGGTGCATGCATTAAAAATATGGCATCACTATTTGATGAGAGTGCATTGTAAGATTTATATGGACTACAAGAGCCTTAAATACCTTTTTACATAAAAGGAGCTAAACATGCAACAACGACATTGGTTGGAACTCATCAAGGACTTCGATTGTTAAATAAACTATCATCCTGGAAAAGCAAATGTGTTAGCAGATGCACTAAGCCGAAAGTCAAGTTTATCAGCTTTAAGGATTCTACCTAAGCCATTACAAAACGAGATATGTAAAGTAGAGTCGAGCTTATGACAAGAGAACTCACTCATATGACACTTTACTCAACTTTAGTGGAAAGGATTGAGGAGGGGTAGGAAGCTGATTTGTACTTAAAGAATTTAAAGATAGAGACTAATTTAGAGAAAGAGATGTTATTCAAGAAGTGAGAGAAAGGAATTATTTTATTTAGAGATAGGATATACTACCAAATTATGAAGATCTAAATAAGAAAATTCTACTTAAAGCTCATACAATTCCATATTCGCTCCATCCTAGTACAATAGAAATGTATAAAGAATTAAAGAGACATTATTGATGGCCTAGGATGAAGAAGAATATAGTTAAGTTAGTGACTTAATGCCTCACCTGTTAATAAATTAAGGTGGAGCATCAGAGATTGGTAGAACTTTTGAAACCCAATCAAATCTTTTAATGGAAGTAAGAAGAAATCACAGTAGACTTCGTTGTTGGCCTCTTAAGGACTACAAAAATGTATGATGCCATCTGGGTGATAGTTGATCGACTTACAAAGTTTGTCCACTTCTTGCCTATTTGGACGGTGTACGCCATGGACCAACTTATAGAAATATACATAAAGGAGATAGTCAGATTATATGGTGTACCTGTCTCTATTATTTCTAATCAAAATACAAGATTCATCTCGACATTCTTGAATAAGCTACATAAAGCTATAAGGACAAGATTAAAATTTAGCATAACATTTCACCCCCATTCAAATGGCCAATCAGAAAGGATGATTCAATCACTCAAAGATATGTTGCAAGGATATGTTATTGACTTTCAAGATCATGGAGCAAATATTTAGCATTGGCTGAATTTGCCTAAAATAATAGTTACCAAGCAATAATCAACATGGCACCATACGAAGCTCTATATGGTAGAAAATATCAGTCACCTATTCATTGGGATGAGATGGGTGAGCAAAGATACCTTGGACCAGATTTAGTTACAGCTTCATCTGAAGCAATCGAGAAAATACGATAAAGAATGCAAGCAGTCCAAACTCGACAGAAAAGTTATACAGGTAAAAGATGAAGACTGTTGAAATTTCAAATTGGCGAGAAAGTATTCCTAAAAGTCACCCCAATAAAAGAATGGATGAGCTTTGGAAACGAGGAAAAATTAAGCCTCAGGTTCATTGGGCCACTTGAAGTACTCAAACGTATCAAGAGTGTCTTCTGTCGATTTGCGCTTCCACCATCATTATCAAGAATACACAATGTCTTTCATATCACTATGTTAAAGAAATATCTTCCATACCCCTCTTACTGCTAGACTATAAGCCTCTTCAACTCAAGGAAGACCTAACCTACGAAAAAAGTCAGTTCAAGTACTCAATAGAAGAATAAAAAAGTTAACAAACAAGAAAATCCCTCTAGTTAAGATACTACGGCGGAATAGCTCAGTGGAAGAGACAACATGAGAGCACGAGGAACAAATGAAGAACAAGTATCCCGAGCTATTCAATAAGTAAATTTCAATGACTGAATTCTTTTAAAAGGGGAGGAGATTGTGAGGTACAATCTTCTTACTCGGATATAATATAATTAACCTAACAAGCTCTCTTAAGTATTATTATTATTATTATTATTATAAAACATAATAATATAATAACAAAATAATAAAATAATTAATAATTAAAAAGTAATGATGACATAAGTAATGACATAAATAATGATGTAATAAGAAATATTGTAGAGATATTAGAAATTCTAGAAATTACTAAGATATTTATGGAAAGATAAATTAATAATTCAAAAGTAATGATGACATAAGCATTGACATAAGTAATAATATAATAAGAAATATTGTAAAGATATCAGAAATTCTAGAAATTACTAAGATATTTGTAGAGAGATAAATCTCTATCATTAATTAAATGCTAGGTGGCAAAATCTTAGCATTCTAGAAATTACTAAGATATTTATGGAGAAATAAATCTCCACCATTAATCAAATGATACGGTGATAAAATCCTAACTACTCATGGGCCTCAGGAAATCCTATAAATACCCCCTAGACCTTTCATTTTCCATAAACCCTAGAAATCTCATCTTTTTCCATTCTAAGATAAAGCATCATTAGTAAAGAAATTCTCAAGTTAGAAGGAAAGTTTAAGGGAAATCAAGAAAAATAGTAAGTAAAACTTCACTTCAACTGTAATGTAAAGACAATATGTTAAAATTAGCTTTGAATAATAATTCTATTAAGTTAGGTTTAGTTTTCAATAATCTCTTATCATATAATGACTATTATGGTGTGATTGATTATTATTTAATCCCCACATGATTGGCTATGCCGCCTATATCATGATATCATCCTTATATGGCCGGCTATGCCGCCTGGGATATGCTGCTTACTACTTACTTAACTAGATGGTCGACTATGCTGCCTAATTTGATGTTTTTATTTTATCATGTCATGGTTGCACTGCCATATAAAATATGATGTTGTTATTACTCCTTACATGGTCAGCTCTGTCGCCTATATTATAATTCTATTTTTTTAATTTCTGTATGGACAGAGCTGCCACCTATGTTAGATGTTGTTGTCTTACATTAGTTTCATATTTTGCTTTATTATATATCTATAAAATTTACATATTATGACATAAGTTGCATTGAGCTCATGCATTTCATAGGTGATTTGATAAAGAGGTATTTTAACGAATTTAAAAAAAAAGGTTGTTGTACTACTAGGTGGCAAGCATTCATACAATAATATATATATATATATATATATATATATATATATATATATATATATAAGAGATGTACCACGTAATCTTAAAAAAAAAACTCTACGTTTTCTCAAACAAGTATTTTATTTTTCTTTCTCTATTTTCTCTTCTTTATACGTCATGCCCTTAGCTTACGTTACGTCCTAATAAAAATCCTTCTTAATTTTAAGAAACCATAGTCTGAAGTAGAAACTAGTTACATGAGCTGTAAAGATGTAGTGATGCATAATATAATATAATATAATATATATAGAAAAATATATAAATAAATACATTGGTCTGACTCACATTTTGGCTTGAGATCGAATTATTTCTAAACTGTAGGCACATTTATTTATCTTGGTGAGAGTGTGTGTATTACTTTGATACTTTCTTTCAATTTATTATTCATGGGAGTGACTATTACTATTGGGTTTTATTTCTTTGTGAGAGTGTCACTATCGGTGAGATTTTAGACTATTGACATGTCATTCTTAAAAGCAGCTTGATTACAATAGTTGTGATAAAGTCTACTAGATTGATTCATATAGATAATTGATTTAGGAGTGATGTTTCCTAAACACTAGAGATAATGCTTATATTTTTATTTGATTATTATCATAAGTTTGATTAAATAAGTACAATAGTTTATAAAAAAATTAAAAAAAAAAGTTTTAGGTTTAAATTTGTTTTCCCTTAGTTTGTTAGGGATTAGCAATAAGCTAGTTGGGGGGAATGTCAAATGCTAGAAAATGTATATTTATAAAAAAGGAAATTGTCATTTTATACTTCAAGTTCCACTAAATTCCTTACTTTTATGTATTCAAGTCTCTTGTGATTTTAATTATGTGTGTTTTATTATAATTAAGTATTTTATGTGTTTTAGGGGTATTATGATTATTTTATAATAAACAAGAAATTGAATGACAATATGGACAGTAAATCTCAACTCAGAATAGTCAAAAACCTTAAGAGGAGTATAAAAGTATAAATGTCACTGTTCACATGTACGGCACTGTGTCACATGTACGATATTGTTTATAGTACTGTTCATGACACTGTTCTTATATACTATAAGATGACGTGGCATTGACTAATAACGTAGCATCGACCAATGATGTGGGAATATTTGATTGGAGGAATGATGTGGCATTGATTGATTATGTGGCGTTGACTGATGACGTGGCTTAACTGATAAAAAGTCATAATCTTATTAGATTAAAATGTTTACGCACTATTGATCAATGATATGGCAGTATGTTAGTGAATCAGAAAAATGTGCATACGGTACATGCATATATATAGGATAATAGCTTTAATAATGTGTTTAAACTAATCAGAACTTACCATAGAGCGTAATCCTGTGCTTCTAAGTTATTTTAATCTGATAGTCATGATTTATTTATTGTATTTATAAAAAAAAGGAGCTTTTCCCTTAATTTGATACCCCTGATTCATTGTTTAGCTCCATTTTCTGTAATTTCTTCTTCATCTTGTATTTTCTACATATTTTAATAAAATTCTCATTTTACTCCTAGTTCAAATATGAGTAACTAATTTTCTTTCAAGCTTGAGTTGAAGGTGAAGTCTCAACATGTTCAATAGGCTTAATTAGTAAATTTATTTCTCTTCCCCTCTAACTTCTCTAGATATTTTGACTTTTCATCAACAGATAGTAATAACACAGTTATTACTGTTTGACACAACAAGCCCTTAGTACTATATTAATTAAAGCATGGTTTATGAGGAGCAGATTTTTTCCTCATTATTTAATTGGTACTAATAAGGAATATTGAGCCCTGGTGCATATTGACGCGGATCCAGATACCTAAGTGCTTTATTATACTAGTTGTCATTTTTAATTATTCCAGCCATTCTAATTTAAAATTTAGGATAATTTTACTATAATTTCAACCACCCACTTAGAAAATTAATTCAACATATAATTAAAATTCACCTACTTATGGGATCGACATTCATCATCGTTAATCTATTCTACAATAGATTCGTGCACTTACGAGTTTAATAAAATTTTTACAACAATTAGTAGCCAAAGGGTTTACTTAGAAAGAGGGAATCAATTATGAGGAAACCTTTCTCCAGTTACTATGTTTAAATCCATCAAGATTTTTCTTTCTATTGTTGCAATGCTAGATTATGAAATTTAACAAATAGATGTCAAAACTGCTTTTAGTAGCCAAAGGATATACTCAGAAAAAGGGAATCAATTATGAGGAAATCTTTTCTCCAGTTACTATGTTTAAATCCATCAAGATTTTACTTTCTATTGTTGCAATGCTAGATTATGAAATTTGGCAAATGGATGTCAAAACTGCTTTTTTTAATGGGCATCTTGAAGAAGATATCTACATGTAGTAATCAAATAAATTCATATAAAAAGGTCAAGAACACATGGTATGTAAGTTGCAGAGATCCATTTATGGATTAAAGCAAGCATCCCGATCATAGAACATTAGATTTGATCAAGTGATTAAATCGTTTAGATTTATTCAGAATATTGATAAACTATGTATATACAAGAAAATTCAAGAAAAATATGTAACCTTCTTAATTCTTTATGTGGACGATATTTGCCTAATTGGAAATGATATAAAAGTATTGACTATAACAAAGAGTTTGTTAGCAAAATAATTTGATATAAAAGACCTGAGAGAGGTAAGTTATATTCTTGGTATCAAATTACTACGAGACTGGAAGAATAAAATTTTAACTTTATCTCAAGCGATCTATATCGAAAAGATATTGGCTCGATTTATAATGAAAAATTCCAAGACTAGTTTGTTACCATTCAAACATGGAATTGCATTCTTTAAGGATCAATCACCTAAAACATCTTAAAAGATAGAGAAAATGAGACAAGTTTTCTATGCAGAAGCTGTGGGAAGTCTCATGTGTGCTATGTTTTGCACTAGGACAGACATCTATATAGCAGTAGTGGTAGTTGGCCGATATTAATCTAATCGTGGACCTAAACACTCGACTGTAGTCAAGCATATAATAAAGTATCTAAAAAGAACTAAAAATTATACGCATGTGTTCTCTGGTGATAAACTCATTCCAGTGGGTTATCCAGATTTTAAATTTATGTCAGATAAGGATTTTAGAAAATCAACTTCTGGATATGTGTTTACATTAAGAAGTAGAGCTATTAGTTAAAGGAGTGTGAAACAGCCTTATATCATAGACTCCACAACTGAAGCTGAATATGTGGCTGCAAAAAAAGTTATATAACTTCGCAAATTCCTTTAAGATCTTAAGGTGATACCTACTGTAACTGCACCTGTCAAACCTTTTTGTGATAATAGTGGTGCGGTAGCTCAATCTAAGGAACAAAGGAATCACAAGAAACAAAAACACATTAATATGAAGTATCATCTTATAAGGGATATAGTGTAAAGAGTTAATATGGAGGTTACTTAGATTGCATCACAACAAATCTTGGCAGATCTTTTTGCAAAGGCCATACCTAGGAAACTTTTTAACTTGCACTTATAATCCATGAACATGCATGAGATCCCAAACATTCTTTAAGAGCTAGTGAGAGATTGTTAGGAAAATACGCTCTTTAAAAGCATATGGTTTATTTAATTGTAAAAAATATTTTTTTCTGATTAATAAAATAATTGAATATTTTATTCAAATATCTTATTTGCATTAATTATTTGAGTAAAGTCCATTTTATCATATTATATGTATTTATGATACAAGTTATCTTATGATTTAATAAATTAAGTTTACAGTTGATAAATAAAGTTAGGCATTTTATTTAGACATAGACTGTCGTAAATTCATTGAATGATTTCTCTTAATTATGTATGAATTTATTGATATAGAATAACTATATTAAACATGATCACATATGAGATTTAATTAACTTTCTAATAATTGTCAAACTTATTAAATCTCATAGGACATTGATTTTACTGTAATTTTAATCTTGAGTTAGTTATAATTTCATAATTATAATTGTTATTTCATTTGAGTTACTAATAGGCATGACACATGTTTGTAGTCAAGATTACCTAGTATCTTGATGGAGCAATTATAAGTATTGAAGTTATGGATTAACAATATAAAATTTATACAATGCATCTCTCAATGAGTTTTCGACACTTGATCATAAAATTCTCTAATCAAAGTGTGTCGATATATTTAATATGCTGAAAATGATTATTAAAGAAAATCAGTAATTATCAATGAACAAAATGTTATTAAATTGATTGAACAGTTGAGATATCAATTAAATTATTGATGTGGTACAAAGGATTATGAAGTGAAGAAATAAATGTTGCTTGGGATAAATTATTATGTGAACATATAATTATGGAAGTCAGTTCCAATCTTATAGTGGAGTAGAGTTAGAATTAAATGATTAGGCTTGTTTAATTATAGACTTAATTGTTGTAGCCACTATTATGTGTTCCCAAATGATCCTCGGGTTAGCTAATTTAATTGACTACACCATATTAGACCTAAAAATAAGAAAATTGATATATTAGGTGATGAACTTAATTATAATATTTGTTAAAACTCTATGTGTTATATTTATGTGTAAACAAGGCCTTGTGTTATTTTACAAGGTGGACCCCAAAGTAGTTACGCATTATCTCTACTTGTACATAAGTGAAGAGGTAATAATATTAAATTTAAAATATTTAATATTTTGAATTATTAAAAAGGACATATTAAGGTTTGATTAGTGATATTATATAAGTGTATTTTTCTCTAAAAAAAGAAGGAAATGCTTTTCGAGAAAAGTACTACAGAAAGAAGCTAGTGGTTTTTGGAAGTGGTGAAACGAACACTCATATGTTCAGTACAAATCAATCTTGAGTTACAGCTTGAAAGATCATTTTGTGACGGATCTATTCCTTTTGATCATTCATCTTTTTTAAATTGTTAAGATATAATTTTTAAGAGTACGAATTTTTTATATACTATATGAAATCAGTCTTAAAAATTTTTATAAGAAAAATTTTTTATTTTCTCCAACATATCCTTAGTACAGGGAATTGGGCTTTGGCATCTTTGATGGACGATGAGGCTTATCAACCTCCCCCCTTAAAGCAATTCTTTGTCCTCAAGGCACAAACGAGGAAACTTCTGTGCAAGCCCGATGGCATCTTACTCCATTATCATCTACTTATGGCAACTCAAGGCTAGGGCTAGGATTATCACCAACAAATTCTTTAGTAATGAAACATAAAATATTGGATGCACACGAGACTGAGTTGGCAATCGGAGTTTTATAAGAAACACTTCCAATCCTTTAGAGAACCAAAGAACCAAATAAGGACCAAAGTATTTGCTTGCCAATTTCTGATGGGCATGCCAAAAAACCGTAGCTTGGTAGTATGGCTAGAGCTTCAAATAAGCCATGTCACCAGGTTGCACTACAACAGACAGCTATATCACTGACAAAATACTTTTGAAGGCGTAATATACCTTTGATAATAAGTACTTTTTCCTAAGGTATAAGATGGTTGTCGAGTAAGGACAAAAATATTATACACGTTTTTTAGGATAGTTTGCCCTTGGTGATAATGAATATTTTGTCAAAAATACCTACTAGACTTAATTAAAAACACAACAAAATTTACACCTTTCAGGCTTGGTCTTTGGAGTAGCACCTTTTGATTATGTATAAAAAATTATTTGGTATTTAAAATCAATTTTAAATAATTAAAAAATAAATGCTGTCCATTTTATGCTAAATCTATCAACAAATAACATTTACGTAAAATTTGATTATCTATCAACTTAATTTTAGTAATATTTTGGGTTTGATTTTAAATTTTGAGTCCAAAAAATTCAATCAATAACAGATTTAATAGAGAAAAATTAAAAAGAGTCTCTTTTAAAAAAATTGTTCAAAATTGGGTTTAACCTTTTAAGTTTAGTAATTGATAATTGATTTTTTTAATAATTTTTATTGCTATTGAATTGGGTTCGATTTCATGGGTTTTTGTAGCTCAACCCAAGCTAGTTATTAATCGGGTTAGGGGGGGAAATGTGATCCAGTGAACCCATTATGCCGAATCAGCCTATTTTCCTCCCATTGCTTAGTGCTCAACCCAGGGAGGTTCTTGACTTGCGTAAACAACTTGGCCACGACGTTAACAACTCGCGTTAATGAAAGTTTAAAAAAAAAAATTTCAAACGCACAAGCACAGAAGGAAAATAAATATAAAGGAAAACATAAATAAACATTGTTCAAAAGAAAACGAAAAAGAACAAATTTAAAGAGAACCAACAAGAAAGAAAAAGACAGGAATCATTGCAGCACTAGCACTCACATCTCTCAATTTTCAATTCTTCATTGTCCATTGCTCGCGCAGTCTCTTAGGAAATTATTTTTCCATTGCTTTCTCTATTTGCACTAGATTTCGTCATTTTTCTTTTATTTTTCCTTCAATTAACTTAGGGTTAGGTTATAGTTTCCACCATTGATGATGAGTCTGAAGGGTAATTATTTCTCTTAAGTTTGCATAATCATTCACTCTTTGGTTTTAATTTTGTTTTAATTTGTTTTTTATCAAACAACTTGAAAACTCTGAAAATTTTCATTATACATCAGCAATTAACTATCAATGTATAGGATAACTTTGGGTAAGTGGGTGATCATCAATTAATCAATAATAAGTAGTCACGTGGTATTTTCAACCTAAAAACCTAATTTGGAGAACTCCATACATAGCTATACAAGGGCATGTTGCCAATTAACTGCACTGTTCACTGGCATTGTTCTTGTTTTTCTTCTAATTAACTCAACTCAATCTATGGCAACAGTCACTATTTCATTAGAAAATAACATGAACATCTTTCTTTGGACTCTTTTATTGTATGTCCTACTTCTTTTGCTTATTTAATTATATCCACAACTTGCTTTTCATTCTTGTCAGATATGTTTATTCTAAAGTGCCTATTGAGTTTACTAATATATGATACTTCCATTTATGATTACCATTTATGATTATATAAATTAAAAGGACTATTTACCCTTCAATATTATTATGAATTTGGTGTGCTAGCTGTCAATATTAGAGTCAACAATTTTCTTGATTATGTTTTTAAGCATATTAAATATAAGGATGAAAAAATCTTATGTCGATGCATTAAGTGTAGCAATAGATATAGACTAGTTCGAAGTGAGATGAAAAGACATTTTTTGTATAAAAGGATGAGATTGAATTACACTACTTGGTACTATCATGGGAAAATTAGAATGAGCAATAAGTATAGTGATAGTAATGGTGATAATAATGATGGTGATTGTTCTGGTGATGATGTTGATTATATCAATGATAATAATGATGATGAATGTGATGATATGTTTGGCCTAGTTGCAGAAATTTTTTCCCAAGGTCCTAATAATGATGCATCAAGTTTTTACAAATTATTAAAAGAGGCTCAACAACCATTGTATCCAAATTATACAAAATATTCCAACTTATCTTTTATTATCAAGTTAATGCATGTCAAGTGTATTAATCGTTGGAGTAACAAATCCTTTGACACAGTATTAGATGTTTTGAAGGATGAATTTCTTATGTGTTAAAAATTACCTACATCTAATTATATTGCAAATTAGATAACTGCATATTATGTGAAAGGATTGAAAGAACCATCTTAGAGTGCTGTAATTAATACCAAGCCCAAGAACCTTTATAGGATGCCTTTTTCCCATGGATAAAAAAGAACCATATAAAGAGGAAGAGATAAAATGTGATAATACACATGTCAATCTTGAGGATAATGAAAATGAAATGCAGTTAACAAGAAATGTTTGTGGACTCTATAGATCTTGATTAAAAATGGTAAGTTATATGATTTTGAACAGTGTATGTTGCATTTTTTTGTTATCATATTAGTTTTGTAACTATTATTAATTAAACAAAAAGTTGTTGTTATACCATATTACACATGACAATTATTGAATCATCCACTAGATTTTTCTACACAATATAATTATTTTATTACTTTAAATTGCAAATTATTGAAGGTTATCTAGATATGAAATTTCAAGCACCTAACGTGTTTTACTACTGAATCAACCTCTATAGTTGGTGGTGAAAGGGGAACGGTGATTGGATTGATGATAAAATAGAATCCTGGGTCGCGAACAGTGATTCGATTGATGATAAAGAAAGAGAATTCTTGGTTCAGTTCTCCTATTTGCTCCAAGGAGTAATCTTAAAATTCCATCAGTTTAATCGATAGAGCCTTATTGGTAAGTGCTACAAGATCTCGTGCATTGGAAAAGTGAAAGGCGAAGGCTAAGTCAAGTCGGCAAGCTTGATTCGAAGGCTAAGTCAAGAAGGCAATGCGGGTAAGGGGTTTTCTTAATGGGCCACCATTTTCATGACATGTATACTACGCTGATGAATGCCTTGGGTCCTTTCTATCGACATTTTCAGACTTACCGTTCATACAAACTTGAATACCCGAACCTCCAACGGAAGAACTCCGGCAAAAACTTCCACTATGAGCTCGATTGTTCCGCTTAAGGCCTGTAAGAATCTTAAGCCTTATGGATAGGCGGGCTGCACTCCCTTTGAGGTATGAACAATTCCTTTTGATTCAATTGCAAGAAAACAACCTCTTTTTAGAGTTTGATACGAACACTAAGCCAAACAGTCTATTTATACGGATTCCGAAAATGGAATTCTAGAATGGCACCTCATATATCTGCAAAACATAAAGGTATTCATATTACAAATCTGACTCGAACTGCTCAGTTTTTATCAGAAGCTTGTGATTTAGTTTTTGAAACTCGTTGACCCATAGATGTAATAGCCGAAATGAGGCCATTTCTGCATTAACAGGTTATGGTTCAAGTTCGTTCAAGTGCGGGTGCGGTGAAACGAGAGTCTCTACTCGTTGAGGTTGGGGAGAAGTGAATCTTCTTTTAGTTGCCCTCTCTCGATCGAATCCAGCATCTCCAACCGAAAGAACAACCAGGCAATCAAGTGCCATCGACCGAGAGAGGGGGATAGGTTTGATTGTCCATCTTTTTCATATAATATTAATATATATAAGGTATCCTCCGGATAATTCAAATCGAAGCAATTGGATGTTCGATTGAGGCCTATATGACACAACCTATCACTAGAAATGCTCCACTCTAACACTCCACAACCAACTCTGTAGCATCTATATCGAGAATTCAAGTATTGTATACGTCATTAGTCCGATCCTTTGTAGGAACTACCCATAATAACGAACTTGTAAAATAAATCTGTTTATCATTGACGATCTCACAAAGATTCCAATTCAGTGAATTTTCATTTCATTTACTGATATCTTTTACGGAATCGATCGCCCTTTAACTGTAGCCAATGTGTACCGCTAAGGAAAGGGGGCAGTTTCTAACAAAGTTTTTATGTCGCTGATCCTAGATGTAGTGCCTCTTCCCTTATGCCGCCTATTGGTACTGGTGTAGTAGGGTTGACTTGCAATACTTATTCATACATGGACTTTTCTGGTACGAAATGAGCCACTTCAAATAGGTTCATTGCTCCGGCCCAGAATACTATTAATTCAGAGGGACGGAAAAGGCTAGGTTAGCTGAAAGATGGTTATCAGTTTAAGGGCACAAGGTGCCCCTACATCTAAGAAATTATTCCATCGAACATACTCCCCCCACAGAACTAAGCTAGCCACTCCAACCTTTCATTTTCTGGAAAGTGCTTTTTTTCTAGTATAGTATATAGTAGGGTCATGCTCTCCATTTCGGGTTGAGTATCGGGTTTTACAGTAAAGACCTTCTTGTACACGTCCTCGAGGGCAGCATTCATGGCAATCATCACTAGTTTCTTCTTTTAGGTGATGATTCGATTATTCTTCTTAGCTTGGCCATTCGATTAAGGTTCTTTCGAGAGCCTATTCATTGGGCGAGTGTCTTGGCTTGGTGCCTCGACACCATGAAGTGACGCTTAGCCGCTAGCATATGGGACTCTTTAAGAGTAGTTCTTTGTTGGCAACCCTCGATATGGAATAATGGTATTTAGGAAGGGTCACAGTGTAAAAAAGCTCGAATGGTGTAAGGCTGTTACGATAAATTGACGAAACAATAGCTGATCCGATAGCTGCTTCAGCGGCTATAATAGCTATAACAAAAATTGAAAAAATATCTCCTTTTAATTGTCGATATGACACGACCGATCACTAGAAATGCTCCACTCCAACACTCCACCCTTGTCATATATTCCATACATCACACTAGATAGATATCATCTTCATGGAATACGATTCACTTTCAAGATGCCTTGGTGGTGAAAAACTGCGTGGTCTCAGGAATTTGACTTGTTTTCAGATTTCCTTGACTTGCATCTGTATCTCAAGAAAGAGAAGTTACTTGCTCGTATGATAGGTTGTGAAAGCCTTGGGTGCTAGTCCTTTTCATTATCATTATCCACCAAGCTACAATCGAAATAGATGAATTCATTAGGGCGAATCATTGCATAGAACTAAATATCAGTATTTGATTGAGGTACGGCCAATTCTTCAATTCAACGATTGACCAAAAGAGAATATTAATATAATAGGCTGTACCTGCGAGGGCTTGATTAAGATGGGACTCGGGGGAGTTGTGCTCTTTAACATGGGACAGCCATGTTCATGAAATCGTCAGGCTTGTTGGGTGACCTTGGGTTTACATTATAGATGACTATTGGATCAGGGACCGGTCCTTGCTCTGGTGTTTATAGCCTCATATACGAATCTGGATCACGATCTCGATATAGAAGGTATGCTGTTTTAAGCAATCTTCCTTTGCTTCAGGTGGATCAACTATCTTTTTAAAAAACCTTTCTTTTATAGCTGGTGGAAGAAATCGAGCTGTACTTTGGTTTCTCTTTTGTATTGCTTTTTCCTTATACGGGTTTTCATGTCTGATCCCGTATAATTTTCTTCACCATCTTTTTTTAAGTATATGCAGTAGACTTATAGCGGCGAGTGTCACCTAGGGGAACGAGAATTTTGATTTACTTAATAGCAATGATCCAATGCCCGAATGGGCAACAAGAACAGGTATTGAGACTTCTCACCTCTAGAGGGAAGGGACTTTCCGATGAAGATGGTGATCAAACTTGTTAAGATCTCCACTAAAAAATAGGGCCTAGCCTCGTCGGCCCTTCAATTCTCAACCCCGACCCACAAGGACCATGGTATTTGATTCACCAAATACATCATTATTGTATACTCTTTCGTATGTATGGCGCAACTCAATCGGTGCCTTTCAAGGTACCCTTAAGGTAAGATACCGAAAGATCCGTTTCGCTAGTTAAGAGTGGTCTTATTCTATAGGTTGGGGATTACCCCTAATTTCTCCTTGTGAAGTATGGAAGGAGATCAAATTCAAATTTGAGGCAATAGATACTTTGTAATCCAGTAATTAACATTTGGTTTATTAGTTGAATTTCAATTAAACTCGGCCCATTCAGCCATGGATGCTTAGCGGGGATCCTCGTACATGGTGAATAACCAAATTTCAATTAAAATGAAATCTTTAGGATTCAAAGCAGACTCCCCATTCATTAGATAGAGAAGATCACCAAGATTTCATGATCCGCTACCGAACTTATTCCAATTCTAAGATCTCGGATCGAATTGATATATCAATATCGACGGTGAAGTAAGACCAAGCCCATGAGCTTATTATCCTAGGTCAGAACAAGTTGATAGGATCCCCCTTGAGCCAGCTTATAGGCATCTCTTATACGATAGTTCACCAATCGAAAATCCAGGTTTAAGTGAGGTATCCCATTCGTAAAAAGCAAATAATCTGGTCTAATTCTTGAAAAGACAAGTGGTGTAATATTGGCTCTTTAATGCGACAGGGTGCTAAAGGGACTACTACCTACCAATCTAGATTCTTCTATGAGTCGATCCAATCACGTTATTTGAATTGATATTATATACGCGAATAGGTCGTGTAATAAGTTTTGGGATCTGATCAAAGATAGGGCAATTTTATTAGTATGAATAGGGTTTTCCATGGCATCTATTATTGAATTCACCCGACTCGATAGTACCAATTTTGGGATCCATTATGGTTATTTCGTATCCCCCTTTTTTTTAGTTTTCATGACTAAAAAAAATCAAAAAGAAATCCCATGATTTTAAAAAGAGTTCGTTATCCAATGAACAAAGAAATCCTTTTTCTTCTCTTACTCTTAAGTGATCGATCCGATATGGTAAAGGGCAAAACAAAATAAAGATTTGTTAACAACAAAAACTAGAGCAAACATATAATACCAGATTTGAAATTGTAACCAACCCACTAACCACTAACTCCTACCATGCATACGTAAGGATATTCTCTTTATCACAGACAGTCTTTCTTCTTTATCCCGCTTGTTGCTTTAGAAAGATTGCGGGGGTGCATTAGTGCACTTCCTTCAGCTGGCTCCGCCTATTCATGAACAGCGAACCACCAGAGGCTATTACTAACTACATCAAAAAATTTTTATTAATGAAAGATAAAGATGTAATAGAGAGCTCGTAGGCTATTGCTTGCATACTTTGTTATTCGGTTCATTTTCCTTGGTGTGGAAAGATCTTTGCCATAAAACAGAGAGCTCATAGGCCTTGACCTTATCCAGAATATTAGTACCCGCTCTCCAAGTCCAATGGTTAATGATGCACATAAGTATGATGGTATTGCGCTATGCAGCTCTTTTATGTGGATCATTATTATGCGCGACTCTTCTAGTCATTACATTTCGAAAAGTGATAAGGATTTTTTTGAAAAGAAAAAATTTGTTAAATGTAAATAGGTCATTTTGTTTCAGTGAAATCCAATAC
The DNA here is from genome assembly GCA_030449875.1 of Aegle marmelos. Classification (NCBI taxonomy): domain Eukaryota; kingdom Viridiplantae; phylum Streptophyta; class Magnoliopsida; order Sapindales; family Rutaceae; genus Aegle; species Aegle marmelos. Next base: position 13,567,709 of record JASUUL010000094.1, on the reverse strand, counting down.
ATGAACGAAAAAAATAATGTTCTTCTAAATAGTTTTTCCACTAGAAATTAAGGTTCCTTTTTTTTAGGGTACTTCCAGGAACAGATCCAGTGGAGACGGGGCGGGGCCTGTAACTCAGAGGATTAGAGCACATGGCTACGAACCACGGTGTCAGGGGTTTGAATCCCTCCTCGCCCATAACCGGCCCAAAAGGGAAGGGCCTTTCCCTCTAGGGTAGGAAAATCATGATCGGGATAGCGGACCCAAAGCTATGAAACTTAGGTGTGGGTGGCCTCTTTACCATTCTATACAAATAGGCTATTCTATTTGTACGGATATGGAAAAGGGGCGCATTCAATCCTTGTTTATTTTTTAGTTCTTCCTAGTCCTTAAACGATTTACTTAGGATAAAGTAATCATGAAACTTTGACCAATGTACCTTGCAGCTCGTATTGTTTGTTGACCATAATTCATGAAACCTGTACTCAAATCCGTACGGGGAAAATTATTCAGCATACTAAAATCTAGTGGATGGAGTTCAATATTCATGAAAAGTCGGGTTTGAAATGATCCATTGTATGGAACCAAGACAACCTACTAAGCGATCTGCTGAAGATGTGGGATGTAAAAATGCATCACTTATCTTTATGTTCATTGTTACAAGCCTCGTGAATCTTCTATTTACCTATTTCATTTTCTTTGATTTGTTATTTTGAGTTGTATGTAATGCAGCTTTACTTTTATTTTCTTTATTATTGATAGGAATTTTCTTGTTAAGACCTTATAAATCAATTAAAACCTCAGATTCATACTAGAACCACGATGATAGAAATTTCTCAGTTACGAAATTTATCGAAACCTTGGGTAGTAAAAAAAAGTGGGATGCTGTATTTCCAGGATTATATTTCATATTCGATGAACCGCGTAATCGTAAAAAAGTCAGTTTTTTCGTTATAGGCCTAGCAAAAGAAAAATTGGGATAGGACCCTATCCTATGAGATCTCCCCCCATCAAAATCTGATGGATCCCTAATCAAATTAAAAATTAGATTGATTATTGATATTGATTTTCTAGCAAGTTCATAACGAACTTAAGATTATTATGTATATCAAATTGCAGTAACTATTATTACTGATCAGTAAAATTCATCTTAAAAAAGGAAGGGGGAGGAGTTTCGTTTTATGGTAAAAAATGCATTCATCTCAGTTAGGGTTCAAGAAAAAAAACAGCGGAGCGGTTGAATTTCAAGAAAGTAAAAAAGGGTAAAGTAACCTTGTATTCATTGATCTCTAAATGTAAGTTTTTGTCTTCTGCCTGGAGAAAGGGAATAAATAAATAGCATGGCACTTCGAATTCGATATGAAAATTGTTAGTGTTTTTTTTTTAAATATTTATTTATGTATCAAAGCAGTAGTATGAGATAAAGAATGGGTATTCCGAGATACATATAGAATTCTGTGGAAAGCCGTATTCGATGAAAGTTGTATGTACGGCTTGGAGGGAGATCTTTCATATCTTTCGAGATCCACCCTACAATATGGGGTTAAAAAGCCAAAATAAACGATTTTAGCCCTTATAAAAAGAAAACGGATTCTTGAACCCCTTTCACACTCATGTCACGTCGATGTACTACAGAAGAAAAAACTACAGCCATGGATGCTTAGCGGGGATCCTCGTACACGAACTCATCTCTGAATCATTTGAATACAAGTCTATCACGATTCGCCAGAAGCACTTGATGGAAGAGGAACCACAGTAAGAGGTTAATCAATCCATTTTTTTTTATTCTTAGATGGAAGAATCCCATCGAAAGGCCACGGAAAGATATGTTTTTATATCTCGCATTGAAAATCCTCTTTCTTTTTTGTTTGTGTATTCCCTATTAGAATATATTATGGTAAGAGATGTATATGTAGTTAAAGGCTCACTTGTATTTGTGCATGGAATCCCTAATTCACTTGTTTGTTTGGCAGAAAGTCCATTCTGGAAATCAGCATTAGAAGCCATTTGACCAGGGTGGAATGAATTATTTCCAATCGACAGGTCGGGACCGTGGTCGTCCGTATCCGGTTTGCCGGCCAATAAGATCTCTGAGATTGACCAGCCAGCTGGGTTGGTTTGGCTATTCCTTTCTATTGAAAAGGAGTCTTCCAGGATCAACTACTACAACTATAAATAAAGTAAAGTAAAGCAGTTCCCAGTCGAAAGAGAAAAGGCTAGCTTGTTTCACTTCATATTCACAGGTTCGACTAGGTTTTCGGGCAATTTTACTCAATCTGTGTATGAACTCTCTTTCATCATTCTAATCTAAATCCTTCGCCAGACAATGTGATGGGGAATCCATCCTTTTCCCTAAACACCAACAATAAGTCATCTAAAGCTTGAAGAATTCCCAAAGGGCTGGCGTATTCAGGCCCAATACGCTGTTGTATTCCTGTAAATATTTCCCTTTCTAACCACACAATTACTAGGACACCGATTGTGATTGCCAATACATAAATCGAAATAGGGGCAAGCACCCATAGGATCCTATAGACCTCTTGTAGGGATTTCAATCTAGAAAAAGAATTGATATCTTGTACTTCGGGTGTAGCAATTATCATTTCAACGATCAACTTCCCCCATAATGATATCTATACTACCTAATATCATCATAATATCAGCCAATTTCATTCTTTTAACTAACTGAGGAAGAATTTGCAAATTGATAAAACTCGGTGGGCGAATTTTCCATCTCCAAGGAAACCCACTTTGATCCCCTATTAGAAAAATTCTCAATTCTCCTTTTAGGGCTTACTTCAGGTCAGCGGGGCCTTCAAGCATCCAAAATACGCCGAGGTTGTAAATGACTTAGCGTTCCTGATAGAAAATGACAACTTTTTTAGAAAAATAAAGTTATTCAAGTTCTTTTTTCCAAAGAAGTCCCGCTCAGGTTTTTGATGCATACAAGTATTTTTGTTTGAACGTTGATACATAATTAATGGGATACTATATATATTACCGTTGCCCGATAAAACAACCTTGTCAAAATTGGTATAAATGATCTTTCCCTCGTGTTCGGCTATAGCGGGAACCCCTGAATCTAGAGCCACTTGACATTCCAACCCAGTTCCAACAATGCACTTCTCGGACCAAACGAGCGAAACTACTTGGCGTTGCATATTAGAACTCATTAAAGCTCGATTTGCATCATTATGCTCGATAAAAGGAATGAGGGAATTGGTCTGATTCTATCTCTCATTCCGCTTGAAGAAAAGAAGGATCCCAAAGAATCGATCTTTCTTTTAGTTGTTGAATCTCTCTTTGATTGATCAATGTGTGATATTCCGAATCCTCATTACCAATGGAATCAAAATGATCTCTGAATTGATCAGAAGATCCTTTCAATTTAGGAAGATTGAACTCATCCTGTACCGAGCATCCAATTTGGATGATTCATCAAACTGAAGAGTCAGAGCTGGAACGACTTTCTTGTTTTGTTGGTTGGTGACATTCCCTGTCCATGTGCGATAGTGGGTTTCGTCGAACAACTTTGCTGAAATTCCTTTATCACAACACAACCTCTTTCATAGGAATCATAACATCAACAGCAGCATATGGTCTAATCAAATTTTTATTCAACCCTATAGAATTGTGGAGACTGCAGGTTCGAATCCTGTCCCCGCCTAATCACTTGAGATGCTGGGGGAGCCGGTAGTGGGCCAGCTGCTTTCTTTATCTCGCTTGCCGTTAGTCCATCTAGCGCCTTTCAGTTGGGGTCCGGCTTAGAGGTTAGACCGCTTAGGTTATATTTTAGAGTCTCGAAGGCTTGGGTCTTTCATTCGACCCCTATTGGGGCACCCTGTCGGCCAATGCGTATAAGCTTGGGCTTTCTTAATGTGGCTCAGGGTAAGAAGGGGTAGAGAAAATGCCTCAAGCCAATGTTCGAGTACCAGGCACTACGGCGCTGAAGTAACCCATGCTATACTCCCAGGAAAAGCTCGAAAAACTTGAATTGGCTTTAATCGAAATTGCCTCGGTTTCTTAGGCACATGAGGAAGTAGAAGCAGTCTAACATCTTTTCAATCGAAATCCCAATCAAAGAGGCCAGGATGAAGATCCAAGGTCTTAGCTTAGCCACTCCATAAGAAAATCTCTTTGAATAGCTTCAGGCTAGTCCCTGAAAATGTAAATGTCAAGAGCAAAGTTTAGGCAAGGAGACTGAATCAACACCAAGAAAAGCAGTAAGAGCTTCCTATATTAATATATATATTAATATATAAAATAATAATCAGAATACCATAACCTCGAGATTGGAACAAAAGGATACAAGTTCTGCAAGAATCCCTATCCACTTGAATCGTCTTGTAGTGACTGGTAGCTTCAGGGGATAATCCAGGGAAAAAGATCAGCAGACTCAGGGAAAGCCTCTCAGTCCTCCCATAGAAGAGTAGACGAGAATGGCACTTGTGCCCAGAACTCATTCAAACTAAAAGACCGTTCGCCAACTACTCTACTATTATTATTGATCACTCGTGAACCCAAAAATGTCAAATTCTGGAAAAGCCGATTGACGGCATCAGCCTTTTCAATGACTAGTGCTATCAAGCTGCGCTACATCCCTTTCAATTGGTCTACGGTGTCATTGTAGAGAATCCCTGCCCTGTTTTTCGAAGCTCTCAGAGATCTTTTTTCCTTTTGGAAGATACAGGAGCGAAACAATCAACCTATTGATATTGGAAGACCCAAAAGATTCTTCCAATGTATCAGTTCTAGGTCCAAACCATTCAGAGAAGCAAATACAACGGGTACACTAATCAATAAGATTGATGAAGTAGCAATTAATGCAAAAACAACCAATTGGAAAGCAATAGTCATGTTTCTAATCCACCAAGCTACTAACAAAAAAGAACTATACCATTTGATCCCTTTATCAGCCAAAAAATTAGAATAGAATGCATCATAGCGGGATTTTACCATGAATCCATTGATTTTATATGACATATTTCCAACCCTTTACTACTTTGATTCGGACATAGAGTCGAGAGTACTTTTTTTTTACTTCAAAAATGGGAGTGCTGGATCATACATTGATCTATTTTCTATGTATATATAGATAGATTGACCTATAACCTATAAGAGTCACGCCTAATATTTTTCTATACATAGTAATGGTATCAACTAACTCATATAGCCATGTTCTATTCAGTAAAAGTAAAATAGAAATTGTCTTTCGGAGAGGTGGCCAAGTGGTTGATAGCTTCGGTCTTGAAAACCGATATAGTTCGAAACAATTTATGATACATTGGATTTATTGGATTCGAAGTTTGGTTCAACTGAGCGAGCTGTCTTTGAACTTGGGCTGAAAAGAAAAAGAAAGCTTAATGGGGAAATTTGTATGAGCCCGTTATTTTAGTTAGGTTTAAGTTTGACGAGAATAATATTCTACGACAAGCAATTCATTTTTTTTCAAACTGACCCACTGACTATCTATTATTTGATTGACTAATCCTTTATATTGGAATGCGCAGTAAGTGAAGTAAGTTAAGAAAGTCAAAAAAAAGTGGTTGATTGACAAACTATTCTGGTAAGCATAGGTTCTTATTGTTCCTAAAGCTCTAGATTTGAGCCAAACCCCTTCTATTTAGACTGGGGCTGGGTTTAGCAGATGGCCCCCCAACTAGCATCTATTAGTTTAGTTAAGGGATTGGTTGAGCTCAGGAATACTATACCCGCAACTGTAGCATTATAAACCGTATTGTTACTTTTGTTCCCGTCGGGATAAATTTGACCCCTTCCCCTATTCCCACCTACGTATATTGGATATTTTAAAAAGTAAGCATTTTATTAGTCGTGGGGTATTCTTCACCACCGTGATAAAGGTCGTTGGCTCAACCCTATGTCCAACATCTTGACTGATCACTTACTCATCTAATAATATCAAGCGTTATTCCTATTTTGGCATTTCTAATTTCCGCAGTTTTAGCCCCGATTAACAAAGGGCCAAAGAAACTTTCTAGTTAACGTATCTTCACAGACCAAGAACTATAAGATTGCCCTTTCATTTCATTTTGGGGTGACGGAGGGATCATACCATTCGAGCCGACCAATTGCCAACTCGAAAAGGCTAGCTCCAGTAGAAAAACTCAGTTTAAAGGTCCTAACAGAATTTGGGAAAACCAAAAAAATGAAATACTTGTTATTGTATTCAAAGGAATAATAAAAAAAGGACTATTTCCATTCTTTTGATTGAATCAGGAATGGGAGGCTAGAGGGAGGGTATCTAGGTTCAAGTTAAGGTATCTGAGTGGCATTGACAGCCCTCTTAAATAGGAGAGAAAAAGGATGGACAGGACGGGGAAATTCTTCTTTAAATGAAATAATTCACTCGAGACTAAGCTATAGTATAAGCTTCTGGTTTCCAGTTCACAATAGGTGACTCTCTCTCCGACCAGTTGAAGATTGAATCAATCACACTGATACAGCAGATTATATATCGTATGTGGATGGGGTTTGTCATTTATGAGGCCGTTGCTTGTTTAATAAAGTGCTAACGCGCATCCGTTTTTCAGCTGGGTCCATCCGCACGAGCACTTTTACTGAGTGAGCGAGGAAGTAATGTATGAGCTTTGGGGCAGCCCAGACTAAGGCTGAATCAACCTCTATAGTTGGTGGTGAAACTTTATGTTTTACTACAATTGATTAAGGTAGTAATTTAATATTTAATGCATAATTAAATTTAAATTAATGGCTAATTTACATCTTATTTGATTTCATATCAACTTCAAGTAGTAAAAAGAAAAAAACTAGTGGAGGAAAGGCCAAAGAAGTAGTGATTAAAATTCCTTCTTTCACCTAGGAAGTTGTTTTGACGAAAGAGATGATGATGGGTATGAGGATAATGAAGTTGAGGCCAATGATTTAGAAATTAAAGAAGTTGCTTTAGAGGATGATTAAACATATTCAAGATATGATAATATCATTTTGTATATACATTTTGGTATTTTTTTATTTAAAAGATACTATAAAATTGATATTTTGTTGTATATTTGAATGATGAATGTGATTTTATGAATTTTTTAAATTAATGAAGTTACATTTGGTACATTTTGAATATTATTATTACTTTTGTTACACTACTTCTCTAATATAGATGTTTCAACAATAAAAATAAAAAAATAATGAAATAATGTTATTAAATAAATAAAGGATGGCCATTAAATAGCAAAATAAGTTTTTTTTTATAGTACATCTTTTATTTCTAAGGGCAAGTTGTAGTTAAAAATAAGAATAACCAACTTTATCTCATATTTTTTCTGAGGGCCTTTAATTCCATTTCCGACGGCAACATGCTCGGAAATAAATCTTTTCTTTGACGACTCATCAGAAATTTGACATTTCTAATAAAATTTAATATGATGACGGTCGATAGCATACCCAGCTCGAAAATGAGATTTTTTGAGAGTCTTTTTGTATTTTTAAAAATATTTGCCATCAGAAATTACCCATTTTCTTATAGTGTTCAAATTCAACATCATGACGCTTCTTGTCAGCCACTTGTTTCATGCGATTCATGGCAGCAGCTAGGTTATTTTTCGGCAATTGAAGTAACTCATCACGAGTCAAGAGAGCTTGGTCTACTTCATGAACCGGAGAAGAGTCTTCATGACACATAGGTCAAACAGGAGGCGTGCGGCCATAAAGATCAAGAAAAGCAGCCATACCAATAGACTTATGGTACATTGTATTGTATCAATACTCTACCCAAGGAACATATGAATTCCATTTGCCAGGCCATTGGTGAACAAAGAGGTATTGTTCCAAGCATTCGTTTGTGACCTCGGTATTGTCCCAAGCATTCGTTTGACCATCGGTCTGCGGATGATATGCCAAACTTAATTTCAATTTGGTACCTGACATTTAAAAGAACTCCTACCAAAATTTACAAATAAAAATGGGGTCTTTGTCACTAACTATCGACTTTGGCTTGCCATGGAGTTTAACCACACCGTCAATAAATCTCTGCCACTGTCTTCGCCGTGAATGGATGTGTCAACGCCATAAAGTGCGCAAACATACTAAGCCTGTCAACAACAACCAAAATAGTATCTTTCCCTTGGGAATTGGGCAAGCCTTCAATAAAATCAAGTGTGATATCATCCCACACTTTACAAGGAATTGGAAGAGGCTGCAGGAGACCCGCCGGCTTCAACGTGGAAGCTTTTGTTTTTTGACAAATTATGCACCTGCTGACATAATCATGTACTGTTTTTTACATGAAAGGCCAATAAAATTGAGTTGCCAAGCATTTGTATGTACGAAGAGCACCAGAATGGCCACCCATTTTTATGTCGTGTGCTTCAAAAACTAACGATTCACGTAATTTGAGTGGTATTACAACTCTTCCATGAAAGAAGACTAACCCTTGTTGAACTGCATATAGGCTGTCTTCTTGTGACTGGGCTAACGCCATGATTCTTTTAATGTAGTCATCAGTTGCAGCAGCGTGCTTAATTTGTTCCCAAATTGAAACCTGCGAAACAAACATATAGTTGAATGTGGCACTGTCAGGTCATCGTGAGAGAGCATCTGCTGCCATGTTTTCTTTGCCCGGCCGATATTAAACTTCATATTCATATCCCATTAATTTTGTGATCCATGCTTATTGTTTTGATGTGGCTATGCGCTGCTCCAATAGATACTTAAGGCTGCGTTGGTCTGTCCTGACAATGAATTTTCTCCCCAATATATACGGTCTTCGTGTGCGAATTGCCTCCACTCTCCCAAACATTTCTTTAGCATAAGCAGACTATATCTTCTTTGAAACGCCTAATGCCCTACTCATGGATGCTATTGGTCGGCCATCTTGCTGTAGCAGTGCCCCTATACCATTTCCAGAGGCATCTGTTTCAATGATGAAGATGTTGTTGAAATTCGAAATTGCTAAGGTAGGGGTGCTAGTCATGGCCTTCTTTAGTTTGCCGAATGCCTCCTCAACTTCCATGCTCCACTCAAACTGCCCTTTTTTTAACAAATTGGTAAGAGTTTTTGCAAGTAGCCCATACACTTGCAGAAATTTTCTATAATATCCCGTTAGTCCAAGGAAGCCTCGCAATTCACTGAAATTTTTTTGTGGCGGCCAAGAGACCATAGCGGCAAATTTTGATCATCCGCCTTCACACTGTGGCATGTGATAAAGTGACCCAAATATTCTAACTCTTGCTGCCAAAAGTGACATTTGCTTGATTTAACAAAAAATTGATGTTGCTTCAATACTTCCATCGCCTGTCTAACAATATCAAGATGGCAACTCCAAGAGGGGCTGTATATTAGTATGTCATAAAAGAAAACTAAAATAAATTTCCTTAAGTACAACCAAAAAATGGAGTTCATGATTACTTGGAATGTTGATGGAGCATTACAAAGGCTGACTGGCATTACCAATACTCGTAGTGGCCATTTTGTATTCTGAAGGCTATCTTGTGAACATCGGCTGGTTTGATCCAGACTTGGTGGTACTCAGCCCGTAGGTCTAGCTTGACAAAGAAAGCGGCTCTATGTAATTTATCCAACATGTCATCGACGGTTGGTATAGGAAAGCGGTCTTTGACAGTGACGTCATTAAGTGCACTGCAATCAGTGTAAAATCACTAGCCTCCATCTTTCTTTTCACCAAGAGCACAGGTAAATAAAACGGGTTAGTACTTGGCCGTATTAGACCCGAGTTGAGCATTTTATTGACCTATCGCTCAATTTCTTCTTTCTGGAAGTGGGCATATCGGTATGGCCTCACGTTGACAGGTTCGGTTCCCTCCTTTAATGTAATGCCATGCTCAATTTCTCAGCTTGGAGGCAGTTGTGTTGGCTCTTAAAATAAAATCGAATACTCCTCCAACAAGTTTCCATGTCAGATGTGGTTCTGCTGAGTGCAGGTTTAAGCTCGATGTTAAAACAAATTATGAAGCCTTGTTGCCCTTGTTTAACACCGTTGGAAATTTTAGTGAGTGAGGCTGATAAAGAGCAGCCACTGGAGCCACGCAAGTCCAGCAGAGGGCATAAGCCATGCAAGGGCAAAGGCCGTGGGATTTGGCTTATGCCCTCTGCTGGACTTGGGTGACTTGCATGACTCCAGTGGCTGCTCTTTATCAAAGGCCGATTGTGGAGTCTGATGGTTAATCCCCTACAGCTGCTGCTTTTGGTTCTCCCAATAAAATTCCATTGTGAATTACTTCGAATTACACACTACCGAGCCCAATTGCTCTAACCAATGAATGCCAAGTACCAACTATAACCTTGTAATGGGCAGCGCATAAAGTGTAAGTGTGAAGGAAATATGTTGCAACAATACGTGAACCTTCTCGAACTTGCCTTTGCATAATATCGTTTCTCGGTTGTCAACTTTCGCTGAGAATTTCAAAGTGGGTATCACTGGTAGTTGTAATAGATTTGCCAAGCAGCTGCTGATGAAGTTCTTGTGAATTATGGCCAGTACCAGGTATATAAGCAGTGATTTCAAATCCAGAGGTTAATCGTACTCTGGCAACTTTACGTAAGGCAGAGTTTGATTTTTTTGGGGGTGATAGTGGAAAAATTGACAGATAAGTTACCCTTACTGCCACTCTACAGAACTGTACATGAGATTTTCACCTCATACGGCTTCTCGTTCAATTCTTTCAAAATTCTAAATCGAATCTCTTTAGAAAAAAGATCTTTTGTCTCATTGTAGCTTGCTCCAGTCCCCTTACGAAACGTTCATTATTGGGTTAGCCATACACTTCACATGTTTCTAGCGATTCACATGGCATCATCAAATGATACAAGTCTTAGAGTTAACCCACTGTCAATCAGCACCACTATCTTGTAGGGCCTAATTTTGGAAGAGACCCGCATGCTTTGAGGAGCGATCCAGGCCGTGAGAGCATAATACGTGATTTCATGTTCAGGCTGTATTTCTTTTGATTACTCTTTACTGTTGCTGTCATCATTAGGGTCTTCAACTTCTAGTAATAGTAATTGTAGTCGTTGGCACTTATGACCCACAGTGAAGCATTCGATACAATTAAAACATAAACCGGGTGCTCTCCTTTATTGCGTCTCTTCCTATAGTAATCTCTTGATAATATTTTTTGTCGGGCTAGTTACTGCTCAGTTGAGGAGTGGTGGTCTTGTTGTTTTCTTCTGTCAAGTCAGTTTTTAATCTCTCATTCGTGCAAGTTTAAATGCATCCTTCAGCATTTTAGGTATAAATATCCTGATTTCATTCGCAATCTCTAGTTTCAAGTGTTGGGATAAAACCTTTGGTGCAATATTAACACCTATAACCCACAAATATTATGTTATATCATTAAGAATTACTAACAAAATTATGCAGAAGCGTACCTGAATCCATAATGCTGAATTAATCTCTAGGATTGTGTGGTTAGCTTTCTAAATCTACACGTTCTCCTAAAGAGCCCTTTAATTCTCTCTACGCTCTCTCCTTGATGATGGGATATTAGAAAGTGAAAGAATGATACGTGTGACCTGGGGACCACAACCACTTATATAGACAATATTTTCCTGTTTTGTCACTTGGTATTCCTAATTCTGCCCATCATAGAATTAGAATACTATTAAGTTTCTACACATTAAAGGTCCATACCCTATTAGATATATTAAAGCTCATAATACTGAAAACCTTAATTGATCACTTTAATTGGACTTAACTTTATATGACAATCTGTAAAACATAATTATTTACATATAAGTCCAACGTTGGATTAAAGATCCAACATTATTAGATTAAAAAATCCAACAATCTCCCAATTGGGCTATATGTATAAACTTATAATTATATTTTGTAAAAATAATTGTATGAGCTTAATCTTTACTGTCATTATCAAAATGTATCCATAACCAATCAGGTCCATCGATCATATCAAAATAAGATTAAAGCGGCCTTCGTTACATCTATCATAACTCGACCCATCAATGGTTACTATACCAATACAAGTGAATGACATGAATTATAATGTGGATGTGTAGCATAAAAATTTCATACAATGTGATCTTAACATGCCTATTTCCAATTGGTCCACCTTAAACCTTAGTGAGATCAAACTATACTAAAAGATCAGAGTGTAAATAAACCAAAACTTTATTTTTGCAGAAAATAATTTGAAATATCTAGAAACTGAAATAACTGAAAATGTTTATATTATAAGAACATTTAAAAATTCATAAACTCCCACTAAAACTGAATATCCTTAAATGACATGACACCCATACGAGCAGTGTGCTCCTAAAATATCTTGGGTGGTAATCCCTTAGTAAGTGGATCCACAATCATAGAGTTTGTACCAATATGCTCAATAAACAATTGTCCACTCTGAACTCGTTCTTTAACAACTAAGAACTTGATGTCTATATACTTCAACTTCATCGAGCTTCTATTGTTATTAGAATATAACAGTGCTGACTTATTGTCATAAAATAACTTTAGTAGTTTGTCAACACCATCTATTATGCGCAGCCCTGTGATAAAATTTCATAGTCATATTCTATGATTGGATACCTCACAACATACTATAAATTCTACTGCCATCGTAGAAGAGGCTATAAGAGACTGTTTAGTACTCTTCCAAGAGACAGCACCCCAGCTAGTAGATAAATGTAACTCGAAGTGGATTTCATACTATTTTGACATTCAGTAAAATTAGAGTCAGTATACTCAACGATCTCAAGCTTATCTAATCTCCGAAATGTGAGCATGTAGTCTTTTGTTCTCTATAAATATTGCAAAACTCATTTGGCTGCTTTCCAATGGTCTGATCCTATATTGCTTAAGTATTTGTCCAATATCCCAGTAACATACGTGTTAAATTATGGTAAATTTATCCTAAATTTTGAATTAAAATGGCAGGAATAATATAAAATGCAACTGTTATAACGAAACACTTAGTATCTGGATCTGCATCAACATACTCTAGGGCTCAATATTACTTATTAATACCAATTAAATCATAAGGGAGAAATCCACTCCTCATGAACTACGTTCTAATTAATATGGTGCTAAGCGTTTATCGTGCCAAACAGTAATAACTGTATTATTACTATCTATCAACGAAAAGTCAAAACATCCACAGAAATTAGAGAAAAAAATAAAATAAATTTACCAATTAAGTTTATGAAATATATTGAGACTTCGTTTTCAACTCAAACTTGAAAAAAAATTAGCTACTCATATTTGACCTAGGGATAAAAAGAGAAAATTACTAAAATACAAAGAAAATATAAGATAGAGAAGAAATTTCAGAAAATAGAGCTCAAAAATGAACTAAGGGGTGTCAAATTAGGGGAGAGGAGCCCTCCTTTTATAGATACAACGAGTAAATCATGGCCATCGGATTAAAATAATTTGCATGCATAGGATTGCGTCACGCGGCAAGGCAAGTTCTGATTAGTTTAAACACATCATCAGGGCTATTATCCAGTATATATGCATGTACCGTACACAGATTTTTTCTAATCGACTAACATACTGCCACATCATCAGTCAACAGTGCATAAACATTTTTATCCAATAAGATTTTGACACCCCATCAGTCAAGTCACGTCATCAGTCAACGTTACATAATCAGTCAATGTCACATCATTCCTCCAATCAAATACTGCCACATCATCAGTCAATCCCACATCATCAGTCAATACCATATCATCGATCAATATCACGTCATCGTACGGTACATATGAACAATGTTATAAACAATACCGTATCTGTGAATAGTGATATTTTTATTTTTATGTTCCTCCTAAGATTTTTTACCATTCTGAGTTCATATTTACTGTCCGTTTTGTCATCCGATATCTCATTTATTGTGAAATAACCATGATATACATAAAATACATAAAATACTCAATTATAATAAAACACGCATAATTAAATTCACAAGAAACTTGAATACATAAAAGTAAAAAAATTAGTTGAACTTAAAGTGAAAAATAACGATTTTCTCTTTTATAAATATACATTTTTTAGCACTCAACAGTATGCAATATCTGATTGCGTACGGACTTAAGCATACATCAGACTTTCTACTGCTGATGTAGAAGGAATTTTCTGTATTTCTTTTTCCTTAAAATCATTTTTAGGACACTAATTGATACTAAACTTGTCTTCCTCAACCACAGGAGTATCACTTGATTTACAATCTTGCATGCCATATCTCTTAAGAATTGTTTCGATATAACTCTTTTATGATAATCCTAGAATACTTCGAGAGCGATCCTGGTGTATCTGTATATCTAATACAAAAGAGGCATCATTAAGATCTTTCATCTCAACGTTCTTAACTAGAAATCTCTTGGTTTCATACAATAAGCCTATAACGCTACTCACAAGCAAAATGTCATCGACATATAAAACTAAAAAAATATACTTACTCCCACAAAACTTATGGTATATACAATCATTAACTAAATCCATCTCGAAACCGAATGAGATGATTACTTAATGAAACTTGAAATACCATTGTCGAGATGCTTGCTTAAGCTCATAGATAGATTTCTTAAGTTTGCAAACCATACTCTTTGGGTCTCTAGAGATAAAGTTTTCTGGTTGCACCATATAAATTGTCTCATCAATATTGCTATTGAGAAATGTTGTCTTCACATCCATCTGATGTAACTTAAGATTGAAATTCACTACTAATGTCATTATAATCCTGAAAGAGTCTTTCAAAAAAGTAGGAGAGAAAGTCTCTTTATAGTCAATATCTTCTATTTGTGTAAAGCCTTTTATGACAAAACGTGCCTTCTACCTTTTCACATTACCTTTCGAATCCCCCTTGATCTTAAACATCTATTTACAACCAATAGATTTGGCACCTTTTGGCAACAGAACAAGATCCCATACATTATTGTCTTTCATAGACTTCATCTCCTTATTCATGGCATAAATCCACTTTTGAGAATTGAAACTTTTCATGGCTTGACGAAAATTGATTGGATCATTTTCCATCATTCCAATATCTGTCTCATGTTCTTGGAAAAATACAATGTAATCATCTGGCAATGCACTTCTCATTTCTCTAGTAGATGTATTTAATGACATAGGTTTTTGAGGTGGTAGAGTTTATTCTTCTAGAATAACTTCTTGTATGAGGGGTTCTCCAATATTGTCTTAATTTATTGTGTCTTGTATAAAGTTAGGAATGAGATTCTGATCAATACCAATAACACCTATGGGAATATCAACATATTCCTCTTCAAGGACAAAATCTCTAACCATATCTCCTCTCGCAAACTCGATATCCTCAAAAAAACCGACCATTTCCTGACTCAAAGATTGACTTAGTCATGGGATCATAAAAATTATACCCTTTTAATTGTTCTGAATATCCAACAAAATAGCAACTTGTTGTCCTTGAGTCCAGTTTCTTCTCATTGGGCTTATATGGCCTTGCCTCAACTAGATATCCCCAAACATGTAAATGCTTTAAACTAGCCTTTTTTCTTGTCCAAAGCTCATAAAGGATTTTGGTAGTTACTTTAATTAGAACCCTATGAAGGATGTACACTAAAGTCTTTAGTGCTTCTCCCCAAAGTGATTCTGGTAAGGTAGAATGACTAATCATACTCCTCACCATGTCCTTTAGAGTCCTGTTTCGTCTTTCAGCAACACCATTCATAGTAAGTGAACCCGGCATAGTGTACTATGGGACAATACTGCATTTCCCTAGGAATTTAGCAAATGGCCCTTGACATTGTTTACCTGAACCATCGTATCTACCATAGTATTCACAACTACGGTCAAATCTGATGCTTTTAATTCTTTTGCCACGTTAATTTTTAACTTCAGCTTTCAAGATCAAGATCCATAACTGCGAGAACTATTTAAAGATTCTCATGCCATAATCTGAAGTTAGAGCCATTTAGCATAGGAATTGAATTAATGTTGACAGTAATATTAGTACCAGACATAACTAAATGGAAAACAATAAATAAAATAAGCTCATATTAGTCTTTAAACAAAAATAAATTCAAATAAAGGTAAATCTCATCTCAAGATACCGGACACTCTATTAATATTTCATCTTTGGACAAAATATTAACTTGTAAGTGATATCTTGGTATAGTAATCAAACACTAATAATAAGAACATGTCAAACAATTAATCTTCCTTTGAGCCGATTTATTACTTATATGTAAAACTAAATAATCAACACATGTTTATCATAAGTGCATATGTAATTCTTTTAAATATAGACCTTCCTTTAGGCTAATCGACATTTACAGAAATTACACATACAAAAAAACTATTTATATTTCAAAATAAATTAATTTTCACAAGAGAGGTCACTTGATGACATATTGCTTCAATTAATTCATTTTAAAATATATATAAACTAACTAATATTTGAATTTAAAATTATACCAAAAAATTATCCCAAAAATATAAAAAAATAAAAAAAATTAGTGTCAAAGTCAAACTTTGACCAATCAACGATCAATTATTGACCGGTCAAACATTGATCGATCCGAATCATTGACCGGTTCGGTCTGAGCTGAATCAGATCGAACCAATCTATTAAACCATATCCTTTTTTTTTAATGGACTTAATTTAGAATTTAAATTAATGGACTATTATAATTGCTAAATTAACCCCTTAATTTCTTTATCACAAGCTCAAATTTAGGCCCAACACTTAATTTCATTAAGCCCAAGCATATTTAGGATTTAAATGCAATATATTATAACTATTCAATTAAAAAAAAATTTCAAAGTTTTAGGGTGCTTTGTGATATAAGCCATGAAAACCTATCATCCTTTCTTCTTTCTATTCTTCGAGCGGCCGCTTTAGCCACTGCTTCCTTTTTTTTTAATCCAAATTTCCCAAAAAAATTCATATTTTGAATTTTTTTATTTAATAATACTAAAAAAATCATAAATTTATTTTTAAATTCAAAATAAATTTGATTCTCAATTATTTAACATGAATTAACTCTGATACCACTTGTTGGGATAAAATTATTGGTAAAATACTAATACCTATAATCTAAGAATATCATGTTATATCATTAAGAATTAAAAACAAAATTATGCGGAGGCATTTCTGAATGCATAATGCTGAATTAATCTCTAGAATTGTATGGTTGGCCTTCCGGGTCTACACGTTATCTTAGAGAACTCTTTAATTCTCTATGCGCTCTCTCTTTGATGATGGGATATCAGAAAGTGAAAAAATGATACGTGTAACCTAAGTACCATAACCACTTATATAGACAACCTTTTCCTGTTGTCACAGGGTATTTCTAATTCTGTCCATCATAAAATTAGAATACTATTAGGTTTCTACATATTAAAAGTTCACACTCTATTAAATATATTAAAGCGCATAATACTAAAAATCTTAATTAATCACTTTAATTAGGTTTAACCTTATATGACAATGTATAACACATAATTATTTACATATAAATCTAACGTTAAATTAATTATCTAACATTATTAAATTAAAAAATCCAACATCAAGTCTCCCTTGAAGGTTCCCCACTAGTGCTTGTTGCGTCCATCCGCTAACTTTATTTCCTAATCTTTCGAACTCCTAATAGTAGCGAAGAGTCCCTGTTTATTTCACTCTTTATAAGGCTTCGTTGTAGTCTTCACACTCCGTAGGCCCGAAGCGTGCCTACAGTTCCTTCACAAATTCATCCCACAACACCGATTTTTTTCCTCATCATATGCACACCGCAGCCACTGCCACCATTGATTGGCCTCTCCTTCTAGGTGGAAAGAAGCAAGAGACACATTCTGCTTGTCGATGGACTCTTGATATTCGAATAACTGTAGTATTTGGTTGTGCCACTCTGTAGGGTGGCAACCTGTAAATTTCGAATAGTCAAGCTTGGTGGCTCGTGATAAAAATTGCTGTCGATTCTCTTCTTCTACTCAGCTGTGCTGTGATCCCGATGGTTCATAATTGTTTTGGCTCGGGGTTCCATTAGAGGCTGACATGGACTCTGCTAGCTCGCTGAGAGTTTCCTCAATCTGATGCAGCTTATCACTCATCCCCAGCTATCCCACTCCATCTGTTTCATACCTTATTGTAAGTTGGTTATTTCTGCCTCTACACGGTCGAGTCGATCTCTATTGGCAGTCAGAATAACTTGGCTCGGAAAGAACTTGATATGGTCCCAGTCAAAGCTAATTAAGAGTAGATTTCTGTTAGGGTGAGAATAACCGCAAGTGTTTGAATTTTATTGATACTGAATGAATATTATTCTTGCTGTTAAAGATTATTTACACATAAAACAAGCTAAGCCCACACAATCTTAACAGAACGTGATTGTAGGCCGATTCTAGCTTGACTTATTCTATTAAACTAACAGCCAAATTAAATAACAATAATTTAAATAACAAGAAATCAAATAGCATGAAATTAACAAGTGAAATCCTTTGGAGACCAAGTCCATCTGCAAAAACAGAGTGCACATGTGTCCCTTCAACTTCCAAGTTCCCATCAGTACATGTATATTCTCAGTACGGGGAATTGGGCTTTGGCATCCTTGATGAATGACGAGGCTTATCAATATAAATCCTCTTTTAAATTTCAATATCAACCTAATTCAATAAAATCAATAATTCAAAATTTATATTAAAATTTTATGTTAAAAGTTAAAGATCTAAAGTTGTAATATCATATCCCCTCACTTATTTATATTATATTTCTAAAATTATTCTCTAAAACATACGCAAACATAAGTCACCATATCAAAATATATGTATTTGTTATGTTACTTTTGGAGTAAACGTTACAATAGTATCTATATTTATTTTAATGAATGGAGCTATTAGCAGTCCAGAAATTATTCTGAATGATCTTATTTCAATATAAATTTTATTACAAAAATATTCATCATGTGAATTACTATCAAAGATAATTTATTATAAGTTAATATTTCATAATTACTTTGAACTCCTTTGCAAATTATACTCTATTGTTCAATTTATAATTTTTGTACCTTTATTCATCTAATTATTGATGCAGATGTTGGAAAAAAAAGTTTTAGGATTTAAGGTACGAAAATTATAAATTAAACAATGAGTGTGATACTAAAAGCTCATTGTTCAAAGGTAAATTTCAATTTAATCATAAATTAAAAAATAAAAGGTCAATATATTAAAAAAATGACTACAAAGTGCTTGTGATACTTTTTTATTTTTTTCAAAAATAAAATAAACAAAAGTGTTGTAAAATGACCTTTTATTTTTGGTTTGCTTTTGACCCTTCTTTTTTTCCCACTGGCTTTTGACCCTTCTTCTTGTTCTTATTCTCTATCTTTCTCTCCTTTTTTTGAATTTTTAGTAGTATTTCTAGAATTGTTTTTAATTTTTACTCATTACTAGTTGTTTTGGATGCAAAATTTAATACTAAATATAAATATGTAAAAAAATTAGTAACTAAAATTGTGTTAAATAATTTATTTACAACTTGCTTGATTATAAGTTATTATGTGTTAAATCTCTTAACATTTGGCGTGCTCAATAGTTTCATTGGTGTTTAAATTAAATAAAGTTAATTAATCTAAATAGTTTAAAGAATACTTTATAGTTTTACATAGTGAACAAAGTAAAGATTAATTTTAAAAAAAATATATGAGTGTACAAAATAATAGTGTTCAAAATAAGATTTAAAGTACAAACAACCCCAACTCTATTTTATTGATCAATTTTGCTAAAATATTTTTACATATCATATATTTTTGATTTGTTGCATGTTAGATTTATTTGAATTTAAGTTATAATAAAAAATATTGTTTTACCCTTAAAAAGTCAAATTCAATAGTTTAAAAACTAAAGTAATCTCGATAATATTAGATAATTTTTAAAAGTAAATAGACTAATTATGTAATGAACTAAACGATGAGACTATTTGAACCATATTAATACTCTTCACACCTATTTTTCAAGCTATAGGAAATTAAAGAAAAAAAAAATTTACCATTTTCTATTAGGTAATATAAAGAAGATTTTTACCTTGTGAACTCATTATGTAGCTTTTGGAGCTGATAATAAGGAAAGAAATCAATTGGATAACCTCAATAAATTAATATTCAATAAATTAATAATTTTTGTTACATAATAATCTCTTAAGGTTCCGATTTGGGCTAATAGACTAAATTATAATTATGATAAATTAATGAGATAATTTTCTTTAAAAGAATTCTTATGTAATGATGTGTACTATTCATATATTAAATTAATAATTTTCTATAATTACAAACGTAATTGACTACAATATTTTTACGAAATACAATATGACTGTATTATTACTTTTTTTTAGTGAAATTTAAATTTATGTTAGAATCTTATCTCTAATTTTTCTTTTTGTATTTAAAAGTTTTAGGATTGGATTCTATTATTGCAGTAAAAAGTAATGAAGTGTTGTTTTAAGTATTTCCTTCTGCATAATATCATATACAATAAAGTTTTAAATTTGAAGTATATTCATCCAATTGTAAATACACTTTATAATTCATATATTATTAATTTATCGACTTCTATTAATTAACAGATTTTATATGATTCTACAAATTAGTTTGTAGAGATTATATTATAGTTTTTAATTACTACACTGAAATGAGACAGAGTAGTCTTCAAGAAAGAGGCATAATAAGGATAAATACAAATTACAAAATAGAACAAGGTTGACTTGTAAAATCCAAATCCTTGACCAGTCACCCAACTTCTAGACATGCATGCGGTCAATTTGGTTAAATAATTTACCAAAAATTAAATCAAAATGTGTCACTTTCTCAACGTGATTTCACGGATTGTTTAGCTTGAAGATCAATTCAAGGGTCGAAAATGAAAGATTAGCGCACAAATTAAATGAGCGGAAAGAAAGTGCTGCTATTAACTAGAGAACACAAACATCACTACACCATCATCATCATCATCATCATCCTCGTAATAATAATAATAATGAAGTTAAGTCAATTGCGTACACGTTGGCAGCTGATCAACTTGAAAAGACTGCTTAAGAATCAATGGAAGTCTTTTAACCTTTTTTTCACAACAATTCTTGCCGTGATATTAGGAAAGACACGGAGAAGGAATTTCTTTTAACTTGCTTTCCAAATCTTATTATTATTATTATCATCGTTATTTTTTTTCTGATGGCTTGTAGTATTGAGTCTGATTTAGATCGGAGCTCTTCACGCTTCTAATATTCTTATGTTATCCCCTTGAATTTTATTCCTAAAAATACCCCAATTTAATTTATCAATTACAAAGTCATATATCAATGTCAGCCATAATCCCATAAAATAGTCCTGACAAATAATGTTTTAGATGGGATTTGCTAATAAGGAATCATGAAACGCTCGATTTCACTTCAATTGTAAATGAAACTATCCTACTATTAAAAATATGACAGAAAAACTTAATAAAAAAGAACCCTAGATTAAAGATCCTAACCCTAAAGAAAAAATATTTCTTTTTTAATTTTTATTTATAAAATACATACAAATCACAAAAAAAATTAAATTATTTTATTCTTATTATATAATTTCTATTTCTATAAATCTCAACTCTTATAATTTTTTCAAACATAAATATAAATTATGGAATGAAGTGGATGTAAATAATTTATGTAAGTATTTAATCTAATTTCTATTTAAAATTAAAAAAACACTTATCTTTAATTTTTAAAGTAATTTTATTTATATATTTAAAAAAAAAGGGGGAACGAAGAAGAAAAAGAAGGAGAGGGGTGTCGAGGCCTTCTTTTAATTGTTTGCGGAGAGCTGCTCTATCCAAATGGCAAATGTGCTCGCTAGCAACCGCAAAAACTTCAATGGGCTAGCACAGCCCAAACTTCGCATATATTGGGTTAAGTAAAAGCATTGGAGCAATCCCAAATCCTTTACTGTCGTAGTTGGGCTATATAATTTAACCCTTATCGAGATTTTCTTATAATTTATAATTTAATCTCTCACCATTTATCGAAGATCTTGTATTATATATTTATTATTGATTTAATAAAAATTTATTAAATGCTTTAAGAATGTTTGGTATCTGAGAATCCGGAAGAGAAAGTGAAGAAAAAACATAGAAGAGAGAGATAATATGAATGAATGAATAAATGAATGTTAAAATTTTTTAGTCTTTATAATTGATATTTAAAGATAGGGATGAGTTGATCTGAACCCAAAAACTTAAAATTTATTTTAAATTTGGTTCAATTTAGGTTGAAGTTTTGAATCCATTTGATTTAAAACTGATGAGGTTGTCTTTTGATTTATATTTAACCTCATGAGTTAATAAAACAAATAAAATTCCCACAAAAACTTAATATAATCTATATCTATCTAACCCTAATGATTTCAAAGGCACAATCCACTCAGCTGCTGCCATCACATCCGCCTCCTCCTCCTCTTCTACTTTTCTTCCACTGTTGCCAAATCTTTCTTCTTCCACCATTACTAAATATTTCTTCCTTCTCTTGAAGTCATCATCATCTTCTTCTACTTTTTATACCAAATTGAGTGGTTTTTTGGGGTTAATTGTTGGCTAATTTTTTATTTAATTCTTATATATATTCTTTAAATGTTAGTTCGGTTTTTTATGGTATTATGAGAATTTTCTGCATTAATTAGTTAATATTTAGATGTACCAAATTAAATTCAGTTTGATTTAGTTCGAGTTTATTGTTAATTCTCCGAACCAAATGGATTGTAACCAAACTAAAACTCAAAAATCCAAACCAAAGCTTGACTTTCCCACCTAATTATTAAAGTACAAGAATACTCATAGTTAGGGTTAATTAAATCTACATATGCACTAAATGTGATCACTAAATTTGCTAGATTAGAAACTAATTTTGAAAACTTCATAGCTTCTATAACAAACTTCTGCAGATTAGACAATAACCTCAACACTTCTTCTTTTTCTTTTCTTAAGAGGAAAGTATAACTTTTCTTCATTTAACTCTTGAGAACAAAAAAATTTTTCGTTGGTATATTGTCCAGCTATGACACAATAAAAGTATACTCCAAAGCCTACTTTGCAAGGGAATGAGCCAAATCTTTAAATGGGTTATTTTTTAAAAAGAATTAAGTAAGAATTGAATTCAATAAAAAATTAAATATGAATGAATTTTTTTGAATCGGTTTGGTTCGATTCATTTTTTTTAGTTATAGGCCTATTGGGCCTATTGAATCTCATTGGGCCTATTGAATCTCATCAATAAAATTATTTTTTTAATAATTAATTCATTATAATTTCATTAAAAATATTATCAATAAATATAAAATATTTAATGTACATTTATCATTAATGTCTTAATAACTATCAATAAAGTACTCACAAAACATAAAATAATAAGATTTCAAAATACAAAAAACCAAACTCCAATATTCCATCTACATAAGGATAATGTTATAAAGACAAATAAAAATAACAATAGTTACAATTTACAACACAAAATAAAAGAAAATTTGCAAACAAACGCATAAATAAGAAACCCAAAATGCTGGAACTCGAAACCTAAGAACTTCTGACATTTTTCATTTCTAAGTAGCTCAAAAATAAAAAGACCAAAAGGAGCCGTCATTATCATTGTTACTATCAAAAAGTATAAGCCAAACCCAGAACCCGAATAATTTTTGAAACAAAAAACCAACAAATGACAAAAGCCAGACCGATTTAATTAAACACTTCTATAACAATCTATATATATGAATATATTTTTTAATATTGACCGTGCCCCACACTGTACAAAATATATTTTGCAGCATTTAATGCAAGTTCCAGAATTTAGAAACTATTGCACCTTTCTTTATGAACGCAACAGACACAAGTCTCTACAGAAGCTGTTGGTAGCTGGTGAGTTGAAGCTGTCTCACGGTGAAAAAGAAGCTGTCGGCTTTCGCGCGGTGAGAAAAATATAACGGCTGTTGCACGGTGGAAGAAGCTGTTGCACGGTGAGTATAAGCCGTGCAACTGTGAAAGTATTGTCAG
Source organism: Aegle marmelos (assembly GCA_030449875.1). Taxonomy (NCBI): domain Eukaryota; kingdom Viridiplantae; phylum Streptophyta; class Magnoliopsida; order Sapindales; family Rutaceae; genus Aegle; species Aegle marmelos. Next base: position 13,543,747 of record JASUUL010000094.1, on the reverse strand, counting down.
TGAGGAGTGTCGACAGCGATTGCAGTGCTTTGGGTGGGTGTGATTTGATTTCAATTTTTTTTCTTTTTTGCAACAATTTGATTTTGATTTGAACAAAGCATTCAGGGTTTGTTTCAGGTAAAATTGCAACATATATATACCTGTAATTGTGTGTGTGCAGGCCTATGTTAGTTATTTTATGTAACCAATTAAAATATAACACGTGTCAATTACCTTAAAGTAACCCAGTTTTTCTATTTGATTTTTTGGTTCTATAGAGTAAACTGAAAACTAAAAACTGAACCGGTATTTTGGTTTTTTTACAAATTATATATTTTGGTTGTTTTGAAAACTTTAAACCAGTTTAGATTAGAATCGAACCACCAGTTTGGTTTGAATTTTTCAAGGACATGATTTTTTTGCTTAGTCGTAAATAAGATTAAAGTGGCATTTACTTCTTTATTTAAAATCTATATAGATCTAAGTTAATTTGGATGCTGACCAAAATTTCTAAATTTAAATAACATGATCATCTTTTATCTGAATTTATGAAAATAAATGCCTAATTTTTTGAACTTAAAAAAATGAAAACGTATACCTTTACATTTGTAGTCTTACTAAATTTAAATGTTAAATATCATAAGTAAAAGCAATATAAATTGGACAGTGATAAGACACTTCCTAACTCTAATAGCCTAAACCCAAATGCACTTTAAAGCATGAACTAAAATCTAATTCACTGAAAAAGAATTTTACAAATATAGATTATATTATTAAATAGAAAGCTTAAGAATAATATATGATGATAATTCAAGAATTTGATGAATGAAGCAACTAGCAAAATGAAGAGGGACGTGCACTTAAAAGAAAAAGATGAATTTATATTAATTGGGTTGACATTTGTGAATTTTAGGGATACGTAAGTAAAAAAAAAAAAAAAAAAATAATAATAATAATAATAATAATAATAAAGAATTTAGTTAGTTTATTCAGACATTTAATTAATGAAAAGTAAAAAAAAAAAGAATATTCGACTAAAATTACATTAAGTTGTAAAAATAAACATTTTTTATTAGCTTAATAAATTAACTCAGTCATTGAAGTCCATTACTTCTTGCAAATAAGATTCAGTGATTAGTGGAAGACATCCTACATTCTTAACGACTTTTAGACCAAGCTTGGTTCTTCAACTTCTAAATAATCAACTTTACTAAAAAATATTTTGGATTTCAAAGTTGTTGATATATACTTGCCCCCTGACTTCTTGATTACTCTACCCAAACCTAAATTCATTACCGCATCAACATTGAGCTTAAAGCAACCTGTAGGTGGAAAACTCCAATGTTTATGGGTAGCAGTACTCTAGTTAGAACAATCTTGCAATTAGGACATTTGAATTCTTCTATAAGATGGCATAATTGATCCTACTTCAGCAAGTGATAATTGAAAATCTTCTCATTTGCTTTTAAAGATGAAAATATTTTTTGAGTGTCAAGAAGTCTAATGTAAAGTAACAATCAATTGCATTTTTACTTCCTCTTTCTTTTAGCGATTGCTGGTAATAGGCTAAACACATCTCTTCTTTCAAAAAGCTTAATTTCTCTTCAAAATTTGTCAACCTCAATGATTAGTATTAAAAATTATTTAATTATCAAACAATATAAATATTATTTTGTGCTTTTATTGTAATTTATATTTATATAATATATTAGGAATTATTAATTATGTCTTAATTATATTTAATTTTGTATATTTTTGTGTATTTATTAAGTAAAACATTAATTTCACATAGTTGGAGCCTCCAAACAGATAAACAAACATCAAAATTTAGATTTTAGGGGTCCGAAAACTTTAAAATGAGTCAAGATCAGCTTAAAATTAGGCTTATATAAAAAAATTGACTTTTTCTATTAATTGAATATTGATTGAATGATAAAATGAGCTTACAATAGACATGAGTGCATTAAATTAATTGTCAATTTAGACTAAGTCTCAACCGTTCATAATTCAATGGTTAGGATTGTGCCACGTGGCAATGGTCGGTGAAGCAAGTTGTAAGATCTCAATCTTGATATTTGGGTCAACCCGATCTACCCATCAACCTGCCAAATCTCAACTATTCTTTGACTGAATTGGATGCTTCACAATATAGATCTTGATCTAGTGGTTGTGAGGGGTGCATGCATAGAGTTTATAATGGACTGCACAACATTGATTTATAAATTTATTTTTCTATAAATAGAGCTTTATTTTTATGTTTTTCTACACTTCTTTTCTTCTCAAATTCTCTCAGCCTCCTTATTTTTCTAAAATTATTTTTATGAATAAATTTTGTTTTATTTTGAATTTTAGTTGTTTCTATTTCTTTTAATCATGAGTAATTCAACTTTAGTAATTATTTTTATTTCAATAATGTGTAACTAAATAATAATAGTTAGGGGAAGGTGAAACTCTTAGGAAATAAACATGATTTAATCAAATTTTATTTTTAATTATATAAATTAAATTATTTTCTATTTAATTTTATACATATTTTATATTTTAAAATTTTGATTTATTGTAGATAAATAACGGAGTTTAGTACAATATTTTCTTAATATATTAATATAAGGTATAGCAGAATGATGTTTTAATTTGTTGTAAATAAATTAATTTTGACACAATAAATACTTAATTCATAATAAAATTAATGAGAAAATAATGATGATTTTTATAATTAATCTTTTGGGTAGTAAATCAAAATAAAAATGGTAAAAAAAATTTATTAAATTTTATTTACTATTAAGAGTAGATTATAACTCTAACCAATCTAATTTTATAGTTTCACTTAAATTAAGTTTCATATATATAAGTTTTATTTTTGTTTTTAGATAAAATAAAATAAATAATCTAAATATTTTATCTGTAGATCGATCTCGAATTTACCACGCTATAATTTAACAAGACATTCTTATATTTGGGAGTTAGAATTTATCTTTAAGATGTGTCAAGTTTTTAGCGTCAATGCCAAGGATAAGTTTTTATTTAGTTTTTTTTTTTTTGCCCCTTTTTCCTCTTTTGTGTAAAATGTTGTTTCTCCCCTTTTCTTCTTCTTAAATTCTGGTCTATTCATGAAATCTTTCATAATCTTCACTTTCATCCTACATGGCCTAATTCTAAACTTTTAAAAATTATAGTGTAACCATAAAATTATTAAATCTTTGTAAAAAGATCCCCAGACGAAATTTCTCATAATAATCAAGCTAGACTTACATATTTGATCTACTTGAACTTATTTAGATTCAATTTAAACTTACTTTTAAGTTATTTTCAGTTATTTTATCTTTTTGTATTTATTTAATTTTTAATTATTTTATCATTTACTAAATAGCTAGTAACCCTTATCTAACTAATTACTAACTTTTAATTTTTTTATTTCAATTATTTAATTTTCAATTATTTTATCTTTTCGCATTTATTTTTTTGCTTTATTTTATTTTTTTAATATGGCAAGTTCAACAACCAAAGTTGTTATTTAATTTTAATTTTAGTTTGTACATTTATATTATTTGCTTTTTTTATTTTGTGCAATTTTTATTTAAGTCTTTTGTTACTAATTTGTTTGAATATTACTTTTATGAGATAATTATTATTTTTTATTTCTATAATTTATTTTTTTTTGTAATTATTATTATTATCATTAGTATTATTATTAGTATTGCATTTACTTTGTTTATATATTTAGTTTACTTTTTTTTGGTTATTTTAATTTTTGTTAGTTAAATTAAAGTTTATTTATTATGTTTTTTTTCTTCTTGTACATTTATATTTTTAATTTATATTTTATTTTTATTTATGTAATTCTTATTTAATTTTTTTAGTGCTATTCATGTTGGTGAAAAATAATAATTTTTCTTATAAAAAATATTTTTAGGACTGATCTTGTATAATATATAAGAAATTCATAATCTAGAAAATCATACATCGATAATCTGAGAAGATGAACAACAGGAAGTAACAAATTCGCTGCCAAATGATCTTTCAGACTATAACTCAAGTTTGATTCGCACTAAACGTGCGGGTTTTCGATTCAATACTCCTAAAAACTGTTTTTCTCAAAAGTCACATGTCTCCTTTTTTTAGAGAAAATAATATTTATATAATATTTCCTAATTGAAACCCTAACATGTGTTTTCCTTTTCCTTTTCTAATTCAAAATATTAAATATTTTGAATTTAATATATTTTCTCTCTACTTATGTAAAAGTAAAGATAATGTGTAACAACTTTGGGGTCCACCTTGTAAAATAATGCAAGGCCCAATTTACACATAAATATAATACATAGAACCTTAACAACTATTATATTAGATTTATCATCTAATATTTCAGTTTTCTTATTTTTGGGTCTAGTAGTGGTGTAGTCAATTAAATGAACTAATCTGGGAATCATTTGAGAACATATAATAGTGGCTACAATAATTAAACATGTAACTAAACTAGCTTAATTATTTAATTCTAATTCTATTCAATTATAAGATTGGAACTGACCTCTATAATTGTATGCTCAAATAATAATTCGTCTCAAGTCACATTGATCTCTTTACTGCACAATCTTTTACACCACATCATTAATTAAATTGATATTTCAACTGTCCAATCAATTTAACAACATTTTATTCCTTGATACTTACTGGTTTTCTCTAATGATCATTTTCAACATATTAAATATGTCAACACACTCTGGCCAGAGAATTGTATGATCAAGTACCAAAAACCCATGAAGAGATGTGTTGTACAAATTTCATATTATTAATCTATAACTTTAATACTTATAATTACTCCCACTAAGATACCGGATAATCTTGATTACAAGTATGTATCGTGTCCATTGGTAACTCAAATGAAATGTCAACCATAATCATGAAACTATAACTAACTCAACATTAAAATTATAGTAAAATCAATGCCTATGAGATTTAGTAAGTTTAACAATTATTATAAAGTTAATTAAATCTCATATGTGATCTTGTTCAATAGAGTCGTACTATATCAATAAATTTATACATAATTAAAATAAATCATTCAATGAATTTATTACAGTTTATATCTAAATAAAGTGTCCAACTTTATTTATTAATTACGAATTTAATTTATTAATCATAAGATAATTTGTGTTTATGTCTTCTGTAAATTCACAAAGTGATTACATAAATACCTATAATATGATTAAATAAACTTTATTAAAAAATTAATGTAAATAAGATATTTAAATAAAATACCTCAATTATTTCATTAATCAGAAAAATATTTAATACAATTAAATAGACCTATATGTTTTAAAGAGCATATTTTCCCAACAATTCATTTGTTTGTATATTATCTTTACATCATAATTTCACACATACACATCATCATCATTGCATGAGACGTTGGTCTCAAATTTCAAGTGGCAGGTTAAATCCTAGATCTTAATCACTGTTGTGCTAATTTTATTGAACTCGCAAGCACACGAATCTATTATAAAATATATTAATGGTGACGAGTGTCGATCCCACAAGGAGGTTGATTTTAATTATGTGCAGAATTGATTTTCTAAGTGAACAGTTAAATTATAATAAATTAATCCTAAATTTTGAATTAAAATAGCTGGAATAATAAAAATTACAACTGTAATAATAAAGCACTTGGGTATCCGGATCTGCATCAACATGCTCCATGGGCTAAATATTCTATATTAATACCAATTAAATCATAAGGGGGGACTCCACACCTCATGAACCACGCTCAAATAAATATGGTGCTAAGATCTTATCGTGTCAAATAATAATAACCTTATACTAGGGTGCCGATTTAACTAGGACGGTATCTAGACAAGATTATTATTATTTATCGACGAAAAATCAAAACAATTACAAATATTAGAGGGCAAGAGAAAGTAAATTTACCAAATTAAGCCCATGAAATATGTTGAGACTTCACTTTCAACTCAAGCTTAAAAGAAAATTAGCTACTCATATTTTAACTAGGGATAAAAATGAAATTTTACTAAAATATAAAGAAACTATAAGAAGGAGAAAGAATTTCAGAAATCTTAGCTTAAAAATGAATTCAGGGATATCAAATTAGGCGGGAAGAGCTTTCTTTTTATAGATACATTGAGTGAATTATGACAATCGGATTAAAAACAGTTTGGACGCTCAGGATTGCGTCACGCCATCAGTCAACAGTCAACAGTCAATGTTTGAACAGTAACGGCCGCTATTTGTATAGTAACATGGTTTAAATAGTAAATAATCCCATGTATGTGCATGTACCGTACACACAATTTTTGCTCCATTGAGATGCTACCACATCATCGATCCACAGTACATAAGAAATTTAGTCCAATAAGATCGTAACACATCATCAGTCAATGTCACGTTATCGGTCAACGCCACATAAGTAGTCAATGCTACATAATTCGTCCAATCAAATACTGCCACATCATCAGTCCATAGATATAAACAAATTAATAAGTGAAACGATGAAAGATGAAAACGATCATACGTACGCATTTACGTATGAACGGTATCGTATATGTAAACAGTGACATTTTTCCTTTTATACTCCTCTTAAGGTTTTCGACTGTCATGAGTCTAAATATAATGTCTTTTTTACTGTCTGATCACTCATTCATTGTGAAACGATCATGATGCCCTTAAAATGCATAAAATATATAATTCTAATAAAACACATATAATTAAACAACAAAATACTTAAATAAATAAAAGTAATAATGTTAGTGAGACTTGAAGCATAAAATGACGATTTTCTCCTTTATAAATATACACTTTCTAACACTCAACAATCACCACCATCAATCATGGATGAAATCTAAGATGAAAATGTTTTGGGTGAACTTAATCCTTCAATTGACTAGGGAGACTATCAATCTTAACATGATCAGAATCAATCAAACTTTAAGAGATTACATGAATCCAACCAGAACTGGAGCACTATCATGTATAGTATTTCTTCCAGAAGCATCTCGATTCAACTTTAAACCAGGTATTATCCAACTTTTACTCACATTTCATGATTTAGAATTTGATAATCTATACTTACATCTAAGAGATTTTAAGAAAGTTTGTAATATATACACAAAGCAAAATTGTAGTATGAGCATAATTAGATTAAAGCTTTTGCCTTGTTCATTAACAGATAAAACTAAGACTTGACTATAAAATCTTAGATCTGGATCCATAAGAACTTGGAATAACATGCAAAAATAGTTTTTGAAAAAATTCTTTCCACATCATAGAACTAATTCTTTTAAAAGACAAATCACTTCTTTCATTAAAAAAAATAGAGAAATATTATACTAATGTTGGGATAAGTTTAAAGAATTGCTTAACATTTGTCCACATTATGGTTTTGAAACTTGGTGGTTGGTCACTTATTTCTATGAAGGCTTAACACCCTAAAGTAGATAAGTTGTAAAAATGATGTGTAATGATGAATTTAGAGATAAAAATCCTGAAGATGTACTAGATTATCTTGACCAATTAGCTGAATGCACAACATTGGGATACTTTGGAACTTTTGAATTGACAAATAAATCACAACCATCTCTATCTACTGGAGGAACCCATAACCTTAGGGAAGATCATGATTGTCAAGCAAAATTTATATCCCTAGTTAAGAAGGTTGAGCTTTGGAAAATGAAAAGAGTGATGAAGTAAAATAAATTGCTTGTAATATTTGTAGTTCTAATGATGATTTCAGTCAAGATTGTCTTACTTTGCCTACACTTAAAGAATATCTATATGATCAAGCTAATGCCATGAACACTTTTAATAAGCCAAACCTATATTAATAGACTTATATTCCTGGTTGGAGAAATCATCCAAATTTCAGTTGGAGGAATAATAATAATGCACAATCTTCATAAGCACCGCCTCTACAAAATTTTAAAAATGTCTAGCCTTATGCATCATATGTTCCACCACTATAAAAAAATTTATAAGACACAATGCATTCATTCATTAGAAAGCAAGATGTGATTAATAATCAAAATGTACAAACTTTTTCTAATTTGGAAGAAACTCTTGCTAAGATTACTTCTGCACTCACAATTCAAGAAAAAGGAAAATTTCCAACTCAACCGCAACTAAATCCTAAGAACCAACAAAATCCATCATGGACGAGTCAAGTCAGTTATAACTATTCATAATGGTAAGATTGTTGATAGACTCATTCCTGAACCTTCTAAAAATAATGAAAATTTAAAGGATTAAGGAAGACTAAATGAATTTACACCTAGTGAAGAAATAATTAGTGTTCAACCCGAACCACTATTTCCATATGCATTGAACAAGTTAAGGAAATTAAACAATTCTTCTAAAATTTATGAAATCTTTAAGCAAGTGAAAGTTAACATTTCTCTTTTAGATGCAATCAAGCAAGTACCTTCATATGCTAAATTTTTGAAAGACTTATGCACTGTCAAGAGAAAGCTAAAGGTAAGAAAGAAAGCTTTCATGGCCAAACAAGTAAGTACAATTCTGTCTACTAATAATAAGTTGAAATATAAAGATCTTGGTTGTCCTACTATTTTTTGTATTATTGGTGACCACATAATTAAGCATGCTTTACTAGATTTTTAGTGCTAGTGTTAATTTACTTTCATATTCAGTTTATCTTTAACTTAATTTTAGTGAGTTAAAATCAAGTTCAATTACACTTTTACTTGCTGATAAATCAGTTAAAGTACCAAAAGAGATAGTGGAAGATGTTTTAATACAAGTTGATAAATTCATATACCCTGTGGATTTTATTATCTTGGAAACTGAACGTGTTGTGAATAATTATAAACCAATTCCTATAATTTTAGTTCAACCACTTTTAGTAGCTATTAATGCTTTGATTAATTATAAGAATGGTTTAATGAATGTTTTATTTCGAAATATGACTCTAGAATTTGATGTTTTCAATATGTGAAGGCAACCTAATGAAGAAAATGAGAATGAAGACGAGACTGATGAACAAATGAATTGCTTAAATCTTGTATAGAAGAGAATATTCAAAAAGGGAATTTTTCTGAACTATAATGCTTGTTTAGTAAATTCAAGTTAAACAAGCCACTTGAACTTAATACTTCTAATATAAATTTGTTGTTTGATTTAACTCAAAATACACAAAATGATGATAGGAAACCAAAATTTGATGAGCTTGCAATCATTGAAAATATAAAATAACAAGAAGCACCTAAATTAGAATTGAAACCTTTGCCAGAGGGATTGAAATATGTTTATCTTGAAGAAGAACAAACTTGTCCTAGTGTAATTTCTATTGCTCTATCAAGCGACTAAGAAAATAAATTACTAACTATTTTTAAAAAGCATAAAAAGGCAATTGGATGGACTTTAAATGATATTAACGGCATTAATCCCTTAATTTGCACACATAGAATTAATTTGGAAGAAAATGCTAAAACATGTCAACAACCTCAAAGAAGATTAAATCCACACATGAAAGAGGTAGTAAAAATAAAAGTCCTTAAATTACTTGATGTGTGAATTATCTACCCTATTTCTGATAATAAGTGGGTAAGTCCTATAAAAATAGTGCTTAAAAAATCTAGAATTACTATAGTTAAAAATGAGAAAGGTGAATTAATTCCAACACAAGTTACATCTAGTTGGTACATGTGCATAAATTATAGAAAATTAATGAAGCCACCTGAAATGATCATTTTCCAATACCATTTCTTGATCAAATCTTAAAAAGAGTAGTTAGACATCCTTACTACTGCTTTTTAGATAGATATTCAAGCTATTATCAAATTTATATAGCACTTGAGGACCAAGAAAAGACCATATTTACATGTCCCTTTGGAACTTTTGCTTTTAAAAGAATGTCATTTAGGTTTTACAATGCTCCTACAATATTTCAAAAATGTATACTAAGCATTTTCTATGATATAGTTGAACATTGTTTAGAGGCGTTTATGGATGATTTAATTGTATCTAGGAATTCTTTTAATGATTGCCTTGATAATTTGGAGAAAGTTTTAAAAAGATATGTTGAAAAAGAACTTGTGTTGAATTAGAAAAAATGTCATTACATAGTTACTTCTGAAATTATTTTAGGTCATGTTGTATTTATTAAAGGAATTGAAGTTGACAAAGCAAAAATAGAAGTCATATCTAAATTACCAGAACCAAAAACAGTTAGAGATGCTCGATATTTTTAAGGACATATAAGATTTTATAGGAGGTTTATAAAAAATTTTAGTGTCATATCTAAACCACTTTATAACCTCTTATTAAAAGATATACCATTTGAATGGATTGATGATTGCCAAAAATCTTTTTAAAAAATAATTTATCTTTTAACACCTACACCTATTATGCAATCTCCTTATTGGTCTTTACCTTTTGAATTAATGTGTGATACAAGTGATTTTGCTGTTGATGTTGTTTTAACACAAAGAAGAGAAGGTAAGCCTTTTTTTATTTATTTTGCGAGTAAGACTTTGGACAGTGCTTAAATGAATTATTCTACAATTGAAAAAGAATTAATTGCTATGTTGTTTACATTAAATAAAATTTGTTCATATTCACTTGGCTCTAAATTTTTTGTTTTTACTGATCATGCTGCTATAAGATATTTGATGACTAACAGAACGCCAAACCAAAACTAATTTGTTGGATTTTGCTACTTCAAAAATTTGATCTTACATTAAAGATAAAAATGGTGCTAAAAATTTTCATAGCAGATCATTTATCAAGACTTACATCTGATTTCTGCACTAACCAAACAACTATCAATGACTCTTTTCCTAATGAATTTTTATTTTCTATTATTTCAATGCCATGGTATGCTAACGTTGTTAATTTCTTTGTTATATATAAAATACCTTTATAATGAAATACTTAAGAGAAAAAGAAATTTTTAATTGAGGTAAAGAAATTTTATTGGGATGATCCTTATTTATTCAAATATTACTCTGATCAAATCTTTTAGTGTTGCATTCTTGATAATGAGGTAAGTAATGTCATTAATTTTTGTCATTCTAAAGCATGTGGTGGGCACTTTTCTTCAAGAAAAACTTTAGCTAAAATTTACAGTGTAGATTTTATTGGCCTTCCATATTCAAAGACACATAAATTTTGCAGAACTTGTGAAAATTATCAAAAATTAGGATCAATTACTAGAAGAAACATGATGTCCTTAAATCCCATACTTTAGATCGAAATCTTTGATTGTTGGGGAATTGATTTCATGGGTCCATTTCCACCATCTATTGAATTTATGTATATATTAGTTACAGTTGATTATGTCTCAAAATAGATTGAAGCAAATTTCTTGTTGAAATATAATAGTAAAATTGTGATTAAATTTTTAAGAGAAAATATTTTAAATCAATTTAGAATTTCTCGAGCAATTATCGATGATGAAGGTAAGCATTTTGTTAATAAATCATTTAAGTCTGTAATGAAAAAATATGGAATTACATATAAAGTTGCTATTCTTTATCATCCTTAAACAAATGGTTAAGTTGAATTAGCAAATAGGGAGATCAAACAAATATTAAAAAAAGCAGTTAACCCAAACAAAAAAGATTGATCTCTTCGACTAACTGATGCACTTTGAGCTTATCGTACTGTATTTAAGAAAACTTTAGGAATGTCACTCTACTGACTAATTTATGGTAAACCTTGTTACTTACCTGTTGAACTTGAACATAAATCATTTTGGGCTATTAAACTTTCAATTCAAATTTGAATGATGATGATAATGTGCAAAAATTACAATTACATAAATTTGAGGAATTAAGAAATGATGCATATGAAAATTCAAGAATTATTAAGACAAGAGCAAAAGCTTTTCATGATCAAAGAATTTTTTCAGAAAACATTTGAAATTGGTCAAAAATGTTGCCTTATAATTCTCGTCTTCATTTGTTTCCAGGAAAGTTAAAATCAAAATGGAGTGACCCATTTGTTATAAAAAAATATATATATACATTCACATGAGGCTGTAGAAATTGAGAATTCAAAAAATAAAATCACCTTTAAAATTAATGGACAAAGAATAAAGCGTTATTTGGAATACCAATCACATGAACAAAGCATCTAAATAAATTTGAATACCCCACCAAATCTTGATTAAGTTTTTTAATGAGCGTTTTAACTTTTCACTATTACTTTATCATTTGAATTGTTTGACTGTCTTGAATGATATGCATTATCAGTTAAGTTTGTGAATAATTTTTTTTTCATTATGTATCTTGAGTATCTTAATAAAGAAGATCTTACTTCAATATCTTAAAAACCTTAAACAAGTGAAACATAACTTGAAAGGCCAAATACAAAGCTACAAATTACATCCACTTTGGGATTTACAACCACCAGAATTTGTTTTCTTTGTTGAAAATCTAGAAAGACAATATTGGGAAATAAAAGGTGGTGTATATCAATTTCAATTAAAGCTTAAGATTGAATCAATAAGAGGACAGCTATAAGTTCACCTTTCTTTTCTAATTTTTTTTCTTTTTCTTTTCTTTTTATGCTGGATTTGATTTGTAGTTTTTTCTTTTCGGTGTATTTTGATTTACTTTCCCATATAAATAATGGATAACGGTACTCCGTGACTTCTTAAGTTGGAATCCTCATTTCCCACAATAACTAAAATCCCAAAATCAAGTATGGAAGAAATACAACATAAAGTACATAAGCATTTTTTCCCTCTCCCTCAGAATGCTCTTAGGAAATTTACAAAGGATGTTGTGAGTGACTCTGTTTGTTAATCATCAATGACATTCCTTCTGACATTCATTGGTTAATTAAAGCAAAATTCTGATTTGGCTTATGAGTTTTCTAATCCATTTATTTCTTACATGCCTGGTTTTGGTAAAAGCACATTTGCTAAAAAAATGAAAGCTAAAAGATTTAGCTCAAAATGTTGTAATTGTGTAAGATCTAATTGTAAAAATCTAAATTGTAAATCTTTAGGAATGATTTCTGATACTCAAGAAGATAAAATTAAATTCATTAAAGATGACATGAGTAAAGAATCGTTATATGATATCTTACAATCTCTTAAGATGCATCGAGCGGATATGTGCAATATAAGATACATAGGTTATAGGGACTATTCCAAAAAGAAAGTGCCTAGTTTAGTCTTGGGAATCTTACTAAAAAAGACCATGTTTACCAATGTATAAGAAAACTTGATGGAAAACATATCCTCAACTCATAGAAAGCGTTCAAGCCATTATTAGATGTTAAACCAGAAGAACATGTGAGCCACAATCACAACTACCAGTAAATATCCTTTCATTTTATTATTCTTTTATCATTTGCAATATTGCATTTAATGTATGATTTTATATTTAATCATTATTTATTTTTTGGATTACTTTTTTAATCACTTTTGTTTTTCTTTTTACTATTTGCTTTTGAATAATTGAGCTACAAGCTCCATGCATTATTTGAAAAATACGCGAACTCATTTATAGTTGTGTATCATTATGTCTGTCATCGAGATCTTTAAATAAGAATTTCTTTTTCAAACACTTACAATTTTTTTTTTAAGATTATTTCAATGGTAGCATCTTTGAGTAAATAATTCAAAATATTTACGTGCTCTTTAGATTTGGCTATCGAAAGTACAAAGAACTTGTTCATGCAGCTCTAGATTTTGGTCGTGTCATAGAAGTGAGGGAACTACACCTTGTATATAAAGAAGGTGATCAAGGATTACCAAGGCTTATCTCAAAAGCTATTTTACTAAAGGAAACCAAGTGCTAGACATCATTCCAGAAGCCGTAAAACCTCTAGGATGCATGTTTAGCCCACCAATTGGAGAAAAATTAGTTGCTTCAAGTATGCAAGAGCGAATCTTTAAGATATTTAATCATGCTGATACTTTTATTTTCTTGTCAAGAGATGTTATAACTTTAGAGACACTGATTACATTTGCATCTTAAACCCATTTGAACATCCATAAAAAACCCATCAATTTGTTAAATATTAGTAATTTTTATAATGGTTTTCTTACATTCATTGACCATGTAGTTAATAATTATTTTATTTCAAGCTTTGTGAAAAAACTCTTTATTTGTACTTCAACTACTAATAAGTTACTTGATCTTTTACAAAATTATAAACCAAAGCCAAATCCCAAGACCTTGGCATTGGAATGATTGAATAATGCTAGTAATCGTAGCCCTAGTAAAAAGTGCAAGTTAAATTTAACTCTTTAGTTATAATTATTTTCTTAGAGTAGTTAGGTAAACTCTACTTCTTTCTTTTAAGATATTGAGGATAATGTCTTATTCTGGTTGGGGGAAATAGTTGACAATTTATTGAATTTTTATCAAAGATGGCTGAATATGATGTGTAACGACTTTAGAAACGCATCTTTTGTGACTTGTTCAAATGTGATCTTTCCTATTTTTTTTCTTTTAATAATTATGTTTTATTTACTTTTTTTCACCTTTTTGCATGCATATCTTTAAGTTATTAATAATTTTTAGATTATGTTGAAGGAAAGGGATAATTGACGTGTGTTTGTAAATGTGTTTTTCTTTTTCTAAAAAAACCAAAAAAAATTTGTTGTCTAGGATGGCTGTGTAAAGAATCATGATTTTTGAGACCGTTCTAATAGTCCTATTGTATTATATTTTGATTGTAAGTTAAAATTTTTGTAGCATTTAGTGGGTTGTAAGTTAAAATTTTTGTAGCATTTAGTTCTTTTGATTTATTAGGGATAATATCTAAGGTAGTATAAAGTGTATATTGAAAAAAAATAAAAAAAAAATGAAAAGTTCAATATTTAATTTTGCAATAATTGGAACTCGAGTAATTAGATTCGTAGAGGTATGTTAACACCTAGTGACCTAAGACTAACTGGTTTGGGAGTCACTGGCCTAAAGCTTATTACATGGGTTATAGATATATTGTTTGTTTATTTACCCGAGTAATTAAGTCCGTAAGGGTATTTCAACACCTAGTCTGGGAGTCACTGGCCTAAAGCTCGCTACATGGGTAAAAGAAATGTAATGTTTTACAAATTATTTCAATAATCACAGTACTAACAATAGAATTTCTAATGGATTTTAGAACAAAAAAATTGTTTTCTTTTAATGAAGCCTCATAAGTATTGTGTAAATTAATTGAGCGCAAATGAAGATTTGGTGATATCTTAGATAATGAGTGAACGACACATAACTAAAGAAATTTATGAGAGTTTACTTATTTGGTAATTTAGAGAGTTGATGAACAACTATTAACTTGCATGTAAATTTTGTAAATCTTAATTTAACATAGCGCATAAATTGGTAGGAACTAGCAATAAGCTAGTTGGGGATGTGATTAGTATTAAAGATTATTTAATTATTAAGCAATATAAATATTATTTTGTTCTTTTATTGTAATTTATATTTATGTTTATGTAATATATTAAAAACTATTAATTATGTCTTAATTATATTTAATTTTATTTATTTTTGTATGTTTATTAGGTAAAATATTAATTTCACATAGTTTAAGACTCCAAACAGATAAACAGATATCAAATTTGGATTCTGGAGGTCTAAAAACCTTAAGATGAGTTAAGATCGGCTTAAAATTTTGCTTATATAAAAAAGTTAATTTTTCTGTTGACTGAACACTGATTGAATGATAAAATGAGCATATAATAGATATGAGTACATTGAATCAATTGTCAACTTTTGACTAAATCTCAACCGCTCATAATTCAATGGCTAAGATTGTGCCACGTGGCAATGGTCTGTGAAGCAAGTTGTAAGATCTAAATCTTGGTATTCGATTTGACCCGATCTACCCATTAACCCACCAAACCTCAATCGTTCTTTGACCACATCAGATGCTTCACAATTTAGATCTTGATCTAATAGTTGTGAGGGGTGCATGCATAGAGCTTATAATGGACTGTACAATACTAGTTTATAAATTTATTTTTCGATAAACAGAGCCTCATTTTTATGTTTTTCTACACTTCTTTTCTTCTCAAATTCTCTCAACCTCCTTATTTTTGTAAAATTATGTTTATAAATAAATTTTGTTTTATTTTGAATTTTAGTTGTTTTTATTTCTTTTAATCATGAGCAATTCAACTTTAATAATTATTTTTATTTCGATTATGCTTAACTAAATAATAATAGTTAAGGGAAGGTGAAACTCTTAGGAAATAAATATGATTTAATCAAATTCTATTTTTAATTATATAAATTAAATCATTTTCTATTTAATTTTATACATATTTTATATTTTGAAATTTTGATTTATTGTAGACAAATAAGGGAGTTTGGCACAATAAATTCTTAATATCTTAATATAAGATATAGAAAAATAATGTTTTGATTTGTCGTCAATAAATTAATTTTTGGTACAATAAATACTTACTTCATAATAAAATTATTGAGAAAATGATGATCTTTTTTATAATTAATCTTTTGGGTAGTAAATCTAAATAAAAGTGACAAAAAAATTTATTAAATTTTATTTACTACTAAGAGTGGATCCATAACCCTAGCCAATCTAATTTTATAGTTTTACTTAAATTAAGTTTCATATATTTAAGTTTTATTTTTTTAGATAAAATAAAATAGATAATTTATATCTTTTTTCTTTGGATCGACTTCAAACTCACCGAGATATAATATAACAAGACAATCTTATATTTGAAAGTTAAAATTAATTTTAAAGGTATGTCACTCCATATTTTCGAAAAAGCTTTACATTAAAAAATTATGTGAAAAATAAACTCTTCTGTCCTTTTGCATCTTTGACACCAAGGGAGTTTAACCACTTTTTTCGTCCATAAGTTCTCTACCGTGAGTAATAAGTTATTTGATGCCCTCCACATGAAGATTTTGACTTTTTCTACGATTTAAGGATACCAAATAGAGTGCCATGAGTTTTGCTTCTCTTTTGAACAACTCGGTTTGTTTTGAAATTTAATCTTTGATGTAAACTGGTAACCACCCTCGACTAAGTAGTCACTTAATTTATCATAATGCCGCAAAACTTTATCTGATTTTGGTTGTCTTACGAGAGGAAGCTTAAGAATCTAGTCAGCATCATCTTTAACAAATTGTTGTTGAATCATATCTTATATCCATCTATACCCATCTTTTATCAACTCTATAACAATGGTCTTTATAAAGTAGACTTAAAGGGATATTTGCTTAAAGATTACAGGTCATGGAAGCCATTTGCTTTGATATACTTGCACTTACTCAACTTTTTGAATTCTTCATCGTCAGCTTTCTTAAATAACTTCTCTTCCCAAAAGGGTAATCCCTTATATAAATGAAAATGCCTTCATAAAATCAAAATCCTTAAAATATTTAGTCTTCACCACTCTAACTACCAAAGAATATGATGCTTGAATGATTTTCCAGCTTTGTTTAGCTACTAAGGCTTGATTGAAGTTAGAAAAGTCTCAAAATCACAGTCCACCTCTACTTTTAGCTTGACACATTCTTTCCCATTTGGACTAGTGAATAGACCTATGATCTTTATTAGGTCCCTTCCTAAAAGCCGGCAATAATAGCCTTTTGCATATCTTCATATAGTTCTAAAGGAAGTTTAAAAATACTCGTGGCATAAGCGAGCACTGCTTCAACAATTGCTTTTATCAGAATTTTCTTCCATAACATAAGAATAGCTTTGCTTGCAAATAGATATCTTGTGCAGAATTCTAAGTTTAAAATATCATTAAAAAAGCTAGTTTTGTTCCTTCCCACCATAGAGAGATACCCAAGCTGTTTTGTTATGTCTTAAGACCAGTTGAAATTGATAGATGATCTAGATTGTAAAGACCTATCCCTACTGAGTATTTTTAGTGATAAACATAGAGGACTTCTCATGAATAAAAAATTTAACTTAAGACAGTAGCATAATAATCAAAAACTGACTTCAGGTTTGTGCAATCTTCTTTTATTGCTATTGTGGAAATCAAACTATCATCTATAAAAAGAAGGTTAATAGATAGCTCTTTGCAAAATTTTAACTCATAAAAAGGTGGTTGTAATTTTGTCTGTCTCAAAAGATTTGTAAAAACCACTACACATGTAATAAACAAATATGGGAGCAAAGACCATTCTTGTCTTAACCTTCTTTATAGCTAAATCAGACCTTCTATTACTGTGCTATCGAAACAAAAAAAGATGGTGTGGATATGGACTTTATAATCAATTCAACTCACTTTAAATAAAGCTTCAATTTTTTTTAATAATTTATTTCAAAAATTTCCATTCTACTCTATCATATGCATTACTGATCTCTATTTTTAAAGCCATTGACGCCAGCTTTTTCCTTTTATGATGCCTAATTTTATGAAGACATACACATTACAATGTAAAAGACTTTAACGGCCTCTAAAATATGCTGTTACATGGTTAAGATGGAATAAAATAACATGTCGTTGATTCATGAGCCATAGAAGTTATATACTTTTAATGGCACAATTTCAGTGTTGTTGATGTTGCCGTCTAGTACGATGTAAGGCAAGAAAGACATGTCATTATTAATTACTTTAACGCCATTTATACATTTCCATTACACCAAACTTTATGACTACTTTGGAAATGGCCGTAATGTGAAGCTGACTTCTTTTTTTTTTTTCCACGAAGTCATATATTCTCAATTAATTTTTTTACCTTTACATATATATATAAAGTACAGTATAACTTTAATAAATTAATATTCGATAAATTAATAAAATTATAATTTTTTTTAGAACTCTTATATAATTCTGTGATCTCATTTATATCATAATTAATAATATAAAAATTACTGTAAAATTATAAATGTAACTGAGTATGTCAATTTATTAAAATATGAGTTTGTTATAACTTTTTTTTTATGTTTAAATCTAGTTGGATCATATCTCTAATTTTTCTTATTATATCTAGTTTTGGGGTTGAATTATTGTACTGTAATAAAAAATTACGAAGTGTTGTTGATGACTTTAGTTCAGGATGACATATTATCTTTAGATAAATTTATATAAATACATGAATTTAGTTAATTAAATAGACAAATACATTAGATTAGTTATAATTCCTTTTATACAAGTTAATAACTAACATCTAGTTTAGTTCATTGAATATATTTAGTAAAATTCTTGAATTTATTTAATCAAATATACATTATTTATTTGATGAATTTATTTAAATTCTATTGTTTATATTTATAAAATATAATAAATTTTCAGTCAATTAAATATTAATCCTTTGTACTGTGAATACACTCTATAAATTAATAATTTATTAATTTATTAATTAATTAATATCTCTCTAAACTAATAAATTTCTATGATCACTGACATTATTAATTTATAAATGTTATATTGTCCATACATTTACACGACACATAATCTCATCTATCATCAAGTAGTTTGACAAAAAGAAAATTTATACTATGAATTCTAAATAAACAATTTCGCAATACTTCTTATTTTGACCTCTTTGAGTCAATACAAGAAAAAAAATTAATAAAGTTATGATATTTGATAAAATAATATTTACAAAGACTTAAAGTTCACTATCCTAGAAAAAAATATTATTGTTTAATTACGGTTCACCATCCTAGATTTGAAGTTCCTCTTCATCTAAAAATGATCAATTCACCTGCAATAATATTAAATAAAACTTTTACATACTAACAAATATAATCAAATTTATACATCATAATAACATAACCTTCAACTGAAAATTTTTATAAAAACTAGTGCCAATTCTGTATGTACATATTGCAAAATGGTACCTTTTTCGAGATTTCATTTCATCAATTAATTCACAGTGGACGCTTGACGACACCAATCCCTCAACTAATCTTCTTGTTGATTGTTCTTTTGCCATATATGTACTGTATAATAATAGAAAACAGAAAAAAAAAAAAAAAAGCAAAACAAGGTGCTTAAAAAGATAATTAGAATAATATTCTTAATGGTAAAATAATAAAAATACGAGGTTTAACCAAAAAAAATTAAAAAGTTAAATTGATTGATTTACCTTCTATGTTCATCAAATGAGATTAGGAAAATTAGATACTTATTGAGGATTTTGGAGGATTGATGCCTCGAGTATTTGATGAATAAGTTTAAGCAAATTGATGATTAATTAAACAAACATATGTTATTGATTAAAGTAGAGAGTGTGTTAAGCCTATTAAGGTAGAGAGAAACAAGTCGATTTTGACATGAAAAATAGGCATTTATGGCTTGCAATACGAACTAGATGGAGCCCGAGTGGTGAGTGGTGAATCTAGTGACATTATGCAACAGCCTGCAATGTTGACGGGAATTAGTTTGGACGGTGCGCAAAGCTTGTTAACATATATATGGTTATATTTTTTATTTTAATGATAACAAATTTGATACGTTGTTTTGATTAAATTGTTAAGAGTGTTCATGAATAAATCCGTTTATAAAATTAGTATAAACAAGTTCATGATTTTTGGATAAATATTATTTGTCAAAAAAAATCTTTTTATCAAAGTGATACAAAATTTAATCTGAATATTAATGATAAACTATTTATCTAAAAAATGATTAATCGGTAAAAAAAAAAGTCTCTAATCTTAAAAAATATTTTTTTTTGAGTAAAACGGATAACTGATTATTTTAAATGATTAACCAATAAGTTCTGCGAAGAAATTAATCTTTTACTCTTGAACCAAGAGTAAAATAAAAATTCTATTTAAATACATATAAAATACAAGATGAAAAAGGAATTATAGAAAGTAGAGCTCAAAAATGAATTCAGGAGTATCAAATTCAGTGAGAGGCCATTTTTTTTAGATACAATGAGTAAATCATAGTCATCGAATTAAAATAATTTAGATACTCAGGATTGCACCAAGTGGCAAGTTCTAATTGGATATAACACATCATCAAGGCTACATTCTGTGTATAGGCATGTACTGTATGCAAAATTTTAAAATTTTTAGACTTTGTTTTATGGTGTAAATAATTTTACGACTCTGTTTGTTCTGCTGGAATTGCAACTTTTTAATATAACAGTGCTTTAAAATTGCATATAAAATTAAAAACGAAACCAAATTCATAGCACTACGTGTCTAGTTTCCAAAAATATAAATTTCTTAGAAAATCTTTGAGAAAATAGGAGTTTAAAATTTGAGATACTCATACTATCCGAAATTATCCAGTGTGTCTAATTCATTAGGAATTGATTATCACGACTCAATAATAAATTAAAACCCTAAACAGAATCTAAACATGTCCTAAATCATGAATTAGCATTTGAAATAATCTATAAACATGGTAATTCAAAACCCTAATAAGAGTGATAGAAAGATTATAGAGAATAAGAAGAGAAAACTTACAAAAATTACTTTGATTCTCTTCTTAAACCAAGGTTTGAATACTAGGATTTGGTAAAAGTGTTATGAGTAGTGGAGAATAAGAAATAAGTATTATAAACTTAGAGTTGTAGAATAGAAAAAAGTATGTATTTATAGGAGTCTTAAGAAACGCAATTGGATTTAAAAAGATAACTTATAAATAACTCTAGTTATAATTTTAATATCCTTATTAATAAAGGTTATAAAGTTATGTGTATATCCTAATAAGAGTCAAATTTTCATAATTAAGGATTATGGAATGTGGCATTACAATAACACTTTCAGTAAACTAACCATCATGGCAATTGCAAATTAAGTTTTAATAACAATTTACTTAAAAAGATAAATAAGTCAAAACCTTCATGGATAGCATTCCATTTGGCTTGTTTGGTTCCCTTGCTATAGTGAGCTCAAACATCCGTGTATGGTAATATTCTACCTTTCCTTTGGCCAGATGAAAAATTAATAGAGAAAAGATGACTTTTTATACCGTTCCCCACAAATGGCGCCAAATGTTGATCACGAAATTTAATTCAATTGATTAGCAACTTAATATCATACTCCTGCACCAGCATTAAATTTATTTGGTGGAGATGTAAATAACCTACAGTTACCTAAAATCATAGAAGATCATAAAAGACACTAAAAGTTCTTCCGATGTGAATCTTCCGATGGTCAAGTCAGCAATCATGCATTTTCAAGAAAAACAACAAAAAATAAATAATTTCTCTTTTTTAATGAACAAATAATCTTAGATAAATATATCAAAAGAGTCAAAATTGCAAAAGAGAGTCTTCCACTACTTTGGATTTTTCAATACTTTTATAAGCATCCAGAATTATCATACCATCTTCAATATGTTGTCGTTATTAGGTTGAATGAGCTGCTTAAATCATGGGTTAATGCATCTATTACAGAGTAGTTATTGAGCTACAATTATAACAGTTGGGCATGCATGGATATTATGCCTAACTTTTCAGAAAGAACTCATTAGTTGAACTTAATTGGGGTATTTGGACTGACTTAGTTCTGGTCTCTTCAAACCCATCTACTAAAGGTTACTAGAATTATCTCCTGGTGGAAAAGACCTAGTCAATATAGTTAGTTCATAGTCTTAAGAATTATCACTTAGTTGAAGTTATACTCATGATCACTGGAGTTTCCTCCTAATTGAAGTGGTCTACTCATGGTCTAAGGAATTAACTTGTACTTGACTATCAATTATCTACCCATTTTTTGTTTGGAGAAGATTGAAGCTACCTTATTTTATTCGTCCAAACACTTCCCATTTTAAATCAATCTAAAAATGGTAATTACATCTGCTTAAAAAATCATTTACAATTTGAACTAACTAGAAGAGTCTCAAATATCTTCTGAAGTAATAGATTAAAATAGGCTTGACAATTAAAGGCTTGAGTTGGGCTTGACAATTTATAAAAAGTCTAAGCCGTCTCAAAGCCCATCCAGTTAAGAGGGCCTATATGTCAAGCCCAGCCCCTCTGAAAGCTAATTTAGCTGGAGAGGGCCTGGGCTTGCGCTCAGCTTAGGTTTTATTAATTTTTAAATTATTTTTTAATTAAATTTATAAAGTTTAAAAATATAATTATCTAATATATAATATTATTTTTTCTAAAAATATAATATATTTTTACACCATAATGTCACAATAAATATTTTAATAATACAGCACAAGACACCATAAATTCTTAATACCTCATTAAATCTCTAATCAAACCCAATAGAATAAAACAACTCAACAAAAATTAACAATAGCAAAAGCACAGGACAATGATAGTGAGGACACCATAATAATGCTTTCTTTACAGCTCATTTGTAATGCCCAGAACTAAATACATTTCCAACAGCAAAACTAACAACACAGCTCAAAATCATTAACCAACAGCACAATATTCTTCAACACTTTGCAACAACCAACCTATATTCTTTCACAATATTCTTCACAACTCAAAATCATAATATTCTTCACAATATTTTTTAATAAATTAACCAATTATAATAAAAAAAAAATTAAAGCTTAATTAAGGAGGGACATGGAGTACCGAAGCTGATGATGGCTTACTGCCTTGCCTTGCTAGTTTGAATTGCCTGGACACTAGTTTAGGTAGCGTTCGAGTGGTTGCTGGATGGTTTGGGTGGCATTTGAGTGGGTACAGTAAAGATCACTACTGTTGGCTCGCGCGCATTCGAGTGGTTGCTAGTTTGCTGCAGCGTCACGCAGGTGTGCTAGTGGGTGCCGGTCGCTACTGCATCGGGCGGGAAAAGCTAGGTGGCTGGACACTTGCTGAATGGTGGTTGCTGGACTGTGGGTCATTGAACAGTGGGTCACACTGGATGCTAGCTGCTGGCTGGACATTGTTGGGCTGTTGGCTGCCAGCGGTGAGAACAGTGAGAGGTTGAGGCAGTGACGGCGAGTGAGGGATAAAGAGATTTAAGGATTTGATTTTCAATTCTGTTCATTCAGGTTTTGTTTCTAGACTTATGGTTTCTGTTTTTTTTTTTTTAATCTTTCAGTCTCAAATTTAAATTTTATGATAATAATCATATATTAATAAATTTTTTCTCATATATATATATATATATATATATATATAGAAAAAGAGAGAGAGAAATATTCTAATCCAGAATTTTAAAGTATGAAATTATTTAAAAAAATGTATAAAACACACTGTTTAAGTGCTTTATCTTCTAAGTCTTTAAAACTTTACAATTTTAAAATTTTTCTAAATATTTTTCATATTTTAAAATACCGAACTAGAAAATTACTTATATATAAAATATTTTAATTTAAAATTTTAAAGTACAGAATCGTCTATAAAAAAATATAAACTACATTATTTATATATTTTATATTCTAATCCTTTAAATTTTTTTTTTTCGTGCTTAAGATTTTGAATCAAAAAATTGCTCTCTCTCTCTCTCTCTCTCTCTCTCTCTCTCTCTCTCTCTAATTTATTAAACACGAGCTTTTAAAAAAAATCTTTAACTGAGTCTATTATACAAGAGCTTTAGAAATTTAAAACCCTTGTCCGTGTTTTGAAGCTACGAGCTGGGCTTTAAACTCGCAGGCCTGAACCGGGCTTCTCTGCCATTCCGATATTAAAACCCGATTGCCTAAGATCTTCGGATATAATTATAAAATTGAGTATGAGAAAGAGCCTGAGAATTAGGTGTAGATTCTTCGTCTCGGATGGTTGAGATCTACTTTTTAGTTATTTCTTTATCCCGTGCTGATTATTTGTCAGTACTTTAACAAAAAGATTTATGGGACTCAATTTCTGAAGACCTATCTCTGAAGAGTTCCTCTAAGAATAAACCGTTGCTTTAGAAGGATGGAGTTAGGTTTAAAAGCAATAAAGTGTACTTCAGTTCTACTTCAGAATTGATTCTTGAGATAGTTTGCAATTGTCATTCATCCCCTGTGGGAGGATATTTTGATGACCATAGAACTCTTGCTCCCATCAAGCAAAGTTTCTTATTGCCTAACATGAGTCGTAGTAAAGAACTTATTGCAAAATCATGACAAATGCCAACGATTAGACCTGCCAACCTGCTATAGCTACACTTATTCCAAATAGATGTGGACTGACGTTTCATAACGTCATAGAAGGGTTTCAATCTTCTAATGGGCACATTATCATCATGGCAGTTGTGGATCGATTGTCATAACATGCCTACTACGTGCCCTTAAAGCACCTATTTACTGCTGCGAATGTCGCCAAGGCATCTATCGGCAACGTGGTGTGCCTACATGGCATTACGATTTCGATAGTCAGTGACAAGACAAGGTGTTTAATTGGATCTTTTTAGCGTACTCTATTTCAGCAGCAAGGTACCAAGTTATATATTAACTCTAGTTATCATTTATAATCTGACGGCCAAACTGAAGTGGTCAGTCGTACCTTGGAGCCTTATCTATGCTGTTTGGCAAGAGATTAGCTGTGAAAATGGGTGGAATCGATCGCTTGAGCTGAGTTTAGTTACAATACAGCTACTCATTCTTCCAACAAGTTGTCACTTTTTGTAGTTATTTATGGTATTATGCCCTCAAGTTTACTACCATATGTTCCGGAAACTTCACGGGTCCAAGCAGTGGATGACTATCTCCGTGACAAAGACTTTATTTTGTGTGAGTTATGACACATCTTTTTACGAGCTCGGGACCGTATGAAATCTCAAGTGGACCAACACCGAAGGAAGGTAGCTTTCATAATTGGGGATTATGTGTGTTTGAAGTTATAACTATATCGACAAACATCAGTGGGCTTTTGTGGTTCCATGAACTTGTCCCATGTTTTTTTGGTATCAAATCATTGAGAAAGTAGGATCAATTACATGCAAGTTAGCTCTTCCTCTTGGCTCCTAAATCCATAACGTTTTCCATGTTAGCTTACGGTAGAAGCATTTGGGACCAACACTACTTGCTTCTCTTCAACTGTCCCCTGTGTTAGATACTTTGACAATCCTTCCACAATATGAAGCTATCCTAGATCGGCGTGGATACACTAGGGGAATTACTGTCCAAAGTCTGAAATCTTGGTTAAATAGGTAGGTACATTAGTTGAGGATGAAACCTTGAAAAATGCGAGGTGTTTTGCCAAATCTCACCCTGATTTTATACTTGAGGACAACGACGCTACAAGCGGGGGAGGGGGAGGGGGAGGAATAGTATGTGCATACATGCTCAGTATGCTTGGGGAATGCATGCATATCTTGCAAGCAAGGAAGAGCGGAAGAAATGTTAACTCTTGATCAAGACGTAGCCAAGTTGGTTATATACTTGGGGATTACGTGCATATCTTGCAAGCAAGGAAGAGCGAAAGATTTGGGCAGACTTGCCAATAGCGCTTACACTTGATCAAGACTTAGTTAAGTTGGTTAGTATTCTGTTAGTTTAAGACCTTTATGGGCTTGTTCAATAAACTTTGGCTGCTAATTTTTAGCTTGAGTTAGTTATTGTTCTTATTATTCTGCTATTGTTTCTTAGTCTAGTATATGAAGTTCAGAGGCTATATATATGTAGCCTGGAACCAGAGGGATAAAGGCATATGAAAAGTTATTACTGCACTCTTCCTCTCTTTTTAACTTCTATCTCTATCTCACTTTTCAGAGGCTAAATTTCCTTGTCAAAATGATTGTTGTAAAATAAAAAAAAATGATGAAATATAGTGATGAGAATACAATAGTGTAGAGCTTATTTTTTTGTGATTTTATGAGCTACGATTAGAGATTTCCAGGAATTTCTTTTAATTTAAACTTATAAAGCAATCGAGTTTTCAATTTTGCTCATTATTAATCCAATCAGTTTTTAATATTAACCAAACCAAATTTTAATCGAACTGGTTTCTAAATTTCAACTCAAACAAATTCAGGGGTAAAACTGAACCAAGCAAATCCAAAACAAAATTTGAGTTAAATTTGGTTTGGGTCAATCCAAACTGAGTGCCCACTTCTAATTACAACGCACAGAATGGTTGGTCTAAATTCCACCCTATTCTAGAATTTTTAACTTTTGAGATCAAAACAATGTATATGTGGTTCAGGAGAGTAAATATTACCTCCATCATCAATGATGTGCTGACAAGTAGCAAGTGGTTGCGACACCTCGACTGATTTTCAGTGCTTTCAAACGAAGGTTGCTGGAAAACCATCTTGGCCAGGATGCATTTGACTCAAGGCTTCAGTAAAGGGTTCACATCAACACTTGCTTGAACTTGACACTATCTTAGCAAAATTAAATGATTGGAATTAAAATCATTTTATGAATTATGATTAGAACTCGCCTTAACTTTTCAATATGTTACATGTCACATATCTATAATAATAATATGTGTTTGGAATTTTTAACTACCGTAAAATGGCAATACATTAACCGCCATTCAACTCAGATTTTATCGAGGAATGATAGTTGTGATTTTAGTAATTCTATATTTTTATAAATTGATTATAAACCACCAGTGAAAGTTTTGTCAAAATCAGAGGCAATCTTGATCGAAATAAGAAGCAAAAACTTTTGATCGACTAAATATTTCTTTCATGATTGGCATATAGGAAGGTGGAGAGTGATGCATATGAGAACCAAAATTAACCAAATAAGAGACAATTGTACGTCCCACTACTAAGAAGAAACTTCGGTTTTAGCCTCTAAAGTCTTTATTTATCTCTAAGCATGGAGAGATTTGTAAATTTTAGTAGCAACTTGCTTCAAATCCTAGAATTGCAATTTAATCCAAAAGCAACGATCAACTAAAATTCTTTGAAAATATAGACAATGGAATTTCACAGGGCAACAAACAAACACCCACTAGTAAATTGCAAATTTCTCATCATTCATTCACAAATGAACCTCAAATTTACAAAACAGTTCGATAAAATTGGTTTTTATTGAGAGGGGGTGATGGTGGTGTGGGTGTTAAATTTAAAAAAGGAAAATATCAGAAAGGGGGTTCCCTTCAACTTCAAGTAGCTCAATGATATTGTCTTAGCACTTAGCTAGAGATGTCTTCAAATTATCTACCCCTCGAAAGAGCCTTCTCAGCAGAGTCCATTTCTTCAAGAATCCTAGCCTTTCTCTTAGCAGGGATGGGAGCAGTGGGTCCAAAACTAATGTAGTGACCAGAAACAGCATTCAAAGCTGAGTAAATATCTCTAAACGAAGCTCTGCCCAGCAAAGCTTTCTCTCTTCTGTACTTGGCCACCCAAGTATTTGACACGTCTCTTAGCTCAGCTACAGCAGTGGCCACATTCGGGTCGGTCTTGTCCATTGTGATGGTCGTTCTCACTTTGTTGATCACATCTTCAGTGTCCTTCACGTACTCCTCATCAGATGAAGCAAATGCTGCCGGTGATGACACAATCAGAGGAGCACTGAGTGTGGTGGCAGCTGAAAGGGTCAGGAACTGGCGCCTGACTAGGGTTTGTTTTTGTGGCGGCGGTCCTGCGGCGGCAACGGTGGCAGTGACGGATTTGGTTTTGACGGCGGGAAGGGCGGTGGGCTTAGTGGTGGGTGTTAAGAGTGTTGGTGAGGACATGGTCATAATTTCGATTATGGGCGGTGAAAAGTGAGTGGTGTTTGTAGAAAGGAAAGGGGATTTGCTTTTATGACACGTGGGCTTATCACCTTATCTTTATATTTTAGTTTATGGATGAGAAAATACCCAATGATATCTTACATTTATATCTTCAGTGGTAGGTGTCGTTCTCCAGCCTGAAATTGAGGCTTTGCCGAACAACTTTGTGCGCGGACCAATGCTAAAGAATCTTACTAGTTTTAAATGACGGCTAACGGTACATTTGTTTGTTTAGATGATAGAATATTTGATTAATTAGTTATAAACTTTATTATTTTATAAATAAATAATAACAATTAAGATTCAAATTAAAATTTAATTATTAAAATTCAAAATATTATTATTGACGCCAAAATTTAGCCGACTTGACGTGTGAGCTATTAACCAGATCTCAATGTTACCATTTGGATTTATTTATATATGGAGACAGTTTTACCCCATCCGTGAAACCAAGCCAGATCTTGACAAGCAATTGCAGCAAGAGAGAGTAGTCAAGGGCATCGAAAGCATTTCCAACGTTAAATCACTATTTCGATTCTGTTTCATGGGTTTTCTGTTTCGTGGGTTTACTGGAAAATATAGTGTTTTGTTTTTGCAAGATAAATGAAGAAGCAAATAAGAAGAATATCTCGATGATTAAGTAAAATAAAATAAAAACAACGAAGTAGTGTTTGAATATTAAAGTTAGACCATATAAGATAATCTAGGATGTGAGAGTGGATAAGATAAAAAATTAAAAAAAAAAACTTACCTTTTAGACTATTGGGAGTTTTATAGGGATTAAAATTGAACTTCTCTTAAATCATGGTATAGTAATTTAATAATAAAGTTTAATCCCTAATTTTCTAAAGAGAACGAGGAGAGTTGTTTTGATTGAGTTTCCCCTCAATTTAATTGTCTTTTCTCCCAAATCATGCCTAATGGCTTCCTTCTCATTATAGTATATGACTAGGCAAACACAACCAAGTTTTCAGTAAAGCCTAATTATAGTCGCTCTATTTCACAACTGAACAATTATTATTGTTGTTGTTATAATTATTAGTTAGTTGATATATAAATAGGCGTTGTCAGTAAATTAACAGATTTTCTTTTTTATTTTTTTTAATTAAACTTAATTTCATATGAAAATAATTGCCAGTGGTAAAATATAGGTTGAAGTATTAAGAGTGTGACACATACAGAACATGATTTGGGACTACGATAAAGGATGAAGGGGAAACTGAGAAGGGAGGATGAAATGAAAAGATCTTAAAGAATCAATCTTAACTACCTAAATTAGCCAATAATAATAAAAAATTATCTACTACAAAATATTCAAGTTGTTATATATCTACATGAGACCATAGAATAGTGACAACTATCAAGCCAGATTGTTATCGTACAGTCCCTGCCTAAACTATCTCTAGAATATCTGAGCCAACCCAAGCCCATTAAAGGAAAGTTCACGTGCCCTTGTGTGTTGTGTTGTGTGGTGCCCACTATAAACTTTGTATTGCGTCGTGTTGTGCCTATTTTTTTTTTTCTTAAGCCTAGCCTAGCACACATGTTGTGCCCACATGTGCTGTGTTGTGGGCTATGTCGTGCCTAGAAAAACGTAGCACACTAAATTTTTTTTTTTTATATTTTTTTAAGAGTGCATGCCAAGTTCTTATCTTATTTTTTTAAGTTTATGTATTTTTTTTCATGTACATTTATTCAATTTTAATAAAATCAAAAATTCAAAACTTAAGTCCATATTTAATAATGATAAATTATTAATAATAAGATAATGTAATATTAGTTACTAAGTTTTGACTCTACAGTATTAGAATTCCTTTTTAATATTTAACAACAACAACAATAATAATTTTTTAAGAGTTAACTTAATTGTTAACTTGGAATTACGTAGAGCCATAGATAGTTTATAATAATATTAATACATATTTATAAAATTATGATATTAATTATTTATTTAATAAATTATAAACATAAATTTATTACAATTTTTTAAAACTAAGAATTAAATAATTTAAAAATTTTGAGCTAATAAAATATATTAAAAAATTCAATTTCAAGTTATTTATAAAATTTTAAGTTTATATTCATTAAAAAATAAAAAGTGCATATTACATTTTTTTATGTCATATTTTGTCTTATTTTTAATTGTACTGTACTTTTAAAGTTTATGTACCTAAAATTCTAAGTTTAACCCAACCAATGTGCATATCATGTCATATCGTGTGCTCTATCAAAACATGCTCATATCATACTGTGCTGTATAATCAAGTGCCATGCCCATGTCATGCCTTGTGTCGTCTGACCCATTAGCCACCTCTAGTTTAATCTAGCAAACTTAAGGCCTCAATAAAAGGAGCCAAATTACTCTTAAAACCCTACCTTAGGCTAAAGTCACTAATAATGGCTTGCTTCCTTTCTAAAAGGATATAAAGATGTCCTTAAGGCAATTCATCATAAAAGATTAGTTCACTCACTCACAAAAATACTTAAATCTCATATTCTATGGTTTTTTGAAAACTCATCACTTCCTTTAACTTTCTACCAACTTGATCATGGGATGACTTCATTATCGAAGTGTCGTCACAAGCACCGCCTCTATTAGTTATTTCTTGTGATTTGAAGTTTGTCTCAACCATTAACGTCTCTGGAAAATTACTTCCAAGCAACTTAGTCTCCATCTTCACCAAAAAACACATCCTTTCTAGGGAAGCTCTCATAGTATTTTAAACTAAACCAAAATATCACGTCAAACAAGAACATATTTAAACATTAAGGAGTTAAAATTATTTTTTTTGTCTTAGCTCTAAAAAACTTACAAAGATTTTGTGTATGATGAGGAGTAAATCATTTCTATAATTTTTTTTTATCTAATAGTCAGTAATCAAACAGTCGTTCTCACTTTTCATCTTTAAACTTTGTGTATTAAGCAATTGTGTAAAAAAATTCAAACACAAATACAATCCATTTGATAAATAAGTGACATGACATTCATGATATGTTTGACACAGTTACATAATCATGACATGATAAAGACATAATTATCAATGAAAAATACTATTGTAATTCAATTTTCAAACTATATATGACAATAAAATAATATACAAAACAAAAACTTAAATTAATCTAAGATGTAAAAATTTAATTATACAAACCAACAATCATAAAATCAAATC
Source organism: Aegle marmelos (assembly GCA_030449875.1). NCBI lineage: Eukaryota > Viridiplantae > Streptophyta > Magnoliopsida > Sapindales > Rutaceae > Aegle > Aegle marmelos. The sequence continues at coordinate 13,512,147 of JASUUL010000094.1, read as the reverse complement.
TTTACAACACAATAATTAATAACTCATTTAAAATTTAAAAATGTGGTGAATTGACAAATTAATAATCATGTTGTAACTATATAATCATGTTTAGTCCAACATAGATATAATATAGTTTTTTATCGCATTTTATCATGTCAACTCATTTATTATCATTTATTAATTATATGAATATTTATCAAACATAAATAGAAAAAAAAAAATTGTATCGTACTTGTATCATATAATCGGGTCATGACCACTTTACTCCCTCTGTTGTGTGAGAAAGACTTCGGTCTTTCTCTCCTAACAACTGTTGGTAAATATTTTGGTCATGGATAGTTTTTCATTTGATTCAAATTTTTAACGCATAACAGGGTGAGTTCACTTTGGACCTAAAGATTCAATGATGAACGGGCCAACTTTTACAAATATGGCCTACTTTATAGACTTTCGATGATTATAGATCGGGTTATGTTGGATTTTGCTGCAATGTCAAGCCCATTTCCTTTCGAGTGATCACATCCCTAAAATAATAGCGTAACGTCGGCAAATGCCTTGGCTGCTTCACTGCTAATAAACGAAAGTATCGATGGGAGGAAAGGAAAATTAAACAGAAACCAAAGTACCAAATTCCCCCACTATGAATTTCAAAATAGAAAAAGGAAAAAACTTATCACTTTCATCAACTAGACAATCTTCAATGCACAATATCATAATTAATCAGAAGTTCATCTTGAAAATAATTGGACAATTTTTGAAACCTTCTGCTTCTATATTCTATACTACTTATATATGTGTCCCCAGCACATGCTTTACTAATCTTTAAAATGTGGGGCAACAAAAAATGGTTACTTTCTTCATACGAAGATAAGTTTGATGTGTATACCCCTTAATCATGTTATTTTGTACTCTTTCATTTACTTAAAATAAGAAATCTATAAATTGTTGTGTATAAAACTAATATAGCATAAAGCAGTCCATAATCTTAAACCATCTTTTACCCAATTCTTAGGAGATTTCAGAAAAGCTATGAGAACATGCCCTCCCTAAACTACAAAATTAAGAATATTCTTTGTGGTTAACTTCTCAAATGTTATTTTCCAGAAATATATGTTCATATATTCTTTGGCCGCCGGCCAAATTTTGATCCACATTTATTTACTTTGAAAAAATTAATATCGATAATAGTATTATATATCAGTGACTAATTTAATTATTTAGTGTTGTTGATGAGGACATTATTGTTATTACTTACCGACCACATTCTTATATTTATTAAGAAAAAATTACTACTATGAGGGGATTCATTTCCTGCTTTATAAATATGTAAGTGTGCAACAAATCTCGTCATTAATTGCGCAGATTTTCAAGCTAAGTCTAGATTTACGATTTTATTGACACGATTCAAAGAAAGAGACAGAGGATTTAGTGGTTAATTTAGAAACTTAAAAGTAGGATCGAGAGAGAGGCTATTGATGGTTTACAGAGAAACATATATTTAATTGTGTCCATAATAATTTTTCTCACACTAATAATTATTAGGGGGGAAGAAGAAATAAGAAGCAAGTAGAGGTTAAATGCCATGAATAAAGAAAGCAGCATTACAAAGAAAAATGAAGGGCCTACGTGCTAGGCCGTTTGTTGTAAAGATAGAAAGAGCATTAGTAAAGTAAAGCCAATAAAAAAGGTTGCAGAAAAGGGTTGCATAAAATCCCTCCATTTACCCATCAAACGAGGGAAAAAGGGATGGAGAAAACAGAAATTGGTGTTCTTATTTTTACAACTGAAAATATTAAAAAACTTAAAGATAACAATTAAAAAAAAAATTAATGGAATCGTCACTGTCGATTGTTTTGTCCACTTACTCGTTGTGGAAAGAATGGGCTATTAATCTTTTCAAATTCTATATCCTCCAAAATTCTCTCTTAAAGCATGCTAAGTCGCTAAGATTTCAATTCTAGACAGATTTAATTTAGGTACACAAAGTGATGTCCGTTCTCTAAATAAGGTTTTGGAATTGGAGTTATTACATTCTTCGAGTATAATTTCACAACGGCTCTATACATATCTCACTATTAATAAATCATAACTTTCATATATATATATATATATATTTGGTTCTAAAACAAAAATTTATTTTTATTACAGTTTATTAAGTAAATCGTTACAGGTTTTAAATTTTATTTTACCAAAGTACAAGTTTATACATGCATAAGAAAAACATTTGATCCTTTTGACGTACATTGAATATAAGGTACTAACATTTTGCAACCACAGAAAAAGTCAAGTATTTTTGTGCTTTGAAATATTGAAACTTACAACATCTGAGATTATTTTTAGTCTCCTATTTATTATCGAACAACTTTTGAACGACCACAATAGAAAGTTGTGCAAGCTGCTGGAGGTCCATATGCCGGCTAACAAAATGGAAGAGAGGAAAATAATTTAAATTTTATTTTTATTTTTATTGTTTGATTGAATAAAATATATAAGAATTTAATTTCTATTAAAATTTAATATCCATCATATTTTAAGTAGTGAATAATTTAAATTTCTCTTATGTTGGAAACTAAAGTTTTTAAAATTACCCTTCAATTTTTTAACTTGTTTAATACCATTAATAATTATTATTTATAATTTTATTTTATTAATTTAATGTTATAAATAATTATATATTAATAAAATTTAATAAAATAATATAAGGAACTTAACAAAATAAATAAACATATTCATTTATTTATTTAATATGAAAATATAAAAATATAAATTAATTGTTACAAAAAAGACACCGAACATTCGCCAGCTATCGCCGAAATGTCACTGGACCTCTGCAAAAAATCATCGAAAAGTCATCGAATATCATCAGAAAGTCATCGGACGTCACTAGAGAGTTAGACTACCAGAGCTCTGCTGGAGATCATCGGAAAGTCGTTGGACCGCCACTGGACCACCATTGTGTGTGTGTGTAATTTGTTGTATTTATATAAATAGTTCAATATTTAAGGTAAAGGATAAATTTGTCTAAAGAAAAAAATTATAATTTCTCTCCTTATCAAATTTTATGTCAAGTTAAATAATAAACTTTAATTTTACTACTCTCTTCCACTCTTTTCTTCTTCCTTCTTCTCCATTCTACTGTTTTCCTTCTCCTTCCCTTTCTTTAAAATAAACATGGTCTAAAGGTCTATCTCATGGAAGTCTAAAATTATCCAACTAAGAATACAAGATGTTATAAATTAAAAGGTGTTTGAAATAAATCAGGATTTCTTCTTAATGATTTTATTTGAACAAGTATACTTACATAATTAATGGTTAATAAATAAGAATATAATAATTAAATAAATTTTGATATATTTTTTAAAAGTCTTTTAAACTCAAATATAATTAGATCATGAAAGGATCTTCATCTGTTTAGAATTTAGTCACACAATAATCCTTTGGTCACCTAAAATAAGTGGGAGAAAAAAAATCCAATTGCTTTTGAGCATAGAAAATGTACTTTTCAGAAGAATGGGAAAGATAAAGGAAATTTAATTAAAGAATATGTGGTCATCGAGCCATGCAACTTGATGCAAATTTCCTGCAGCAGGGTTCCAACTACACTTGTACAAAAAGAGACGGAAAGCTTGTGACAACAAAACCGCACAAAACAAAATTAAATTACATGCTTCAAGAATGGACTGGCCTCCTAGTCATGCCATTGCCATGGCAATTAATTTCTAATCAGTTTCTCTCATATATCAAGTTTTTGCTCAAGGCTTTTGCGTACTTTTAGATGGCGGTTGCATTTAGTTTCAGCTCCAACTTGATCTCTCGAATGGTATCTACCAAAGAGAATTCATACTTGAATATTGAAATTTAGCAAAATAGTTTTTTTTTTTTCATGAATTTGATAATTAAGATTTGACTTGTATTTGGTCAATGACAAATAAACTTGAAACTGATTCAAGTTGGTCATCCTGAGTTGGGATGGTAACGTTCAACCGTATAGTTATGTAGGTAGTTCCCATAATAATTTCAAACAGAACAAAGAGTCAATATGAAATTGATGATCTATCGTGTTATTATTATCCCAGCATAAAATTTTTAATGAATGGCTTTTACACAGTCACTCGACTCCCTCCTTTCAACCTCACTACAATCAATCTAGCAAAAGGCTTGATTTTTTTTTTTTTTTCCAATTCTAAAAAGAAGTGAGCAGCACGATGCATGACAGTCATTATGGTTTTGATTATTCACACTTTGGGTGTTTGTCAATAACAATAAATTGTCATCATCGTCTCGTACAACATAACTTTGTCGAATATTTTCTTTTAGCACAATTTAATCCTGACTAAAAATTTGCAAATATCGATGAGTTCTCGGCCTACATCCCAAGAGTTGGCGAGAATATTAGTAAAATGATAATAAGGTGAAGTTCTGGACGATTATAGGTTGGTTTAATGGATCACTACAAGTAATTTTCTTGATCTTTTAGTATGTATATTATAATAATAAGTCTATATCTATTTACAATCATAAATTTTAATAGAACTATCATTTATTAAATATATTATGGTTCAATCTAAATTTTTATCTTCACTAATACTTAATTATATAATTGAAATAAATAAGGAGTATTGGAACACAAGGACCAGCACTTGAACATGTGCTCTAATGGTAGCCTTTCTTGATTTCAAAAAGAAAAAATGATTCCGAAGCCTTTTAAATTTGTTTTAACGTACAAGTATACTTTCACAATATTAAAAAATGGGAGGCATAAACTCCAGTTAATTAGTGTTTTGTCAATTTATGTGTATAGACTTGAGACTTAATTATATTTTTGTTGCAAACCTTGAGGGTTTAAAAGCCTTTTTAAGATTCTGACAAGGGGGTGTATGATCATGTCGGTAATATTTTATACTTAAACTATAATTAAGCTAAATCATTGAGATTCATTACAAAGGAAAAAGTAAAAATTAATGTGCATAGGGAGGAATGATTAGGGACTAATTCGCTCATGTTGATGCTGAAATTTAGCTGAATTGATTTGTGGATCAGGACCTCCCGTTAACTTGAATTCTTACTATCCTTTATTTGAAATTATGAAAAATAGATGTCAGGGGTGTTGGAATTTTTGGCGAGGATTTTCTAATGTTTAAGTAAGTTTTTTCTCAATAAATAAGAAATAAAATAGAATCATGAAAACTGAGAAGGAGAAACTTCCCTTTGCTTTGGATTTTTGGGACTTTTTATAAACACTTGAATTTATTACACCATCTTCAATATGTGATGATTATTATTGAATTGAATGCACCATTATGATGATGAGCTAATACATCTGTTATATAATAATTATCAGATTTCAGTTATAACTCCTGATTCTAATCTGTTCGAACTCTCTACTCGTGGTCTCATGAATTACCACTTAGTCGAGGTAATTTGCTCATAGTCTCAGGAATTATTATCTGGTCATCTATTAATCATCTACGCTCTTTTTACCTCAAAGAGATTTTGGCCACTTCATTTTATTCCCCAAACATCACTCCCACAGTTTCTAGTGTTGAGAAGAAAATGAATCAAGACTAGAAATTATAATTTTTTTTTTTTTGCTCTACCTTTGGCCTTTTCTTTTATAGATCTTTTGACCGAATGAAATATCTATTTTTTATTCATATTTACTTGCTTGCTAGATTTTTGTCTAATTGATATATTTTGTTAAGTCTTTTGAATTGATTTTGACTTTTGCCTTGGCTTAAATAAGTGTCAAGACTTTAAGTCTTTAAAAATAACTTATTGTTGTTGCTCGAGCAGGTTCTAGTGAACTTCAACCTTTGCCTCACCTCTAATCGGGTTTGAGACTTAAGGCCTTTATATGCTGTATGAGCATATTTTAATAAACTTCGACCTTTATCTCGCCTCTTATCGGCTTTAAGACTTAAGGCCTTTATGTCCATATGAAAAACAAATAAGCAACACAAGAGGGGGATGAATTGGGTTTTTAAAATTTATTTTACAAATGATTCAATCTAATGTCTTAATACAAACAAAAATTAAGTTTTACAGCAATTAAATCAAATATAATAAATTAGACAATGCTAGCAAAATAAATGAGTAAGGGAAGAGAATGAAAACACAGTAATTTTTACGTGGTTCGGCAATCCCCGCCTACGTCCACGCCTCCAAGCCAACCGAACTCGAGGATTTCACTATCTAAGCCTCCCAAGGCTTCAAATGTTTACAATTGACTTCCAAGGTGTCAATGAACCTTTACAATTAAGAGATTATCACCCTAATCTCTTTACCCCAAGTGTTTCCCTCACTTGAATACTCTCAATACGATACAAAATAGAAATTACAGCAAAACACTCTCTATAAGAGTAGATTCATAAATAATGGCACAAGAATGATTTAATCTATTGTGATTTGCAATATGGAAGCTCAATATATGTTTTACAAATTTGTTTTTGCTTGCTGGAGAGCTTGAAATGAAGTTGGAGTTGAGTTTTTATAGTTAAAGCTCGAAAACTAGCCGTTATTGTCAAATTCCAGTCTTTCAATTGGCCGCTTAATTTAACCTATTCCCGCTCGTAAGAGTAAAGTTACCGTTAATTTTGAATTTTGCTACAGTAATACTGTTCACGAAATTATAATTTTACCTCAAAACTTATTCAAATTATGCTATGCCCTAAAACGTTATAAAATATTTTAAAAAGACCCAATCTTAGAAATTTTAATTATTGTTTAATTCTTAAAAATATTCTAAAATTATAGTATAGCCCAAATTAAAGAAAATCTTTTCAAATAGGTCCTTTTTGAGTTTTAGCTAAATCACCATAATCTTTAAAGTTTTTAAAACTTTTCACTTAAGCCCATAATCTATTATAAGTTACAATAAAGCCTAAATATTTTAGAGTTTAGCAAATAAATCCAATTCCAAAATTTAAAACATTTTTATTTTTATCCAAATTATTTTAATCCACAAAATATTTTATCGCATAAACATAAAAGTATTTATCTTGAAAAATAATTATTTTATTAACATAAAATAGAGCTTTACAAATGCTAATCCAAGTATAAATTAAATCATATCGGCTTTACAAGAAATTGTCGCAATAAATTATCCGTTGAGCCGCCGTTGCCTGTTGAGTGTCTTGAATTTAATTTCACTTGATTTCACTTGATTCATTATCCTTCAAAACTAATGAACTTGTGAAATACAAAATAAAACACTTTAATACAAATATTTGTTATCATCAAAATTATAATATTTACAGCTTTTAGGCTAACACCATATTACTAAATTACCAATTACTCAATGATGTATTGTCCAAGATAATTTTCGTCTCTTGAATCTTTAAGTTTCACAACGAAAATTCTCTTTAAATTTGCATATTATTTTCTCATAAAAATCTTACATAACACATTAAATTAAATTGCAATCAAACTTTGTACAAGGAGGCTTACTGAAAATACTTTCGCAAGCACTCGGCATTCAACGATTTTCTGACCTCGCCACTATCAGCTCGAGTTAAATAAAACCCAATCATTTTGTAGTGAAATTGCATAACAGAATCCTTACATATTCTGCATCAGCAAAATTCCATCTAACCTTGATTAGCTTTACTGTTTGAGCTAGCTCATCCATTCATGCATGATAATATTCTACATTTGCTTTCGCCATATTAAAAATTGATAAAGACTAGAAGTTGGTTTTTTGTACCAATCCCCACAGACGACACCAAAATATTGATAGTGAAATTCGGCCGAACTGATTATGTCGACTAAGACCTCTCATCAATTTGAATTCTTGCTATTCTTTATTTGAAATCATGAAAAACCAATGTCAGGGGTGTTGGGATTTTCAGTGAGAACCTTTTAACGCTCAAGTTAGTTTTTTCTCAATAAATAAGAGATAAAATAAAATCATAAAAATTGAGAAGGAGAAATCTCTCATTTGCTTTGGATATTAAGGACTTTTATAAGTATTTGGATTTATTACACTATCTTTAATGCGTGGTGGTTCTTATTGGATTGAATATATCGTTATAATGATGAGTTAATACATTCGTTACATAATAATTATTAGGTTTCGGTTATAATCCCTGATTCTGGTCTGTTTGAACTCGTCTGCTCACGATCTCATGAATTATCACCTGGTCGAGGTAATCTGCTCATAGTCTCGGGCATTACCACCTAGTCAAAGTGGTCCGCTCATGGATTATCTCTTAGTCGAGATGACTTACTCATGGATCCTCTTAGTAATCTACTCACGGATCTCCTCTTGCTCATGGATCACCTCCTGGTCGAGGTGACTTGCTCATAGGTTACTTTCTGGTGATCTGCTCACAGATTTCCTCCTGTTTATAGATCACCTTCTAGTCGAGGTGACCTTCTTATGAATTATCACCTGCTCTCTTTTTACTTCAAGGAGATCCTGACCACTTTATTTTATTCCCCAAACATCTCATATAATTTTTAAATATATAAAATATCCTTTATTTAATTAAAAATATAATTATAATTTTATTATTATAATTATAATTATAATTTAATTTTTAAATGGATTAATAATAATAATAATAATAACAACAACAATTTTTATAGATTAATTAATAACAATTTATCTAAAATTATTATAGATTAATTAAATTTTTATTGTTAATAACAATTTAAAAATAATAATAATAATTACTATTATTAATAACAGTTTAATGAAAATTATTATTAATAAATTAATAAATTATATTTTTTATTCTTTTATTAATAATAATAATAATTGTAATTATAATTAAATTATAATTCAATAAATAATAATTATATTTTTAATTAAATAAAGGTATTTTAAATATTTAAAAATTATATGAGCGAGTTAGTACTCTAAAGAGTTTTAGCAAAATAAAACAGTATAAGGTGCTTCACAAAATTTTACTATGCAAAATAATTTTATAATATTTATAGATAAATTATAAATAATATAGAATATAGAGGGCCTAATGATATTATACAGTTACAGTCAAAAACGACAAAACGGCAGTAATGAGCTGCAACTCAGGGGGATCCGATAAATAAATAAATGTGAACAAGGCTAAAAAGGAGAAATGAAACGAATTGGGGAAAGCTAGATGTAGAGCGAAGAATTGTTTGGAAGGGGATTGGCGAATCGAGTTATCATGTAATTAGTTTTCCGAAACGACGTCGTGCAGTGCCACGTTTCAACTTCGCGTACTTTTTCTCGCTTCAATCTCATGTTTTGATTTTGTTCTTGTTTTTGTCTCACCGCCTCAAACTGCGCGTGGACACATTCTCGGAGAACACGGAAAAGCAATGGAACTGCTGTGATGTGAAAATGTAAAATTACAGCGCGTGGTCAAAGACATCATCATTTGAGGAGGGGGTTCACACTATTTTCACTCTGAAAATTAGATCCATTGCTACATCATTTTGAACACTTATTTATGAAATTTAAATATTTTATTTTATTTTATTTTTTAAATATCAACGGAGCTTAAACTACTTAAATTAATTATTTTTGTTTACCCGGCACACTTATAAAAATACTTAACTCACCTAAAAATAAAAATAAAATAAAACCCTCAAAATTTTATGGATTAATTTATATTTTAATAATTTATTTAAAATATTCATTTAAGATTTTATAATCAGAACTAACAAAATGAATTATTGAGTCATATTTGTATCGTATCAAATTTAAATCAATCCAAACACTAATTCTTTAATAATTATGTTAAAATATTAATGTACTAACTCAACACAGAATAGAAATGGATTATGCAATAACATGCTTAATATTTATATATTTAATAAAATTTACTATATATATATAATTTATTAATATTATAAAATATATATTTACTAAAAAATTACACATTTACACTATTGAAGTTTTAATTATATATATATAATAATAATAATAATATATTGATATTATGAAACGTAAATATTTAATAGTTTAGACATCTATATTATTCTATATTTACATGTTTATACTATTTAAGTTCTAAATCTACAAAAATTTTTATAAATAAAACATAGTATATATGTTCATTCAGACAGAGAGAGAGAGAGAGAGAGAGAGAGAGAGAGAGAGAGAGAGAGAGAGAGAGAGAGAGAGAGAGAGAGAGAGAGAGAGAGAGAGAGAGAGAGAGAGAGAGAGAGAGAGAATCATGTCTTATATTTGAATTTTAAAGTCAAAAAATTATAAATTATTTTAGAAATCATGTTATTGATTGAATAAATAAGTTAAGAAAACTTTCATTCTAACCAACATAGAAAAACATTCGTGTCGACTATGTCTGATTCATTTAATAATCATGTCAAATTTAACGATTTATGCTCATTTATCTGTGTTATGTTTATATCGATTAATTAGGTCAAGTGAATTTTGTCAGCTTTACTTATAGGTAAAGAAGAATATAATTGCTGCATGTTTTCTTTTGAAATAATTTTCTAATTAATTGTAACTCAGTTGGTTTATTGTCATTTTTAATAATTGTGATTCCTTATACATTAACATAATACCCGTTAACACTCACATTTTATGGCCAAATTTCTATTGGATTTTGCTGAAATTAATAGATGATGATTCTTGACATTAATTTTCTGTCCAGTAAGTTTGAATATCCATTTTTTCCTAAGCAATGTGGTAGATTGATATTTAAAGTAATTTATTATATTTATCACTAATTGATTATATTATGGATATAAGAGTGCTTAGAGTATTAGAGTAACGTTTGAGAAGTTTTTTTTAGTGTACTTGCTCAACAGTTCCAAACGAATTTATTTTTTTACCTTTTTTTGCAAATATTTATTTTTAAACTTAAAGATTATATCATTATTTTCATTAAAAAAAATGAAAGGTTATTGAATATTTAATTTATGAAATTATTTAATTAATATCTAAACTATTTCTTTTACTTACCATCAAAAAATAAAAATTATATTTTAACTTTTGTTACATTTATTACCTCGTAATGTTATCTAATTAATAAAAAATTGACCCTCTTTATGTTATCTAATTAATGAAAAATTAACTAAGTAATTTTAAAGTAATATTTTTTAATTGACCGTCTGTGCTCGAATTTCAACCTAAAAAGTTTAATTTCCATTTTACTTATTCTTACTCTTTTTTTTAAAATAAGTATGCAAATGAACAGAATAATATGTTTATTAATTTCGAAAATAAATTAAAAAGTTATATCACATGTGATAGTAAAAACTAAAAATTAATTTTCACAAAGGATAATATTAAAAAAAAAAACCTCTTAACACTGTAACAACTAACACGTCAGTTCAAGTCTTACATTAAATCTCTCTCTCTCTCTTCTGATCAATTGTGTGAAGAACAATTGACGCGCCTTACATTAAATTAAAACGGGACACTTTTTTACTGTCTCTCACTCGCTCACATGCTCAAATCTCTCTCTCTCTCTCTCTGCCTTTGCAATTAATGCACATGCACCCAACTTCCTCCTCACTTTACACAACTTCTCTCTGTTTCTCACAGCTCTCTCTCTCTCTCTCTTCTGATTCCAACGTTACTAAGCTCAAAGGTACCCTCTTACCATGTTCAAGTTTCAATTTTAAAGTTTGAAGCTTTTTTTTTTCTTTTTAACATGTATGTATGGACGGTAAGAGTCTTTATTTTAACTAAATTTTTGCAGCAACAACATCAAGTGGGTTACGTTTAGTGGGCACACTGTGAGTTTAAAGTTTGTTGTGTTTTGAATTTTGATAATTACGTAGTGTTTACTTGATCTTTTCGTTCTTCTCTTTTATTTGACAATATATCATCATACCTTTCCTTCTCTTTTTCTGCTTTCCGTTTTTTCCTTTTATTTGCATCTCTTTATCAAACTCTGAACGCATTCTCTTTTCCTTCTCTCTATCTCTCTTTCTTGTTAAAACAATTTGTTTTTTCAATTTAACTCTGCTTTATTCCTGAGAAAATCAATACCATGTACCTTAACATGGGTTTGTCTCATAATTGACAATCTGAATTTTACCGGGCTTACTTTTCTTTTTCTCTTCTTCTTTTCCCCCTTCAAATTCAGCCCAACTTTGAGAGTTTAATACATGATTCTATGATTCATTACTTTTTTCCAGTATATTCTCAGCAACCAAACAGAAAAATTGCACCTTTAATCTTTCATTGGTTTCTGTGAGGTTGTGCTTTGGCTGTTGTGATAGATAGTTTTGATCTCCTCTTTTGGGTTCTCTTGGTGACAGAGCGAAGTAGGTAGAACTTCTATATTCCTTTTGATACTGTGATTCTACTTCTTATTCTTTTTTTAATTTTTTAGAAAAATTTCTCTTGTGTTGGTCAATTTGGTCTTGTAAGCATTTTTTACTTTGTTCTGCTGTAAGAGTGGTTTGTTTTGTGTATAACTGGAGGACATTATTCATCTTTTAATTATATTTAAAAAGGACAGGCTTCTTTCTTTGGTTTTTATGTTGCTCGTATACTTGTTTTCCTTTCTTTATTTATGTATTTTTTTAATGTTGTTTGTTGATAAAATTACTTGAAATCACACCATATGATTTGGGTCAATGTCAATCCTTTCAATGACAAACAATTAGGACAGCCTTTTAAGTATATTCTATTCCAAGGTCACATGGAAGAATCTTTTTTATTTGTTCTACTTGCTGAGTTTTCTCTACATTCAGCCATTTCTGGGGTTCTATGACCTTACATCATAAACAATTCCATTAACTGGCATCTCCTTGGTTTTTTCAGCTGGTTTTGTTATCGATTACTGTTACCTCCAATGGACTATGTTTGACCAAGATCAATTAGATCGCCTGTTTTCTATATTGAGGCCGCAAAGTGGCTTGTGGTCTCGTGTTTGGGAATCTTTAGAGTGAATCATCATTTGCTTGGTTGACTATTGCTGTAACTTCAGAATCTTAAGGGAGATCTGTTCTGCTGAAAGGAAGAAACTTGGGTCTTAATTGCTTTAGATGTCTTCATTTTTGGGCTGAGGAAATGGGGGGTTGTGTCTCAACGAGTAGCCGGAGTACTTGTAGCAGCGGAAGCAATGGAGAGACTGTCGCACCCGTATATGGATGCTGTGGGCAAAAGAGAACTAAGAGGACGTTCTCAGATCATGTTATTACCATGCATAATTTACCATCAGTGCCACACAGGATTTTCATGAATGGAAAAAGCCGAACCTCTTGCATATTCACTCAGCAGGGTCGGAAGGGAATAAACCAGGATGCCATGATTGTGTGGGAAGTAAGTTTCATTTCTTTACAATGAATTTAACTTTCACCGTCTTTGGAGATTATTGCTTTATCTGAGCTTTGAATTGCTGTAGGATTTCATGTCAGAAGATGTAACTTTCTGTGGTGTCTTTGATGGACATGGTCCACATGGTCATCTTGTTGCGCGCAGAGTGAGGGATGCTTTGCCAATTAAACTACTTTCTTTTCTGGTTGCTTCTCAGTCGAGGCAAAATGGATCAGGTAAAACATGTTTTAATGGGAATACAAAGAAACTAGAAGGTGGGGATTCTGAGAAGGATGGGCCAGCTGAGGATAAATCGAATTCATTATGGAGAGAAGCATATCTGAAGGCGTACAAATCCATGGACAAAGAGCTCAAATCTCATCCCAACTTAGACTGCTTCTGCAGCGGTAGCACAGCTGTGACTATAGTGAAGCAGGTATGGCAGGGAGCAACGCACATAGTCTTCATCTCCAATTTGGTTAGCTTTCTTCTAAGTTTTATCTTCATTTTGTGATTTCAAGGGATCCAATCTTTTCATGGGCTATATTGGGGATTCTCGGGCAGTTATGGGATCTAAGGACAGCAATGATTCCATGGTGGCAATTCAGTTGACTGTTGATCTAAAGCCTGATTTGCCAAGTATGCCTTCACTTACAGATATTTGTCCTTCTTCTCTTTTGTGTGAATCAAACTGATGTAAATCTGAACATTTGTAGGGGAAGCTGAGCGGATTAAAAGATGTAAAGGGAGAGTATTTGCCTTGCAAGATGAACCTGAAGTACCCAGAGTCTGGTTGCCTTTTGATGATGCTCCCGGGCTAGCAATGGCTCGAGCTTTCGGAGATTTTTGTTTGAAGGAATATGGGGTGATATCAATACCTGAATTTTCTCATCGCCTTCTTACAGATAGAGATCAGTTCATTGTTCTTGCTTCAGATGGTGTAAGTTTTTCACCGATCTAATTTACTTAATTGAAAATTTATACTGTTTCTCTGATACACATAGCTGAGATGTAAACTTTTTTTTGGATGGGAATATATGCAGAACGAAGAAAAAGGGAAAAAAAAAGGAAAAAAATCTACGTGGCATATAATCAATGAAATAGAATTAGGTGCTTGAACCTCTATGTGTGCATATAAAGGAAGAATAAAGTTGTAGCTGAAAGACAAAAGCGATTGTATAACGGTTTGACAAACTGAAGGCTGAACAAAAACTGTCTTCATGTTTTGTCAAACAATTGATATGATTGATCATATTAAGTTGAGGTCTTTAGGTTCAACCTGAGAAATATATGAAATGCCCTTTTTTATGTTTTCAACTTGGTCATGGTTATGGCCTATGTTGTTGATGGACTTATAAAGGCAGCGTTGTTCAATTTCCTATAAGGATGCAAACAGGCCAAACCTATTTACACTCTTTCTGTCCCTTAGTATTGGTCAAAAGGGTTGGAAGAAGATCCATCATGCATGCACTGAATGCTATGCTGAGGCTTCTAGGAAAAGATAATTCTGTTGGGTCAATTTATAATCAATTTTCTGAGGCTAGAGACTTTTATGAAGAGGAAAATTGGATACATAGGATGAAGTCTCTTGCCTTTGAGTTGTCTGGTAAGAGTTCCAATGACAAATACAATTAGTAGATTGAACACTAGTTGATGCCACCACAGAATCTCATTCTATTGGAATGACCTTGTCCGCAAGAGGCTATTGTTAGGTGTTTCCATTTTAGAATAGATTTTGTTGTATTGTAAAGTATTAGCTATAAGATGGTTCATCTTTTCCAAATATTTAAATTATCTTGCTGCAGGTTTGGGATGTATTGAGCAATGAAGAAGTGGTGGAGATTGTATCCTCAGCTCCAATCCGGTCATCAGCTGCTGGAATCCTGGTGGATGCAGCTGCTCGTGAATGGAAACTCAAGTATCCTACTTCAAAGATGGATGATTGTGCAGTGGTTTGCTTATTTTTAGATGGGAAAATGGACTCAGAGTCTGATTATGAAGAGCAAGGCTTTTCTTCTGCAACTATTCAAAGCAATCACTCTGGTAACGCAATTGAATCGGATGATGGCCAGAAGTCTGAGCCATCTTTGCAAAGAAACTTTACAGTTCGATCATCAGATGAAAGTGACACCTATGGAAGACTAGTAGTCGAGGATGATGGGAATGGCGAAACATTTCCAAGTGAAGATCAGAATTGGTCAGGTTTGGAAGGTGTCACGAGAGTGAACTCACTTGTCCAACTTCCCAGATTTTCCGAGGAAAGGCCAAACCCATAAACTTTATTTTCATTGTAATGTCAATTACAGTGACAATGAGGCTTTTAAGCCTCATTAATCCAAGGAAAAGTGAAAAAGAAAAATGGATTAGTTTGCATAATGTCAAAATGGGTTTGTGCGATTGCCTTTGGCATTTTGTATTGTTGTATGGCACAGTAAATCAAATGGGATGGTTGTTTGTCATGGAAAGTGAACTGTATCAGTGTAGTTGTGTTGATATTTTTCGTATGAAAATTTTCTTTCAGTTTCCACTTTTAGATAATTATACAGCAAAATGTGAAGTAATAAAGTAAGAGCATGTTTGACAGATATACCAATCTCGGTCTCGGGCTATGACCAAAGTCAACTCTACCATGATTATGCAGCCAAACAATAGTAAAACAAGTCAACGCTATATGCATACACGAATGGAGATTTGATTCTGTCGGTGAATCAGAAGATGAGATTATTGTTCATGCTGTAGTGGCATGCTCATATGAACACATGCAGTTTTGGTCAAAGTAATCAATTTGAACCCAAATTTATTTGCTTAATTTGGACAATGGTTGACCCCTCAATCAGATGGAATTAGTAGATTAGCACAGACATGAGAAGAAAATGACATATCATTCATTAGCCTGGACCATGACATCAGTTGGTAGTTAATTTATATTTTTCTACTAATCATTAACAAATAATTTTTTAAAATCTTTTAAATTACCGTACACCATAAGATAAAATATATTATATTAAAATATGTATTCTTTTTTGTTTTTTAATTTATCGCTTATTATATTAAAATAGAGTGTTATTTACTGAATGATAACTTAATATATAATACCATATTTTTCTAAATTATTAAAACTACTTAATTTCGTAAATTTAAATTTTTAATATTAAGAAAGCGTATCCCATGCGGGCACATATTCATTCAAACCATGTTTAATATTATAATGTAAAATTTTGATAAACACTTTTTATTATAGTTTAATACTAAATGGATTTTGTCTCACACTATATGACTAAAAAAAATATATATAATATCTTTGCTATTTTGTCAAAATTATTAGTTAAGAATAAAATTTATCAGACCGTATAAAAATGTAACTTTTAAACCATGGAACGTAAATAGCAAAAAGTGCCACTATCTCTTTAATTAAACTAACGTTAGAACTGTTACAATGATTTTTTACGGGGGTTGTGTACTCCATTGAAAGATTGGATAGTGCCCTGTGCCTCGTGCTGCATTTAGGCTTTCTTTATTAACCGTTACTCTTGTTGTCCAAGAGCAAAATATAAGTTGCCAGTAATTAACAACATCCCTTGTTACTTAAATACCGTCTGTCATAAACTATGTATCATAAATCGCCGCAAGAAGTTTATCAAAACCAAACACGGTAGTAATGACAAAATTCTCTTCTCCTCTCAACTCTCTACACCTTGCTATGCAATTGTACGCATCAGTTTCTTAACCTGCCGCCAAAATTAACCAACTCACCAAAAACCTAACTATAAGAAGAGCCATTCTCTTGACATAATCTTCATCAACAAGCCGAGTTGGCTCATCTTCTCTTGCAATGGCTTACAGGAACATTTCTTCTCTCGTTGCTAAAGTTTTCATCCTCAGCATTCGGCCTGCAATAGCTGGGCAAGCATTGGCTGGACGTGGCAACCCGAAAGTAGCCGAGAGCAAAGGCATGAAACGGCCCGAGTGTTTGCTTAAGTCCGATCACAGTCTGCTCATTCCTGGAATTGGGAGGGTGCTTCAGCCATCGGGCTTCAGAACACCTAGTCCATACACTGGCAGCAGTGGAGCAACAGGAGCGAGTGGCGGTCATGTTCCACTTGGCGATGATGTAATTGGTCCAAACCCTGGCGCTGAGGTTCCAAGTCCCAGCAGAGTAGGCACTGTTCCTGGAAATTAATGCTCTCATCATCGAGCTTCTTTGAGATGTTTTTTCAATAAATTATTGTGCTCCTACTCTCTCATTTCTACTAAGGCTTTATATTTCAGTGATATTTCTAGTCCTCCGTTGGAGTGAAGTCTGAGATCTATTAGGCTTCAAAATAATAAGCATGCTAGATGTAAGAGGTTGGTAGCAGGTACCAGCTAGCTAGCTATTTAATGAACTGAGGTCTTCCTGAGTTGTATAATGTGAAAGTATTTTGCAATTCTACAATTCAGATGGGTTTATATCATATCCAAGTCTGCTGCCCGCTCAATTTATACAGCCGGCGCCAAAATGAAAGCAAGAGAGTTGAAACATATTCACTTTCTACAATACATTCAAGAGATGTATATATGTACAAGCAGCACATTACAAATACCTAACCAACATCAGCATAGTGAAGCATAAATCTTGTGGCTCCACTTTACACAAGTAAAACCAAAGCCATGAGACAGGGAGCAGACATTATTCCTTTTCCCTTAAACAATTCAAGTGAAAACATTCTATTGACACCATCAGTCCACATTCAATAGAGCAAAAGCTTAAAACAATGTTTTCAAAGAGAGCTGGGAAAGCTTAAGTCATTCCATAAACACTTTTTCTTGGTTATTCTTTCAAAACTTGATTCTTAAGCCAATAGAAATCAGGACTTCATCAATCATAAGCGAAAGTTCTAACTTCATAAAGAAAGTATTTTTCACTTAAAGCTGGCATATTTATTGAAAATAGGAAACAGTTAAAGTCTAGAGATTCTTACACAAAAAAGGCAGTCTTCACTTAAAAGGAAACAAAGACAGATGCTAAATTGCATATCAAATGAAATGTAGAGTAAGGCCCTTCAAAGATGCTAATACCTGAACATATATGCCTATAATGCTTAAGCAACTTATAATTATTATGCATTTGTTTAACAACTACTACACAAGGCTGCATTTGGTCTCACAAGAAACCATTGGATTAGATAATAAATATGCAACACACCTTTTTCACTTGTTTCATCTTTCATGCACCACTTAGTGCTAGCATCAAGAACTGTGACTCAAGTTATCCCAACAACCATGCATAGCACGTAATCAATTTCATTTATGTTTTCATAACTATCCCCATCCTATACTTTTGTTAAATAAAAGGCTACGATATTTTTGTTAAACTATCTCCAGACCTAACACTAAAATGTGCGTGGTCACATTTCCAGAAAAATAACTGATGTAACTACTTTTGCTGCACTTACTTCCACACTGACTTTTATAGGAGCAATTTGAGTTTACAGCATTAAATTTCACCTGTAGTATTTTGTATCTCAGTTTGCTTTTCCTTTTCCTCTTAAGACTAAGCAGAAATTGCAATATTGATAACAACAAAAGATCTCAAAAGTTTTAATTTCAAAAGTACAAGTTAACGTTAGTGGGACTGCATTGCAATGGCTTGCCAAACACACCATTCGTGTATAGCACAAGCAATAAGACAGATATATCTGGATTCTGGAAAAGAAACAAAAGATTATATCACAAAATTTTATCCCATGGGTTCCATAACATCAAGAAAGATCTCTAAAATCCAAAAGGGCACAATCTCAGCATGATCATGGCAACACCCAAGGCCTTAGGACTTGAACTGCTGATAGCACAAGCAATAAGACAGATATATCTGGATTCTGGAAAAGAAACAAAAGATTATATCACAAAATTTTATCCCATGGATTCCATAACATCAAGAAAGATCTCTAAAGTCCAAAATAGCACAATCTCGGCATGATCATAGCAACACCCAAGGCCTTAAAACTTGAACTCCTAATATGCATCCATTGAAATTTTGTCAATTGTATCCTGCACAATAGTGTAAAAGATTCTAGTAAATAGCAGCAATACATGACAAAGACTCAGCAGAGATGCAAAACAAAAAAAGGCACAGACAAAATAAAATTTAATAAAGTATGAATTAACAGACATCAGTAATCACAATTGTCATATAACATCATCAACTCAATGGCACAACACAGCTGTCTCAAAACATTTAGCGAAATCTCTAACTGACAATAGGTCAGGACAGAAATGAGAAGAAGTCATAAGAAGTGAGCATCAATTTTTTTTTTTTTTAAATAGCCCTGCTCCCGGAAAACTGTCAATTGAAAATCATCCAGTTTAAATTCTCCAAAGAAAGTCAGGAGCAAGAGCACCTAAAATGAACAATAAATTCCTGATAAATTCAAGTTCCATTGATTCATCATTCCACAATAAGCATTCATAAATCAGCACCTTGAAGGTTTGCACAATTAACTGTTGCATCTCTGCTACAATCCTAACAGACTGGATAGTTTACAAGTGAATAAGTCACAATGGATCATTTCTTCACACAGATAACATGATACATCATGATTTGATTGAAGAGTACATAGAAACACATCCTTCTCCTTAGCATTTATCAGCGGGCGATTTTAATTTAAAAAATATGTATGTCACAAGTAGATAAATTACAACATCAAGAAAATATTTTTGGTGGTTTTATCATTTATGAACCTAAACCTTTCAAAGCAACCAACGGGAGATCTTTTGCACCCATACAACTGTAAGTTAATGAATTAATAGCAAACCAAGATACTACATGTATCATCCCTTCAATCAATAACAATGAAATAGCTCACTTCCTTCCACTCATCTTTCCATGCAATCAAGAACCACACAATCTGCGGACTTGTAGAATTGCAATTTTTGGGAATCGTTATTAACATTTTTTCTCCATTTTAAAAGCATATAAATCTAACGCCGTGACCATTATAAGCTAATATAGATTCAACATAGGAATCTTCAAAATTATTGATATCCACTGCAACCTTAACATCCAATATAAATCTAAAGTTGGGTTTTTCTCTTTTAGGAAAAATAATGAAGAAATGGATTTGAAGAATCACCTGATTTAACGTACTTTTGAGTAAAAGGAGGAATAACGTACTTTTGAGAAAAAAGGAGGAATCAGAAGCCGGCAATCTTGAGAATGATGTACCATAAAAATACCAGAAACATAAAGAGGAAAAAATAATCTACAAAAACAAAAAATTTCGTAGACCCATGATTTCGTTTAATGCTGTTTTTGCTCTTGTTGTCTCTCGGTTCGTCAATTAGCTCGAGTTTTGCCATTCGATCGGTTCTAGGGCTTCAGCTGACCAATATTTTGGGACCTGTCGCTCTTTTCCGATTACCTTTTTCGTTTTTCGTTTTTCGTTTTTTGTCCCGCGCGTTTTGTAGAAATTATACGAGGCTCTATTGGCTCAAAATATCAGGCCTTGTCTTTAAACTTTTTATATTTTATTTAAATTACTATTGTTGTCAGCAGGACAAAGACCTTGAAACAGAAAATAGCAGAATTCTCAAAATTTTTGAGGGATCAAACTGAAATAGCTTTTCAGATGCTTGGGTTGAATTTTTAAATAATTGTAATCTAACTAAAACTCATAAAAATTGAACCGAAAAATGAAATGTCCACCCCTATGATCGATTTAGAAAAAGTCTCAAAATTTTTTAACCTAAAATATTTCTAAAATGCAGTTAATATGAAAAAATCAAAAATAGAAAATGTGTATTATCGAAAATTATACCAATTCCGAAGATGATCGGTATGTTGAACAAGAGGCTAAAAAGAAGGAGAATATTTTTAAATAATTGTATGTTAATTTTGTGAGAACAACTTAGAGATCTTACAATGGGGAAAATTGCATTGATCATGCTATAATTAATGGAGAATATGTTGATGGAAGTCATGTGGTAGGATCCTATACAAATATCATGGAGTAACTATTTACTTAATTTGTTTAATTGACACAAGTAATTTAATAGTCGGTCAATTATATTATGTTTATTGTTGTGTAAATTTTATTAAATTCACAAGTGTACGAATTTATTGTAGAATAAATTAACGATGATGAGTGTCAATCTTATGATAAGACAGATTTTAATTGCATGTAAAATTAATTTTCTAAGTCGGTGGTTGGAATTGTGGTAAAAGTGATTTAAACTATCCTAAAATTTAAATTGGAATGATGAGAATAAATTAAAGTGACAACTAGTAAAATGAAGCGCTTGTATCTCTAGATTTGCACTTAACATGCACTATGGACTTAATATTTCTTATTAATATCAATTAAATTATAAGAAAGATGTACACTCCTCATAAATCTCACCCTAATTAATATAATGTTAAGAGTTTATTGTGTCAAATATTAATAACTTTACACTAGGAAAATATATATCCAGTATAATATCTAGGCAAGATTATTATTATCAGTTAATGAAAAGTCAAAACTCCATATAAATTAGATAAAATAAATTTATCAAATTAAGTCAATGGAATATATTAAGACTTCAACTTTAACCCAATCTTAAAACAAAATTAGTTACTCATAATTAAACTAAGGATAAAATGATAATTTATTAAAATATATAGAAAATACAAAATAGAAAAGAAATTATAGAAAATGGGACTCAAAACTAAATTCAGGAGTGTTAAATTAAGGGGAAGCCCCCTAGATACAATGAGTAAATCATGACCATCGATTAAAATAATTTAGACGCTCAAGATTATGCCATGTAGCAAGTTTTGATTGGATACAACACATCATCAAGTCTATCATTTTGTGTATATGCATGTATTTTACTTGCATTTTTTGGTCCACTAATATACTGTCACGTCATCGGTTAACACTACATAAATATTTTGTCCAATAAAATTGTAACATATCATCAGTTAATGTCATATCATCAGTCAATACTTTATAAGCAGTCAATGTTACATCATTCGTTCAATCAAATGTTATCACATTATCAGTCAATGCCACTTATCGTACCGTATGTGTGAATAGTATCATGAATAGTACCATACATGTGAACCATATCGTTTATCTTTTTATACTGCTCCTAAGGTTTTTGACTATGCTAAGTTCAGATTTGCTGTCTATTTTGCCATTTAATCTCTCATTTATTGTGAAATGACTATGATGCCTTCTAAAATACATAAAATACTTAATTATAATAAAATAAACGTAATTAAATCACAAGAAACTTAAATATGTAAAAATAGGAATGTTAGTAAAACTTGAAGTGTAAAATGACGATTTTCTACTTTATAAATAAATATACATTTTTTAGCACTTTCCAACCAGCTTATTGCTAGTCCCTAACAAATTAAGTGAAAACAAAAGTCAACTCCAAAATAATTTTTTTTTCAAACAACCATGTTTATTTAATCAAACTATTAATAACAATTAAGTAAAAGTATAAGTATTATTTTCAGTCTAGAGAAATATCATCTTATATCAATGATCTATATGAATCGGTCTAGTAGACTTGATCATAACTATAGTAATAAAGTTGTTTTCAAACATGACATGTCAAACCTTAAAATCTCATCGAAAGTGATACTATTACAAGTAAATTAAATCCAATAATAATATTCATTCCAATGAATGGTAAATTGAGAGAAAATGATAAAGAAGTAATATCACACTCTTAATAAGATAAAATAAATATGACTGTAGATTATAAATAATACAATCTAAGTTAAAATATGAGTTAAATCAATGTATTTATTTATTATTATTATTATTTTTTATTTTTATATACCACTATATCTTTTTAGCCTACATAACTAGCTTATACTTTTATTAGGATATAACATATACTAGGGGTATGGCGAACAAAGGAAAAAAATATAGAAAAATAAAATATATGTTTGAGAAAAAGTAAAGATTTTTTTTATTAGAGATTACAAGGTATATCTTGCTTATTTGTATTTATTATTTTTATTATATTATTATTATAATTTTATTTTATTTTGAACTAATATTTTTTTGTATGGCATGATTTTATTGAATAAAATAATTATTTATATTTTTCTCAAATATGGATGAGTGATGAAACTTGTAGGACATCAAGTAATATTCAAGATTGGAGCGGGTCAAAATGATAAGTTGACAAAGAAAAAGTATAATTTTTTAAAAAAAATTCAAAAGAGTTAATTATAGATATTTCACAAAAGGAATGATTAGAAAAGTTCAAATGGGTAAAAAATGATTTTTCTATCATCTTTTAGGACTTTAAATAATTTTCCTTGTCTATTAGTTAGATGGACCTTCAGATGTAGAAATACACATCTTTTTTAGAGGGTTAACTCAAAAGAAATCTAAAGATTGTATATAAAATAATAAACTGTTAAAATATATGAAAAATGCGCAAAAAAGGTTACTCTTTAAGAAAAATGACAGGCTCAAGAACTCACTTATAATTTATTATAACATGTGTATTTCTTCAAGCAACTCATATTTGTCTTTGATATCAACATGTACAGTAGCAAATATGGTGTGACATAACTCAAGACCAAAGATAATACAAATACTAAAATTTTGAAATTTATCATGTCATCCAATATTAAAAGATCACAATTTAAAAAAGATAAAGAAAATACATTTTTAGAGTCACTACATTTCATATTCAGCATCTTCGACTAAAAAATTTAAAAGTGTATATTTATAAAGTAAAAATTAGAACAATTACACTTAAAATGACTGTTGAAGCTTAATAATAAGATAATAAAAAAAGTATAAAATTTTTTTCTTTTTTTTTGAACTTCCAAACTAAGAGGATGAGTTTCTAGAGTCATTATATTTCACATTTAGCCATCTTCAACCCAAAAAAGTTAGTCATGGTTAGTCTCTTTAATAAAAATCAGTAAAAACTTCACCAGAATTAAGACATTCTATAATTGTCAATTATTTTCTCCTCTCAACCAAAACAAAATATTGTCCTCAATGTTTTAAAGAAAAGAAGTAGAATTTAGAAGACATCACCTGAGTGTTGCAATACATTAAAAAATATTTACACGTGGAGAGTTAAATATAATTTATACTTCTTATTGTGGCTACTGCTATCATCATTAATTGGCCACTCCAACATTAAGGTCTTAGGATATGGCTCTGATTTATAAGCTTGTAATAAATCAAGTGGCTCATTAGTAGTCTGAGCATAAATAAAGATTTTTTTTTACTGTAGAATGAATGAAATAATTTTTTATTGTACGGTTAAGAAATACAATAAAGCCATCATAAAAATTATTGAAATTTAATAAATTGATGGGTTTCTGATGAATGTTCAGATTGACCCAAGATATTAATGTGATTAGTGCCTCTATTTTAATAGGAAAATAAAAGCATCAACATGATTTATCATTTCAGTTATTCTCTCTTGCGTAGTTGAAATGACTAAGTCTTCTCTAATTGGTGAGTTAGACAAACAGCTTAAAGGTTTTAGGGTTCTTGGGATGATGCCTAACACTTGGCTCCCTCTGATATAAGTAGTTTCTGAGACTAGTTTTGGTACCCCTCGGTCACTTCTTCTATAAACCAAGTGTGATTTTCTAACTGTTATGTTTCGACTAAGATGTAAGACTGCCTCAATGATTTTTTTATATTTGTAATATTTAAACCCAGGAGCACACAAATATTCTTGAATTGGTTATTAGGAGTAGCTGTCGTTGGAATACTTCTAAAAAATAATTTGTGAGTGCTTAAAAAAAATCATATTTAATGATCTTGATGACAATAATTTACAGTTGTATATGGGATAGTATGTCTGTGTCAAACAGCGTGTAAAACATATGGCTTGAGAGTAAAAAAAATAATAAAAAAAAGCAAATAATGATAAAATCAAATTATTAAAGAAAAGAATGCAAATGATCAAACAATAGTAAAATAAAAGGATATCTATAGGTAGTTGTGACTGTGACATATATCTTCCTCTGGTTTTACGTCTAGAAATGACTTAAATCTCTATGGGTCAAGGATATACTTCCCATCTAGTTATCTTATAAATTGGTAAACAGGGTCATTTAGAGTTAGATTTTTGAGACTATATCATGCACGCTTTTTTTAGAGTAATGACCATAACCAAAACATTTCTCTTTGTATGTATCTACTGGGATGCGTTTCAAGAGACAAAAGGATATCATCCAATAACTTTTAATTCAAGCCATCCCTAATGAATTAAATCTTGTTTTCCCTATTATCAGACATCATTCTTAAAGAATATAGATTTATATCACATCTTATTCTAACACACTTATGACTAGCAATAAAGAGTTTTCGAGCTCTTTATTTTTTTGAGTAATTTCTTTTACCATAATTAGACATGTGTACAATAAAATTTAGGAGACAGCTCACCTTTTAATTGCACTTTTGCTTCGATTAACTATCGAATATCAGCAGCAATTCCTCATAAGTAATTGCATGTATTCAAATTGAGCTTTATAAATTATAAGGAGGGCATTATGAAGAAGTGAACGAAATCGCTTGTGAAGATTTGCTAAAATTACTTTTTTATCTATACCTTTGGCTTAGAATATCAATTACTATAAGAAATTGAAGTAATTGACTTTGATTGTCACGAAGTACCATTATCTACCATTTAACTATGGTAACAAACTAAAGCAAACAAAGAGAATTAATGTCATAATCGTTTTCTTATTAAATTTACTTCAAGATTTAATTGGACGTCATAAATGACTCCTTCAATTTATCTGAGTTTTCTTTTTAAATTCTCAAGATGGGATACTAACTTTGGTGGTCATAACTCCCAAACAGGATGTATTTTATAAAATCGTATTTAGCTTTTGAGATGAGATTGTACATATTGAAACCGTTTAAGAAGGTTCAAGAATAGCTATTTAGTTGAGACACTCATGATTAAAAATTATAAGAGAAAACTTAATGGTTAAATAAATATATTTAAGTAAAAATAATATTAATAAAAATAGAAAAGAAAAAAATTAAATCACTAAAAATAAAGAGGAAAAAATCTCAGTTCCAATTTAGTGGGTCACTTAAATTTATTTTGGTGTCCTCTCCATATGGTTGGTATTCCAGATATGGTTTTAATATTTGGCTATTAACTTTAAAGATGACACTGTTCTTTATATCCTTAATTTCAATTGCTCTATATGAAAAAATAATGTGAACAATAAAGGGATTAGACCATCGAAAGCGTAACTTACCTAGGAATAAGTGTAAGCGAGAATTGAATAAAAGCATTTTCTGACATAGGTTGAAAGATTTTCTAATAATTTGCTTTCATAAAAGACTTTTATTCTCATAATATTCTTTTTGAGCTAGCTTGTTGTGTGTCAAAGTTGAATTTCTTTTTAGTTTAGTACGCACGGTGCTCAAGTTTCACAAGTAGGTGTCAAGTTATTTCATACACTAGCCTATAAAGTGACATGGGCTCGCCACTTTGTGGGTAATGAAATACTTTGTCAAAAAAGCTATGAATAATTTGTTATAAAAGTGCGAATCCAAAGCGTGAAACAATGCTGCTTTTTAAAAAGTAATATTGTTTCACGCTTTAGATTTCGTCGAGTAATAATTAGTGATTATTGCTTCAAAAAGTACCACCACAAGTGATTATTGCTCAAAGAAATCTAAAGCATGAAACAATATTGCTTTAAAAAAGCCTATCACCACCTTGTGATCATTGGTACTATATGGAATTACTTCTGGTCATTTCGATGCGTAGTCAACAGCAATCAATATGTATTAATGGCTAAAAGAAGAGGGAAATGATTCCATGAAGTCGATACCTCATATATAAAAAATCTCAAAAACTAAAATTGGTTTTAGTGGCATTATATTCCTTTGGATAATGTTTTCCATTCGTTGACACATATCATATAAAGAACAAAAAATGTAAGCATCTCGAAATATAGTTAGCCAATGAAAATCACATTGTAAAATTTTAGTAGCTGTCTTCTTAGAGCTAAAATAGCCTCCATAAACTTATTCATGCCACAATAAAAGGATATTTTGAAATTCACTTTCTAGGACTCATCATCTAATAATTTAATCTACATAATACTTGAACAGATAAAGGTCTTCTGAAAAGAAATTCTTTATTTCTGTAAAAAAAATTAACTTTATCTTGTTTAGTCCAATACTCTGGAAGTTGACTTATAACAAGATAGCTAACTTTATCAACATACCATGATGATACTTCCACACATTAATTGTTTATTTGAAAATAATTTATTCAATGACAATGATTATGTAATTATGTCAAAATTGAGATGAAAGAGATGGTCTACCACAATGTTTTTTGTAGCTTTCTTGTCTTTGAATTTGAAATGCAAATGTGCAACCTAAGAGGGGGGTGAGTTGGGTTTTTAAAAGTTATTTTATAAATGATTCAATCTAACATCTTAATGCAAACAAAAATAATAAGTTTTACAACAATTAAATCAAATATAATAAATTAGACAATGCTTGCAAAATAAATGAGTAAGGGAAGAGAATGCAAACATAGCAATTTTTACGTGGTTCGGCAATCCCTGCCTACGTCCACGCCTCTAAGCCAACCGAACTTGAGGATTTTACTATCTATGCCTCCCACGGCTTCAAATGTTTACAATTGACTTTCAAGGTGTCAATGGACCTTTACAATTAAGAGATTATCATCCTAATCTCTTTACCCAAGTGTTTCCCTTACTTGAATACTCTCAATATGATACAAAATAAAAATTACAGCAAGAAACTCTCTATAAGAGTGGATTGATAAATAATGACATAAAAATGATTTAATCTATTATAATTTGCAATATGGAAGCTCAATATATGTTTTATAAACTTGTTTTTACTTGCTAGAGAGCTTAAAATGAAGTTGTAGTTGAGTTTTTATAGTTAAAGCTAAAAAATTAGCTGTTATTGACAAATTCCAGTGCTTAAGCAGTTAGCCGCTTAATTTAACCGGCTCTTCACTCGTAACAGTGAAGTTACCGTTAAATTTAAATTTTTGCTACAGTAATAATGTTCTTGAAATTATAATTTTACCTCAAAACTTTCTCAAATTGTACTATGACCCAAAATGTTATACAATTTTATTAAAAAATCCAATCTCAGAAATTTTAAATACTATTTAATTCCTAAAAATATTTTAAAATTACAGTATTGCCAAACTAAATAAAATTTTTTCAAATAAGTCCTCTTTGAGTTTTAACTAAATCACTATAATCTTTAAAGTTCTCAAAATTTTTCACTTAGACCCTAATTTTTTATAAGTTACAATATAGCCCAAAATTTTTAAAATTTAGCAAATAAGTCCAACTCTGAAATTTAAAACTTTTTTATTTTAACCCAAATTACTCAAAGCTATAAAATATTTTATCTCATAAACATAAAATTAATTTAGTTTGAAAATAATTATTTTATTAACATAAAATTGAGCTTCACAAATGCTAATCCAAGTATAAATTAAATCATACCGGCTTTATCAGAAATTATCGTAATAAATTATCCGTTGAGCTCAAAATTCTATTCTTAATTTCGTCATTGTCCGTTGAATGTTTTGAGCTTAATTTCACTTGGTTCATTATCCTTCAAAACTGTGAACTTGTGAAACATAAAATAAAACACTTTAATGCATATATTTGTTATCATTAAAATTATAATATTTATAGCCTTTTAGGTTAACAGAATTCAAAGTCAAAGTCTTGCAAAAGTGGTACCTGGTGAATTAGTCTAGTTTTTGTTTCTCTCTTTATGAGAAAATATTTAAGAGCAGCATAATCTGTAAACATAATTATTTTATAACCAATAAGATTGAAATTTCTTTAATGTTCACTATTCCTAGCATTTCTTTTTCAGTGATTGAATAGTTTAATTATATATCATTCAATGTCATACTAGCAAAGGAAATGACATTTTGACTAATTCTTTATCTTAATGCTACTCCTATTGCATAACCAAATATGTGACATAGAAGCTCAAATGGTAAGTTCCAATTTAGGGGCTGAATGATAGGTGATGATGTCAACAGCGCTTTAGTTTTTCAAATACCATAAGACATGAATTATTAAAAACAAAATGTATATTATTAGCAAGTAGATTGTATAAGGTTTTAGAAATTTTGCCAAAATCTTTAATGAAATGTCTATAAAAACCAATGTGCCCAAGAAAATATCTTACTTCTCTAACTATTTCAGGTGGAGGAAGATTAGAAATGAGTTCTATCTTGCTTTATCAACCTCAATACCTTTGCTCGAAATGATGTGATTAAGAACAATACCTTACTTTATCATAAAATGACACTTTTTCTAATTTAAGATAAAATTTTTCTCTATATATCTTTGTAGAACTAGTGTTAGATGATGTAAATATTGATTGAATGAATCACTAAGGATAGAAAAATCACCCATAAAGACTTCAAGGAATCATTATATAATTTAAATGACATTCTCCTATATGTAAAAGTGCCAAAGGGCGTGAAGGTGGTTTTCTCCCAATCTTTTGGTGTTATAAGAATCTAATTATATCCTGAGTAGCCATCTAGAAAGTAATAAAATTTATGACTTGTTAATCTATCAAGTATTTGACTGATAAATGGTAAAGAAAAATGGTCTTTACGTGTGACAAAATTCAACTTTCTATAATTAATGCATATGCGCTACCTTGTAGTCAATCTAGTGGGTATCAATTTATTATCAGCATTGGTAACTACTATGACTCTTGACTTTTTAGGGACAATTTGCATAAGACTGACCCATAAACTATAAAAAATGAGGTAAATAATATCTATATCTAATAGTTTGAGGACTTCAATTCTAATAATTTTTTTAATGTTAGGGTTCAACCAATATTATATTTCTCTAGTAGGTTTAGCATTTTCATTAAGGTGAATGTAATACATGCAGTCTATTGAGTTTATACATTTTATGTTGGCTATGTCATCCTAATTTTCTTTTGTGCTTTTTTTAAAACTTTTAACAGCTAACTTTTTTGTTTGTCATTTAGGGATGATGAAATGATTGTTGACAGAGTACTTTCTTCTCCTAAGAGCACATATTCCAAAGTATTGGATAATAGTTTGAGCTTAAATTTTGGTAGTGATTCTAATGATGGATTGAGTTTCTTCTCTGATGGTGCTAGTTGTTAAACTTTTGACTATCATTTATTAGTGTCTATAAATAGAGCTGAGTGAAGTAAGGCATTGTCCTCATCAACTGATCTGTCAATATCAAAATTCAAACTAAAGTGAGTTAGACATATTTGTAAAAGGTCATCACAAGGATTTAAAAGAAAAGTATTATCAACTAATTCTTCTATTAAATCTACATTAATAATTCTATCATCTACATTGTGAGGTTGTTTGTCAACATTGAAGGTATTTTGCTCCATAATCATATTACCAAAAGACAACTGTATATTTCTATTTTGTATTGAATACGAGTATTGGTAGTTGCCAAGAAAGGTCGGCTTAGGAGAATGGGGATGTGCTTCCTTGAATCATGCACTAGTTAAGTGTCAATTAAATGAAATCAATAGGAAAATAAACCTTATCTTCCTAGATAAGAACATCCTCTACAATATCATGAGGTATTTTTATGGATCGATCTGTAAGCTATAACACTATTAGAGTTAGATGTAATTCTTTCAGTCCAAGTTTTACAAATACTGAATAAGGCAATAAGTTTACACCAGCTTTTAAGTCCAACAAAGCATTCTTAATTGTGTGGTTCCTTATATTGCATGAGATAGCAGGGAAGACTATGCCTTTATATTTTAGAGAAATTTTGTATTGAGTAAAAAGTTAATATTTTCTATTAAAAAGTCCTTATTTTGAACGTAAATGTTTCTCTTTTTAGTACAAAGTTCTTTAAAAAATTTGACATAAGATGACACTTATTTTATAGCGTCAAGTAAAAGGATGTTAACATTTACATATTCAAAGATTTTAAAATTTCTCACATTGGATTTTTCTTTTTTTTTACTTTAGCTAACCTCTAGGGAAATAGAGCTTTAAAAACATATTCTCATCGGTTGATTTTTTTTTTCTCTCCTCTAAAGATGAGTCCTCAGCATCTACAGATCATCGTTTCTTTAACGATGTTCTTTCACCAGAGTTACTTCCTGATCTTAGTGTCCTACAACGCTCTCATTATCCATCTTCTGTGGGTTCTTCCAAATCTTCTTCACCTGCCCATGAGAATCCGATGCAGCAGATGTTGGCTAAAATGGATTCTTTTTCGACACAGCAAAGCGACTTCAATCTCAGTTTGAAGCCTTTTCAGCTCAATCCACTTTAGAGCACCAGCGCCTCTTTGAGCAGCAGCAGCAATTATTTGATCAACAACAACGACTTTTTGATCAACAGCAGCAAATTCTTGGTGGCCAGCAACAGCTTTTTGCAGCTTTTGGGTTTCCACCACCATAATCTTCATCACATCCACCATCTCCATAACTCTTTTATTTTCTGTCACTCTGTACCACACATTTTTATGCATTTACATTTTCTGTATGAATTGTGGATGATCATTATGATCTATTTGGATGTTCTGTATTTGGATGCTTTGTTTTTGGATGTCTTGTATTTGGATGTTCTGTATTTGGATATTTTGTATTTGGATGCTATATTATGACTTCTTGATATATTGTTAGATTTTCATGTCTCTTGCCTGTATTCGGTTGATTATTATTGCCTTAGTTTAATTTTGATGATGAAGGGGGAGAAGTCATGTATTTCGGAGACAGGTATTATATTTTCTCTTTACGCATTTGTGCATGTTTTTTGAAATATTAAGGGGGAGCTTACAAATTGTTATAGATCATATTTTTAGGGGGAGTTTATTTTAAATTTTATTATGTACGCCATGTATTAACGGGGAGCATATATGTCAAAATACATGAGATGTTTATCATCATCAAAAAGGGGGAGATTGTTAACCTAAAGGCTGTAAATATTATAATTTTGATGATAACAAACATATGCATTAAAGTGTTTTATTTTGTATTTCACATATTCACTAGTTTTGAAGGATAATGAATCAAGTGAAATCAAGTTCAAGACACTCAACGGACAACGGTGAAGTCAAGAATAGAATTTCGAGCTCAACGGATAATTTATTGCGATAATTTCTTGTAAAGTCGGTATGATTTAATTTATACTTGGATTAGCATTTGTGAAGCTCAATTTTATGTTAATAAAATAATTATTTTTCAAACTAAATTAATTTTATGTTTATGAGATAAAATATTTTGTGGATTTAAATAATTTGGGTAAAAATGAAAAACTTTTAAATTTCGGAGTTGGACTTATTTGCTAAATTCTAAAATATTGGGACTATTTTGTAACTCATAATAGATTGGGGGTTTAAGTGAAAAGTTTTGAAAATTTTAAAGATTATGATGATTTAGTTAAAACTCAAAGAGAACTTATTTGAAAAGATTTTATTTAGTTTGGGCCATACTACAATTTCAAAATATTTTTAGGAATTAAATAATATTTAAAATCTCTGAGATTGGATCTTTTTGAAAAATTTTATGATATTTTGAGTCATAGCATAATTTAAGTAAGTTTTAAGGTAAAACTGTAATTTAATGAACAGTATTACTGTAGCAAATTCAAAATTAACGGTAGCTTCACTGTTACGAGCGGGGAGCCGGTTAAATTAAGCGGCTAGCCGCTTGAGCACTAGAATTTGACAATAACGGCTAGTTTTTGAGTTTTAATTATAAAAACTCAACTCCAACTTCATTTCAAGTACTCCAGCAAGCAAAAACAAGTTTATAAAACATATATTGAGCTTCCATATTGCAAATCACAATAGATTAAATCATTTTTGTGCCATTATTTGTGAATCTACTCTTATAGAGAGTGTATTGGTGTAATTTATATTTTGTATCGCATTGAGAGTATTCAAGTGAGGAAAACACTTGGGGTAAAGAGATTAGGGTGATAATCTCTTAATTGTAAACGTCCATTGACACCTTAGAAGTCAATTGTAAACATTTAAAGTCTTGGGAGGCTTGGATAGTGAAATCCTCGAGCTCGGTTGGCTTGGAGGCGTGGACGTAGGCGAGGATTGCCGAACCACGTAAAAATTACTGTGTTTGCATTTTCTTCCCTTACTCATTTATTTTGCAAGCATTGTCTAATTTATTATATTTGATTTAATTGCTGTAAAAACTTATTTTTTGTTTGCATTAAGGCGTTAGATTGAATCATTTGTAAAATAACTTTTAAAAACCCAATTCACCCCCTCTTGGGTTGCTCATTTGCATTTCAGATACAACAAGTAAATCATGGCCATTGAATTAAAATAATTTGAATGCACAGGATTACGCCACGTGGCAAGTTCTGATTTGATTGAATACATCGTCAAGGCTATTATCTTGTATACATGTATGTACTATATGCTTGTTTTTCTGATCCACTAATATATTGCCATATCATTGGTCATTAGTACATACATATTTTAGTTCAATAGGATTGTGACACATCACTGGTCCATGCTATAACATCAGTTAATGCCACATAAGTAGTCAAAGTCACATCATCCATCCAATTAAATATTACCATATCATTAGTTGGTGCCATGTTATCGGTTAATGCCATATTATCATACAATATTTATCAATAGTGCCATGAACAGTACTATATGTGTGAACAGTACCATACATGTAAACAGTGACATTTATACTTTCATGCTTTTTTTAAGATTTTCTATCGTTTTAAGTTCAGATTTACTGTTTATTTTGTCATTTGATATCTCATTTATTATGAAATAACCATATTACTCTTAAAATACATAAAATATTTAATTATAATAAAATACACATAAGTATATTCACAGCTTAGAAATAATATGATCTTAAGTCAAAATGTGAGTCAGACTAATGTATTTATTTATTATTATTTTTTCTTTTTTATACTTTTTTTATGCATCACTACATCTTTATAGCCCATGTAACTAGTTCTAACTTCAAACTATAGTTTTGTAAAATCAAGAAGGATTTTTATTAGGACGTAATATAGGTTAGGGATATGACGAACAAATGAGGGGAACTAAGGAAAAACAAAATATATGTTTGAGAAAAAGTATATATTTTTTTTGAAATTACAAGATGTATCTCGCTTTGATTTTATTTTGAACTATATATATATGTGTGTGTGTGTGTGTTATTTTTTTCTTTTTTTTCCTCTTTTCTTTTTTTTATAGCACAACTTTATTGAACAAAATAGTTATTTATATTTTTCTCAAACATAAATGGGTAATAGAACTTATACGACATCGAATAATATTTTAGATCGGGATTGGGTCAAGATGATAAGTTAACGAAGAAAGGGATAATTGTTTTTTTAAAGGCTCAAAAGGGTTAATTAAGGATATTTCATAAAAGGGATAGTTAGAAAGGTTCAAACGGCTCAAAGATGACCTTTCTATCATTGTTTAGGGTTATAAATAAATTTTCATATCTACTAGTTAGACAAACTTTCATATGTAATAACACATTTTTTTTAGAAGATTGACTCAAAATGGAATTTAGAGATCATATATAAAATAATAAACTGCTAAGCTGTATAAAGAATGGGCAAAAAAGGTTACTCTCTAAGAAAAATAACAAGTTCAAGAACTTACTTGAAATTTATTATGACATGTATATTTCTTCAAGTAACTCATATTTTTATCTTCGATATCAACATATAGAGTAGCAAATATAGTGTAACATAACTCAAGACCAAAGATAATATAAATACTAAAATTTAAAAGTTGTCATGTTATCTGACGTTAAAGGATCACAAATTTTTTTAAAAAAACTAAAAAAATGCATTATAGAGTTACTACATTCTATATTCAGCCATCTTTGACTCAAAAATTTGAAAGTATATATTTATAAAGGAGAAGCTAGAAGAAAAAAAATTAAAAAAAGATCATATTTAAAATAAAGCTTAATAATAAAAAAATATTTGAATATTTTTTTAAGAAACTAAGAAGATACATTTTTAGAGTCACTACACTCTATATTCAGCCATTTTTGAATAAAAAGTTAGCCACAATTAGTTCCTACAACAAAAATTAGTAAAAATTTTACTAAGATCAAGACATTACATATTATCAACTATTCTCTCTCCCTAACCAGAATGAAACTTTATCCTTAATATTTTACAGTAAAGAAGTAGAGTTTAGAAGATATCACCTGGGTAGTGCAACATATAAGGAAATATTTATAAGTGGAGAGTTAAATCTAATTTGTACTTTTTACTGTCGCTATTGCTACCATCATCAGTTGGCCACTCTAACATTAAGGTCCTGAGATGTGGCTTTGGTCTATAAGCTTGTAATAGATCAAGTAACTCATTAGTAGTGTGAACACAAATAAAGATTTATTTTACTGTAGAAAGAATGAAATAATTTTTTATTGTATAGTTAAGAAATGCGATAAAGCCATCATAAAAGTTATTAAAGTTGTGTAAATTTTATTGAACTCATAAGTGTACGAATTTATTGTAAAATAGATTAATGGTAACAAGTGTTAATCCCATGAGGAGGTTGATTTTAATTATATGCTGAATTTAATTTTCTAAGTGAGTGGTAAATTATGGTAAAATTTATTCTAAATTTTGAATTAAAATGGAGGGAATAATAAAAAATGCAATTGTTATAATAAAGCAATTGGGTATCTGGATCTGCATCAATATGATACATGACTTAATATTCCTTATTAATACAAATTAAATCATGCGAGGGAAATCCACTCATCATGAACCACACTCTAATTAATGTGTTGCTAGGGGCTTATCGTGCCAAACAGTAATAACTGTATTATTACTATCTGTCAACGAAAAGTCAAAACATCCACAGAAATTAGAGGGAAAAATAAAATAAAATTACTAATTAAGCCCATGGAACATGTTAAGACTTCACCTTTAGCCTAAACTTGAAAGAAAATTAGCTACTCATATTTGAATTAGAGATAAAATGAAAATTTTACTAAAATATAAAAAAAATACAAGATAAAGGAGAAGTTTTAGAAAATAGAGCTAAAAATGAACTCAGGGGTGTCAAATTAAGGGGGGCGCCCTCATTTTATGGATACAACGAGTAAATCACGACTATTGGATTAAAACAATTTGGATGTACAGGATTGCACCACGTGGTAAGTTCTAATTGATTTGAACATCATCAGGGCTATTATCCCGTGTATATGCGTGTACCGTACACACGTTTTTCTAATCTACTAACATATTGCTACGTCATCGATTGATAGTGTATAAACATTTTTATCCAATAAGATTGTGATACCTTATTAATCAAGCCATGTCATCAGTCAACGTCACATAATCAGTCAATGCCACATCGTTCCTCCAATCAAATGCTGCCACTTCATTGGTTAGTGCCACATCATTGATCAATGCTATGTCATCGGTCAACGCCATGTCACTATATAATATATATAAATAGTGTCATAAATAGTACCATGAACAATACCGTATATGTGAACAGTGATATTTTTACTTTTATACTTCTTTTAAGGTTTTCGATCATTCTGAGTTCAGATTTGCCGTCTGTTTTGTTATCTGATGTCTCGTTTATTATAAAATGACCATGATACCCCTAAAATACGTAAAATACTTAATTATAATAAAACACATATAATTAAATTCACAAGAAATTTGAATACATAAAAGTAAAGAAGTTAGTAGAACTTGAAGTGTAAAATAATAATTTTCTCCTTATAAATATATATTTTCTAGCCCTCACCACATCCCCCAACCAGCTTATTGCTACTTTTTAGCAAAATCAAATTCAAACGCATAATTTTTTTTGAATTATCATGTTTATTTAATTAAACTTGATGACGTAAATCAAATAAAAGCTATTGATGTTTAATACTTTCTCTCAAATTATTGGTGAAAGTGTGTGATATTATTTTGATACTTTCTCTCAAATTATCATTCATGAGAGTGACTATTGTTATTGGGTTTAATTTGTTTGTGAGAGTGTCATTACCAGTGAAATTTTGGGGTATTGACTTATCAATTTTGAAAGTAGCTTGATTACAATAGCTGTGACAAAGTTTACTGGATTGATTCATGCGGTTGGTTGATTTGGGAGTAATATTTCTTAAACATCAACAGCTTAGAAATAATATTTCTTAAACATTTATTTTATTTCACCAAGATAAAATAAATGTCCCTACAGCTTAGAAATAATACGATCTCACGCTAAAATATGAGTTAGACTAATATTTTTATTTATATTTTTTTCTTTTTTCTTTATTATTTTTTTAATGTATCACTACATCTTTATAACCCATGTAACTATTTTCTACTTTAGCCATAGCTCCCTAAAATCAAGAAGGATTTTTATTAGGACGTAACGTAGGTTAGGGATATAACGAATAAAGATGGAAAAATAGGGAAAGAAAAACAAAATACATGTTTGAAAAAAATAGAATTTTTTTTAAAGATTACAGAGTATATTTCTCTTTTTTTTTAAACTAATATATAAATTTTAATTTTTTTTTCTTTTTTCTTCTTTTTTTTACTAAGGCAAAATTTTATTGAACAAAATAATTATTTACATTTTTTTCAAATATGAATTGGTGATGGAACTTGTACGACATTGAGTAATATTTCAAATCGGAGTGGGGTCAAAATCATAAGTTAACAAAAAAAAGGATTATAATTTTTTTTAAAGGCTCAAAAGGGTTAACGAAGGATATTTCACAAAAGGAATGGTTAGAAAGGCTCAAACGGGTCAAAGATGACATTTCCATCGTCTTTTAGGGCACTAACTAATCTTTCGTATCTACTAATTAGATAAACTTTCAGATGTACCAATACACATTTTTTTTTTTGGAATGTTGACTTAAAAGAAATTTATAGATAGTGTATCAAATAATAAACTGCTAAGTTGTATAAACAATGGGCAAAAATGGTTACTCTTTAAGAAAAATAATAGATTCAATAACTCACTTGGAATTTATTATGACATGTATATTCCTTTAAGCAACTCATATTTTTGTCTTCAACATCAACATGTAGAGTAGCAAATATGGTGTAACAAAACTCAAGACTAAAGATAATACAAATACTAAAATTTAAAAGTCATCATATCAAAAAATCACAATATATATATATATATTTCTAGAATTATGACATTTCATATTTAGCCATCTTCAATTCAAAATTTTAAAAGTGTATATTTATAAAGGAGAAATTAGAAAGAGGAAGTTAAAAAAATTACACTTAAAATGAAGCTAAAAAAATGGCTGAAAAGTAAATTTTTTTTTTAACTTTTAAATTAAGAAGATGTATTTATAGAGTCACTACGCTCCATATTCAGCCATCTGCGACGTAAAAAGTTAACCCCAGTTAGTTTCTACATTTTATAATTATCAATTATTCTTTCCCCCAACCAGAACAAAATATGGTCATCAATATTTTAAAGGAAAAAAGTAAAATTAGAAGTTATCACCAGGGTGCTGCAACACAGAAGAAAATATTTACAAACGAGAGTTAAATCTAATTTGTACTTCTTACTATGGTTACTACTACCATCATTAGTTGGCCACCCCAAAACTAAGGTCTCGAGATGTGCCTTTGGTCTATAAGCTTGTAACAGATCAAGTAGCTCATTAGCAGTGTGAGCACAAATGAAAATTTTTTTCATTATGGAAGGAATGAAATAGTTTTTTATTGTATGGTTAAGAAATGCGAGAAAGCCATCATAGAAGTTTTTGACATTTAATAAATCAATGGGTTCTGATGAATGATAAGATGAAACGAAGATGCTAATATCATTAGTGCCTTTAGAGTTGTAAGATCTCCTGGTAAAAAAATAAAAGCATCAGTATGATTCAGCATTTCAGTTATTCTCTCTTACATACCTGAAACAACTAACTCTTCTCGAGTTGGTGAGTCAGACAAACAGCTAAAAGGTTTCAGGATTTTTGAGATGATACCTAACACTTGGCTCTATTTGGTATAAGCGGCTTCTGAAACCAATTTTGACAACCCTCAATCACCTTCTTCATAAACCAAGTGTAGTTTTCTAGTTGCCATGCTTCGACGAAGATCTACGTCTGCCTCAATAAATTCTTTATATTTACCATAGTTAAATATAGAGAGTACACAAATGTTCTTGATTTGGTTGTTGGGAGTAAATGCCATTGGATTCTTTTAAAAAATAATTTGTGAGTACCTTAACAAAAAAGTCATATTTAAGGATCTTGGTGATAATAGTTCACAACTGTAAATAAGGTAGCATGTCTATGTCAAATAGCTTGTGAAGCATATGGCTCGAGTGTAAAAAAGAAAATAGTAAAAAGACAAAGCAAATAATGATAGTATGAAATTATTAAAGACAAAAATATAAGTGATTAAACAACAATGAAATAAAATAACATTGAAATAAAATGTTATTTACAAGTAGTTGCGACTGTCGCTCACATGTTCCTCTAGTTTTATGTCCAAAAACAACTTGGACGGCCTCTATGGGTTGAGGATAGACTTTCCATCCAGTTTTCTTACAAACTAACAAATAAGGTCTTTTATAGTCAATTCCCAAGACTAAATAATGGCCATAATAAGGTCTTTTAAGAGACAAAAGGATATCATCCAATGACTCTGTATTCAAGCAATCCCTAATAAATTAAATTTTATCTTCCCTGTTATCAGACAGCATTCCTAAAGAACATCGTTCGTTATCACATCTCATTCTGACATGCTTATGACAAACATTATAGAGCTTTCGAGCTCTCTATTTTCTTGAATAATTTCCTTTACCACAATCAGGTATGTAGGTAACAAATTTGGGAGGCAACTCACCTGTCAACCACACTTTGGTTTCAATTATCCATTGAATATCAGTAGGGATATGATTTTTCATAAGTAATCGCATGCGTTCGGATCGAGTTTTATAAATAGTAAGGAGAGTATTCTAAGGAAGTGGAGGAAATCGCTTGTAAAGTTTTGCTAAGATCTCGTCTCTATCCATGCCTTCAACTCAAAATATTAGTTATTATGGGAAACTGAAGTAATCGACGTTGATTGTCATGTAGTACTGTTATTAACCACTTAACCGAGGTGAAAAATAATAACACACAAAAGAAAGAAAAAATCTAGCAAAAACACAACACGTAAAGGCAAATAAAAAATAACACACAATAATAAAAAAAATATTAACTTACCATCGTCCTCTTATTGAATTTACCTTAAGTTCTAATTGGATGCTGTAGATACCTCTCTCAATTTCTTTAAGACCTCCTTCTAAATCCTCAACATGGACTACTAGCTCTAGTGGTTGTAGCTGCCAGATATGATATGTTTCACAAAATCATATCTGACCTCTGAAAAGAGACTGTATACGTCGAAACTGTCTAAGAATGTTGAAGTGATGCTTTTTAATGGACATATTCATGAGAAAAAATGATAAGAAAAGAAACTTAATAGTTAAAAAAACACACTTACACAAAACAGAAAAGAAAACTTTAAATCATCGAAAGGAAATAGAAATAAAAAATCGGTCAGGCGACTTAAATATTTTACGGCGTTTTCTCCACATGGTTAGTATTCATGATATGACTTTACTTTTCTGATCATTAACTTTAAAAATTGCACCATTCTTTAGATTCTTGAATTTAATGGCTTTATATGAAAAAATAGCATGATTAGTAGATGGACTAGACCATCGAGAGCGTAACTTACTTGGAGAAACATGCCATTAAAAATTGAATAAAAATACTTTCTGACCTGGTGTGAAAAATTTTCTAATGATCCGCTTGTCATAAAGGATTTTCATTCGCTTTTTGTAGTCTTTAGCATTTTTGTCATTTTGAATTTCCTCTGGTTTTATCAATTATAATCTCTTTTTTGAACCAAAGTTAGGGTCAATAATATCTGTATTCTTTTATTTGTTATCAGGAGAGGATGAGATGATTTTGATAATGTTCTTTCTTCTTCCAATAATGTAGAATTCAGAGATTCAGATGATGGGATGAGATTTTCTTTTAATGGTGCCAATTGCTCTATCTTTGTCTTTCATTTATCAATGTCCATGCATGGTGATGAATTTTAGTATTTATATTATCTTTGGTCCTGAGTGATGTTACACCATGTTTACTATTCTATATGTTGATATTGGGGACAAATATGAGTTGCTTGAAAGAATGCACATGTCATAATAAATTTCAAGTGAGTTTTTTAGCCTATTAATTTTTCTTGGAGAGTAACCCTTTTTGCCCATTTTTCATGTAGCTTAGCAGTTTATTATTTCATACATGATCTCTAGATTTTCTTTGAGTCAACCCTTAAAAAAAAATGTGTGTCACTGCATCTAAATGTCCATTTAATTAGTAGATATGGAAGATTATTTAGAGTCCTAAAAGATGATGGAAGGCCATTTTTGACTCGTTTGAGCCTTTCTAGCCATCCCTATTATGTAATATCCATAGTTAGCTCTTTTGAGCCTTTTATTTTATTTTTTTTTTAAAAAAACCCTTTTCTTTATTAACTTATCATCCTGACCCACTCCAATTTGGAGTATTACCCGATATCATACAAGTTCCATCCATCTATTAATGTTTGAGAAAAAAATGTTAAATAATTATTTTGTTCAGCGAAGTTGTGCTACAAAAAAAAATTCAAAAAAAAAGAGAGAGAGGAAAAAAAAATGTACAATAGTAATAAATAAGCAAAATGTATCTTGTAAAAAGTTCTTGAATTTTTTCTCAAACATATATATTTTGTTTCCCTATTTTCCTTTCTTTGTTAGCCATGTCCCTAGCCTACGTTACATCCTAATAAAAGTCCTTCCTGATTTTAGGGAACTATAGTCTAACATAAAAGCTAGTTATATGGGTAATTAAGATGTAGTGATGCATATAAAATAAAAATAAAAAAAAGAAGAAAAAAAATGATGAATACATTGGGTTAACTAATACTTTATTTGAGATCGTATTATTTCTAAGCTATGGGCATATTTTTCATCTTGGTGAGAGTGTATGATATTTCTTTATTATTTTCTCTCAATTTACCATTCATTATAGTGACAAAATTTTATTGGGATTAATTTCTTTGTGAGAGTGTCACTACAACCGGTGAGATTTTGGGGTTGGATATGTCATTCTTGAAAGTGGCCTCATTACTATTGCTACAACAAAGTCTGCTGGATTGATGCATATGGATGGTTGATGTGGGTGTAATATTCCTTTAGACTAGAGATAATACTTATACTTTTATTTGATTGCTATCATTAATCCGATTGAATAAACACATGTGTTTCCTTTCCAAAAAAAAAATTTTGAATTTTATCTTCGCTTTATTTGCTAGGGACTAGCAATAAGCTGGTTGGGGGGTGTGTTGAGTGTTAGAAAGTGTATATTTATAAAGGAGAAAATCGTCATTTTACACTTTAAATCTCACTAACATTGCTACTTTTATTTATTTAACTATTTTATTATTTAATTATATGTGTTTTATTATAATTGTGTATTTTATGTATTTTAGGGGTATCATAATTGTTTCACAATAAACGAGTGATTAGACAGCAAAACGAACGTCATATTTGGACTCAGGACGGTCAAAAACCTTAAGAAGAGCATTAAAGGAAAAAGTTACTGTTCATATATACGGACCGATGATGTGGCAACTATCTATGACATGGTAGTATCTGATTGGATGAATTATGTGGTATTAATTGCTTATGTGGCGTCGACCGATGACGGGGCATTGACCGATGATATGTCACGATCTTATTGGACTAAATTTCTTATGTACTGTAGATCGATGACGTGGCAGCATCTCAGTGGAGCAAAAATCGTGTGTATAGTACATGCGCTTACATGGGATTATTTACTATTCAGGCGGCGTTACTGTACAAATGTTGACTGTTGACTGTTAACCGATGACGTGGCGCAATCCTGAGCATCCGAATTGTTTTTAATCTGATGGTCACGATTCACTCAATGTATCTATAAAAAGGGGGCTCTCTCCCCCTAATTTGATACCCTTGAATTCATTTTTAAGCTTAGATTTCTGAAATTCCTTCTCCTTCTTGTAGTTTCTTTGTATTTTAATAAAATTTTCTTTTTTATCCTTAGTTAAATATTTACTTTCTCTTCCCCTCTAATATTTGTGGTTGTTTTGACTTTTCGTCGATAAATAATAATAGTCTTGTCTAGCTACAGCCCTGG
Source organism: Aegle marmelos (assembly GCA_030449875.1). NCBI lineage: Eukaryota > Viridiplantae > Streptophyta > Magnoliopsida > Sapindales > Rutaceae > Aegle > Aegle marmelos. The sequence goes on along the minus strand of JASUUL010000094.1, from coordinate 13,468,728 downwards.
TTAAATTGGCACCCTAGTACAAGGTTATTATTATTTGGCACGATAAGCCCTTGACACCATACTTATTGGAGAGTGGTTCATGAGGTGTGGAATCCCCCCTTATGATTTAATTGGTATTAATATGGAATATTTAGCCCATGGAGCATGTTGATGCGGATCCGGATACCCAAGTGCTTTATTATAACAAGTTTCATTCTCAATTATTCCCGTCACTTTAATTCATAATTTAGGATAAAGTTACCATAATTTAATTGTTCCCATTAAAAGAAAATTAATTCGGCATATAATTAAAATCAACTTCCTCGTGGGATTGACACTCGTCACCATTAATCTATTCTACAATAGATTCGTGCGCTTGCGAGTTCAATAAAATTTGCACAACAGCATTAACCTCATCAATTGATTTGCCAATATTAAAATCCAAAACAAAGTGAGTTAAACATATTAGTAAATAGTCATCACTAAGGTTTAAAGGAAAAGTATGATAAACTAATTCATCAATTAAATCCACATCTACAATTCCATCATTTGTACTATGAGGTTGTTTGGCAATGTTGAAAATATGTAGTTCCATGGTCATATTACCAAATGATAATTGTATATTTCCAGTCCTGTATTGAATGTGAGTATCGACAGTTGCCAAGAATGAATGGCCTAAGATAATGGGGATGTGCTTTCTTGAATCCAACACTGGTTGAGTGTCAATTACAATAAAATCAACAGGAAAATAAAACGTATCTATCTAGATAAGTACGTCCTCTATAATATCACGAGGCATTTTTGTGGATCGATCTGCAAGTTGTAACACCACTGGAGTTGGGTGTAATTATCCCAGTCCAAGTTTCACAAACACTGAGTAAAATAATAGATTAACACTAGCACTTAAGTCCAACAAAGCATTCTCAATTGTGTGGTTCCCTATATTACATGAGATAGTGGGGGAGCCTGAGTCTTTGCATTTTTGAGGAATTTTATGTTGGAGTATAGAACTAACATTTTTTGTTAAAAATGCATTTTTTTGAACATGAATATTTCTCTTTTTAGTACAACAATTTTTAACAAACTTGGCATAAGATGACACTTATTTTATAGCATCAAGCAAAGAGATGTTAGCACTTACCTATTTAAAGATTTCAAAAATCTCACCCGTGAATTTTTCCTTCTTTGCTTTGTCTAACCTCTGGGGAAATGAAGCTTTAAGAACATACTCTCGTGAGTTGGTTTCTTTTTTCTCCTCTGATGATGAGTCTTTAGCATTTACAGGTATAATTTGAGTTTTTTTAGTCATCGATATCTCTACTTTGTTGTCGACTTCTTTTTCTTTTCGCAGGGTCATGATGGCTTTGACCTCTTTATACTGTTGAGGTAAACTGGTACTTACTTCATGCACTCCTTTAGGGTTTGACACTAGTTGACTTGGAAATTTACCTTTCTCAACAGTCATCGCTAGGGTTTGAACTGAAGAGGCAAGCTGGCCCTCCATCTTCTCAAAGTATAAAATTGATTGGGACTGTGAGTTGAAGCCTGCTCTCATCTCTTTTCATAGTCCATCAATGGTGCAGTTTTGTTACTCGATCGTAGAGTGGTTAGAATTCTTGAAATTTTAGAATGCATCCTCCCATGGTCTAGGTTGAGAATAATTTAAGTTCTAGTTGTAAGGTTTGAATGGTGATTGAGAGGCTTGTGGAACTTGAGGGATTGGTTGTATTGGTGGAGCATTGGTTGTTGGTCTATTCTGTTGGAATCCTTGGGATCACGAAAAATTGGAGTGGTCTCACCATCCAGGGTTATATATGTTGGAGTAAGGGTTATAGTTTAATGGCTTCTTCATTACACCTATAGCATTGGCTTGATTTGGGTATGAGTCATGGTCATAGTCATGTGGCTCTGTTGATTTAGCAGCTATTAACGATACAATTTGTTGGGTAAGTCCTTCAACTATTTTTTTGACTTTTTTGATTCTCGAGCTTAACTCGCCAATTTGGACTCATTTACTCTCTTAATTCTTTTATTGTTCCTGAATGATCAACTTCGTTGTTAGAAATTATTCGCTTGTCGCTGGAAAAAATCTCAAATTTTTGATGAACTTTGGACATTAGTTCTCCTCCACTTGTTGCCATTAGTCATTCTTACATATTTGGCAATAATCCCTCAAAAAGGTATTGGCATTGGTGCCATTTTTCATATCTATGATGTGGATATTTCAGAAATAGCCCGTTGAATCGCTCCCATACTTCAAAAAATTGGTCGTCTTCTCTCTAGATGAACTCTAAAATTTCCCTGCAATAGAATTGATTTTATGAACTAGGAAGTATTTATTTAAAAATTTTGTAACCATTTGTTCCCATGATGTAATGCTATTAGCAAACAATATATTAAACCATGAACGAGCTCTGTCTTTGAAAGAAAATGGAACCAGTCTGAGTTTATCATCATCATCTGAAAACTTTTTATATCTAAAAGTTTGACAAATAGCATGAAAATCATTCAAATGATTATATAGGTCCTCATTTTCTAGGCCATAAAATATTGGGAGACAATTTAGCACACTAGGTTTTAATTCAAAATTCCTAACAACTATATTTACGTATCGTATATATGATATACCTAAGTTAGCTAAGGGACTGAAATAGTCCTTAAATGGCCTCTCTTGTGGTGGTTCTTGTTGTTGTAAGTCCATTTCAATTTTATTTTTAAATATGATGTGTTTGTGTGTGCGAAGTATTTTTTCTAATTCTATGTCTATATGTTCAAGATTAAGTAATTGTACCTTCGACCATGCATAAAAAAATAATAATGAAAAATACAAAAAAAGATAATAAAACTAATAAAAAAATAAAGAGGAAGGAGAAATTATGATACTAACCTTATCACATTGTTACAACTTTACTATAAACACGCACTCAACTGCTAAAAAAAATACAAGAAATAGATTAGTTAAAAATAAAAGCAATTACAAAATAAACAAGAAAAAATATAAAGAAAAGTAACGCAACAATTAAATTACAAAAATTTAAAGAAAAAATTAAATTACAGAAATTACAAATTCATTTTTTTAATTTTTTTAATTTTTTAATAATTTTAAAAGAAAACAACAAAAAAATTAGTTAAAACATTAATTATATAAATTAATTTCATGAATTAATTAAAATAAATTAGCAAGATAAATGAAAAAATTTATCAAAGAAATACACTCAAGTACTAAAAGGAAAATAAAAGAATTAGATTAATTAAAATTAAAATAAATTATATGATAAACAAAAAAATTTCAAAGAAAAGTAAAGTAAAAATTAAAGTACATAAATTTAAAGAAATTACAAAATAAAATTGAATTATAGAAATTTAAATTATAGAATTATTTTTTTATAAAGAAAAAAAGACAAGAAAATAAAAAAAACTAAAAAAAATCAATTCAACAAATTAAAATAACTTACCTCTTAGGCAACGGCGCCAAAAAATTATTGTGCAAATTTTATTAAACTCGTAAGCGTATGAATCTATTGTAGAATAGATTAATGGTGATGAGTGTCGATCCCATGAGGAGGTGGGTTTTAATTATGTGTTGAATTTAATTTTCTAAGTGAGTGGTTAAATTATGATAAATTTATTCTAAATTTTGAATTAAAATGGCGAGAATAATTAAAAATGTAACTATTATAATGAAGCACTTGGGTGTCTGGATCTACATTATCATGTTTCAAAACTCAATATTCCTTATTAATACTAATTAAATCATGAGAGAAAAATCCACTTCTTATGAACCACGCTCTAATTAATATGGTGCTAAGGGCTTATCGTGCCAAATAGTAATAACTATGTTATTATTATCTGTCAATGCAAAGTCAAAACATCCATAGAAATTAGAGGAAAAAATAAAATAAATTTACCACTTAAGCTCATAGAACATGTTGAGACTACCTTCAACGCAAGTTTAAAAGAAAATTAGCTACTCATAGTTGAACTAGGGATAAAATAAAAATTTTACTAAAATACAAAGAAAAGACAAGATAGAGAAGGAATTTTAGAAAATGAAGCTAAAAATTTGACTTAGGGGTGTCAAATTAGGGAGGGAGCCTTCCTTTTATAGATATAACAAGTAAATCATAGCCATCGGATTAAAACAATTTAGATTATAGGATTGCGCCATATGGCTAGTTCTGATTGATTTGAATACATCATTAGAGCTATTATTCTGTGTATATACATGTACTATACGTACATTTTTTTTTATCCACTAACATACTACCACGTCATCGATCGACAGTGCATAAATATTTTTATCTAATAAGATTGTGATACCTCATCAATCGAGCCACGTTATCAATCAACATCACATAATCGGTCAATGCCGCATTATTCCTCCAATCAAATACTGCTACGTCATTAGTCAGTGTCACATCATCGGTCAATACCATGTCATCGGTTAATGCCACGTCATCGTATAGTATATATGAATAATGTCATGAATAGTAACATTCATGTGAACAATATCGTATATGTGAATAGTGATATTTTTACTTTTATACTTCTCTAAAGGTTTTCGACCTTTTTGAGTTCAGATTTACCGTCTATTTTGTCATCCGACATCTCGTTTATTATAAAATGACCATGATGCCCCTAAAATACGTAAAATACTTAATATAATAAAACATAAATAATTAAATTCATAAGAAACTTGACTACATAAAAGTAAAGAAATTAGTAGAACTTGAAGTGTAAAATAACGATTTTCTACTTTATAAATATATATTTAATAGCACTCAGCAATAATATAGATTAACCAATGATGTGATATCGATCAATAACATGGCAACATTTGATTGGAGAATAATGTAGCATTGACTGGTTATGTAGCACTGACTAATGACGTGACTTGACTGATGTAGTGTCACAATCTTATTGGATTAAAATATTTATACTTTGTTGACTGATGACCTGACGGTATGCTAGTGGATTAGAAAAAAGTGCGTAGATACATGCATACACACAGGATAATAACCTTCATAATGTATTTAAACCAATCAGAACTTGCCACGTGGCGTAATACTATGCGTTTAAATTATTTTAATCTGATGGTAATGATTTACTCATTGTATCTATAAAAGGAGGGCTCCCCCCTTTAATTTAACAACTATGAGTTTATTTTTTAGCTCTATTTTCTGTAATTCCTTCTCTATCTTGTATTTTCTACGTATTTTAATAAAATTTTTATTTTATCTCTAGTTTAAATATGAGTGGCTAATTTTCTTTCAAGCTTAGGTTGAAGGTGAAGTCTTAACATGTTCTATAGGCTTAATTGATAAATTTATTTTCTCTTCCCCTTTAATTTCTGTGGATTTTTTACTTTTCGTCGATAGATAGTAATAACACAGTTATTATTGTTTGGCACGATAAGTTCTTAGCCATATTCATTAGAGCGTGGTTCATGATGAGTGGATTTTTTTCTCGTGATTTAATTGGTACTAATAAGAAATATTGAGCCCTAATGCATGTTGATGCGATCCAGACTCCCAAGTGCTTTATTATAATGATTGTCATTTTCAATTATTCTTGTCATTCTAATTCAAAATTTAAGATAATTTCACTATAATTTCAACCATCCACTTAGTAAATTAATTCGATTAATCTATTCTATAAAAAATTTGTGCCTTTGCGAGTTCAATAAAATTTGCACAACACAAACCAGTGGTCAAGTTGAGATCTTTAATTAATAAATAAAGCATATATTAGAAAAGACAGTGAGATTAGACAAAAAAGTTGGTCATTGAGACTTGATAATGCATTATAGGCATATAAAATCGATTTTAAACCCTAATTAGGATGTCATCATATAGACTAGAGTATGAAAAAGCTTACCACCTACCTGTGGAACTCAAGCATTGTGTTTACTGGGCCATCAAGAAATTTAAACTCGAGCATCGTGCGTGCTGGGCCATCAAGCAATTTAACTTTGATATACAGTAAACTAGTTTAGAATGAAGATTATAGTTGACAAAACTTGAAGAAATTCACAATGATGTTTACAAAAATGTAAAGATTTGCAAGCAGCAAATGAAAGTCTTTCATGACAAATAAATTATGAGAAAATCTTTCACTCCAGGTTAGAAAGTATTTTTATTTAATTCTCGTTTGCACCTATTCTCAGGTAAGTTATGCTCTTTATGGTCTGACTCCTTTATTGTTTGCATTATTTTTCTATATAAAGTAATTAAAATTAAGGATCCAAAGAATAGTGTCATATTTAAAGTTAATGGTCAAAGACTAAAGTCATATCTAGAATACTAACTACATGGAGATGACACTGAAATAATTTTAAATGACCTACCAAATTTAAATTAAGATTGTTTTCTTTTTTTTTTAGTGATTTAATTTTTCTTTTCTTTTTTATTATTCTTGTGATTATTTAGATTATTTTTGCACAATTATTTTTGTTTAACCATTAATTTTTCTTTTATCATTTTTAATCATGAGTGCTTCAACTAAACAACTTCTCTTGAACTTTCTTAGGTAGTTTTGACATATACAATCTCATCTAAGAGGCAAAATATAATTTTGTAAAACACATCCTATTTGGGAGTTGCGACCACTAGAGTTAATATCCCATGTTGAGGATATAGAAAGACAACTCAGAAAAATTGAGAGAGGCATCTACAAAATCCAATTGGAACTTGAGGTAAATTCAATAAAGGATGATTCTGAAATTAATTTTCTAAGCTGAAGATATGAACAAAGATGTGATTTTAGTAAACCTTCACAAGCAATTTCCTTCATTTCCTTAGAATGCCCTCCTCACCATCTGTAAAGTTTGGTCTGAACATATACGATTGCTTATGAAAAATAACATCCCTATTGACATTAGATGGTTAATCAAAGCCAAAGTGCAATTGGTAGGTAAGTTACCTTCCAAATTCATTGCATACATATCTGGTTATGGTAAAGAAAATTATGTAAGAAAATGAAGAGCTCGAAAACTCCCTAATATTTGTCATAAGTGTATCAAAATGATATGCAATAAAGATTCATGTTCTTTAATGTCTGATAATAAGGAAGACAAGATTTAATTCATTAGGGATGACTTGAATAAAAAGTTATTAGATGACATTCTTTTGTCTCTTAAAATGCATCCTAGTGGATATGTATAAAGACCAATACTCCAATTATGGCCATCATTTCAGAAGAAAAACATGTATGATAAAGTCTCGAGAATCTAACTATAAACGACCCTATTTGTCAATTTACAAGAAAACTAGATGGGAACCTTATCCTCGATCCATAGAGGGCGTTCAAGCTATTTTTAGACTTAAAATCAGAGGAAGATGCGAGCCACCACAGTCACAAGTACTTATAAATGTCCTTTTATTTCATTGTTGTTTGATCATTTGCATTTTTGTCTTTAATAATTTAATGTTATTATTATTTACTTTTTCTTTTTGCTAGTTTATTTTTTTACTCTCAAACCATGTGCTTTATGCGTTATTTGACACAGACATGTTACCTCATATACACCTATGAACCATTGTTACTAAGATCATTAAATATAATTTTTAAAGCACTCACCAATTTTTTTTAGAAGGTTCCCAATGACTGCTACTCTCAATAACCAATTCAAGAATATTTATATGCTATCTGAGTTTAACTATGGCAAATATAAAGAATTCATTGAGGCAACCTTAGATCTTGGTCGAAGCATAGCTGCTAGAAAATTACACTTGGTTTATAGAGAAGGTGACCGAGAGTTATCAAAATTGGTCTTAGAAGCTGCTTATACTAAAGGAAGCCAAGTGTCAGGTATCATCCCAGGAGCCCTAAAACCTTTGAACAGTTAGTCTAACTCACCACCTAGAGAATAGTTAGTAGTCTTAGGTCTGTAAGAAAGAATAACTAAAATGCTAAATTATACTAATGCCTTTATTTTCTTACCGAGAGATCTTACAACTTTAGAGACAGTAATCACATTAGCATTTTGAATCTATTTGAACATTCATTAAAAACTCATTTTTTTTGTTAAATGTCAATAACTTTTATGATGACTTTATCACATTTCTTAACCATGCAATAATAAACTATTTTATTTATTCCACTGAAAAAATCTTCATTTCACAGTGAAAAAAAATCTTTATTTATACTCATACTGCTAATGAGTTACTTGATTTACTACTGATTTACTTGATCTACTACAAGTTTATAAACTAGAGCCACACTCCAAGACTTTAGTATTAGAGTGGCCGACTGATGATGGTGAAATACTAGTTATACAACCCAAGAGGAGGGTGAATTGAGTTTCTAAAATTAATTTTAAGTAAATCACACAATAATTTAATTTAATGTCTTAATGAAATTGAAAACAATAAATTCAATAATGTAAAAAATAAAAGAGTAGGGAAAGAGAGAGTAAACACAGATATTTTTATGTGGTTCAGCAAACCTCGCCTACGTCCACACTTCCAAGTTAACCAAATTCGAGGATTTCACTATCCAAACCTCTCAAGGCTTTAAGTTCGTTACAATTGACTTTAAGGTGTCAATGAACCTTTACAATCTAAAGATTATTTTCCAATCCTTTTATTTAATTGTTTCCCCCATTTATACACTCACAAAATCGATATAAAATTAAAGATTACAATAAAAAAAACTCTTATTAAGAGTAGATGAATAAATTATAGCACAATACTGATTCAATCTATGATGATTTGCAAGTTGGAAGCTCAATCTATCATGGATAAACTTGTTTTGGCTTATTTAAGAGATTATAAATGAGTTCGATTTGAGTTTATAGTTTTGACTTGAAAAACAGCTAGCCTTTACATTCTGATGGTTAGAGTCAAATTTCTGAAGAAATTGGGGAAATTACACTGTTCTAGCCTAAAATTTGTTCTATATTCTAGCCTCTACAATAAGAAAAATAACATTGTTCATAAAACTGTAATTTTACCCATAATTTTTTATAATTATACTATAGCCTAAAAACTCATAGAACTTTACAAACAAGTCTATTTTTGGAATAGTTTGAAGTTACTGTAGTACCATTATTCACAAATTATAATTTTACCCAAAATATTCTATAATTGTACTATAGTTCAAAATATTAAAAATCTTTAGAAATAAGTCTAATTATAGAATTTTTAAATAATACTTCTCATTCTTACAACTTTCTAAAATTATGATATGACCAAATATATTTTTGACTTTCCAAATAAACCTAAATTCATATTTAAAACAATACTTATTAAAATCAAAGATTGTAAAACTTTTTCATTTTAGTCCACATTTTGAAAATCAATTAATTGTATAAAATACTTGATTTATGGTTGTAAAATTTTAGATTACTGAAAAATAATAATCAATTGATTAAAAACTTGAGTTTCACAAATGTTAAATTATGTATAAATTAAATCTGATTTTACAAAAGTTATTGTAACAATGAGTTCATTGAGCTCTAAATTTTGTTCTTGATCGAGTCGTTGTCTGTAGAGTGTTTTAAACTTGATTTCACTTGCATAAATATTAATCTTTCAAGAATTAGTGAGCATGTGAAATACAGTAATTATAAAATCAACTAAGATATATGTTTATTATCATCAAAATTACATAATATATGGTCCTTTAGGCTAATAAATGATAGCAGTAGTCGCAGTAAGAAGTGCAAATTAGATTTAACTCTCCACTTGTAAATATTTTCTTCTATGTTGTAGCACCCAGGTGATATTTTCTAACCTCTATTTTTTTTTAAAAAAACATTGAGGACAATATTTCGTTTTGATTAGGGAAAGAGAATAGTTGACAATTATGGAATGTTTCAATTCTAGTAAAGTTTTTAGAGATTTTTATTGTAGAAAATAACTGTGGCTAACTTTTTGGTTGAAGATTGCTGAATGTGGAGTCTAGTGACTCTAGAAATGCATCTTCTTAGCTTGTAAGTTGAAAAAAAGAAAAAATAATTTTTTTTACTTTCTAGATATTTTCTTATTCTCTTATTATTAAGCTTAATTTTAAGTAGGATCTTTCTAACATTCTCCTTTATAAATATACACTTTTAAATTTTTAGATCGATGATGGCTGAACATAGAGTATAGTAATTCTAAAAACACATCTTCTTAGTCTTTAAAAAGAACATTTTACAATCTTTTAACATTGGATGATATGATAACTTTTAAATTTTAGTATTTGTATTATCTTTGATCTTGAGTTGTCACACCATGTTTGCTACTCTATATATTAATGTTGGAGATAAATATCAGTTGCTTGAATAAATACAAATGTCATAATAAAATTTTAAGTGAGTTCTTGAGCCTGTTATTTTTTCTTAGAGAGTAACCTTTTCTGTCCATTTTTCATACAGCTTAGCAATTTATTATTTTATACATGATCTCTAAATTTCTTTTGGGTCAAACTTAAAAAAATAAAAATAAAAATAAAAAAAGAGAAAAAAATATGTGTTGCTACATCAGAAGGTCCATCTAATTAGTACATAAGAAAGATTATTTAGTACCTAAAAGATGATGGAAAGACCATTTTCACCTATTTGAGCCTTTTTAATTATTTGTTTTAATGAAATATTCATAGTTAACTCTTTTGAGTCTTTGAAATTTTTTTTCTTCATTAACTTATTATCTTCATCCAATTTTGATATGGAATATTACCCGATGTCTTATAAGTTCCATTACTTATTTATGCTTAGAAAAAATATAAATAATTATTTTATTCAATAAAGATGTGTGAAAAAAAGAAAAAAGAAAGAGAACTATAGTTTAAAATAGAAGCTAGTTATATAGACTGAAAAAATATAGCAGTGCATAAATAAAGAAAATCTAAACGAAAAAAGAAAAAATAACAAGTAAATAAAATATTGGTTTGGCCCACATTTTAACTAAAGATTATATTATTTCTAAGTTGTGAACATGTTTATTTCATCTTAGCGAAAGTGTGTGATATTACTTCTTTATTATTTTATCTCAATTTATTATTCATGGGAGTGACTATTGTTATTAGGTTTAATTTCCTTTTAAGAATGTCACTACAGATGAGATTTTGGGGTTTGAAATGTCATTCTAGAAAGCAGCTTGATTACTATAGTTATGACAAAGACTGTTGGATTGATTTATATGACTGGTTAATGTGGGAGTGATATTTCTCTAAATTGAAATAATGCTTATACTTTTATTTCATTGTTATCATAAGTTTGATTAAATAAATATGATTGTTTTTTTTTAAAAGAACATTTTGGGTTTGAATTTGTTTTCACTTAATTTGCTAAAGACTAGTAATAAGTTGGTTGGGAGGTGTGTTGAATGCTAAAAAATGTATATTTATAAAAGTGAAAATCATCATTTTACACTTCAAGTTTCACTAATATTTTTACTTTTATGTATTTAAAGTTCCTTATGATTTAACTGTGTGTTTTATTATAATTAAATATTTTATATACTTTAGAGGGCATCATGGTTATTTCACAATGAACAAGAGATCAGATAGTAAAACAGACAGTAAATTTAACTTAGGACAGTCGAAACCTTAAGAGGAGTATAAGAGGATAAATGATATTGTTCACACGTACAGTACTATTCATAAACATTGTTCACATATACAATATGATGACATGATATTGACTAATAATGTGGCAGCATTTGATTGGACAAATGATATGATATTGACCGATGATATGGTATTAACTGATGATGTCGTATTGACTGATGACTGTTGAGTATTAGAAAGTGTATATCTATAAAGGAGAAAATTGTCATTTTACACTTCAAGTCTCACTAACATTGCTACTTTTATTTATTTAAATATTTTATTATTTAATTATGTGTGTTTTATTATAATTATGTATTGTAGGAGCATCACGATGAACGAGTGATCAGACAGCAAAACGAACGTCATATTTGGACTCAGGACGGTCGAAAACCTTAGGAGGAGCATAAAAGGAAAAATGTCATTGTTCACATATACGGGCCGATGATGTGGCATTGAATGATGATGTGTCACGATCTTATTGGGCTAAATTTCTTATATACTGTAGATCGATGACGTGGCAGCATTTCAGTAGAGCAAAAATCATGTGTACGGTACATACCCATACATGAGATTATTTATTATTCAAACTACATTTCTGTGCGAATAATGTTACTGTTTAAACGGCGACTGTTGACTGTTGACTGTTGACTGATGACTGATGACGTGGCACAATTCTGAGCGTCCGAATTATTTTTTATCTGATAGTCACGATTCACTTAATGTATCTATAAAAAGAGGGCTCTCCCCCACTAATTTGATATCCTTGAATTCATTTTTAAGCTTAGATTTTTGTAATTCCTTCTCCTTTTTGTATTTTCTATGTATTTTTAATAAATTTCCATTTTGCCCCTAGTTAAAAAATAAGTAGCTAATTTTCTTTTAAGCTTGGGTTGAAGGTGAAGTCTCAACATGTCCTGTGGGCTTAATTTGGTAAATTTACTTTCTCTTCCCCTCTAATATTTGTGGTTGTTTAAATAATAATAGTCTTGTCTAGATACCGCCCTGGTTAAACCAGGATCCTAGTAAATTTGATATCCTTGAATTCATTTTTAAGCTTAGATTTTTGTAATTCCTTCTCCTTCTTGTATTTTCTATGTATTTTTAATAAATTTTCATTTTGCCTTTAGTTAAAAAATAAGTAGCTAATTTTCTTTTAAGCTTGGGTTGAAGGTGAAGTCTCAACATGTCCCATGGGCTTAATTTGGTAAATTTACTTTCTTTTCCCCTCTAATATTTGTGGTTGTTTTGATTTTTCATCGACAAATAATAATAGTCTTGTCTAGATACCGCCCTGGTTAAACCAACATCCTAGTACAAGGTTATTATTATTTAGCACAATAAGCACTTAGCACCATATTTATTTGAGCGTGGTTCATGAGGTGTGGAATCCTCCCTTATAATTTAATTGGCATTAATATGGAATATTTAGCCCATGGAGTGTTGTGCAAATTTTATTGAACTCGCAAGCGCATGAATCTATTATAGAATAGATTAATGGTGACGAGTGTCAATCCCACGAGAAGGTTGATTTTAATTATATGCAGAATTAATTTTCTTGTAAATTATGCTTGAATTTAAATTACAATGGCAGGAATTAAATTGAACTAGAATCTATTAAAATGACGTGCTTGGGTATCTGGATCTGCATTAACATGCTGCATGGGCTAAATATTCCATATTAATACCAATTAAATCATAAGGGATGATTCCACACCTCATGAACCATACTCTAATAAATATGGTGTCAAGGGCTTATGGTACCAAATAATAATAATCTTGTACTAGGGTGTCGGTTTAACCAGGGCGGTATGTAGACAAGACTATTATTATTTGTCGACGAAACGTCAAAACAACCACAAATATTAGAGGGGAAGAGAAAGTAAATTTACCAAATTAAGCTTATGGGACATGTTGAGACTTTACCTTCAACCCAAGCTTAAAAGGAAATTAGCTACTCATATTTTAACTAGGGATAAAAAGAAAATTTTATTAAAATACAAAGAAACTACAAGAAGGAGAAGGAATTTCAAAAATCTAAGTTTAAAAATGAATTTAGCTTACTCATATTTTAACTGAATAGGATAAAAAAAAATTTTATTAAAAAATTAGCTACTCATATTTTAACTAGGATAAAAAGAAAATTTTAAAAATCTAAGTTTAAAAAAATCTAAGTTTAAAAATGAATTTAGGGGTGTCAAATTAGGGGGGAGAGCCCCCTTTTTATAGATACATTGAGTGAATAGTGACCATCAAATTAAAAACAGTTCGGACACTTAGGATTACGCCACGTCATCAGTGAACAGTGAACAGTCAATAGTCAATGTTTGAACAGTTACGCCGTTTAAATAGTAAATAATTCCATATATGTGCATGTACTGTACACACGATTTTTACTCCACTAAGATGCTGCCATGTCATCGATCTACAGTACATAAGAAATTTAGCCAAATAAGATCGTGACACATCGTCGGTCGATACCACATCATCGGTAGTTGCCATATCATAGGTAGTTGCCACATAATTTGGTCCAATCATTCAATCAGATACTGCCACGTCATAGGTAGTTGCTACATCATCGGTCCGTATATATAAACAGTGTCGTGAATATTACTGTGAACAGTGCCGTATATGTGAACAGTGACTTTTCCCTTTAATTCTCCTCTTAAGGTTTTCGACCGTCCTAAATCCAAATATGACGTCCGTTTTGCTGTCTGATCACTCGTTCATTGTGAAACGATCGTGATGCCCCTAAAATACATAAAATACATAATTATAATAAAACACATATAATTAAATAACAAAATACTTAAATAAATAAAAGTAGCAATGTTAGTGAGACTTAAAGTGTAAAATGACGATTTTCTCCTATATAAATATACACTTTCTAACACTTAACATGGAGTATGTTGATGTAGATTCAGACACCCAAGTACTTTATTATTACAATTGCATTTTTATTTATTCCCGCCATTTTAATTCAAAATTTATGATAAATTTATCATAATTTAATTGCTCACTTGGAAAATTAATTTTGCACATAATTAAAATCAACCTCTTCATGGAATCGACACTCGTCATCGTTAATCTATTCTACAATAGATTCGTGCGCTTGCGAGTTCAATAAAATTTGCACAACAATAACGTGGCAGTATATTAATGGACTAAAAACATGTGCATATGATACATATATATACATGGAATGATAGCTCTGGTAATATTTTCAATCCAATCAAAATTACCATATAGCACAATTCTGAGTGTCCAAATCGTTTTAATCCGATAACCATGATTTACTTATTGTATCTATAAAATGGGGGCATCCATTCTGATTTGACAACTTTGAATTTATTTTTTAGCTTCATTTTTTGTAAATCATTCTCAACCTTGAAATACTAACTAAGCAACCCAAGATGGGATGAATTGAGTTTTTTAAAAATTAAACAAACAAAAACTTAAAACAATATAAACTACGTAATCAAATTCGAAATAAATAAATAAACGTACAATGAAAAATAAAGATATAGTGTAAGAGAGATCAAACACAATGATTTTTACGTGGTTCGGCTATCTTCACCTACGTCCATGCCTCCAAGCACATTGGGCTTGAGAATTCCACTAAGTAAGCCTCCAAGACTTTAAAAGCTTACAATTGACTTCCAAGGTATCAATAAACCTTTACAAGAAGAGATTGTTCCCAATCTCTTGATCCAAGTGTATCCTAACACTTACAATCTGTTCTTGTAAAGGTTTATTGATACATTGGAAGTCAATTGTAAGCTTTTAATCCAAGTGTATCCCAACACTTACAATCACTCAAAATAAAAGATTACAAATTATTTTTCTCTCACACAATCTTTAAGATTACAAATCAATACCCAATGTGTGAATAGATGAAGAAAGAATGTGTTTAAAGCTCAATGTAGATTGTATAATCGTGTATATGCTCAATGGTCATATTGTTGTCCCCACTTAATTTGATTTGGACGAGCTTATTTATAGTTAGAGTTGAAAACTAGCCGTTATTTACCTTTTTACCAGAAAATAAATTGCCCTTAACTGTTAACGATTAACTGTTTATGTTAGTCAAAGTTACCGTTGGGCTAAATTTCAAATTAACAATTGACAATTAGTAATTACCCTTTTGCCGTTAAAAACCAGAGACCTACACAATAAAAATCTTCTATCCGTTCTTGCTAAACAGTTAAAGATTAATAAAGAATTTTAATTTGGAAATTGTTGGTTAGCCGTTTATACATCATCGGTTCACTGTTAAATTTCACTGTTAAATTTCATAAACGATTAAGGATTAACAAGATTTGATAGTCTGGATATTATCGGTTAGCCGTTATATACTAACGGCTCATCGTTAAATTCCATCAACTTATAAAATAAGATGCTTAACCGGTTTCCTTTAAGCGATAAAGGATTAACAAGATTTGACAGTCTGGATATTATCGGTTAGCCGTTATATATTAACGGTTCGCCGTTAAGTTCCAGCACCTCATAAAACAAAATGCTTAACCGATTTGCTTTAAATGGTAAAGGATTAGTACATGATACAAGTTTGAATATTATCAGTTAACCGTTAATGTTAATGGTTCACCGTTTACTTTTACTGAGTTAAGAAACTTATTAGTTAAGGCTTAAGAGATAACCTTTATTTGAGCATAAAGGTTAGGTTTACCCTAAATGGTTAGCTGTTAAAAAATAACAGTTAACCGTTTACATCCAGTGACTGATTTTTATTAAGTTATAAAATAATTGGTTGAAGATTTAGAAAATAACCTTTCTCTGCATTTTATCAGTTAACCGTTAAAATAAATGGTTCATCGATTATATCCAGAAAATCATATTTTCATAGAAATGTTTTAGTTTATCTAAAGCTTGTAAACACACACAGAAAGTTTTAGACTTTTAAGAAAATATTTAAAATTATGAAACTCCAATAAATTTATTAAAAGAGATTAAGGTTTGTTATCATCAAAATCAATATAAAGAATATTTATATGTTAACATTCTCCCCCTTTTTAATGATGACAAACATATTCCAAATATTTTACTCCCCCTAAGTATATGCTCCCCTTACATGTATGACTAAAAAAATTTTTGTCAATAGATGATATTTTCTTAAAAAAGAATGCAAAAATTTTGGTTCATAATTATATCTCCCCCTTCATCATCAAAAACATCGAAGTAAAGGAACATGAGAGTGAAAAGAAGGATGGTACCAATAATAACAATTTCGGCAGAAATTTCGACAGAGTTGCCCTTTAAAATTAGAGAAATCCTTAAATACAATATAAGAGTAAGAACACTTCCAAAGAAAACTAATCAAGTATCCATATCCCAACAACTCCAATGCCATGTAATCCAGAGTAAATATAAACAGTCATAAGAAAGACAAATATTTATAGATACTTAACCAAAGAATACCAAATGAAAAGGCCAATCCATCAATAAAAAAATAGATAAGTTAAGATAAAACAAAATATAATCAAAACATGAAGTGTATGTATGAAATAAAAATCATAAACTAAGAGGCTCACCGCAAAGCAGAAGGTCGCGTAAAAGTGGGTCATGAAAAGGAAGGTCTCGATGTGGAAGGTCGTGAAGAAGTTGATCGCGAAGAGGGGGCTCCCGCAGAGGTGCCGCCAAGGTCAAACCCAAAATACCCAGAACCTGCTGCTGTGTAGCAATGATCTCATACTGGTGATGAATGCTCTACTCCTAAAAGGTCTAAACCTAAGACCGGAGCTGCTGCTGATCGAGAGAAATAGCATCCATATGATCAAAGATCAGTTGTTGGCGCTCAGAAATCTAGCGAACATTAGCAACCAGCTGCTGTAAAATATAAGAAACAAGGGTTGAACCGAAACTAGAGGCTGCTGAGGAGCAGAGGGCTGCTCAGGAACTGAAAGTGCCTCAGAAACTGAGGGAAGACCAGAATCCATCTCAGGCGCGGTAAAACCAGAAGGGGTTATGGCTGATGAATGTCTTGACGACGAGAAGGTGGAGGACGAGCTCCAAGTCTGAAGTCAGAAAGCTGATCGAGAGGATAAATATCATTAAGCATTTGATCATCCTCAAGAGCAATCAAGGTGTCCTGATTCTTGGCATTGGCAGTCTTGTACTATTAACCGTTCCTTCTAGTAAATCCAATACTACTCATAGCATCTCGACCAATCCTTTTGGGCTCTTTATACATAGCCTCCCGTATTGGCACATGGAAGTGCCGCAGTATTTGAGTAATGATACTGCCATAGGCAAGCAAGTGGTGGGTGACTGTAGGAGTAGTCTGCATGTGGCACATAATAATATAACCAAGATTAATAGGTTGCCCACTAAGTAGACTATCCAGTAACCCAACATCCATATGAGTAACTTCATCCGAATAACCCCTCCTAGATGTAATAATATGCTGCAAAATACTATGTAGGATGCGAACATGAAAAGGCAGCAACTGGGACTAGAAAGGTAGTCCACAAATCTCATCACTAAGCTTCCTATAACATATATTGCGTACACCTTCATTGTGGACAAACTTATCAAAAGATAGGATTTTTCTAGAAGCGTAAAAAGTATGACCCTCATCTTCAATTCTAAGAATAACAGTATTAAAAAATTCAACATCAAAATCAATGGATACACCCCCAACAAGGGTAACAATCCTATCTAGACGAGTAGCGGATAATTCCATATTAGAGTAAAAAACTCAAACTAGATTAGGATAAGATCTATCATCAATATTAATGGCAGATTCCCAGGGTCTAAGCATGATGCTAATACTTCTATTACATACAATCATGTCCTTAAAATCTTATATGTCTACAAAATAAAAATCAAGAACCTGTCTACCCATAAAGTGATCCTCAAATCATTTGCGCAATGGGGCTGTAGAGAAGTGCAGTCTTTCAAATTTAAAAGTTTCCCGTGGTGGAATAGGGTTAGCTACGAGCATATGTTTTCTCCTCCGAGGCCTCTGAGATGACTCAGCCATAACAAAGAGAAAAAAACTTTCGAAGGATGGATTTTAGAGTAAATGAACCGATTATTGTGTTGAGAGAGAGTGAAGGAAGAGGAATTATAGTTTAATATGTCAAGAAATAGTGAAAAATTAGATCAAAATGGGCAAACATCAGTCGGTTTCCCTTAAAGTTTTGATTTAGAATTTTTTGATTTTGGACTCAATTTGGAGTTTTGAATTGGTAGAATCACTTTAAAAGTGATTAGAAAGAGTTCTATTAGTGTAATTTATTGCAAAAAAGGAGAAAATTTGAAAAAGAAGGAGATAGAAAGCTTCGGTTTCACAAAAATGGCAGAAACAGTAAGAGGCTAAGTGAGGAGAAAGAAGAAACCTGTGACCAGTTATATACTTGGCGAAAACGACGAGCCGTTTTCTATAAACGGTAAGGGGCTTATTTCTCGAGAGTGTGTAACGAGAAAACAGTTAATGCATAAGGGTAAACGGTGAAGGGGCAATTTAAGGCAGCTCTCTGTTTTTTAGTTGGTTTACCGTTAATCGTAAATGATGAGAGGATAACATTCGTGATGCTCTCTGTTTTTAAACAGTTTACCATTAACTCTAAATGGTGAGAAGGTAGAGAGTAATCAAAATATCTTAGTTTCTAGAAATAAACGGTGAATCGTTTATAAGAAAAATGGTTATCCGTTTATTTTATTTGTTATTTCGCATATTTGATTCAATATCTGGCCCTCAAAGATAACAAATTAAGATCATGACTTTGATCTCAAAGTGCTCTAAGGCCATTTTAATGCAAAGTTCATGAAAATATATGTTTAAAAATAATTAATCCATACAAAACATACATACACACTACTAGTACATCATACTCAAGTATTTCAAAGATATTAAAATATTATATTATAAATCAGGTTATTGAATAAACTCAATAGTATATTTAGAAATGTTAATGTGAAAATTTCATTATTCCAAGTTCATACCGAATTTTTGAAAATTATTCTTCGCAAAAGAGGTTTTGTAAAAATATCGACGAGTTGTTTTTCCATAGAAATAAACTCCAATGCAATATCATCCTTTTGAATATGATCTCTCAAGAAATGATGCCTAATTTCTATATGTTTGGTTCTAAAGTATTGAATGGGATTCTTTGAAAGATTTATAGTACTTGTATCGTCACACTTAATAGGAATTTGTTCAAGTTTAATGCCACAATCTTTAAGTGTTTGTTTCATCCAAAACGTTTGTGCAAAACAACTCCCTACAGTTATATATTTAGCCTCGGTAGTTGAAAGTGTCACAGAATTTTGTTTCTTACTAAACCATGAAACAAGTGAGTGACCTAGTATATGGCAAGTTCGACTAGTGCTTTTCCTATCAATTTTATAACCAACAAAATCTGCATCCGAATAGCATGTTAAATCTATATAAGTTCCTCTAGGATACCAAAGGCCAAGATCTATGGTTCCACTCAAATAACGAAAAATTCCTTTAATAGCAAGCAAATAGGATTCCTTGGGACATGATTGAAATCTTGCACACGAACATACACTAAACATGATATCAGGTCTACTTGCAGTTAAGTAATGTAAAGAATCGATCATACCTCGATACTTTTTAATATCAACTTCTTTACCTTTTTTATCTTTGTCAAGCTTGATTGATGTACTCATTGAAGTGCTCTTAGTATTTGGCTCATCAATTCCAAATCTCTTGAGCAAATCTTTGACATACTTAGCTTGATTAATGAAAATTCCCTAATTGTTTTGCTTGATTTGAAGTCTAGGGAAATACCTCAATTCCCCCATCATACTCATTTCAAATTCCCTACTCATATAAGAAGAAAATTCCTTGTACAAGGACTCATTTGTAGAACAAAAAATAATATCATCAACACAAATTTAAACAACAAGTATGTCTTAATTTTCATGTTTAACAAAAAGTGTTATATTCGCTTTACACATTGAGAAACCATCATCAACAATAAATTTTTAAGTCTATCATACCAAGCTCTAGGTGCTTGTTTCAATCAATACAATACTTTAGATAACTTATATACATGATTTAGAAATTTTTTATTTTTAAAACCGGAGGGTTGTTTCACATAAACTTCCTCCATAATATAACCATTTAGAAAAGTACTTTTGACATCCATTTGAAATAAAATGAAATCTTTGTAACATGCATATGCAAGCAATATTCTAATGGATTCTAATCTAACTACAGGTGTAAATGTTTCATCAAAATCAATTCCTTCTTCTTGGTTGTATCCTTAAGCTACTAATCTAGCTTTATTTCTTACAACCACATCAGATTCATCCATCTTATTTCTAAATACCCATTTAGTACCTATGATGGATTGATGTTTCGGTTTAGGAACTAATTCCCACACATTATTTCACTCATATTGATTTAATTCCTCTTGCATTGCCATAATTCAAGATTCATCATTTTTCGCATCTACAAAGGACTTTGGTTCAATTTAAGAAATAAATGCAGTATGCTCGCATGTGTTCCTAAGTGATGATCTAGTTATAACACCTCTAGATGGATCTCCTAAAATGGTATTTTTAGGGTGAGAAGAAACATACCTTCACTCTTTGGGGAGTGTTTGCATCGTACCTTCTTGTTGCTTCATATTTTTTTTGCTCTTTTTGGTTATCCTCTTGATTTTCTTGTGTGTATTCTCTTGATTATCCTTTGATGATCATTCTTGTAACTCTTCATCTATATCATCATTAATAACTCTTTTCTCTACAGATGAGAGGTTAGATTTATCGAAAGAAACATGCATAAACTCTTCTATAACTAAGGCTCTTTTATTATAAACTCTATAAGCTTTGCTTGAGGTTGAATATCCAAGAAAAATATCAACATCGAATTTTAAATCAAATTTACCAAGATTGTCTTTTGTGTTTAAAATAAAACATTTGCAACCAAAGATTTTAAAATAACCAATATTAGGTTTTCTATCTTTCCAAAGCTTATAAAGAGTTTTGTTAAGAAGAGATCTAATCAACACCCGATTTAAAACATAACAAGTGGTGTTGATAGCTTCAGCTTAAAAATACTTAGGTAATGCATTTTCATTCAACATGATCATAGCCATTTCTTGAATAAATCTATTCTCTCTCAACAACGCTATTTTGTTGTGGAGTTCTAGGTGATGAAAATTGACGATCGATGCCAAAGTCATTACAAAAATACTCAAATGCATAGTTTTTAAATTCTCTACCATGATCACTTCTAATATAAGAAATAGAATAACCTTTTTCATTTTGAACCTTTTTACAAAAGATTTTAAAAGCATTAAATACATCATCCTTATTGGCTAAGAATAATACCCATATATATCTAGAATGATCATCCATAATTACAAATGTATAATACTTGCCATTTAAGCTAGCATATCTAGATGGTCTAAACAAATCCATATAAAGTAATTAAAGTGGTTTTGAAGTGGATACATGATTCTTATTTTTGAAAAAGTTTTGATTTGTTTTCCAAATTGACAAGCTTTATAAATTCTATTCTTTTGAAAACTGATTTTTAGAAGTCTTTTAACTAAATCATTTTTCAAAATTTTTGAAATCAATTCCATATTTGCATGACCTAATCTCCTATTCGACAACCAACTATCATCATGCAATGCTGAAAAATACTTGTCATGAGTAAGTGCAACTTCTATGTCAATGGTATAAACATTAGCACATCTAATTCTAACAAATAAAATTTTTCCATCATATGAATCTTTAATAATATATTTAGATTTATCAAAAACTACTTTATAACATTTGTCACACAATTGACTAATACTAATCAAGTTGTGTTTTAAATTTTCAAACAAGCAAACATTTTCAATTAAGATTGATGAACTTTTACCGACATTTCCAATTCCTAGAATCTTCCCTTTTGAATTGTTTCCAAAAGAAACATCTTCACCATTTTCGATTTTGGTGAAACTTGAAAAGCATGCATAGTTTCCAATCATGTGTCTTGAACATCCACTATCCAAGAACCATTTCTTCTTCTTCTTCTTCTTTGAGCCCTGTAGAAAAAATCTCAAGTCTTAGGTACCCAAACCTTTTTGGGTCCTTGAGTGTTAGCAATGGTTTTGTTTGGAACCCAAATACATTTCATGCCATAATATGCATTTATTTTTACTATGCATCTATTTTTAATATGACCATCTTGATTACAATAATGACATACAACTTGATTGTTACTTTTTATAAAATAATTCTTGTAATATTTTTGTTTCAAATTTAGCTTATAACCAATCCCTCCGTTGTCAAACACACACTTTTGTGAATTTAACAAGTTTTCCAACATCTTTTGTCCATTTGTGAATTTTAGCATAATTTCATTTAGATTATTATTCTTCTTTTTAAGTAATTCATTTTCATTTTTCAAGTCATTTACATGTGATTCTAGATGCTCATGTGAAATGTTAGAATTCTCAAATAAAGCAATTTTATCATGCAATGTTTCATTCTCTAATTCAAGGCATGTAATCTTAGCACTAAATGAATCATTTTTATTTTTAAGCTCTACCATCTGTTTTTTTAGGCAAATATTCTTTTTACCAATTTTCATCAATTCATCATGTAATTTTTTAAAGGCATCATGTAACTCATCATAAGTAGGAATATCATTTACCTCATCTAATTCATCATTTGATTCATCTCTAATTGCCATAAGAGCTAGATTGTCATTTCTTGATGCTCTTCATCGTCACTCATTTTTTCATCGCTATCGTTCTACGTGGCCACCATTGTTTTCTTCTTAAACTTGTTAAGAAGAGGGCATTCTGATCTTTTATGGTCAGGCTTCTTGCACTCATAACATTTGATTGCTTCCTTCTTCTCCTTTTGATTATTGAAGTCTTTAAATTTTCTTCGTTCACTGATTTTCTTGAAGAACTTTTTAAACCTCCTTGCTAGCATAGCTAATTCTTCATCATCCGGTTCACTTTCCCCATTACTCTTAAGTTTTAAAGCTTTGAGAGCAATGCTTTTCTTCTTTTCTTCATTTTCTCTTTCAGTTGTCAAATCTTCTTCATAAGATATAAGAGAACCAATTAAATCGTTAATAGGTAGAACGTTTAAATCTTTGGCTTCATCGATAGCGGTTTTTTTTTGTCTCCATTCCTTAGGTAAGGACCTAATGATTTTCTGAACTTTCTCATTATTTGAGAAAGTCTTTCTTAGGGCTTCTAGGGTGTTCACTATATCTATAAATCTAGTATACATAGAGTGCACACTCTCATTTTGTTCCATTTGAAACAACTCATATTGTCGAGTGTATCTATTGATTTTTTACTCTTTCACTTGAGTCGTGCCTTCATAGACAACTTCAAGTTTGTGTCAAATTTCATGAGCACTTTTACAACTTGACACTCTATGAAACTCTTTCTTATCTAATGCAAAAAACAAAGCATTCATAACTTTAAAATTTAGAGAAGTTTTTCTCTTTTCCAATTCATTCTATTCCCGTGAAGGTTTTGGAATATCTTCCCTAACTTTATTTTTAGTCAATGGCATAAAAGGACCATCATAAATAACCTCCCAAATTTCATAGTCTAAGGCTTGTAAGTAAATTCTCATCTTAGTTTTTCAATATGGGTAGTCGCTACCGTAAAAAAATGGTGGTTTAGCAGTGGATTGTCCTTCTCTAAAAGTTGAATCATTTTGGGTTGCCATAGATCTTTTTACTCTATATGATTAAGTCCTAACAAGAGAACCAAACTCTGATACCAAATGAAATACTAACTAAGAAACCCAAGAGGGGGGTGAATTGGATTTTTTAAAAATTAATCAAATAAAAACTTAAAGTAATATAAACTAAGCAATAATAAATAAATAAACGTACAATGAAAAAAAAAGATAGGGTAAAAGAGATCAAACACAATGATTTTTACGTGGTTTAGATATCCCTACCTATGTCCATGCCTCCAAGCACACTGGACTTGAGAATTTTACTAAGTAAGCTTCCAAGGCTTCGAAAGCTTACAATTGACTTTCAAGGTGCTAATAAACCTTTACAAAAAGAGATTGTTCCCAATCTCTAGATCCAAGTGTATCCTAACACTTACAATCACTCAAAATAAAAGATTACAAATTATTTTTCTCTCACACAATCTTTAATATTACAATCAACGCCCAATGTGTGAATAGATGAAGCAAGAATGTGTTTGAAGCTCAATGTAGATTGTATAATCGTGTATATGCTCAATGGTAGTGTTATTGTCCCCGCTTGATTTGATTTGGATGAGCTTATCTATAGTTGGAGCTAAAAACTAGTCATTATTCACTTTTTTGTCAGAAAATAGATCGCTCTTAATTGTTAATGATTAACTATTTATGTTAGTCAAAGTTACCATTGGGCTAAATTTTAAATTAACGATTGACTGTTAATAATTACTCTTTCACCATTAAAAGCCAAAGACCTGCACAACAAAAATCTTCTATCCGTTCTTGCTAAACGGTTAAAGATTAATAAAGAATTTTAATTTGGAAATTGTCGGTTAGTCGTTTATACATCATCGGTTCACCGTTAAATTTCAGAGATCTACACTACAAATATCAACTGACTATTTTTCATAAACAGTTAAGGATTAACAAGATTTGATAGTTTGGATATTATCGGTTAGCCGTTATATATTAATGGTTCACCGTTAAATTCTATCAACTTACAAAATAAAATGCTTAATCGGTTTCTTTTAAATGATAAAAGATTAACAAGATTTGACAGTTTGGATATTATTGATTAGCCGTTATATATTAACAGTTTGCCATTAAATTCCAACAATTGACAAAACAAAATACTTAACCGGTTTCCTTTAAACGGTAAAGGATTAGAACATGATACAGGTTTGAATATTATCGGTTAACCGTTAACATTAATGGTTCACTGTTTACTTTTAGCGAGTTTAGAAACTTATCAGTTAAGGCTTAAGAGATAACCCTTTTCTGAGCATAAAGATTAGGCTTTACCCTAAACAGTTAGCCGTTAAAAATAACAGTTAGCCGTTTATATCCAGTGGCTGATTTTTAGTAAGTTATAAAATAATTGGTTGAAGATTTAGAAAATAACCTTTCTCTGCATTTTATCGGTTAACTGTTAAAATAAACGGTTCACCAATTATATTCAGAAAACTATATTTTTACAGAAATGTTTCAGATTATCTAAAGCTTGTAAACACACATAGAAAGTTTTTAGCTTTTAAGAAAATATTTGAAATTGTGAAACTCCAACAAATTTATCAAAGAGATTAAGGTTTGTTATCATCAAAATCAATAAAAAGAACATTTACATGTTAACAAACCTTATATTTTCTGTGTATTTTAACAAAATTTTTGCTTTATCCCTAGTTTAAATATGAATAGCTAATTTTCTTTTAAGCTGGGTTGAATGTGAAGTCTCAATATGTTTTATAAGGTAAATTTGGTAAACTTAATTTCTCTTTCTCTTTGATTTCTGTGGATGTTTTAACTTTTTATCAATAAATAGTAATAATAAGATTATTACTCTTTGGCACAATAAACTTTTAGCACTATATTAATTAGAATATGAGACATCTCCTTCATGATTTAATTAGCATTAACAAGAAAAATTAAGTCTTTGGTGCATGTTAATACAGATATAGATATCCAAGTATTTTTTTAATTAATTGTCCCTTTAATTTATTCTCACCATTCGAATTTAAATTTTAGAACAATCTAAATCAATTTCACCATAATTCTGACCATCCACTTAAAAAATTAATTCTATATGTAATTAAAATCTACCTTCCTGCGAGGTCGATACTCTTTACCATTAATTTATTCTACATTAGATTCGTGCATTTGTAAATTTAATAAAATTTACACAATAATGTTCAGCTGAGCCAAGATTTTATTGGCTTAATAATGAGAAACTAAACTTAAGAATTGTGAGTTGCTATTATGTTGGATACTCAAAAAGATCTAATGGGTACAAGTTTTATGATCCCACGGCTAAGACAATTTTTGAATCAAAAAATGCTTAGTTCTTTTGAGAATGTCCAGTTTACAAGGGGAAGATATAGTTAAGAACTTTATTTTGAAAAAGAAATGTGTTGATATTCCCATAAATATTATTGACGTTGATCAGGGTTTCATTCCTATCTCTGCTCAAGACATAATAAATTAAGACAATATTGGAGAACTTGCCATACAAGAAATTATTTTAGAAGAACAAACTCTACTACCTTAGGAACCCATGCCATTAAGGAGATCTACTAGAGAAAAGAAAAGTGCACTACCTAATAACTACATTATATTTCCCCATAAATATGATGTAGACATTAGAGTGACAGAAGATAATCCAATCAATTTCTGTCAAGTTATGGAACATTTAAACTCTCAAAAGTAGATTAAGATTATGAATAAAGAAATGAAGTCCATCAATGACAATAATGTATGAGATATTATTTTATTGCTAGAAGGCGCGAAACTTATTAGTTATAAATGGATATTTAAGACTGAAAGAGATTAAAAAAGAAGAAATCAATTATAAAGAGACTTTCTCTCTAATTTTTTTGAAAGACTCTTTCAGAATTAT
This sequence comes from Aegle marmelos, assembly GCA_030449875.1. Taxonomy (NCBI): domain Eukaryota; kingdom Viridiplantae; phylum Streptophyta; class Magnoliopsida; order Sapindales; family Rutaceae; genus Aegle; species Aegle marmelos. The sequence continues at coordinate 13,441,652 of JASUUL010000094.1, read as the reverse complement.
AATAGCATTAGTGGCATATTTTAATCTTAAGACATTAGATGGATGTAAAGATGGTGTTTCTCAATGACGACATTGATAAGACGATCTATATAGTGTAGTTAGAAAAACTTTGTATCCAAAGATCCAAAGAATATAGTTTGCAAATTTAAGAAATCCATTCATGGACTTAAGTAAGTATCTCGACGATAATATTTCAAGTTTCATCAAGTGATCGTCTCATTTAGTTTTGAGATAAATTTAATTAATGATTGTATATATCATAAGTATAGCTTTTTGGTTTTATATGTCGATGAAATTTTGCTCACCAATAGTGATATAGGTTTATTGTATGAAACTAAGAGATTTGTAATTAAGAACTTTGAGATGAAAAATCTTGGTGATGTATCTTTTATATTAGGCATACAGATATGCCGAGATCACTCTTTAGGTATTTAAGGATTATCACAAAGGAGATATATCGAAACAATTCTTAAGAGATATGACATATAAGAGTACAAACCAAATGATATCCATGTGGCTAAGGAAGACAAGTTTAGTCTCAATCAGTATCTTAAGAATAATTTTAAAGAAAAAATACATAAGATTATTGATGCATCAGTAATAAGAAGTCTGATGTACACTCAAATTTGTATATGACCAAATATTAAGTGTATTACTGTGATGTTGGACAGATATTTAAGTAATCCAAGAGTAGACCATTGGAAAGAAGCCAAACGAGTCTTATGGTACTTACAAAGAAAAAATTACTATATACGCATATATCGGAGATTAGATAAGTTTGAGATCATTAGATATACCGACTTCGATTTAGCTGGTTGCTAAAATAGTATGAAATGCACTTCAGGTTACATCTATTTATTGGTTGGGGGTGCTATCACTTGGGAGAGTGCTAAACATTCTCTTGTAGCCTCGTTTATGATGATAGCAGATTTCATAACATGTTATAAGGCATCCAATTGTGGAATATTATTATAAAATTTTATCACAGGGTTACGTATAGTAGATGGTATTGATAAATTACTCAAGTTATTTTGTGACAATAAGTCAGCAGTGCTATATTATAAAAATAACAAGAACTCAATGAGGTCAAAGTATATAGACATCATGTTTTTAGTTGTTAAAGAAAGAGTTCAGAGTGGACAGTTATCTATAGAGTACATCAGTATAAACTCCATGATTGCGAATTTGATTATTAAGAGATTGCTACCCAAAATGTTTTATGAGCACGCTTCTCATATAAGTGTCATGTCATTGAAAGATATTTAGTTTTAGTGAAAGTTTGTAATTTTTAAAATTTTCTTATAATATAGACATTTTCAGTTATTTTGGCTTACAAATATTTTGGGTTATTTTCTATAAAAATAAAATTTTAGTTTATTCACACTTTAATTTTGGTATGGTTTGATTTCACTAAGGTTTAAGATTAACTGATTGAAAATAGGCATGTTAGGATTACAGTGCATGAAATTTTCTTACTACACATCCTTATCATAATCTGTGTTATTCACTTGGATTGACATAGTAACCATTAAAGAGTCAAGATACAATAATTGTAATAAAGATTACTTTGATCCTATGTTGGTATGGTTGATGGATCAAATTAGTTATAGATACATTTTCGTAATGACAATAAAGTTGATTTCATACGGTTATTGTTTCAAAACATAATTATAAGATTATGTATATGACCCAAATGAGAGATTATTAAATTTAACATTGGGCTTATATGTGAATAATTATGTGTTGTAAACTGTCATATAAGATTAAATCAACTAAATATGATCTATTAAGATTTTCAATATTATAGACTTTAATATGTTTAATAAGATGTGGATTTTTAATATGTTAAATCCAATAGTATTCTAATTTTATTATAGACAGGATTATGAATACACAATGATAATAGAAAAAAAATTATTTATATAAGTGGTTATAATCTATAAGTCACATGGAATTCTTTTATTCTTTTTGAAATCTCATCGTTAGACAGAGAGCCCCGAAAAAACTTAATTTTAGTGATACAACATAAATATTCGTAGATAATAGGTGATGATTTTTACCAAAAGTTTTTTTTTTTGTCCCAATATTTTATCCTGGCCAATGCCTATGACTGTAAGAGGTGCTTGAGGATTCTTGGCCCTCGGAGGATGCTATCATAGATTTGTGATAAATTATGGCAAAATTTGTAAACCTTTTACTGAATTATTAAACCCAAATAACTTCATGCGGAATAAAGAGGCTGAAAAATGCTTTCAATAAGCTAAAACAAGCTATGGCTAGCACTCTAGTGCTAGCTATGCCAAATTTTTCCAAGGAGTTTATCATAGAATGTGATGCATTCGGTACGGGCTCGGAGCTATTTGTTGCAAGGTGTAAGACCCATGGCATATGCAAATAAAGCTTTATCTCCTCATAACTTAGGACTTTCAACTAATAAAAAAGAGCTACTTCCAGTGGTGTTTGCAATTTCCAGGTGGAGGCTATATTTGATTGGACACCATTTCAAGATTAAAATTGATCGTCTTGGCTTTAAACAAGTACTAGAGTAAAGAACAACAACACTTCAATATAAATGGCTGACAAAAATAGGCTATAACTCTGAGCTTATCTATTATAGCGGAAAGGAAAATGTGGTGACAGATGCCTTTTCAAGGAAAAAAGAAGAGCTGGGTCATCATGTGCTTTTCTTATAGCTCTTACACTGCCTATCTTAAAATGGTTGGAGGTATTATATTACATGCCAATGTAACTGACCTTGTAACTGGTGTGTATAAGGAATTAAAGCCTTCCAGGATCATTTCTTTTGTTTCCCTATTGTAGTAGTCAAATAAATTAAGAGTGAACAACTAAACTTGGTCTATTTCAAGGCCTTCAATACTAGATGTACTTTGAAGAAAATTAATCTGCTACTTTTATTCGTATTTGGACTTTAGATTTATATAAAGACTTTAACAGAAAATAATAAAAACATAGCTAAATAACAGCAACAAGTGCTGACACAGTGGACCACTTCTGCAGGTAGATAAAAACTAAAGATTTATTTTGATTATAACAACAACTACCCTGACGCATAGGACTCCACAATTGCCACGTGACATTCCTCCCTCTTTGAAAGCATCCTTAACCTGAAGGATGGAAATCTTGAAACCTCATCCGCAAATGATCAGCACTCTCCCAAGTAGCTTCAGTAGGTGATAGTCATTGCCAATGAACCAGAACTTCATCTTTCTTTTTCTTTGTATGCTTTTCGAGAATCGCTTGAGGCATTGGCAGAATTGAGTCCTCAGCTTCTGGAACTATAGAAACATTGCAATCAACCAACATATGAGAGGCAATTTATTTTTTCAATAAGGACACGTGAAAAACTGGATGTATTTTGGAGCCTTCTGGTAACTTCAACTTATATGCTACAGCTCCTACCTTCTGGATGATTTCAAACGGTCCATAAAACCTTGGCGATAACTTGAGATGTCTTTTCAAAGAAATTGATAGTTGATGGTAAGGCTGCAACTGTAGATACACAAAATCTCTAATCTCAAAGCTTTTATCAGTATGCTCGGGACGGAGCCGTATGATGCGGAAGTCTCACGTACGGTTCCCTGAGGCTGACTGGGCTTTTTCCTTGATCAAAGATCAAAGCAGATCAGCTCGCCTTTTTGTTATCCAAAAGTCGGTCGAATCGGTCGGGTCTCTGCCCCGGAACGTCGAATGAAATGGGGGGCCGGGTTTTCTTTCTACAACCCTTTTGATATGATAGGCCCGGCAGCCTCTCTCTTAAAATACCACCTAATTAAAGAAAGTATTCCAATATATGGATAACAATCTGCGGTCTCTACTGGTTATGCTTAAGGAACTGTAACTTCAAATGATGCATGTGGGCTGAGCCATTCCCATCCCAAGTGGTTGCCCGATTCGGCCTGGCCTGGTCGGGAAGAGATTCACATAGAGACTACAGCTATCCGGGAATCTCTTTCTATGTTAGCTAGCGGGGGCGGGCTTTCCTATGGTAGTCCCGCTGCGGCCTCTGACCGTCCGTCTCGTCTCATCTTGAACTCGTTTTCTTGACTCGTTCCCATCTCTTTACTCAAGAAAAGTATAGAGCTCTAGAGATAAGCTTTCTAAATGAGATTGAGTTCCCCGAATATGCAGGCTAGAAAGATGTTATTTGCTGCTATTCTATCTATTTGTGCATTAAGTTCGAAGAAGATCTTTAATGTTAGTTCCATAGCCGCGCTTCCTACTAGTGGGATAGGAACAACTAACTGCCTAGCTACAGGAAGAGAGCTACGAGCTAATAGCGAATAGGATAGGAAGCTACCTACCTAAGAACCGAGCTACTAGGAAAGAAGACAGCTAGCAGCTAGGATAGAAGAGAAAGAAAGCTTTTCTGGTAGTATTTGCTGAGCTTTAGATCCTTTCTTATCAACCAATCTACATTCATTACACGAAGCTTTAGCTGTAAAATACCCCTATTTGAAGGAGTCTGCTGTCACGCACTTATTGTCTTCCTCATCGGAATAACGCCAAGATCCATCATGCTTTTTTACTAGCAACACCAGAGATGAGTACGAACTTTGGCCGGGACAAAACAACCCACACTTTAGCATATCAGCCACTAGCCTCTCAATTTCATTCTTCTGGAAGTGAGGGTATCTATATGGCCTTACACACACAGGACCACTTCCATTTTGTAATGGAATCATGTGGTCATGATATCTAGGTGGTGGTAGTTCATAAGGTTCTTGAAAAATATCTTTAAAATTCTGCAACACATGCTCAATTTCCAAGTTAGAAGAAGACAAATAAGGATTAACAAAATTACCTCATGGGGCTATTAACGAGAGGAAATATATTTTTACTATTGCTCTATCTTTCCTTTTATTTAATGCCTTCTAAATCTCTTGCTCATCTACAATTTTGCCTACTGAAGGTGCCAAACCCTTGAGCTTTACTTCTTTCCTATCAATTTTGAACTGCATAAATAATTTAGAAAAATCTCGAATTATAAACCCTATTGTCCTTAATCATTGAGCTCCTAGGACAATGTCGCACACCTCTAAAGGAAGCATATAAAGATCTACAAGGATTAAGATTCCTTGAATAATCATATGTACACCTTTCAAAAGCCCAGAACTGGAAATTTTTTCTCCATTTGCAATAGCCACCTCAAATTGGTCTTCTCCAGTAGAATTGTTCCCCATCCTTTCTGCAGCCTTATTGCTTAAAAAGTTATGTGTGCTTCTCGAGTCAATAAGAAAAGTACTTTCACGTTCTCCTACCTTCCCTTTGACCTTCATCGTTTGAGGGGTCCTAGATCCATAAATAGGGTGAAGAGAGACTTCTGGTAATGCTTCGACCACATTTGCCTCCCCTGACTCGTCTGCAGCAACACTATTTTCCTCATTTGGCCAATGTCTTTCAATGAAAAAATAACTTTTTACACTTGTGACCTAGGCTAAATTTTTCATCACAATTGAAACATAGGCCTTTATCTCTTATTTCCTTCAGTTCAGCTGGATTCAACCTTTTCACTGTCACTGGGCTATAGTTTTGGTTAGGCACGCCTATTGTTCAAGTTACAAGACTCATATAATCTTGCTAATCCAATTGCAGCAGAAAGTGTCAAAAGGACAGCATGCTTGTACATTAGTCCTAATGTTGTCTTTCAAACCACTTACGAAACAACCGACTTGTTGCGCTAGAGACAATCTTCCTGCCCTTATCAATAACCTTTCAAATTAGGTTTGATAATATCTCACCGAACCTATCTGTTGTAATTTTGTTAGATCTCTAAAAAAACTTTTTATTGAAGCTTTCAAATTTTACTTCAAATTTTTAGATTTACTAGGGAGCTTACTTTAGTTTCTAAGCTTGTCAATCGTGATTCCTCCATGCCTTACTCTGATACCATTTTGTTACGTGCCAACGTAACTGACCTTGTAACTGGTCTGTATAAGGAATCAAACCCTTCCAGGATCGTTTTCTTTTGTTTTCCTGTTGTAGTAGTCAAATAAATTAAGAGTGAACAACTAAACTTGGTCCATTTCGAGGAAGACCAAGGCCTCCAATACTGGATGAACTTTGAAGAAAATTAATCTGCTACTTTTTTTACTCTTTGGACTCTAAATTTATACAAAGACTTTAATAGAAAATAACGAAAACACAGCTAAATAATAGCACCAAGTGCTGACATAGTGGACCACTGCTGCAAGTAAATAAAAACTAAAGATTTATTTTGACTATAACAACCACGCTGACGCAAAGGACTCCACAGCAGCCACGTGACATATTAGAACGTGAATGGTTGGCCGATCCTAAATTGCAAAAGATTATCGAAGAATTGAAGATTGAACCAACAAAACAAGGAATCCCGGTTATACTTGGAACCATGATCAACTACGTTATAAGAGAAGATTGGTGTTAGTTGCGGAATCTGAAATTAAAGAGAAGGTGCTACGATATAAGAGAAGATTGAACCAACAAGGAACCCTGGTTATACTTGGGACCATGATCAACTGCGATATAAGGGAAGATTGGTGTTAATTGCGGAATCTGAAATTAAAGAGAAGGTGCTACATACTACCCATGACAGCCCTTTAGGGGGCTCTTCAGGAGTGCACAGAACCATAAGGTGAATTAAACAATCTTTTCATTGGTTGGGAATGTGGTCGTACGTAAATAGGTATGTGGCAGAATGTAAGGTGTGTTAAAAGAAGGAGGCCGAAACAGGAGCTTCCCGGGGTTATTACAACCATTGCCAATTCCAACTAAGGTATGAAGTGATATTTCTCCGGACATCATTGAAGGACTTCCACATTCCTTCACTGCTGTGAATATTGCTTCAGATATTAATGGGTAATAATTATAAGTTAGATGGGATGCCTCAAACTATTGTTTGTGATCATGACCCTGTGTTTAGAAAGGGCTATTTCTTTACCAGGTGCCAAGCACAAAATGAGTTATTCATATTATCCTCAAGCGGATGACCGAAGTGGTTAACAGATGCTTGGAGAATTACCCAATCTGCATGACTGGCGATCGACCCACTCACTGGTCTAAATGGCTTTCTTTAGTTGAATGGTGGTATAATACGAGTTCCAGCTTCAACAAAACTCACTTCCTACGAAGTTGTTTACGGGCAGCCCCCTCCACCACACCCAGTTCATAGTGAAAGTTTAAGTGTAGATGCTATTGACAGAAGCTTGCAAGCAAAGGATAGCACAATTCGGTTGCTGCGACAAAATTTGCTGTAGTCTCAACATAGGATGAAGCAACAAGCTGATCGATCGACACCATTCAGAGCGTGAATGCAATATTAGAGATTGGGTGTATATCAGACCTCGAGCCTTGAGACAGACCAGTATTTTTGTCTGAAAGAATTTGAAGTTGTCACCTCGTTTCTTTGGGCCATTTCAAATGCTTCGCACGAGTTCATCCAATCTTTCATTTATCCTGCCGTAAGAAGAAAATAGGTGTGAAGGCAGTAAGCCAATTAACTTTACCACCAATTGGAGATTATGGAAGAATAAGATTGGATCCCATTGTTATTTGGGATCCCCAACTTGTTAAAAAGAATAATTTTGCTGCTATAGAAGTTTTGGTTCAACGATCAAACTCGTTTGCAGAAGATGCCACGTGGGAGGATTGGGACAAGTTGAGCACTGACATTCCTAATTTCTAACCTTCAGGACAAGGTAAGGTTTTTCATGAGGGCGGCAATGATACGTTCTTTCGCCAGAATTGCATCGATCAAGAGAATATGCTGGTGGAAGTCGTGTGCCAGGATCTTAGACAAATATCGTGGAGTGACTATCTCAATTTACTTAATTTGTTAATTGGTACCAGTAAGCAAATTTAGTGGGTCAATCGTGCTAAGTTTATGCAGTCAATAAAGGAGTAATTTCCTGATTGAATAAGCCGTAATTGCTATTAAAGGGGGTGGCAGAGCAATCTACAGGCATGAAATTTGTAATGTTTCAATTTCACTACAATTTTAATTAAGGATTCCCCCTGGAAGTGGGATTGCCCTAGTTACTTTTGTTGTCTTCTTTTTTCAGTCTCTTCAGGACAAGAAGCCAAGGGAGGTGCAAAATCAGGCCGCTGGCTGCTTTCAATGCGTACAGCTGGGACTGGGAATCCAACATAAGCTGAAATAACAAAAGAGATTGTAAAATAATACGGAGATTCTCTATTTCATATGCACTAATTTGTATGGTGTAACACAACAATATCCCTTTGTTATGCATGGAAAGGGGGTAAAAATCGATGCATTATTACTATCCATGCAATCACCCCGATATGATATTTCAGCATTCACGGCAGAAATGAGGATGAAATGGTTGATCTCCCCTTTTGATTGATATTAGAAAATCCTTCTGTACTAAAAATTATCAGATGTTCATTTATTCCTGGAAAAGAGGAAAAGAAAGAACCAGATTAAAAGTTACATGGGCATGTTATGTATGTTCAATAAAGTTTACAGATTGGCTCAAGAGAATTATAGAATAGAGTAGCAGCATCATACCTCATGACTGGTTGATGAAGAATCCGATTTTGCATCCGTTGTTGCCTCCAATATTCGGGCTTCTGATTTCTCATTTGAGTAACTGTAAAAGAAAAAGGATTTCCTTCTGTTAGAGAAATTCGAATAACAAAATTCCAAGGCCCAACAAATTTAACTAGCATTTTAATGAAGAGATTTGGAAAAATGAATTTTCTAAGATTATTGCACAAACAATAGCAGCATTCGCAGCGTAATGAACAGGAAGTATGAACAAGACCGCTCAATGACAGCAAGCACAAATTTTCAGATTGATGATGTTCATATACTCTGGCAGTGGAAACATAAATCAAACAAATATTCAATCCTTCAGAAACTTATTAGAGAATAAATGAGCATTAAAAGACCAAGAGTTTCTTCAGCAATTTAAACATTTTATTTTCGCATATGCTGGCAAAGGAAACATAAATCAAATAAACATTCAATCCTTCAGAAACTTATTAGAAAACAGATGAGCAGGAAAAGATGTAACGAGATTCTTAAGCAGTTTAAACATTTTACGTTCCAATCAACCTGTGAAGGAAAGGAAAGTAGAACATTGCATAATGACTCAAAATTATATTTTCATAAACCATAACGAGACAGTCCACGACTAATCAAATTAAGTATACGCAAACTAGCATATTGCAGAAGCTCTCTATGTAATTTTCCAGACATGAGGATAGAAAATTACGATGAGAGTATGGTAACCCAGATGAGCTCCACACAGTCTACCCAGAGAAGCCTTTGCTCCACAGGGATTACACCGTAGGTGACCAGGTGAGCAAATGGCCAAAGCTTCCATCCTGCCTGTCAAGGAAAGCAAATCAAACCAATAATCACAGCTTCAATGGATATTACACTAATAACTCAAACAATCAAGCCTATGCTAAATATAGACAAGAAACATCAATAAGCAATAAACTCTGAGAAAAATAGCCAACATTACGTATTGCTGTAAATGCGAGTTAGAAACTTAGGCTGATAAGACCGCCTCCTTGACAGGATGAAGTCACCATCAGTCAGGAAGAGTTAAAATGAAGTTATTATATCATTTGTTTTTCCCTTACAATCCAGTTCTCCAATTTAAGTACTACAATAGAACAGATCAAGAAGGTTTCCATGCTTCACAATAAGTTTTCTTGTTACCACTAAAAGTGTTAGCTGTAGCTGGAAAAAGAACATAAAATCATTTGGAGTATACTGACTTGTTAAAGAGAATAACTGGGAGTTTAATTAAACTTCAAATCATTTGCTTTCTTCTCCATTGTTTGCACAATGATTTGGAGGGATATTTTTTATTTCTTACACCTTTCTTTTCTTATTTTAATATAAAACTCCCATCACATCTGATTTAAGGTTCTGAAGTAGCAAACTCAATCCTGCAGCCTCCCTGAAGAGGCAGCAGCTAGATACCACGTGGCCAATTAAAAAATGAAAACTTTGATTTAAACTACAATTAATTTTAAGAGTTTAGGGTAATTTGTATTTTCCTGACTGTCAAGGAGAAAAATTAAGTGAAGATTAAAAAGGGAAAGTCACAATAGCATCTGTAGTGAAGCAAAGAAATATGCTCTGACTGTTGTCTTCTACTGAATAATAAGCGAACAGATGCTATAATGCCTTTTCAGACATCAAAGCTTACAAACATGTGAACAGGTTTGGCATGCAAATCTTATTAGATGGGAAAAAAAGAGCTTCTTACAGTCAGCATGGGCCAAAACGTTGACTTCAGTTCACTAAAAATATTGGCAGGGGATTCAAAACGCAAGAATCCCAAAACCACAAAGTAGATGCTATTCCAGACTCCTGCCCAAACAGTTTGATCAAAGGACACTTTGGCAGGGACCACCCACCAATCTTGGAAAGGAAAAAGAGCCTACAAAATAAACATTTCAGCCATTTACAAAAAAATAAAGAAATAAGATGAAATGGAAAAAATATGAACCTAGACTATCACCTCACACAACTTGTAATAGTAATGAGATAATGACCCATGAAGAGTAAACCCAACAAGGCCTGATCTGAACATGCGTTGCAGGTCAAAGTCAAAAAGCCGTTTCCCTTCATAACACTGAAAATTTAGTCAGATGAATCAAAGCAATTAACAAAGGCATATTTGTTGCCAACAAAAATAAAAAGTTTAAAAAAAATAAAGAAACAAATAAAGACTCACTTGTGCAATCCAATCTCCAATAAAGTAGACGATCCCACTTATTGCCATCTTTGCTAAAACAGGGTTTGCCTTAAGAGCTTGTTCATATGCAATCCAGTTGTGTTCAGGCACATACCTTAAAATTTCATACAGGGTCCATCCCTGAGAAAGTTCAAATCAAAAAACTGAGCACTGAAAATCCTAAGCATGCAACAAAATACAATACCTAAAGCTACCAAACTCTGTCATGTTAATGGCCAAAAAATATTGTAGTTATATAATTTCCCAAAAATTTCTCTACTTTGGGACGAGTAGAACCATTCTTTCAGTGTAATAGCTTTCCAAATAGCTTAATCAATTTGAATTATGCAACAATCAAATTCAAATAATGGTAAACTCAAAATGCAAAATTGGATGGTAAAATCTCAAACTGACCGATACACATCTCACAAACACAATAAGAAAGAACAAAATCAAACAAAAACAAATAGAATCCAATAAATAGGATCACTCACATGCCAGTAATCATGATCAACAGTGATCAACCTTGTGACTGCAAAAGTACCAGCACCAAGAACAATTGTAGCATTAATTGCTCTACTAATCAACTTGTCATTATCACCAACGACTTCTTTATCGTCCGAAGAAACGGCTTCAAAATCTTCGGACCCATTAACCAATAAAGCGCTTTTATCATCTTTTAGCTGCTTATTGTTCACTGAGAACACTTCTTTATCTTCTGTGACAGACCCAATAACCCATTTCCTCCTCTTTGATGTTAAAAAGGTTAAATTCCTTGATGTGCAGAGTTTATGTGATGCCGTAATGGGTTTAATGGAGAAGATAACAGGACTTAAACTGAATTTTGGGGAATTTGAGATGGGTTTTGTAGTTAGCGATGAGACTTTCCGGAGAGTTGTCATGTCAGATTACAGATTTAAAGGGAGCGTGTTTGAGTCGTGTAATATTTGAACGGACGATGTTCACTTGTCTTTAAATATTGCCCTCTTCGAACAGTGAGTTTGATGATCTTGTGGGCAGATTTTCAGTTTGAGGTTAGTCTGGCGCCACGTTGAAGCGCTGTGCCACACATAGTTACTGATTAGTCTACTCCCAGTGGCTAGTTCTCAGATTGGTGTGAGAATTTTAAGGTTTACAGTGTAATTTAAGAATAACAAATAACTTGTTTATTTATATTAAGATGAAAGTATAAAATAGGAGTGATTTTTTATTTATATGGTTATTTTATCTTTAATTAAGAGTAGATTTTTAAATTATAATTTAAAAAATTATCTCTATATTTTTTTTTGTTATATGTACGTCTAATCATTATAAACTTTTGACATGTGTTTTATATCACTTTTATTTCTAAATTTGTATCAACCAATCACTTTAATATTAAAAATAACATTTTATCCGAAATGAATTAAAAACTATTTTATTCAATAAAATTTTTAAAAATATAAAAATTATAATTACAAGAATATCCGTAAATTGAATAAAACAAACAAATATCAAAATATAAGATGATAATTTTTGAATGAAACTATAATTATAAAAAATAACATCTTACAATTATAATTTTTTTATAATTATTAATTTGATTTAATTTTTATCGTTAAATTAAGTATAAAGAAGTTTATAAAATTAACTTGAAGAGAAAAGCTCTCTATAATTATTGTAAATTTTCCTATAATTAATACTAAAAAACGTCTCTATACAAATTAATTGAAATTATGATTTAAAAAAATTAACATGATAATTTTTAAATAAAATTATATTTATAAAAAATTAACATATTAAATTTAAGATCTATTTATTTTATTAAATAGAAAGGTATTTTTATACTTCTTTTTTATTTTTCAAAAATTTATAAAATAAAATGGTCATTTAATTCATTTAAAATGGTCATTTTATAATGTCATAATAGTTTATCGATGATAAACTTACAAATAATTTTTAACTCTTAAATATCAGAGTATCTTGTTATGTTATACTTCGGTGAGTCTAAGGATGATCTATAAAAAAAATTTAATCTATTTATTTTAATTTATTTAAAATAAAAATAAAACTTTAATATATGCAACTTAATTTAAGTGATTGTTAAATTAAATTATTAAGTGTTATAGATAAACTCTTAGTAGTAAATAAAATTTAATAAATTCTTTTTGCCATTATTATTTGGATTTATTACTCAAAAAATTAATTGTATAAATTATCATTATTTTCCCATTAGTTTTATTATGGATTAAGTATTTATTGTTCCAAAATTTGATTTATCTAAAATAAATCAAAATTTAAAAATATAAAATGTGTATAAAATCAAATATGTAATAATTTAATTTATATAACTAAAAATAGAATTTGATTAAATCATATTTATTTCCTAAGAGTTTCACCTTACCCTAACTATTATTTAGCTAAGCCTATTTGAAATGAAAATAATTATTAAAATTAAATTACTCATAATTAAAAGTGATAAAAACAACTAAAATTGAAAATGAAACTAAATTTATTTATAAAAATAATTATGCAAAATATTAAAGCAAATAACAAGAAAATTGAGAGAAATTGAAAAGATGATAGATGCTTAAAACATGAAAATAAAGTTCTATTTATAGAAAATATATTTATAATTTAATATTTTGTGATCTATCATAAGTTTTATGCATATACTCAACAAAACAATAAAATTAAAATCCAAGGGCTAGTCAAACTTCAAAAGTCAACCTTATCAGGGCATCATATAAAGTACCAGATTCGGTCAAAGTACCTCCTAGACCAGTTGATCTTAAGGTACTAGGTATTGAAACCCTAAGGACTTAATTACTTGAGTTCTAGACTTACTTGAGTTCTAGATATAGCAAAATTAAACAAATTCAATATTTTTCCTTTTTTTTTTTTACTTTTTTTGCAATATATAATTTCTACTACCTTAGATATTATCCTTAATAGATTATAAAAAAACTAAATGTTGAAAAAATTTTAACTTACAACCCACTAGTATATGTCATAGTGTGTGTATGTAAAGAATGATGTAATAATATCTGTTAAATGAGTAAACAATAAAATAACTTACTTACCAATTAGAGAGTTTACAAATTTGAATACTTCAAAGAAAAGGGAACGAAAAAATTTACTATAAATTTCAAAATCAAAATATAATACAATAAAACTATTAGGATACATATCAAAAGTCATGACTTTTTATACAACCATTCTTAAAAAATTTACTTTTTTATGCTTTTTAAAAGAGAAAGAAAGAAAAAAACACATATTGTCAAACACATGTCAACTATTCTCTTCTCCCAACCTAATATAAACATTATTCATAATATAAAGATATGCATGCAAAAAGGCAAAAAAAAACAAACATAAATGATAAAAGAAGAAATAGAAAATATCACACATAAACAAGCCATAAAAAAATGTGTTTTAAGAGTGTTATACCTCATATTCAGCTATTTTTTACACAAATTTCATTAGAATATTCTATAACTGTCAATTATCCCTCCTCCCAATCAAAACAAGACATTATCTTTAATGTCTTAAAAGAAAGAAGTAGAGTTTAAAAGATATTAATATATTTCTCCAAGAAAATAATTACAACTAAAGAGTTAAAATAACTTACACTTCTTGCTAGTGGTACAATTAATATAATTGGTCAACCATTCTAAAGCCAAGGTCTTGGGATTTGGCTTTAGTTTGTAAACTTATAAAAGATCAAGTAATTCATTTATAGTAGAAGTACAAATACAATTTTTTTTTATAGAGATTGGAATAAAATGATTTTTAATTGCGTGGTTAATGAATGTGAGCAAGCTATTATAGAAGTTATTAATATTTAACAAACAAATAAGTTTTTAATGGATGTTCAAATAGGCCCAAGTTGCAAATGTAATCGTGCATTTAAAGTTGCAAGATCTTTTGGTAAGAAAATAAAAGTGTTAGCATGATTTAATGTCTTAAATATTTGCTCTTGCATACTTGAGATAACTAATTTTCTCTAATTAGTGGGTCTGACAGGCATCTTATAAGTTTTAAGGCTTATGGAATGATGCCTAGCAATTAGTTTCCTCTAATAAAAGTAGCTTCTGAGATAAGATTCGATAACCTTCGATCACCTCGTCTATAAACAAGATGTCGTTTTTTCTCAACTGTAACATAACTAAGATCAATAACTACCTCAACAAACTCCTTGTGTTTTCCATAATGAATTCTAAAAGGCATACAAATAATTTTGAATTATTAATTCAAAGATGCTACTATTAGAATAATATTTAAAATTCTAGTTTGCAACCTAAGAAGGGGGTGAATTGGGATTTTAAAAATTAATTTAAGCAAATCACATAACAATTAATTCTAATGTCTTAATGAATTGAAGAACAATAAGTTATAACAATGCTAAAACATAAAAGAGTAGGGAAGAGAGAACAAATACAGATGTTTTTACATGGTTCGACAAACCTCGTCAATGTCCACGCCTCCAAGCTAACTAAGCTCGAAAATTTCACTATCTAAACCTCCCACGACTTCAATTCCATTACAATTGACTTCAAGGTGTCAATGATCCCTTACAATCTAGGAATTGTTCTCCAATCCCTTTATCTAAGTGTTTCTCACACTTATACAACCACAAATTTAATAAGAAATTAAAAATTACAATAAGAAAACTCTCTTCAAGAGTGAATAAACAAATTTAGCACTACAATGATTTAATCTATAATGATTTGCAAGTTAGAAGCTCAATCAATGATGTATGAACTTATTTTTAGTTGTGCTAGAGCTTAGAAATGAGTTTGATTTGGGTTTATATAATTTTGACTCGAAAAATAATCGTTATAGATAAATTCCAGTGCCGAATTGGCTAACATCTTTATTTAAGTGGTTAGTCGCTTGCTATAGTGAAGTTACCGTTAATTTTGAAATTGCTACAGTAATACTGTTTATGAAATTATAATTTTACCTAAAACTTTTTATAATTATATTATGGTTCAAAAACTTATAAAATTTATAAACAGGTCTATTTTTGAAATAGTTTTAACTTGCTACAGTACCATTATTCATGAAATTATAATTTTACTCAATATATTCTTATAATTGTACTATAGCTAAAAATGTCAAAAATCTTTGCGAATAAGTCTAATTTCAAAATTTCTAAATAATATTTCTTATTCCCACAACTTTCTGAAATTATGATATGACAATAAATATTTTTGATTTTGTAAATAAACCTAAATTCATATTTAAAATATTACTTATTAAAATAAAATATTACAGAACTTTTTCAGTTTAATCTATATTTAGAAAATCAATTATTTTGAAATACTTGATTTATGATCAAATCTTTAGATTAATGAATAATAATTAATTAATTAATTAAAATCTTGAGCTTCACAAATTGCTAAATCAAGTATAAATTAAATTATACTAGTGTCATAAGAATTTATAGTAATAATAAGTCTGCTGCGCTCTAAACTTTGTTCTTGATGAGCCGTTATCCGTTAAGTGTTTTGAAGTTGATTTTACTTGATTCACTTGCATAAATACTATCCTTCAAAAGCTTAGTGAAAATGTAAAATACATTATTAATTTAAAACAATTAAGATGTTTGTTATGATCAAAATTACATTATGTGTAGCCTTTAGTTTAACAATCTCTCCTTTTTTATAATGACAAATATTTCATGTATTTTGACATTTATACTCCCCCTTAATCATGGCATACATGAATTAACATATTAAAATAAACTCTCCCTTAACATATGATCTATAACAGTTTGCAAAACTCCCCCTCAATATTTCAAAAACATGTACAAATCCTTCAAGATCAAAATACGTATACCTGTCTCCAAGAATTTAAAAATACATGATTTCTCTCCTTTCATCATCAAAATAAACAAAACCTTATGCAAGGACCAATAGACATAAACGGTGAATTAAGAAACATAGAGTTATAAAATTCACATTATTCGGTAGATAGCAACCAAATATCTAAAGAGCAAAGAGCAATCATCTATAATTGTCTAAAGACTTCATGATAAGCATACATAAATAAGATAACAATGTATATAAAGATGTAGTACAGAGTGAAATATAAATAAAATAGAGCATTATGGAATTGGTGGATGTGAAGAAGTGGATGGTGGTGAAAACCTAAGAGCAGCGAAAAGTTACTGCTATCCATCAAGAATCTGCTGTTGTTTAACAAAGAGGTATTGTTGTTGATCAAATAACCGCTGCTACTGCTCAAAGAGGCGTTAATGTTCGGAAATGGATTGAATCTTAAAAGCTTGAAGCTATGACTAAAGTTGGCTGTGTTGCTCAGATAGAGAATGAACATCAGTCAATAGCTGTTGCATCAGATTTGCATGATCTGCTGAAGTGTAATGTGAGGGACCCTCAATAGTGGAGGATGTGAGCGTTATGGAGCACTAAGATCAGGAAGCTCATCTGGGTGAAGTACATCGTTAAAAAACAAATGATCTGGATGGACAAGTACAGAAACTTTCTTTTTGAGTCTTTCATTTTCATACCACTGATCATTTTCAAAGACAAATCCTAAATTTGTTATAGCACCATCTCTTAATTCTTTAGGACTAAAAAAGATTGGTTCAATTAAGGGAACACGAAAATGTTTGAGAATACGAGTGATAATACCACCATAAGGAAGTTTTCGATTTAGAAAATCTGAAACATTCAACATATGTTGAAGGATGATATATCCAACATTCAGTACCCTACCTTCAAGAATATAATCTAGCCAGGCAATATCTAAATGAGTAACTTCATCTCCATGTACACCCTTAGGACTTATTACAAGTTGAAGAACATAATGGAAGACTCTCATTTGAAGTGGTAATGCTTGGAATTTTAAAGAGGACTTACAAAAATTGGAGGATAAATTGGAACGTCTATAAATTTTTCTAATAGCATCCTCAACGGAATACCAAGAATAATGAAGTTGACTTCTAATAGTGTACACCTTTAATCCTTTATTAGGATTTCTAAGAATCCGATTTAAATCCTCAAGATCAAATTCAATAGGAATTCCCCGAACATTTGTAATGACTCTATTTGAAGATTGTGAAAAAATAGCAATATTCAAATAGAAAACTCAAACTAAATTCTCATAATATGGATTCTTAATGACTAAAGCATTTTTCCACCCCATTGCAATAAGTAAAGCACTAAGGGATTTATCACAAATTGATAAATTATTTGAAATGCAAATGTGCAACCCAAGAGGGGGTGAATTGAGTTTTTAAAAGTTATTTTATAAACGATTCAATCTAACGCCTTAATGCAAATAAAAATAAAAAGTTTTATAATAATTAAATCAAATATAATAAATTAAACAATGCTTGCAAAATAAATGAGTAAGGGAAGAGAATGCAAACACAGTAATTTTTACGTGGTTCGGCAATCCCCGCGTACGTCCACGCCTCTAAGCCAACCGAGCTTGAGAATTTTACTATCCAAGCCTCCCAAGGCTTTAAATGTTTACAATTGACTTCCAAGGTGTCAATGGACCTTTACAATTAAGAGATTATCATTCTAATCTCTTTACCCCAAGTGTTTCTCTCACTTGATACTCTCAATATGATATAAAATAAAAATTACAGGAAGAAACTCTTTATAAGAGTTTATTCATAAATAATTGCACAAAAATGATTTAATCTATTGTGATTTGCAAAATGGATGCTCAATATATGTTTTATAAACTTGCTTTTGCTTGCTAGAGAGCTTAAAATGAAATTAGAGTTGAGTTTTTATAGTTAAAGCTCGAAAGCTAGCCGTTATTGACAAATTTCAATGGTCAAATGGCTAACCGCTTAATTTAACCGGCTCCCCACTCGTAACAGTGAAATTACCGTTAATTTTGAATTTTCCTATAGTAACACTGTTCACGAAATTATAATGTTACCTCAAAACTTACTCAAATTATGCTTGGCTCAAAACGTCATAAAACTTTATAAAAAGATCAAATTTCAGAAATTTTAAATATTATTTAATTCCTAAAAATATTTTAAAATTACAGTATAGCCCAAACTAAAGAAAATATTTTCAAATAAGTTCTCTTTAAGTTTTAACTAAATCACTATAATCTTTAAAGTTCTCAAAAATTTTCACTTAGACCCCTAATCTTTTATAAGTTACAATATAACCTAAATATTTTAAAACCTAGCAAATAGGTCTAACTCCGAAATTTAAAACTTTTTTATTTTAACCCAAATTACTTAAATTTACAAAATATTTTATCTCACAAACATAAAATTTAGTTTGAAAAAATAATTATTTTATTAACATAAGATTGAGTTTCACAAATGCTAATCCAAACATAAATTAAATCATACAGGCTTTACAAGAAATCGTCGCGATAAATTTTCAGTTGAGCTCGAAATTCTATTCTTGATTTCGCCGTTATCCGTTGAGTGTCTTGAGCTTGATTTCACTTGATTTATTATCCTTCAAAACTAGTGAACTTGTGAAATATAAAATAAAACATTTTAATGCATATGTTTGTTATCATCAAAATTATAATATTTATAGCTTTTTAGGCTAACAATCTCCTCCTTTTTAATGATGATAAATATCTCATGTATTTTGACATATATGCTCCCCCTTAATACATGGCGTACATAATCAAATTTAAAATAAACTCCCCCTGAAAATATAGTCTATAACAATTTGTAAGCTCCCCTTTAATATTTCAAAAAACATGCACAAATACGTAAAGAGAAAATATAATACCTGTCTCCAAAGTACATGACTTCTCCCCCTTCATCATCAAAATTAAACTAAGGCAATAATAATCAACCGAATACAGGCAAGAGACATGAAAATCTAACAATATATCAAGAAGTCATAATATAGCATCCAAATACAAAACATCAAAACATCGAAATACAAAACATCCAAATAACTCATAATGATCATCCACAATCCATACAGAAAATGTAAATGTATAAAAATGTGTGGTACAAAGTGACAGAAAATAAAAATAAAAGGCCTATAGAGATGGTGGATGAGATGAAGATGATGGTGGTGGAAACCCAATAGCTGCAAAAAGCTACTGCTGGCCATCAAGAATTTGCTGCTGTTGAGCAAAAAGTCAATGTTGTTGATCAAATAATTGCTGCTACTGTTCAAAGAAGCGCTGGTGCTCCAAAGTGAATTGAGTTGAAAAGGCTTCAAACTAAGATTGAAGTCGGCTCTGCTGTGTCGAAAGAGAATCCATTTTAGCCAACATCTGCTGCATCGGATCCTCATGGGCAGCTAAAGAAGTTTTGAAAGGACCCGCAGAAGATGGATAATGAGAGCGTTGTAGGACACTAAGATCAAGAAGTAACTTTGGTGGAAGAACATCGTTAAAGAAATGATGATCTGTAGGAGCAAGTTCAGAAATTTTGGTTGAATATCTCTGGTCTCTAGTCCATTTACCTTCTACCCAAATAAATCCTAAGTTGGCAATGGCATCATCTCCTAGTTCTCTTAAATTTAAAAAGGTTGGTTCGGTAATGGATACTTTGAAATATTTGAGAATGCGGGTAATAATACTACCATACGGGAGAGATCTTTTAGCCATACAAGGTGTGCTAAGCATATGATTGAGTCTAATGTACCCAACATTGAGCTTTCTACCCTCTAAAATACAATCTAATGAAGCTACATCCAATCAGTTAACTTCATCCCCATGACCATACCTAGGAGTAATCACATGATGAAGAACATAATGCAGGATTCTAGTTTGAAGAGGTAAAGCTTAAGATTTCAATAATGATCGACAAAATTCATCGGACAAGTCATGTCGGCGATAAATTTTTCGAACAACATTTTCAAGAGAAAACCATAGATGATCTATTCTGGCTCTAGCACTGTAAATTTCTAATCCCTCATTTGGAGTCCCAAGAATATGATTTAACTTTGCAACATCAAATTCAATGCGAACTCCCCCAACACTTGTAACAATTTTATCCGAAATTTCTATATCCATATTTGAATAGAAAACCTTAACTAAATTCTCATAATATGCTTTTTAAATAATTAAGACATTTTTCCAACTCATAGCAATAAGAAGTTTATCAAGAGATTTATCACAAATTTCTTAATTCGCCAAATTCTTAAGATTAACAAAGAAGGAATAACTGACCTTGGTATGAAATTGTCGATAAACCGTTTCTGAAGTGGGAGATGTCGAAAATGAGTTGACAAAAACTCCGTATTATCTCCATAATCTTCTTTGCGTCTCTTGGCCATTTGTTTGCTCTTAACTTTTTCACCACCCACCATTATTGATCAAGCTTAAATAACATTTCGAATTTGGGTGAAATGGATAAGTTTGAGCCAAGAAATGTGATCCTAGAGATGAATGAGGCTTAGTTATAATGTAGATTTGATTAAAGATGAGCTAGAGAAAGCTTGAAAATATAGAGAGAGAAACGGCCAAGGTTAGGTTTTGGATTTTGGATTTTTATGAAGGTATGATAAAATGGTGTTTGGATGATGAAAAGTGAAGGAGTAGTGGATGGGTAATGGATTGGATGATTAATTTTAGCAAGAAAATGAGTGAAAAATAAAGAAATTTGAGAGAGAGATGGTGAGGCACTATTTACACCGGAGAGAGAGGAAAAAAAGATGAACAAGAGAAAAGAAAGTTGAAATGATGATTGAAAAATGTTTAATGAAAGTTAAATGGATGGGTAATGGATTGAATCAATGATTTTGACATGAAAATGGTTGAGAAATGAAGAATTTTTTGAAGGAAAATGGAGGTAGATGCACGGTTTGGTGAGAGAGAGAGCTAAGTGAGGAAGAAAGCCAAAAAGAGAGAGAGGAAGGGGTCTAAACCCGTGACCAAGCGGCTAGCCGCCTGGTTGCTGCCCCACTGCACCAAGTTCACTTTCTGACCATTTTTTATCAATCTCGTCATCATTTCTTGATTCTGAAACCTCTCAAGAACCATTTTAATACATGAATCATGATTTTAAACATTTAAAACATGATTAATTCCAGTAAATAATTCATATATCAAGCATGTATCATGAAGCACACAAGCATTTGAAATGAATATGTCACAACACGTTACTTATCTATCATGCTCAAACTCTTTCAAAACATTAACAAACATTAAGCAAACAATTTTAATAGATTCAATAACATAATTAGAGATGTTAATGTGAAAATTTCCTCATCCTAAGTTCATGTCGAATTTTTGAAAATTGTTCTTCGCAAAGAGGTTTTGTAAAGATATCGGCAAGTTGTTTTTCCATAGAGATAAATTCTAAAGCAATATCACCCTTTTGTACATGATCTCTTAAAAAATGATGTCTAATCTCTATATGCTTGGTTCTAGAGTGCTGAATGAGATTTTTCGAAAGATTAATAGCACTAGTATTATCACATTTAATAGGAATTTGTTCAAGTTTAATGCCATAGTCTCTAAGTGTTTGTTTCATCATAAGAGCTTGTGCACAACAACTACCTGCTGTAATATATTTCGCCTTAGTAGTTGAGAGTGCAACCGAGTTTTATTTTTTACTAAACCATGAAACAAGAGAATGACTTAGAAAATGGTAAGTTCCATTAGTACTTTTCCTATCCACCTTATAACCAGCAAAATCGGCATCCGAATAACAAGTCAAATCTATATGAGTTTCTCTAGGATACCAAAGGCTAAGATCGTGGTTCCACTCAAATAACGAAAAATTTGTTTAACAACAAGCAAATAAGATTCCTTGGGACATGATTTAAATCTTGTACACAAACATACACTAAACATGATATCAGGTCTATGTTGAGTGTTAGAAAGTGTATATTTATAAAGGAGAAAATCATCATTTTACACTTTAAATCTCACTAACATTGCTACTTTTATTTATTTAAGTATTTTGTTATTTAATTATATGTGTTTTATTATAATTGTGTATTTTATGTATTTTAGGGGTATCATAATCGTTTCACAATAAACGAGTGATCGAATATTTGGACTCGGGACGGTTATCCTTAAGAAGAGCATTAAAGGAAAAAGTTCGTTCACACATACTGATCGTTCATACGCATCTGATCGCTTTCACGCATAATTCACGACATCATCTTTATGTATACGACCGATGATGTGGCAACTACTTGGGCAAATTCGATTGGGCGAATTATGTGGATTGACCGCTTGTGGCATTGACCGAACGTGGCGTTGACCGATGATGATGTCATGATCTTATTGACTAAATTTCTTATGTCTCGTAGATCGATGACGTGGCGATCTCATTGGAGTAAAATCGGGTGTATGAAAATGCGCTATACATGGGATTATTTACTATTCATGTTGAAAATGCTGATGTTGAAATGATCGATTTGAATTTGATTGTTTGATCGATGATGACGCGCAAATCGAGCATCCGAATTGTTTTTAATCCGATGGTCACGATTCACTCAATGTATCTATAAAAAGGGGCTCTCCCCCTAATTTGGCACCCCAATTCATTTCTAAGCTTAGATTTCTGAAATTCCTTCTCCTTCTTGTAGTTTCTTTGTATTTTAATAAAATTTCCTTTTTATCCCTAGTTAAAATATGAGTAGCTAATTTCTTTTTGAGCTTGGGTTGAAGGTAAAAGTCTCAACATGTTCCATGGGCTTAATTTGGTAAATTTACTTTCTCTTCCCCTCTAATATTTGTGGTTGTTTTGACTTTTTTTGTCGAAAATAATAATTTCTTGTCTAACCATTCAAGGTTATTATTATTTGACGATATGTTTCTTGGCACCATACTTATTGGAGAGTGGTTCATGAGGTGTGGAATCCCCCCTTATGATTTAATTGGTATTAATATGGAATATTTAACCCATGGAGCATGTTAATGCCTGGATCCCAAGTCTTTATTATAACAGCTTTCATTTTTAATTATTCTCGCCATTTTAATTCAAAGAATTTAGGACAAAATTATCATAATTTAATTGTTCCCATTACAAAGAAAATTAATTCGGCATATAATTAAAATCAACCTCCTCGTGGGATCGACACTTACCATTAATCTATTCTACAATAGATTCGTGCGATGAGTTCATTAAAATTTGCACAACAAGTTTTTTTATCAGTTTTAGGTAAGTTATTATTTTAATTTGTGGAATTAATTTTTTTTGTTTTCTTATATATTTTTTTTCTTATAAAAAAAAAATAATTCTATAATTTAATTTTTGTAATTTAAATTTTTGTAATTTAATTTCTGTAATTTAAATTTCTGTAATTTAATTTCTGTAATTTACATTTTTGCAATTTAATTTTATTGTGTGATTTCTTTAAATTTCTGTACTTTAATTTTTGCTTTACTTTTCTTTTTAATTTGTTTTGTTTATCTTGTAATTTATTTTAATATATTCGTAGAATTAATTCATAGAATTAGTTTTTTTTTAAGTAATTTTTTTTGCTTTCCTTAAAAATTATAAAAAAAAATTAAAAAAAAATTACAAAATAAAAAAAAAGTGAATCTGTAATTTAATTCTGGTAATTTAAATTTCTTTAAATTTCAATAATTTAATTTCTGAGTTATTTTTCTTTGTAATTTTTATTTATTTTGTTAATTTATTATTCCATAGAATTAAATTTTTTTAAGTAATTTTTTTTCTGTAATTTAATTTTGTTTCTTTTTCTCTTCTTTATATTCCTGTAATTTAATTTTTTATTTTTCATTGTAATTTATCTTTTTATTTTATTTTTTTTAGTTAATCTATTTCTTATATTTTCTTTTTAGCACTTAAGCGTATGTTCATAGTAAAGTTATAACACCGTGATAAGGTTAGTATCATAATTTTTCCTTCCTCGTTATTTTTTTTTTAAATTTGTTCTTTTTGTATTTTCTATTATTATTATTTTTTTTTGCATGGTAAAATGTCATAATTATCTAATCTTGAGCCTATAGACCTATAATTGGATTTTTATTTAATTCTTGATTACACCTAGTCTCAAGTAAGTTGTGTTCCTGATGGTGACCGTTTTATTGTTCACACTTTTTTTACGGGCATTAAAATTAAGGATCTAACAAATGGTGTCACTTTCAAAGTTAATGGTCGAAGATTAAAGCCATATCTAAAACTTGATTTTAAAACACCTAAATGACCGACATTTTTCCTTTCGTTTCCTTTCGGTGATTTAAAGTTTTCTTTTCTATTTTTAATTATGTTTGTAAAAGTGTGTCTGTTTAACTTTTAAGCTTTTATTTTTATCATTTTCCTCACGAATATGTCAATTAAAAAGTATCTTTTTAGCATTCTTAAACAGTTTCGACGTATTCAATCTCATCTCGAGAGGTCGATACGATTTTGTAAAACACATCGTATCCTGATACAACCACCGAGTTAGTAGCCCATGTTGAGGATTTAGAAAGCCAGCTCCGAGAAATTGAGAGAGGCATCTACAACATCCAATTGGAGCTTGAGGTAAATTCAATAAGAGGACGATTTTAGTTTGTTTTGTGTGTTTAATTTATTTTCTTGTTTGTGTATTTTAGTTTGCTTTGTGTGTTTAAAGTTTGTAACCCCGGTCAAGTGGCGGATAACGGTACTCCGTGACAATCAAGTCGGTCACTTGATTTCCCATAATAACTTATATTCTGAGACGAAGGTATGGATAGAGACGAGATCTTAGCAAAACTTCACAAGCGATTTCCTTCACTTCCTCAGAATGCTCTCCTCACCATTTATAAAGCTCGGTCCAAACGCATGCGATTGCTTATGAAGAATAACATCCCTGCTGACATCCGTTGGTTAATCGAGGCAAAAGTTCGTTTAGCAGGTGAGTTACCTCCCAAATTTATTGCATACATGCCTGGTTGTGGTAAAGGAAATTATGTGAGAAAACGACGAGCTCGAAGACTTTCTGTTGCTTGTCATAAATGTGCCAAAATGATATGCAATAAAAAAATCATGTTCTTTAGGAATGTTGTCTGATAACAGAGAAGATAAGATTCAATTCATTAGGGATGGCTTGAATAAGGAGTCATTGGATGATATCCTTTTGTCTCTTGAAACGCATCCCAGTGGATACGTCCAACATGCAATACTCCAGTTATGGCCATTATTCCAGAAAGAATGTGCAAACTATAGTCTCGGGAATCTGACTATAAAAGACCTTGTTTGCCAGTTTATAAGAAAACTGGATGGGAAGCCTATCCTCGACCCATGAGGCGTTCAAGCCGTTTAACGTAAACCGAGAGGAAGATGTGAGCCAAATCAACTACTTGTTAATATTTTCTTCTGTATTGCAATGCCCAGGTGATATCTTCTAATCTCTACTTCTTTCCTTTAGAACATTGAGGACAATGTTTCGTTCTGGTTGGGGGGAGGGAATAACTGATAATTTCTCCTTTATAAATATATATTTTCAAGTTTTTAAAGTCGAAGATGGCTGAATATAGAGTGTAGTAACTCTAGAAACGCATCTCCTTTTGTAAAAAAAAAACAAAAAAACAAAAAAAAATTAAAAACAAAAAAAAATTTTAAAAAAAAATTCATTTTTCTTTAATTTTTCTGCATGTATGTTTTCTTTTTATGTTTAGAATAGGTTGGGGGGAAATAATTCTATTTAAAAAAAAAAAAAAAATTTTTTTTGAGTTCTTGATATTGGATGATATGATGACTTTTGAATTTTAGTATTTGTATTATCTTTGGTCTTGAGTAATATTACACTATGTTTACTATTCTATATGTTGATGTTGGAGACAAATATGAGTTGCTTGAAAGAATGCACATGTCATAATAAATTCCAAGTGAGTTTTTGAGCCTATTAATTTTTCTTGAATTTTTGCCCATTCTTCATGTAGCTTAGCAGTTTATTATTTCATACATGATCTCTAGATTTTCTTTGAGTCAACCCTCTAAAAAAAAAAAAAAAGTGTGTGTTACTGCATCTAAATGTCCACTTAATTAGTAGATATGGAAGATTATTTAGAGTCCTAAAAGATGATGGAAGGCCATTTTTGACCCGTTTGAGCCTTTCTAGCCATCCCTATTATTTAATATCCATAATTACCCCTTTTGAGCCTTTTATTTAAAAAAAAAAAAAAATCCTTTTCTTTATTAACTTATCATCTTAACCCACTCCAATTTGGAGTATTACCCGATATCATATAAGTTCCATCCACCTATTCATGTTTGAGAAATAAATAAATAAATAATTATTTTGTTCAAGAAAGTTGTAATATAAAAAAAAAAAGAAGAAAAAAAAAGATGTACAAAAGTAATAAATAAGCAAAATGTATCCTATAAAAGTTCTTTAATTTTTCTCAAACATATATATTTTGTTTCCTATTTTCCTTTCTTTGTTAACCATGTCCCTAGCCTCGTTACGTCCTAATAAAAGTCCTTCCTCATTTTAGGGAACTATAGTCTAACATAAAAGCTAGTTATATGGGTAATTAAGATGTAGTGATGCATAAATCAAAAAAAAAAAATGATGAATACATTGGGTTGACTAATACTTTATTTGAGATCGTACTATTTCTAAGCTATGGGCATATTTTTCATCTTGGTGAGAGTGTGTGATATTTCTTTATTATTTTCTCTCAATTTACCATTCATTGTAGTGACAAAAATTTTATTGGGATTAATTTCTTTGTGAGAGAGTGTCACTACAACCTATGGTGAGATTTTGGGGTTGGATATGTCTTTCTTGAAAGTAGCTTGATTACTATTACTACAACAAAATCATGGACTGATACATATGGATGGTTGATGTGGGTGTGATATTCCTTTAGACTAGAGATAATACTTAAACTTTTATTTGATTGTTATCATTAATCTGATTGAATAAACACGTGTGTTTAAAAAAAAAAAAAAAAAAAGAGTTTTGAATTCGCTTTATTTGCTAGGGACTAGCAATAAACTGAAGTGTGTTGAGTGTTAGAAAGTGTATATTTATAAATGAGAAAATCGTCATTTTACACTTTAAATCTCACTAACATTACTACTTTTATTTATTTAAGTATTTTGTTATTTAATTATATGTGTTTTATTATAATTGTGTATTTTATATATTTTAGGGGTATCATAATCGTTTCACAATAAACGAGTGATCAGACAGTAAAACGGACGTCATATTTGGACTCAGGACTGTCGAAAACCTTAAGAAGAGTATTAAAGGAAAAAGTTCTTTTTCACACATACAAGTCTTTGTTTCATACGCACGTCGATCGTTTCACGACTTTTCACGACACAAGTTCACGACAATCGCTTTTGTATACGGACCGATGATGTTACCTACGACGTGGCGATTCGATTGGGCGAATTATGTGGATTGACTGCTTATGTGGCATTGACCGATGACGTGGCGTTGACCGATGATGTTCATGATCTTATTGGACTAAATTTCTTATGTCTTGTAATCGATGACGTGGCAAGATCTCACAGTAGAATGACTTATTCGCGGCGCGTTCTTTGGTTGAGTTTGGATCCATCCGAATTGTTTTTAATCCGAGGTCACGATTCACTTGTATCTATAAAAAGGGGCTCTCCCCACCTTTGCACTTATTCATTTCTAAGCTTAAATTTTAATAAAATTTCCTTTTTATCCCTAGTTAAAATATGAGTAGCTAATTTCTTTTTGAGCTTGGGTTGAAGGTAAAGTCTCAACATGTTCCATGGGCTTAATTTGGTAAATTTACTTTCTCTTCCCCTCTAATATTTGTGGTTGTTTTGACTTTTTAAACGACAAATAATAATAGTCTTGTTTAATTCTGTTGTTAAACCTAAGACCTAACAAGGTTATTATTATTTGGCACGATAAGCCCTTGCACCATACTTATTGGAGAGTGGTTAAGAGGTGTGGAATCCCCTTATGATTTAATTGGTATTAATATGGAATATTTAACCCACATGTTGATGCGGATCCTGGATAAGATTATAACAGGGATTTTAATTCAAAGAATTTAGGACAAAATTATCATAATTTAATTGTTCCCATTACAAAGAAAATTAATTCATATAATTAAAATCAACCTCCTCGTGGGATCGACATGAATCTATTCTACAATAGATTCGTAAACTCTACAACAATTTTTGCGGTTAAGTAAAGTAAAGAACCGATCATACCTCGATACCTTTTAATATCAACTTCTTTACCTTTTTCATCATTGTCAAGCTTGATTGTTGTACCATTGGAGTGCTCTTAGTGTTTAATTCTTCAATTCCAAACCTCTTGAGCAAATCTTTGACATATTTAGCTTGGTTGATGAAAATTTCCTCATTATTTTGTTTGATTTGAAGTCCAAGGAAATACTTCAATTCTCCCATCATGCTCATTTCAAATTCCTACTCATACAAGATGAAAACTCTTTGCACAAGGACTCATTAATAGAACCAAAAATAATATCATCAACATAAATTTGAACAACAAGTATGTCTTGGTTCTTATGCTTAACAAAGAGTGTAGTATCGGCTTTTTCCATTGAAAAATCGTTATAAAGCAAGAAATTTTTAAGCCTATCATACCATGCTCTAAGTGCTTGTTTTAATCCATACAATACTTTTGATAGCTTATAAACATGATCTGAAAATTTTTCATTTTCAAAACCAGGGGGTTGCTTCACATAAACTTCCTCCATAATATAACAATTTAGAAAAGCACTTTTGACATCCATTTGAAATAAAATGAAATCTTTATAACAGGCATATGCTAGTAACATTCTAATAGATTTTAATCTAGCTACAGGTGCAAATGTCTCATCAAAATTAATTCCTTCTTCTTAATTGTATCCTTGGCCTACTAATCTAGCTTTATTTCTTACAACTACACCTGATTCATCCATTTTATTCCTAAATACCCATTTGGTACCTATGATGGATTGATGTTTTGGTTTAGGAACTAATTCCCATACTTTATTTCTCTCGAATTGATTTAACTTCTCTTGCATTACCATAATCCAAAATTTATCTTTTTCAGCATCCACAAAAGTTTTTATTTCAATTTGAGAAATAAATGTAGCATGCTCACATGTATTCCTAAGTGATGAACACCTCTAGATGGATCTCCTAAAATGACATCCTTTGGATGAGAAAAAACATACCTCTACTCCCTAGAGAATGCTTGAGAAGTATCTTGATTTTGTTCTGGACTTGTTTCTTTATGTTGCTCCACTTGATTTTCTACATTCTTTTTGTTGTTCTTTAATGAATCTTCTTGTATATTATCATCTGCATCATCACTAACAGCAAGTTTCTCCGTAGAGAATGTATTAGACCCATCAAATGTAACATGCATAGATTCTTCCATAGCCAAAGTTCTTTTATTATAAACTTTATAAGCTTTGCTTGAGTTTGAATACCCAAGAAAGATACCAACATCAGATTTTGGATCAAATTTTCTAAGATTGTCTTTTGTGTTCAAAATAAAACATTTACATCCAAAAACTTTGAAATAACCAATGTTGGGTTTTCTCTCTTTCCAAAGCTCATAGGGAGTTTTATTTAGATGAGATCTAATCAACACCCGATTTAAAACATAACAAGCCGTGTTGACAGCTTCGGCCCAAAAATATTTAGGTAATGCATTTTCATTTAACATGGTTCTAGCCATTTCTTGAATAGATCTATTCTTTCTCTCAACAACTCCATTTTGTTGTGGAGTTCTAGGTGATGAAAATTGATGCTCAATTCCAAAATCATTACAAAAAGTCTCAAATGCATGATTTTTAAATTCTCTACCATGATCACTTCTAATACAAAAAATAGAATAGCCTTTTTCGTTTTGAACCTTTTTACAGAAAATTCTAAATGCATCAAAGGCATTATTCTTATTAGCTAAGAACAATACCCATGTGTATCTAGAATAATCATCCATAATTATAAAAGCGTAATACTTGCCATAGAGACATGATTCTTATTTTTAAAAGAAGTTTTGATTTGTTTTCCAAATTGACAAGCTTCATAGATTTTATCATTTTGAAAACTAATTTTTGGAAGTCCTTTAATCAAATCTTTTTTCAAAATTTTTGAAATTAAATCCATCTTTGCATGACCTAGTCTTCTATGCCATAACCATCCATCATCATGCAATACTGAGAAACATTTATCAATGGTAAATGCACAATTTATATTAATGGTATAGACATTAATACATCTATTTCCTACAAACAAAACTTTTCCATCACATGCATTTTCAATAACGCATCTAGATTTATCAAAAACTACTTTATAACCCTTATCACATAATTGACTAATACTAAGTAAATTATGTTTTAAGTTTTCAACCAAGCACACATTTTCAATAAGAGTAGAAGATACATTACCGATATTGCCAATACTATTGATCTTTCCTTTTGAATTATCTTCAAAGGATACATTTCCACCATTTTCGATCTTGGTAAAACTTGAAAACCAAGCATAATTTCCTGTCATGTATCTTGAACACCCGCTGTTCAAGTACCATTTATTCTTCTTTTTCTTTAAGCCCTGTAGAGAAAATTTCAAGTCTTAGGTACCCAAATCTTTTTGGGTCCTTGAGTGTCAGCAATAGTTCCTTTTGGAACCCAAACATATTATACACTATAATAAGCATTTCTTTTCACAGGACATCTATTTTCATGCGACCATTTCTATTGCAATAGTGACAAGTAATTTTATGATCACTTGTGGATATAACTTTAATAAAATAATTCTTATAATACTTTTGCTTCAAGTTAGGCTTATACCCAAGTCCTCCTTTATCAAAAACATATTTTTGAGAGTTAAGCAGATTATCCAACATCTTTTGGCCATTTGTGAATTTTATCACAATTTCATTTAACTTATTATTCTTTTTCTTAAGCATTTCATTCTCTTTTATCAATTCTTCAACATGTAATTTCTCATGCTCATATGAGGTATTAAGTTTCTCATTTGAAGATGTGACTTTATCATACAACGTTTTATTTTCTAGTTCTAAACATGTAATCTTTGCATTCAATGATTCATTTTCATTGTTGAGATCTATCAATTTCTTTTTAAGGCATACATTTTTTTTACCTATTTTCATCAATTCATCATGCAATTCTTTAAAGGCATCATGTAATTCATCATAGGTAGAAAGATCATTTACCTCATCTAGTTCATCATTCGATTCATTTCCAATTGCCGTAAGAGCTAGATTTGTCATTTCTTGATGCTCTTCATCATCACTTGTTTCTTCATCAGTATCATCCCACGTGGCCACCATTGCTTTCTTCTTGAACTTGTTGAAAAGAGGGCATTCCGATCTTATATGGCCAGGTTTCTTGCACTCATAATATTTAATTGCTTTCTTTTCTTCTTTTGGTTCTTGAAATCTTTAAATTTTATTCGCTTACCAATTTTATTGAAAATTTTTTTGAACCTCCTAGCAAGCATAGCCAACTCCTCATCATCCGACTCACTTTCTCCATCACTTTTAAATTTTGTGACTTTAAGAGCAATATTTTTCTTCTTCTCTTCATTGCCTCTTTCAGCTGCCAAATCTTCCTCATAAGAAATAAGAGAACCGATTAGATCATCAATAGGTAAGACATTTAAATCTTTAGCTTCCTCAATGGCAGTTCTTTTTTGTCTCTATTCCTTAGGAAGTGATCTAATGATTTTCTTAACTTTCTCGCTATTTGAAAAAGTCTTTCCTAGGGCTCCTAGAGTGTTCACTATGTCCATAAATCTAGTGTACATAGAATATACACTCTCATTTTGTTCCATTTGAAATAATTCATATTGTCGAGTGTACCTACTAATTTTAGACTCTTTCACTTAATTTGTGCCTTCATAAACAATTTCAAGTTTGTGCCAAATTTCATAAGCACTTTCACAACTTGACACTCTATGAAATTCTTTCTTATCTAGTGCACAAAACAAGACATTCATAGCTTTGGAATTTAGAGAAGTTTTTCTCTTTTCTAATTCATTCCATTCCCGTGTAGGTTTTGGAATATCTTCCCCGACTTCATTTTTATTCAAAGGCATAAATGGACCATCACATACAACTTCCCAAATTTCATAATCTAAGACTTGTAAGTAAATTCTTATCCTAGTTTTTCAATATGGGTAGTCATTTCCGTCAAAGAACGATGGTCTAATTGTGGATTGTCCTTCCCTAAAGGTTGAATCACTTTGGGTTGTCATGAATCTTTTACTCTAGACGGTTAAGTCTTAATAAGAGAACCAAGCTCTGATATCAAATGAAATGCAAATGTGCAGCCCAAGAGAGGGTTAATTGGATTTTTAAAAGTTAAACGATTCAATCTAACGCCTTAATGCAAGTAAAAATTATAAGTTTTATAACAATTAAATCAAATATAATAAATTAGACAATGCTTGTAAAATAAAAAAGTAAGGGAAAAGAATGCAAACACAGTAATTTTTATGTGGTTCGGCAATCCCCGCGTACGTCCACGCCTCCAAGCCAACCGAGCTTGAGGATTTCACTATCCAAGCCTCCCAAGGGTTTAAATGTTTACAATTGACTTTCAAGGTGTCAATGGACCTTTACAATTAAGAGATTATCATCTCAATCTCTTTACCCCAAGTGTTTTCCTCACTTAAATACTCTCAATATGATACAAAATAAAAATTGCAGCAAGAAACTCTCTATAAGAGTGGATTCACAAATAATTGCACAAAAATGATTTAATCTATTGTGATTTGCAAAATGAAAGCTCAATATATGTTTTATAAACTTGCTTATACTTGCTAGAGAGCTTAAAATGAAATTAGAGTTGAGTTTTTATAGTTAAAGCTCGAAAACTAGCCGTTATTGACAAATTCCAATGGTCAAGCTGCTAACCGCTTAATTTAACCGGCTCCCCGCTCGTAACAGTGAAGTTATCGTTAATTTTAAATTTTGTTACAGTAACACTGTTCATGAAATTACAGTTTTATCTCAAAACTTACTCAAATTATGCTATGGCTCAAAACGTCATAAAACTTTATAAAAAGATCCAATCTCAGAAATTTTAAATACTATTTAATTCCTAAAAACATTATGAAATTATGGTATGGCCCAAACTAAAGAAAATATTTTTAAATAAGTCCTCTTTGAGTTTTAACTAAATCACCATAATCTTTAAAGTTCTCAAAAATTTTCACTTAGACCCCTGATCTTTTATAAGTTACAATATAGCCCAAATATTTTAAAACTTAGTAAATAGGTCAAACTCCGAAATTTAAAACTTTTTTATTTTAACCAAAATTACTTAAATCCATAAAATATTTTATCTCACAAATATAAAATTTAGTTTGAAAAAATAATTATTTTATTAACATAAGATTGAGCTTCACAAATGTTAATCCAAGTATAAATTAAATCATACCGGCTTTACAAGAAATCGTCGCGATAAATTTTCCTTTGAGCTCGAAATTCTATTCTTGATTTCGCCGTTATCCATTGAGTGTCTTGAGCTTAATTTCACTTGATTTATTATCCTTTAAAACTAGTGAACTTGTGAAATATAAAATAAAACACTTTAATGCATATGTTTGTTATCATCAAAATCATAATATTTATAACCTTTTAGGTTAACATTATTCAAATTATGAAGATTGACGAAATATGAAGTAATTATCGACCTTGACATGAAAAGATCGATAAACCATTTCCGAAGAGGTATAGTTGGTAGATGAATCATTATAAACTTCGAATTATCTCTATGATTCTCCTCTCTTTTCTTGGATATTTACTTTCCCTTGATTTCTCACCACCCACCACGATTGAAATAAGAACAAGCTTAAATACCCAAATTCAGATTTCTAAGATTTTGAGTAAAATGAGTATTTTCGAAACAAAAAAGCTAATCCTAGAAATGATTTAAGGCAAGATATGGTTGAGGTTTAAGTAAACATGAATTAAACATAGCTTAAAATGGTAGAGAGAGAAATGGGTAAGCTTGGGTTTTAATTTATTGATTTGAAGAAATAAGGAAGAGAATGATGTTTGAATGATGAATATTGAAGGTTTAATGGCTGAAAAATGATTTAAGTGAGTGATTTTGGCAAGAAAATGAGTGAGAAATGAAGAAATTTAAGAGAGAATTAGAAGAGAGAAGTCATAGGTTAGAGAAAGAGAGAGAAGTAAGTGAAAAGAGCTTGAAGAAGATGAGAAAAAATGGCCTTTGGGTCGAGACCAAGTGGCTAGCCGCCTGGCCTCTGTTTTTGTTGCACAATACTTTCTTTTGGCTTAGTTTAATTAGTCTGAAGACTATTTTATGATCCGGAAATACTTCAAAAGCCATTTTCATTCATGAATCATGATAATTAACATTTAAAAGATAAAAAATTCAATCAATTAACTCATTAATCAAGCATAAGTTTTACACATTCAAAACATATGTAAGCATTCATAAATTGACAATTTAAGGGTATTACTTATTAATTATGCTTAAACATGTATAAAGTCATCAATACTTATCAAAGCATCAAATTGTAATAGTCTTAATAAAATGATTAAAGATGTTAATGCAAAAATTTCATCATCCCAAGTTCATGCTGAATTTTTTAAAATTGTTCTTCATAAAGAGTTTTTGTAAAAATATCGGCAAGTTATTTTTTTGTAGAGACAAACTCTAATGCAATATCACCTTTTTGAACATGATCTCTCAAGAAATGATATCTTATCTTTATATGCTTGGTTGTAGAATGTTGAATGAGATTCTTTGATAAATTTATAGCACTAGTATTATTACACTTAATTCAAGATTAATGCCATAATCTTTAAGTATTTGTTTCATCCAAAGAGCTTGTACACAACAACTACCTGTGGTAATATATTTAGTTTAAGTGGTTGAAAGTGCAACCAAGTTTTATTTCTTACTGAACCATGAAACAAGTGCATGACCTAGAAAATGATAAGTGCCACTAGTACTTTTCCTATCAACCTTATTACTAGCAAAATCGGCATCCGAATAACAAGTTAAATCTATATGAGTTCCTTTAAGATACCAAAGGCCAAGATCTAGGGCTCCATTTAAATAACGAAAAATTCTTTTCACAGTAAGCAAATGAGAGTCCTTGGGACATGATTGAAATATTGCACATAAACATACACCAAATATGATATCGAGTCTACTAATAGTTAAATAAAGTAAAGAATCAATCATACCTTGATACATTTTGATATCAACTTCTTTACCTTTTTTATCTTTGACAAGCTTGATTGTTATGCTCATTAGAGTACTTTTGGTTTTTTAGTTATATATCCTAAAATGTTTGAGCAAATCTCTAATATACTTAGCTTGATTGATGAATATTCCCTCATTGTTTTGTTTTATTTGTAGTGTAATAAAATATTTCAACTCTCCCATCATGCTTATCTCAAATTCCTTACTCATACATGTTCAAAACTCTTTACACAAATATTGATTAGTAGAACCAAAGATAATATCATCCATATAAATTTGAACTACAAGAATAGCTTGGTTCTTATGTTTAACAAAAAGAGTAGTATCTGCTTTTCCTATTGAAAAACCATTTTCGAGCAAGAAATTTTTAAGCCTATCATACCATGTTCTAGGTGCTTGTTTTAATCCATGTAAAGCTTTTGATAACTTGAAAACATGATTTGAAAATTTTTCATTTTCAAAACCAAAAGGTTGTTTTACATAAACTTCCTCCATAATATAACCATTCAAAAAGGCACTTTTGACATTCATTTGAAATAAAATAAAACCTTTATGACATGCATATACTAACAACATTCGAATAAATTCTAATCTAGCTACTGGTACAAATGTTTTATCAAAATCAATTTCTTTTTTTTTATTATATCATTGAACTACTAATCTAATGTTATTTCTAACAACTACACCAAATTCATCCATTTTATTCCTAAATACCCATTTAGTACCTATGATTGATTGGTGTTCCAGTTTAAGAACTAATTTCCACACATTATTTCTCTCAAATTGATTTAACTCCTCTTGCATTGCCATAATCCAAGATTCATCATTTTTGCATCCGCAAAGGATTTTGGTTCAATTTGAGAAATAAATGCGTTGTACTCGCATGTATTCCTAAGTGATGACCTAGTAGTTACATCTCGTGTAGGGTCTCCTGAAATTAAATTCTTAAGATAAGAGGAAATATACCTCCACTACTTGGGGAGTGTTTGAGAAGTCCCTTCTTACTGCTCCATACTTATTTCTTCTTCTTGTTTATCCTCTTGATTTTGGGTGGTATATCCTTTTATTTATCTTGTATGGATTTTTATAGTAATTCCCTGTCTGCATCATCATCAACAACTATTTTCTCCATAGAAGTAGGGTTAAACTCATCAAATACAACATGCATAGACTCTTCTACAACTAAAGTTCTTTTATTACAAACTCTATAAGCTTTATTTATGTTATAATAACCAAGAAAGAAACCAACATCAGATTTTGGATCAAATTTACTAAGATTTTTTTTTGTATTCAAAATAAAACATTGCATCTAAAAACTTTAAAATAATCAATATTGAGTTTTCTATCTTTCCAAAGCTCATAGGGAATTTTATTGAGATAAGATCTAATTAACACATGATTTAAAACATAACACGCGGTGTTGCTAGCTTCGGCCAAAAAATATTTTGGTAAACCATTTTTATTCAACGTAGTCCTAGCCATTTCTTGAATAGACCTATTCTTTCTTTCAACAACTCTATTTTTTGTGAGTTCTAGGTGATGAAATTGATGCTCAATGCCTAAATCATTATAGAAATTTTTGAATGCATGATTTTTAAATTCTCTATCATGATCACTCAAGTAATAAAGTAATCTTTTTCATTTTGAACCTTTTAACAGAAAACGTTAAATGCTTAAAAAGCTTCATCTTTATTAGCTAAAAATAATACCTAAGTGAATCTAGAATAATCATCTACAATTATAAATGCATAATATTTTCCACTTAGACTAGCATACAAAGATGGTCTATACAAATCCATAATGTTTTTTCAACCAAAGCTAAAAGGAAATTAGCCACTCATATTTTAACTAAGGATAAAAAAGGAAATTTTATTAAAATACAAAGAAACTATAAGAAGGAGAATGAATTTCAGAAATCTAAGCTTAGAAATGAATTCAGGGGTGCCAAATTAGGGGGGGAGAGCCCCCTTTTTATAGATACATTGAGTGAATCGTGACCATCGGATTAAAAACAATTCGGATGCTCAGGATTGCGCCACGTCATCGATCAACGATCAACCGTCAACAAATCAACATTGTACAAAGAA
Source organism: Aegle marmelos (assembly GCA_030449875.1). Taxonomy (NCBI): domain Eukaryota; kingdom Viridiplantae; phylum Streptophyta; class Magnoliopsida; order Sapindales; family Rutaceae; genus Aegle; species Aegle marmelos. The sequence continues at coordinate 13,403,776 of JASUUL010000094.1, read as the reverse complement.
TGCCGTCTTTGCGCGAATAGTAAATAATCCCATGTAAGCGCATGTATCTGTACACCCGATTTCTACTCCAATGAGATGTCGCCACGTCATCGATCTACAAAGACATAGAAATTTAGTCCAATAAGATCATGACATCATCATCCGGTCAACGCCACGTCATCGGTCAATGCCGCATAAGCGATCAATCGACATAATTCGTCCCAATCGAATCTTTACGTCGTAGGTAGTTGCCACATCATCGGTCCGTATACATAAACAAATTAGCGTCGCGAATAAAGATGTTGTTGAATGCACTGCACGTATGAACAAAAGACAGTATGTGTGAATGATGATGAATTTTTCCTTTAATGCTCTTCTTAAGGTTTTCGACCGTCCCGAGTCCAAATATGACGTCCGTTTTTTGCCTCGATCACTCGTTTATTGTGAAACGATTATGATACCCCTAAAATACATAAAATACACAATTATAATAAAACACATATAATTAAATAACAAAATACTTAAATAAATAAAAGTGGCAATGTTAGTGAGATTTAAAGTGTAAAATGACGATTTTCTCCTTTATAAATATACACTTTCTAACACACAATACACCCCAACTTGATTATTGCTAGTCCCTAGCAAATAAAGCGAAGATAAAATTCAAAATCTTTTTTTTTTTTAACAAACGTGTTTATTCAATCAGATTAATGATAACAATCAAATAAAAGTTTAAGCATTATCTCTAGTCTAAAGGAATATCGCACTCACATCAACCATCCATATGTATTTTAATAAATTTTTTTTCCCTAGCAAAATAATCAAGCCACTTTCAAGAATGACATATCCAACCCCAAAATCTCAACATGTTCCATGGGTTTAATTTGGAAATTAATCCCAATAAAATTTTGTCACTACAATGAATGGTAAATTGAGAGAAAATAATAAAGAAATATCACACACTCTCACCAAGATGAAAAATATGCCCATAGCTTAGATAATACGATCTCAAATAAAGTATTAGTCAACCCAATGGATTCATCATTTTTTTTATATTTTTTTTTATTTTATAGGAATATTTACCCATCTTAATTACCCATATAACTAGCTTTTATTATAATATAGTTCCATTCTTAAAATCGGGAAGGGCTTTTTTAGGACGTAACGTAGGATGGGACATTAAAAAGAAAGGAAAATAGGGAAACAAAATATATTGTTTGAGAAAAAAAAACAAAGAACTTTTTACAACATACATTTTGCTTATTTATTGCTATTTGTAACTTCTTTTTTTTTCTTTTTTTTTTTTTTTCATTTATCAAATTGGCTTGATCTGAATATGAGTCATGGTCATGTGGCTCTGTTGATTTAGCGGTTGTTAAAGATACTATTTGTTGAGCAAGGCCTTCACCATCTCTTTTCCTTCTTTAATTCCCCGAGCTTGACTCGCCAATATTAACCTCATGTACTCCCTTAATTCTCTTGGTATTTCTGAAATTGATCGACTCCGTTGTTGGGAATTATCCGATTGCCGTTGGAAAAATTCCCAAATCTTTGATTTTTTGGACATTAACTCTCCTCCATTTTTGCCATTAGCCATTCTTGCATATGTGGCAATAATCCCTCCAAAAAGTATTGGCATTGGTGCCATTTCTCGTACCCATAATGTGGACACTTCAAGAGTAACCCATTAAATCGCTCCCATGCTTCAAAAATTTGCTTGTCGTCTCTTTGAGTAAACTCAAAAATTTCTTTCTGCGAATAGCATTGGTTTTATTTTTATGGCTGGGAAATATTTATTTAAAAATTTAGTTACCATTTGTTCCCATGATGTAATGCTATTAGCAGGCATTGTATTAAACCATGAACGAGCTCTATCTTTTAATGAAAATGGAATAATCTAAGTTTGACATCATCATCCTAAAATTCTCATATTTAAAAGTTTGACAAATAGCATGAAAATCATTCAGATGATTATAATAGGGTCCTCATTTTCTAGGCCATAAAATATTGGGAAAAATTAATTCAACACACTAATTTAAATTCAAAACTCCTCGTGGGATCGACACTACATTTGGCTACCTTGTGCAAATTTTAATGAACTCAAGTCGCACGAATCTTAAAATTTGTAGAATAGATTAATGGTGATAATTATCCCACGAGGAGGTTGATTTTAATTATGTGCTGAATTAATTTTCTTTTTAATGGGAATAATTAAATTATGGTAATTCTATTCTAAATTGTGAAATAAAATGGTAGGAATAATTGAAACTATAACTGTTATAATAAAGCACTTGGGTATCCGGATCCGCATCAACATGCTCCATGGGCTAAATATTCCATATTAATACCAATTAAATCATAAGGGGGGATTCCACACCTCATGAACCACTCTCCAATAAGTATGGTGCCAAGGGAACTTATCGTACAAATAATAATAACCTTGTACTAGGGTGCTTGGTTTAACTGTAACAGAATTAGACAAGACTATTATTATTTGTCGACGAAAAGTCAAAACAACCACAAATATTAGAGGGGAAGAGAAAGTAAATTTACCAAATTAAGCCCATGGAACATGTTGAGACTTCACCTTCAACCAAAGCTAAAAGGAAATTAGCCACTCATATTTTAACTAAGGATAAAAAAGGAAATTTTATTAAAATACAAAGAAACTATAAGAAGGAGAATGAATTTCAGAAATCTAAGCTTAGAAATGAATTCAGGGGTGCCAAATTAGGGGGGGAGAGCCCCCTTTTTATAGATACATTGAGTGAATCGTGACCATCGGATTAAAAACAATTCGGATGCTCAGGATTGCGCCACGTCATCATCAGCAAAAACCGTCAACAAATAACATTTGTACAAGAATGCTCTTTGCTGAATAGTAAATAATCCCATGTAAGCGCATGTACTGTACACCCGATTTCTACTCCAATGAGATGCTGCCACGTCATCGATCTACAGTACATAGGAAATTTAGTCCAATAAGATCATGACACATCATCGGTCAACGCCACGTCATCGGTCAATGCCGCATAAGCAGTCAATCGACATAATTCGTCCAATCAGATACTGCCACGTCGTAGGTAGTTGCCACATCATCGGTCCGTATACATAAACAGTGTCGTGAACAGTGTCGTGAACAGTACCGTACGTATGAACAGTACCGTATGTGTGAACAGTAACTTTTTCCTTTAATGCTCTTCTTAAGGTTTTCGACCGTCCTGAGTCCAAATATGACGTCCGTTTTGCTGTCTGATCACTCGTTTATTGTGAAACGATTATGATACCCCTAAAATACATAAAATACACAATTATAATAAAACACATATAATTAAATAACAAAATACTTAAATAAATAAAAGTGGCAATGTTAGTGAGATTTAAAGTGTAAAATGACGATTTTCTCCTTTATAAATATACACTTTCTAACACACAATACACCCCCCAACCAGCTTATTGCTAGTCCCTAGCAAATAAAGCGAAGATAAAATTCAAAATCTTTTTTTTTTTTTAACAAACGTGTTTATTCAATCAGATTAATGATAACAATCAAATAAAAGTTTAAGCATTATCTCTAGTCTAAAGGAATATCGCACTCACATCAACCATCCATATGTATCAGTCCAGCAGATTTTGTTGTAGCAATAATAATCAAGCCACTTTCAAGAATGACATATCCAACCCCAAAATCTCACCGGCTGTAGTGACACTCTCACAAGGAAATTAATCCCAATAAAATTTTGTCACTACAATGAATGGTAAATTGAGAGAAAATAATAAAGAAATATCACACACTCTCACCAAGATGAAAAATATGCCCATAGCTTAGAAATAATACGATCTCAAATAAAGTATTAGTCAACCCAATGGATTCATCATTTTTTTTTATATTTTTTTTTATTTTATAGGCATCACTACATCTTAATTACCCATATAACTAGCTTTTATGTTAGACTATAGTTCCCTAAAATCAGGAAGGGCTTTTATTAGGACGTAACGTAGGCTAGGGACATGGCTAACAAAGAAAGGAAAATAGGGAAACAATATAGATATGTTTGAGAAAATAAAAAACAACAACTTTTTACAACATACAGTTTGCTTAGTTATTGCAATGTGTACATCTTCTTTTTTTTCTCTCTTTTTTTTTTTTCATTTATCAAATTGGCTTGATCTGAATATGAGTCATGGTCATGTGGCTCTGTTGATTTAGCGGTTGTTAAAGATACTATTTGTTGAGCAAGGCCTTCGACCATCTCTTTTCCTTCTTTAATTCCTGAGCTTGACTCGCCAATATTAACCTCATGTACTCCCTTAATTCTCTTGGTATTTCTGAGTGATCGACTCCGTTGTTGGGAATTATCCGATTGCCGTTGGAAAAATTCCCAAATCTTTGATGCGCTTTTGGACATTAACTCTCCTCCACTGGTTGCCATTAGCCATTCTTGCATATGTGGCAATAATCCCTCCAAAAAGTATTGGCATTGGTGCCATTTCTCGTACCCATAATGTGGACACTTCAAGAGTAACCCATTAAATCGCTCCCATGCTTCGAAAAACTGCTCATCGTCTCTTTGAGTAAACTCTGAAATTTCGCTGCGAATAGCATTGGTTTTATGAACTGGGAAATATTTATTTAAAAATTTAGTTACCATTTGTTCCCATGATGTAATGCTATTAGCAGGCATTGTATTAAACCATGAACGAGCTCTATCTTTTAATGAAAATGGGAATAATCTAAGTTTGACATCATCATCTGAAAAATTCTCATATTTAAAAGTTTGACAAATAGCATGAAAATCATTCAGATGATTATATGGGTCCTCATTTTCTAGGCCATAGAATATTGGGAAACAGTTTAGCACACTAGGTTTTAATTCAAAACTCCTAGCAGCTACATTTGGCTACCTTGTGCAAATTTTAATGAACTCGCAAGCGCACGAATCTATTGTAGAATAGATTAATGGTGACGAGTGTCGATCCCACGAGGAGGTTGATTTTAATTATGTGCTGAATTAATTTTCTTTTTAATGGGAATAATTAAATTATGGTAATTCTATTCTAAATTGTGAAATAAAATGGTAGGAATAATTGAAACTATAACTGTTATAATAAAGCACTTGGGTATCCGGATCCGCATCAACATGCTCCATGGGCTAAATATTCCATATTAATACCAATTAAATCATAAGGGGGGATTCCACACCTCATGAACCACTCTCCAATAAGTATGGTGCCAAGGGTTATCGTAAATAATAATAACCTTGTACTAGGGTGCTTAGGTTTAACCAGGTACAGAATTAGACAAGACTATTATTATTTGTCGACGAAAAGTCAAAACAACCACAAATATTAGAGGGGAAGAGAAAGTAAATTTACCAAATTAAGCCCATGGAACATGTTGAGACTTCACCTTCAACCAAAGCTAAAAGGAAATTAGCCACTCATATTTTAACTAAGGATAAAAAAGGAAATTTTATTAAAATACAAAGAAACTATAAGAAGGAGAATGAATTTCAGAAATCTAAGCTTAGAAATGAATTCAGGGGTGCCAAATTAGGGGGGGAGAGCCCCCTTTTTATAGATACATTGAGTGAATCGTGACCATCGGATTAAAAACAATTCGGATGCTCAGGATTGCGCCACGTCATCAGTCAACAGTCAACCGTCAACAGTCAACATTTGTACAGTAATGCTGCCTGAATAGTAAATAATCCCATGTAAGCGCATGTACTGTACACCCGATTTCTACTCCAATGAGATGCTGCCACGTCATCGATCTACAGTACATAGGAAATTTAGTCCAATAAGATCATGACACATCATCGGTCAACGCCACGTCATCGGTCAATGCCGCATAAGCAGTCAATCGACATAATTCGTCCAATCAGATACTGCCACGTCGTAGGTAGTTGCCACATCATCGGTCCGTATACATAAACAAAGATTATGTCGTGAATAATTATCGTGAATGCTCACGTGACGTATGAACAAAGATGCATGTGTGTGAACAAGAATTTTTCCTTTAATGCTCTTCTTAAGGTTTTCGACCGCTCTGAGTCCAAATATGACGTCCGTTTTGTCATTTCGATCACTCGTTTATTGTGAAACGATTATGATACCCCTAAAATACATAAAATACACAATTATAATAAAACACATATAATTAAATAACAAAATACTTAAATAAATAAAAGTGGCAATGTTAGTGAGATTTAAAGTGTAAAATGACGATTTTCTCCTTTATAAATATACACTTTCTAACACACAATACACTTCAACCAGCTTATTGCTAGTCCCTAGCAAATAAAGCGAAGATAAAATTCAAAATCTTTTTTTTTTTTTAACAAACGTGTTTATTCAATCAGATTAATGATAACAATCAAATAAAAGTTTAAGCATTATCTCTAGTCTAAAGGAATATCGCACTCACATCAACCATCCATATGTATCACCAAAGAGATTTTGTTGTAGCAATAATAATCAAGCCACTTTCAAGAATGACATATCCAACCCCAAAATCTCACCGGCTGTAGTGACACTCTCACAAGGAAATTAATCCCAATAAAATTTTGTCACTACAATGAATGGTAAATTGAGAGAAAATAATAAAGAAATATCACACACTCTCACCAAGATGAAAAATATGCCCATAGCTTAGAAATAATACGATCTCAAATAAAGTATTAGTCAACCCAATGGATTCATCATTTTTTTTTATATTTTTTTTTATTTTATAGGCATCACTACATCTTAATTACCCATATAACTAGCTTTTATGTTAGACTATAGTTCCCTAAAATCAGGAAGGGCTTTTATTAGGACGTAACGTAGGCTAGGGACATGGCTAACAAAGAAAGGAAAATAGGGAAACAAAATATATATGTTTGAGAAAAAAAAATTCAAGAACTTTTTACAACATACATTTTGCTTATTTATTGCTATTTGTACATCTTCTTTTTTTTCTCTCTTTTTTTTTTTCATTTATCAAATTGGCTTGATCTGAATATGAGTCATGGTCATGTGGCTCTGTTGATTTAGCGGTTGTTAAAGATACTATTTGTTGAGCAAGGCCTTCGACCATCTCTTTTCCTTCTTTAATTCCTGAGCTTGACTCGCCAATATTAACCTCATGTACTCCCTTAATTCTCTTGGTATTTCTGAGTGATCGACTCCGTTGTTGGGAATTATCCGATTGCCGTTGGAAAAATTCCCAAATCTTTGATGCGCTTTTGGACATTAACTCTCCTCCACTGGTTGCCATTAGCCATTCTTGCATATGTGGCAATAATCCCTCCAAAAAGTATTGGCATTGGTGCCATTTCTCGTACCCATAATGTGGACACTTCAAGAGTAACCCATTAAATCGCTCCCATGCTTCGAAAAACTGCTCATCGTCTCTTTGAGTAAACTCTGAAATTTCGCTGCGAATAGCATTGGTTTTATGAACTGGGAAATATTTATTTAAAAATTTAGTTACCATTTGTTCCCATGATGTAATGCTATTAGCAGGCATTGTATTAAACCATGAACGAGCTCTATCTTTTAATGAAAATGGGAATAATCTAAGTTTGACATCATCATCTGAAAAATTCTCATATTTAAAAGTTTGACAAATAGCATGAAAATCATTCAGATGATTATATGGGTCCTCATTTTCTAGGCCATAGAATATTGGGAAACAGTTTAGCACACTAGGTTTTAATTCAAAACTCCTAGCAGCTACATTTGGCTACCTTGTGCAAATTTTAATGAACTCGCAAGCGCACGAATCTATTGTAGAATAGATTAATGGTGACGAGTGTCGATCCCACGAGGAGGTTGATTTTAATTATGTGCTGAATTAATTTTCTTTTTAATGGGAATAATTAAATTATGGTAATTCTATTCTAAATTGTGAAATAAAATGGTAGGAATAATTGAAACTATAACTGTTATAATAAAGCACTTGGGTATCCGGATCCGCATCAACATGCTCCATGGGCTAAATATTCCATATTAATACCAATTAAATCATAAGGGGGGATTCCACACCTCATGAACCACTCTCCAATAAGTATGGTGCCAAGGGCTTATCGTGCCAAATAATAATAACCTTGTACTAGGGTGCTTAGGTTTAACTGGTCATGAATTAGACAAGACTATTATTATTTGTCGACGAAAAGTCAAAACAACCACAAATATTAGAGGGGAAGAGAAAGTAAATTTACCAAATTAAGCCCATGGAACATGTTGAGACTTCACCTTCAACCAAAGCTAAAAAGAAATTAGCCACTCATATTTTAACTAAGGATAAAAAAGGAAATTTTATTAAAATACAAAGAAACTATAAGAAGGAGAAGGAATTTCAGAAATCTAAGCTTAGAAATGGATTCAGGGGTGCCAAATTAGGGGGGGAGAGCCCCCTTTTTATAGATACATTGAGTGAATCGTGACCATCGGATTAAAAACAATTCGGATGCTCAGGATTGCACCACGTCATCAGTCAACAGTCAACCGTCAACAGTCAACATTTGTACAGTAATGTCGCTCAATAGTAAATAATCCCATGTAAGCGCATGTATCGTATACACCCGATTTCTACTCCAATGAGATGCTTTGCCACGTCATCGATCTACAAGATATAGGAAATTTAGTCCAATAAGATCATGACACATCATCGGTCAACGCCACGCCATCGGTCAATGCCGCATAAGCGATCAATCGACATAATTCGCCCAATCGAGCATCGCCACGTCGTAGGTAGTTGCCACATCATCATCGGTCCGTATATATAAACAATTATGTGAGCGATGAATAAGTCGTGAATAATGCACAGCGTATGAATCAAGACTGTATGTGTGAAGAACTTTTTCCTTTAATGCTCTTCTTAAGGTTTTCGACCGTCTTGAGTCCAAATATGACGTCCGTTTTACTGTCTGATCACTCGTTTATTGTGAAACGATTATGATACCCCTAAAATACATAAAATATACAATTATAATAAAACACATATAATTAAATAACAAAATATAAATAAATAAAAGTAGCAATGTTAGTGAGATTTAAAGTGTAAAATGACGATTTTCTCCTTGTAAATATACACTTTCTAACACTCAACACACTTCAACTTGAACTTATTGCTAGTCCCTAGCAAATAAAGCGAAGATAAAAAAAAATTTTTTTTTAAACACACGTGTTTATTCAATCGATTAATGATAACAATCAAATAAAAGTTTAAGCATTATCTCTAGTCTAAAGGAATATCACACCCACATCAACCATCCATATGTATCACCACCGATTTTGTTGTAGCAGAAGAGTAATCAAGCTACTTTCAAGAAAGACATATCCAACCCCAAAATCTCACCCCATTGTAGTGACACTCTCACAAAGAAATTAATCCCAATAAAATTTTGTCACTACAATGAATGGTAAATTGAGAGAAAATAATAAAGAAATATCACACACTCTCACCAAGATGAAAAATATGTCCATAGCTTAGAAATAGTACGATCTCAAATAAAGTATTAGTCAACCCAATGTATTCATCATTTTTTTTCATTTTTTTTGATATATTCATCACTACATCTTAATTACCCATATAACTAGCTTTTATGTTAGACTATAGTTCCCTAAAATTAAGAAGGACTTTTATTAGGACGTAACGTAGGCTAGGGACATGGTTAACAAAGAAAGGAAAATAGGGAAACAAAATATATATGTTTGAGAAAAAATTAAAGAACTTTTTACAGGATACATTTTGCTTATTTATTACTATTGTACATCTTTTTTTTTTCCTCTTTTTTTTCCTTTTTTTTTCTTTTTTTTTTATATGGCACAACTTCACTGAACAAAATAATTATTTATTTTTTTTTTTCTCAAACATGAATAGGTGGATGGAACTTTTATGATATCGAGTAATACTCCGAATTGGAGTGGGTCAGGATGATAAGTTAATAAAGAAAAGGTTTTTTTTTTTTAAATAAAAGGCTCAAAAGGGCTAACTATGGATATTAAATAATAGGGATGGCTAGAAAGGCTCAAACGGGTCAAAAATGGCCTTCCATCATCTTTTAGGACTCTAAATAATCCTCCATATCTACTAATTAAGTGGGCATTTAGATGCAGTAACACACACTACTTTTTTTTTTTTTAAAGGGTTGACTCAAAGAAAATCTAGAGATCATGTATGAAATAATAAACTGCTAAGCTACATGAAGAATGGGCAAAAAGGGTTACTCTCCAAGAAAAATTAATAGGCTCAAAAACTCACTTGGAATTTATTATGACATGTGCATTCTTTCAAGCAACTCATATTTGTCCCCAACATCAACATGTAGAATAGTAAACATGGTGTAACATTACTCAAGACCAAAGATAATACAAATACTAAAATTTAAAAGTCATCATATTATCCAATATCAAGAACTCACAAATTTTTTTTTATTGGAATTATTTTCCCCCAACCTATTTTAAACATAAAAAGAAAGCATACATGCAGAAAAATTAAAGAAAAATGAATATTTTTATTATTATTATTTTTTTTTTACAAAAGAAGATGCGTTTCTAGAGTTACTACACTCCATATTCAGCCATCTTCGACTTTAAAAAATTGAAAACATATATTTATAAAGGAGAAAAATGAAAGGTTAGAAACGCACACAAATATATAATTTTTTTATTTTTTTTTTGTTTTGTTTTTTTTTTTGTTTTTGACTAAGAAGATGTGTTTCTAGAGTTAGTATACTCCATATTCAGCCATCTTTTATTATAATTGTGTATTTTATGTATTTTAGGGGTATCATAATCATTTCACAATAAACGAGTGATCAGACAGCAAAACGGACGTCATATTTAAACTCAGGACGGTCGAAAACCTTAAGAAGAGCATTAAAGGAAAAAGTTACTGTTCACACATACTGATCGTTTCATACGCATGCATCGCTTCACGATCGCTCACGACAATCGCTTTATGTATACGGACCGATGATGTGGCAACTACCTACGACGTGGCAGTATCTGATTGGACGAATTATGTAGATTGACTGCTTATGTGGTATTGACCGATGACGTGGCGTTGACCGACGATGTGTCACGATCTTATTGGACTAAATTTCTTATGTACTGTAGATCGATGACGTGGCAACATCTCATTGGAGTAGAAATCGGGTGTACAGTACATGCGCTTACATGGGATTATTTACTATTCAGGCGGCATTACTGTACAAATGTTGACGGTTGACTGTTGACTGTTGACTGATGACGTGGCGCAATCCTGAGCATCCGAATTGTTTTTAATCCGATGGTCACGATTCACTCAATGTATCTATAAAAAGGGGGCTCTCCCCCCCTAATTTGGTACCCCTGAATTCATTTCTAAGCTTAGATTTCTGAAATTCCTTCTCTTTCTTGTAGTTTCTTTGTATTTTAATAAAATTCCCTTTTTATCCCTAGTTAAAATATGAGTAGCTAATTTCTTTTTGAGCTTGGGTTGAAGGTGAAGTCTCAACATGTTCCATGGGCTTAATTTGGTAAATTTACTTTCTCTTCCCCTCTAATATTTGTGGTTGTTTTGACTTTTTTTAAATAATAATAATAGTCTTGTCTAGTTCTGACCCAGTTAAACCTAAGACCCTAGTACAAGGTTATTATTATTTGGCACGATAAGCCCTTGGCACCATACTTATTGGAGAGTGGTTCATGAGGTGTGGAATCCCCCCTTATGATTTAATTGATATTAATATGAAATATTTAGCCCATGGAGCATGTTGATGCGGATCCGGATACCCAAGTGCTTTATTATAATAAGTTTCATTCTTAATTATTCCCGTTATTTTAATTCATAATTTAGGATAAAATCACCATAATTTAATTGTTCCCATTAACAAGAAAATTAATTCGACACATAATTAAAATCAACCTCCTCGTGGGATCGACACTCGTCACCATTAATCTATTCTACAATAGATTCGTGCGCTTGCGAGTTCATTAAAATTTGTTGAAAAAGGCAAATTCCCAAGTCAACTAGTGCCCAATCCTAAAGCAGTGAATGAAGTAAGTTCTAGTTCACCACAGCAGCATGGAGAGGTCAACGCAGTGATGACCTTGCGAAAAGGAAAAGAAGTTAACAACAAAGTGGAGATGCCAAAATCAACTCAGATTGTAACTGTGAACACTGAGGAATCATCATCAGAGGAGAAAGAGGAAACCAACCCATGAGAATATATTCCTAAAGCTCCATTTCCTCAAAGGTTAGCTAAAGGGAAGAAAGGAAAATCCACAGGTGAGATTCTTGAAATCTTCAAACAGGTAAGTGTTAACATCCCTTTACTTGAAGCTATAAAACAAGTGCCATCATATGCCAAGTTTCTTAAAGACCTTTGTACTAAAAAGAGAAATATTCATGTTCAGAAAAAGGCCTTTCTAACAGAAAATATTAGTTCTATACTCCAACATAAAATGCCTCTAAAATGTAAAGATCCAGGCTCCCCCACTATCTCATATAGTATAGGGAACCACACAATTGAGAATGCTTTGTTGGATTTAGGAGCTAGTGTAAATCTGTTACCTTACTCTGTATTTGTGAAACTTGGACTGGGCGAATTACACCCAACTCCAGTGGTGTTACAACTTGCAGATCGATCTATGAAAATACCACGTGGTATTGTGGAGGACGTGCTTATCCAGGTAGATAAGTTTTATTTTCCTGTTGATTTCATTGTAATTGACACTCAACCAGTACAAGATTCAAGGAAGCATATCCCTATTATCTTGGGTCGTCCATTTTTGGCAACTGCCGATGCTCACATTCAATGCAGGACTGGAAATATACAGTTGTCATTTGGCAATATGACCATGGAACTAAATATTTTTAACATTGCCAAACAACCTCACAGTACTGATGATGAAATTGTAGATGTTGATTTAATTGATGAATTAATTAAACACACATTTCCTTTAAACCTTAATGATGACCCTTTACTTACATGTTTAACTCATTTTGGTTTGGATTTTAATATTGACAGATCAATTGATGAGGTTAATGTCTTATTGGATTCATCGCCATGCATGGACATTGATAAGTGGAAGACAAGGATAAAACAATTGGCACCATTAAAAGAAAATCTCATTCCATCATCAGAATCACCAAGAATTGAGCTCAAACCTTCACTCGACCCTTTGAATTCTACATTCTTGGAGGAAGAAGAAATATTGTCAAAAATCATCCCATCCTCTCCTGATTACAAACAAAAGAACACAGACAAATGCTAAGGACTACAGAAAGCGAATGAAAATCCTCCGTGACAAGCGGAGCATTGGAAAATCTTTCACACCAGGTCAGAAAGTATTTTCTTTCAATTCTCAATGGCACGTTTCTCCAAGTAAGTTACGTTCTCGATGGTCTGGTCCATCTACTGATCATACTGTTTTTTCACATGGAGCCATTAAATTTAAGAATCCAAGGAACAATGTAATTTTTAAAGTTAATGGTCAGAAAAGTAAAGTCATATCACGAATACCAATCATGTGGAGAAAACAGCACAAAACATTGAAGTGATTATGAGAAAACCATCAAACTACAACCCTTACTCCAACACATATAATCCTGGATGGAGAGACCACCCCAACTTCTCATGGTCTCAAGGATTCCAACAAAACGGACCATCAGCTCCACCTCCACCAATGCAACCAGCTCCTCAAATGTCTCAAGCCTCTCAACCACCATTCAAACCATACAATCAGAATCCAAACCATTCTCAACCCAAGCCATGGGAGTAGACATCCCAAAATTTCAGAAATCTTACTAACTCCAAGATCGAGCAGCAGAACCGCACCATTGATGAGTTACGAAATGAGATGAGAGCGGGCTTCAACTCACAGGCCCAATCAATTTCTAACCTTGAGAAAATGGTGGGACAACAAATCATTCAAATGATTATATGGATCCTCATTTTCTAGGCCATAAAATGTGGGGAGACAGTTTAGCACACTAGGTTTTAATTCAAAACTCCTAGCAGCTACATTTGGGTACCTTATGCATGATGTGCTCAAATTAGCTAAAGGACTAAAATAATCCTTAAATGGCCTCTCTTGTGGTTCTGGTTGCTGATGTTGCAAATCCATTTCAAGTTTCTTTTGGAAAACAGTTTGTTTGTGTGTGCGAAGTGTTTTTTCTAAATTAAGGTCTAAAGGCTCAAGATTACGTGATAATGACCTTCGACCATGCATGCAAAGAACAAAATAAATGAAAATAAATGAAAAGAAAACAAACAAAAATAAAGAGGAGAGAGAAATTACAATACTAACCTTGTGTTGTTGTTATAACCGTACTATAAACATACACTCAAGTGCTAAAAAGAAAATACATAACCGTACTATAAACATAATCTCAAGTGCTAAAAAGAAAATACAAGAAATAGATTAACTAAAAATAAAATAAGAAGATAAATTACAACGAAAAAATGAAAAATTAAATTACAGAAATATAAAGAAGAGAAAAAGAAACAAAATTAAATTACAGGAAAAAAAATTACTTAAAAAAAATTAATTCAATGGAATAATAAATTAACAGAATAAATAAAAATTACAAAGAAAAATAACTAAGAAATTAAATTATAGAAATTTAAAGAAATTACAAAGAAATTAAATTATTGAAATTTAAATTACCAAAATTAAATTACAGATTCACTAACTGCTAAGCTACATGAAGAATGGGCAAAAAGGGTTACTCTCCAAGAAAAATTAATAGGCTCAAAAACTCACTTGGAATTTATTATGACATGTGCATTCTTTCAAGCAACTCATATTTGTCTCCAACATCAACATATAGAATAGTAAACATGGTGTAATATTACTCAAGACCAAAGATAATACAAATACTAAAATTCAAAAGTCATCATATCATCCAATATCAAGAACTCACAATTTTTTTTTAAAATAAAATTATTTCCCACCAACCTATTCTAAACATAAAAAGAAAACATACATGCAGAAAAATTAAAGAAAAATGAAATTTTTTTTTAATTTTTTTTATTTTTAATTTTTTTGTTTTTTTGTTTTTTTTTTTGTACAAAAGGAGATGCGTTTCTAGAGTTACTACACTCCATATTCAGCCATCTTCGACTTTAAAAACTTGAAAATATATATTTATAAAGGAGAAATTATCAGCTATTCCCTCCCCCCAATCAGAACGAAACATTGTCCTCAATGGTTTAAAGGAAAGAAGTAGAGATTAGAAGATATCACCTGGGCATTGCAATACAGAAGAAAATATTAACAAGTAGTTGCGACTGTGGCTCACATCTTCCTCTGGTTTTACGTCCAGAAACGGCTTGAACGCCCTCTATGGGTCGAGGATAGGCTTCCCATCCAATTTTCTTACAAACTGGCAAACAGGGTCTTTTATAGTCAGATTCCCAAGACTATAGTTTGCACATTCTTTCTGAAATAATGGCCATAATTGGAGTATTGTATTTTGGACGTATTCACTTGGATGCGTTTTAAGAGACAAAAGGATATCATCCAATGACTCCTTATGCAAGCCATCCTTAATGAATTGAATCTTATCTTCTCTGTTATCAGACACCATTCCTAAAGAACATGATTTTTTTTTATTGCATATTATTCTGGCACACTTATTCAAGAAAAAAAATACCAATAATAGTTAAACTTTGCAAAAAAAAAATAATAATTAGAAAGAAAAAAAAAATTAAATCACCGAAAATAGAAAGAAAGAAAATTCAGGTCACTTCAATATTTTGTGCTGCAAGCACACGAATCTATTGTAGAATAGATTAATGGTGACGAGTGTCGATCCCAGGAGGAGGTTGATTTTAATTATATGTTGAATTAATTTTCTTTTTAATGGGAACAATTAAATTATGGTGATTTTATCCTAAATTATGAATTAAAATAACGGGAATAATTAAGAATGAAACTTATTATAATAAAGCACTTGGGTATCCGGATCCGCATCAACATGCTCCATGGGCTAAATATTCCATATTAATACCAATTAAATCATAAGGGGGGATTCCACACCTCATGAACCACTCTCCAATAAGTATGGTGCCAAGGGCTTATCGTGCCAAATAATAATAACCTTGTACTAGGGTGCCGGTTTAACCAGGGCTGTAACTAAACAAGACTATTATTATTTGTCGACGAAAAGTCAAAACAACCACAAATATTAGAGGGGAAGAGAAAGTAAATTTACCAAATTAAGCCCATGGAACATGCTGAGACTTCACCTTCAACCCAAGCTCAAAAAGAAATTAGCTACTCATATTTTAGCTAGGGATAAAAAGGGAATTTTATTAAAATACAAAGAAACTACAAGAAGGAGAAGGAATTTCAAAAATCTAAGCTTAGAAATGAATTCAGGGGTACTAAATTAGGGGGGAGAGCCCCCTTTTTATAGATACATTGAGTGAATCGTGACCATCGGATTAAAAACAATTCGGATGCTCAGGATTGCGCCACGTCATCAGTCAACATTTGTACAGTAATGCCGCCTGAATAGTAAATAATCCCATGTAAGCGCATGTACTGTACACCCGATTTCTACTCCAATGAGATGCTGCCACGTCATCGATCTACAGTACATAAGAAATTTAGTCCAATAAGATCATGACACATCATCGGTCAACGCCACGTCATCGGTCAATGCCGCATAAGCAGTCAATCCACATAATTCGTCCAATCAAATACTGCCACGTCGTAGGTAGTTGCCACATCATCGGTCCGTATACATGAACAATTAGGTCGTGAATAAGATCGTGAATGCGATCAGACGTGCGTACAAAGATTATATACGTATGAACAGTACCGTATATGTGAACAGTAACTTTTTCCTTTAATGCTCTTCTTAAGGTTTTCGACCGTCCTGAATCCAAATATGACGTCCGTTTTGCTGTCTGATCACTCGTTTATTGTGAAACGATTATGATACCCCTAAAATACATAAAACACACAATTATAATAAAACACATGTAATTAAATAACAAAATACTTAAATAAATAAAAGTAGCAATGTTTGTGAGATTTAAAGTGTAAAATGATGATTTTCTCCTTTATAAATATACACTTTCTAACACTCAACACACCCCCCAACCAGCTTATTGCTAGTCCCTAGCAAATAAAGCGAAGATAAAATTCAAAATCTTTTTTTTTTTTAAACAAACGTGTTTATTCAATCAGATTAATGATAACAATCAAATAAAAGTTTAAGCATTATCTCTAGTCTAAAGGAATATCACACCCACATCAACCATCCATATGTATCAGTCCAGCAGATTTTGTTGTAGCAATAGTAATCAAGCTACTTTCAAGAAAGACATATCCAACCCCAAAATCTCACCGGTTGTAGGGATACTCTCACAAAGAAATTAATCCCAATAAAATGTTGTCACTACAATGAATGGTAAATTGAGAGAAAATAATAAAGAAATATAACACACTCTCACCAAGATGAAAAATATGCCCATAGCTTAGAAATAGTACGATCTCAAATAAAGTATTAGTCAACCCAATGTATTCATCATTTTTTTTTTATTTTATATGCATCACTACATCTTAATTACCCATATAACTAGCTTTTATGTTAGACTATAGTTCCCTAAAATCAGGAAGGGCTTTTTTTAGGACGTAACGTAGGCTAGGGACATGGCTAACAAAGAAAGGAAAATAGGGAAACAAAATATATATGTTTGAGAAAAAAAATTCAAGAACTTTTTACAACATACATTTTGCTTATTTATTGCTATTTGTACATCTTTTTTTTTTTGAAATTTTTTTTATATATATATGTAGCATAACTTCGCTGAACAAAATAATTATTTATTATTTTTTTCTCAAACATGAATAGGTGGATGGAACTTGTATGATATCGGGTAATACTCCAAATTGGAGTGGGTCAGGATGATAAGTTAATAAAGAAAATGTTTTTTTTTTTAAATAAAAGGCTCAAAAGGGCTAACTATGGATATTAAATAATAGGGATGGCTAGAAAGGCTCAAACGGGTCAAAAATGGCCTTCCATCATCTTTTAGGACTCTAAATAATCTTCCATATCAAGTAGCGCATTAGCAGTGTGTGCACAAATAAAGATGTTTTACCTCTCTGTTCTTTTATTTCACTGTTATTTTACTATTTGCATTATTGTTGTTTAATAATTTCATTTACTTTTTCTTTTTACTATTTTCTTTTTGACTTTTAAGCTATGTGCCTTACACGTTAATTGACATAATGTCCCATACACAGCTGTAACCAACTGTCACCAAGGTCTTTAAATGTGAATTGTTTTCACTGAGCACTCACAAGTTGTTTTTGAGCAATATCTTAATGGCAGCTTCTTCTAGTACACAATTCAAGAACATTTGTGTGCTTTCTGGGTTCTATTATGGCAAACATAAAGAGTTCATGGAGGCAGCCATAGATCTTGGTCTAAGAATAGCAGAGAGAAAATTGCACTTGGTGTATGGAGGAGGTGACCGAGGGTTATCCAAAATGGTATCAGAAGCTGCTTTTGTCAGAGGGAGCCAAGTGTTAGGCATCATCCCTCAAATCCTAAAACCTTTGGGTTGTTTGTCTCATTCACCAACTGGAGAAGAGTTAGTCGTCCTCGGTATGCAAGAACGAATAACTCGAAATGTTAAATCATGCCGATGCTTTTATTTTCCTTCCAGCGATCTTACAACTCTTGAGGCACTAATGACATTAGCATCTTGTCCCATCTCGAACATTCATAAAAAACCCATTGGTTTGTTAAATGTCAATAACTTTTATGATGGCTTTCTCGCATTTCTTAACCATGCAATAAAAAATTATTTTCTTCCTTCCTCAGTGAAAAACATCTTTATTTGTGCACACACTGCTAATGCGCTACTTGATCTGTTACAATCTTATCAACCAGAGCCAGATCCCAAGGCTATTGTGTTGGAGTGTTCAAATAATGATGGTAACAATGAATGGCGTAGCGAAGTACAAATTAGATTTAACTCTCCGCTTGTAAATATTTTCCTCTGTATTGCAGCACTCGGGTGATGTCTTCTAAACTCTACTTCTTTCCTTTCAAACATTGAGGATAATGTTTCGTTCTGGTTGGGGGGAGGGAATAGTAGACAATTGTGGAATGTTGAACTAACCATGATTAACTTTTTGAATAGAAGATGGCTGAATATAGAGTATACTGACTCTAGAAACGCATCTTCTTAGTTAAAAAAAACACAAAAAAAACACAAAAAAATATATATATATATATATTTGTGTGTGTTTCTAACCTTTCATTTTTCTCCTTTATAAATATATATTTTCAAGTTTTTAAAGTCGAAGATGGCTGAATATGGAGTGTAGTAACTTTAGAAATGCATCTTCTTTTGTAAAAAAAAAAATTAAAAAAAAAAGAAAAAAATTCATTTTTCTTTAATTTTTCTGCATGTATGTTTTCTTTTTATGTTTAGAATAGGTTGGGGGGAAATAATTCTATTTAAAAAAAAAAATTATGAGTTCTTGATATTGGATGATATGATGACTTTTGAATTTTAGTATTTGTATTATCTTTGGTCTTGAGTAATGTTACACCATGTTTACTATTCTACATGTTGATGTTGGAGACAAATATGAGTTGCTTGAAAGAATGCACATGTCATAATAAATTCCAAGTGAGTTTTTGAGCTTATTAATTTTTCTTGGAGAGTAACCCTTTTTGCCCATTCTTCATGTAGCTTAGCAGTTTATTATTTCATAATGATCTCTAGATTTTCTTTGAGTCAACCCTAAAAAAAAAAAAAGTGTGTTACTGCATCTAAATGTCCATTTAATTAGTAGATATGGAAGATTATTTAGAGTCCTAAAAGATGATGGAAGGCCATTTTTGACCCGTTTGAGCCTTTCTAGCCATCCCTATTATTTAATATCCATAGTTAGCCCTTTTGAGCCTTTTATTTAAAAAAAAAAACCTTTTCTTTATTAACTTCTCATCCTGACCCACTCCAATTCGGAGTATTACCCGATATCATACAAGTTCCATCCACCTATTCATGTTTGAGAAAAAAAAATATAAATAATTATTTTGTTCAGTAAAGTTGTGCCATATAAAAAAAAAGAAGAAAAAAAGGAAAAAAAGGAAAAAAAAAAAGATGTACAATAGTAATAAATAAGCAAAATGTATCCTGTAAAAAGTTCTTTAATTTTTTCTCAAACATATATATTTTGTTTCCCTATTTTCCTTTCTTTGTTAACTATGTCCCTAGCCTACGTTACGTCCTAATAAAAGTCTTTCCTGATTTTAGGGAACTATAGTCTAACATAAAAGCTAGTTATATGGGTAATTAAGATGTAGTGATGCATATAAAATAAAAATAAAATAAAATAAAAATGATGAATACATTGGGTTGACTAATACTTTATTTGAGATCGTATTATTTCTAAGCTATGGGCATATTTTTCATCTTGGTGAGAGTGTGTGATATTTCTTTATTATTTTCTCTCAATTTACCATTCATTGTAGTGAAAAAATTTTATTGGGATTAATTTCTTTGTGAGAGTGTCACTACAACCGGTGAGATTTTGGGGTTGGATATGTCATTCTTGAAAGTGGCTTGATTACTATTGCTACAACAAAATCTGCTGGACTGATACATATG
The DNA here is from genome assembly GCA_030449875.1 of Aegle marmelos. Classification (NCBI taxonomy): domain Eukaryota; kingdom Viridiplantae; phylum Streptophyta; class Magnoliopsida; order Sapindales; family Rutaceae; genus Aegle; species Aegle marmelos. The sequence continues at coordinate 13,383,173 of JASUUL010000094.1, read as the reverse complement.
GATGGTTGATGTGGGTGTGATATTCCTTTAGACTAGAGATAATGCTTAAACTTTTATTTGATTGTTATCATTAATCTGATTGAATAAACACGTGTGTTTAAAAAAAAAAAAAGGTTTTTTATCTTCACTTTATTTGCTAGGGACTAGCAATAAGCTGGTTGGGGGGTGTGTTGAGTGTTATAAAGTGTATATTTATAAAGGAGAAAATCGTCATTTTACACTTTAAATCTCACTAACATTGCTACTTTTATTTATTTAAGTATTTTGTTATTTAATTATATGTGTTTTATTATAATTGTGTATTTTATGTATTTTAGGGGTATCATAATCGTTTCACAATAAACGAGTGATCAGACAGCAAAACGGACGTCATATTTGGACTCAGGACGGTCGAAAACCTTAAGACGAGCATTAAAGGAAAAATTACTATTCACACATACGGTACTGTTCATACGTACGGTACTGTTCACGATACTGTTCACGACACTGTTCATGTATACGAACCGATGATGTGGCAACTACCTACGACGTGGCAGTATCTGATTGGACGAATTATGTGGATTGACTGCTTATGTGGCATTGACCGATGACGTGGCGTTGACCGATGATGTGTCACGATCTTATTGGACTAAATTTCTTATGTACTGTAGATCGATGACGTGGCAGCATCTCATTGGAGTAGAAATCGGGTGTACAGTACATGCGCTTACATGGGATTATTTACTATTCAGGCTGCATTACTGTACAAATGTTGACGGTTGACTGTTGACTGTTGACTGTTGACTGATGACGTGGCGCAATCCTGAGCATCCGAATTGTTTTTAATCCGATAGTCACGATTCACTCAATGTATCTATAAAAAGGGGGCTCTCCCCCCCTAATTTGGTACCCCTGAATTCATTTCTAAGCTTAGATTTCTGAAATTCCTTCTCTTTCTTGTAGTTTCTTTGTATTTTAATAAAATTTCCTTTTTATCCCTAGCTAAAATATGAGTAGCTAATTTCTTTTTGAGCTTGGGTTGAAGGTGAAGTCTCAACATGTTCCATGGGCTTAATTTGGTAAATTTACTTTCTCTTCCCCTCTAATATTTGTGGTTGTTTTGACTTTTCGTCGACAAATAATAATAGTCTTGTTTAGTTCTGACCCTGTTAAACCTAAGACCCTAAGTACAAGGTTATTATTATTTGGCGATAAGTTCTTGGCACCATACTTATTGGAGAGTGGTTCATGAGGTGTGGAATCCCCCCTTATGATTTAATTGGTATTAATATGGAATATTTAGCCCATGGAGCATGTTGATGCGGATCCGGATACCCAAGTGCTTTATTATAATAAGTTTCATTCTTAATTATTCCCGTTATTTTAATTCATAATTTAAGATAAAATCACCATAATTTAATTGTTCCCATTAAAAAGAAAATTAATTCGACACATAATTAAAATCAACCTACTCGTGGGATCGACACTCGTCACCATTAATCTATTTTACAATAGATTCGTGCGCTTGCGAGTTCATTAAAATTTGCACAACAAGTTTTTGGCGCCGTTGCCGGGGAGGTAAGTTATTTTAATTTGTTGAATTAATTTTTTTTTGTTTTCTTGTATTTTTCCTTATAACAAAATAATTCTATAATTTAATTTTTGTAATTTAAATTTTTGTAATTTAATTTTTGTAATTTAGTTTCTGTAAATTAATTTCTGTAATTTAAATTTTTACAATTTAATTTTATTGTGTGATTTCTTTAACTTTCTGTACTTTAATTTTTGCTTTACTTTTCTTTGTAACTTGTTTTGTTTATCTTGTAATTTATTTTAATTTATTCGTAGATTTAATTCATAGAATTAGTTTTTTTTTAAGTAATTCTTTTTGCTTTCCTTAGAAATTATAAAAAAATTAAAAAATTACAAAATATAAAAAAAAAAGTGAATCTGTAATTTAATTTTGGTAATTTAAATTTCAATAATTTAATTTCTTTGTAATTTCTTTAAATTTCTATAATTTAATTTCTGAGTTATTTTTCTTTGTAATTTTTATTTATTCTGTTAATTTATTATTCTATAGAATTAAATTTTTTTAAGTAATTTTTTTTCCTGTAATTTAATTTTGTTTCTTTTTCTCTTCTTTATATTTCTGTAATTTAATTTTTTATTTTTTCGTCGTAATTTATCTTCTTATTTTATTTTTAATATTTTCTTTTTAGCACTTGAGTGTATATTTATAGTACGGTTATAACAACGTCACAAGGTTAGTATTATAATTTCTCTCTCCTCTTTACTTTTATTTGTTTTATCTTCATTTATTTTATTCTTTGCATGCATGGTCGAAGGTCATTATCACGTAATCTTGAGCCTTTAGACCTTAATTTAGAAAAAACACTTCGCACACACAAACAAACTGTTTTTCAAAAGAAACTTGAAATGGAATTGCAAAATCAGCAACCAGAACCACAAGAGAGGCCATTTAAGGATTATTTTAGTCCTTTAGCTAATTTGAGTACATCATGCATAAGGTACCCAAATGTAGCTGATAGGAGTTTTGAATTAAAACCTAGTGTGCTAAACTGTCTCCCCACATTCTATGGCCTAGAAAATGAGGACCCATATAATCATCTGAATGATTTTCATGCTATTTGTCAAACTTTTAAATACGAGAATTTTTCAGATGATGATGTTAAACTTAGATTATTCCCATTTTCATTAAAAGATAGAGCAGTTTATTATTTCATAATGATCTCTAGATTTTCTTTGAGTCAACCCTAAAAAAAAAAAAAAGTGTGTTACTCCATCTAAATGTCCATTTAGTTAGTAGATATGGAAGATTATTTAGAGTCCTAAAAGATGATGGAAGGCCATTTTTGACCCGTTTGAGCCTTTCTAGCCATCCCTATTATTTAATATCCATAGTTAGCCCTTTTGAGCCTTTTATTTAAAAAAAAAAAACCTTTTCTTTATTAACTTATCATCCTGACCCACTCCAATTCGGAGTATTACCCGATATCATACAAGTTCCATCCACCTATTCATGTTTGAGAAAAAAAAATATAAATAATTATTTTGTTCAGTAAAGTTGTGCCATATAAAAAAAAAAGAAGAAAAAAAGGAAGAAAAAAGAAAAAAAAGATGTACAATAGTAATAATAAGCAAAATGTATCCTGTAAAAAGTTCTTTAATTTTTTCTCAAACATATATATTTTGTTTCCCTATTTTCCTTTCTTTGTTAACCATGTCCCTAGCCTACGTTACGTCCTAATAAAAGTCCTTCCTGATTTTAAGGAATTATAGTATAACATAAAAGCTAGTTATATGGGTAATTAAGATGTAGTGATGCATATAAAATAAAAATAAAATAAAATAAAAATGATGAATACATTGGGTTGACTAATACTTTATTTGAGATCGTATTATTTCTAAGCTATGGGCATATTTTTCATCTTGGTGAGAGTGTGTGATATTTCTTTATTATTTTCTCTCAATTTACCATTCATTATAGTGAAAAAATTTTATTGGGATTAATTTCTTTGTGAGAGTGTCACTACAACCAGTGAGATTTTGGGGTTGGATTTCAGCACATTTCGCACGCACAAACAAACTGTTTTCCAAAAGAAACTTGAAATGGATTTGCAACATCAGCAACCAGAATCACAAGAGAGGCCATTTAAGGATTATTTTAGTCCTTTAGCTAATTTGAGCACATCATGCATAAGGTACCCAAATGTAGCTGCTAGGAGTTTTGAATTAAAACCTAGTGTGCTAAACTGTCTCCCCACATTCTATGGCCTAGAAAATGAGGACCCATATAATCATCTGAATGATTTTCATGCTATTTGTCAAACTTTTAAATACGAGAATTTTTCAGATGATGATGTTAAACTTAGATTATTCCCATTTTCATTAAAAGATAGAGCTCGTTCATGGTTTAATACAATGCCTGCTAATAGCATTACATCATGGGAACAAATGGTAACTAAATTTTTAAATAAGTATTTCCCAGTTCATAAAACCAATGCTATTCGCAGGGAAATTTCAGAGTTTACTCAAAGAGATGACGAGCAGTTTTTCGAAGCATGGGAGCGATTTAATGGGCTACTCTTGAAGTGTCCACATCATGGGTACGAGAAATGGCACCAATGTCAATACTTTTTGGAGGGATTATTGCCACATATGCAAGAATGGCTAATGGCAACCAAAGGGGAGAGTTAATGTCCAAAAGCGCATCAGAGATTTGGGAATTTTTCCAACGGCAATCGGATAATTCTCAACAACGGATTCGATCACTCAGAAATACCAGAAGAATTAAGGGAGTGAATGAGGTTAATATTGGCGAGTCAAGCTCAGGAATTAAAGAAGTCAAAGAGATGGTTGAAGGTCTTACTCGACAAATAGCATCTTTGACAACTGCTAAATCAACAGAGCCACATGACCATGACTCATATTCAGATCAAGCCAATGCCATAGGTATCATGAGAAAACCATCAAATTACAACCCTTACTCCAACACATACAACCCTGGATGGAGAGACCACCCCAATTTTTCATGGTCTCAAGGATTCCAACAAAATGGACCATCAGTTCCACCTCTACCAATGCAACCAGTTCCTCAAATGTCTCAAGCCTCTCAACCACCGTTTAGACCATACAATCAGAACCCAAACCATTCTCAACCTAAACCATGGGAGGAGACATCCCAAAATTTCAGAAATCTTACTAACTCCAAGATCGAGCGTGAACCGCACCATTGATGAGTTACGAAATGAGATGAGAGCGGGCTTCAACTCACAGGCCCAATCAATTTCTAACCTTGAGAAAATGGTGGGACAACTTGCCTCTTCAGTTCAAACTTTGGCCATGACCGTTGAAAAAGGCAAATTCCCAAGTCAACCAGTACCCAATCCTAAAGCAGTGAATGAAGTAAGTTCTAGTTCACCACAGCAGCATGGAGAGGTCAAAGCAGTGATGACCTTACTAAAAGGAAAAGAAGTCGACAACAAAGTGGAGATGCCAAAATCAACTCAGATTGTACCTGTGAATACTGAGGAATCATCATCAGAGGAGAAAGAGGAAACCAACCCACGAGAATATGTTCCTAAAGCTCCATTTCCTCAGAGGTTAGCTAAAGGGAAGAAAGGAAAATCCACAGGTGAGATTCTTGAAATCTTCAAACAGGTAAGTGTTAACATCCCTTTACTTGAAGCCATAAAACAAGTGCCATCATATGCCAAGTTTCTTAAAGACCTTTGTACTAAAAAGAGAAATATTCATGTTCAGAAAAAGGCCTTTCTAACAGAAAATATTAGTTCTATACTCCAACATAAAATGCCTCTAAAATGCAAAGATCCAGGTTCCCCCACTATTTCATGTAGTATAGGGAACCACACAATTGAAAATGCTTTGTTGGATTTAGGAGCTAGTGTTAATCTGCTGCCTTACTCAGTGTTTATGAAACTTGGATTGAGAGAATTACACCCAACTCCAGTGGTGTTACAGCTTGCAGATCGATCTATGAAAATACCACGTGGTATTGTGGAGGACGTGCTTATCCAGGTAGATAAGTTTTATTTTCCTGTTGATTTCATTGTAATTGACACTCAACCAGTGCAAGATTCAAGGAAGCATATCCCCATTATCTTGGGTCGTCCATTTTTGGCAACTGCCGATGCTCACATTCAATGCAGGACTGGAAATATGCAGTTGTCATTTGGCAATATGACCATGGAACTAAATATTTTTAACATTGCCAAACAACCTCACAGTACTGATGATGAAATTGTAGATGTGGATTTAATTGATGAATTAGTTGATCACACATTTCCTTTAAACCTTAGTGATGACCCTCTACTGACATGTTTAACTCACTTTGGTTTGGATTTTAATATTGACAGATCAATTGATGAGGTTAATGCCTTATTGGATTCATCGCCATGCATGGACATTGATAAGTGGAAGACAAGGATAGAGCAATTGGCACCATTAAAAGAAAATCTCATCCCATCATCAGAATCACCACTAGAAATTGAGCTCAAACCTTCACTCGACCCTTTGAATTCTACATTCTTGGAGGAAGAAGAAATATTGTCAGAAATCATCCCATCCTCTCCTGATTACAAACAAAAGAACACAGACATCATTGACCCCATTTTTTGTTCAAAAAGGAGGATACAACTGGCAAAACCAGAGGAGATTCGTAACAACAAAAATGCTAAGGACTACAGAAAGCGAATGAAAATCCTCCGTGACAAGCGGAGCATTGGAAAATCTTTCACACCAGGTTAGAAAGTATTTTCTTTCAATTCTCAATGGCACGTTTCTCCAAGCAAGTTACGTTCTCGATGGTCTGGTCCATCTACTGATCATACTGTTTTTTCACATGGAGCCATTAAATTTAAGAATCCAAGGAACAATGTAATTTTTAAAGTTAATGGTAAGAAAAGTAAAGTCATATCACGAATACCAACCATGTGGAGAAAACAGCACAAAACATTGAAGTGACCTGAATTTTTTTTTCTTTTCTGTTTCTTTTTGTTGATTTAAATTTTTTTTAATTACATTTTTGTAACTTTAACTATTATTATTATTATTATTTTTGAATAAGTGTGCCCGAATAATATGAAATGAAAAAAAATCATGTTCTTTAGGAATAGTGTCTGATAATAGAGAAGATAAGATTCAATTCATTAGGGATGGCTTGAATAAGGAGTCATTGGATGATATCCTTTTGTCTCTTGAAACGCATCCCGGTGGATACGCCCAACATGCAATACTCGGTTATGGCCGTTATTCTAGAAAGAATGTGCAAACTATAGTCTCGAGAATCGACTATAAAAGACCTGTTTGCCGTTTGTAAGAAAACCGGATGGGAAGCCTATCCTCGACCCATGAGGCGTTCAAGCCGTTTCGGACATAAAACCGTAGGAAGATGTGAGCCACGATCGCAACTACTTGTTAGTATTTTCTTCTGTATTGCAATGCCCAGGTGATATTTTCTAATCTCTACTTTTTTCCTTTAAAACATTGAGGACAATGTTTCGTTCTGGTTGGGGGGAGGGAATAGCTGATAATTTCTCCTTTATAAATATATGTTTTCAAGTTTTTAAAGTCGAAGATGGCTGAATATGGAGTGTAATAACTCTAGAAACGCATTTTTTAAAAAAAAAAAGAAGAAAGAAAAAAATTCATTTTTCTTTAATTTTTCTGCATGTATGTTTTTTTTTTATGTTTAGAATAGGTTGGGGGGAAATAATTCTATTTAAAAAAAAAAATTTGTGAGTTCTTGATATTGGATGATATGATGACTTTCGAATTTTAGTATTTGTATTATCTTTGGTCTTGAGTAATGTTACACCATGTTTACTATTCTACATGTTGATGTTGGAGACAAATATGAGTTGCTTGAAAGAATGCACATGTCATAATAAATTCCAAGTGAGTTTTTGAGCCTATTAATTTTTCTTGGAGAGTAACCCTTTTTGCTCATTCTTTATGTAGCTTAGCAGTTTATTATTTCATACATGATCTCTAGATTTTCTTTGAGTCAACCCTAAAAAAAAAAAAAAGTGTGTTACTGCATCTAAATGTCCATTTAATTAGTAGATATGGAAGATTATTTAGAGTCCTAAAAGATGATGGAAGGCCATTTTTGACCCGTTTGAGCCTTTCTAGCCATCCCTATTATTTAATATCCATAGTTAGCCCTTTTGAGCCTTTTATTTTAAAAAAAAAAACCTTTTCTTTATTAACTTATCATCCTGACCCACTCCAATTCGGAGTATTACTCGATATCATACAAGTTCCATCCACCTATTCATGTTTGAGAAAAAAAAATATAAATAATTATTTTGTTCAGTGAAGTTGTGCCATATAAAAAAAAAAGAAAAAAAAGAGAAAAAAAGAAAAAAAAAGATGTACAATAGCAATAAATAAGCAAAATGCATCTTGTAATTTTCAAAAGTTCTTGAACTTTTTCTCAAACATATATATTTTGTTTCCCTATTTTCCTTTCTTTCTTAGCCATGTCCCTAGCTTACGTTACGTCCTAATAAAAGTCCTTCCTAATTTTAGGGAACTATAGTCTAACATAAAAGCTAGTTATATGGGTAATTAAGATGTAGTGATGCATATAAAATAAAATAAAATAAAATAAAAATGATGAATACATTGGGTTGACTAATACTTTATTTGAGATCGTATTATTTCTAAGCTATGGGCATATTTTTCATCTTGGTGAGAGTGTGTGATATTTCTTTATTATTTTCTCTCAATTTACCATTCATTGTATTGACAAAATTTTATTGGGATTAATTTCTTTGTGAGAGTGTCACTACAACCGGTGAGATTTTGGGGTTGGATATGTCATTCTTAAAAGTGGCTTGATTACTATTGTTACAACAAAATCTACTGGACTGATACATATGGATGGTTGATGTGGGTGTGATATTCCTTTAGACTAGAGATAATGCTTAAACTTTTATTTGATTGTTATCATTAATCTAATTGAATAAACACGTGTGTTAAAAAAAAAAAAGATTTTGAATTTTATCTTCGCTTTATTTGCTAGGGACTAGCAATAAGCTGGTTGGGGGGTGTGTTGAGTGTTAGAAAATGTATATTTATAAAGGAAAAAATCGTCATTTTATACTTTAAATCTCACTAACATTGCTACTTTTATTTATTTAAGTATTTTGTTATTTAATTATATGTGTTTTATTATAATTGTGTATTTTATGTATTTTAGGGGTATCATAATCGTTTCACAATAAACGAGTGATCAGACAGCAAAACGGACGTCATATTTGGACTCAGGACGGTCGAAAACCTTAAGAAGAGCATTAAAGGAAAAATTACTGTTCACACATACGGTACTGTTCACGACACTGTTCACGACACTGTTCACGTATACGGACCGATGATGTGGCAACTACCTATGACGTGGCAGTATCTGATTGGACGAATTATGTGGATTGACTGCTTATGTGGCATTGACCGATGACGTGGCGTTGACCGATGATGTGTCACGATCTTATTGGACTAAATTTCTTATGTACTGTAGATCGATGACGTGGCAGCATCTCATTGGAGTAGAAATCGGGTGTACAGTACATGCGCTTACATGGAATTATTTACTATTCAGGCGGCATTACTGTACAAATGTTGACGGTTGACTGTTGACTGTTGACTGATGACGTGGCGCAATCCTGAGCATCCGAATTGTTTTTAATCCGATGGTCACGATTCACTCAATGTATCTATAAAAAGGGGGCTCTCCCCCCCTAATTTGGCACCCCTGAATTCATTTCTAAGCTTAGATTTCTGAAATTCCTTCTCCTTCTTGTAGTTTCTTTGTATTTTAATAAAATTCCCTTTTTATCCCTAGTTAAAGTATGAGTAGCTAATTTCTTTTCAAGCTTGGGTTGAAGGTGAAGTCTCAACATGTTCCATGGGCTTAATTTGGTAAATTTACTTTCTCTTCCCCTCTAATATTTGTGGTTGTTTTGACTTTTCGTCGACAAATAATAATAGTCTTGTCTAGTTCTGACCAGTTAAACCTAACCCTAGTACAAGGTTGTTATTATTTGTACGATAAGCCCTTGCACCATACTTATTAGAGAGTGGTTCATGAGGTGTGGAATCCCCCCTTATGATTTAATTGGTATTAATATGGAATATTTAGCCCATGGAGCATGTTGATGCGGATCCGGATACCCAAGTACTTTATTATAACAGTTATAGTTTCAATTATTCCTGCCATTTTATTTCACAATTTAGAATAGAATTACCATAATTTAATTGTTCCCATTAAAAAGAAAATTAATTCAGCACATAATTAAAATCAACCTACTCGTGGGATCGACACTCGTCACCATTAATCTATTCTACAATGATTAGTGTGTGCGCTTCATGAAATTAAAATTTGCACAACAAGTTTTTGGCGCCGTTGCCGGGGAGGTAAGTTATTTTAATTTGTTGAATTAATTTTTTTTGTTTTCTTGTATTTTTTTCCTTATAAAAAAAATAATTCTATAATTTAATTTTTGTAATTTAAATTTTTGCAATTTAATTTTTGTAATTTAAATTTTTATAATTTAATTCTGTAATTTAAATCTTTGTAATTTAATTTTATTGTGTGATTTCTTTAAATTTTTATACTTTAATTTTTGCTTTACTTTTCTTTGTAATTTGTTTTGTTTATCTTGTAATTTATTTTAATTTATTCGTAGAATTAATTCATAGAATTAGTTTTTTTTAAGTAATTTTTTTGCTTTCCTTAAAAATTATAAAAAAATTAAAAAAAAAGTGAATCTGTAATTTAATTTTGGTAATTTAAATTTCTTTAAATTTCAATAATTTAATTTCTTTATAATTTCTTTAAATTTCTATAATTTAATTTTTGAGTTATTTATAATTTTTATTTATTCTGTTAATTTATTATTCCATAGAATTAAATTTTTTAAGTAATTTTTTTTTCCTGTAATTTAATTTTGTTTCTTTTTCTCTTCTTTATATTTATGTAATTTAATTTTTTCGTTGTAATTTATCTTCTTATTTTATTTTTAGTTAATTTATTTCTTGTATTTTCTTTTTAGCACTTGAGTGTATGTTTATAGTACGGTTATAACAACGTCACAAGGTTAGTATTGTAATTTCTCTCTCCTCTTTATTTTTATTTATTTTATTATCATTTATTTTATTCTTTGCATGCATGGTCGAAGGTCATTATCACCTAATCTTGAACCTTTAGACCTCGATTTGGAAAAAACATTTCGCACGCACAAACAAACTGTTTTCCAAAAAAAACTTGAAATGGATTTGCAACATCAGCAACCAGAATCACAAGAGAGGTCATTTAAGGATTATTTTAGTCCTTTAGCTAATTTGAGCACATCATGCATAAGGTACCCAAATGTAGCTGCTAGGAGTTTTGAATTAAAACCTAGTGTCTTTAAACTGTCTCCCCACATTCTATGGCCTAGAAAATGAGGACCCATATAATCATCTGAATGATTTTCATGCTATTTGTCAAACTTTTAAATACGAGAATTTTTCAGATGATGATGTTAAACTTAGATTATTCCCATTTTCATTAAAAGATAGAGCTCGTTCATGGTTTAATACAATGCCTGCTAATAGCATTACATCATGGGAACAAATGGTAACTAAATTTTTAAATAAGTATTTCCCAATTCATAAAACCAATGCTATTCGCAGGGAAATTTTAGAGTTTACTCAAAGAGATGACGAGCAGTTTTTCGAAGCATAGGAGCGATTTAATGGGCTACTCTTGAAGTGTCCACATCATGGGTGCGAAAATGGCACCAATGCCAATACTTTTTGGAGGGATTATTGCCACATATGCAAGAATGGCTAATGGCAACCAAATGGAGGAGAGTTAATGTCCAAAAGCGCATCGAGATTTGGGAATTTTTCCAACGGCAATCGGATAATTCTCAACAACGGATTCGATCACTCGAAATACCAAAGAATTAAGGGAGTGAATGAGGTTAATATTGGCGAGTCAAGCTCGGGAATTAAAGAAGTCAAAGAGATGGTTGAAGGTCTTACTCGACAAATAGCATCTTTGACAACTTCTAAATCAACAGCCACATGACCATGACTCATATTCAGATCAAGCCAATACCATAGGTATCATGAGAAAACCATCAAATTACAACCCTTACTCCAACACATACAACCCTGGATGGAGAGACCACCCCAATTTTTCATGGTCTCAAGGATTCCAACAAAATGGACCATCAGTTCCACCTCTACCAATGCAACCAGTTCCTCAAATGTCTCAAGCCTCTCAACCACCGTTTAGACCATACAATCAGAACCCAAACCATTCTCAACCTAAACCATGGGAGGAGACATCCCAAAATTTCAGAAATCTTACTAAAAGCGAATGAAAATCCTCCGTGACAAGCGGAGCATTGGAAAATCTTTCACACCAGGTTAGAAAGTATTTTCTTTCAATTCTAAATGGCACGTTTCTCCAAGCAAGTTACGTTCTCGATGGTCTGGTCCATCTACTGATCATACTGTTTTTTCACATGGAGCCATTAAATTTAAGAATCCAAGGAACAATGTAATTTTTAAAGTTAATGGTAAGAAAAGTAAAGTCATATCACGAATACCAACCATGTGGAGAAAACAGCACAAAACATTGAAGTGACCTGAATTTTTTTTTCTTTTCTGTTTCTTTTTGTTGATTTAAATTTTTTTTAATTACATTTTTGTAACTTTAACTATTATTATTATTATTATTTTTGAATAAGTGTGCCCGAATAATATGAAATGAAAAAAAATCATGTTCTTTAGGAATAGTGTCTGATAATAGAGAAGATAAGATTCAATTCATTAGGGATGGCTTGAATAAGGAGTCATTGGATGATATCCTTTTGTCTCTTGAAACGCATCCCAGTGGATACGTCCAACATGCAATACTCCAGTTATGGCCGTTATTCCAGAAAGAATGTGCAAACTATAGTCTCGGGAATCTGACTATAAAAGACCCTGTTTGCCAGTTTGTAAGAAAACTGGATGGGAAGCCTATCCTCGACCCATAGAGGGCGTTCAAGCCGTTTCTGGACATAAAACCAGAGGAAGATGTGAGCCACAGTCGCAACTACTTGTTAGTATTTTCTTCTGTATTGCAATGCCCAGGTGATATTTTCTAATCTCTACTTCTTTCCTTTAAAACATTGAGGACAATGTTTCGTTCTGGTTGGGGGGAGGGAATAGCTGATAATTTCTCCTTTATAAATATATGTTTTCAAGTTTTTAAAGTCGAAGATGGCTGAATATGGAGTGTAATAACTCTAGAAACGCATTTTTTAAAAAAAAAAAGAAGAAAGAAAAAAATTCATTTTTCTTTAATTTTTCTGCATGTATGTTTTTTTTTTTATGTTTAGAATAGGTTGGGGGGAAATAATTCTATTTAAAAAAAAAAATTTGTGAGTTCTTGATATTGGATGATATGATGACTTTCGAATTTTAGTATTTGTATTATCTTTGGTCTTGAGTAATGTTACACCATGTTTACTATTCTACATGTTGATGTTGGAGACAAATATGAGTTGCTTGAAAGAATGCACATGTCATAATAAATTCCAAGTGAGTTTTTGAGCCTATTAATTTTTCTTGGAGAGTAACCCTTTTTGCTCATTCTTTATGTAGCTTAGCAGTTTATTATTTCATACATGATCTCTAGATTTTCTTTGAGTCAACCCTAAAAAAAAAAAAAAAAGTGTGTTACTGCATCTAAATGTCCATTTAATTAGTAGATATGGAAGATTATTTAGAGTCCTAAAAGATGATGGAAGGCCATTTTTGACCCGTTTGAGCCTTTCTAGCCATCCCTATTATTTAATATCCATAGTTAGCCCTTTTGAGCCTTTTATTTAAAAAAAAAAAACCTTTTCTTTATTAACTTATCATCCTGACCCACTCCAATTCGGAGTATTACTCGATATCATACAAGTTCCATCCACCTATTCATGTTTGAGAAAAAAAAATATAAATAATTATTTTGTTCAGTGAAGTTGTGCCATATAAAAAAAAAGAAAAAAAAAAGAAAAAAAAGAGGAAAAAAAAAAGATGTACAATAGTAATAAATAAGCAAAATGTATCCTGTAAAAAGTTCTTGAATTTTTTTCTCTCAAACATATATATTTTGTTTCCCTATTTTCCTTTCTTTCTTAGCCATGTCCCTAGCTTACGTTACGTCCTAATAAAAGTCCTTCCTAATTTTAGGGAACTATAGTCTAACATAAAAGCTAGTTATATGGGTAATTAAGATGTAGTGATGCATATAAAATAAAATAAAATAAAATAAAAATGATGAATACATTGGGTTGACTAATACTTTATTTGAGATCGTATTATTTCTAAGCTATGGGCATATTTTTCATCTTGGTGAGAGTGTGTGATATTTCTTTATTATTTTCTCTCAATTTACCATTCATTGTATTGACAAAATTTTATTGGGATTAATTTCTTTGTGAGAGTGTCACTACAACCGGTGAGATTTTGGGGTTGGATATGTCATTCTTGAAAGTGGCTTGATTACTATTGTTACAACAAAATCTACTGGACTGATACATATGGATGGTTGATGTGGGTGTGATATTCCTTTAGACTAGAGATAATGCTTAAACTTTTATTTGATTGTTATCATTAATCTAATTGAATAAACACGTGTGTTAAAAAAAAAAAAGATTTTGAATTTTATCTTCGCTTTATTTGCTAGGGACTAGCAATAAGCTGGTTGGGGGGTGTGTTGAGTGTTAGAAAATGTATATTTATAAAGGAAAAAATCGTCATTTTATACTTTAAATCTCACTAACATTGCTACTTTTATTTATTTAAGTATTTTGTTATTTAATTATATGTGTTTTATTATAATTGTGTATTTTATGTATTTTAGGGGTATCATAATCGTTTCACAATAAACGAGTGATCGAGGCAAAAAACGGACGTCATATTTGGACTCGATTAAAAAAGAGCATTAAAGGAAAAATTACATCGCACACACATACTGTCATCGCTTTACGACATCGCTTTATTCACGACATCGTTCACGATATGGACCGATGATGTGGCAACTACCTATGACGTGGCGATGCTCGATTGGATGAATTATGTGGATTGACTGCTTATGTGGCATTGACCGATGACGTGGCGTTGACCGATGATGTGTCGTTGACCGATGATGTCACGATCTTATTGGACTAAATTTCTTATGTCTCGTAGATCGATGACGTGGCGAAAGATCTCATTGGAGTAGAAATCGGGTGTATGCGATACATGCGCTTACATGGAATTATTTACTATTCAGGCGGCATTCTTGTATAAATGTTGACGATTGATTGTTGATCGCTGATGATGATGACGTGTCTCAATCCTGAGCATCCAAATTGTTTTTAATCCGATGGTCACGATTCACTCAATGTATCTATAAAAAGGGGGCTCTCCCCCCCTAATTTGGCACCCCTGAATTCATTTCTAAGCTTAGATTTCTGAAATTCCTTCTCCTTCTTGTAGTTTCTTTGTATTTTAATAAAATTCCCTTTTTATCCCTAGTTAAAGTATGAGTAGCTAATTTCTTTTCAAGCTTGGGTTGAAGGTGAAGTCTCAACATGTTCCATGGGCTTAATTTGGTAAATTTACTTTCTCTTCCCCTCTAATATTTGTGGTTGTTTTGACTTTTCGTCGACAAATAATAATAGTCTTGTCTAGTTCTGTACCAGTTAAACCTAAGACCCTAGTACAAGGTTGTTATTATTTGGCACGATAAGCCCTTGGCACCATACTTATTAGAGAGTGGTTCATGAGGTGTGGAATCCCCCCTTATGATTTAATTGGTATTAATATGGAATATTTAGCCCATGGAGCATGTTGATGCGGATCCGGATACCCAAGTACTTTATTATAACAGTTATAGTTTCAATTATTCCTGCCATTTTATTTCACAATTTAGAATAGAATTACCATAATTTAATTTTTCCCATTAAAAGAAAATTAATTCAGCACATAATTAAAATCAACCTACTCGTGGGATCGACACTCGTCACCATTAATCTATTCTACAATAGATTCGTGCGCTTGCGAGTTCATTAAAATTTGCACAACAAGTTTTTGGCGCCGTTGCCGGGGAGGTAAGTTATTTTAATTTGTTGAATTAATTTTTTTTGTTTTCTTGTATTTTTTCCTTATAAAAAAAATAATTCTATAATTTAATTTTTGTAATTTAAATTTTTGCAATTTAATTTTTGTAATTTAAATTTTTATAATTTAATTCTGTAATTTAAATCTTTGTAATTTAATTTTATTGTGTGATTTCTTTAAATTTTTATACTTTAATTTTTGCTTTACTTTTCTTTGTAATTTGTTTTGTTTATCTTGTAATTTATTTTAATTTATTCATAGAATTAATTCATAGAATTAGTTTTTTTTAAGTAATTTTTTTGCTTTCCTTAAAAATTATAAAAAAATTAAAAAAAAAGTGAATCTGTAATTTAATTTTGGTAATTTAAATTTCTTTAAATTTCAATAATTTAATTTCTTTATAATTTCTTTAAATTTCTATAATTTAATTTTTGAGTTATTTTTCTTTATAATTTTTATTTATTCTGTTAATTTATTATTCCATAGAATTAAATTTTTTAAGTAATTTTTTTTTCCTGTAATTTAATTTTGTTTCTTTTTCTCTTCTTTATATTTATGTAATTTAATTTTTTCGTTGTAATTTATCTTCTTATTTTATTTTTAGTTAATTTATTTCTTGTATTTTCTTTTTAGCACTTGAGTGTATGTTTATAGTACGGTTATAACAACGTCACAAGGTTAGTATTGTAATTTCTCTCTCCTCTTTATTTTTATTTATTTTATTATCATTTATTTTATTCTTTGCATGCATGGTCGAAGGTCATTATCACCTAATCTTGAACCTTTAGACTTCGATTTGGAAAAAACATTTCGCACGCACAAACAAACTGTTTTCCAAAAAAAACTTGAAATGGATTTGCAACATCAGCAACCAGAATCACAAGAGAGGTCATTTAAGGATTATTTTAGTCCTTTAGCTAATTTGAGCACATCATGCATAAGGTACCCAAATGTAGCTGCTAGGAGTTTTGAATTAAAACCTAGTGTGCTAAACTGTCTCCCCACATTCTATGGCCTAGAAAATGAGGACCCATATAATCATCTGAATGATTTTCATGCTATTTGTCAAACTTTTAAATACGAGAATTTTTCAGATGATGATGTTAAACTTAGATTATTCCCATTTTCATTAAAAGATAGAGCTCGTTCATGGTTTAATACAATGCCTGCTAATAGCATTACATCATGGGAACAAATGGTAACTAAATTTTTAAATAAGTATTTCCCAGTTCATAAAACCAATGCTATTCGCAGGGAAATTTCAGAGTTTACTCAAAAAGATGACGAGCAGTTTTTCGAAGCATGGGAGCGATTTAATGGGCTACTCTTGAAGTGTCCACATCATGGGTACGAGAAATGGCACCAATGCCAATACTTTTTGGAGGGATTATTGCCACATATGCAAGAATGGCTAATGGCAACCAGTGGAGGAGAGTTAATGTCCAAAAGCGCATCAGAGATTTGGGAATTTTTCCAACGGCAATCGGATAATTCTCAACAACGGATTCGATCACTCAGAAATACCAGAAGAATTAAGGGAGTGAATGAGGTTAATATTGGCGAGTCAAGCTCAGGAATTAAAGAAGTCAAAGAGATGGTTGAAGGTCTTACTCGACAAATAGCATCTTTGACAACTGCTAAATCAACAGAGCCACATGACCATGACTCATATTCAGATCAAGCCAATGCCATAGGTATCATGAGAAAACCATCAAATTACAACCCTTACTCCAACACATACAACCCTGGATGGAGAGACCACCCCAATTTTTCATGGTCTCAAGGATTCCAACAAAATGGACCATCAGTTCCACCTCTACCAATGCAACCAGTTCCTCAAATGTCTCAAGCCTCTCAACCACCGTTTAGACCATACAATCAGAACCCAAACCATTCTCAACCTAAACCATGGGAGGAGACATCCCAAAATTTCAGAAATCTTACTAAAAGCGAATGAAAATCCTCCGTGACAAGCGGAGCATTGGAAAATCTTTCACACCAGGTTAGAAAGTATTTTCTTTCAATTCTCAATGGCACGTTTCTCCAAGCAAGTTACGTTCTCGATGGTCTGGTCCATCTACTGATCATACTGTTTTTTCACATGGAGCCATTAAATTTAAGAATCCAAGGAACAATGTAATTTTTAAAGTTAATGGTAAGAAAAGTAAAGTCATATCACGAATACCAACCATGTGGAGAAAACAGCACAAAACATTGAAGTGACCTGAATTTTTTTTTCTTTTCTGTTTCTTTTTGTTGATTTAAATTTTTTTTAATTACATTTTTGTAACTTTAACTATTATTATTATTATTATTTTTGAATAAGTGTGCCCGAATAATATGAAATGAAAAAAAATCATGTTCTTTAGGAATAGTGTCTGATAATAGAGAAGATAAGATTCAATTCATTAGGGATGGCTTGAATAAGGAGTCATTGGATGATATCCTTTTGTCTCTTGAAACGCATCCCAGTGGATACGTCCAACATGCAATACTCCAGTTATGGCCGTTATTCTAGAAAGAATGTGCAAACTATAGTCTCGGGAATCTGACTATAAAAGACCCTGTTTGCCAGTTTGTAAGAAAACTGGATGGGAAGCCTATCCTCGACCCATAGAGGGCGTTCAAGCCGTTTCTGGACATAAAACCAGAGGAAGATGTGAGCCACAGTCGCAACTACTTGTTAGTATTTTCTTCTGTATTGCAATGCCCAGGTGATATTTTCTAATCTCTACTTCTTTCCTTTAAAACATTGAGGACAATGTTTCGTTCTGGTTGGGGGGAGGGAATAGCTGATAATTTCTCCTTTATAAATATATGTTTTCAAGTTTTTAAAGTCGAAGATGGCTGAATATGGAGTGTAATAACTCTAGAAACGCATTTTTTAAAAAAAAAAGAAGAAAGAAAAAAATTCATTTTTCTTTAATTTTTCTGCATGTATGTTTTTTTTTTATGTTTAGAATAGGTTGGGGGGAAATAATTCTATTTAAAAAAAAAAATTTGTGAGTTCTTGATATTGGATGATATGATGACTTTCGAATTTTAGTATTTGTATTATCTTTGGTCTTGAGTAATGTTACACCATGTTTACTATTCTACATGTTGATGTTGGAGACAAATATGAGTTGCTTGAAAGAATGCACATGTCATAATAAATTCCAAGTGAGTTTTTGAGCCTATTAATTTTTCTTGGAGAGTAACCCTTTTTGCTCATTCTTTATGTAGCTTAGCAGTTTATTATTTCATACATGATCTCTAGATTTTCTTTGAGTCAACCCTAAAAAAAAAAAAAAAGTGTGTTTCTGCATCTATCTGTCCATTTAATTAGTAGATATGGAAGATTATTTAGAGTCCTAAAAGATGATGGAAGGCCATTTTTGACCCGTTTGAGCCTTTCTAGCCATCCCTATTATTTAATATCCATAGTTAGCCCTTTTGAGCCTTTTATTTAAAAAAAAATTTTTTTCTTTATTAACTTATCATCCTGACCCACTCCAATTCGGAGTATTACCCGATATCATACAAGTTCCATCCACCTATTCATGTTTGAGAAAAATATATATATATATAAATAATTATTTTGTTCAGTAAAGTTGTGCCATATAAAAAAAAGAAAAAAATAAAAAAAGGAAAAAAAATGTACAATAGTAATAAATAAGCAAAATGTATCCTGTAAAAAGTTCTTGAATTTTTTTTTTCTCTCAAACATATATATTTTGTTTCCCTATTTTCCTTTCTTTCTTAGCCATGTCCCTAGCTTACGTTACGTCCTAATAAAAGTCCTTCCTAATTTTAGGGAACTATAGTCTAACATAAAAGCTAGTTATATGGGTAATTAAGATGTAGTGATGCATATAAAATAAAAATAAAATAAAATAAAAATGATGAATACATTGGGTTGACTAATACTTTATTTGAGATCGTATTATTTCTAAGCTATGGGCATATTTTTCATCTTGGAGAGAGTGTGTGATATTTCTTTATTATTTTCTCTCAATTTACCATTCATTGTATTGACAAAATTTTATTGGGATTAATTTCTTTGTGAGAGTGTCACTACAACCGGTGAGATTTTGGGGTTGGATATGTCATTCTTAAAAGTGGCTTGATTACTATTGTTACAACAAAATCTACTGGACTGATACATATGGATGGTTGATGTGGGTGTGATATTCCTTTAGACTAGAGATAATGCTTAAACTTTTATTTGATTGTTATCATTAATCTAATTGAATAAACACGTGTGTTAAAAAAAAAAAGATTTTGAATTTTATCTTCGCTTTATTTGCTAGGGACTAGCAATAAGCTGGTTGGGGGGTGTGTTGAGTGTTAGAAAATGTATATTTATAAAGGAAAAAATCGTCATTTTATACTTTAAATCTCACTAACATTGCTACTTTTATTTATTTAAGTATTTTGTTATTTAATTATATGTGTTTTATTATAATTGTGTATTTTATGTATTTTAGGGGTATCATAATCGTTTCACAATAAACGAGTGATCAGACAGCAAAACGGACGTCATATTTGGACTCAGTTAAGAAGAGCATTAAAGGAAAAATTACTGTTCACACATACGCATCGTCTTATTTTACGACACTTTATTCACGACCATCGTTCATGTATACGGACCGATGATGTGGCAACTACCTATGACGTGGCAGTATCTGATTGGATGAATTATGTGGATTGACTGCTTATGTGGCATTGACCGATGACGTGGCGTTGACCGATGATGTGTCGTTGACCGATGATGTGTCACGATCTTATTGGACTAAATTTCTTATGTACTGTAGATCGATGACGTGGCAGCATCTCATTGGAGTAGAAATCGGGTGTACAGTACATGCGCTTACATGGAATTATTTACTATTCAGGCGGCATTCTTGTATAAATGTTGATGATTGATTTTGATTTGACTGATGACGTGGCGCAATCCTGAGCATCCAAATTGTTTTTAATCCGATGGTCACGATTCACTCAATGTATCTATAAAAAGGGGGCTCTCCCCCCCTAATTTGGCACCCCTGAATTCATTTCTAAGCTTAGATTTCTGAAATTCCTTCTCCTTCTTGTAGTTTCTTTGTATTTTAATAAAATTCCCTTTTTATCCCTAGTTAAAGTATGAGTAGCTAATTTCTTTTCAAGCTTGGGTTGAAGGTGAAGTCTCAACATGTTCCATGGGCTTAATTTGGTAAATTTACTTTCTCTTCCCCTCTAATATTTGTGGTTGTTTTGACTTTTCGTCGACAAATAATAATAGTCTTGTCTAGTTAATTCTGTACCAGTTAAACCTAAGACCCTAGTACAAGGTTGTTATTATTTGGCACGATAAGCCCTTGGCACCATACTTATTAGAGAGTGGTTCATGAGGTGTGGAATCCCCCCTTATGATTTAATTGGTATTAATATGGAATATTTAGCCCATGGAGCATGTTGATGCGGATCCGGATACCCAAGTACTTTATTATAACAGTTATAGTTTCAATTATTCCTGCCATTTTATTTCACAATTTAGAATAGAATTACCATAATTTAATTGTTCCCATTAAAAAGAAAATTAATTCAGCACATAATTAAAATCAACCTACTCGTGGGATCGACACTCGTCACCATTAATCTATTCTACAATAGATTCGTGCGCTTGCGAGTTCATTAAAATTTGCACAACAAGTTTTTGGCGCCGTTGCCGGGGAGGTAAGTTATTTTAATTTGTTGAATTAATTTTTTTTGTTTTCTTGTATTTTTTTCCTTATAAAAAAAATAATTCTATAATTTAATTTTTGTAATTTAAATTTTTGCAATTTAATTTTTGTAATTTAAATTTTTATAATTTAATTCTGTAATTTAAATCTTTGTAATTTAATTTTATTGTGTGATTTCTTTAAATTTTTATACTTTAATTTTTGCTTTACTTTTCTTTGTAATTTGTTTTGTTTATCTTGTAATTTATTTTAATTTATTCGTAGAATTAATTCATAGAATTAGTTTTTTTTAAGTAATTTTTTTGCTTTCCTTAAAAATTATAAAAAAATTAAAAAAAAAAGTGAATCTGTAATTTAATTTTGGTAATTTAAATTTCTTTAAATTTCAATAATTTAATTTCTTTATAATTTCTTTAAATTTCTATAATTTAATTTTTGAGTTATTTATAATTTTTATTTATTCTGTTAATTTATTATTCCATAGAATTAAATTTTTTAAGTAATTTTTTTTTCCTGTAATTTAATTTTGTTTCTTTTTCTCTTCTTTATATTTATGTAATTTAATTTTTCGTTGTAATTTATCTTCTTATTTTATTTTTAGTTAATTTATTTCTTGTATTTTCTTTTTAGCACTTGAGTGTATGTTTATAGTACGGTTATAACAACGTCACAAGGTTAGTATTGTAATTTCTCTCTCCTCTTTATTTTTATTTATTTTATTATCATTTATTTTATTCTTTGCATGCATGGTCGAAGGTCATTATCACCTAATCTTGAACCTTTAGACCTCGATTTGGAAAAAACACTTCGCACACACAAACAAACTGTTTTCCAAAAGAAACTTGAAATGGATTTGCAACATCAAAGAACTTAATCACAAGAGAGTCATTTAAGGATTATTTTAGTCCTTTAGCTAATTTGAGCACATCATGCATAAGGTACCCAAATGTAGGCTGCTAGGAGTTTTGAATTAAAACCTAGTGTGCTAAAAACCTGTCTCCCACATTCTATGGCCTAGAAAATGAGGACCCATATAATCATCTGAATGATTTTCATGCTATTTGTCAAACTTTTAAATACGAGAATTTTTCAGATGATGATGTTAAACTTAGATTATTCCCATTTTCATTAAAAGATAGAGCTCGTTCATGGTTTAATACAATGCCTGCTAATAGCATTACATCATGGGAACAAATGGTAACTAAATTTTTAAATAAGTATTTCCCAGTTCATAAAACCAATGCTATTCGCAGGGAAATTTCAGAGTTTACTCAAAGAGATGACGAGCAGTTTTTCGAAGCATGGGAGCGATTTAATGGGCTACTCTTGAAGTGTCCACATCATGGGTACGAGAAATGGCACCAATGCCAATACTTTTTGGAGGGATTATTGCCACATATGCAAGAATGGCTAATGGCAACCAGTGGAGGAGAGTTAATGTCCAAAAGCGCATCAGAGATTTGGGAATTTTTCCAACGGCAATCGGATAATTCTCAACAACGGATTCGATCACTCAGAAATACCAGAAGAATTAAGGGAGTGAATGAGGTTAATATTGGCGAGTCAAGCTCAGGAATTAAAGAAGTCAAAGAGATGGTTGAAGGTCTTACTCGACAAATAGCATCTTTGACAACTGCTAAATCAACAGAGCCACATGACCATGACTCATATTCAGATCAAGCCAATGCCATAGGTATCATGAGAAAACCATCAAATTACAACCCTTACTCCAACACATACAACCCTGGATGGAGAGACCACCCCAATTTTTCATGGTCTCAAGGATTCCAAACAAAATGGACCATCAGTTCCACCTCTACCAATGCAACCAGTTCCTCAAATGTCTCAAGCCTCTCAACCACCGTTTAGACCATACAATCAGAACCCAAACCATTCTCAACCTAAACCATGGGAGGAGACATCCCAAAATTTCAGAAATCTTACTAAAAGCGAATGAAAATCCTCCGTGACAAGCGGAGCATTGGAAAATCTTTCACACCAGGTTAGAAAGTATTTTCTTTCAATTCTAAATGGCACGTTTCTCCAAGCAAGTTACGTTCTCGATGGTCTGGTCCATCTACTGATCATACTGTTTTTTCACATGGAGCCATTAAATTTAAGAATCCAAGGAACAATGTAATTTTTAAAGTTAATGGTAAGAAAAGTAAAGTCATATCACGAATACCAACCATGTGGAGAAAACAGCACAAAACATTGAAGTGACCAGAATTTTTTTCTTTTCTGTTTCTTTTTGTTGATTTAAATTTTTTTTAATTACATTTTTGTAACTTTAACTATTATTATTATTATTATTTTTGAATAAGTGTGCCCGAATAATATGAAATGAAAAAAAATCATGTACTTTAGGAATAGTGTCTGATAATAGAGAAGATAAGATTCAATTCATTAGGGATGGCTTGAATAAGGAGTCATTGGATGATATCCTTTTGTCTCTTGAAACGCATCCCAGTGGATACGTCCAACATGCAATACTCCAGTTATGGCCGTTATTCCAGAAAGAATGTGCAAACTATAGTCTCGGGAATCTGACTATAAAAGACCCTGTTTGCCAGTTTGTAAGAAAACTGGATGGGAAGCCTATCCTCGACCCATAGAGGGCGTTCAAGCCGTTTCTGGACATAAAACCAGAGGAATATGTGAGCCACAGTCGCAACTACTTGTTAGTATTTTCTTCTGTATTGCAATGCCCAGGTGATATTTTCTAATCTCTACTTCTTTCCTTTAAAACATTGAGGACAATGTTTCGTTCTGGTTGGGGGGAGGGAATAGCTGATAATTTCTCCTTTATAAATATATGTTTTCAAGTTTTTAAAGTCGAAGATGGCTGAATATGGAGTGTAATAACTCTAGAAACGTATTTTCTTTAAAAAAAAAAAGAAGAAAGAAAAAAATTCATTTTTCTTTAATTTTTCTGCATGTATGTTTTCTTTTTATGTTTAGAATAGGTTGGGGGGAAATAATTATGTTTAAAAAAAAAATTTTTTTTTGAATTCTTGATATTGGATGATATGATGACTTTCGAATTTTAGTATTTGTATTATCTTTGGTCTTGAGTAATGTTACACCATGTTTACTATTCTACATGTTGATGTTGGGGATAAATATGAGTTGCTTGAAAGAATGCACATGTCATAATAAAGGAGAAAATAAACAAAACAAATTACAAAGAAAAGTAAAGCAAAAATTAAATTACAGAAATTGAAAGAAATCACACAATAAAATTAAATTGCAAAAATTTAAATTACTGAAATTAAATTACAGAAATTAAATTACAAAAATTTAAATTACAGAAATTAAATTACAGAAATTAAATTACAAAAATTTAAATTACAAAAATTAAATTATAGAATTATTTTGTTATAAGGAAAAATACAAGAAAACAAAAAAAAATTAATTCAACAAATTAAAATAACTTACCTCCCCGGCAACGGCGCCAAAAACTTGTTGTGCAAATTTTAATGAACTCGCAAGCGCACGAATCTATTGTAGAATAGATTAATGGTGACGAGTGTCGATCCCACGAGGAGGTTGATTTTAATTATATGCCGAATTAATTTTCTTTTTATTGTGAACAATTAAATTATGGTAAATTTATCCTAAATTGTGAATTAAAATGGCAGGAATAATTGAGAATGAAACTTGTTATAATAAAGTACTTGGGTATCCGGATCCGCATCAACATGCTCCATGGGCTAAATATTCCATATTAATACCAATTAAATCATAAGGGGGGATTCCACACCTCATGAACCACTCTCCAATAAGTATGGTGCCAAGGGCTTATCGTGCCAAATAATAATAACCTTGTACTAGGGTGCCGGTTTAACTAGGGCTGTAACTAAACAAGACTATTATTATTTGTCGACGAAAAGTCAAAACAACCACAAATATTAGAGGGGAAGAGAGAGTAAATTTACCAAATTAAGCTCATGGAACATGTTGAGACTTCACCTTCAACCCAAGCTCAAAAAGAAATTAGCTACTCATATTTTAACTAGGGATAAAAAGGGAATTTTATTAAAATACAAAGAAACTAGAAGAAGGAGAAGGAATTTCAGAAATCTAAGCTTAGAAATGAATTCAGGGGTGTCAAATTAGGGGGGGAGAGCCCCCTTTTTATAGATACATTGAGTGAATCGTGACCATCGGATTAAAAACAATTCGGATGCTCAGGATTGCGCCACGTCATCAGTCAACAGTCAACAGTCAACCGTCAACAGTCAACATTTGTACAGTAACGCCGCCTGAATAGTAAATAATCCCATGTAAGCGCATGTACTGTACACCCGATTTCTACTCCAATGAGATGCTGCCACGTCATCGATCTACAGTACATAAGAAATTTAGTCCAATAAGATCATGACACATCATCGGTCAACGCCACGTCATCGGTCAATGCCACATAAGCACCGTTTATGTACTCGCAAAAAACTTGTTGTGCAAATTTTAATGAACTCGCAAGCGCACGAATCTATTGTAGAATAGATTAATGGTGACGAGTGTCGATCCCACGAGGAGGTTGATTTTAATTATATGCTGAATTAATTTTCTTTTAATGGGAACAATTAAATTATGATAAATTTTATTCTAAATTATGAATTAAAATGGCGGGAATAAATGAAAATGAAACTGTTATAATAAAGTACTTGGGTATCCGGATCCGCATCAACATGCTCCATAAATAAATATTCCATATTAATACCAATTAAATCATAAGGGGGATTCCACACCTAAATAACCACTTTCTAATAAGTATGGTGCCAAGGGCTTATCGTGCCTAAAAATAATAATAAAAACTTTGTACTTTTTTTTAAAGGTGCACGGTTTAACAATTAGATTAATGATAACAAGACTATTATTATTTTATTCTAAAAAATCAAAACAACCACAAATATTAGAGGGGAAGAGAGAATAAATTTACCAAATTAAGCCACATGGAACATGTTGAGACTTCACCTTCAACCCAAGCTTGAAAAGAAATTAGCTACTCATACTTTAACTAGGGATAAAAAGGGAATTTTATTAAAATACAAAGAAACTACAAGAAGGAGAAGGAATTTCAAAATCTAAGCTTAAAATGAATTCACACTGCCAAATTAAAAGAGCCCCTTTTTATAGATACATTGAGTGAATCGCGACCATACGGATTAAAAACAATTGGATGCTGCAAATTTTAATGAACCACGTCATCGATCAATCAACAAATCAGATTAATGGTCAATGAACAACATTTGTACAGGTTGATGCCGCTTTGATAGTAAATAATCCCATTTAATGCGCAATTAAATTATGGTAATTATACTCCAAATGAGATCTTTGAAATCAAATCTACATGAATAAGAAATTTAATCCATAAGATCGTGACACATCATCCGGTCAACGCCACGCTCATCGGGCGAAATGCCATATTAATACCAATCAATCCACATAATTCGTTTCAATCGACAACCACTCTCGTAAGTAGTTGCCACATCATCGGTCCGTATACATGAATAATAACCTGTATTAGCGATGCACGTGCATGCGTATTAAACGATACCGTATGTGTGAAAGATAACTTTTTCTTTTAATGCTCTTCTTAAGGTTTTAAACCGGGGAGTCCAAATATGACGTCCGTTTTGCTGTCTGATCACTCGTTTATTGTGAAACGATTATGATACCCCTAAAATACATAAAATACACAATTATAATAATACACATATAATTAAATAACAAAATACTTAAATAAATAAAAGTAACAATGTTAGTGAGATTTAAAGTGTAAAATGACGATTTTCTCCTTTATAAATATACATTTTCTAACACTCAACACACCCCCCAACCAGCTTATTGCTAGTCCCTAGCAAATAAAGCGAAGATAAAAAACTTTTTTTTTTTTTAAACACACGTGTTTATTCAATTAGATTAATGATAACAATCAAATAAAAGTTTAAGCATTATCTTTAGTCTAAAGGAATATCACACCCACATCAACCATCCATATGTATCAGTCCTGCTGATTTTGTTGTAGCAATAGTAATCAAGCCACTTTTAAGAGTGACATATCCAACCCCAAAATCTCACCGGTTGTAGTGACACTCTCACAAAGAAATTAATCCCAATAAAATTTTGTCACTACAATGAATGGTAAATTGAGAGAAAATAATAAAGAAATATCACACACTCTCACCAAGATGAAAAATATGCCTAAAGCTTAGAAATAATACGATCTCAAATAACTTGTTGTGCAAATTTTAATGAACTCGCAAGCGCACGAATCTATTGTAGAATAGATTAATGGTGACGAGTGTCGATCCCACGAGGAGGTTGATTTTAATTATGTGCTGAATTAATTTTCTTTTTAATGGGAACAATTAAATTATGGTAATTATATTCTAAATTGTGAAATAAAATGGCAGGAATAATTGAAACTATAACTGTTATAATAAAGCACTTGGGTATCCGGATCCGCATCAACATGCTCCATGGGCTAAATATTCCATATTAATACCAATTAAATCATAAGGGGGGATTCCACACCTCATGAACCACTCTCCAATAAGTATGGTGTCAAGGGCTTATCGTGCCAAATAATAATAACCTTGTATTAGGGTGCCGGTTTAACCAGGGCTGTAACTAGACAAGACTATTATTATTTGTCGACGAAAAGTCAAAACAACCACAAATATTAGAGGGGAAGAGAAAGTAAATTTACCAAATTCAGCCCATGGAACATGTTGAGACTTCACCTTCAACCCAAGCTAAAAGGAAATTAGCCACTCATATTTTAACTAAGGATAAAAAAGGAAATTTTATTAAAATACAAAGAAACTACAAGAAGGAGAAGGAATTTCAGAAATCTAAGCTTAGAAATGGATTCAGGGGTGCCAAATTAGGGGGGGAGAGCCCCCTTTTTATAGATACATTGAGTGAATCATGACCATCGGATTAAAAACAATTCAGATGCTAAGGATTACGCCACGTCATCAACAACAATCAATAACAACGTCAACAAATAAAATAATCAACATTTGTACAGTAATACTGCCTAAATAGTAAATAATCCCATGTAAGCGCATGTACTGTACACCCGATTTCTACTCCAATGAGGTGCTGCCACGTCATCGATCTACAGTACATAAGAAATTTAGTCTAATAAGATCATGACACATCATCGGTCAACGCCACGTCATCGGTCAATGCCACATAAGCAGTCAATCCACAAAATTCGTCCCCAATCGAATAATTAAGAATGCCACGTCGTAGGTAGTTGCCACATCATCGGTCCGTATATATTCATGAGCATTAAGGTCGTGAAATAATTGCCAAGTCGTGAATAATATCTGCTTATGAAGAACAACAAGACTATCTTTGTGTGTGAACAGTAACTTTTTCCCTAGCAAACGATGAAAAATTGCTAGGGAACTATAGTACTTGTGCAAATTTTAATGAACTCGCAAGCGCACGAATCTATTGTAGAATAGATTAATGGTGACGAGTGTCGATCCCACGAGTAGGTTGATTTTAATTATATGCTGAATTAATTTTCTTTTCAATGGGAACAATTAAATTATGGTAATTCTATTCTAAATTGTGAATTAAAATGGCAAGAATAATTGAAAATGTAACTGTTATAATAAAGCACTTGGGTATCCACATAAAATATGCACAATTAAATATTCCATATTAATACCAATTAAATCAATTAAATAACAAAATACTTAAATAAATAAAAGTGCCAAGGGCTTATCGTACAAATAATAATAACCTTGTAAAATGACGATTTTAACCTTTATAAATATACATTTTCTAACACTCAACACACACCCAAAATACACAATTATTGCTAGTCCCTAGCAAATAAAGCGAAGATAAAATTCAAAATCTTTTTTTGTTTTTTTTAACACACGTGTTTATTCAATTAGATTAATGATAACAATCAAATAAACGTTTAAGCATTATCTCTAGTCTAAAGGAATATCACACCCACAACAGCCATCCATATGTATCAGTCCAGTAGATTTTGTTGTAACAATAGTAATCAAGCCACTTTCAAGAATGACATATCCAACCCCAAAATCTCACCGGTTGTAGTGACACTCTCACAAAGAAATTAATCCCAATAAAATTTTGTCACTACAATGAATGGTAAATTGAGAGAAAATAATAAAGAAATATCACACACTCTCACCAAGATGAAAAATATGCCCATAGCTTAGAAATAATACGATCTCAAATAAAGTATTAGTCAACCCAATATATTCATCGTTTTTTTTTGTATTTTTTTTATTTTATATGCATCACTACATCTTAATTACCCATATAACTAGCTTTTATGTTAGACTATAGTTCCCTAAAATCAGGAAGGACTTTTATTAGGACGTAACGTAGGCTAGGGACATGGCTAACAAAGAAAGGAAAATAGGGAAACAAAATATATATGTTTGAGAAAAAAATTCAAGAACTTTTTACAACATACATTTTGCTTATTTATTGCTATTTGTACATCTTCTTTTTTTTTTCTTTTTTTTTTTTGAATTTTTTTTTTATATATATATATGTAGCATAACTTCGCTAGAATAGTAAACATTTCAAGCAACTCATATTTGTCTCCAACATCAACATGTAGAATAGTAAACATGGTGTAACATTACTCAAGACCAAAGATAATACAAATACTAAAATTCAAAAGTCATCATATCATCCAATATCAAGAACTCATAAATTTTTTTTTTAAATAGAATTATTTCCCCCCAACCTATTCTAAACATAAAAAGAAAACATACATGCAGAAAAATTAAAGAAAAATGAATATTTTTTTTCTTTTTTTTTAATTTTTTTTTTTTACAAAAGAAGATGCGTTTCTAGAGTTACTACACTCCATATTCAGCCATCTTCGACTTTAAAAACTTGAAAACTTATATTTATAAAGGAGAAAAATGAAAGGTTAGAAACACACACAAATATATATATATAGATATATATATATATTTTTTTTGTTTTTTTTTGTGTTTTTTTTAACTAAGAAGATGCGTTTCTAGAGTCAGTATACTCTATATTCAGCCATCTTCTATTCAAAAAGTTAATCATGGTTAGTTCAACATTCCACAATTGTCTACTATTCCCTCCCCCAACTGAACCAACGAAACATTGTCCTCAATGTTTGAAAGGAAAGAAGTAGAGTTTAGAAGACATCACCTGGGTGCTGCAAGACAGAGGAAAATATTTACAAGCGGAGAGTTAAATCTAATTTGTACTTCTTACTGCCACTACTG
The DNA here is from genome assembly GCA_030449875.1 of Aegle marmelos. Lineage (NCBI taxonomy): Eukaryota > Viridiplantae > Streptophyta > Magnoliopsida > Sapindales > Rutaceae > Aegle > Aegle marmelos. Next base: position 13,352,536 of record JASUUL010000094.1, on the reverse strand, counting down.
TTACCATCATTATTTGAACACTCCAACACAATAGCCTTGGGATCTGGCTCTGGTTGATAAGCTTGTAACAGATCAAGTAGCGCATTAGCAGTGTGTGCACAAATAAAGATGTTTTTCACTGAGGAAGGAAGAAAATAATTTTTTATTGCATGGTTAAGAAATTCGAGAAAGCCATCATAAAAGTTATTGACATTTAACAAACCAATGGATTTTTGATGAATGTTCAGATGGGACCAAGATGCTAATGTCATTAGTGCCTCAAGAGTTGTAAGATCGCCTGGAAGGAAAATAAAAGCATCGGCATTTGTAGATATAAATATACACTAATGACAACCCAAGCGGTTGTCAAAGATGCTATTTGTCGAGCAAGGCCTTCGACCATCTCTTTGACTTCTTTAATTCCTGAGCTTGACTCACCAATGTTAACCTCATTCACTCCCTTAATTCTCTTGGTATTTCTGAGTGATCGACTCCGTTGTTGAGAATTATCCGATTGCCGTTGGAAAAATTCCCAAATCTCTGATGCGCTTTTAGACATTAACTCTCCTCCACTGGTTGCCATTAGCCATTCTTGCATATGTGGCAATAATCCCTCCAAAAAGTATTGGCATCGGTGCCATTTCTCGTACCCATGATGTGGACACTTCAAGAGTAGCCCATTAAATCGCTCCCATGCTTCAAAAAATTGCTCGTCGTCTCTTTGAGTAAACTCTGAAATTTCCCTGCGAATAGCATTGGTTTTATGAACTGGGAAATACTTATTTAAAAATTTAGTTACCATTTGTTCCCATGATGTAATGCTATTGGCAGGCATTGTATTAAACCATGAACGATCTCTATCTTTTAATGAAAATGAGAATAATCTAAGTTTAACATCATCATCTGAAAAATTCTCATATTTAAAAGTTTGACAAATAGCATGAAAATCATTCAGATGATTATATGGGTCCTCATTTTCTAGGCCATAGAATGTGAGGAGACAGTTTAGCACACTAGGTTTTAATTCAAAACTCCTAACAGCTACATTTGGGTACCTTATGCATGATGTACTCAAATTAGCTAAAGGACTAAAATAATCCTTAAATGGCCTCTCTTGTGGTTCTGGTTGCTGATTTTGCAATTCCATTTCAAGTTTCTTTTGAAAAATAGTTTGTTTGTGTGTGCGAAGTGTTTTTTCTAAATTAAGGTCTAAAGGCTCAAGATTACGTGATAATGACCTTCGACCATGCATGTAAAGAATAAAATAAATGAAGATAAAACAAATAAAAGTAAAGAGGAGAGAGAAATTACAATACTAACCTTGTGACGTTGTTATAACCGTACTATAAATATACACTCAAGTGCTAAAAAGAAAATACAAGAAATAGATTAACTAAAAAAAAAATAAAAAGATAAATTACAACGAAAAATAAAAAAAATTAATTTTTTTATAATTTTTAAGGAAAGCAAAAAGAATTACTTAAAAAAAACTAATTCTATGAATTAATTCTATGAATAAATTAAAATAAATTACAAGATAAACAAAACAAGTTACAAAGAAAAGTAAAGCAAAAATTAAAGTACAGAAATTTAAAGAAATCACATAATAAAATTAAATTACAAAAATTAAATTGTAAAAATTTAAATTACAGAAATTAAAATATAGAATTATTTTTTTTTATAAGAAAAAATACAAGAAAACAAAAAAAATTAATTCAACAAATTAAAATAACTTACCTCCCCGGCAACGGCGCCAAAAACTTGTTGCGCAAATTTTAATGAACTCGCAAGCGCACGAATCTATTGTAGAATAGATTAATGGTGACGAGTGTCGATCCCACGAGGATGTTGATTTTAATTATGTGTCGAATTAATTTTCTTTTTAATGGGAACAATTAAATTATGGTGATTTTATCCTAAATTATAAATTAAAATAACGGGAATAATTAAGAATGAAACTTATTATAATAAAGCACTTGGGTATCCGGATCCGCATCAACATGCTCCATGGGCTAAATATTCCATATTAATACCAATTAAATCATAAGGGGGGATTCCACACCTCATGAACCACTCTCCAATAAGTATGGTGCCAAGGGCTTATCGTGCCAAATAATAATAACCTTGTACTAGGGTCTTAGGTTTAACTGCAGGGCAAACTAGACAAGACTATTATTATTTGTCGACGAAAAGTCAAAACAACCACAAATATTAGAGGGGAAGAGAAAGTAAATTTACCAAATTAAGCCCATGGAACATGTTGAGACTTCACCTTCAACCCAAGCTCAAAAAGAAATTAGCTACTCATATTTTAGCTAGGGATAAAAAGGGAATTTTATTAAAATACAAAGAAACTACAAGAAGGAGAAGGAATTTCAGAAATCTAAGATATCGATGACGTGGCAGCATCTCATTGGAGTAGAAATCGGGTGTACAGTACATAACAAATTTAGTCCAATAAGATCGTGACACATCATCGGTCAACGCCACGTCATCGGTCAATGCCACATCAGTAGTCAATCCACATAATTCGTCCAATCAGATACTGCCATGTCGTAGGTAGTTGCCACATCATCGGTCCGTATACATGAACAGTATCGTGAACAGTATCGTGAACAGTACCGTACGTATGAACAGTACCGTATGTGTGAACAGTAACTTTTTCCTTTAATGCTCTTCTTAAGGTTTTCGACCGTCCTGAGTCCAAATATGACGTCCGTTTTGCTGTCTGATCACTCGTTTATTGTGAAACAATTATGATACCCCTAAAATACATAAAATACACAATTATAATAAAACACATATAATTAAATAACAAAATACTTAAATAAATAAAAGTAGCAATGTTAGTGAGATTTAAAGTGTAAAATGACGATTTTCTCCTTTATAAATATACACTTTCTAACACTCAACACACCCCCCAACCAGCTTATTGCTAGTCCCTAGCAAATAAAGCGAAGATAAAAAACCTTTTTTTTTTTTTTAAACACACGTGTTTATTCAATCGGATTAATGATAACAATCAAATAAAAGTTTAAGCATTATCTCTAGTCTAAAGGAATATCACACCCACATCAACCATCCATATGTATCAGTCCAGCAGATTTTGTTGTAACAATAGTAATCAAGCCACTTTCAAGAATGACATATCCAACCCCAAAATCTCACCGGTTGTAGTGACACTCTCACAAAGAAATTAATCCCAATAAAATTTTTTCACTACAATGAATGGTAAATTGAGAGAAAATAATAAAGAAATATCACACACTCTCACCAAGATGAAAAATATGCCCATAGCTTAGAAATAATACGATCTCAAATAAAGTATTAGTCAACCCAATGTATTCATCATTTTTATTTTATTTTATTTTTATTTTATATGCATCACTACATCTTAATTACCCATATAACTAGCTTTTATGTTAGACTATAGTTCCCTAAAATCAGGAAGGGCTTTTATTAGGACGTAACGTAGGCTAGGGACATGGTTAACAAAGAGAAGAAAATAGGGAAACAAAATATATATGTTTGAGAAAAAATTAAAGAACTTTTTACAGGATACATTTTGCTTATTTATTACTATTGTACATCTTTTTTTTTCTTTTTTTTTCCTTTTTTTTCTTCTTTTTTTTTATATGGCACAACTTTACTGAACAAAATAATTATTTATATTTTTTTTCTCAAACATGAATAGGTGGATGGAACTTGTATGATATCGGATAATACTCCGAATTGGAGTGGGTCAGGATGATAAGTTAATAAAGAAAAGTTTTTTTTTTTTAAATAAAAGGCTCAAAAGGGCTAACTATGGATATTAAATAATAGGGATGGCTAGAAAGGCTCAAACGGGTCAAAAATGGCCTTCCATCATCTTTTAGGACTCTAAATAATCTTCCATATCTACTAATTAAATGGACATTTAGATGCAGTAACACACTTTTTTTTTTTTTTTTAGGGTTGACTCAAAGAAAATCTAGAGATCATTATGAAATAATAAACTGCTAAGCTACATGAAGAATGGGCAAAAAGGGTTACTCTCCAAGAAAAATTAATAAGCTCAAAAACTCACTTGGAATTTATTATGACATGTGCATTCTTTCAAGCAACTCATATTTGTCTCCAACATCAACATGTAGAATAGTAAACATGGTGTAACATTACTCAAGACCAAAGATAATACAAATACTAAAATTTAAAAGTCATCATATCATCCAATATCAAGAACTCATAAATTTTTTTTTTAAATAGAATTATTTCCCCCCAACCTATTCTAAACATAAAAAGAAAACATACATGCAGAAAAATTAAAGAAAAATGAATATTTTTTTTTTAATTTTTTTTTTTTTACAAAAGAAGATGCGTTTCTAGAGTTACTACACTCCATATTCAGCCATCTTCGACTTTAAAAACTTGAAAACATATATTTATAAAGGAGAAAAATGAAAGGTTAGAAACACACACAAATATATATATATATATATTTTTTTTTTTTGTTTTTTTTTTGTGTTTTTTTTTTAACTAAGAAGATGCGTTTCTAGAGTCAGTATACTCTATATTCAGCCATCTTCTATTCAAAAAGTTAATCATGGTTAGTTCAACATTCCACATGTTGAATAAAATTCGGATGATGGCCATAATTGAGTGTTTGCACAATTACAATAAAATGTCCAATTAAAAAAAAGATTTTAATCATGGTTAGTATTACATAATTCCATCCAGTTTTCTTAGAAACTGGCAAACAGGGTCTTTTATAGTCAGATTCCCGAGACTATAGTTTGCACATTCTTTCTGAAATAATGGCCATAATTGGAGTATTTTATTTTGGACGTATTCACTGGGATGCGTTTCAAGAGACAAAAGGATATCATCCAATGACTCCTTATGCAAGCCATCCTTAATGAATTGAATCTTATCTTCTCTGTTATCAGACACCATTCCTAAAGAACATGATTTTTTTTTATTGCATATTATTCTGGCACACTTATTCAAGAAAAAAAATATCAATAATAGTTAAACTTTACAAAAAAAAATAATAATTTGAAAGAAAAAAAATTAAATCACCGAAAATAGAAAGAAAGAAAATTCAGGTCACTTCAATGTTTTGTGCTGTTTTCTCCACATGATTGGTATTCGTGATATGACTTTACTTTTCTGACCATTAACTTTAAAAATTATATTGTTCCTTGGATTCTTAAATTTAATGGCTCTATGTGAAAAAACAGTATGATCAGTAGATGGACCAGACCATCGAGAACGTAACTTACTTGGAGAAACGTGCCATTGAGAATTGAAAGAAAATACTTTCTGACCTGGTGTGAAAGATTTTCCAATGCTCCGCTTGTCATGGAGGATTTTCATTCGCTTTCTGTAGTCCTTAGCATTTTTGTTGTTACGAATCTCCTCTGGTTTTACCAGTTGTATCTTCCTTTTTGAACCAAAAATGGGGTCAATGATATCTGTGTTCTTTTGTTTGTAATCAGGAGAGGATGGGATGATTTCTGACAATATTTCTTCTTCCTCCAAGAATGTAGAATTCAAAGGGTCAAGTGAAGGTTTGAGCTCAATTTCTAGTGGTGATTCTGATGATGGGATGAGATTTTCTTTTAATGGTGCCAATTGCTCTATCCTTGTCTTCCACTTATCAATGTCCATGCATGGCAATGAATCCAATAAGACATTAACCTCATCAGTTGATCTGTCAATATTAAAATCCAAACCAAAGTGAGTTAAACATGTCAGTAAAGGGTCATCACTAAAATTTAAAGGAAATGTGTGATCAATTAATTCATCAATTAAATCAACATCTACAATTTCATCATCAGTACTGTGAGGTTGTTTGGCAATGTTAAAAATATTTAGTTCCATGGTCATATTGCCAAATGACAACTGCATATTTCCAGTCCTGCATTGAATGTGAGCATCGGCAGTTGCCAAAAATAGACGACCCAAGATAATGGGGATATGCTTCCTTGAATCCTGCACTGGTTGAGTGTCAATTACAATGAAATCAACAGAAAAATAAAACTTATCTACCTGGATAAGCACGTCCTCCACAATACCACGTGGTATTTTCATAGATCGATCTGCAAGCTGTAACACACATACGGTACTGTTCATACGTACGGTACTGTTCACGATACTGTTCACGACACTGTTCATGTATGCGGACCGATGATGTGGCAATTACCTACGACGTGGCAGTATCTGATTGGACGAATTATGTGGATTGACTGCTTATGTGGCATTGACCGATGACGTGGCGTTGACCGATGATGTGTCACGATCTAGGGGGCTCTCCCCCCCTAATTTGGTACCTCTGAATTCATTTCTAAGCTTAGATTTCTAAAATTCCTTCTCCTTCTTGTAGTTTCTTTGTATTTTAATAAAATTCCCTTTTTATTCCTAGCTAAAATATGAGTAGCTAATTTCTTTTTGAGCTTGGGTTGAAGGTGAAGTCTCAACATGTTCCATGGGCTTAATTTGGTAAATTTACTTTCTCTTCCCCTCCAATTACAATAAAATTCGGATGCTCAGGATTGCGCCACGTCATCAGTCAACAGTCAACAGTCAACCGTCAACAGTCAACATTTGTACAGTAATGCCGCCTGAATAGTAAATAATCCCATGTAAGCGCATGTACTGTACACCCGATTTCTACTCCAATGAGATGCTGCCACGTCATCGATCTACAGTACATAAGAAATTTAGTCCAATAAGATCGTGACACATCATCGGTCAACGCCACGTCATCGGTCAATGCCACATAAGCAGTCAATCCACATAATTCGTCCAATCGAGATCTTTGCCCGCGTCGTAGGTAGTTGCCATATCATCGGTCCGTATACATGAACGAAAGGTATGTCGTGAAATCGATCGTGAACGATCACTGCGTGTGAATGCGAAATTTTTCCTTTAATGCTCTTCTTAAGGTTTTCGACCGTCCTGAGTCCAAATATGACGTCCGTTTTGCTGTCTGATCACTCGTTTATTGTGAAACGATTATGATACCCCTAAAATACATAAAATACACAATTATAATAAAACACATATAATTAAATAACAAAATACTTAAATAAATAAAAGTAGTAATGTTAGTGAGATTTAAAGTGTAAAATGACGATTTTCTCCTTTATAAATATACACTTTCTAACACTGAACACACCCCCCAACCAGCTTAACGATCGACACTCGTCCAATCAGCTTAGTGCTTATTCTTGTAGTTTCTTTGTATTTTAATAAAATTTCCCTTTTTATCCTTATTTAAAATATGAGTGGCTAATTCCTTTTGAGCTTGGGTTGAAGGTGAAGTCTCAACATGTTCCATGGGCTTAATTTGGTAAATTTACTTTCTCTTCCCCTCTAATATTTGTGGTTGTTTTGACTTTTCGTCGACAAATAATAATAGTCTTGTCTAGCTACAGCCCTGGTTAAACCGGCACCCTAATACAAGGTTATTATTATTTGGCACGATAAGCCCTTGGCACCATACTTATTGGAGAGTGGTTCATGAGGTGTGGAATCCCCGCTTATGATTTAATTTGTATTAATATGAAATATTTAGCCCATGGAGCATGTTGATGCGGATCTGGATACCCAAGTGCTTTATTATAACAAGTTTTATTCTCAATTATTCCCGTCATTTTAATTCAATAATTTAGGATAAAGTTACCATAATTTAATTGTTCTCATTAAAAGAAAATTAATTCGACACATAATTAAAATCAACCTCCTCGTGGGATCGACACTCGTCACCATTAATCTATTCTACAATAGATTCGTGCGCTTGCGAGTTCATTAAAATTTGCACAACAAGTTTTTGGCGCCGTTGCTGGGGAGGTAAGTTATTTTAATTTGTTGAATTAATTTTTTTTGTTTTCTTGTATTTTTCCTTATAACAAAATAATTAAGCACTTGGGTATCCGGATCCGCATCAACATGCTACATGGGCTAAATATTCCATATTAATACCAATTAAATCATAAGGGGGGATTCCACACCTCATGAACCACTCTCCAATAAGTATGGTGCCAAGGGCTTATCGTGCCAAATAATAATAACCTTGTACTAGGGTGCCGGTTTAACCAGGGCTGTAACTAGACAAGACTATTATTATTTGTCGACGAAAAGTCAAAACAACCACAAATATTAGAGGGGAAGAGAAAGTAAATTTACCAAATTAAGCCCATGGAACATGTTGAGACTTCACCTTCAACCCAAGCTCAAAAGGAATTAACACACGTGTTTATTCAACTAGATTAATGATAACAATCAAATAAAAGTTTAAGCATTATCTCTAGTCCAAAAGGAATATCACACCCACATCAACCATCCATATGTATCAGTCCAGCAGATTTTGTTGTAGCAATAGTAATCAAGCTACTTTCAAGAATGACATATCCAACCTTAAAATCTCACCGGTTATAGTGACACTCTCACAAAGAAATTAATCCCAATAAAATTTTTTCACTACAATGAATGGTAAATTGAGAGAAAATAATAAAGAAATATCACACACTCTCACCAAGATGAAAAATATGCCCATAGCTTAGAAATAATACGATCTCAAATAAAGTATTAGTCAACCATAGTATTAGTCAACCCAATGTATTCATCATTTTTATTTTATTTTATTTTTATTTTATATGCATCACTACATCTTAATTACCCATATAACTAGCTTTTATGTTATACTATAGTTCCCTAAAATCAGGAAGGACTTTTATTAGGACGTAACGTAAGCTAGGGACATGGCTAAGAAAGAAAGGAAAATAGGGAAACAAAATATATATGTTTGAGAGAAAAAAATTCAAGAACTTTTTACAGGATACATTTTGCTTATTTATTACTATTGTACATCAGGGGGGGAGAGCCCCCTTTTTATAGATACATTGAGTGAATCGTGACCATCGGATTAAAAACAATTCGGATGCTCAGTATTGCGTCACGTCATCAGTCAACAGTCAACAGTCAACCGTCAACAGTCAACATTTGTACAGTAATGCCGCCTGAATAGTAAATAATCCCATGTAAACGCATGTACTGTACACCCGATTTCTACTCCAATGAGATGCTGCCACGTCATCGATCTACAGTACATAAGAAATTTAGTCCAATAAGATCGTGACACATCATCGGTCAACGCCACGTCATCGGTCAATGCCACATAAGGAGTCAATCCACATAATTCGTCCAATCAGATACTGCCACGTCGTAGGTAGTTGCCACATCATCGGTCTGTATACATGAATAAGCGATTATCGTGAATGCGATCGACGTGCGTATGAAACGATCTGCGTGTGAACATATTTTTCCTTTAATGCTCTTCTTAAGGTAATAAAATTTCTTTGTATTGAAGATTATTTAGAGTCCTAAAAGATGATGGAAGGCCATTTTTGACCCGTTTGAACCTTTCTAGCCATCCCTATTATTTAATATCGATAGTTAGCCCTTTTGAGCCTTTTATTTAAAAAAAAAAACCTTTTCTTTATTAACTTATCATCCTGACCCACTCCAATTCGGAGTATTACCCGATATCATACAAGTTCCATCCACCTATTCATGTTTGAGAAAAAAAAAATATAAATAATTATTTTGTTCAGTAAAGTTGTGCCCTATAAAAAAAAAGAAGAAAAAAAAGGAAAAAAAAGAAAAAAAAAGATGTACAATAGTAATAAATAAGCAAAATGTATCCTGTAAAAAGTTCTTTAATTTTTTCTCAAACATATATATTTTGTTTCCCAATTTTCCTTTCTTTGTTAACCATGTCCCTAGCCTACGTTACGTCCTAATAAAAGTCCTTCCTGATTTTAGGGAACTATAGTCTAACATAAAAGCTAGTTATATGGGTAATTAAGATGTAGTGATGCATATAAAATAAAAATAAAATAAAATAAAAATGATGAATACATTTGGTTGACTAATACTTTATTTGAGATCGTATTATTTCTAAGCTATGGGCATATTTTTCATCTTGGTGAGAGTGTGTGATATTTCTTTATTATATGGGTCTTTTATAGTCAAATAGCATGAAAATCATTCAGATGATTATATGGGTCCTCATTTTCTAGACCATAGAATGTGGGGAGACAGTTTAGCACACTAGGTTTTAATTCAAAACTCCTAGCAGCTACATTTGGGTGTTAATGGTGACGAGTGTTAAGATAAAAAAATTGCTTGTCGTCTCTTTGAGTAAACTCTGAAATTTCCCTGCGAATAGCATTGGTTTTATGAACTGGGAAATACTTATTTAAAAATTTAGTTACCATTTGTTCCCATGATGTAATGCTATTGGCAGGCATTGTATTAAACCATGAACGAGCTCTATCTTTTAATGAAAATGAGAATAATCTAAGTTTAACATCATCATCTGAAAAATTCTCATATTTAAAAGTTTGACAAATAGCATGAAAATCATTCAGATGATTATATGGGTCCTCATTTTCTAGACCATAGAATGTGGGGAGACAGTTTAGCACACTAGGTTTTAATTCAAAACTCCTAGCAGCTACATTTGGGTACCTTATGCATGATGTACTCAAATTAGCTAAAGGACTAAAATAATCCTTAAATGGCCTCTCTTGTGGTTCTGGTTGCTGATTTTGCAATTCCATTTCAAGTTTCTTTTGAAAAACAGTTTGTTTGTGTGTGCGAAGTGTTTTTTCTAAATTAAGGTCTAAAGGCTCAAGATTACGTGATAATGACCTTCGACCATGCATGTAAAGAATAAAATAAATGAAGATAAAACAAATAAAAGTAAAGAGGAGAGAGAAATTACAATACTAACCTTGTGACGTTGTTATAACCGTACTATAAATATACACTCAAGTGCTAAAAAGAAAATATTAAAAATAAAAAATTAAATTACAGAAATATAAAGAAGAGAAAAAGAAACAAAATTAAATTACAGGAAAAAAAATTACTTAAAAAAATTTAATTCTATAGAATAATAAATTAACAGAATAAATAAAAATTACAAAGAAAAATAACTCAGAAATTAAATTATAGAAATTTAAAGAAATTACAAAGAAATTAAATTATTGAAATTTAAATTACCAAAATTAAATTACAGATTCACTTCACAACAAGTTTTTGGTGTCGTTGCCGGGGAGGTAAGTTATTTTAATTTGTTGAATTAATTTTTTTTTGTTTTCTTGTATTTTTCCTTATAACAAAATAATTCTATAATTTAATTTTTGTAATTTAAATTTTTGTAATTTAATTTTTGTAATTTAATTTCTGTAATTTAATTTCTGTAATTTAAATTTTTACAATTTAATTTTATTGTGTGATTTCTTTAACTTTCTGTACTTTAATTTCTGCTTTACTTTTCTTTGTAACTTATTTTGTTTATCTTGTAATTTATTTTAATTTATTCGAAGAATTAATTCATAGAATTAGTTTTTTTTTAAGTAATTCTTTTTGCTTTCTTTAGAAATTATAAAAAAATTAAAAAATTATAAAATATAAAAAAAAAGTGAATCTGTAATTTAATTTTGGTAATTTAAATTTCAATAATTTGGTTGAATTTAATTTTCAAGCTTGGGTTGAAGGTGAAGTCTCAACATGTTCCATGGGCTTAATTTGGTAAATTTACTTTCTCTTCCCCTCTAATATTTGTGGTTGTTTTGACTTTTCGTCGACAAATAATAATAGTCTTGTCTAATTCTGACCTGCAGTTAAACCGGCACCCTAGTACAAGGTTATTATTATTTGGCACGATAAGCCCTTGGCACCATACTTATTAAAGAGTGGTTCATGAGTTGTGGAATCCCCCCTTATGATTTAATTGGTATTAATATGGAATATTTAGCCCATGGAGCATGTTGATGCGGATCCGGATACCCAAGTACTTTATTATAACAGTTTCATTTTCATTTATTCCCGCCATTTTAATTCATAATTTAGAATAAAATTTATCATAATTTAATTGTTCCCATTAAAAGAAAATTAATTCAGCATATAATTAAAATCAACCTCCTCGTGGGATCGACACTCGTCACCATTAATCTATTCTACATAATTTAATTGTTCCCTAGCAAACGGTTGACTGTTGACTGTTGACTGATGACGTGGCGCAATCCTGAGCATCCGAATTGTTTTTAATCCGATGGTCACGATTCACTCAATGTATCTATAAAAAGGGGGCTCTCCCCCCCTGTGTTGAGTGTTAGAAAGTGTATATTTATAAAGGAGAAAATCGTCATTTTACACTTTAAATCTCACTAACATTGCTACTTTTATTTATTTAAGTATTTTGTTATTTAATTATATGTGTTTTATTATAATTGTGTATTTTATGTATTTTAGGGGTATCATAATCGTTTCACAATAAACGAGTGATCAGACAGCAAAACGGACGTCATATTTGGACTCAGGACGGTCGAAAACCTTAAGAAGAGCATTAAAGGAAAAAGTTACTGTTCACACGTACGATACTGTTCACGATACTGTTCACGATACTGTTCATGTATACGGACCGATGATGTGGCAACTACCTACGACGTGGCAGTATCTGATTGGACGAATTATGTGGATTGACTGCTTATGTGGCATTGACCGATGACGTGGCGTTGACCGATGATGTGTCACGATCTTATTGGACTAAATTTGTTATGTACTATAGATCGATGACGTGGCAGCATCTCATTGGAGTAGAAATCGGGTGTACAGTACATGCGCTTACATGGGATTATTTACTATTCAGGCGGCATTACTGTACAAATGTTGATTTGTTGATTATTGGATTGTTGATTGCTGATCGATGACGTGGCGCAATCCTGAGCATCCGAATTGTTTTTAATCCGATGGTCACGATTCACTCAATGTATCTATAAAAAGGGGGCTCTCCCCCCCTAATTTGGTACCCCTGAATTCATTTTTAAGCTTAGATTTCTGAAATTCATTCTCCTTCTTGTAGTTTCTTTTTATTTTAATAAAATTCCCTTTTTATCCCTAGCTAAAATATGAGTAGCTAATTTCTTTTTGAGCTTGGGTTGAAGGTGAAGTCTCAACATGTTCCATGGGCTTAATTTGGTAAATTTACTTTCTCTTCCCCTCTAATATTTGTGGTTGTTTTGACTTTTCGTCGACAAATAATAATAGTCTTGTCTAGTTCTGACCTTTAAACCTTAAACCTAAGACCCTAGTACAAGGTTATTATTATTTGGCACGATAAGCCCTTGGCACCATACTTATTGGAGAGTGGTTCATGAGGTGTGGAATCCCCCCTTATGATTTAATTGGTATTAATATGGAATATTTAGCCCATGGAGCATGTTGATGCGGATCCGGATACCCAAGTGCTTTATTATAATAAGTTTCATTCTTAATTATTCCCGTTATTTTAATTTATAATTTAGGATAAAATCACCATAATTTAATTGTTCCCATTAAAAAGAAAATTAATTCGACACATAATTAAAATCAACATCCTCGTGGGATCGACACTCGTCACCATTAATCTATTCTACAATAGATTCGTGCGCTTGCGAGTTCATTAAAATTTGCACAACAAGTTTTTGGCGCCGTTGCCGGGGAGGTAAGTTATTTTAATTTGTTGAATTAATTTTTTTTGTTTTCTTGTATTTTTTCTTATAAAAAAAATAATTCTATAATTTAATTTCTGTAATTTAAATTTTTACAATTTAATTTTTGTAATTTAATTTTATTGTGTGATTTCTTTAAATTTCTGTACTTTAATTTTTGCTTTACTTTTCTTTGTAACTTGTTTTGTTTATCTTGTAATTTATTTTAATTTATTCATAGAATTAGTTTTTTTTAAGTAATTCTTTTTGCTTTCCTTAAAAATTATAAAAAAATTAAAAAATTAAAAAAAATAAAAAAAAAGTGAATCTGTAATTTAATTTTGATAATTTAAATTTCAATAATTTAATTTCTTTGTAATTTCTTTAAATTTCTATAATTTAATTTCTTAGTTATTTTTCTTTATAATTTTTATTTATTCTGTTAATTTATTATTCCATAGAATTAATTTTTTTAAGTAATTTTTTTTCCTGTAATTTAATTTTGTTTCTTTTTCTCTTCTTTATATTCTTGTAATTTAATTTTTTTTTATTTTTCGTTGTAATTTATCTTTTTATTTTTTTTTTAGTTAATCTATTTCTTGTATTTTCTTTTTAGCACTTGAGTGTATATTTATAAGTAAGATTATAACAACGTCACAAGGTTAGTATTGTAATTTCTCTCTCCTCTTTACTTTTATTTATTTTATCTTCATTTATTATATTATTTGCATGCATGGTCGAAGGTCATTATCACCCAATCTTGAACCTTTAGACCTCGATTTGGAAAAAACACTTCGCACACACAAACAAACTGTTTTCCAAAAGAAACTTGAAATGGATTTGCAACATCAAAGAACTGAACCACAAGAGAGGCCATTTAAGATTATTTTAGTCCTTTAGCTAATTTGAGCACATCATGCATAAGGTACCCAAATGTAGCTACTAGGAGTTTTGAATTAAAACCTAGTGTCTAAAAACTGTCTCCCCATTCTCTATGGACTAGAAAATGAGGACCCATATAATCATCTGAATGATTTTTATGCTATGTGTCAAACATTTAAATACGAGAATTTTTCAGATGATGATGTTAAACTTAGACTATTCCCATTTTCATTAAAAGACAGAGCTCGTTCATGGTTTAATACAATGTCTGCTAATAGCATTACATCAATGGGAACAAATGGTAACTAAATTTTTAAATAAGTATTTCCCAATTTCATAAAACCAATGCTATTCGCAGGGAAATTTCAGAGTTTACCCAAAGAGACGACGAGCAGTTTTTCGAAGCATGGGAGCGATTTAATGGGCTACTCTTGAAGTGTCCACATCATGGGTACGAGAAATGGCACCAATGCCAATACTTTTTTGAGGGATTATTGCCACATATGCAAGAATGACTAATGGCAACCAAATGGAGGAGAGTTAATGTCCAAAAGTGCTTCAAAGATTTGGGAATTTTTCCAACGGCAATCGGATAATTCCCAACAACGAGTCGATCACTCGAAAATACCAAGAGAATTAAGGGAGTGAATGAGGTTAATATTGGCGAGTCAAGCTCAGGAATTAAAGAAGTCAAAGAGATGGTCGAAGGCCTTGCTCGACAAATAGCATCTTTGACAACCGCTAAATCAACAGAGCCACATGACCATGACTCATATTCAGATCAAGCCAATGCCATAGGTATCATGAGAAAACCATCAAACTACAACCCTTACTCCAACACATATAACCCTGGATGGAGAGACCACCCCAATTTTTCATGGTCTCAAGGATTCCAACAAAACGGACCATCAGTTCCACCTACACCAATGCAACCAGTTCCTCAAATGTCTCAAGCCTCTCAACCACCGTTTAGACCATACAATCAGAACCCAAACCATTCTCAACCTAAACCATGGGAGGAGACATCCCAAAATTTCAGAAATCTTACTAACTCCAAGATTGAGCAGCAGAACCGCACCATTGATGAGTTACGAAATGAGATGAGAGCGGGCTTCAACTCACAGGCCCAATCAATTTCTAACCTTGAGAAAATGGTGGGACAACTTGCCTCTTCAGTTCAAACTTTGGCCATGACCATTGAAAAAGGCAAATTCCCAAGTCAACCACAATCCTAAAGCAGTGAGTGAAGCAAGTTCTAGTTCACCACAGCAGCATGGAGAGGTCAAAGCAGTGATGACCTTGCGAAAAGGAAAAGAAGTTGACAACAAAGTGGAGATGCCAAAATCAACTCAAATTGTACCTGTGAACTCGGAGGAATCATCATCGAGAGGAGAAAGAAAAACCAACTCACGAGAATATGTTCCTAAAGCTCCATTTCCTCGAAAGGTTAGCTAAAGGGAAGAAAGAAAAATCCACAGTGAGATTCTTGAAATCTTCAAACAGGTAAGTGTTAACATCCCTTTACTTGAAGCTATAAAACAAGTGCCATCATATGCCAAGTTTCTTAAAGACCTTTGTACTAAAAAGAGAAACATTCATGTTCGAGAAAAGGCCTTTCTAACAGAAAAATATTAGTTCTATACTCTAACATAAAATGCCTCTAAAATGTAAAGATCCGGCTCCCCACTATCTCATGTAGTATAGGGAACCACACAATTGAGAATGCTTTGTTGGATTTAGGAGCTAGTGTAAATCTATTGCCTTACTCTTTTTTTTGAAACTTGGGTCGGGCGAATTACATCCAACTCCGGTGGTGTTACACTTGCGAGATCGGCCCATAAAAATACCACGTGGTATTGTGGAGGACGTGCTTATCCAGGTAGATAAGTTTTACTTTCCTGTTGATTTCATTGTAATTGACACTCAACCAGTGCAAGATTCAAGGAAGCATATCCCCATTATCTTGGGTCGCCCATTTTTGGCAACTGCCGATGCTCACATTCAATGCAGGATTGGAAATATGCAGTTGTCATTTGGCAATATGACCATGCAACTAAATATTTTTAACATTGCCAAGCAACCTCACAGTACTGATGATGAAATTGTAGATGTGGATTTAATTGATGAATTAATTAATCACACATTTCCTTTAAACCTTAGTGATGACCCTTTACTGACATGTTTAACTCACTTTGGTTTGGATTTTAATATTGACAGATCAATTGATGAGGTTAATGCCTTATTGGATTCATCGCCATGCATGGACATTGATAAGTGGAAGACAAAGATAAAGCAATTGGCACCATTAAAAGAAAATCTCATCCCATCATCAGAATCACCACTAGAAATTGAGCTCAAACCTTCACTCGACCCTTTGAATTCTACATTCTTGGAGGAAGAAGAAATATTGTCAGAAATCATCCCATCCTCTCCTGATTACAAACAAAAGAACACAGACATCATTGACCCCATTTTTGGTTCAAAAAGGAGGTTACAACTGGCAAAACCAGAGGAGATTCGTAACAACAAAAATGCTAAGGACTACAGAAAGCGAATGAAAATCCTCCGTGACAAGCGAAGCATTGGAAAATCTTTCACACCAGGTCAGAAAGTATTTTCTTTCAATTCTCAATGGCACGTTTCTCCAAGTAAGTTACGTTCTCGATGGTCTGGTCCATCTACTGATCATACTATTTTTTCACATGGAGCCATTAAATTTAAGAATCCAAGGAACAATGTAATTTTTAAAGTTAATGGTCAGAAAAGTAAAGTCATATCACGAATACCAATCATGTGGAGAAAACAGCACAAAACATTGAAGTGACCTGAATTTTCTTTCTTTCTATTTTCGGTGATTTATTTTTTTTAAAATTATTTTTTTTGTAAAGTTTAACTATTATTGATATTTTTTTTTGAATAAATGTGCCAGAATAATATGCAAAAAAAAAATCATGTTCTTTAGGAATGGTGTCTGATAACAGAGAAGATAAGATTCAATTCATTAAGGATGGCTTGAATAAGGAGTCATTGGATGATATCCTTTTGTCTCTTGAAACGCATCCCAGTGGATACGTCCAACATGCAATACTCCAGTTATGGCCGTTATTCCAGAAAGAATGTGCAAACTATAGTCTCGGGAATCTGACTATAAAAGACCCTGTTTGCCAGTTTGTAAGA
Source organism: Aegle marmelos (assembly GCA_030449875.1). Taxonomy (NCBI): domain Eukaryota; kingdom Viridiplantae; phylum Streptophyta; class Magnoliopsida; order Sapindales; family Rutaceae; genus Aegle; species Aegle marmelos. The sequence continues at coordinate 13,334,975 of JASUUL010000094.1, read as the reverse complement.
AAACTGAATGGGAAGCCTATCCTCGACCCATAGAGGGCGTTCAAGCTGTTTCTGGACGTAAAACCAGAGGAAGATGTGAGCCACAGTCGCAACTACTTGTTAATATTTTCTTCTGTATTGCAATGCCCAGGTGATATCTTCTAATCTCTACTTCTTTCCTTTAAAACATTGAGGACAATGTTTCGTTCTGGTTGGGGGGAGGGAATAGTAGACAATTGTGGAATGTTGAACTAACCATGATTAACTTTTTGAATAGAAGATGGCTAAATATAGAGTATACTGACTCTAGAAACGCATCTTCTTAGTTAAAAAAAAACACAAAAAAAAACACAAAAAAAAATATATATATATATATATTTGTGTGTGTTTCTAACCTTTCATTTTTCTCCTTTATAAATATATGTTTTCAAGTTTTTAAAGTCGAAGATGGCTGAATATGGAGTGTAGTAACTCTAGAAACGCATCTTCTTTTGTAAAAAAAAAAAATTAAAAAAAAAGAAAAAGAAATATTCATTTTTCTTTAATTTTTCTGCATGTATGTTTTCTTTTTATGTTTAGAATAGGTTGGGGGGAAATAATTATGTTTAAAAAAAAAAATTTTTTTGAATTCTTGATATTGGATGATATGATGACTTTCGAATTTTAGTATTTGTATTATCTTTGGTCTTGAGTAATGTTACACCATGTTTACTATTCTACATGTTGATGTTGGGGACAAATATGAATTGCTTGAAAGAATGTACATGTCATAATAAATTCCAAGTGAGTTTTTGAGCCTATTAATTTTTCTTGGAGAGTAACCCTTTTTGCCCATTCTTCATGTAGCTTAGCAGTTTATTATTTCATACATGATCTCTAGATTTTCTTTGAGTCAACCCTTTGAAAAAAAAAAAAAATAGTGTGTGTTACTGCATCTAAATGTCCACTTAATTAGTAGATATGGAAGATTATTTAGAGTCCTAAAAGATGATGGAAGGCTATTTTTGACCCGTTTGAGCCTTTCTAGCCATTCCTATTATTTAATATCCATAGTTAGCCCTTTTGTGCCTTTTATTTAAAAAAAAAAAACCTTTTCTTTATTAACTTATCATCCTGACCCATTCCAATTCGGAGTATTACCCGATATCATACAAGTTCTATCCACCTATTCATGTTTGAGAAAAAAATGATAAATAATTATTTTGTTCAGCGAAGTTATGCTACATATATATATAAAAAAAATTCAAAAAAAAAAGAGAGAAAAAAAAAGAAGATGTACAAATAGCAATAAATAAGCAAAATGTATGTTGTAAAAAGTTCTTGAATTTTTTTTCTCAAACATATATATTTTGTTTCCCTATTTTCCTTTCTTTGTTAGCCATGTCCCTAGCCTACGTTACATCCTAATAAAAGCCCTTCCTGATTTTAGGGAACTATAGTCTAACATAAAAGCTAGTTATATGGGTAATTAAGATGTAGTGATGCATATAAAATAAAAAAAAATATAAAAAAAAAATGATGAATCCATTGGGTTGACTAATACTTTATTTGAGATCGTATTATTTCTAAGCTATGAGCATATTTTTCATCTTGGTGAGAGTGTGTGATATTTCTTTATTATTTTCTCTCAATTTACCATTCATTGTAGTGACAAAATTTTATTGGGATTAATTTCTTTGTGAGAGTGTCACTAAACAAACCGAGAAGGTGAGATTTTGGGGTTGGATATGTCATTCTTGAAAGTGGCTTGATTATTATTGCTACAACAAAATCTGCTGGACTGATACATATGGATGGTTGATGTGAGTGTGATATTCCTTTAGACTAGAGATAATGCTTAAACTTTTATTTGATTGTTATCATTAATCTGATTGAATAAACACGTTTGTTTAAAAAAAAAAAAGAGATTTTGAATTTTATCTTCGCTTTCTTTGCTAGGGACTAGCAATAAGCTGGTTGGGGGGTGTGTTGTGTGTTAGAAAGTGTATATTTATAAAGGAGAAAATCGTCATTTTACACTTTAAATCTCACTAATATTGCTACTTTTATTTATTTAAGTATTTTGTTATTTAATTATATGTGTTTTATTATAATTGTGTATTTTATGTATTTTAGGGGTATCATAATCGTTTCACAATAAACGAGTGATCCATAGACCATCAAACTACAACCCTTACTCCAACAAAACGGTCTCACGTCATATTTGGACTCGGTCTCAAGCCTCTCAACCACCGTTTAGACGAAACCTTAAGAAGAGCATTAAAGGAAAACGCGTCGCTAACCTTGACAACATACTTTGGCCATGACCATTGAAAAGGCAAATTCCCAAGTCAACCACAATCCTAAAGCGATCGTTCTAGTTCATACGCATTCATCATCAGAGGAGAAAGAGGAAACCAACTCACGAGAATATGTTCCTAAAGCTCCATTTCACGAAGAAAGGAAAATCCATCTTGAAATTCATGTATATCGGACCGATGATGTGGCAACTACCTAAAAAAACGTGGGAGGAGACATCCCAAAATTTCAGAAACTTGCAGATTCGATTGGACGAATTATGTGGATTGATTTGTTATGTGACATGTGACATTGACCGATGACGTGGCGTTGACCGATGATGTGTCACGATCTTATTAGACTAAATTTCTTATGTTTCGTAGATCGATGATCGTGGCATTTTTGGCAATCTCACATTCAATTGGAGTAGAAATCGGGTCATTTGGCAATATGACCATGCAACTAAATATTTTTAACATTGCGCTTATGATGGGATTATTTACTATTAATCACACATTTCCTTTAAACCTTAGTGACCCTTCGACATAAAACTTTGTTGAATATTGTTGACGGTTGATGATTAATGCCTTATTGGATTCATCGCCATGGACATTGATAAGTGGAAGACAAAGATAAAGATGACGTTAAAAGAAAATCTCATCCCATCATCGAATCACCACTAGAAATCGCATCCGAATTATTTTTAATCCGATGGTCACGATTCACTTAATCTATCTATAAAAAGGAGGTTACAACTCGGCAAAACTCTCCCCCAAAAATGCTAATTTGGCACCCATTGGAAAATTCATTTCTAAGCTTAGATTTCTGAAATTCCTTCTCCTTTACTTATTTTTTTCAATTATAGTTTCTTTGTATTTTAATAAAATTTCCTTTTTATCCCTAGTTAAAATATGAGTAGCTAATTTCTTTTTTTTGAATAAATGTGCGCTTATGGTTGAAGGTGAAGTCTCAACATGTTCCATGGGCTTAATTTGGTAAATTTACTTTCTCTTCCCCTCTAATATTTGTGGTTGTTTTGAAAAGACTTTTGGGAAGCCTATCCTCGACCCATTCAAGTGTTTACGACAAATAATAATAGTCTTGTCTTTTCTTAGTTCTGACCCCAGGTGATTAAACCTTTCCTTTAAAACATTACAGGGAATAGTAGACAATTGTGGAATGTACAAGATTAACTTATTATTATTTGGCACGATAAAAAAAAAACCCTATATATACCATACTTATTGGAGAGTGGTTCATATGGGTGTGGAATCCCCTTCTTATGATTTAATTAATATTAATATGGAATATTTAGCCCATGGAGCATGTTGATCCCGATCCTGGATACCCAAGTGCTTTATTATAATATAAAAAGATTACATTTTCAATTATTCCTTCCTTCTCCATTTTAATTCACAATTTAGAATAGAATTACCATAATTTAATTGTTCCCATTGAAAAGAAAATTAATTCAGCATATAATTAAAATCAACCTCCTCGTGGGATCGACACTCGTGCGCTTGATTTAATTAATATTAATATGGAATCATGTTGATCGATCCGGATACGTATGAATAAAGATTACATTTTCAATTATGTGTGAATTCACAATTTAGAATAGAATTACTTTTTTTTCCTTTAATGCTCTTCTTAAGGTTTTCGACCGTCCCGAGTCCAAATATGACGTCCGTTTTTTCGACTTTTATGACGTCATTTTGCTGATCACTCGTTTATTGTGAAACGATTATGATACCCCTAAAATACATAAAATACACAATTATAATAAAACACATATAAATAAATAACAAAATACTTAAATAAATAAAAGTAGCAATGTTAGTGAGATTTAAAGTATAAAATGACGATTTTCTCCTTTATAAATATACACTTTCTAACACTCAACACACTCCCCAACCAGCTTATTGCTAGTCCCTAGCAAATAAAGCGAAGATAAAATTCAAAATCTTTTTTTTTTTTTAACACACGTGTTTATTCAATTAGATTAATGATAACAATCAAATAAAAGTTTAAGCATTATCTCTAGTCTAAAGGAATATCACACCCACATCAACCATCCATATGTATCAGTCCAGCAGATTTTGTTGTAGCAATAGTAATCAAGCCACTTTCAAGAATGACATATCCAACCCCAAAATCTCACCGGTTGTAGTGACACTCTCACATATCCTCAATGTTTGAAAGGAAAAAAGTAGAGTTTAGAAGACATCACCTGGGTGCTGCAATACAGAGGAAAATATTTACAAGCGGAGAGTTAAATCTAATTTGTACTTCTTACTGCCGCTACTGTTACCATCATTATTTGAACGCTCCAACACAATAGCCTTGGGATCTGGCTCTAGTTGATAAGCTTGTAACAGATCAAGTAGCGCATTAGCAGTGTGTGCACAAATAAAGATGTTTTTCACTGAGGAAGGAAGAAAATAATTTTTTATTGCATGGTTAAGAAATGCGAGAAAGCCATCATAAAAGTTATTGACATTTAACAAACCAATAGGTTTTTTATGAATTTTCAGATGGGACCAAGATGCTAATGTCATTAGTGCCTCAAGAGTTGTAAGATCGCCTGGAAGGAAAATAAAAGCATCGGCATGATTTAACATTTCAGTTATTCGTTCTTGCATACCTGAGACGACTAACTCTTCTCCAGTTGGTGAATGAGACAAACAACCCAAAGGTTTAGGATTTGAGGGATGATGCCTAACACGTGGCTCCCTCTGACAAAAACAGCTTCTGATACCATTTTGGATAACCCTCGGTCACCTCCTCCATACACCAAGTGCAATTTTCTCTCTGCTATTCTTAGACCAAGATCTATGGCTGCCTCCATGAACTCTTTATGTTTGCCATAATGGAACCCAGAAAGCACACAAATGTTCTTGAATTGTTTACTAGAAAAAGCTGCCATTAAGATATTGCTCAAAAACAACTTGTGAGTGCTCAGTGAAAACAATTCACATTTAAAGACCTTGGTGACAGTTGGTTACAGCTGTGTATGGGACATTATGTCAATTAACGTGTAAGGCACATAGCTTGAAAGTCAAAAAGAAAATAGTAAAAAGAAAAAGTAAATGAAATTATTAAACAACAATAATGCAAATAGTAAAATAACAGTGAAATAAAAGAACAGAGAGGTAAAAGGATATTTACAGATAGTTGTGATTGTGGCTCACATCTTCCTCTGGTTTTACGTCCAGAAATGGCTTGAACGCCCTCTATGGGTCGAGGATAGGCTTCCCATCCAGTTTTCTTACAAACTGGCAAACAGGGTCTTTTATAGTCAGATTCCCGAGACTATAGTTTACACATTCTTTCTGGAATAACGGCCATAACTGGAGTATTGCATGTTGGACGTATCCACTGGGATGCGTTTCAAGAGACAAAAGGATATCATCTAATGACTCCTTATTCAAGCCATCCCTAATGAATTGAATCTTATCTTCTCTGTTATCAGACACCATTCCTAAGGAACATGATTTTTTATTGCATATCATTCTGGCACATTTATTCAAAAAAAAAATATCAATAATAGTTAAACTTTACAAAAAAAAAATAATTTTTAAAAAAAATTAAATCACCGAAAATAGAAAGAAAGAAAATTCAGGTCACTTCAATGTTTTGTGCTGTTTTCTCCACATGATTGGTATTCGTGATATGACTTTACTTTTTTGACCATTAACTTTAAAAATTACATTGTTCCTTGGATTCTTAAATTTAATGGCTCCATGTGAAAAAACAGTATGATCAGTAGATGGACCAGGCCATCGAGAACGTAACTTACTTAGAGAAACGTGCCATTGAGAATTGAAAGAAAATACTTTCTGACCTGGTGTGAAAGATTTTCCAATGCTCCGCTTGTCACGGAGGATTTTCATTCGCTTTCTGTAGTCCTTAGCATTTTTGTTGTTACGAATCTCCTCTGGTTTTACCAGTTGTATCCTCCTTTTTGAACCAAAAATGGGGTCAATGATGTCTGTGTTCTTTTGTTTGTAATCAGGAGAGGATGGGATGATTTCTGACAATATTTCTTCTTCCTCCAAGAATGTAGAATTCAAAGGGTCAAGTGAAGGTTTGAGCTCAATTTCTAGTGGTGATTATGATGATGGGATGAGATTTTCTTTTAATGGTGCCAATTGCTCTATCCTTGTCTTCCACTTATCAATGTCCATGCATGGCGATGAATCCAATAAGACATTAACCTCATCAGTTGATCTGTCAATATTAAAATCTAAACCAAAGTGAGTTAAACATGTCAGTAAAGGGTCATCACTAAGGTTTAAAGGAAATGTGTGGTCAATTAATTCATCAATTAAATCAACATCTACAATTTCATCATCAGTACTGTGAGGTTGTTTGGCAATGTTAAAAATATTTAGTTCCATGGTCATATTGCCAAATGACAACTGCATATTTCCAGTCCTGCATTGAATGTGAGCATCGGCAGTTGCCAAAAATGGACGACCCAAGATAATGGGGATATGCTTCCTTGAATCCTGCACTGGTTGAGTGTCAATTACAATGAAATCAACAGGAAAATAAAACTTATCTACCTGGATAAGCACGTCCTCCACAATACCACGTGGTATTTTCATAGATCGATCTGTAAGCTGTAACACCACTGGAGTTGGGTGTAATTCGCCGAGTCTAAGTTTCACAAATACAGAGTAAGGTAACAGATTTACACTAGCTCCTAAATCCAACAAAGCATTCTCAATTGTGTGGTTCCCTATACTACATGAGATAGTGGGGGAGCCTGGATCTTTACATTTTAGAGGTATTTTATGTTGGAGTATAGAACTAATATTTTCTGTTAGAAAGGCCTTTTTCTGAATATGAATATTTCTCTTTTTAGTACAAAGGTCTTTAAGAAACTTGGCATATGATGGCACTTGTTTTATAGCTTCAAGTAAAGGGATGTTAACACTTACCTGTTTGAAGATTTCAAGAATCTCACCTGTGGATTTTCCTTTCTTCCCTTTAGCTAACCTTTGAGGAAATGGAGCTTTAGGAACATATTCTCGTGGGTTGGTTTATTCCTCAGTGTTCACAGTTACAATCTGAGTTGATTTTGGCATCTCCACTTTGTTGTCAACTTCTTTTCCTTTTCGCAAGGTCATCACTGCTTTGACCTCTCCATGCTGCTGTGGTGAACTAGAACTTACTTCATTCACTGCTTTAGGATTGGGCACTGGTTGACTTGGGAATTTGCCTTTTTCAACGGTCATGGCCAAAGTTTGAACTGAAGAGGCAAGTTGTCCCACCATTTTCTCAAGGTTAGAAATTGATTGGGCCTGTGAGTTGAAGCCCCCTCTCATCTCATTTCGTAACTCATCAATGGTGCGGTTCTGCTGCTCGATCTTGGAGTTAGTAAGATTTCTGAAATTTTGGGATGTCTCCTCCCATGGTTTGGGTTGAGAATAGTTTGGATTCTGATTGTATGGTCTGAATGGTGGTTGAGAGGCTTGAGACATTTGAGGAGCTGGTTGCATTGGTGGAGGTGGAGGTGGAGCTGATGGTCCGTTTTGTTGGAATCCTTGAGACCATGAGAAGTTGGGGTGGTCTCTCCATCCAGGATTATATGTGTTGGAGTAAGGGTTGTAGTTTGATGGTTTTCTCATGATACCTATGGCATTGGGTTGATCTGAATATGAGTCATGGTCATGTCGCTCTGTTGATTTAGCGGTTGTCAAAGATGCTATTTGTCGAGCAAGGCCTTCGACCATCTCTTTGACTTCTTTAATTCCTGAGCTTGACTCGCCAATGTTAACCTCATTCACTCCCTTAATTCTCTTGGTATTTCTGAGTGATCGACTCCGTTGTTGAGAATTATCCGATTGCCGTTGGAAAAATTCCCAAATCTCTGATGCGCTTTTGGACATTAACTCTCCTCCACTGGTTGCCATTAGCCATTCTTGCATATGTGGCAATAATCCCTCCAAAAAGTATTGGCATTGGTGCCATTTCTCGTACCCATGATGTGGACACTTCAAGAGTAGCCCATTAAATCGCTCCCATGCTTCAAAAAATTGCTCGTCGTCTCTTTGAGTAAACTCTGAAATTTCCCTGCGAATAGCATTGGTTTTATGAACTGGAAAATACTTATTTAAAAATTTAGTTACCATTTGTTCCCATGATGTAATGCTATTGGCAGGCATTGTATTAAATCATGAACGAGCTCTATCTTTTAATGAAAATGAGAATAATCTAAGTTTAACATGATCATCTGAAAAATTCTCATATTTAAAAGTTTGACAAATAGCATGAAAATCATTCAGATGATTATATGGGTCCTCATTTTCTAGGCCATAGAATGTGGGGAGACAGTTTAGCACACTAGGTTTTAATTCAAAACTCCTAACAGCTACATTTGGGTACCTTATGCATGATGTACTCAAATTAGCTAAAGGACTAAAATAATCCTTAAATGGCCTCTCTTGTGGTTCTGGTTGCTGATTTTGCAATTCCATTTCAAGTTTCTTTTGAAAAACAATTTGTTTGTGTGTGCGAAGTGTTTTTTCTAAATTAAGGTCTAAAGGCTCAAGATTACGTGATAATGACTTTCGACCATGCATGCAAAGAATAAAATAAATGAAGATAAAACAAATAAAAGTAAAGAGGAGAGAGAAATTATAATACTAACCTTGTGACGTTGTTATAACCGTACTATAAATATACACTCAAGTGCTAAAAAGAAAATATTAAAAATAAAATAAGAAGATAAATTACGACGAAAAAATAAAAAATTAAATTACAGAAATATAAAGAAGAGAAAAAGAAACAAAATTAAATTACAGGAAAAAAAATTACTTAAAAAAATTTAATTCTATAGAATAATAAATTAACAGAATAAATAAAAATTACAAAGAAAAATAACTCAGAAATTAAATTATAGAAATTTAAAGAAATTACAAAGAAATTAAATTATTGAAATTTAAATTACCAAAATTAAATTACAGATTCACTTTTTTTTTTATATTTTGTAATTTTTTAATTTTTTTATAATTTCTAAGGAAAGCAAAAAGAATTACTTAAAAAAAACTAATTCTATGAATTAATTCTACGAATAAATTAAAATAAATTACAAGATAAACAAAACAAGTTACAAAGAAAGTAAAGCAGAAATTAAAGTACAGAAAGTTAAAGAAATCACACAATAAAATTAAATTGTAAAAATTTAAATTACAGAAATTAAATTACAGAAATTAAATTACAGAAATTAAATTACAAAAATTAAATTACAAAAATTTAAATTACAAAAATTAAATTATAGAATTATTTTGTTATAAGGAAAAATACAAGAAAACAAAAAAAAATTAATTCAACAAATTAAAATAACTTACCTCCCAAAATCGCAAAAAACTTGTTGTGCAAATTTTAATGAACTCATGGCGCACGAATCTATTGTAGAATAGATTAATGGTGACGAGTGTCGATCCCACGAGGAGGTTGATTTTAATTATGTGTCGAATTAATTTTCTTTTTAATGGGAACAATTAAATTATGGTGATTTTATCCTAAATTATGAATTAAAATAACGGGAATAATTAAGAATGAAACTTATTATAATAAAGCACTTGGGTATCCGGATCCACATCAACATGCTCCATGGGCTAAATATTCCATATTAATACCAATTAAATCATAAGGGGGGATTCCACACCTCATGAACCACTCTCCAATAAGTATGGTGTCAAGGGCTTATCGTGCCAAATAATAATAACCTTGTACTAGGGTGCCGGTTTAACCAGGTGATCAGAATTAGACAAGACTATTATTATTTGTCGACGAAAAGTCAAAACAACCACAAATATTAGAGGGGAAGAGAAAGTAAATTTACCAAATTAAGCCCATGGAACATGTTGAGACTTCACCTTCAACCCAAGCTCAAAAAGAAATTAGCTACTCATATTTTAGCTAGGGATAAAAAGGGAATTTTATTAAAATACAAAGAAACTACAAGAAGGAGAAGGAATTTCAGAAATCTAAGCTTAGAAATGAATTCAGGGGTGCCAAATTAGGGGGGGAGAGCCCCCTTTTTATAGATACATTGAGTGAATCGTGACCATCGGATTAAAAACAATTCGGATGCTCAGGATTGCGCCACGTCATCAGTCAACAGTCAACAGTCAACATTTGTACAGTAATGCCGCCTGAATAGTAAATAATCCCATGTAAGCGCATGTACTGTACACCCGATTTCTACTCCAATGAGATGCTGCCACGTTATCGATCTACAGTACATAACAAATTTAGTCCAATAAGATCGTGACACATCATCGGTCAACGCCACGTCATCGGTCAATGCCACATAAGCAGTCAATCCACATAATTCGTCCAATCAGATACTGCCACGTCGTAGGTAGTTGCCACATCATCGGTCCGTATACATGAACAGTGTCGTGAACAGTATCGTGAACAGTACCGTATGTGTGAACAGTAACTTTTTCCTTTAATGCTCTTCTTAAGGTTTTCGACCGTCCTGAGTCCAAATATGACGTCCGTTTTGCTGTCTGATCACTCGTTTATTGTGAAACGATTATGATACCCCTAAAATACATAAAATACACAATTATAATAAAACACATATAAATAAATAACAAAATACTTAAATAAATAAAAGTAGCAATGTTAGTGAGATTTAAAGTGTAAAATGACGATTTTCTCCTTTATAAATATACACTTTCTAACACTCAACAGGTTCCTTTTGGAACCCAAACATATTTAGCTCTTTGGTATGCATTTATTTTAATATGGCATCTATAACTCATATGACCATTTCTATTACAATAATTACAAACAATCTTAGGATTGCTTGTAGAGATAGCTTTAATAAAATAGTTTTTATAATATTTTTATTTTAAGTTAACTTTCAAATAAAAGAGATGCATTACAAAAGTACAATAATTCATTAAATGAAATGATCAAGAGACTAGAATTAGATAATAAAGAATTGCATGATAGAATTACTTCAATTAAAGATAAACAAAGTAATTCACATAAGGATAAAGAATTATGTAGTACTAAATTGTTAAAAGAAAATGAATTACTTAAGAAAAAGACAAATGAACTCAATAAAATTGTGTTAAAGTTCACAAATGGTAAAAAAAATTTAGAAAAATTACTGAGCACTAAAAAATGTGTGTTTGATATTTAAGACATGCTTCTTTTTACCAATTCTCAACCAATCATCATGCAATTCCTTAAAGGAATCATATAACTCATCATAAGTAGGATCACTTACCTCATCACGTCTATCACCCGACTCATTTCCAATTGCCATAAGTGCCAAATTTGACACTTCATGAGATTACTCTTCATCACTCGATTTTTCTTCGCTATCATCCTAAGTAGCTACGGTGGCTTTCTTATTGAGTTTGTTGAGAAGTGGGCACTCCGATCTTATATGGTCAGCCTTCTTGCATTTATAAAATATAATTGCCTCCTTCTTCTCCTTTTGGTGTTTAAGGTTTTTGAATTTTCTTTGCTTAATAGGTTTCTTAAAAAATTTTCTAAATCTTCTTGCTAGCATAGCCATTTTCTCATTATCCAGTGCGTTATCCTCATCATTCTCATGTTTTGAGGCTTTGAGAGTGATGCTTTTCTTTTTCTCCTCATTTCCTCTTTCAGCTGCCAAATCCTTCTCATAAGAAATAAGAGAACCAATTAATTATCAATAGGCAATGTAATTAAATCTTTAGCTTCCTTAATGACAGTCCTTTTAGGCCTTCATTCTTTTGGTAGTGATCTAATGATTTTCTTAACTTTCTCGCTATTAGAATAGGTCTACCCTAAGGCCCCTAAAGTGTTCACTATATCCGTGAATCTAGTATACATAGAGTAAACAATTTTATTTTGTTGTATTTCAAATAATCCATATTGTCGAGCGTATCTACTAATTTTAAACTCTTTCATTTGATTAATAGCTTCATAAACAACTTTAAGTTTGTGCTAAATTTAATAGGCACTTTCATAACTAGAGACTCTATGAAATTCTTTCTTATCAAGAGCACAAAATAATGCATTCATAACTTTAAAATTTAGAGAAGCTTTTCTCTTTTCTAATTCACTCCATTCCCGTGAAGGTTTTGAAATGTCATCTCCTAATTCATTTTTAGTCATTGGCATAAATGGTCTATCATAAACAACTTTCCAAATTTTATAATCTAAAGCTTGTAAATAAATTCTCGTCCTAGTTTTCTAATATGGGTAGTCATTACTGTCAAAAAATGGTGGTCTAGTTATGGATTGTCCTTCCTTAAATGTAGATTCATTTTTTGTTAAGTCCTAATAAGAGAACCTTGCTCTGATACCAATTAAAATTCTAGTTGTGCAACCTAAGAGGGGGGTGAATTGGAATTTTGAAAATTAATCAAAGCGAATCACACAATAATTAATTCTAATGCCTTAATGAAATCAAGAATAATAAGTTTTAATAATGTTAAACCATAAAAGAGTAGGGAAGAGAGAACAAATACAAATATTTTTATCTGGTTCGGCAAACCTTGCCTATGTCTACGCCTCCAAGCTAACTAAGTTTGAAGATTTCACTATCCAACCCTCCTACGGCTTCAATTCCGTTACAATTGACTTCGAGGTATCAATGAACCTTATAATCCAAGAATTATTTTCGAATCCCTTCAATCAAGTATTTTCTACACTTATACAACCATAAATTTGATAAGAGATTAAAAATTACAATAAGAAAAACTCTCTTTAAGAGTGGATCAACAAATTTAGCACTATAATGATCTAATCTATAATGATTTGAAAGTTGAAAGCTTAACCAATGATGTATGAACTTATTTTTAGTTGTGCTAGAACTTAGAAATAAGTTTGATTTGCGTTTATATAGTTTTGACTCGAAAAATAGCCATTATAGATAAATTTCAGTGACGAAGCAGCTAGCCTCTTTATTCAAGCGGTTAGCCGCTTGTTACAATAAAGTTTCCGTTAATTTTTAAATTGCTAAGTAATATTGTTCATGAAATTATAATTTTACCTAAAACTTTTTATAATTATACTATAACTCAAAAACTTATAAAACTTTACAAACAGATCAATTTTTGAAATAGTTTTAATTTACTATAATACTATTGTTCATGAAATTATAATTTTACCTAATATATTCCAAATTTTACTGTAGCAAAAAATGTCAAAAATCTTTGCGAATAAATCTAATTTTAGAATTTCTAAATAATATTTCTCATTCCCATAACTTTCTGAAATTATGATATGACCAAAAATATTTTTAATTTTATAAATAAACCTAAATTTATATTTAAAATATTACTTATTAAAATAAAAACTTATAAAACTTTTTCACTTTAATCCACATTTAGAAAATCAATTATTTTGAAATACTTGATTTATGATCAAATCTTTAGATTAATGAATAATAATTAATTAATTAAAATCTTGAGCTTCACAAATTGCTAAATCAAAAATAAATTAAATCACATCGGCTTCATAAGAATTTATCGTAATAATAAGTCCGTTGCACTCTAAACTTTGTTCTTGATTGAGCCATTATCCGTTAAGTGTTTTGAATTTAATTTCACTTGATTCACTTGCATAAATACTATCCTTTAAAAGCTTAGTGAAAATGTCAAATACATTATTAATTTAAAATATTAAGATATATGTTTGTTATCATCAAAATTACATTATGTGTAGCCTTTAGGCTGACAATCTTAAAACATAAGTTGTGAGTATTTAAAAAAAGCTCATATTTAAAGATCCTAGTGATAGAAATAATGAGAAATAATTGTAATTGATTTGACGTATTTGTCAAATGATGTGTAAAGTTATTTGCTTAATAATTCAAAAGCAAACAGTGAAAGAAAAAGCAAACAATAAAAGAAAAACACATAATGATATAAATAAAAATCATACCACTAAATGTAATAATACAAATGATAAAAGAACAACAAAATAAAAGGATAATTACTAGTAGTTATGATTATAACTATATCTTTCTCTGGTTTTACGTCTAGTAATAACTTACATACCTTTGTGGGTCGAGGATAGACTTTTCATCTAATTTTTGTGTAAATTAGAAAATAGGGTATTTTTTAGTTAAATTCCCAAGACTAAACTATGCAGTTTCTTTTTAGAATAATATCCACAACTTATGAATCTCACGTTGCACATATCCACTTCGATGCATCTCAAGAGATCATAGGATATCATCTAATAATTCTTTACTTAGGCCATCTTTAACGAATTTAATTTTATCTTCACGATTATTAGAAACCATTCTAAATATTTATAATTCAACTTTTTGCAACCAATTCTTACACAATTATGACATTTTGAGCCAAGTTGTTTATATTTTTCTTTTTTAGCAAATGTAGATTTACCAAATCCATGCAATATGAAATAAATGGATCAGAAAACTCATTGATCAATTGAACTTTTGCTTCAATTAACTAACAAATATAAGAAAAAATTCCATTGATCATTGACAAATTCAATCGTTCACAATGAGTTTTGTAAAATTTTTTGAGGGCATTTAGAAGAAGAAAAGAAAATGCTCATGCAATTTATATTGTATTTCTTCCATGTTTGATTCAGGGTCTCAGTTATTGTAGAAAACTGAAGATACCTACTTAAAAAGTCACAAAGTATTGTTATTTGCCATTTATATGAGGAAATAAATCAAAACACATTGAAATGAAGAAAATTAAATCTACAAAGTCAAATCAAATATAAAAGCAAACAAAAACACTTAATGTGAAAAGAAAAGTGGACTTACATTCATCCTTTATTTAGATAACCTTAAACTCT
Organism: Aegle marmelos; assembly: GCA_030449875.1. NCBI lineage: Eukaryota > Viridiplantae > Streptophyta > Magnoliopsida > Sapindales > Rutaceae > Aegle > Aegle marmelos. The sequence continues at coordinate 13,319,915 of JASUUL010000094.1, read as the reverse complement.
TATTGGAATTTGTTAGCCTAAAGGCTGTAAATATTATAATTTTGATGATAAAAAAACATATGCATTAAAGTGTTTTATTTTGTATTTCACAAATTCACTAGTTTTGAAAGATAATGAATCAAGTGGAATCAAGTGAAATTAAGTTTAAGACACTCAACGGACAACGGCGAAGTCAAGAATAGAATTTCGAGCTCAACGGATAATTTATTACGATAATTTCTTGTAAAACCGGTATGATTTAATTTATACTTTGATTAGCATTTGTAAAACTCAATTTTATGTTAATAAAATAATTATTCTTCAAACTAAATTAATTTTATGTTTATGAGATAAGATATTTTGTGGATTTAAATAATTTGGGTAAAAATGAAAAACTTTTAAATTTCGGAGTTGGACTTATTTGCTGAACTCTAAAATATTTGGGTTATTTTGTAACTCATAATAGATTGGGGGTTTAAGTGAAAAGTTTTGAAAACTTTAAAGATTATGGTGATTTAGTTAAAACTCAAAGAGGACTTATTTGAAAAGATTTTATTTAGTTTGGACCATACTATAATTTCATAATATTTTTAGGAATTAAAAAATATTTAAAATTTCTGAGATTGGATCTTTTTGAAAAGTTTTATGATGTTTTGGGTCATAACATAATTTGAGTAAGTTTTGAGGTAAAATTATAATTTCGTGAATAGTATTACTGTAGTAAAATTCAAAATTAACGGTAACTTCATTGTTACGAGCGGGGATCCGATTAAATTAAGCGGTTAGCCGCTTGAGCACTGAAATTTAACAATAACGGCTAATTTTCGAGCTTTAATTATAAAAACTCAACTCCAACTTCATTTCAAAAACTTTAGCAAGCAAAAACAAGTTTGTAAAACATATATTGAGCTTCCATTTTGCAAATCACAATAGATTAAATTATTTTTGTGCCATTATTTGTAAATCTACTCTTATAGAGAGTGTCTTGCTGTAATTTCTATTTTGTATCATATTGAAAGTATTCAAGTGAGGGAAACACTTGGAGTAAAGAGATTAAGGTAATGATCTCTTAATTGTAAAGGTCCATTGACACCTTGGAAGTCAATTGTAAACATTTGAAACCTTGGGAGGCTTGGATAGTGAAATCCTTGAGCTCAGTTGGCTTGGAGGCGTGGACGTAGGCGGGGATTGTCGAACCACATAAAAATTATTGTGTTTGCATTCTCTTCCCTTTCTCATTTATTTTGCAAGTATTGTCAAATTTATTATATTTAATTTAATTACTGTAAAACTTATTTTTTGTTTGTATTAAGGCTTTAAATTGAATCATTTATAAAATAAATTTTAAAAACCCAATTTACCCCTCTCTTGGATTGCTTATTTGTATTTCAATTGGTATCAGAGCTTGGTTCTCTTATTAAGACTTAATCGTCTAGAGTAAAAGATTCATGGCAACGCAAAGTGATTTAACCTTTAGGGAAGGACAATCCACAACTAGACCACCGTTCTTTGACTGAAATGACTATCCATATTGGAAAATTAAGATGAGAATTTTCTTACAAGTCGTAGATTATGAAATTTGGGAAGTTGTATGTGATGGTCCATTTATGCCTTTAACTAAAAATGAAGTCGGGGAAGATAGTCCAAAACCTTCATGGGAATGGAATGAATTGGAAAAGAGAAAGGCTTCTCTTAATTCTAAAGTCATTAATACCTTATTTTGTGCACTAGATAAGAAAGAATTTCATAGAGTGTCAAGCTGTGAAAGTGCTTATGAAATTTGGCACAAACTTGAAGTTGTTTATGAAGGCACGAATCAAGTGAAAGAGTCTAAAATTAGTAGATACACTCGACAATATGAATTATTTCAAATAGAACAAAATGAGAGTGTATATTCTATGTACACTAGATTTATGGACATAGTGAACACTCTAGGAGCCCTAGGAAAGACTTTTTCAAATAGCGAGAAAGTTAAGAAAATCATTAGATCACTTCCTAAGGATTGAAGACCAAAAAGAACTGCCATTGAGGAAGCTAAAGATTTAAATGTCTTACCTATTGATGATCTAATCGGTTCTCTTATTTCTTCTGTGGAAGATTTGGCAGCTGAAAGAGGCAATGAAGAGAAGAAGAAAAATATTACTCTCAAAGTCACAAAATTTAAAAGTGATGGAGAAAGTGAGCCAGATGATGAGGAATTGGCTATGCTTTATAGGAGGTTCAGAAAATTTTTTAAGAAAACTGGTAAGCGAAGAAAATTTAAAGACTTCAAAAACTAAAAGGAGAAAAAGGAAGTAATTAAATGTTATGAGTGCAAGAAGCCTGACCATATAAGATCGGAATGCCCTCTTCTCAACAAGTTCAAGAAGAAAGCAATGGTGGCCACGTGGGATGATACTGATGAAGAAATAAATGATGATGAAGAGCATCAAGAAATGACAACTCTAGCTCTTATGGCGATTGGAGATGAATCGAATGATGAATTAGATAAGGTAAATGATCTTCCTACTTATTATGAATTACATGATACTTTTAAAGAATTGCATGATGAGTTGATGAAGATAGGTAAAAAGAATGTATGTCTTAAAAAGAAATTGATAGATCTCAAAAATGAAAATGAATCATTGAATGCAAAGATTACATATTTAGAACTAGAAAATAAAATGTTGCATGATAAAGTCACATCTTCAAATGAAAAACTTAATACCTCATATGAGCATGAGAAATTACATGTTGAAGATTTGATTAAAGGAGAATGAAGTTCTTAAGAAGAAAAACAATGAGTTAAATGAAATTGTGATAAAATTCACAAATGGCCAAAAGATGTTGAATAATTTACTTAACTCTTAAAAATGTGTTTTTGATAAAAGAGGACTTGGGTATAAGCCTAACTTGAAGCAAAAGTATTATAAGAATTATTTTTTTAAAGTTACATCCATAGTGATCATAAAACTACTTGTCACTATTGCAATAAAAATGGTTACATGAAAAATAGATGTCCTGTAAAAAGAAATACTTATTATAGTGTAAAATATATTTGGGTTCCAAAAGGATCCATTGCTGACATCCAAGGACCCAAAAAGATTTGGGTACCTAAGACTTGAAATTTTCTCTGCAGGGCTTAAAGAAGAAGAATAATAAATGGTGCTTAGACAGCGGGTGTTCAAGATACATGACAGGAAATTATGCTTGGTTTTCAAGTTTTACCAAGATCGAAAATAGTGGAGATGTATCTTTTGGAGATAATTCAAAAGGAAAGATCATTGGTATTGGCAATGTCGGTAATGTATCTTCTACTCTTATTGAAAATGTATGCTTGGTTGAAAAGTTAAAACATAATTTACTTAGTATTAGTCAATTATGTGATAAGGGTTATAAAGTAGTCTTTGATAAATCTAGATGCGTTATTGAAAATGTATGTGATGGAAAAGTTTTGTTTGTAGGAAATAGATGTATTAATGTTTATACCATTAATATAGATTGTGCATCTAACATTGATAAATGTTTTTCGGCATTGCATGATGATGGATGGTTGTGGCATAGAAGACTAGGTCATGCAAACATGGATTTAATTTCAAAAATTTCAAAACATGATTTGGTTAAAGGACTTCCAAAAATTAGTTTTCAAAAGGATAAAATCTGTGAAACTTGTCAATTTGGAAAACAAATCAAAACTTCTTTTAAAAACAAGAATCATGTCTCTACTTTAAAACCACTTCAATTACTTCACATGGATTTATTTGGACCTTCTAGACATGCTAGCCTAAATGGAAAATATTATGCATTTGTAATTGTAGATGATTATTCTAGATATACTTGGGTACTATTCCTAGCTAATAAAGATGATGCATTTGAAGCTTTTAAAATTTTCTGTAAAAAGGTTCAAAATGAAAAAGGATACTTTATTACTTGCATTAGAAGTGATCATGGTAGAGAATTTAAGAATCATGCATTTGAAAATTTCTGCAATGATTTAGGCATTGAGCATCAATTTTCATCACCTAAAACTCCACTACAAAATGGAGTTGTTGAGAGAAAGAATAGATCTATTCAAGAAATGGCTAGCACTATGTTAAATAAAAATGCTCTACCTTAATATTTTTGGGCCGAAGCCGTCAACACGGCTTGTTATGTTTTAAATCGGGTGTTGATTAGATCCTATCTCAATAAAACTCCCTATGAGTTTTGGAAAGATAGAAAACCCAACATTGGTTATTTCAAAGTTTTTGGATGTAAATGTTTTATTTTGAGCACAAAAGATAATCTTGGAAAATTTGATCCAAAATCTGATGTTGGTATCTTTCTTATGTATTCAAACTTAAGCAAAGCTTATAAAGTTTATAATAAAAGAACTTTGGTTGTGGAAGAGTCATGCATGTTACATTTGATGAGTTTAATACCTCTTTTATGGAGAAAGTTGCTGTTAGTGATAATGCAGATGAAAATATACAAGAAGATTCATCAAAGAACAACCAAAAGAATGCAGAAAATCAAGTGGAGCAACATGAAGAAATAAGTGCAGAACAAAATCAAGGTACTTCTCAAGTACTCCCCAGGGTGTGGAGGTATGTTTCTTCTCACCCAAAGGATGCCATTTTAGGAGATCCATCTAGAGGTGTTACAACTAGATCATCACTTAGGAATACATGTGAGCATGCTGTATTTATTTCTCAAATTGAACCAAAATCCTTTATGGATGCGAAAAATGATGAATCTTGGATTATGGCAATGCACGAGAAGTTAAATCAATTTGAAAGAAATAAAGTATGGGAATTAGTTCTTAAACCAGAACATCAATCCATCACAGGAACTAAATGGGTATTTAGAAATAAGATGGATGAATCCAGTGTAGTTGTAAGGAATAAAGCTAGATTAGTGGCTCAAGGATACAACCAAGAAAAAGGAATTGATTTTGATGAGACATTTGCACCTGTAGCTAGATTAGAATCCATTAGAATGTTGCTAGCTTATGCATGTTATAAAGATTTCATTTTATTTCAAATGGATGTCAAAAGTGCCTTTCTAAATGGATATATTATGGAGGAAGTTTATGTGAAACAACCACCTGATTTTGAAAATGAAAAATTTTCAGATCATGTTTATAAGTTATCAAAAGCTTTGTATGGATTAAAACAAGCACATAGAGCATGGTATGATAGTCTTAAAAATTTCTTGCTTGATAACGATTTTTTAATGGGAAAAACTGATACTACACTTTTTGTTAAGTATAAGAACCAAGACATACTTGTTGTTCAAATTTATGTTGATGATATTATTTTTGGTTCTACTAATGAGTCCTTGTGCAAAGAGTTCTCATCTTGTATGAGTAAGGAGTTTGAAATGAGCACGATAGGAGAATTGAAGTATTTCCTTAGACTTCAAATCAAACAAAACAATGAGGGAATTTTCATCAACCAAGCTAAATATGTCAAAGATTTGCTCAAGAGGTTTGAAATTGAAGAATCAAACACTAAAAGCACTCTAATGAGTACAACAATGAAGCTTGACAAAGATGAAAAAGGTAAAGAAGTTGATATTAAAAAGTATCGAGGTATGATCGGTTCTTTACTTTACTTAACCATCCAAAATCCTTTATGGATGCGAAAAATGATAAATCTTGGATTATGGCAATGCACGAGAAGTTAAATCAATTTGAAAGAAATAAAGTATGGGAATTAGTTCTTAAACCAGAACATCAATCCATCACAGGAACTAAATGGGTATTTAGAAATAAGATGGATGAATCCAGTGTAGTTGTAAGGAATAAAGCTAGATTAGTGGCTCAAGGATACAACCAAGAAAAAGGAATTGATTTTGATGAGACATTTGCACCTGTAGCTAGATTAGAATCCATTAGAATGTTGCTAGCTTATGCATGTTATAAAGATTTCATTTTATTTCAAATGGATGTCAAAAGTGCCTTTCTAAATGGATATATTATGGAGGAAGTTTATGTGAAACAACCACCTGATTTTGAAAATGAAAAATTTTCAGATCATGTTTATAAGTTATCAAAAGCTTTGTATGGATTAAAACAAGCACCTAGAGCATGGTATGATAGTCTTAAAAATTTCTTGCTTGATAACGATTTTTTAATGGGAAAAACTGATACTACACTTTTTGTTAAGTATAAGAACCAAGACATACTTGTTGTTCAAATTTATGTTGATGATATTATTTTTGGTTCTACTAATGAGTCCTTGTGCAAAGAGTTCTCATCTTGTATGAGTAAGGAGTTTGAAATGAGCATGATGGGAGAATTGAAGTATTTCCTTAGACTTCAAATCAAACAAAACAATGAGGGAATTTTCATCAACCAAGCTAAATATGTCAAAGATTTGCTCAAGAGGTTTGAAATTGAAGAATCAAACACTAAAAGCACTCCAATGAGTACAACAATGAAGCTTGACAAAGATGAAAAAGGTAAAGAAGTTGATATTAAAAAGTATCGAGGTATGATCGGTTCTTTACTTTACTTAACCGCAAGTAGACCAGATATCATGTTTAGTGTATGCTTGTGTGCAAGATTTCAATCATGTCCCAAGGAATCTCATTTGCTTGCTGTTAAAAGAATTTTTCGTTATTTGAGTGAACCATAGATCTTGGCCTTTGGTATCCTAGAGGAACTCATATAGATTTGACTTGTTATTCGGATGCCGATTTTGCTGGATATAAGGTGGATAGGAAAAGTACTAGTGGAACTTGCCATTTTCTAGGTCATTCTCTTGTTTCATGGTTTAGTAAGAAATAAAACTCGGTTGCACTCTCAACCACTGAGGCGGAATATATTGCCGCAGGTAGTTATTGTGCACAAGCCCTTTGGATGAAACAAACACTTAGAGACTATGGCATTAAACTTGAACAAATTCCTATCAAGTGTGATAATACTAGTGCTATTAATCTTTCAAAGAATCCCATTCAGCACTCTAAAACCAAGCATATAGAGATTAGACATCATTTTTTAAGAGATCATGTACAAAAGGGTGATATTGCTTTAGAATTTATCTCTACGGAAAAATAACTTGCCGATATTTTTACAAAACTCCTTTGCGAAGAATAATTTTCAAAAATTCGGCATGAACTTAGGATGATGAAATTTTCACATTAACATCTCTAATTATGTTATTGAATCTATTAAAATTGTGTGCTTAATGGTTGTTAATGTTTTTGAAAGAGTTTGAGCATGATAGATAGGTAAAGTGTTATGACATATTCATTTCAAATGCTTATGTGCTTCATGATACATGCTTGATAAATGAATTATTTGCTTGAATTAATCATGTTTTAAATGTTTAAAATCATGATTCATGCATTAAAATTGTTTTTAAGAGATTTCGGAATCAAGAAATGATAACGAGATTGATAAAAAATGGTCGGAAAATAACCTTGGTACAGTTGGGCAGCAACCAGGCGGCTACTGCCTGATCCAAGCGGCTAGCCGCTTGGAATTGCTCCCAAACTTGAGAGCAAGCGGCTAGCCGCTTGGTCACGGGTTTAGACCCTCCCTCTCCCTCTTTTTAGCTTTCTTCCTCACTTACCTCTCTCTCTCTCACCAAACCGTGAATCTTCCTCCATTTTCTTTCAAAAATTCTTCATTTCTTAACCATTTTCATGTCAAAATCATTGATTCAATCCATTATCCATTCATTTAACTTCCATTAAACATCTTCTAATCATCATTTCAACATCCTCTTCTCTTGTTCATCTCTTTCTCTCTCGCTTGCGTGAATAGTGCCTCACCATATCTTTCTCAAATTTCTTTAATTTTCACTCATTTTCTTGCTAAAATTAGTCATCCAAACCATTACCCATCCACTACTCCTTCACTTTTTGTCATCCAAATACCATTTTATTATACCTCCATAAAAATCTGAAATTCAAAACCTAACCTCGGCCGTTTCTCTCTCTAGATTTTCAAGCTTTCTCTAGCCAATCTTTATTCAAATCCACATTATATTTAAACCTCATTCATCTCTAGGATTACATTTCTTGGCTCAAACTTATCCATTTTACTCAAATCCGAAATTGTTCTTTAAGCTTGTTCAACAATGGTGGGTGGTGAAAAAGCCAAGAGCAAACAAATGGCTAAGAGACGTAAGGAAGATTATAAAGATAATATGGAGTTTTTGTCAGCTCATTTTCGACATCTCCCGCTTCGGAAACGGTTTATCGATAATTTCATGCCAAGGTCGGTTATTCCTCCTTACTTTGTTAATCTTAAGAATTTGGCGAATTTGGAAATTTGTGGTAAATCTCTCGATAAACTTCTTATTGCTATGAGTTGAAAAAATGTCTTAGTTATTCAAAAAGCATATTATGGGAATTTAGTTAAGATTTTCTATTTGAATATGGATATAGAAGTTTCAGATAAAATTGTTACTAGTGTTAGGGGAGTTCGTATTGAATTTGATGTTGCGGAGTTAAATTATATTCTTGGGACTCCAAATGAGGGATTAGAAATTTACAGTGCTAGAGCCAGAATAGATCATCCATGGTTTTCTCTTGAAAATGTTGTTCGAAAAATTTGTCGCCGACGTGACTTGTCCGATGAATTTTGTCGATCATAATTGAAATCTCAAGCTTTGCCTCTTCAAACTAGAATCCTGCATTATGTTCTTCATCATATGATTACTCCTAGGTATGGTCATGGGGATGAAGTTAATCGATTGGATATGGCTTTATTGGATTGTATTTTGGAGGGTAGAAAGCTCAATGTTGGGTACATTATACTCAATCATATGCTTAGCACACCTTGTATGGCTAAAAGATCCCTCCCTTATGGTAGTATCATTACCCGCATCTTTAAACATTTTCGAGTACCCATTACCTAACTAACCTTTTTAAATTTAAGAGAACTAGGAGATGATGCCATTGCCAACTTAGGATTTATTTGGGTAGAAGGTAAATGGACTAGAGACCGAAGATACTCCACCAAAGTTTCTAAACTTGCTCCTACAGATTATCGTTTCTTTAACGATATTCTTCCACTAGAGCAATTTCCTAATCTTAGTGGCCCACAACGCTCTGATTATCCATCTTCTGCGGGTTCTTCCAAAACTCTATTTGGATGTTCTATATTTGGATGATTTGTCTTTGGATGTCTTGCATTTGGATGCTTTGTATTTGGATGCTATATTATGACTTCTTGATATATTTTTAGCTCTTCATGTCTCTTGCTTGTATTTGGTTGATTATTATTGCCTTAGTTTAGTTTTGATTATGAAGGGGGAAAAGTCATGTATTTCGGAGACAGGTATTATATTTTCTCTTTCCACATTTGTGCATGTTTTTTGAAATATTAAAGGGGAGCTTACAAATTGTTATAGATCATATTTTTAAGGGGAGTTTATTTTAAATTTGATTATGTACGCCATGTATTAAGAGGGAGCATATATATCAAAATACATGAGATGTTTGTCATCATAAAAAAAAGAGAGATTGTTAGCCTAAAGGCTGTAAATATTATAATTTTGATGATAACAAACATATGCATTAAAGTGTTTTATTTTGTATTTCACAAGTTCACTAGTTTTGAAGGATAATGAATCAAGTGGAATCAAGTGAAATCAAGTTCAAGACACTCAATGGACAATGGGGAAGTCAAGAATAGAATTTCGAACTCAACAGATAATTTATTGCGACAATTTCTTATAAAGCCGGTATGATTTAATTTATACTTGAATTAGCATTTGTGAAGCTCAATTTTATGTTAATAAAATAATTATTCTTCAAACTAAATTAATTTTATTTTTATGAGATAAAATATTTTGTGGATTTAAATAATTTGGGTAAAAATGAAAAACTTTTAAATTTCGGAGTTGGATTTATTTTCTAAACTCTAAAATATTTGAGCTATTTTGTAACTCATAATAGATTGGGGGTTTAAGTGAAAAATTTTAAAAACTTTAAAAATTATGGTGATTTAGTTAAAATTCAAAGAGGACTTATTTGAAAAGATTTTATTTAGTTTGGGCCATACTATAATTTTATAATATTTTTAGGAATTAAATAATATTTAAAATTTCTGAGATTGGATTTTTTAAAAAAGTTTTATGATATTTTGGGTCATAACATAATTTGAGTAAGTTTTGAGGTAAAACTGTAATTTCGTGAACAGTGTTATTATAGCAAAATTCAAAATTAACAAGAATAACTTATTTATTACGAAGGAGAAATTGAAATTAAATTAAATTAAGTGGCTAGCCGCTTGAGCACTGGAATTTGACAATAACGGCTAGTTTTCAAGTTTTAACTATAAAAACTCAACTCCAACTTCATTTCAAAAACTCTAGCAAACAAAAATAAGTTTGTAAAATATATATTGAGCTTCTATTTTGCATATCACAATAGATTAAATCATTTTTATGCCATTATTTGTAAATCTACTCTTATAAAGAGTGTCTTGCTGTAATTTCTATTTTGTATCATATTGAGAGTATTCAAGAGAGGGAAACACTTGGGGTAAAGAGATTAAGGTAATGATCTCTTAATTGTAAAGGTCCATTGACACCTTGGAAGTCAATTGTAAACATTTGAAACCTTGGGAGGCTTGGATAGTGAAATCCTTGAGCTCAGTTGGCTTGGAGGCGTGGACGTAGGAGGAGATTGCCGAACCATGTAAAAATTGCTGTGTTTGCATTCTCTTCCCTTTCTCATTTATTTTGCAAGCATTGTTAAATTTATTATATTTGATTTAATTGCTGTAAAATTTATTTTTTTTTTGTATTAAGGCATTAGATTGAATTATTTGTAAAATAAATTTTAAAAACCCAATTCACCCCCCTCTTGGGTTGCTTATTTGTATTTCAGAATTCATATATACCAATCTCTATTTTTTTGAGTTGTATTTCCAACTCCTCAACATAGGAAACAATATTAGTGGTTGTAGATTCCAAAGTGGATGTGATTTATAACTTTGTATTAGGCCTCTCAAATAAAAATTTACTCATAAAAGTTCTCAAAGATGTTTGAAAAGGATTTTCTTATTGAGGTGTTCATGATGTTTATGGACGATTAAATAAGAAATATAATAACACGTATCATTGAAGATAATCAAGCAATTTAAATGATAAAGTAATAGCAAAAAGTTAAATCGCTTAAAAAAGACTTAATCAAGACATGATAGGTTACTCAAATTTATGTTGATGCTTTCTTTCCATAGTTGGTATTCTAAATATAGTTTTAACCTTCGTTCATTAAAATTTAAATGTGACACTGTTATTTGGATTCTCAATTTCTATGGTCCCATATAGATATACTTATAACAAATGGACCAATCCACTTTGACTATAACTTTCTTAGAAACAAATGAAAAGAGAATTATAAAGCAACATTTTTTTACCAATCTCAAATATTTTTCAAAAAATTTTTTATCATGAAAAACTTTTGTTCTTGCCTTAATAATTTTTGAATTTTCATATGCATTATTCCTTAATTTCTCAAGTTCATTCAATTTCAATTTTTGCACATTACAAGATTTATCCAAATTTAAATTAAAAGTTTTAATAGTCCAAAATAATTTATGCTCTAGTTCAACAAGTAAGTGGTAAGGTTTACTAAATTAGCTAATACTGTGACATCCTAAAAACATCTTAAATGTAGTACTATAGGTCTAAAGTGCATAAATTAATCTTTGCTTTATTTCCTTATTTTCCAATTCAACTTGACTATTTATTTAAGGAAGATAAGGGATAACAACTTTATGTGTAATTCTATATTTTTTCAATAAAAACTCAAATGACTTATGAAAAAAATGCTTACCTCTATCATTAGTAATGGCTTGAGGGATTCCAAATCGACTTAAAAGATTTTCTCTTAAAAAATTTAAACATAGTTTTACCATTATTATTTTGACAAGAAATTATTCTAATTTATTTTTAGACATAATCAACTGCAATTAATATTTACAAAAATCCAAAAGATGATGGAAATGGACCTATGAATTCAATTCTTCAACAATCAAATATTTCGATCTCAAGTATGAGATTTAAGGCCATAATTTTTTTTAGTAATTGATCCTAATTTTGATAGTTTTTACAACTTTTACAAAATTAATATATGTCTTTGAATATAGGAGGCCAATAAAATCCACAATGCAAAAATTTAGTTGTAGTTTTTCATGAAGAAAAGTGTCCATCAGATGTTTTAGAAACTACTTACCTCGTTGTTAGGAATACAATGTCAAAAGATTTAATCAAGCCAATATTTGAACAAGTCATCAACATTACTTCAACAAATTTTTTTTTTCCCTTGAGTATTCCATTGCAAAGCTATTTTATTTATAACAAGGAAATAAATAATGTTAGCATAATATGGCATTGAAGTAACGAAAAATAAAAATTCATCTAGGAAAGAATCATCCAACAAATTAGTCCTGATTTAGGTTCTTAGTTAGTCATCAAGTATCTCACAACAGCGTTGTTAGGAAAGACAACAGTTTTAGAACCAAGCAAATATGAATGAAATTTGTTTAATACAATACCATAGTAAGTAATTCTTTTTCAATTGTCAAATAATTTATTTAAATATTAGCCAAATTCTTACTCATATAATAACTCACAAATAGCTTTTAATCCTTTTTTGTCTTAAATTAACAGTAACAGCAAAGTCGTTTGCATCAAACATTTATTCAAAAGGTAAAAATCAATCAGGAGATTCCATAATGGGTGCAAATATTAAAAGACAAATTATTATGTGCTTAATATTCCTTATTAATACCAATTAAATTAGAGAAAAATATCCACTCTTCATAAATCATGTTCTAATTAATATAATGCAAAAGGCTTATCTTGTTATTACTATCTGTCGATGAAAAGTAAAATCATCTATAGAAATTAAAGAGGAAGAGAAAATAAATTTACTAAATTAAGCCTATGAAACATATTGAGACTTCATCTTTAACCCAAACTTGAAAAAAATTAACTACTTATTATTGAACCAAGGATAAAATGAGAATTTATTAGAATACATAGAAAATATAAGATTGAGAAAGAATTAAAGAAAATGGAGTTCAAAAATAAATTTAGAAGTGTCAACGTTACATAAACAGTCAATGCCACATCATTTGTCTTATCAAATACTGCCACGTATAGTACTATATATGAGAACAGTGTCGTGAACATTATCATGAACAATATCATATATATAAACAATGATATTTATTCTTTTATGATCCTCCTAAGGATTTCAGTTGTCCTGAGTTCAGAACTACTGTCTGTTTTACCATCTGATCTCTCATTCATTATGAAATGACCACGATGCCCCAAAAATATATAAAAATTAATTATAAAAAAATACACATAATTAATTCATAAGGAACTTAAATATATAAAAGCATGAATGTTAGTAAAATTTAGAGTGTAAAATCACGATTTTCTCTTTTATAAATATACACTTTTTAGTACGCAATACTCCTCCAATTAGCTTATTGCTAGTCCTAAGTAAATTTAAAAAAAATTCAAACCCAATTTGTTTTTAAACAATCGTTTATTCAATCAAACTTATGATAACAATCAAATATAAATATAAACATTATTTCTAGTCAAGAGAAATATCACTTTTACATCAACCATCTACATGAATCAATCTAGTAGACTTTATCACAACCAAAGTAATCAAGCCGCTTTCAAGAATGACATGTTAAACCCTAAAATCTTATTGGTTGAAACACTCTCACAAGGAAATTAAACCCAATAATAATAGTCACTCCCATGAATAGTAAATTAAGAGAAAATAATAAAAAGGTACTATTATACACTCTCATCAAGATGAAATAAATATGCCTCCAGTTTAGAAATAATACAATCTTAGATTAAAATGTGAGTCAGATCCATGTGTTTATTTATTTATTATTTTTTCTTCTCTTTTTTGTATATATTTTTATCTATGCACTACCACATCTTTTCAGCCCATATAACTAGAATCTACACGAGTCTATAATTCTTTAAAATCAAGAAAGACTTTTATCAGGACATAACATAGGCTAAAGACATGGCGAACAAAGGAAGAGACGTAAGAAAAAAGAAAATATATATTTAAGAAAAAATAGATTTTTTTTGTGAAGATTATAAGATTTATCTCGCTTATATATATATATATATATATTTGAATTTTTTCTTTTTTTTCTTCTTTTTTTAGCACAACTTTGTTAAACAGAATAATTATTTACATTTTTCTCAAACAAGAATAGGTGACGAAACTTTATAGGACATCAGGTAAGATTCTAAATTAGAGTTAGATTAAGATGATAAGTGAACAAAAAAAATTTTTAAGGGCTGAAAAGGGTTAACGATGGATATTTTATAAAAGGGATGTCTAGAAAGGTTCAAACGAGTCAAAGATAGTCTTTCTATCATCTTTTAGGGTCCTAAATAATCTTTTATATCTGCTAATTAGATGGACCATTAGATGTAGCAACACATATTTTTCTATCTTTTTTTAATTTTTTTAAAGGGTTATCTTAAAAAAAAATTTAGAGATTATGTATAAAATAATAAAATGCTAAGCTGTATGAAGATAGACAAAAATGGTTACTCTCTAAGAAAAATAATAGGCACAAGAATTCACTTATAATTTATTATGACATGTGTATTCTTTTAAGCAACTCATATTTATCTTTGACATTAACATGTATAATAGTAGACATGGTGTAACATAATTCAAAACCAAAGATAACATAAATAATAAAATTTAAAAGTCATTATGTAATCTAATGTTAAAAAATCAAAATTATTTTTAATTAAAAATTAAGAAGATGCATTTTTAGAGTCACTACACTCTATATTCAGTCATTTTCTACCCAAAAATTTAAAAGTGTATATTTATAAAGGAGAAGTTAGAAACAAAATATTAAAAATATCACACTTAAAATGACTATTGAAGCTTAATAACAAGAAAATGTCAAGAAAGTAAAAAAATTTTTTCTTTTTTTAAAAATTACAAACTAAGAAAATGTGTTTCTTGAATCACTACACTCTATATTCAACCATCTTCATCTAAAAAAAAAGTTAGCCATAGTTAATTTCTACAACAAAAATTAGTAATAATTTCACCAAAATTCAGATGTTCTGCAATTATCAATTATTCTCTCTCCTAACTAGAACAAGACATTGTCTTTAATGTTTTAAAGGAAAAAAGTAGAGTTTAGAAGATATCACCTAGATGTTGCAATACAGAAGAAAATATTTACAAGTAGAGAGTTAAATCTAATTTGTATTTCTTATTGTGGCTACTACTACCATCCTTAGTTGGCCACTCTAACACTAAGGTCCCGGGATGTAGTTCTGGTTTATAAGCTTGTAATAAATCAAGTAACTCATTAACAATATGAGCACAAATACATATTTCTTTTTACTGTAAAAAGAATGAAATAGTTTTTTATTGCATGGTTAAGAAATGCTGTAAAGTCATCATAAAAGTTATTAACATTCAATAAACTGATGAGTTTCTGATGAATATTCAGATGGACTCAAGATGCTAAAGTCATTAGTGCCTCTGATGTTATAAGATCTCCTAATAAAAAAATAAAGGCATCAACATAATTTAGCATTTAAGTTATTCCTTCTTGTATACCTAAGATCATTAACCCTTCTCTAGTTGGTGAGTTACATAAACAGCCCAGAGGTTTTAGGGTTCTGAGAATAAGGCCTAACATTTAACTCCCACTAGTATAAAACAAGTTCTGGGATCAGTTTTGATAACTCTTGGTCATCTCCTCTATAAACCAAGTTTAATTTTTTAGCTGTTATGCTTCGACTAAGATCTAAGACTGTCTCAATGAATTTTTAATATTTGTTATAGTTTAACCTACAAAGTACACAAATATTCTTGAATTGGTTATTGAGAGTACCTGTATTAAGATACTTATAAAAAATAATTGGTGAGTGTTTAAAAAAAATCATATTTAATGATCTTGGTGACAATGGTTCACAACTGTATATAAGGTAGCATGTTTGTGTCAAATAACAAATAAAGCATATGGCTCGAGAGTAAAAAAGAAAATAATGAAAAGAAAATCAAATAATGATAACATGAAATTATTAAAAATAAAAATATAAATAATCAAACAACAGTGAAATAAAAAGATATTTACAAGTAGTTTTGATTGTGACTCACATCTTCCTCTAGTTTTTCATCCAAAAATAGTTTGAACACCTTTATGGGTCAAGTATAGGCTTTCAATCTAATATTTCTTATAAATGACAAACAGAGTCACTTATAGTCAAATTTTTTAGACTATATTGTGCATGCTCTTTCTGGAATAATGGCCATAATTTGAGTATTGCCCTTTGTACGTATCCACTGAGATGCTTTTTAAGAGATAAAAAGATATCATCCAATGACTATTTATTCAAGTCATCCTTAATAAATTGAATTTTGTCTTCCCTATTATCAGACATATTCATAAAAAACCTAAATTTTTATCATATCTCATTCTAACATACTTATAACAAACATTATAAAGTCTTTGAGCTCTTTATTTTTTTGAGTAATTTCCTTTACCACAACCAGACATGTATGCAATAAACTTGGTAAATAACTCACTTGCTAATTACACTTTAGCTTCGATTAATAATCAAATGTCAGAAGGAATGTTATTCTTCATAAACAATCACATGCATTCAGACTGAGCTTTATAGATGGTGAGGAGAGCGTTCTGAAAAAGTAAAGGAAATAGCTTGTGAAGTTTTGCTAAAATCACGTCTTTGTCCATATCTTCAGCTCAAAATATTAGTTATTATGGGAAACTAAAGTAACTGACATTGATTATCATAAAATATTGTTATCCCCCACTTAATTGAGGTAACAAACTAAAGCACACAAAGAAAATTAATGTCAAAATCATCTTCTTATTGAATTTACCTCAAGCTCTAATTAGATATGGTAGATGCTTCCCTTAATTTTTCTGAGTTATCTTTTTAAATCATCCTCAATATGGGATACTAACTTTGGTGGTTGTAGTTCCCAAATAGGATTTATTTTATAAAATTGTATCTGGCCTCTGAGATGAGATTGTATACGTCTAAATCATCTAAGAAAGTTCAAAAAGAGTTATTTAGTTGAGGTACTCATGATTACAAATGATAAGAGAAAGTTTAAATCGTTAAACAAACACACTTATGCAAAAATAATTAAAAATAAAAAAAATTTAACTCACTGAAAAGAAAAAGGCAAGAAAAAAATCTTAGATCAAACTTGATGAGACATTTAAATTTATTTTGATGTCTTCTCCATATGGTTAGCACTCTAGATATGACTTTAATCTTTGACCATTATCTTTAAAGATGACATCATTATTTAGATCCTTAATTTAAATTGCTCTATATGAAAAAATAGTGTGAATAATAAAGGGACCAAACCATTAACAACATAACTTACTTGGGTGCAAGCAAAAATTGAATAAAAGTACTTTCTGACTTAGAGTAAAAGATTTTATTATAATGTGCTTGTTGTGAAAGACTTTCATTCACTACTTATAAATCTTTGCATTTTCATATGCATTATTGCGAATTTCTTTAAGTTCTACAAATTGTAATCTTTTTTTTTAGATAGCTTGCTGCATCTTAAAGTTGAATTTCTTGATAGCCCAATATGCACGATACTTGAGTTTCACAGATAGATGGCAAGCTTTTCCATACACTAGTCTATTCGATGACATCCCAATTGGGATCTTAAAATTTATTTTATATGCCCATAATATATCATCGATTCATAATGACCAATCTTTTCTATCTAGTCTTATCATTTTTTCTAATATGTATTTTATTTCTCGGTTAAAGATCTCTATTTGACCACTGGTTTGAGGATGATATGGGCTTTCCACTTTGTAAGTGATGGAATACAAAAGAGTTTTGAATGATTTATTATAAAAGTCTATCACTACTTTGTGATAATTAGTTCTATATGAAATTACTTCTACCCATTTTGATACATAGTCAATAGAAACCAATATGCATTGATGGCTATAAAAGGTCTAATGAAATCGATACCTCATAATTAAAAAATCTTAACAACTAAAATTAGGTTTAGTGGCATCATATTCCTCTGGATAATGCTCTCAATTCATTGACACCTATCGCATAAAGAACCAAAAGTATAAGCGTCTCAAAATATAGTTGGCCAATAGAAACCAGACATTGTAAAATTTTAGTAGCTATTTTCTTAATACTAAAATGGCCTCCACAAACTTATTCATGGCAGAATGAAAGGATATTTTAAAATTAACTTTATAGAACACATCATTTGACAATTTGGTCTGTAAATGCTTGAATAGATAAGGGTTATCCCAAAAGAAATTCTTTATTTCTACAAAACATTTAGCTTTGTCCTATTTAGTGCAATGCTTTAAAAGCTAACCTATAACAAAGTAGTTAATTATATCAGTATACCCTAGCAATACTTCCATGTTCATTAATTGTTCATCAGAAAATAATTCATTCAATGGTAATAATTCTATAATTGTGTTAAAATTGAGAGAAGAGAGATGGTCTGTTATAACTTTTTCTATGTCTTTTTTGTCTTTAATTTTGAAATCAAATTCCTGCAAAAGTAACACCCAATGAATTAGTCTAGCTTTTATTTCTTTCTTTGTGAGAAGATATTTAAGAGCACGATGATCTAAGAGCACAATTATCCACAAATGAGATAAGATTAAAATTTCTCTAATGAAAATACTACTGTTAGCATTTCCTTTTCAGTGTCATACTAGCATAATAAATAACATAGGAATTTCATCAATGCTCTATCCTAATACTGCTCTTATTGTATAATCAGATGTATCACACATAAGTTTTAATTTAGGGGTTTAATAATAGGTGATGATGTCAACAACTGCTTTAATTTTTTGAATGCTATAAGACATTAATCATTAAAGACAAAAGGTACATCTTTAGTAAATAGATTACATAAAGGTCTAGAAATTTTACTAAAATCTTTTATAAAACATCTATAAAAACTAGTGTGCTCAAGGAAGTATCTTACTTCTCTGGCTATTTTAGATAGAGAAAGATTAGAAATGATATGATCAAGAATAATTCCTTATTTTACTATAAAATGGTACTTTACATCTTTGTGGAACTAATGTTAGATGATGTAAACATGATTGAATGAATCACAAAAGATAGAAAAGTCATTTATAAAAAGTTCAAGGAATCATTCAATCATATAAAAAAAATGCTCAACATGCATCGTTGAAATGCTTAAAATTTCATCAAGGTGAATGTGATATATATAGTCTACTGAATTTATATCTTTTATGTCAGATATGGTCCATTCTAATACTCCTCTGTAATAAAACTTCTAACAACTTAATTTTTTATTTATCATTTAGTGATGATGAATGATTATTGGGAGAGTACTTTCTTCTCTCAAGATTGCGTATTTCAAAGTGTTAGGTAATAGTTTGAGCTTGAGTTTTGGTAGTGATTCAGATGATGAGCTGAGTTTTTATCTGATAGTGCTAGTTGTTTAACTCTTAACTTTTATTTATTTGTATCTATGGATAGTGCTGAGTTAAGTAAGATGTTGACCTCATCGATTGATCTGTCAATATTAAAACCTAAACTAAAGTGAGTTAAACATATTTGTAAAGGGTTATAACTAAAGTTTGAAAGAAAAGTATTATCAACTAATGCTTCTATTAAAGTCACATCAAGAATCCATTATGTGCATTGTAAGATTATTTAGAAATGTTAAAAATATTTAGC
Organism: Aegle marmelos; assembly: GCA_030449875.1. Lineage (NCBI taxonomy): Eukaryota > Viridiplantae > Streptophyta > Magnoliopsida > Sapindales > Rutaceae > Aegle > Aegle marmelos. Next base: position 13,300,233 of record JASUUL010000094.1, on the reverse strand, counting down.
TCCATAGTTATATTCCCAAAGGAAAACGACATATTTCCAATCTTATATTGAATGTGAGTATTGGCAGTTGCCAAGAAAGGTTAACTTAGGGTAATTAGGATGTGTTTTTTTGAATCATGCACTGGTTGAATGTCAATTACAATGAAATCAATAGAAAAATAAAACTTATCTACCTAGATAAACATGTCTCTATAATAATATGCGATATTGCTATGGATTGATCTACAAGCTGTAACATTATTGGAGTTAGTTGTAATTCTCCTAATTCAAATTTCACAAATACTAAGTAAGGTAACAGATTTACACTAGCTCCTATATCCAACAAAGCATTCTCAATTATGAGGTTCCCTATATTACATGAGATAGTGGAGGGAGCCTAAGTCTTTGTATTTTAGAGGAATTTTATGTAGAGTATAGAGCTAACATTTTTTGTTAAAAAGTCCTTCTTTTGAACATGAACATTTATCTTTTTATATAAAGATTTTTAAAAAACTTGGCATAAATGTTATTTATTTTATAGCATTAAGCAAAGGGATGTAAATATTTACTTATTTAAAGATTTCAAAAATCTCACATGTGGATTTTTTCTTTCTTTATTTTAGCTAATTTCTAGGGAAACAGAGCTTTACGAATGCATTCTCATGGTTTATTTCTTCTTTTTCCTCTAATGATAAGTCTTCAACATCTACAGGTACAGTTTGAGTTGTTTATGTCACTAGCATCTCTATTTTGTTATCGACTTCTTTTTTTTATATAAGCCTATGACGACTTTGATCTTTCTATGCTATTGAGGTGAATCAATACTTATTTATACACTCTTTTAAGGTTAGACACTGGTTGACTTGAGAATTTATCTTTCTCATTAGTCATTACCAAGATCTGAACTAAAAAAGCAAGTTGTCCTACCATCTTTTTGATATTTAAAACTGATTAGGTCTATGATTTAAAGCTTGCTCTCATCTCATTCCATAGTTCATGAATTGTGTAGTTTTATTGCTCGATTATAGAGTAAGTAAGATTCTTGAAATTTTAAAATGTATCCTCCTATGGTCTAGGTTGAGAAAAGCTAGGTTTTGATTGTATGGTCTAAATGGTGGTTGAAAGACTTGAGAAATTTAAAGAATTGGTTGCATTGATAGAGCTAGAGCTACTGGTCAATTCTATTAAAATCCTTGAGACCATGAAAAAATGAGATGGTCTCTCCATTCAGAATTATATGTGTTAGGAGTAAAGGTTGTAGTTTGATGACTTTCTTATTATACCTATGACATTGGCTTGATCTAGGTATGGGTCATAGTCACGTGGCTCTATTGATTTAGCAGTTGTCAACAATGCTATTGTGGAGAAAGTCCTTCAACTATCTATGTGACTTTTTTAATTTCTGAAGTTGACTCGCTAATGCAAACCTCATTCAATCCCTTAATTCTTTTACCATTTCTGAATGATCTACTCTGTTGTTGGGAATTATCTGCTTGTTGTTGGAAGAAATCCAAAATCTCTGATGCACTTATTGACATCAGCTCTCCTCCACTTGTTACCATTACTCATTCTTGCACATGCAGCAATAATTCCTCTAAAACGTATTGGCATTTGTGCCATTTCTCATACTCATGATATGGACACTTCAAGAGTAGCCTATTGAATCACTCTATTTTTCAAAAAACTACTTATTTTCTCTTTAGGTAAACTCTGAAATTTTCCTACGAATAGCATTAATTTATTATATTAGGAAATGTTTATTTAAAAATTTTGTTACCATTTATTCGTATGATATAATACTATTAGCAGACAATGTATTGAACCATGAACGAGCTTTATCCTTTAACGAAAATCGAAATAATCTAAGTTAGCATTATCATCTGAAAAATTTTTATATTTAAAAGTTTGATAAACAGCATCAAAATTATTCAGATAATTATATGGGTCTTTATTTTCTAGGCCATAAAATATTGGGAGACAATTTAGCACACTAGGCTTTAACTCAAAACTCCTAACAGCTGCATTTAGGTATCTTATGCACGATGTGCTTAAGTTAGCTAAAGGACTGAAGTAGTCCTTAAATGACCTCTCTTGTGGCGATGATTATTGTTATAAATCCATTTCAATTTTTATCTTTAATTATAATGTGTTTGTGTATGTGAATTTTTTTTTCTAGTTCTAGGTCTATATGCTCAAGATTAGGTAATTGTGGCTTTTTATCATGCATGCAAAGAATGCGAAAAAAATGTGAACAAAACTAAGAGAAATAAATAAGAAAGAGAAATTACAATGCTGATTTTATCACGCTGTTATTACCTTATTATGAAAACAAACTCAAGTGCTAAAAAAATATAAGAAATAGATTAACTAAAATTAAGATAAAATAACAAGATAAACGAAAATATTACAAAGAAAAATAACATGAAAATTAAATTACAGAAATTTAAATAAGAGAAAAAGAAAAGAAATGCTTACCTCAAAATGCAAATTCACTTTTTTTCTTTTTTTTTTAAGGAAAAAAATTAAAAGAAAACAACTAAATTTTTTTAAGAAAATTAATTTAATGAATTAAAATAACTTACCTCCTTGGCAATAGTGCCAAAAACTTATTGTGCAAATTTTATTGAACTTACAAGTACACAAATATATTGTAGAATAGATCAACAGTTACGAGTGTTGATCCCACAAAGAGGTAAATTTTAATTACATGTAGAATTAATTTTTTAAGTGGGTGGTAGAATTATAGTGAAAATAATTTAGATTATCCTAAAATTTGAATTAGAATGGTGGGAATAAATTAAAGCAACAACTTTTAACATGCACCATAGACTTAATATTTCTTATTAGTACTAATTAAATCATGAGAGAAATATCCACTCCTTATAAGCTAGGCTCTAATGAATATGATACTAAGGACTTATCATGCTAAATAGCTAAATAGTAATAACCTTGTTATTACTATTTGTCAAGTAAAAGTCAAAACATCATAGAAATTAGAGGGGAAGAGAAAATAAATTTATTAAATTAAGTCCATGGAACATGTTGAGACTTCACTTTTAACCAAGCTTGAAAGAAATTAGCTGCTTATTATTAAATAAGGAGTAAAATGAGAATTTATTAAAATATATAGTAAATATAATATGGAGAAGGAATTACAGAAAGTAAAACTTAAAAATAAATTCGGGGATATTAAATTAGGGAGGAGCCCTCTTTTTATAGATATAATGAATAAATTATGACCATCAGATTAAAATAATTTGGTACCATACATATGAGTAGTGCCATGTATTCTTTTATAGTACTAAGGGTTTATTGTGAGAGAAATATCCATTCCTCAAGAACTAGGCTCTAATGAATATGGTATTAAGGACTTATCGTGCTAAATAGTAATAACCTTGTTATTACTATTTGTCAAGCAAAAGTCAAAACATTATAGAAATTAAAGGGGAAGAGAAAATAAATTTATCAAATTAAGCCCATGGAATATGTTGAGACTTTATCTTTAATCTAAGCTTGAAAGAAAATTAGCTACTCATTAAGAAAATAGGGATAAAGTGAGAATTTATTAAAATTGTAGTAAATATAATATGGAGAAGGAATTACAGAAAGTGAAACTTAAAAATGAATTCAGAGATATTAAATTATGGAGGAGCCATCTTTTTATAAATATAATGAATAAATTATGACAATCAGATTAAAACAATTTGGATACTTAGGAGTACGCCACCTGACAAGTTCTGATTAGATAGAACACATCATCAAAACTACCATTACATGTATATACATGTACCGTACGCATGTTTTTTTTGTCCACTAACATACTGTCATATTATCGATTAATATCACATAACATTTTAGTCCAATAGGATTATAACACAACATTGGTCAATGCCACAACATCAGTCAATGCTAATAAGCAGTAGATACTACATTTTTTATCCAATCAAATACTGCCACATCATTGGTTAGTGTCACGTCATCAGTCAATGCCATGTCATCGTACTTTATATATGAATAATGTCGTGAACAATATCGTACATATGAACAGTGGCATGTATTCTTTCATATTCCTCCTAAAGTTTTTGACAGTCCTAAGTTCAGAATTACTATCAATTTTACCATCTTATCTCTCATTCATTATAAAATAACTATGATGCCCCTTAAAATACTTAAAATACTTAATTATAATAAGACATACATAATTAAATTCTAAGAAACTTAAATATATAAAAACAGAAATGTTAATAAAAACTTGAAGTATAAAATGAATATTTTCTCCTTTATAAGAGGTTACGAAGTGGATTAGATATTATACTAAAGTTTTTTATTAATTTGTTATAAAAAGATCACAAATCTCTAACTATTTTTTGCTGTGACAATTTGGATTTGGCTTTAATTTTTGCTTTGTCAACTTCAATTCCTTTAAAAAATACAATATAACCTAAAACAATTTCAGAAGTAGCCATGTGATCACATTTTTCCTAATTCAACACTAGTTCTTTCTCAACACGTCTTTTTAAAATTTTCTCTAAATTATAAAGGCAATCATCAAAAGAATTCTCAAACACAGTTAAATTATCCATAAAAACCTCTAAACAATGTTAAATCATATCCTTGGAAATACATAGTATATATCTTTGAAATATTACGGGAGCATCATGAAGTCTAAATTGTATTCTTTTAATTGTAAATGTTCCATATAGACATATAAATATGGTCTTTTCTTGGTCCTTGAGTGCTATAAGAATTTGATAATAACCTGAATATCCATCTAAAAAGCAATAGTAGGGATGTCCAGTTACTTTTTCTAAGATTTGGTCAAGAAATAGTAATAGAAAATAATCTTTTCTAGTGGCTTCATTTAACATTTTATAATTAATGCACATGTACCAACTAAATGTAATTCGTGTGGGGATTAATTCACTTTTCTCATTTTTAACAACAGTGATTCCATTTTTTTAAGAACTATTTATGTTTACTTACCCATTTACTATTAGAGATAGGGTAGATAATTCCCGCATAAATTAATTTAAGGACTTCTGCTTTTACTACTTCTTTCATGTGTAAGTTTAATCTTCTTTGAGAATGTTGACATGTTTTAGCATTTTCTTCTAAATTGATTCTATGTGAGCAAATTAATGAATTAATACTTTTACTATCATTTAAAGTCCATTTTTTATACTTTTTAAAAACAAATAGCTACATACATTTTATACTTTGTTCTTCTCTAAGATAAGCATACTTTAATCCTTTTGCAAATGTTTCAACTCTAATTTAGGTGCTTTTGATTGTTCGATCTTTTTAATGATTCCAAGCTCATCAAATTTTGGTTTCTCATGATTAATTTGTAAAACCTGAACAGAATCAAATAACAAATTTATATTAGAAGTGTCAAGTTCAAGGTGCTTATTTGATTCAATTGAATTAACCAAACAAATATGACTAAGTTAAAAATAATTCCTTTTTTGAATATTCTCCTTTATATAAGATACAAGTGTTGTGTAAATTTTATTGAACTCTCAAGTACACGAATCTATTGTAGAATAGATTAATGGTGACGAATGTTGATCCCACGAGGAAGTGAATTTTAATTGTGTGTTAAATTAATTTTCTAAGTGAGTAGTTAAATTATGATAATTTTATCCTAAATTGTGAATTAAAATGGCAGGAATAATTAATAATTCAACTGTTATAATAAAACACTTGGTATCTGAATCTACATCAATATGCTCCAAGGCTCAATATTCCTTATTAATACCAATTAAATCATCAGGGAGAAATCCACTCCTCATGAATCACGCTCTGATTAATATGGTACTAAGGGCTTATCGTGCCAAACAATAATAACTGTTTTATTACTATCTGTCAACGAAAAGTCAAAATATCCATAGAAATTAGAGGAAAAATAAAATAAATTTACCAATTAAGCCATGAAATATGTTGAGACTTTACCTTCAATCCAAGCTTGAAAGAAAATTAGCTACTCATATTTACACTAGGAATAAAAAGGAAATTTTACTAAAATACAAAGAAACTATAAGATAGAGAAGGAATTTCACAAAATGGAACTAAAAAATGAACTCAAGGGTGTCAAATTAAAGGAGAGTGAGCCATCCTTTTATAGATATAATGAGTAAATCATGGCTATCAGATTAAAAGAATTTGGATGCACAGGATTACGTCACGTGGCAAATTCTGATTGATTTGAACACATCATCAGAGCTATTATTCTGTGTATATGTATGTACCATACGCATGTTTTTTCTAATCCACTAATATATGCCACATCATCGGTCAACAGTACATAAATATTTTTATCCAATAAGATTGTGACACCTCATCAGTCAACGCCATATAATTAGTTAATGCTACATCATTCCTCTGATCAAATACTGCCACGTCATTGGTCGGTACCATATCATCAGTCAATGACACATCATTGATCAATGCCACATCATTATACAGTACATATGAGCAATGTCATGAATAGTACCATGAACAGGACTGTATATGTGAACAGTGACATTTTCACTTTTATGCTCCTCTTAAGTTTTTTACTGTTCTAAGTTCAAATTTACCGGTTGTTTTGTCATCTGATATCTCGTTTATTGTAAAATAACCATGATGCCCTTAAAATACGTAAAATATTAAATTATAATAAAACACGTATAATTAAATTCACAAGAAACTTGAATACATAAAAGTAAAGAAGTTAGTAGAACTTGAAATAAAAAATGATGATTTTCTCCTTTATAAATATACATTTTCTAGTACTCAACACACCCCCCAACCAACTATTACTAGTCCCTAGCAAATTAAGCGAAATCAAATTCAAACTTAAAAACTGTTTTTTTGAACTATCATGTTTATTTAACTAAACTTTATTATGTAAATTAAATAAGAGTATAAGCATTATCTCTAGTTTTTAAGAAATATTATTTCCAAATCAACCATCCACATGAATCAATCCAAAAGACTTTGTCACAGCTATTGTAACCAAGCTGCTTTCAAGAATGACATGTCAATACCCCAAAATCTCACTGGTAGTGACATTCTCACAAAAAAATTAAATCTAATAACAATAGTCACTCCCATGAATGGTAAATTGAAAGAAAATATTAAAGTAACATTACACACTTTCACCAAGATGAAATAAATGTAACCACAGCTTAGAAATAATACGATCTCAAGTAAAAATATGAGTCAAACCAATATATTTATTTATATATTTTTTCTTTTTTCTTTTATTATTTTTATTTTTTTTATGCATCACTACATCTTTATAGCACATGTAACTAGTTTCTACTTCAGACTATAGTTCCCTAAAATCAAGAAGGACTTTTATTAGGACGTAACATAGGTTAGGGACATGGCAAATAAAGATGGAAAAATAGAAAAAGAAAAAAAATACATATTTGAGAAACAAAAAGGAGTCTTTTTTTTTTTAAGATCACAAAGTACGTTTCTCTTTTTTTAAAACTAATATATAAAATTTGAATTTTTTTTCTTTTTTTCCTTCTTTTTTTCTCTTTTTTTTTCTAAGGCTCAATTTTATTGAACAAACTAATTATTTATATTTTTCTCAAACAGGAATGGGTGATGGAATTTGTGCGACATTGAGTAATATTTCAAATTGGAGTTGGGTTTCTGATGAATGTTCAGATGGAACCAAGATGCTAATGTCCTTAGTGCCTCTAGAGTTATAAGATCTCCTAGTAAAAAATTAAAGGCATCAGCATAATTCAGCATTTCAGTTATTCTCTTTTGTATACGTGAAATGACTAATTCTTCTCCAGTTGGTGAGTTAGATAAATAGTTAAAAGGTTTCAGGATTATTGGGATGATGCCTAACACTTGGCCCCCTCTAGTATAAGCAGCTTCTAAAACTAGTTTTGATAACCCTCGATCACCTTCTCCATAAACCAAGTGTAGTTTCCTAGCTGCTATGCTTCCACCAAGATCTACGACTACCTCAATAAATTCTTTATATTTGCCTTAGTTAAATCTAGAAAGTACACAAATATTCTTGATTTGGTTGTTGAGAGTAGCTGCTATTGGATACTTCTCAAAATAATTTGTGAGTGCCTTAACAAAAAAATCATATTTAAGAATCTTGATGATAATGGCTTACAGCTGTAAATGAGGTAGCATGTCTATGTCAAATAACTCGTGAAGCACATGATTCGAGAGTTAAAAGGAAAATAGTGAAAAGACAAAGCAAATAATGATAGCATAAAACTAGTAAAGACAAAAATGTAAGTAATCAAACAATAGTGAAATAAAACTATGTTGAAAAGATATTTACAAGTAGTTGCGACTGTGGCTCATATTTTCCTCTGGTTTTACCTCCAGAAATGGCTTGAACGCCCTCTATAGATCGAGGATAGGCTTTCCATCTAGTTTTCTTACAAACTGGCAAATAGGGTCTTTTATAGTCAGATTCCCGAGACTATAGTTTGCACATTCTTTCTGGAATAATGGCCATAACTAGAGTATTGCATTTTAGATGTATCCATTGGGATGCGTTTCAAGAAACAAAAAGATGTCATCCAATGACTCTTTATTCAAGCCATCCCTAATGAATTGAATCTTATCTTTCCTATTATCAGACAGCATTCTTAAAGAACACTGCTTTTTATCGCATCTCATTCTAGCACACTTATGACAAACATTAGAGAGCTTTCGGACTCTCCGTTTTCTTGAATAATTTCCTTTATCATAACCAGGCATGTATGCAATAAATTTGGGAGGCAACTCACCTACCAACCGCACTTTAACTTTGATTATCCATCAGATGTCAGTAGGGATATGATTTTTCTTAAGTAATCGTATGCGTTCGGATCGAGCTTTATAAATGGTGAGGAGAGCATTCTGAAGAAGTGAAGGAAATTACTTGTGAAGTTTTGCTAAGATCTCGTCTCTATTCATGCCTTCAACTCAGAATATTAGTTATTTTAGGAAACTAATGTAATCCATGTTGATTGTCACGGAGTACCGTTATCTGCCACTTAACCGGGGTGAAAAATGATAACACACTAAAGAAATAAAAAAAATTTCTAGCAAAAACACAACACACATAAAAATAAAAAAAATAACACAAAAAATTAACTTACTATCGTCCTCTTATTGAATTTACCTCAAGCTCTAATTGGATGTTGTAGATGCCTCTCTCAATTTCTCTGAGTTATCCTTCTAAATTCTCAACATGGCTACTAACTCTGGTGGTTGTGGCTGACAGATACGATGTGTTTTACAAAATCGTATCGGACCTCTAAGATGAGATTGTATACGTCAAAACTATCTAAGAATGTTGAAGAAATACTTTTTAGTTGACATATTCATGAGGAAAAATGATAAAAAAAATTAATAGTTAAACAAACAAACTTACACAATCATAATTAAAAATGAAAAAGAAAACTTTAAATCACTGAAGGGAAACAGAAAGAAAAAAAAATGTCAGGTCACTTAAATGTTTTATGCTGTTTTCTCTACATAGTTGGTATTCGTGATATGACTTTACTTTTCTGACCATTAACTTTAAAAATCACACCATTCCTTGGATTCTTAAATTTAATGGCTCTATGTGAAAAAACAGTATAATTAGTAGATGGAGCAGATCATTGAGAGCGTAACTTGGAGAAACGTGCCATTGAGAATTGAACAAAAATACTTGCTGACGTGGTGTGAAAGATTTTCTAATGCTCCGCTTGTCACGGAGGATTTTCATTCGCTTTCTGTAATCCTTAGCATTTTTGTCATTATGAATCTCTTCTGATTTTACTAGTTGTGTCTTCTTTTTTGAACAAAAAATGGGTTTAATGATATCTGTAATCTTTTGTTTGTCATCAGGAAAGGATGAGATGATTTCTGATAATATTTTTTCTTCTTCCAAGAATGTAGAATTCAGAGAGTCAAGTGAAGGTTTAAGCTCAATGTTTGGTGGTGATTCTGACGATGGGATGAAATTTTCTTTTAATGGTGTCAATTGTTCTATCTTTATCTTTTATTTATCAATGTCCATGCATGGCAATGAATCCAATAAGGCATTAACCTCATCAATCGATCTGTCAATATTAAAATCTAAATCAAAGTGAGTTAAACATGTTAGTAAAGGGTCATCACTAAGGTTTAAAGGAAATGTATGATCAACTAATTCATCAATTAAATCCACATCTATAATTTCATCATCTGTACTGTGAGGTTATTTGGTAATGTTGAAGATATTTAGTTCCATAGTCATATTGCCAAATGACAACTATATATTTCTAGTCCTACATTGAATGTGAGCATCGACAGTTACAAAAAATGGACGACCCAAGATAATGAGGATGTGCTTTCTTGAATCCTGTATTGGTTGAGTGTCAATTATAATGAAATCAACAGGAAAATAAAACTTATCTACCTAGATAAGCACATCCTCCACAATACCACAAGATATTTTTGTTGATCGATCTGCAAGCTGTAACACCACTGAAGTTGGGTGTAATTCTCTTAGTCCAAGTTTCATAAACACTGAGTAAGGCAATAGATTAATACTAGCACCTAAGTCCAACAAAGCATTCTTAATTGTGTGATTCCTTATACTACATAAGATAGTAGGGGAGCTTGAGTCTTTGCATTTTAAAGGAATTTTATGTTGGAGTATAGAACTAACATTTTCTGTTAAAAATGCCTTCTTTTGAACATAAATATTTCTCTTTTTAGTATAAAGATCTTTAAGAAACTTGGCATAAGATGGTACTTGTTTTATAGCATCAAGCAAAGGGATATTGACACTTTTTTGAAGATTTCAAAAATCTCACCCGTGGATTTTTCCTTCTTTGCTTTGGCTAACCTCTAAGGAAATAGAGTTTTAGGAATGTACTCTCGTGGGTTGGTTTTTTCTTTCTCCTCTAATGATGAGTCTTCAGTATTTACAGATATAATTTGAGTTGTTTTGGTCACCGGTAGCTCCACTTTATTGTCGACTTTCTTTTTTTTTTGCAAGGTTATGATGGCTTTGATCTCTTCATATTACTGAAGTGAACTAGTACTTGCTTCATGCACTTCTTTAGGTTTGGGCACTGGTTGACTTGGGAATTTGCCTTTCTCAACAGTCATTGCTAAGGTTTAAACTGAATAGGAAAATTGGCCTACCATTTTCTCAAGGTTAGAAATTGATTGGGCCTGTGAGTTGAAGCCTGCTCTCATCTCATTTCGTAGTCCATCAATGGTGCGTTTTTGTTGATTGACTGTAGAGTGGATAGAATTCTTGAAATTCTAGAATGCATCCACCTATGGTCTGGGTTGAGAATAATTTGAGTTTTGGTTATAAGGTCTGAATGGTGGCTGAGAGGCTTGTGGAACTTAAGGAATTGGTTGCATTGGTGGAGTTCGAGTTATTGGTCCATTCTGTTGGAATCCTTGAGACCATAAAAAATTAGGGTGGTCTCTCTATCCAGGGTTATATGTGTTGGAGTATGGATTGTAGTTTGATGGCTTCCTCATTACTCCTATAGCGTTGGCTTGATCTGGGTATGAGTCATGCTCATATGGCTCTATTGATTTAGTATCTCTTAACGATGCAATTTGTCGGGTAAGTCCTTCAACCATTTCTTTAACTTCTTTGATTCTCAAGCTTGACTCGCCAATTTGGACCTTATTTACTCGCTTAATTCTTTTATTGTTTCTGAATGATCGATGCCATTGTTGGGAATTATCCACTTGTCGCTGAAAGAAATCTTAAATTTCTGATGCACTTTTGGACATTAGTTCTCCTCCACTTGTTGCCATTAGTCATTCTTGCACATTTGGCAATAATCCCTCCAAAAAGTATTGGCATTGGTGCCATTTTTCATATCCATGATATGGACATTTCAAGAGTAGCCTGTTGAATCGCTCATATGCTTCGAAAAACTACTCATCTTCTCTCTAAATGAACTCTGAAAGTTCTCTACGAATAGAATTGGTTTTATGAACTGAGAAGTATTTATTTAAAAATTTTGTGACCATTTATTCCCATGATATAATGCTATTAGCAGGCAATATATTAAACCATGAACGAGCTCTATCTTTTAAAGAAAATGGGAATAGTTTGAGTTTAACATCATCATCTAAAAAATTTTCATATCTAAAAGTTTGACAAACAGCATGAAATCATTCAAATGGTTATATGGACCCTCGTTTTCTAGGCCATAAAATGTTGGGAGACAATTTAGCACACTAGATTTTAATTCAAAACTCCTAGCAACTACATTTGGGTATCGTATACATGAAGTGCGTAAGTTAGCTAAGGGACTAAAGTAGTCCTTAAATGGCCTCTCCTGTGATAGTTCTTGTTACTGTAAATCCATTTCAATTTTATTTTTAAATGCGATGTGTTTGTGTGTGTGAAGTGCTTTTTTCAATTCTAAGTCTATAGGCTTAAGATTAGGCAATTGCGACCTTCGACCATGTATAAAAAAAATGATGAAAAATGCAACAAAAAATGAGACAAATTTTAAAAAAATAACGAAGGAGAAATTATGATACTAACCTTATCATGTTGTTACAACCTTACTATGAACAGACACACAAGTGCTAAAGAGAAAATATAAGAAATGGATTAACTAGAAATAAAATAACAAGATAAATTACAATGAAAAATGAAAAATGAAAAATGAAATTACAGAAATATAAAAAATAGAAAAAGAAAAGAAATTAAATTACAGGAAAAAAATTTAAAAGAAAAAAACTAAAAAAAATAATTACTTAAAAATAATTCTATGAATTAATAAATTAACAAAAAATAAAAATTACAAAGAAAAATAACTTAGAAATTAAATTATAAAAATTTCAAGAAATTACAAAGAAATTAAATTACTGAAATTTAAAAAAATTAAATTACAGATTTAATTTTTTTAATTTTTTTAATTTTAAAAGAAAGCAACAAAAAAGATTTACTTAAAAAAATAATTCTATAAATTAATTCTACGAATTAATTAAAATAAACCAACAAGATAAACAAAAAAATTACCAAGAAAATCCACTAAAGCACTAAAAAGAAAATAAAATGAATAGATTAACTAAAATTAAAATAAATTACAAGAAAAAAATTACAAAGAAAAGTAAAGCAAAAACTAAAGTATAAAAATTTAAAGAAATTACAGAATAAAATTAAAAATAAAGAAATTTAAATTACAAAAAATAAATTATAGAATTATTATTTTTTTATAAGGTAAAAAATACAAGAAAACAAAAAAAAATAAAAGAATTAATTCAACAAATTAAAATAACTTACCTCCCCGGCAATGACGCAAAAAACTTGTTGTGCAAATTTTATTGAACTCGCAAGTGTACGAATCTATTGTAGAATAGATTAATGGTGACGAGTATCGATCCCACGAGGAGGTAAATTTTAATTGCGTGTTGAATTAATTTTCTAAGTGAATAGTTAAATTATGATAATTTTATCTTAACTGTGAATTAAAATGGTGGGAATAATTAAGAATTCAGCTGTTATAATAAAACACTTGGGCATGTAGATCTACATCAACATATTCCAAAGCTCAATATTCCTTATTAATACTAATTAAATCACGAGGGAGAAATCCACTCTTCATGAACTACACTCTAATTAATATGATGCTAAGGACTTATCATGCCAAACAGGAATAACTGTGTTATTACTATCTGTCAATGAAAAGTCAAAACATCCACAGAAATTAGAGGAAAAAATAAAATAAATTTATCAATTAAGCCCATGGAACATGTTGAGACCTCACCTTCAACCTAATCTTGAAAGAAAATTAGCTACTCATATTTGCACTAGGGATAAAAAGGAAATTTTATTAAAATACAAAGAACCTACAAGATAGAGAAGGAATTTCACAAAATGGAGCTCAAAAATGAACTCAGAAGTGTCAAATTAGGGGGGGAGCCCTCTTTTTATAGATATAATGAGTAAATCATGGCCATCAGATTAAAAAAATTTGGATGCACAGGATTACACCACATGACAAATTCTGATTAGTTTGAACATATCATCAGGGCTATTATCTCATGTATATGCATGTAACGTACGCACATTTTTTCTGATCCACTAATATACTACCACGTCATCAGTCAACAGTACATAAACATTTTTATCCAATAAGATTATGACACCTCATCAGTCAAGCCACGTTATCAGTCAAGCCACATTATCAGTCAAGCCACGTTATCAGTCAACATCACATAATCAGTTAATGCCACATCATTTCTCCAATCAAATATTGCCACATCATCAGTCAATGCCACATCATCAGTCAACGTCACGTCATCGTACAATACATATGAACAGTGTCATGAACAGTACCGTATATGTGAACAATGCCGTATATGTGACAGTGACATTTTCACTTTTATACTCCTCTTAATTTTTTTACCATTCTGGATTTAAATTTGCCGTCTGTTTTTCATCCGATATCTCGTTTATTGTGAAATGACTATGATATCCCTAAAATACGTAAAATACTTAATTATAATAAAATATATATAATTAAATTCACAAGAAACTTGAATACATAAAAATAAAAAAGTTAGTAGAACTTGAAATAAAAAATAATAATTTTTTCTTTTATAAATATACATTTTTTAGTATTCAACAGCAAGTAGTTCATTTTATTCATCTATTTCATCTTCATTCTCATTTTCTTTATTAGGTTGCCTACACATATTTAAAACATTCAATTTCAAAGTCATATTTTAAAATGGCAAATTCATTAAACCGTCTCTAAAATTAATTAAAGTATTAGTAGTTGATAAAAATAGTTTATCCAAAATTATAGGAATTAGTTTATAATTATTCATAAAAGTTCAGTTTCTAGGACAATAAAATTCATAAGGCATATGAAATTATCAACTTGTACTAAAATATCTTTCACTATTACTTTTGGTGCGTTAACTAATTTGTCAACAAGCAAAAATATAGTTGAAGTTGATTTATAATTCACCAAGATTAAATTGTACATAAACTAAATATGCAAGCAAATTAATACTAGCATTAAAGTCTAGTAAAGTATGCTTGATTTTTTGTGATCTCTAATAATATAAGAAATAATAGGATAACCAGAATCTTTACATTTCAACTTAATATTAGCAGACATAATTATACTTATGTATTCAGCCATGAAAGCACTCTTTCTGACCTTTCTCTTGATAGTGTACATGTCCTTTAAAAATTTTGCATATGAAGGTACTTGCTTGATTGCATCTAATAAAGGAATGATAACTTTTAAATGCATAAAGATTTTATAAATTTCAACAGAGTTGTTTGATTTCCTTGGTTTATTCAATACTTGTAGAAATTGTGGTTCAGATGGAACAATAGCTATTTTTCATTAGTTGTAAGTTTATTTAGTCTGTCTTTACCCTTTGAATTTTCATTGTCTCCATTTTCACAAGATTCAGGAAGAGGTTTATCAACAACCTTACCACTATGAAAGTGACTTGGTCTCTGGGTGGATTTTGTTGAATTTTGTGATTTGGTTGTGGTTGAGCTAGAAATTTTCTTTTCTCTTAAATTGGGACTGCAAAAGCAATTTTAGTAAGAGTATCTTTCAAATTAAAAAAGAATTATGCATTTTGATTGTTAATGGCATCATTCTTCCTAATGAATGAGTGCATTATATCTTCTAAATTTTTTTAAGGTGGTGTAACATATGGTGCATAACATTGAGCATTTTGAAAACTTTATAGGAGTGGTGCTTGTGAAGATTATGCATTAATTTTATTCTTCTAGCTAAAATTTGGATGATTTCTTTAACTAGGATTATAAGTCTATACATATAGGTTTGACTTATTGAAAGTGTTAATATTAGTTGGATCATATAGACATTCTTTAAGTCCAAACAAAGTGGAACAATCTTAAGTGAAATGATCAATAAAATAACAAATATTACGTGTAATTTTTTTCCACAGATTTTACTTGATCACTCCTTTTATTTTCAAAGCTTCAACTTTTTCAACTAAGGATGTAAATTTTGCTTGTAAATCATGATCTTCTCTAAGATTATGGATTTCTCCTTTAGATGGAGATGATTGTGGTTTATTTGTCAATTTAATAATGCCAACAATATCTCAATATTGTACATTTTTAGCTAATTAGTCAAGGTAATCTGGTTGTTCTTCAAGATATTGGTCTCTAAATTCATCGCTATATATCATTTCTACAACTTGTCTACTTTAGAGGGCTTAACTTTTCTAAAAATAAGTGACCAATTGCCAAGTTTCAAAACTATAGTGTGAAAAAATGTTAAGTAATTACTTAAATCTATCCCAACATTAGTATAATATTTTTTTATTTTTTGAGTGAGAAATTATTTGCCTTTTAAAAGATTTGGTTCTATGAGGTGAAAGAATTTTCAAAAGGTTCTTACATGTTATTCCAAGTTCTTATTTATCCAAATCTAAGGTTTTGTAGCCAAGTTTTAGCTTTATTTTTTAATGAAAAAAGAAACAACATTAATCTAATTATTGTTGCATAAATTAGTAAGTGTACTAATCGGCACAAATAATATAATAACGATTAAAGTATCGTCTCATAAAAGTTGTATATCCTATTAGCTACCAAAATTATTCTAACCTAAGTTCATTTGATCAGTTAAATAAAAGTGTTTAGAATAAAAAACAAAATAAAATAACTAAAAATTATGTTAACATGTACATATTCTGTTTATTGATTTTGATGATAACAAACCATTAATCTCTTTTGATAAGTTTGTTGAAGTTTCACAAATTCAAATATTTTCTTTAAAGTCAAAACTCTCTGTGTGTATTTACAAGCCTCAGAGAAACTAAACCATTTCTGTAAAACATATGATTTTCTGGGAATAATCGGTGAACCGTTTATTTTTAACGATTAACCGATAAAATGCAGAGAGAGGCTATTTATTAAAGGCTTCAATCGATTATTTTATAACTTAGTAAAAATCAAACACTGGAAGTAAACGGCTAACCATTATTTTAAAACGGCTAACCGTTTAGGGTAAAAGCTTAATCTTCATGCTCATAAAAAGGGTTATTTTATTAAGCCTTAACCGATAGGCTTCTAAACTTGCTAAAGATAAACGGTGAACCGTTAAATTTTAACGATTAACCGATAACGTTCATGCCTGCATCTTGTGTTAATCCTTTACCATTTAAAGGAAACCAGTTAAGCATTTTGTTTTATAAGTTGCTGGAATTTAATGGCAAACTGTTAACATATATCAGCTAACCGATAATATCCAGATCTTTATATCTTATTAATCCTTTATCGTTTAAAGAAAACCGGTTAAGCATTTTATTTTATAAGTTGCTGGAATTTAACGGTAAACAATTAACATATAACGGTTAACCAATAATATCCAGATCTTCATATCTTATTAATCCTTTACCGTTTAAAGGAAATCAGTCAAGCATTTTAATTTTTATAAGGTTGTTGGAATTTAACGGAGAGCCGTTAGTATATAATGACTAACCGATAATATCCAGACTAACATACTTTGTTAATCTTTAACTGTTTAGCTAAAACGGATAGAAGATTTTTATTGTGTAGGCCTCTGTATATTAACGGCAAAAGAGTAATTACTAACAGTCAACTGTTAATTTGAAATCAAGTCCAACGGTAAAATTGACCAACGCAAATTGTTATCCATTAATGGCTATCGGTAATCCATTTTCTGTCAACAAGGATGAATAACGGCTAGTTTTCAGCTCCAACTATAAATAAACTCATCCAAATCAAATCAAATAGAGACAACAACACAACTACTGAGCATATACATGAATATACAATCTACATTGACCTTTAAACAGATTCTTACTTCATCTATTCACACATTGGGCATTGTTTTGTAATCTTTGTTTTGAGCGATTGTAAGTGTTGGGATACACTTATATTAAGAGATTGGAAAAAATCTCTTTTTGTAAAGGTTTATTGACACCTTGGAAGTCAATTGTAAGATTTTGAAGCCTTGAAAGCTTGCTTAGTGGAATCTTCAAGTCTGGTGTGCTTGGAGGCGTGAACGTAGACGGGGCTAGCCGAACCACGTAAAAATTATTGTGTTTGATCTCTCTTACTCTATCTCTTTATTCTTCATTGTACATTTATTTATTTATTTTGAATTTGATTGCTTTGTTTATATCACTTTAAGTTTTTGTTTGCTTCATTTTTAAAAACTCAATTCACCTCCCCTATTGGGTTGTTTAGTTAGTATTTCAAATTAAATAAACATACAGTCAATAATAAAAATCACCAAGAGATTAAACATTAGGACATCGATTTCACCATAATCAATCAAATTTAATCCTATGTCTATTCTATTAAAGTTTATTATCCATAGTGACAGTGAATTTTTCTAAATGATTCAATATATTCTCTTGAGTAATATACAAAAATATCTTCACATATTAACACATCATATCTCTATTTGAATTTACATATGCAAAGATCTATTAAGCTCTTTGGAAATTCTTAAAAGAGCTATAGGAATCACATTAGAACATCTTTATCTTTCATTTAATTCATGACATCCATTAGACAGAGTAAAAATTCATAAATCTCTACTCAATCTCATTATGTATCATCAATTCATTCAAATATTAGTTAGATATTTAAAAGCATTAAGCACAATAATGGACATTCAATCGTAAAATAATATACTAAAAATAATATGAATTTATGAAAATAGACCTTCATAGTTAGGATACATCATAGACTAATAAAATAAATTAGTTCATGAGAATATAAAGAGAATCTATAAATATTATAGGAACATTCAAACAAGATAATAGCAAAAAGAGGAAAAAAATCAAGAATTAATCCCTGCATCATCTTTCTCCTCCACATTGCTCCTGCTGCTCTCGATTTCTTCTTCTATTTAGTGTGGCTATTACTTTTATTTTTTTCTCTCCTTTCGTGTGAATTCCACTTGTGGCCTTTTGCAGTGTTTCAAATTGTCATTTAAATCCTTGTACGGAAAGAACTAAAAACAAAAGCTAAACTACCTTTTTTCTTTCATTCATGCACGTGACTTGTTCAATTAATGAGCCAATAAAGATTCGCGCAAAGCCCATCAAATGAATGCTTTCTTTTTTCACTTTATTCTTCACATGATTTACCTTATGAATTAAATTATTTCCAATGTTAATTCTTCTCGTCTTCATGGGAATCACAATTAGACCTTGGCTGCTTTTCTTCCATTTTAACTCCCATTACTTTCCTTAAACTTCCACTGAATTTTTTTTTAAACTCCTCTTACTTGAATATTCTAATTTAATTCTTCTTTATTCCAAAATGTACATAAAATAGCAACATATAAAGATTAAGATAAAAATAACATAATAAAATATAATTTAAGATAAAATAAAGTTAGGAAAATATAAGAACAATATATAAATTACTAGCACATCAACTACCCCTAAACTTAAGATTTTGCTAGTTTTCAAGCAAAAACTAAAATAAAACCTACGAAAGGAAAATCCTAACTAAACCATTTTTGGAGGTGATCGCGATTGCATTTACTGTATACAATAACCCTTTAAACCCCAAGGCAGCACTAGTAGATAAGTTATAGTCTCTTGAGGGTTTCCAGTGAAGAAACTCACAAATATCATAAAAAATGCTCCAAAGATTGCATAAAGTATATAACTCAAAGAAAATTAAAAATGCTGGCAAAGTTTTAACTTTAATTCAATAATCAACATTATCTCACATTGAATTCTTGTGTCGTATGCCAATCAATTCACAACCCATTCTCAAAATTGTCAATATGAACAAGTTCTGTATTAAATAATAAACAAAGTAGGTTGAACTAACCTCATCATCTTGATTTTTCTCTTTCTTTAATTTTTGTCTCATCAACAAGCATAAATTTCCATTTTGTTTTGTTTTCTTAAAGCAAATGCTTTCTTTCTTTCTTTTTATTCCTAATATATCCATGGTTAGGAGCTTTCATTCTACTCTTTGAGGTAGCCTTCTCTTCATAATAGTTAGATTGTCCTCTATACACTAAGGCTACATAGATCTAAATTACTTAAGTTTAACTTTATTCTTAAGGGTTACAGATAGCTATTTCTAACTTTAGTGCTTGGGTTAATACAAGTGATGTAGAATTAAGGTAAACAGTCATTTACTCAATCTAAAATCATCAACTCATGTTGTATTAATCTCAAATCTCAAGTCAAAATTCTAAAGGAATCAATGTAAGTGCTCAAGATATTTAAAGAATCACAATTAGGACAAATTAAGAATCAAGTATAAACTAAGATAATATTCATCCTTTTCTAAGAACCATATTCATTTTCAACAATATACTCATCATTGGCATCAAAACAACATGCAAACAATAATTCTTTAAAAATTTTTTATTTTGTCCTTTTTTTAAAGCAAATATTCTCACCACCAAACTTGAAATAAACATTGTCCTTAATGTAAACAAAAAGAAAAGGAAAAGAGAAATTCCCTCGATTTTGTGCTTAGAGATATAGATTTGTAGTTGAATCATTGAAAGGCATGTAAAAATTTGATGTTTGTCGACCCCCAAACTTGTGCAAAAACCTAGATAAAAGAAAATAAAATAAGTAAAAGAAAAGACTAACAAAAGAAATAAGGAAGACAAAAACAAGAAGTGAAAATGACTATAATAAAATTTAAAAAGCTTGGGTCACCTCCTAAGAAACCCTTAAAATATAGTCATTAGCCTGACTACCTTTGGTTATCATTTAGGACTAGACAGCTCAATGGCTATCTTATGCTTATCAAATGCATCATCTAGAGAGGGCTTTAGTCAATGATCAATTAACCTTGAATATGCCCTTTGTATCATGAGAAACATTTACCACACTAGATGCAAAGACTTGTGTTATTGTAAACGAACCTAAACAACGAGATCACAACTTGCTTATGAGGAGCCAAAGCTAAGAATTATACAATAAAATCTTTTGGTCGACCTAAAGTTCATGTCTAAGAACATGTTTGTGATGCCAATGTTTAGTGCGGGCTTTATAGATTCGAGCATTCGCAAAGCTGTATTGTGAAATTTATCCATTTCATTAAGTCACAACAATTTATTTTCTCCTGTTGCTTGCATGTCAAAATTTAAAATCTTCATAGCCCAATATTTTGTTTGCTCAAGTTCAATAGGTAGACGACATACATTTTCAATTACTAGACAATAAGCAGACATATTAATAGGTATTTAGAAAGTTGTTCAATAAACTGAAAGTGCATAGTTAAGCTTTTTTAACCACTCCTTTCATGATGCATTTATTGTTGTCTTTAAAATTCTCTTTAATTCTCAATTAGAAACTTCAACTTAGCTGTTAGTTTATGGATGATAAGGGATGGCAACTTTGTGTGTGACCTTATATTTACTCAAGAGGGCCACAAATTGCCAATTATAAAAATGTTTATCACCATCACTTATAATGGCTCTTAGAGTACCAAACTATGTGAAAATATATTTCTTTAAAAAAAAGAGAAAAAAAGAAAGAAGAAAATAGAATAATGCAAGTGTGAACAACATTTTCTATCAATTCTCAAAGGCTTTTTAGCTCCATCTTTGAATCTATTTATAGCAACCAATTCCTTGACAGTTCAAGTGATAATTTATTTGAATCCATTCAAATCATTACTATTCTTTGTTTCATATGCTTTTTTTATTAGTCAAGTCTAATTAAGCCAAGCCATTCTATTAGGAAGCAAACATGAAAAATAAAAAATGTTACCTTAGTGTTAAAATTATATTTGATAATTCAAGTAATTTGTTTCACACTCCAAGAAATAATTTATCATTTTATTTAATATTTTTTCATTATTTTGTAATTTTTTTAATTTTTCAGATGAAACCAACTATGGTAACAAATTTAAATTATCAGTACTTAAATATTTTCAGTTCAACTAGTAATTTATAATTTTTTTTGAAAATAAAATAATAAAGAGTGTTGCTTAAATCATTTTGGATGAAATTAATCTCACTTTAAAAGAATTTATTTGTAAAATCAAAAGTAATTAATTATAAAAATAAAAAGGGAAAAACAAAATTAATATAAGATGAATCTTCCAAAACTACGAGCATTAGTCCAATCTCATTACAACCTAATAATAATTCCATTAAAAGCTTGTAAATGAAACCCATAACCAATGGCATCTCAAGACTTTGTAATTACAAAACTTTGTAATTGGTGTACTTGCTTGATATAGTTTCTGCAAAGCTTATTCTAAACTTTCGATTCAACTCTAACTATTTGTAAATCTCTCATTCCCCAGATGTCATCAGTTGTGGTCACTTCTTCCAAACTCAAAATAAGAAATGCCTTCCTGAATTCATTCTCCTAGGACCATGTACAAAGGAATTCATATTCGATACCTCACCTCAATCATAAATCTCTTATTCCCCATATGTCATCAATTGTACTTATTATACAAATTTTATTGAACTCGTCAGTGCACGAATCTATTATAGAATAGATTAATAATAACGAGTGTCGATCCCATGAGTAAGTGGATTTTAATTATATGTTGAATTAATTTTCTAAGTGGATAGTTGGAATTATAGTGAAAGTAATTTAATCTATCTTAATTTTAAATTAGAATGACGAAAAATAAATTAAAATGATAGCTATTAAATTAAAGCACTTGACTATCTGAATTCATATCAACATGCACCATGGACTTAATATTCCTTATTAGTGTCAATTAAATCCACTTCTCATAAACTGCATTTTAATTAATATGGTGCTAAGAGATTATCGTGCCAAATAGTAATACTATATTATTACTATCTGTTAATAAAAAGTCAAAACATCTACATAAATTAGAGCAGTAAAGAAAATAAATTTACCAAATTAAGCCCACAGAACATGTTAAGACTTCACCTTCAACCCAAACTTGAAAGAAAATTAGCTACTCATATTTGAACTAGGAGTGAAGTGAAAATTTTGTTAAAATATGTAAAAAATACAAGATGGAGAATGAATTATAGAAAATGAGCTCAAAAATGGATTTAGAGTGTCAAGTTAGGGGGAGAGAACCCTCCTTTTATAAATATAATGAATAAATCATAGCCATCAGACTCAAATAATTTAGATGAACAGAATTGCGCCATATGATAAGTTTTGATTTGATTAAACACATCATCAAGACTATCATCTCATCTATATGCATGTATCATATACACGTTTTTTCTAATGTACTGCCACATCATGGGTCAACTGTACATACACATTTTAGTCCAATAGGATTGTGATATATCATCGGTCAATACCACATTGTCAGTCAACGTTACATAAGTAGTTAAAGTCACATTATCTATCCAATCAAATGCTGCCACGTCATTGGTCGATACCACATCATCAGTCAATCCCACGTCATCATATAATTTATATGAACAGTGTCATAAATAGTAACATGAACGGTAGCGTATATATGAACAATATTGTACATGTGAATAGTGACATTTATATTTTTATACTTCTTTTAAGGTTTTTGATAGTTTTGAGTTCAGATTTACTGTCTATTTTGTCATCTGATATCTCATTTATTATGAAATGACTATTATACTCCTATGATACATAAAATATTTAATTATAATAAAACGCACATAATTAAAATTACAAGAAATTTAAATATATAAAAGTAGGAACGTTAATGAAACTTGAAGTGTAAAATCACAAATTTCTCCTTTATAAATATATATTTTCTAATATACAACAGTAGTCGTCGTATAGTTGTTGCTTTGCTATCGGAGACTGTTTCACATCATCAATTATTCCTACAAAAATGATCAGTAACTACCAAAAGAAGTTAAAGATCTTTTAAAATTAATTCCATTCCTTCTAACCAAACTAGACAAAAATATTAAACATATACTTTGAAAGGTCATCTAATGAAAATGATACCTAAAGTTACCAGGTCATCCATGTATTAGCTCTTTATCATGCACATTAATCAAACAA
This sequence comes from Aegle marmelos, assembly GCA_030449875.1. Classification (NCBI taxonomy): domain Eukaryota; kingdom Viridiplantae; phylum Streptophyta; class Magnoliopsida; order Sapindales; family Rutaceae; genus Aegle; species Aegle marmelos. The sequence goes on along the minus strand of JASUUL010000094.1, from coordinate 13,276,317 downwards.
ATAGAAAAGCAAAATATTAACATTTAGACTTATTTTTTCTCAACAACTTAATCATTCATTAATCATTTTCTGGCATGAATTTTCTACAATTCATGATAAATTCTAAAGCAAAGAGCTCTAAGTTTCTAACCCTAAATGCCTCTAAAATCACAAATTCATTTTATCTTATTCCAGCATTTTCTCATCCACCAAGCATAGAAGAAAGCTTCCATCAACACATGTAAAAGAACAATGTCCATCTTGAAAATTTAAACATAAGTCAAGGTTGTAAAAGGTAATTTTCCATCAATTAATTAACAAAGGAAATATAAAATCAATTGCATTACCTCATAAATCAATTCAGTTCCAAAGAATGAGAGAGAACATCTATGAACAAATGTGACACAACAAACTAATAGATTGCAACTTTATACTTTAATTGCACTAAATTGCTTCCAATCATCCATTTTTATATAGATTGCGGCTTTATCTTTTCTAGTAATAGTAAGACTAGCAAACTATACTAAAGGCCGTAAAATAAAAGGACTAATAATGCAAGTTCATGGTGTGCGAAAGTCAGGGTATCAGCTAGTTAGTTTCTTTGTACTATTGGATTGTGGCAAAGTTTTTGCCTTTAACGTCGATAATCGCTTACTATAAATGGCTAGTCACTTCAAAGGCAAAAACTCTCCTACAACCTAGTGGTTTGGCCCTGCGATGGAACTGGCTTCCCCTTATTAATCATCTTCTCCCTTCGTTTATTCATCTTCTCTTTTCAAAATTTGAAACGCATACCTCTCTCTCATTTCAATTCGACATTTTCTTACGTTTTTCTTGCCAATTTCATGCTTCCAAGTCATTAGTCATCTCTTTATCATCAATTTTTCATCATCTAATTTTTTTACTCAAAAACCCAAACCCTTATTTATTTTAAATATCTCTAAAATTTTGATATAACGCATAAATCTCTAATTATTTCACATAACATTTATAGTACATCACCACAAGGGTCAAAACTACATCGTCACCATGCTGTTAACTTGAAAATGAAAAAGATAGAGGAAATACTGTTCAACTTCAATAGCTCAAGATGATAGCAACTGCTTGATGGATTCCACTTGTTATTTGATTTGAACGAGATGGTGTCTTCCATCTTCCGTGATTACTAAACAAATCGAAGAGGAAAATTAGAGAGAAATTTGTGAGTTCAAAGAGTGAGAGATGTTAGAGATTGGGAATGGTGGAGATCAAAGAAAAAAATTTGGTTTTGCAACCTTTGGGAACCAGTTGAATAGGTTACCCATTTTTTTCTGTTTCTTTTTTTTTATTTCTTTTCAATCTCAGTCGTTGGATACATTTCACTCGAAATCCAAGGGCTGCATTTACAAGCCAGCATAATGTTGGGCATTGAGGCTCGGCATTGCAGCCTTAGCCTATAAATTTGAACTAACAATTTACTAATTACGGCAAAATAATTGTTTTCCTTACTAATAATTATTTTCTTCATTGATGACAAATTTTATAATTTTACCACCAAAATGGTAAATCTATTAATAAATTACTCATATAACATTAGTATTTTAGAAACTATGGATATTTTAAAACTTTCACAAGGTATAAAATTTATGATTTTATCAATTAATTATTTAAAATATATAAAATAATAAATAATGTTTTTAGTTGTTTAAATTTAGAGGTTAAAATATAATTTTATTATAATTTCTATAAAAATTCTATTAACTTTAATTGTTTGGTAGTAAAACAATAGAAACCAAAACATAAAGTACCAAAAAGTGGTATTAGAAAATTTTAGTATAGAGTGATGTTTCAAAAAATATTGGGTGATAAAATGATAATATTCACTTCTCAACTACATTGTAAGATATATATATATATATATATATATTATTTTCTAATGTGGTAAAACAAAGCCCCCTTTAAATAAAACCCTATAGGTTCTTCCGAAGAAAGTTGTGTATTTCCGCTACGAAATCTTTCTTAGTATTAAATATATAAAAGAGTACTAATACAATCACAAGTATTTATTGTACAAATAATGTGGTATAAATTAATATGACACATATACACACACACATAGGACTTACATGATTTATCTATGGTAGGATTCACATAACTTATTTATATGTTGAATGAATCATTCGATACATGTTTATGTTAATTATATCTTAGCAAATCAGCTTCTACAAGAGTATTCAATTGAAAAGGAAGGGTTCTGCATGAATTGGGTAGAATTCAAGGTCTTCTTTAACATGGAAACTGAATTAGAGCAAAAAGATGAAAAGAATAATTTCAAGCGTAAGGCCAAAATCTCTAAAGACAACAAAAGTAGAGGTGCACCAATCCAAGGTAAATATGATTCCTAATATATTAAAAATAAGGATATCAAATATTTTAAGTGTTAGGCAATAGGTTATATTGCATTTTAATGCCCACACAAAAGATTGATGATTTTAAAAGATGATGGGAAATTAAGATTAAAGATGAATTTAATGATGAGTTTATGCTACTTTTAGAGGATGCAAGTGTTGTTGAATATTCGATCGATGGAAAGCTTTTAGTAATAAGAAAAGCTCTAAGTGTGCAAATAAAAGAAGATGAGAAGATACAACATGAAAATGTCTTTCATATTAGATGCTATATAAATAATAAAATATGTAGCTTGATTATTGATAGAGAAAGTTGTGCTAATATGGCTAGCACTATTTTAGTTAAAAAATTGAATTTAACAACTTTGAAGCATCCTAGGCCATGTAATCTACAGCAGCTGAATAATTATGGAGAAGTTAAAGTAAACAAATAATTACTTGTTTCATTCTTGATTAGAAAGTATAAAAGTAAGATTATGTGTGATGTGGTGCCAATGCATATGGGACATATTCTTTTAGGGCGACCATGGCAGTTTGATAGACATGTCATTCATGATGGCTATACCAATAAATACTCTTTTTGTACTAAATGAAAAACTTATTACTCTTTTACCTTTATCCCTAAAATAACTATGTAATGATCAAGTGCGGTTAAAAAAAAAAGAGTGACATGAAAAAGGAGAGTGAGAGTTCAAAATCAGAAGGGGCTAAAACTAAAAACAAAGAAAAAGAAAGTAAAAAAGAAAAGGAAGTTTCAATTAATGAGAAAAAATAATAGGGAAAACAAATAAATTTAAATAAGGATAACTATATTAGAACTTTAATTTTAAAATGATTTATAATTGTACTTAAGTATAAAGAAGCTTGTTTAAGTATTAATTTTAAAACGATTTACAATTGTACTCAAGCATGTTTTTATTGCCTTCATTCCTAAGGAAATCCTTTTAGAATTGCAAAGGCAACTCCACCTTCATCAATTAAACATTGATAATCTCTCACTGGGAAATATTTACCAATTAGCAGTCAATTGTCTAGAAAAGCTCTGCGAACAAAAAGAGTTTTTCAAAGATCTTATGAAGTAGAAAAAACCCTTTAAAAGTGCCTGTAAAAAGCCTTACCTTACTTTCAAATGTAAGGATGAAAAGACTTGCTATTGTCCTACTATGAAAAAAATCCCATTTTAAAAAATATTCCCAATCCAGAGGCTCTAGAAAAAACAACTTCAAGAAACCTATAAAACCCTTAAAACCCTATAGGTTCTTCCGAAGAAAGTCTTCTCAGTCAAAAATTCAAAAAGATGCCAGATGTTTCATTTGCAAAAAGAAGGGTCACTTTGCAAAATTCTGTCCAAACAATCCAGCAAAGTCAGTCAGACTGCTAGAACACCTTCATAAGGTCTCCCTTCTTTCAGATGATGAAGATGTCGAGTCTATATTCTCAGAACAACAGAACTATGATGATGACATAGTTGTTATCCTTGCTGAGCAAAGTTCTAATTCTGATTCTGATGAAATCCTGCCATTCATAATATTTAATTAGTCAATCTTGTCCAAGACACACTTCCTTTGGTCAAAATAAGTCTCCTCTTTTCAAATTTTGTCAAAGCTATCTCTATTATAAGTTTCATAGATACAGGAGCACAAATAAGCATGATAAATTCTTTAATTTTACTACCAGAGTTTTAGGGACACCATACTGAATACATCAAAGTAGCCAATGAAGAATTATTTCAAACAGATCTTATTACCAAAAAATCCATAGGTATTCAGTTTTTTCTAGACTGTGTTCTCTGGGACAGAAAAGTAAGATCTTTTCTTCCTGATAAAGACCTATTATTAGGATTTGGTGTTCTTCAGCTTGTCAAGAAGTTGAACATATCTTCTAATGGTATTCGGTATAAAGAAAGGTTTCTACCTAATACTGATACCTTAAAATTAGATTCAATTTTTAATTCTCCTCCTCTTTATGAGGCTTTGAAACACAAATTCCTTTCCTCTTATCCAGAAAATCACCTTAAATTTTCCCATCGTTCTCCTCTGTGGAAAATTCTAAATTCTTTGTTAAATTACCTTTCAAACTTAATGAAGATATCAATCCAACCAAGGCAACCCATCAGGGTATGACGCCTTCTGATCTCAAACTAGTCCAAGCTGAATGCCAACAGCTTATACCCCAAGGCCTTATTGAGCCCGCTCATTCTAATTGGACATGTCAAGCTTTTTATGTTGAGAAAAGATCTGAGATTGTCAAGGGTAAGAAAAGATTTGTCATTGATTATTAATCTCTCAACTGTTTTCTCAAAAATGACAAATTTCCTTTGCCAAAAATTCAATCTCTATTTGTTCATCTCCAAGGAGCAAAGGTTTTTTTTCTAAGTTTGATCTGAAATCAGGATTCTGGTAAATTGGCATTCATCCTGATGATAAACCTAAAACAAAATTCTACATCTCTAATGCATATTATCGATAGACTGTCATGCCTTTTGGTTTAAAAGTTACTTCGTCTCTTTTCCAAAAACAAATGGTAAAAATCTTTGAGCCAATTCTTGAAAATTCCCTCATCTACATAGATGACATCCTATTCTTCACCAAAGACTATGAAACACACCAACAACTCTTGCAATAATTCTTCACTATTGTAGAATCCTATAGTGCCATACTATTTGAAAGGAAAAGTCAGTTAAGATAAGTGTCCATTGAGTTTTTAAGTATGATAATCTAAGATGGCCATTATCAGCCAAGGCCCCACATTGCTCATGAATTGATGTATTTTTCAAACAAACACTTATCCAGAAAGCAAATTCAATAATTTCTCGGGATAGTCAATTATCTTAGAGATTTTTTCCCTCACATTATGGTCTAAACCTGCTAATTATCCAAGATGTTAAAGAAATAGCCCCACCTTGGGGATTAGAGCAGACTACAGCTATCTAAAAGTTAAAGCAGATGACTCAGAATCTACTACTGCTAAGAATCCCATCAGTTGGACAACGTATCTTGCAATGACGGAAAACAATGACGGAAAAGATTTCTACAGTGCATATGCCAATGGACGGTTCAAAGATGCCGAAAAGCATTATCATGTGATCTATAAAGAGATCTTAACTGTCAAATATAGGATCTAAAAATTTAAATTCCACCTCATCGGCTATAACTTTTTTGTCAGACTAGATAATTCATCATTATCGAGGATAATGGAATTTAAAAATAAAGTGCTACTCGACAAGCACATTATCCACCTTAAAACCTGGTTTTTCAGATATGATTTTTTAGTGCAATACATCAAAGGTGATAAAACTCTCATTCCCGATCTTCTTTCTAGAACTCTCAAGCAAATTTCTCTCATAACTCCTTCGGTTCAATTTCAGTCGTAGCCATGGTGTCTTCCTTACCAAATCGTGGAATCCCCAGAAAATATTTTCCTTTAAGAATGATCTTTACTTCTCTTCATCAAATTCAAGACTTTGCTAGAAAATTTCTTTTAAAGATTTTTATGAATATGTATCTATACCGTTCACGTGCTGAGCCTATGGTTTTCCTAGTTTTCATCTTGACTATCTTTTTCTCACAGGGTTACAGATTTTGCCAAACAAAGACATTACTGAAGATGAACTGTGGTACATTTGGTGCCTTACAATTCTGTATGCTACTAAGATAATCTTTCTTGTTTTACCCCTTCTTGACAGGCTTAATAATCTAGAGCATTCAACTACTTTGACATGGACTTTCTTTGAGTGGTTCTCTCCATTGCCATGGTGGTGCAAAAAGCTCCAACAACTTTCTGATTTCCACCATCTTAGGAACTTTCATATCAAGAAGGATAATAGTTTACACTATCTTTATCATTCACTGTCCATACTTCCAACATCCTCAAACTAATGACTTCTGGACTCAGGACATCACCTATGAATGGATCACAGTTCCACATATCACATGTCTTGAGCAGGACATCAGGATCAGAGTTTCTTTGAAGAACTTTCTCATATAATACAATCATCTTCTTTCAGATGCACCCACCATCCTTCACACATCCCTAGGCCCTAAACATGACATGATTATGATTCCAACACCCTCCTGCCACTCTCAGCCTACTAATAGAGGTATCATGATCAAGAAAGAAAAGCCAAACTATACTGACTATGTGTTTTAAGACTCATAAGATCCCTATGAAGACTTCACTCTTATTCCTCCACCAACAACGTATAAAGTAGATTATTCTTCATTCTAGCCCTACCATCACCACGATATGAAGAACCGTCTTTCACTCTATTAGACTCGTGTCTAGCATACTCATCACAAATCTATACTCAACCTACCCAACCTGCACCAAATCCCAAAGAGACGATGAAAGCCCAAAGTTGCCCCTGGCCCTGTGTTCCTTGCTGTACCAATCCAGAAAATATTTTTAAAAAAGATAAAGATCTTAATCAAGATCTAGATGAGATCGAATCTTCATCAGTAAGGACTATTTCTCTTTAAAAAATTATTTATCATATTGTATTAAGTGTGCATTAAAGTTATTTATCTGTTTGTAATAATTGTATATTTTACTTTATTAAAGATAAGGGACATGTCCTATCTATGTTTGTTTGTTTTTTCTAAAAGGAATCTATTTTTTCAAAAAGTAGATACTTTTCCTTGCTTTTACTTTTTTTTAATAAAAAAGCTTTGAAGTAATAGCAGAGGTCTTGTCCTGCTTGAGAGAAGGATGCTTTGCCTATATAAGGCCATCTTCTCTTCTTTGTAATCTTAGAAGTTGTTATAAGCTCAATTAAATAAAGATTCCAGTGTGCTCTTAACATGAGTGACTAAAACTTCTCTCTTTCTATTCTTCTAATAAGGGTCACAGATTAACTTAGATTGTTTATCTTCTTTATGGTTTAATGACGAGTATGCTCTACACTTACCTCTTGTAGGATCCTGTGTATTAGAAAGTCTTCCTTCCTTATACCAGACACTAGTCTCAGTCGATTTTTCTTATACTAAACACCAGTATCAATCACTAAAAATACGGTTCAACCTTGTTAATGCCTAAAGAGAGGCTCCAATTTTGGGTGGTAGGTGCTACGGTTTCTTCTCTGGTATTGGGTATCTAGGTTAGAAACCTGACCATGCGGGCTATTGGTCCAAAGGATGACTTAGTTAATCATTACTTGGTATAACAACACCACGTTCTCTACTACCCGAGTGGTATCAGAGCCTAACGTTGTTCTTCTTATAGAGGGTGGTATATTTTAGAAGGTTTGTGATTCCTAAAAAAGAAGAATATAAACTCTAAATCTTATGGCTTCCTCTTTAAGTTCTCAGTCTACAGAATCTTTTATCTCTCTTTCCTTTACTCTTTCCCTTCCAAAGTCTTGTATAAAACATCTTGTTTCTAAAATAGAAAACCTTGTTGAGTATTCGTATATACCAGATTCTGCTCAAATTTTTGAGTCCTCCTTACCTTTAATCAATACATATAAACTCTACCAACGCTCGACTCTTTTACCTAAACTATTCAGACCCTTATCTCTACCAGACATCTCACTCTCAAAGAATACATCCAGTCCTCTCGATTGGATCAGTGTGCTTTGCAAGCAACTCAGGTAGAGTAATATGTCACTTTGAAAATTCTTACAGAGCTTGTTACTCAGTGAAAATGAGAAGGTTATACACACCTCCATCTCAGGAAAAAAGGCTTGCCGATCATGTAAGAATAGCTTTAATAGATACCAGATTCAAGGAGTACTAACATGCAGTCATCGGAATTATCCTGACAACACTTCATGCGGTTAGTGCCCTTCTTACCTACTACCTAAATTTCAACATTTTTCTTGAAGACCGTAACCTACCCACAACCTTAAAAGTCCAAATCCAGTTATAGGGAGCTAAACAAGCAGTCACTGTAAAAATGACTACTTTACACCATCAATTAGTGTATCGTCTTCAAAACTATGCTCTTGACCTGCCATCACCTCAAACACACTCATGATCCTTACTGCTAATGAGTTTATCCCCGTAATTGTCTAAATACCTAAACAAATCAAAAAATAAGAACTCCTCAAGTTGATGCCATTAGAATGGTTATCAAACTATGAAAAATTCCACCAAAATACCTAACCTATCCAAACTTCAGATGCTCAGTTTGAAAAAAGGCCAGATAGAACTATTAGACTAACCTTTCAGCCTCTAAAATTCAATCAACAATAACTACCCAGGCTCTCATATATTGCTATAATCACTACAGTTCAGACAGAACAAGAAAGGCTTTCCATTTATGGCTTTAATTCTGATGGTTATCCTATATATCCTGCTAGGATAAGAGACATTTTATCTGGGATGTTCCGGGCTCACATATGTGCAATCTCAATTGCCCCTGCCTAGAAGATGGTGACTCTGATGATGACTGGCAAGTTAACAGACGTCCTAAAAAGAAAAAAAAGTGGCTGTAAATCTCCATCTATATGGATGTCTGATTATAATCTAGACTACACTACTTGACTAGTAGAAACAACAAGTAATGTTGTTATAAGCCTATAAAAACCTACAACATGAAGACAAGAAGTCAACAACCCACTGCTGACTCAATCTCATCCACAACCTTATATGATGTTCTCATAAGCTCTTACCATAAGCATTTTCCTCCTTTAGAAAAGCAAACGAACCTATAAACCAAAATGGTCTTTAAGCCATTTGTCCAATCTCCTGTTACTTCTTTTGGACAACTTGAAGAGCCCAAACAATATGAGGCAGTTCTTAACTGGCAAACTCAAAATACCAGAGTTCAAAATACAGTCCTTGAATCTCCTTTAGTTGAGGACCCAGAAGATATTCCTTCTTCTCGGCCTAATCCAATTCTTAAAGCCTCTAATGGGTCATGGTTCACATTTACTATGTTATAAAAGACAAATGGTTCCAAAGATTTCAAGAATTTTCTACTTGGACTGATGTTCAGATGCTTAAAACTGTGCCACTTCACAATCTGTCCTTTGAGAGTTCTGTTCCAGATTCCTTGGCTCACTTTGTAACTGATTTGAAAGTCTTGGCCAGTACAGACAGTTACAACTTAACCAAGCAATAATTCCACAAGTCTTAGGACTTATTTACAAGCAGTTCCTAAGAGAACCAACTGTAGCACAAAAAGCTGCCAGGAGTGAATACCATCAAATGAAGTACTATTCATTAAAGATCAAAGATCTCGATTTCCACTATAAAAGAATGACAACCTTATACTACAAACTCAATGGGTTCAATGATGCTTCTCTTAAGAATGTCTTTATTGCCTCTTTTCCCAAGGAAATTTTTTCAGAATTGCAAAGGCAACTCTACTTTCATCAATTAAACATTGATAATCTCTCACTATGGAAGATTTGCCAATTAGCAATCAATTTTCTAGAAAACCTCTGCGAACAAAAAGAGTTTTTCAAAGATCTCATAGAGCAGAAAGAACCCTTTAAAAGTGCCTGTAAAAAGCCTCACCTTACTTTCAAATGCAAGGATGAAAAGACTTACTATTGTCCTACTAAAAAAAATCTCATTTTTAAAAATATTCCCAATCCAGAGGCTCTAGAAAAAACAACTTCAAGAAACCTAAAAAGCCCTATAGGTTCTTCTAAAGAAAGTCCTCTTAGTCAAAAAGTTAAAAAGATGCCAGATATTTCATTTGTAAAAAGAAGAGTCACTTTGCAAAATCCTATCCAAACAATCCAACAAAGTTAGCTAGACCACTAGAACACCTTCATAAGGTCTCCCCTCTTTCAGATGATGAAAATGTCGAGTCCATATTCTCAAAACAATAAAACTATGATGATGACATAGTTGTTATCCTTGCTGAGTAAAGTTCTAATTCTGATTCTGATGAAATCCCTGCCATTCATAATATTCAATCAGTCAATCTTGTCCAAGACACATGTCCTTTGGTCAAAATAAGTCTTCTCCCTTCAAAGTTTGCCAAACCTATCTCTGTTATAAGTTTCATAGATAGAGGAATACAAAAAAGCATGATAAATCCCTCAATTTTACTACCAGAGTTTTTAGAACACTATACTGAAAACATTAAAACAGCTAATGGCGAATTATTTCCAACAAATCTTATTACCAAAAAACCTATAGGTATTCAGTTTTTTCTAGGCTGTGTTCTTTGGGTCAGAATAGTAGGATCAATTTTTTCTGATAAAGACCTACTATTAGGATTTGGTGTTCTTCAGCTTGTCAAGAAGTTAAACATATCTTCTAATGGTATTCAGTATAAAGAAAGGTTGTTTCCTTATACTCATACCCTAAAATTATATTCAATTTCTAATGTTCCTCCTCTTTACAAGGCTTTGAAACACAAATTCCTTTCATTCTGTCTAGAAAATTACCTTCAATTTTCCCTTCATTCTCTTCTATGGAAAAATTCTAAATTCTTTATTAAGTTACCTTTCAAACTTAATGAAGATATCAATCCAACCAAGACAACCCATCAGGGTATAATGCCTTTTGATCTCAAACTAGCCCAAGCTAAATGCCAATAACTTATAGCCTAAGGCCTTATTGAGCCTACTCATTCTAATTGGCCCTGTCAAGTTTTTTATGTTGAGAAAAGATCTGAGATTGTCAAGGGTAAGAAAAGATTTGTCATTGACTATCAATCTCTCAACTGTTTTCTCAAAGATGACAAATTTCTTTTGCTAAAAATTCAATCTTTATTTGTTCATCTCCAAGGAGCAAAGGTTTTTTTTCTAAGTTTAATCTGAAATCAAGATTATGGCAAATTGGCATTCATCCTGATGATAGACCTAAAACAACATTCTGCATCCCTAATGCATATTATTGATAAACTGTCATCTACATAGATGACATCTTGTCCTTTATTAAAGACTATGAAACACACTAATAACTCCTGTAATAATTCCTCACTATTGTAGAATCCTATGGTGCCATGCTATCTAAAAGGAAAAGTCAGATAGGATAAGAGTCTATTGAGTTTTTGGGTATGATAATCCAAGATAGCCATTATCAGCCAAGGCCTCACATTGCTTAGGAATTGATGTATTTTTCAGACTAGTACTTATTCAGAAAGCAAATTCAATAATTTCTCGGGATAGTTAATTATCTCAGAGATTTTTTCCCTCATATTGTGGTCCACACCTCCTAATTATCCAAGATGCTAAAGAAACAGCCCCACCTTGGGGATGAGCAGACCGCAGCTGTCCAAAACCTAAAACAGATGACTCAGAATCTATTGCCGCTAAGAATCCCATTAGTTGGATTATGCATCTTACAGACAGATGCTAGTGATGAATACTGGAGAGTAATTCTTTTGGAAAATATTGACGGAAAAGATTTCTACTTTGCATATGCCAGTGGACATTTTAAAGATGCCGAAAAGCATTATCATGTAATCTATAAAGAGATCTTGACTGTCAAATATGGGATCTAAAAATTTGAATTGCACTTCATCGACCATAACTTTTATGTTAGACTCGATAATTCATCATTGTCGAGGATAATGGAATTTAAAAATAAAGTGCTACCCGACAAACACCCTTTCCACCTTAAAACTTGGTTTTTCAGATATGATTTTTTAGTGTAACACATTAAAGGTGATAAAAATCTCATTCCCGATCTTCTTTCTAGACCTCCCAAACAAATTTCTCTCACAAACTCTTTCGGTTCAATTTCAGTTATAGCCATAGTGCCTTCCTTACCAAATCGTGCAATCACTAAAAAATATTTTCCTTTAAGAATGACCTTTACTTCTCTCCATCAAATTCAAGACTTTGCTAGAAAATTTCATTTTAGGTTTTTTATGAATATGTATTTACACTATTCACGTGCTGGGCCTATGGTTTTTCCTAGTTTTCATCCTGGCCATCTTTTTCTCACAAGATTATAGGTTTTACGAAACAAAGAAATTACTGAAGATGAACTGTAGTATATTTGGTGCCTTATAATTCTGTATGCTACTAAGATAATCTTTCCTGTTTTACCCCTTTTTGATAGACTTAATAATCAAAAGCATTCAACTACTTTGACATTGACCCTCTTTAAGTGGTTCTCTCCATTGCCATGGTGGCGCAAAAAGCTCTAAAAACTTATTAATTTCTACCGTTTCAGAGAACTTCCAGATCAAGAAAGATGACAGTTTGCAACTGTCTTCATCATTCACTGTCCATACTTCCAACATCCTCAAACTAATGACTTCTGGACTCAGGACTTCAAAGCAGCCAATGGGAATTATTTCGAATAGATCTTATTACCAAAAAACCCACAGGTATTCAATTTTTTTCAGACTGTATTCTCTAGGTCAGAATAGTAGGATCTTCCTTTCCTCATAAAGACCTACTATTAGGATTTGATATTTTTCATCTTGTTAAAAAGTTAAACATATCTTCATGCAGTACTCAGTATAAATAAAGATTTCTACCTTATACTGATACCTTAAAGTTATATTCAATTTCTAATGGTCCTCCTTTTTATGAGGTTTTAAAACACAAATTCCTTTCCTTCTGTCCAGAAAGTCACATTCAATTTTTCTATCTTTTTTCTCTGTGGAAAAATTTTAAATTCTTTGTTATGTTACCTTTCAAACTTAATGAAGATATCAACCTAACCAAGGCAACCCATCTGGGTATGATGCCTTTTGATCTCAGGCTAGCCAAAGCTGAATGCTAATAGCTTATAGCCTAAGGCTTCATTAAGCCCCCTCATTCTGATTGGGCCTGTCAAGCTTTTTATGTTGAGAAAAGATCTGAGATCATCAAGGGTAAAAAAAGATTGGTTATTGACTATCAACCTCTCAACTGCTTTCTCAAAGATGACAAATTTCCTTTCCTAAAAATTCAATCTCTATTTGTTCATCTCCAAGGAGTAAAGGTTTTTTTTAAGTTTGATCTGAAATAAGGATTCTGCCAAATTAGCTTTCATCCTGATGATAGACCTAAAACAGCATTCTGTATCCCTAATGCTCATTATCAATGGACCGTCATGCCTTTTGGTCTAAAAGTTGCTCTGTCTCTTTTACAAAAAACAATGGTGAAAATCTTTGAGCCAATTCTTGAAAATTCTCTGATCTACATAGATGACATCCTATTTTTCACTAAAGACCATGAAATACACCAACTCTTGCAACAATTCCTCACTATTATAGAATCCTATAGTGTCATGCTATCTCAAAAGAAAAGTCAGATAGAACAAGAGTCTATTGAGTTCTTGGGTATGATAATTCAAGATGGCCATTATCAGCTAGGGCCCCACATTGCTCAGGAATTGATGTATTTTTTAGACGAACACTTATCTAGAAAGCAAATTCAATAATTTCTCGGGATAGTCAATTATCTCAGAGATTTCTTCCTTCACATTGTGGTCCACACCTCATAATTATTGAAGATGCTAAAGAAAACAACCTCATCCTAGGGACCAGAGCAAACTACAGTTGTTCAAAAGCAAATGACTCAACATCCATTGCAGCTAAGAATCTTATCAATTGGACAATGCATCTTACAAACAGATGCTAGTGATGAATATTGGGGAGCAATATTTTTAGAAAATATTAACGGAAAAGATTTCTGCTGTGCACATACTAATGGACAATTTAAAGATGCCAAAAGGCATTATCATGTAATCTACAAAGAGATCTTGACTGTCAAATACGGGTTTCAAAAATTTAAATTCCACCTCATCGGCCTTAACTTTATTGTTAAACTATACAATTCATTATTCCCGAGGATAATGGATTTAAAAATAAATTGCTACCCGACAAACACCTTTTCGCCTTAAAACCTGGTGTTCCAGGTATGTTTTTTAGTGCAACATATCAAAGGCGATAAAAATCTCATTTATGATCTTCTTTCTAGACCTCCCAAGAAAATTTCTCTCATAAACTCCTTCGGTTCAATTCCAGTTATAGCCATGGTGTCTTCCTTACCAAATCATGCAATCACCAGAAAATATTTTCCTTTAAGAATGACCTTTACTTCTCTCTATCAAATTCAAGACCTTGCCAGGAAATTTCTTTTTAGGTTTTTTATGAATATATATCTACACCGATCACGTGCTGAGCCTATGATTTTTCTCAGTTTTCATCTTAACCATCTCTTTCTCACAGGGTTACAAATGCTGCCAAACAAAGACATCACTGAGGATGAACTATGGTACATTTGGTGCCTTACAGTTTTGTCTGCTACCAAGATAATCTTTCTTATTTTACCCCTTCTTGACAGGCTTAATAATTTATAACATTCAACTACTTTAACATGGACTCTTCTTGAGTGGTTCTTTCTATTGCCAGGGTGGTGCAAAAAGCTCCAACAACTTACTGATTTCCACTGTCTCAGAGAACTTCCGGACTAAGAAGGACAATAGTTTATATCTATTTTTATTATTCACCGCTAATACTTCTAGAATCTTTAGACTAATGACTTTTAGACTCAGGACATCGCTTATGAATAGATTACAATTCCACAGATTGCATGTCTTGAACAGGACATCAGGATCCAAGTTCCTTGAAAAAACTTTCTCATAAAATACAATCATCTTCCTCTAGATCACCTGCCATTCTTCACACATCCCTAGGTCCTAAACATGACATGATTATGATCCCAACACCTTCCTGTCACTCTCAGTCTACCAATAGAGGTATCATGATCAAAGAAGAAAAGCTAGTCTATACTGACTATTTGTTCTAAGACTCACAAGATCCCTATGAAGACTTCACTTCTATTCCTCTACCAACACCATACGAGGTAGGATCATCCTCCATTCTAGCTCCACCATCACTACTATATGAAGGACCATTTTTCATAGTTTGATAACCATTCTAACAGTATCAACTTGAGGAGTTCCTTATTTTTGGATCTGTTTTGGTATTTGGACAATTGTGGGGACAGACTCATTGTCAGGAAGGATCATGAGTGTGTTTGAGGTAGTTTGAGGTGAAGGTAGGTCAAAATCATGGTTTTAAAGATGATACACCAACTGATGGTGTAAAGTAGCCATTTTTACAGTGACTACTTATTTATCTCTCTGTAGCTGGACCTGGACTTTTAAGGTTGTGGGCAGGTTAGGGTCTTCAATAGAAAGATTGAAATTTAGGTAGTAGGTAAGAAGGACACTACCCGCATGAAGTGTTGTCAGGACAGTGCCGATGATAGCATGTTGGTACTCCTTAAATCTGGTATCCATCAAAGTTATTCTTGCCATGACCAACAGGCCTTTTTTTGTCATGTAAAGTAAGGATAATACAGATTCCCCCGAGATAGAGGTGTGTATAATCTTTTCGTTTCTATTACGTAACAAGCTCTGTAGAAATTTCCAGAGTGACATATTGTTCTGCCTGAGTTGCTTGCAAAGCACACTGATCCAATCAAGAGGATTGGATGTATTCTTCTGAAGTGGGACGTCTGGTAGAGAAAAGGGTCTGAATAGTTTACGTAAAAGAGTTGAGACGTTGGTAGAGTTTATATGGACTGATTAAAGGTAAAGAGGACTCAGAAATTTGAGCAGAATCTGGGACATATGAATACTCATTAAGTTTTTCTATTTTAGAAGTAAGATGTTTTGTATAAGACTTTAAAACGGAAAGAGTAGAGGAAAGAGAGATAAGAGATTCAGTAGACTGAGAACTTGAAGAGGAAGCTATAGGATTTAGAGTTTCTATTCTTCTTTTTCAAGAATCACAGACCTTCTACAATATACAACCCTTTACAGGAAGAACAACATTAAGCTCTGATACCACTCAGGTAGTAGAGTAAGTAGCGTTGTTATACCAGAGCAATGATGAACTAATTCATCCTTTGGACCAATAGCCCGCATGCTCAATTTCTAGCCTATATACCCAATACCAAAGAAGAAACCATAGTCTAATTTTAGAATTTCTAAATAATATTTCTCATTTCCACAACTTTTTGAAATTATGATATGACAAAAAATATTTCTGATTTTGTAAATAAACCTAAATTCATGTTTAAAGCATTACTTATTAAAATAAAAAATTACAAAACTTTTTCACTTTAATTCATATGTAGAAAATCAATTATTTTGCATGAAATACTTGGTTTATGATCAATTCTTTATATTAATGAATAATAAATAATTAATTAAAATCTTGAGATTCACAAATTGCTAAATCAAGTATAAATTAAATCATGCCAACTTCACAAGAATTTATCGTAATAATAAGTCTGTTGCACTGCAAACTTTGTTCTTGATTGAGCCGTTGTCCGTTGAGTGTCTTCAAGTTGATTTCACTTAATTCACTTGCATAAATACTATCCTTCAAAAGCTCAGTGAAAATGTGAAATACATTATTAATTTAAAACAATTAAGACATATGTTTGTTGTCATTAAAATTATATTGTGTATAGCCAGTTCAATTTTGCTATTCGTTTTGTCATTCGATGTCTCATTTATTATGAAATAACTTTTATGCCCATAAGATAATTAAAACACACATAATTAAAATACTTAATTATAGTAAAAATACACATAATTAAAATTACAAGAAATTTAAATACATAAAAATAGGAATATTAATGGAACTTAAAATGTAAAATAATAAATTTCTCCTTTATAAATATATATTTTTTAATATATAACACATGAGACCCTTTTCCCTTTCTTTTGACCATCAATACATATTGATTACAGTTGACTACATATCAAAATGGATATAAGTAATTCCATGTAGAACCAATGATCACAAAGTACTGATAGGCTTTTTAAAAAGCAACATTGTTTTGCGCTTTAGATTCTCTCAAGTGATAATTAATGATGGTGGTGCTCACTTTTATAATAAATCATTGAAAGCTCTGTTGATAAAGTATTTTATTTCTCATAAAGTGGCGATCCCATATCATAAGCATTTTATTTCTCATAAAGTGGCGACCCCATATCATCCACAAACCAGTGGTCAAGTTGAGATTTCTAATTGCGAAATAATGTATATATTAAAAAAGATGGTGAGACCAAACAAAAAAGATTGGTCATTGTGACTCGATGATACATTATAAGTATAAAGAATGCCTTTTAATACTTCGATTGAGATGTCACCATATAGGCTAGTGTATAGAAAAGTTGGTCACCTATCTGTAGAACTCGAGCATCGTATGTACTAGGCCATCAAGAAATTCAACTTTGACATACAGCAAGCTGGCTTTGAAAGAAGATTACAACTGATAGAGTTTAAAAAAATTTACAATGACGCATATGAAAATGCCAAGATTTGCAAGCCGTGAATGAAAGTCTTCCACGATAACCATATTATGAGGAAATCTTTCATCCCAAGTCAAAAAGTATTTTTATTTAATTCTCGTGTGCACCTATTCCTAAGTAAGTTACGCTATCGATGGTCTGGCCCCTTTATTGTTCACACTATTTTTCTATATGAAGCAATTGAAATAAAAGATTTAAAAAATGGTGTCACCTTTAAAGTTAATGGTCAAAAACTAAAGTCATATATAGAGTACCAATCATGTGGAAAGGACACCAAAAAAAATTTGAGTAACCCACTAAATTCAAGGTAAGATCCTGTCTCTCTTTCTTTTCGGTGATTTAATTTTTTTATTATTCTTGTTATAATTAAAATTATTTTTTGCATAAGTGTGTTTGTTTAACCATTAATTTTTCTCTTATCATTTTTAATCATGAGTGCCTCAACTAAACAATCTTTTTCAATATTCTTAGACAGTTTCAATATATATAATCTCATCTCAGAGATCGTATACGATTTTGTAAAATACATACTATTTGAGAGTTATGACCACCTGAGTTAATTTTCCTTATTGAGGATTTAGAAGGACAACTTAGAGAAATTAACGGAGACATCTACGACACCTAATTAGAGCTTAAGGTAAATTTAATAAAAGCATAATTCTAACATTAATTTTCTTTGTGTGTTTTAGTTTGTTATCCTGATTAAGTGGCGGATGATGGTACTCTGTGACAATCAATGTCGGTTACTTTAGTTTTATATAATAACTAATTTTCTGAGCTGACGACATGGACAAAGATGCGATTTTATCAAAGCTCTATAAGCAATTTCCTTCATTTCCTTATAATGTCCTCTTCATCATCTATAAAGCTTGGTTCGAGTGAATGTAATTACTTATGAAGAATAACATCTCTGCTGGCATTCGATAGATAATCAAAGCCAAAGTGCAATTAGTAGGTTACCTCCCAAATTTATTGCATCTATTCCTGCTTGTAGTAAAAGAAATTACACAAAAAAAGATAGCTTAAAACTTTCTAATGTTTGTCACAAGTATGCCAAAATGATATACGATAAAAATCCATGTTGTTTAAGAATGGTCTCTGATAACAGAAAAGACAAGATTCAGTTTATTAGGGAGGAATTGAATAAAGAGTCATTAGATGATATTCTTTGGTATTTTGAAATGCATCCTAATGGATACGTACAAAGCACAATACTCCAGTTATGACCATTATTCCAAAATGAGGGTGAACTATATAGTCTCAAAAATCTGACTATAAAGGACCTTGTTTGCTATAAACAACCTTCACTCATAAACCTTTGAGATATTTATCTAACTCACCAATTAGAGAAGAGTTAGTCATCTTAGGTATGCAAGAAAGAATAATTGAAATGCTAAATCATGCTAGTACTTTTATTTTCCTACCAGAAGATCTTGTAACTCGAGAGGCACTAATTATATTAGCATCTTAAGCCCATCTGAACCTTCATCAGAAACCCATCAATTTGTTAAATCTCAATAACTTTTACGATGATTTTGTCATATTTCTTAATTATGCAATAAAAAATTATTTCATTCCTTCTACAGTGAAATAAATTTTTTATTTGTATTCACACTACTAATAAGCTATTTGATCTATTACAAGCATATATACTAGAGTAACATCCTAGGACCCAGTGTTGGAGTGGCCAACTAATAATAGTAGCAGTAGTCACAGTAAGAAGTGCAAATTAGATTTAACTCTCTACTTGTAAATATTTTCTTCTATGTTGCAGCACCCAAGTGATATCTTCTAATCTTTACTTGTCCTTTAAAGCATTAAGGATAATATTTCATTTTGATTGGGGAGATAAAATAGTTTACAATTGTAAAATGTCTTAATCTTGGTATAGTTTTTACTAATTTTTATTGTAAAAACTAACCCTGCCTCACTTTTTGGTCAAAGATGGCTAAATATGTGTTATAGTGACTTTAGAAATATATTTTCTTAGTTTAAAAGTTTTAAAAAAATAAAAAAAATTATTTTTTAGTCATTTTTTATTCTCTTATTATTAAGCTTCATTTTAAGTGTAATCTTTTTAACTTTTTCTTTCTAACTTGTCCTCTATAAATATACACTTTTAAATTTTTGAGTTAAAAATGGCTGAATATAGATTGTAGTAACTCTAGAAACACATCTTCTTAGTCTTTAACCAAAAATTACGATCTTTTAGCATCAAATGACATGATGACTTTTAAATTATAATATTTGTATTATCCTATGGTCTTGAGTTATATTACATCATATCCGCTACTCTACATATTAATGTCAGAGACAAATACACGTTATAATAAATTTCAAGTCAGTTCTTGAGTCTGTTATTTTCCTTAGAGATTAACCTTTTTTTACCTATTCTTGATACAACTTAGCAATTTATTATTTTATATATAATCTCTAAATTTCTTTTGAGTCAACCTTAAAAAAAAAAATGTGTTGCCATATATGAATGTGTATTTAACTGATAGATATGAAAGATTATTTAAGGACCTAAAAGACGATAGAAAAATCATCTTTAATCCATTTGAACCTTTTTATCTATCCCTTTTGTGAAATATCCTTAGCCCTTTTGAGTCTTTAAAATAATAATATTGTACTTTTCTTTGTTAACTTATTATCTTCACCTAATTCCGATATAGAGTATTACCCAATATCGTACAAGTTCCATCACCTTTTCATATTTGAGAAAAATGTAAATTGTTATTTTCTTCAATAAAGTTATGCCATAAAAAAAGATAAAAAAATAAATTTATATATATTAGTTCAAAATAAAATAAAATGAAAATGTATCTTATAATCTCCAAAACAAATCTCTACTTTTGCTTAGATATATATCTTATTTTTCTCTAATTCCCCTCTTTTCTTCGCCATATCCCTAGCATACGTTACGTCCTAATAAAATCTTTCTTGATTTTAATGAACTATAGTCTAACGTAGAAGCTAGTTATATAAGCTGAAAAGAGTTAGTGATGCATAAAAAAATATAAAAAAGAGAAATAAATAAATAAATACATTAGTTTGACTCACATTTTAACATAACATTATATTATTTTTAAGTTATGGGTATATTTATTTCATCTTTATGAAAGTATATTATATTACTTCTTTATTATTTTCTCTCAATTTACTATTCATGAAAATGATTATTACTATTGGGTTTAATTTTCTTGTGAGAGTATCACTATCGGTGAGATTTTATGATTTGACATGTCATTCTTAAAAGTGGCTTGATTATATGGTTGTGACAAAGTCCACCGGATTGATATATTTGGATGGTTGATGTGGGAGTGATATTTCTCTAGAGTAGAGATAATGCTTATACTTTTATTTGATTATTATCATAAGCTGAATTGAATAAACACAATTGTTTATAAAACAAAAAAGTTTTGAATTTAAATTTGTTTTCGCTTAATTTACTAATGACTAGTAATAAACTGGTTAGGGGTGTGTTGAGTGTTAGAAAATGTATATTTATAAAAGAGAAAATTGTCATTTTACACCCTAAGTTCTACTAACGTTCTTCTTTTATGTATTTGAATTTTTTGTGATTTTAATTATGTATATTTTATTATAATTAAGTATTTTCTATATTTTAAGAGTATCTTGGTTATTTAACAATAAACAAAGTATTAGATGACAAAAAGAACAGTAAATCTAAATTTGAGGTAGTTGAAAACCTTAGAACGACCATAAAAGCACAAATGATACTGTTCTTATGTATGATATTATTCACATATACAGTACTATTTATAATACTATTCACGACACTGTTCATATATACAAATCGACGATGTCATATTGACCATTGACGTGGCATTGACCAATGATGTGGTAGTATCTGATTGGATGAATGATGCGGCATTAATCGATGATGTGTCACGATCTTATTGGACTAAAATATTTATGATATTTTAACTAATGACATAATAGTATGTTAGTGGATAAGAAAAGCGTGCATACGGTGCATGTATACACATGGAATGATAGCCCAAGTGATGTGTTCAATCCAATCTACTTGCCACGTGGCGTAAGCCTAAGCGTCAAAATTATTTTAATTTGATAATCATGATTTACTCATTGTACCTATAAAAAAAGGCAGCTTTGCCCCCTTATTTGACACCTCTTAATTAATTTTTTAGTTCCATTTTCTATAATTCATTCTCCATCTTATATTTTTATATTTTAATAAAATTTCTATTTTACCCCTACCTAATTTTCTTTCAAGTTTGGGTTGAAGGTGAAGTCTCAACATGTTCCATGAGCTAAATTTAGTAAATTTACTTTCTCTTCTACTCTAATTTTTATAGATGATTTGACTTTTTGTCGATAGACAATAATATCAAAATTATTACTATTTAACATGGTAAGCCCTTAGCATCATATTAATTAGAGCTCGATTGGATATCCCTCTCATGATTTAATTGGTACTAATAAAGAAAATTAAGCCCATGGTATATATTGATACGAATTAAGATACCAAAGCGCTTTAATTTAAAGTTGTCATTTTAATTTATTCCCACCATTCCAATTTTAATTTTAGCATAATTCAAATTACTTTCACTAATCACTCTCTTAGAAAATTAATTCTATATATAATTAAAATCCACCCCCTTGTGGGATCAACACTTATCACTATTGAT
This sequence comes from Aegle marmelos, assembly GCA_030449875.1. Taxonomy (NCBI): domain Eukaryota; kingdom Viridiplantae; phylum Streptophyta; class Magnoliopsida; order Sapindales; family Rutaceae; genus Aegle; species Aegle marmelos. The sequence continues at coordinate 13,254,099 of JASUUL010000094.1, read as the reverse complement.
CTATTCTACAATAGATTTGTATACTTACAAGTTTAATAAAATTTGTACAACAATATGCCATGAAAAATCAGGGATTGCGTTATCTTCTTTTTCAAAAATAGTGAAATACAAGTTATGCAACCTAAGGGTGAATTAGGTTTTTAAAACTTAGACTATTTAAACCACATAACAATTCAATTTATTGCCTTAACGAAATCAAAATTAATAAATTTAATAAAATACAATAATAATAGAGTTAGGGAAAAACGAGTATTCACAATGATTTTTACATAGGTTTGACAATCCTCGTTTACGTCCACGTCTCTAAGCCAACAAGCTTGAGGATTTTACTATCTAAACCTCCCAAGGCTTCAAGTCCTTTATAATTAACTTTCAACGTGACAATAAACTTTTACAATTAAGAGATTATCTCTCAATCTCTTCACTCAAGTGTTTCCCACAATTACACTCTTACAAATTTACAATGAATTCAATAGTTACAACAAATACTCGCTTTTAGAGTGGATATGCAAATAATAGCTCAATAAAGATTTAATCTATGATGATTTGTGAATTAAAAACTCAAAATATGTTGTTTACATTTGTTTATACTTGTAAATGTTTTGAAAATTGAATTTGATTTGAATTTATCGAGTTCTAGCCCAAAAACTAGTTATTATAGACAAATTTTAGGAAGCAAATGGCTAGCACTTAATTAAGTTGGGTCCTTGCTTCATAATAGTAAGTTACAATAGTTATTTAATTTTTGCTGCAGTAATACTAGTTACTAAAATTATATTTTTACCTGTAACTTTTTATAATTATGTTATGACTTAAAACTTTAAAAAACTTTACAAAAACGTCTAATCTTAGAATTTATAAATAATATTTACTGTTCCTAAAGCTTTTTAAAATTATGATATGGTAAAAAAATAATAATATTTTTTAGAGAAATTGTTCTTCAAAATTTGATGTAATACTTATAAATTTCAAAGTTCATAAAATTTTTTCATTTAAGTCTAAAATTTGAAAATTTGAAATTTGCCTTATGCGACTAGTAGCTCTCAAGTAGTTAGCTGCTAACTCTCTGTCCATTTAGAATATTTACACTTCAATCCTAAAAATTTTCATAAATGATAGTAAGGTCCAATATGTTTCAACTCTTTACAAATAGGTTAAAATCTAGATTTGAAACAATACTTATTAAAATTAAATTGCAAAACATTTCTATTTTAGTCCATATATTGAAAAATAGTTAATATTATAAAATACTTAGCTTATAATTGTAAAACCTTTAGTTTATGAAAAATAATGATTTATTAAAAACAATCTCAAGCATCTCAAATACTAAATCATATATAAATTAAATTATACTAGCTTTATAAGAACTTGTCACAATAATAACTCCATTAAGCTAAATTTTATTCTTGATTGACCCATTGTCCATTGCGTTCTGAAACTTGATTTCACTTGAGGGACTAGTAAAAATGTGAAATATAATATTTATCAAATCAATTAAGACACATATTTGTTATCATCAAAATTATAGTATATGTAGCTTTTTAGGATAACAATCTCTCTTTTTTTTTTATGATGACAAATATCTCATATATTTTGACATTTATACTCTCTCTTTGTATGCAACATACATGATTCAACATATAAATCAATTATGAATTCCCCTTGAATACATGATCTATAAAAAATGTAAGCTCCCCCTAAATATTTCATGATCCTACATTAATATTTTAAGATGAAAATATATGTTACTTGTCTTTAGGAATTCAAAATACATGACTTCTTCCTCGTTATCATCAAGATTATTATAAATTCATCCTTTCAAAAAGATTGGTTCGATTAAGGGAACATCAAAATATTTGAGAATACAAGTGATAGTACTACCATAAGGAAGTTTTCGATTCGGAAAATTTGGAACACTTAACATATGTTGAAGGGTGATATATCCAACATTCAATACCTTATCCTCAAGAATATAATCCAACAACGCAACATCTAAATGAGTAACTTCATCTCTATGTCCACTCTTAGGACTTATTACAAGTTGAAGAACATACTGGAGGATTCTCATTTGAAGTGGTAATGGTTGGGATTTTAAAGAGGACTTACAAAAATCAAAGGATAAATCGAAACGTCTATAAATTTTTCTATCAGTATCCTCTACGGAATACCAAGAATAATAAGGTTGACTTCTAGCAGTGTATACCTCTAATCCTTTATTAGTAGTTCTAAGAATTCGATTTAGATCCCCAACATCAAATTCAATAGGAATTCCCTTAACATTTGTAATAACTCTATTTGAAGATTGCGAAGAAATAACCATATTCGAATAAAAAAGCTCAAACTAAATTCTCATAATATGGTTCTTTAATAACTAAAGTATTTTTTTACCCCATTGCAATAAGTAAAGCACTAAGGATTTATCATAAATATATAAAATATCTAAATTATGAAGATTGACGAAATGTGGAGTAATTACCGGCCTTTGCATGAAACGATCGACAAACTATTTCCGAAGAAGTATAGTTGGTAGATGAGTTATTATAAACTCCAGATTATCTCCGTGATTCTCTTTTCTTTTCTTAGATATTTTCTTTCCTTTGGATTTCTCACCACCTACCATGATTGAAATAAGAACAAGCTTAAATACCCAAATTCAGAGTTCTAAGATTTTGAGCTAAATGAGTGTTTTTTAAACAAGAAAACTAATCCTAGAAATGATTTAAGGCAAGATATGGTTGAGGTTTAAGTAAAGATGGATTAAACACGGCTTAAAATAGTAGAGAGATAAATGGATAAGTTTGGATTTTAATTTATTGATTTGAAGAAGTAAGGAAGAGAATGATGTTTGAATGATGAATATTAAAGGTTTAATAGCTAGAAAGTGATTTGAGTGAGTGATTTTGGCAAGAAAATGAGTGAGAAATGAAGAAATTTGAGAGAGAATAGGAAAAGAGCATTCATGGGTTAGAGAGAGAGAGAAGTAAGTGAAGAGAGATTGAAAAAGATGAGAAACAATGCCCTTTGGGCTGAGACCAAAAATACTTTCTTTCGACTTAGTTTAATCAGTTCAAAGATTATTTTATGATCCCAAAACACTTCAAAAGCCATTTTCATTCATGAATCATGATAATTAACATTCAAAAGATCAAAAATTTAATCAATTAATTCATTAATCAAGCATAAGTTTTACATATTCAAAACATATATAAGCATTCATAGATTGACTATTCAAGGGTATTACTTATTAATTATGCTTAAACATGCATAAAGTCATCAATACTTATCAAAGCATCAAATTATAATAGTCTTAATAACATGATTAAAGATGTTTGATGTTAATGCAAAAATTTCATCATCCCAAGTTTATGCCGAATTTTTGAAAATTATTCTTCGCAAAGAGATTTTGTAAAAATATTAGCAAGTAGTTTTTCTGTAGAGACAAACTCGAATGCAATGTTACCTTTTTTTAACATGATCTCTTAAGAAATGATGTCTTATCTCTAAATGCTTAGTTCTAGAATGTTGAATGGGATTTTTTGATAGGTTTATAGCACTAGTATTATCACACTTGATAGGAATTTATTCAAGATTAACACCATAATCTTTAAGTGTTTGTTTCATCCAAAGAGCTTGTGCACAACAACTATCTGCGGTAATATATTCTGTTTCAGTGGTTGAATGTGCAACTGAGTTTTGTTTCTTACTGAACCATGAAACAAGTTCATGACCTAAGACATGACAAGTGCCACTAGTACTTTTCCTATCAACCTTATTACCAGCAAAATCGGCATCTGAGTAACAAGTTAAATCTATATGAGTTCTTCTAGAATACCAAAGACCAAGATCATGGTTCCATTCAAATAACGGAAAATTCTTTTCATAACAAGCAAATAAGATTCATTGGGACATGATTGAAATCTTGCACACAAACATACACTAAATATGATATCGGATCTACTAGAAGTTAAATAAAGTAAAGAACTAATCATACATCGATACATCTTAATATTAACTTCTTTACCTTTTTCATCTTTATCAAGCTTGATTGTTGTGCTCATTTGAGTACTTTTGATTTTTGAATTATCAATCCCAAAACGTTTGAGCAAATATCTAATATACTTAGCTTGATTGATGAATATTCTCTCATTATTTTGTTTTATTTACAGTCTAAGAAAATATTTCAACTCTCCTATTATGCTCATCTCAAACTTCTTACTCATACATGTTGAAAACTCTTTACACAAATACTCATTAGTAGAACCAAAGATAATATCATCCATATAAATTTGAACTACAAGAATATCTTCATTCTTATGTTTAACAAAAAGAGCAATATTTACTTTTCCCATTGAAAAACTATTTTCTAGCAAGAAATTTTTAAGCCTATCATACCATGCTCTAGGTACTTGTTTTAATCCATATAGAGCTTTTGATAAATTGAAAACATGATTTGAAAATTTTTCATCTTCAAAACCAAGAGGTTATTTTACGTAAACTTTCTCTATAATATAATCATTCAAAAAGACACTTTGACATCCATTTAAAATAAAATAAAATATTTATGATATGCATATGCTAATAACATTTTTTTTATGCTAATAACATTCGAATGGATTCTAATCTAGCTATTGTGCAAATGTTTCATTAAAATTAATTCCTTCTTCTTGATTATATCCTTGAGCTATTAATCTAACTTTATTTCTAACAACTACACTAGATTCATCCATTTTATTCATAAATACTCATTTAGTACCTATGATTGATTGATGTTCTGGTTTAGGAACTAATTTTCATACATTATTTCTCTCAAAATTGATTTAACTCCTCTTACATTGTCAGAATCTAAGATTTTTCCACATCTGCAAAGAATTTTGATTCAATTTAAGAAATAAATGAATTGTATTCACATGTATTCCTAAGTGTCATATGATCTAGTAATTACACCTCGTATAGGGTCTCTTAAAATTAAATTCTTAAGATGAGAGGAAATATACCTCTACTCTTTGAGGAGTGTTTGAAAAGTCTCTTCTTGCTACTTCATAATTGTTTCTTCTTCTTGTTTATCCTCTTGATTTTTGGATTGTGTATCCTCTTGTTTATCTTGTATGGATCCTTATAGTAATTCTCTATCTGCATCATCATCAATAACTACTTTCTCCATAGAAGTACGGTTAAACTCATCAAATGCAACATGTGTAGACTATTCTACAACTAAAGTTCTTTTATTATAAACTCTATAAGCTTTGCTTATCTTAGAATAACTAAGAAAGATGCCAACATCATATTTGGATCAAATTTACTAAGATTTTCTTTTGTGTTCAAAATAAACATTTGCATCTAAAAACTTTAAAATAACTAATATTGGGTTTTTTATCTTTCCAAAGCTCATAGAGAGTTTTATTGAGATAAGCTCTAATCGACACATGATTTAAAACATAAAATGCGGTGTTGATGGCTTCGATCCAAAAATATTTTAGTAAATCATTTTCATTCAACATGGTCCTAACCATTTCTTGATTAGACCTATTCTTTTTTTCAATAATTCCATTTTGTTGTGGTGTCTTAGGTGATGAAAATTGATGCTCTAGGCCTAAATTATTACAGAAATTTTTGAATGCATGGTTTTTAAATTTTCTACCATGATCAATTCAAATGCAAGTAATATAGTAACCTTTTTCATTTTTAATGCAGAAAACTTAGAGTACCCTTTTTCATTTTTAATGCAGAAAACTTTAAATGCCTCAAAAGCATCATCTTTATTTGCTAAAAATAATACCCTAGTAAATCTAGAATAATCATCTATAATTACAAATGCATAATATTTTTTACTTAGACTAGCATACCTAGATGATCTAAACAAATCCATATGAAGTAATTGAAGAGATTTTGAAGTAGAAACATGATTCTTGCTTTTTAATAAAATTTTGATTTGTTTACAGAATTGACAAGCTAAACAAATTATGTCCTTTTGAAAACCAATTTTTGAAAGGCCTTTAACTAAATCATTTTTTGAAATTTTTGAAATCAAATCCATGCCTGCATGACTTAGTCTTCTATACTATAACCAACTATAATCATGTAATACAGAAAAATATTTATCATGATTAGATGCACAATCTATATTAATTGTATACACATTTATATACCTACTACCAATAAATACAATCTTGTCATCACATATATTTTCAATAACACATTTTGAGATAAGGTCTAATCAACACATGAGTCAAATGATAAACGTGATGAGGTAAGTGATCCTACTTGTGATAAGTTGTATGATTCTTTTAAGGAATTGCATGATGACTGGTTGAGAATTGGTAAAAAGAATACATGCCTTAAAAAGAAAATGTTAAAACTTTCAAATGAAAAAGATGCATTGCAAAAGTGCAATGATTCATTAAATGAAAAGTTCAAGAGGCTAGAATTAGATATTAAAGAATTGCATGATAAAATTACATCAATTAAAGATAAATAAAGTACTTCATATGAGCATAAAGAATTATGTAGTGATAAATCATTGAAAGAAAATGAAGTTCTTAAGAAAAAGACAAATGAATACAATGAAATTGTGTTAAATTTCACTAATGTCAAAAGAACTTAAAAAAATTTTTGAGCACTTAAAAATGTGTGTTTGATAAAGGTAGAATAGAGTATAATCCTAACTTAAAATAAAAATATTATAAGAATTATTTTGTTAGAGCTATCTCTAGAAACAATCCTAAGATTCTTTTATCATTATTGTAATAGAAATGGTCATATGAGTTATAGATGTCATATTAAAATAAATGCATACTAAGGAGCTAAATGTGTTTGGGTTCCAAAAGGAACCATTGTTAACACTCAAAGACCCAAAAAGATTTGGGTACCTAAGACTTAAAATTTCTCTTATATGGATTGAAGAAAAAGAAGAACAAATGGTATTTAGACAGTGGATATTCGAGACATATGATAATAAATTATTCTTGATTTTCAAGCTTTACCAAGATTGAAAATGGTGGAGATTTATCTTTTGGAGATAACTTGAAAGGGAAGATTATAGGTATTGATAATATTAGTAAAGATTCTTTCACTCTTATTGAGAATGTGAGTTTGATTAAAAGTTTAAAACATAATTTGCTTAGCATTGGTCAAAATGTGTTATTGAGATTAATGTGATGGCAAGACTGTGTTTATTGATAGTAGATATATAAATGTATATACAATTAATATAGATTATGCATCTATTCATGATGATAGTTGGTTACGGTATAGAAGACTAGGACATGCAAGTATAGATTTGATTTCAAAAAAATTTTAAAAATGATTTAGTTAAAGGCCTTTCGAAAATTAGTTTTCAAAAGGATAGAATTTATGAAGCTTGTCAAATCGGTAAACAAATCAAATCTTCTTTCAAAAATAAGAATCATATTTCTACTTTGAAACCTCTGTAATTAATTCACATTGATTTATTTGAACCTTCTTGATATGGTAGTCTAAGTGGAAAATATTACGCATTTGTAATTATGGATGATTATTCTAGATTTACTTGGGTATTATTCTTATCTAATAAAGATGATGCCTTTGAGGCATTTAGAGTCTTATGTAAAAATGTTCAAAATGAAAAATGTTACTCTATTACTTGCATTAGAAGTGATCATGGTAGAGAATTTGAAAATCATGCATTTATAAATTTTTGTAATGATTTAGGAATTGAGCATCAATTTTCATCACCTAAGACTCCACAACAAAATAGAGTTGTTGAGAGAAAGAATGAGTCTATTCAATAAATGGCTAGAACTATATTGAATGAAAATGATTTACTAAAATGTTTTAAATTATGTGTTGATTAGACCTTATCTCAATAAAATTTCCTATGAGCTTTGAAAAAATAAAAAACCTAACATTAGTTATTTTAAAGTTTTTGAATGCAAATGTTTTATTTTGAATACAAAAGAAAATCTTAGTAAATTTGATCTAAATTCTAATGTTGGCATCTTTCTTGGTTATTCTAACACAAGTAAAGCTTATAGAGTTTATAATAAAAGAACTTTAGCTGTAGAAGAATTTATGCATATTACATTTTATGAGTCTAACCATACTTCTATAGAGAAAATAGTTGTTGATATGATGTAGACGAGGAATTACTATAAGGATCCATACAAGAAAAATAAGAGGATACGCCACCTCAAAATCAAAAGGATAAACAAGAAAAAGAAACAACATGAAGCGACAAGAAGACACCTCTCAAACACTCCTTAAAGAGTGGACGTATGTTTCTTCTTATCCGAAGGATTTAATTCTAGGAGACCCTACACGAGGTGTAACTACTAGATCATCACTTAGGAATATATGTGAATATACTACATTTATTTCTCAAATTGAACCAAAATCCTTTGCGGATACGGAAATGATGAGTCTTGGATTATGGCAATGTAAGAGGAGTTAAATCAAATTTGAGAGAAATAATTGTTGAGTACTAGAAAATGTATATTTATAAAGGAGAAAATCGTCATTTTTCACTTCAAGTTCTACTAACTTCTTTAATTTTATGTATTCAAGTTTCTTGTGAATTTAATTATGTGTGTTTTATTATAATTATGTATTTTACGTATTTTAGGTGCATCATGGTCATTTCATATTAAACAAGATTTTGGATGATAAAATAAACGGTAAATCTGAACTCTGAACGATTAAAAATCTTTGGAGGTGCAAAAAAGTAAAAATATCACTGTTCACATATACGGTACTATTTACATATACAGTACTGTTCACAATCTTATTGGATAAAAATGTTTATGTACTGTTGACTGGTAACGTGGCTGTATGTTAATGGATAAAAAAAAACATTCGTACAGTACATGCATATACACTATGTATAAATTATAGCACAATGATTAAGATGATTTGCAAATTAAAAGCTCAATCTATGATGTGTAAACTTGTTTTTGCTTGTTCAAGAGATTAAAAATGAGTTTGATTTGAATTTATATAGTTTTGACTTGAAAAATAATTATTATAGGTAAATTCTATCGTCGAAACAGCTAGCCTTTATATTTGAGCAGTTAGTCACTTAGTACAGTGAAGTTACCGTTAAATTTATATTTTGCTATAGTAGTACTTTTTATAAAATTATAATTTTACTCATAACTTTTTATTATTATACTACAACCTAAAAATTCATAAAACTTTAAAAACAAATCCATTTTCAGAATAGTTTAAAGTTGGTATAGTACGACTGTTCATAAAATTATAATTTTACCTAAAATATTCTATAATTTATTATAACTTAAAATGTCAAAAATATTTACGAATAAGTTCAATTTCAGAATTTCTAAAAAATACATCTCATTCCTTCAACTTTCTAAAATTATAACATGACAAAAATATTTTTGATTTTGTAAATAAACCCAAATTCATTTTTAAAACAATACTTATTAAGTTCAAATATTACAAAACTTTTTTGTTTTAGTTCTTATTTTGAAAATTAATTAATTTGTATGAAATACTTGATTTATGATTGTAAAACTTTAAATTAATGAAAAATAATAATTAATTGATTAAAAACTTGAACTTCACAAATGTGAAATTATGTATAAATTAAATTATATTGACTTTACAAGAATTTTCACAATATTGAGTCCGTTGAGTGTCTTGAAGTTGATTTTACTTGATTCACTTGTATAAATACTATCCTTCAAGAACTTTGTGAAAATGTAAAATATAATATTATTTAAAATAATTAAGACATATGTTATTATCATCAAAATTATATTATGTGTAGCTCTTTTGGCTAACAGACTTAACATATTTTTTGGATGCTGACTTTGCTGGTAAAGTTGATAGGAAAAGTACTAGTGGAACATGTCATTTTTTAGGTCACTCTTTAGTCTCTTGGTTTAGTAAGAAATAAAACTCTGTTATACTTTTAACCATTGAACCATAATATATTACCGCCAATAGTTTTATAGATGAAATAAACTCTTAGAGATTATGACATTATACTAGATCATATTCTTATTAAGCATGATAGCACAAGTGCAATAAATTTGTCAAAGGATACCATTCAGCATTTTAGGACTAAGCATATAGAAATTAGATATTTTTTCTTTAGAGATCATGTTCAACAAGGAAATGTTGTGATTAAATTTGTCTCAATTAAAAATTAACTTGTAGATATCTTCACAAAACCCTAAAGTGAAGAACAATGTATAAAGATAAGCTATGAGCTTAAAATGATGATTGTTGCTTCTTAATATGTGCTTTGGTTTTTGAATAGAATTATTGATTGGTATTCTTAATATATTTGTTCTTATACTCATTCATTTTCATGCATTATATGGCTTATTAAAAAAGTTTTAAATTGTTAAATGATCTAAAATTTAATCAATTTTTTTTAAAAAGCCAAACATTAAATTGTTGTGCTAAATACAAATTCAATAGTTATAAATAAAAAGGGAAATTTTATGAGGATAATTAGCATATCAATTAAAACAAATAGGTAAAGTCGCTTAAGTGATTTCTACAAATTGAAAAAAACCAAATAGTCAGTTATTTAAACCGATAAACCATTTGACTTATCCTCACACACCATCAGCAACTAGAAAACTGGTTAAGGAAACTTGTAAACCAATTGAATAATCCTTATATATTACTAGCAACTGAAGAATCGATTAGGGAAACCAGTAAGCTGTTTTCATTTTTCTCACATCTTGGACACAACTGGTAAGCTGAATAATCTTCATGATAAGCCAAATTCAATATCTTGTATCACTGGACACATTCGATTAGCTGAATAACAATAACTAATAAACTAAATTTGCGTTATAAGGGTCTGTTCATTATCTTCTTTCCTATTTCAGCAAACCATTTTTCTCTCTCTTTAAAAACCATTTTCGTTCCTCTCTTAATCTTACTCCAAATTTCACTATTTTCATTCATTTTTCCATCAAATTGACTTAGGAAAAACTTTCTCCATCACATTTTACACCCAAAATCACTCCTCAAACATATTTTCATCACCCACAATTTACACCCAAAATCAATCCTCAAACATATTTTCATCACCCACATCATAAATCCCTAATCTTAACCTAGGTTTTTCATTCAGCTTCTATCCCTTAAAATTTCTCACTTCTCAATCCATCATTCTCCAAAATAGTTATCGCCCACTCTTATCCACCTTCATTCTCTTTATTTAATCATTCCAAAATGTCTAGTTTATGCCCAACTAGAGGAAGAGAAAAAAAAACCCATTCCTCCCTTAAAGCAGTCATGATAGGAAGGAGGTAAATCACTCTAAACTAACTTTGAATCCAAATATTTCCTTGACAAGCAGTTGGTTAAAAGTTTTCACCAAAAATTCATGACCCGAGTGGTATTTTCTCCCTTCTTCATCTTTTGCAATTGGCTTCATACTTTCAGTATTAGTAATAGAAATTTAATATTATTGTTGGAGGAAGTTGGTTGGTTGAATGCTCTTCAGATTGATAAATATATGCATTCTGACTTAGTTAAAGTCTTTTACTTGAATATGGATATTTCTAAGGAGAAAGAAAATCGAGTGATCACTAGTGTCGGAGGAGTTATGATTGAATTTGATGATGTAGACCTTAATAATATCCTATATACTCGAGATACTAGTCTCGAATTCTACATTTCTATGAAAGCTTCTTAAATTGATAATTTTGTGCATGTTGATGCTATTAAAAATATATATAGTTGCATTGATTTGTCTGATAATGTCTGTAATATCCATTTTTGTACTTAATGTCTTTGTCTTCAATCTCAGTTATTACTTCATTTTATTTAATCTATTGTTCTTCCTAGATCAAGTCACTTCGATAAGGTGTCTCACATAGATGTTGCCATACTACATTGTATTCTTAAACATCATCCTGTTAACCTTGGGTATATTATTATTTGTATACGCTTTCCATACACAATTATGTCACTCGTTTCCTTTCTTATCGTCATTTTACTAGCCGTATTCTTAAATATTTTGGGGTACCCATAAATAAACCATCTTATACACCTAGTAAAGGTATTGGTGATGAAATAGTTACCACTTTAGGTTTTAAGTGGCGTAATGGAGTTTGGGTCAAATTCACTAATAATAAGTATACTTTCATTGCTCCGATTGATAATCGAACCCTAGATAATGTGGTTCCAGCTGATCAGCTTCCTGACTTTTTGTTTTCTTTTTGAGCTTCTTGTAAACATCATCCCCTTCCTATCTTTATCCCCGGTTGTGTACTTGTTTCTGCACCTAGCATTCCACCTCTAGAGCCTTCTATTTTTTATGCAGGTTACTCTTCAGTAGCTTATGGATGCAGTATGGACACTCTCTGTATAATAGACTTCTTTTCAGTAGCACAGTCTTGGCGAGGACTAACGTCTCTCACAACAAACTCAATAAATAATCTACAGACAGCATCTCCTCTTTGAGCATTTTGGGATTTTGTATCCATTTCCACATCTGTCACCACTATCATCGCCACTTCAATAGATTTTTTTTTTTTTTTTGGCTTTGGTTGTATTGGACACACTGACATTTCCTACATTATATTATTTTCTTTTTAAACTGTGATAACATTTCTAGATATTGATTATATTCTATGTTTCATTTATGGTTATGTATCTATGTTTTGGCAATGAGAATATTTTATGCTTGTACTGAATTGTGGATCTTAATAATGAAATCATTCTTTTAATTCTTTTTTATAATGAACAGGGAGAAAGATAATTTGGTTGTTATAAAACTTGTCATATGCATTCAATAATATGCATTCATGCAAGGAGAGTCTTTTAAACTTTATATGCATTCATGCAGGGGGATCTTTTAAAATTATTTTTTTAAAATTTTATTTCTATTAAAGGGAAATCAATTTTTAGAATATGTTTTGTCATCATAAAAGAGGAAGATATTGTTAATTTAGGTATTTTAAAATTATTGATTTTGATGATAACAAACTACATATTTTTGAAATTGTATACACTATGTTTTTGAAGCAATAAAATGTCTTTATAAAAATGGCTTAAACATTTTTTAATACAAATGGTATATCAAATTAGCTTAAACGATAGACTAATTATGAAAAAGAAGGTTTCTACAAATAAATGACATACCAGATTAACCTAAAAGGTAGACCAATTATGATAAAAAAAGTTTTTGAAAATAAATGACATACCAAATTAACCTAAATGATAGACTGGTTCTGAAGAAAAAAATATTCTGAGTACAAGTGGTATTGGAAATGAGCATCATACCAAATTTTCATAAATAGAAGCTGATTATAAAGAAGAAAGATTTTTAGTACAAGCGGTATACCGGACTTGCAAATATAGCATACTGTTTAAAGAGCAAAATCTTTCTAGATAGAAACAGTAGACTAGATTCGTAAACAGTAAATTAATTATTCAGAAACACAAATATTTGTTCATAACAGTAACATGAAGTAGCAAACCGATTACCATCAAATAGTAAGTCAATTATTATTAAAAGGTCAATAATAACTAGTTTTTCAACTCCAACTATAAATTTATTCTTTCAAATTCAAATAAATTAGAATTCTAATAATTATCATTGAGTTTATTATTGAGAATACTTTGATCATTGAGCTTTAAACTTATCTTCATTTATTTGATTCACACATCAAGCTTACATTTTTATAGTCAAACACATTGTGTGAGAAAATTTTTCAATTATAATTTTTATCTTTGAGGAGTTGCAAGTGGTGGGATATACTTGAAATAAGAGATTGGATATAATTTGTAAATGTAAAAGTATATTGACATCTTTGGAAGTCAATTATAAGATCTTGAAGCCTTAGATGCTTAAATAGTAGAATTCTCAAGTTCACTGTAATTGAAGGTGTAAATGTAGGTAGAATTGGCTAAATCACGTTAAAATCTCATGTTTGTTTTCTCTTACCCTATCACTTATTTTTTATTGCACCTTAATTTATTTATTTCATATTGGATGCTATTTTTTAAATTGAATTAAGTTTAATTTGCTTAAATTTTAGAAACTCAATTCATTCCACCTCTTGGTTGTCTAGATAGTATTTCATAACTATTATCATTAATTCTTATATTTTTATGATATTAATAATTAATATAATAATTAATAATTAATATATTAATACATTATTAATAAAATATATTAATAGTTATAGTTTTGAATAAGTAATCACAATAATTAATATATTATAATTATAATTATAATTAATTAATATATTATCGTAATAATATTAATATAAAATATTATAATTAATTCATATATTTTTCTATTATTAATAATTACTATACCATTATAATAATTATATTAATGACTATTATAGTTAATTCATATATTATTATTATTAATTCATATAATTCATAATAATCATTAATATAATTATAACAATTAATTCATGTATTATTATTGATTAATTAATACGATTACTACTAATTAATATATTAATAGATTAGCTACAACAATATATTAATAATAATAGTTTTTGAATAAAAAATCAGGGTAATTAAAATATTTATTATAATTAATTAATATATTAATACATTATTAATAATAATAGTTTTTAATAAATAATCACTGTAAGTAAAATATACAATAATTATTATTACAATAATTCATTAAGTATTTTTTAGTAATTTATTACAATTTAACTTATTTCGATTATAATTTCAAGGCAAAATAAATATATTAATGTAATTCAACTTTTTTCAATTTTAAATTTTACGGTTCAAGTAAATAATTTATTCTGATTCACATTTTTTATTTTGATTCTAGTTTATTTTTATTTCTATCTATTTCGATTTTAATTTAATAAATACAACATTAGTGTCGAATTTGGATCAATAGTTGGGATAGAGATGTATCGGTGATTGAGCCAATTGGGCCAAATAGAATCCAAACTTCAGCCGTGGGCCTTTTGGATTCAACAAGTGAAGAAAAATCTCAAATTCTTGTTCTGCTATTTTAGCCCCTGTAAAATCATTGAAACGGGAAATAAAGCTCGGCCGTAAACCACTTGCGAGCAGGCCCAGATAATGTGAGGTGAATAGCCTGACACAAAATGATTGAGGACACGCCTTGATCTTCCCACAAAATAGCCGTATAGCTCAACATGCTCCATAGGATCCCTTTGTTCATTGTAAAGTTTGATTGATGGTAGCCGAAACCCCGACCAGAACTTGGCCTTCATGACTTTTTTGGGTAAATGGTGGTTCAGATTTAGCCATCATCTCATCTTGAAGTTCCATTTCCCGAACCATTTGTTCAAGTCTTCACATTCTCTCTTGTAAATTAGACGGCTCATTATTCTCTAGGGTTGCTCTTTGTCGTCTTCGCCTCTGATTTAGAGTGTGCCTCAAAAAATCATCGTCATTCAAATATTCTCTAGATCTTGTCCAAGACGCCCCCGACTTAACCGCTTAAAGTTGCTACAGCTAGGTTTTTCACCATTTCGGATTCGAAATTGATGAAACATTCAGTTGAAGTTTGTAGCCAGCTGCACTACTTGCCTCTGGAGCCGACCAATTCGGTTGCACCTTTGGGATCAAGGTTGAAGACTTGGATCTGATTATAGATGGGGTGCATGAAAGTTTCATGATGAAACTGGTGATTTGGATTTTGTTGGGGGTTATGTGAAAGCATCGGGAGTGTAGATTCACTTTCGGATCTATAACATCAAGAGTGCATCTCTGCATCCCTGGAACTTTCATCATCAGCCTCAACCTCGGAGTAGTCATAATTGTCATCCATGCTCAAGGTAACAGTGTTGGCTTCTTACTTACTAAAAGTGTTTATTAATTTAAAAATTATTTTCAACTTGATTTTATGGGATGAAAATAACCTATTTTGTATATATTAGAAAACTTATAAATTTTGGATTTTTTAAAGCAGAAGTTGAAAATTTTTTTTAATAAGAAAAATTGTCTGAAAATAAAGGCAGCGTAACATCTTAATAACATTGTTTGAGCATCATTACAATGGAATTTGACCAAAATCTGGTTGGCAAAGTAACAAGTATCGTCGATTTCTTCTTGAGCCTTGAACTGATATATTATCAAGAAAAATCTAATATTTCAAGTAAAATCTATTGTGTATATTCGAGTCACAAGAGTAAAAGTTTAAGGTTTTACAAAAATGTTTCGAGTTAATTTAAGTTCTTTTTTAATTATTTAAAAATAAAGATAGTTAAAAATTGAACTTTAACCGTCAGAATTCAAGAAAACAGAATAATAAAAAAAAAAGATAGGTATGCCGTGTGCGCATGCATACTGGTATCTATAAAATTTTAATTTAAAGTAGTTTTACTAGTACTTTAGAAGAGTGACAACCCAGACTGTTTGGTGCTGTGGACTGATGTCCCACCCAAATTAGCAAACATCAGTGTGGGCTTGGCCCAGTTGTAGGATAGTACTGCACTTTGCACGTATCAACACCAGTGTTGGGTTGCTGATTTGGTAAAGGTGCTGATTTGTTATTTCTGGTTGATACGATTATTTAAGATTTTATATTTTAGATAAAATTTAGAAGATTATTCATTGGTAATATAAATTAAGTAATAGTTTTAAAGTTATTAAGAATCCATTTGGAATTATTTTAAAGAGATTTAAAAGTGATTTTAAAAAGTTAAAAGTTAATTTTAGTATTTAATAATTGTTTTAGAAATCACTATTAACAAAATCATCTCATGCTACAATATATTTTGAAAAGTAGGAAAGTAGCATATTTTTAAAATTTAATTTTGAGAACTAATTTTTCCCTAATGCGACCTAACATACATCCTCATATATATCATAAAAATCTAAAATTATTTTTATTAATTAAGAAATAAAATCCTTAATTTTAAAGAGATTATCGTCGTTGTTGTCGTTATCATCATCATCAGTATATTAAGATAACAAAATAAGAAATAAAATAATAATATAAAATAGTGTGAATCCCACATTGAAACTTTGAGGAGAATACTTAATTTTGAAGTTTCAAATACTTAAGAAAGTTCTAAACAGATTTAAGACACACAAAACCTTGACCCAATGCTTAAGCAAACATGAACCAAAGGTATGGAGAAAGATATTGACGCCACACTCAAGATTTAGATTAGAAAGTGAGTGATAAGTCTAGATTTAGAACACTATAAGAATGTAAATTCTTGATAAGTTCACTAGTTCTCAAAAGAACCAAAGAAAGAATAATTCTCTCAAATTTAAATAACATTAATCTCTAATTGTCTTACATAGCAAGGTTGCTGAGTTTAAATAGGTCAATAGAGACCCAAAAATCTGAAAAAGATTAAATTCTAATTCAAGTCGAACTAGTTCTCTTTAACTAGTTAAGGAGCCATTGAAATTCCTGAGTCTGAACATACTGTAATGAATTGGTCATAACTCCTTTTAGAGAACTCCAAATCTAACTCTGTAAAATTCTTTGAAAAGTTATCTTAATTATCTTTCCAACGGTAAATGGCTTGTAAATTAATTCCAACTTAATCAATACCAGTTTTATTCTGAAATTGACCTTTCTGCATTTTATCCGAATTGTGTATTTGGCTGCCCAATAGCTTGAATAAAGCCCACAACGCATTGACATCTCTTCAAGTCCAATTCATGATGTCTTGCATCTTGAATTGTAGTTTTAATCCATATTTTCTCAATTAATCCATTTAAAGCAGCTTGCATCTTTTGCCTCTAGCTCTTGTAATTAGGTCTTCATGAATGTGCAAAGGGTCACTTGAAACTTTAATGGTATTCTCTTGATAGTTCTCATTATTTCCCCTCTTCTCAAAAGATTCGTCCTCGAATTTTCACCTACATCAAAAGGAGAAAGATCAGAAACATTAAAAGTGACACTCACATTATACTTACCAGGAAAATCCAATTTGTAGGCATTGTCATTGATTCGTGCAACCACTTGAAATAGACCATCTCCCTTTGGAAGCAACTTTGAATGCCTTTGTGTTGGGAATCTCTCCTTTCTCATATGCACCCAAATCCAATCTCCAGGCTGAAAAATCATTTGCTTTCATCCTTTGTTGGCTTGATTAGCATATTGTTCAGTTTTCTTTTCTATGTTGTGCCGCACTTTCTCATGCAATTGCTTAACAAATTCAGCTTTCTTTTTACCATCTAAACTAGCATGCTCATCAATAGGTAACGGCAATAAATCCAAAGGAGTTAATGGATTAAAAGCATATACAATCTCAAATGATGAAAGTTTAGTAGCTGAATGGACAGTTTTATTGTAAGCAAATTTAACATGTGGCAAACATTCTTCCCAAGTTTTCAAATTCTTTTGAATAATGGCACGCAACATTGTGGACAATTTTCTATTTACAACCTCAGTTTGTCCATCAGTTTGTGTATGACAAGTAGTAGAAAACAAAAGTTTAGTACCCAACTTACCCCACAAAGTTTTCCAAAAGTGTCTCAAGAACTTAGCATCTCGATCTGAAACTATACTCCCTGGTAATCCATGCAATCTGACTATTTTCTTGAAAAACAAATTAGCTATGTTTGTTGCATCATCAGTTTTGTGACATGGAATGAAATGTGCCATCTTTAAAAACCTATCAATAATAACAAAAACAACATCTTTTCTCCTTTTTGACTTAGATAAACCCAAAACAAAGTCTATAGAAATATCAACCCAAGATTCGCTGGGTATAGGTAAAGGGTTATACAATCCATGAGGTAAAGCTCTAGACTTAGTATGTTTACAAGTGATATATTTCTCACATATTCTTTCAATATCACGTTTCATATGTGGCCAAAATAAGTATTCTTTTAAAACATCTAAAGTCTTTGCAATACCGAAATATCTCATTAAACCTCCCCCATGAGCTTCACACACAAGCAATTCACGCAAAGAACTATATAACACACACATTTTATTCTCTCTAAATAAAACCTCATCGTGCCTATAGAACTTTCTAAATGCAGCTTTCTCACAAGCATTAAACACATTAGCAAAATTAGGATCATTAACATATAATTTTTTAATGTACTCAAATCCTAACAACTTTGTATTTAATACAGAGATAAGTGCATACCTTCTCGATAATGCATCAGCCACCACATTCTCCTTACCTTGTTTGTATTTGATTACATAAGGAAATGGCTCAATGAATTCAACCCATTTGGCATGTCTCTTATGCAACTTACCTTACCCTTTCAAATGCTTTAAGGACTCATGATCAGTGTGTATGACAAACTCTTTAGGTAGAAGATAATGTTACCAAGTTTCTAATGCTCTCACTAATGCATACATCTCCTTGTCATAAGTATGATAGTTTAAGGTTGCGCCACTCAATTTCTCACTAAAATAAGCAATTGGACGCCCCTTTTGCATCAAAATAGCTTCAATATCTATACCTGAGGCATTACACTCAATTTCAAAAGTTTTAACAAAATTGGGTAAAGTAAGTAGTAGTAGTGCAGAAATCAATTTCTCCTTGATTAGATTAAATGCCCTTTCTTGTTCATTACCTCACTTAAATCCCACGTGTTTCTTAACAATTTCAGTTAAAGGTGCAGCAAGGGTGCTAAAATTTTTCACAAATCTTTTATAAAAACTAGCTAAACCATGAAAATTTCTTACCTCACTTACGCTTTTAGGTGTAGGCCATTCCTTAATAACCTTTACCTTCTCTTCATCGACCTCAATTCCTTTAGCACTTACAACATAACCAAGAAAAACAATCTGATTTGTACAAAAAACACACTTCTTCAAATTAACATACAACTTTTCCTTCCTTAAAAGAATCAATACACTTTACAAATGCTCAACGTGTTCTTCTAGACTTTTGCTATGGATCAAAATATCATCAAAGTAGACAACTATAAACTTACAAAGAAAAGCACGCAAAACATGGTTCATTAACCTCATAAAAGTACTGGGTGCATTAGATAACCCAAATGGCATTACTAACCACTTATATAAACCATATTTTGTTTTAAAAGTAGTTTTTCACTCATCTCCCTCTCTAATCCTAATTTGATGATATCCACTTTTAAGATCTATTTTACTAAACACACAAGAACCATATAATTCATCAAGCATGTCATCAAGTCTAGGAATAGGATGTCGATACTTTACAGTAATTTTATTAATCGCACGACAATCAACACACATCTTCCTTGTTCCATCCTTTTTGGGCATTAGTAGAACTGGTACCGCACATGGACTCATAGTCTCTCTCACATATCCCTTTGCCAAGAGTTCTTCAACCTGTCTTTGAAGCTTCTTTGTCTTCTCGGGGTTACTTCTATAAGCGGGTCTATTAGAAATGATAGCTCTAGGAAGAAAGTCTATTTGATGCTCAATTCCCTTAATAGGTGGCAAACCATTAGGGACTTCATTTGGAAACACATCATTAAAGTCCTGCAAAAGAGTCACAATAACACTAGGCAAAAAAGAGTTAAGTTCATTAGTATACAAACAAGCCTCTTTGCACAAAAGGACAATGATAGGCTGTTTTGAAAAGAAAGCTCTCTTAACCTCTCTCTCTTTTACAAACAAGTTTACATGTTGCCTTTCTTTTCTCTTAATAATATTTTTTCTATCTTTCCACTTCCTTTTCTCTCATTCTCTCTTTCTTTTGTGTTCTCATTTTCTTTTTTTGTATCACTCTCTTTTTGTATTGTCATTTGATTCTCATATACTTGCTTAGGTGTTAACGGTACAAGAGTGATTTGTCTTTTATTCATTACAAAAGAATATCTATTTAAGTAACTATCATGTGTCACTCGTCTATCATATTGTCAAGATCGCCCCAAAAGAATGTGTCCAGCATGCATGGGTACTACATCACATTCAACTTTATCCTTATATCTCCCAATAGAGAATGAAACCAGCACTTGTTTATTTACTTTAACCTCTCCACAATCATTCAGCCATTGTAACTTATATGGCCTAGGATGTTTCAGAGTTTTCAAATTCAATTTTTCAACTAAACTGGTGCTAGCTACATTAGTACAACTTCCACCATCAATTATCATACTACATACCTTATTTTTTATGTGGCATCTAGTATGAAATATGTTATCACATTGTACCTTCGCATCCTCTTTTACTTACACGTTAAGAGCACGTCTAACAACCATCAATTTACCATTAACAGGATACTCTATACCATCATTAGCATCCTCTAAAGGTGGCATAGGGTCATCATCTGATTCACTCTCGGTTTCAACATCACCATCATCCCTCAAGATTATTACTCTCTTATTTGGACATTGAGATGCAATATGACCTGTCCCCAAACGTTTAAAACACTTAATATTTCTATTTCTAGAGTGTTGGGAATCATATTTACCTTTGCTTTGGTTGCCTCCCTCTTTATGATCCTTGATTGGCTCAATCTTAGGGTTTGAAATAACCTTTTAATCTTTGCTCCATTTTGACTTCCATGAGGAAGATGAACCTAAATTAGGTTTAGTGGAACTATTTTTTTTAAGTTGTCGTTCCACTTTTATGGCCATGTGAACCATGTCTTCCAATTCAACATAATGCTACAAGTCAACCACATTAGCAATATCTTGATTTAAACCATGTAAAAATCTAGCCATAATGGCCTCTCGTTCTTCTTCAATGTTGGCTCGAATCATGATTATTTCCATCTCCTTGTGGTAGTCTTCCACACTTCTAGAGCCTTGTGTAAGACTTTGAAGCCTTTGGTGTAGCTCCTTATAATAATGACTAGGAATAAATCTCCTCCTCATGATGGCCTTTCTCTCTTCCCAAGTGTTTATAGGCTTTTCACGATTTCTTCTCCTACTCAAAACAAGTTGATCTCACTAAATAATAGCATAATCAGTAAATTCAACAACAGATAATTTTATTTTTTTCTCCTCGGAGTAATTATGGCAACTAAATACTAGCTCCACTTTTTTTCCCACTCCAAATAAGCTTCCGG
This sequence comes from Aegle marmelos, assembly GCA_030449875.1. NCBI lineage: Eukaryota > Viridiplantae > Streptophyta > Magnoliopsida > Sapindales > Rutaceae > Aegle > Aegle marmelos. The sequence goes on along the minus strand of JASUUL010000094.1, from coordinate 13,232,200 downwards.
ATCATTTTTACCTTGAAAAGAAGGAATTTTCAGTTTGATACTCCCCAAATCACGATCTATGCGTCTTGTCCTTCTATCATCTCTTTCACGCATGTCAACAGTGGCTTGGTCATCAAAATTATCTAGGTCATCACCATCTTGATAATCAATGGCAGCACGCCATTGATTATCTCTTACATTATGAGTTATTGGTTGTTGCCCCTTTTGTAGATTGGCTATGGCAATGTCTTGTCTTTCCAATTGGTCACGGATCTCTCCAAACATCAGATTCATGCGCCCAAATTGTTGCTGCATGGCTTTGAGCATGATCGATTGATCTATAACTTTTTGTTCTTTTGACATATTTTGTGATCTACAAATTAAAGTTAGCAAAAAAGACCTCACAATATTTCCTCACGTGTTTCACTCAATTTAATTCACTTAACCTCGTGTTTAACACACAAATTGGCTTTTTCCCTTTAATGATCTCACAAACTATTGCTTTTTACCACACTTAATTCTCTCTTTTAGTTCTTTATTGAATTAAAAAAAAATCAAGAAAAACAAAACAGTGGCACACCAAATATGCTATTCCAGCACACTAACAAAGAAAAGGAATTAAGAGGACACAAAGAATAAAAAAGAAATTGAAGGAAGGAAAACAAGCAAGTAAAAGAACACAATTGATATTGATGAAAATAGGAATACTTGAATTTTTTTGCAATCTTTTTTTTTTTGCTGTACGTTTTTTTTTATAATCAAAATAAATAAGACATTCAAACCTGATTCGAAACTTACTCTGATACCAAAATAGTGTGAATTTCACATTAAAACTTTGAGGAGAACACTTAATTTTGAAGTTTCAACTACCCAAGAAAGTTCTAAACAGATTTAAGACACACAAAACCTTGACCTAATGCTTAAGCAAACATGAATCAAAGGTATGGAGAAGGACATTGATGTCGCACTCAAGATTTAGATGAGAAGGTGAGTGATAAGTTTAAATTTGAAACACCAAAGAATGTAAATTCTTGATAAGTTCACTAGTTCTCAAAAGAACCAAAAAAAGAATAATTATCTCAAATTCAAATAATATTAATCTTTAATTGTCTTACATAGCAAGGTTGCTGAGTTGAAGTAGGCCAATAGAGACCCAAAAATCTGAAAAAAATTAAATTCTAGTTCAAGTTGAACTAATTCTCTCTAACTAGTTAAGGAGCCGTTGAAATTCCCAAGTCTGAACATGCTGTAATTAATTGGTTATAACGTCTTTTAGAGAACTCCAAATCTAACTCTGTAAAATTTTTTGGAAAGCTATCTTAATTATCTTTCCAACGGTATATGGCTTGCAAATTAATTCTAACTTAATTAATACCAATTTTATTCTGAAATTGACCTTTCTGCATTTGATCCGAATTGTGTATTTTGCTGCCCAATAGCTTGAATAAAGCCCACAACGCCTTGACATCTCTTCAAACCCAATTCATGATGTCTTGCATTTTAAATTGGAGTTTCAATCCATATTTTCTCAATTAATCCATTTAAAGCAGCTTGTATCTTTTTGGTTCTAACTCTTGTAATTAGGCCTTAATGAATGTGTAAAGGATCACTTAAAGGTTTAATGGTATCCTCTTGATAGTTCTCATCATAAAATATTTATTATGACTATTTATTATATATAGAATAAAAATTATTTTATATACATTTATAAATATGTAGATAAATTTTATTCAATATTATATTTACTTTAGTCATTTATATCATAATAGCAATTTAGTAATAAGATTTATCAAATATTTACGATGGCTTTTCAAATTTACAACAATTTTAAAAATAAATTTTACCGATCATTTAATTGATTTTCTTTGTAATTAATAATTTTTAGAGTACAACTAACCATAAATATTTTAAAAACTATAGGATTATCAAACTAATCTTAAATCTCACATCATTCTTATTGAAGTATCATAAAAAATTAACAACTGATCTATAAAATACTTATATGATTACATGATGGGTTGAGGGTCAAACTATGTAAAACTTTATTTCAAGTAGCATTTTCCTTTCATTTAGATTAATTTCAAATTTATACCATGGAGCTCTCTAAATTATAGCTTGTTGTAATTTACTTCTCTCACGTGTTATAGTACCGTAGGATTTACACGACATTGTAATATGTGAGGAGAGTAAGTTACAGCAAGCTGAAACTTAGCATTTGACTTGTATCATTGTGGATAGGCCTCTATAATTGAATATAACGCTGGCATGCTGATGATTTTGAAGCGATGGAATCCTCCTTGTTTCAATAATTTCATCCACTCTTGCTCAGTCCTTTCCTTTCCACCAGTAGTGTGAGCAAACATAGCTAGATCAAACACCAAGCCCATGTCGCCAAAATAGTTGTTACCATCTTCGTGTACAACGATTTCAACCAAAACAAGCCTTCCATTTTTATTCGGAATTGCCTTTCGACAGTTTTTCAGAATCTTTATACACGCTTCGTCATCCCAATCATGCAGTATCCACTGTATATGCATAATTAAACTGGAATTAGACAATTATACACAATATTGGGGTCAAAAGGCATGTTGAGTGCTTTATAAAGAGAAGCATTTGTTACATGCTTTATAGAAGAGTGACTTTTTTCTTTTTCTTTTTATTCCCTCCTCGATATTGGTGTTGAATCAAGGATCACGATTCTGTATTAATTTTTATATGTAGTGAGACCATAACGCAAGTATTGGATGGTAATTAACAAATAAAAAAAATGAATTAAAATTATCAAAAGATATATGATAGTAGATATTTTAAAGTTTAAAAGGAATCAGATCAAAAGGAGACCTGTTAAATCAAACTGTTACCTTCATAAAAACCGCTTCGGCAATAGGAATGGCATCAAACATGTCACCTCCAACATGAAAGACTCCTTCACACACAGGTGCAGTGGCAACAACATGTGGCAAATCAAAGTTTATACCTTTGATGTGTGGATACGATTTCACAATCTCAGCAAGAGCTCCGCCAGTGCCACCACCCACGTCGACTAGTGACCTTATGCTATCAAACCCTTCTTTATAGTGTGAGACTATTGCCTTCGTCACAATCTTTGCCGTGCATGCCATGGCCTCATTGAACAAGTTGTTGAATTGAGGGTTGTGTGAAGCAAAATCCCAAATTTCACAGCCATGAGCCTTCTTGAATGCAATTCCACCTTCTTTGACACATTGGCTGAGGTAATGCCACGGTTCCAGTAGCCATTGATTGTTTTCTACAAGAATCATTGGTGCAAGACTTAGCTCTGAGTCATGGAACAACCATTTTGATATTGTGGTCATTTTGTACAGAGTCTCATCACCACCGTCTGATGACTGATGTACGGCAAAAATTCCTTTGCGGACGAGCATTCTCATAAGGCGTGCAAGGTAGGGGATGTCCGGACAAGATGAGTCAATTCCTGACATAAATAAAAGTAAAAATAAATCAATTAATGCACATGATGAAGAGGCCAAATAATCTGAGCTATTGCTTTTTATCCAACGGAAGAGAGAGTCAATACTTGAGGCTAATTGAGGCAAACTGATTGGGCTGCCATGCGAGTGAATAATATCAGCTAAACGAAGCTCGACAGCAGCCTTCAATGCCATAGAGTCTGCAAAGGCGAACATTAACTGCCATATTTCAGCTTGCCCTCTTAATAATTCCTCATGAACTTCCATTGATCCCACTGCGTCTGTCCTTTTCGGTCTAAGATTGCCTTGAACATATACCAGAACGATCGATATTTGTAGCCAAAACTTGCACTGAGTTGACATTTTTGCAATATTGTAATGTGGTTGGTGGCATGTTATAATAAACGATGACCCGTGCCAACACTATGATGAAATCACATTGTCTCTGTTGTGCTTGTTTTTTTTATGAGCACAAATAGAAACTTTATTTATAAAAGAATAAATTTTAATTATTTTTCAGGTAAAATGATAAATTTTAATTTATTCATAAAAGTGTGAAAATATTAATTTATTCTTATTTACACTCAAAAGATGAGCTTATACATATGTTGATGGTTGGGGCTTGTTGTTCTTTTTTTTTTTTTTTCTCCCTTCTTAACTATAAATGTGTATAAATTAATACTTTCACATTTTAGGGGATAAATTAAAATTATTATTCTAAAGGGGGAATAAATTAAAATGTACTCTTTTATAAAATTACATGCCCCTATCATTTTTTATTTTTCTCTACTTAATTTTCAGCAACAAATTTCAAAATTTTTTACACAATTTGTATCCCTCAAATACTTGTTATGTGGTCAACGATTCAAAGTCAACAATTATAAAAAATAAAGTAATTTTTGCTAATAAAACTAAGATAAACTAAATCCCTTAAATAAATAATTAAATGAAACAATGACTTTTAGTTTTATTAAGGATAAATATGTTCAATTGGCAATAACGAAAGTATAAAACATTTTTAAACCATCAAAGAAGAAGGAAAGCTTGGTGAGTTTACGTATGCAAGATTCGGAAAAATCGTCAAATGCATTTTTAAATGAAGGTAAGAAGTAAGGAGGCATATAAAATAGCCAACGCTTTTTCTTTGACAATTAATCAAGATTTAAACATTTTAATGTCACTATTATATTAATTTTAAAATCTTAATGTTGTGGTTATAAGTTCTAATCATGATGGAATATATTGTTGGTTAAAAATCATAATTTTTCTCATAAAAATAATTTAGGACCGATCTCATATAATACATAAGAAATTCATGATCTAGAAAATTATACTTGAATAATCTAAGAAGATAAACAATAAAAAATAATAAATTCGCTATTAAATGATCTTTCAGGTTATGACTCAAGTTTGATCTGCACTGAATGTGAGGGCGTTCGTTTCACAGCTCGTAAAATGTCGTTTGTCTCTTTTCTTAGAGAAAATAACACTTATATAATATTTCCTGGTTAAAATCCTAATATGTGTTTTTCTTTTCCTTTTATAATTCAAAATATTACATATTTTGAATTTAATATATTTTCTCTCCACTTACTAAAAATAGAGATAATAAGTAACAACTTTGGGCCCACCTTGTAAAATAATACAAAGCCTCATTTATACACAAATATAACATATAGGACCTTAATAAATATTATATTTAGATTTATCACTTAATATACCAGTTTTCTTATTTTTAGGTCTAGTAGTAGTGTAGTTAATTAAATAAGCTAACCTAGAGATCATTTGGAAACATACAATAGTGGCTACAATAATTAAGCCTATAATTAAACCAGTTTAATTATTTAATTCCAATTCTATTCCACTATAAGATTGGAACTGATCTCCATAATTATATGCTCAAATAATAATTCATCTTAGGCTACAGTGATCTCTTTACTGTACAACCATTTGCACCACATCATTAATTAAATTGATATCTTAATTGTCAAATTAATTTATAACATCTTATTCTTTGATACTTACTTATTTTCTCTAATGATCATTTTCAATATATTAAATATGTTGACACACTCTGGTAAAAGAATTTTATGATCAAGTACCAAAAACCCATCAAGAGATGTGTTGTACAAATTCCACATTGTTAATCTATAACTTTAATTCTTATAATTGTTTCCACCAAGATACTGGGTGATTTTAACTACAAGTATGTGTCATGTCCATTGGTAACTGTTATACACTTTTTATTGAACTCACAAGTGCATGAATCTATTGTATAATAGATTAATGGTGACGATTGTCGATCCCACGAGAAGGTGGATTTTAATTATATGTTGAAATAATTTTCTGAGTGAGCAGTTAAATTATAATAAATTTATCCTAAATTTTGAATTAAAATAGTCAAAATAATTAAAAATACAATTGTAATAATAAAACACTTGGGTATCTAGATTTGCATCAACATGCTCCAGAACTCAATATTCCTTATTAATACCAATTAAATCATGAAGGGGAAATCCACTCCTTATGAACCACGCTTTAATTAATATGGTGCTAAGAACTTATCGTGCCAAACAGTAATAATTGTGTTATTACTATTTATTAACGAAAAGTCAAAACATCCATAGAAATTAGAAGGAAAAATAAAATAAATTTACCAATTAAGCTCATAGAACATGTTAAGACTTCACCTTCAACCCAAGCTTGAAAGAAAATTAGCTACTCATATTTCAACTAGGGATAAAAATTTTTTTTTCTAAAATACAAAGAAAGTATAAGATAGAGAAGGAATTTCAGAAAATAGAGCTAAAAAATGAACTCAGAGATGTCAAATTAGGGAGGGAGCCCTCCTTTTATAGATACAGCGAGTAAATCATGCCATCAGATTAAAACAATTTGGATGCACAGGATTACGCCACGTGGCAAGTTCTGATTGGTTTGAACACATCATTAGGACTATTATCTCATGTATATGCATGTATCGTATGCACGTTTTTCTGATCCACTAACATACTGCCACGTCATCGATCAACAATGCATAAATATTTTTATCTAATAAGATTGTGACACCTCATCAGTCAAGCCACGTTATCAGTAAATGCCACGTCATCATACAGTACATATGAACAGTACCATGAACAGTACCGTATATGTGAACAGTAACATTTTTTTCTTTTATGTTCCTTCTAAGGTTTTTGACCGTTCTGAATTCAGATTTGCCGTCCGTTTTGTCATCCAATGTCTCGTTTATTGTGAAATAACCATGATGTCCCTAAAATATGAAAATACTTAATTATAATAAAACACGCATAATTAAATTCACAAGAAACTTGAATACATTAAAGTAAAGAAGTTAGTAGAACTTGAAGTGAAAAATGATGATTTTCTTCTTTATAAATATATATTTTCTAGTACTCAACAGTAACTCAAATAGAATGACAAACACAATCATAAAATTATAACTAACTCAAGATTAAGATTACAGTAAAATCAATACCTATGAGATTTAATAAGTTTGACAATTATTACAAAGTTAATCAAATAAATTCATGAATCATTAAGATAAATTATTCAATGAATTTATTACAGTTTATACCTAAACAAAGTGACCATCTTTATTAATCAACTGGGAATTTAACTTTTTAAATTATAAGATAACTTGTATGTATATCTTCTGTGAATCCACATGATGATTATATAAATACATATAATATGACTAAATGAACTTTACTAAAAAATTACTACAAATAAGATATTTGAATAAAATACCTCAATTATTTTATTAATCAGAAAAAATATTATTACAATTAAATAAACCTATATGCTTTTAAAGAACATATTTTTCCAACAAGTTTTCATTAGCTCTTAAAGCATATTTGGGATCTCACGCATGCCCATGGATTCTAAGTGCAAGTTAAAGAGTTTCCCAGGTATGGCCTTCATCAAAGGATCTACCAAGTTTTGCTGTGATGTAATTTGAGTAACCTCTACATCACCTCTTTGCACTATATTCCTCATAAGATGATACTTCCTCTCAATATATTTTTATTTCTTGTGGTTCCTTAGTTCTTTAAATTGAGCTACTGCACCACTATTATTATAAAATAGCTTAAGGGGTGTAATTACAGTAGAAACCACCTCAAGATCTTGTAAAAACTTACGGAGTGATAAAGCTTCTTTTACAGCTTTAGATGCAGCCACATATTTAGCTTCAATTGTTGAGTTTGTGATACGGGATTTTTTCACACTCCTCCAACTAATAGCTTTACTTACTAATGTAAACACATAGCTGAAAGTTGATTTTTTAGAATTCTTATCTAACATAAAATCAGAATTATTTTAACCCACTACAGTAAGTTTATCTCCAGAATACACAAACATATAATTTTTAATTCTTTTCAGATACTTCATTATATGCTCGACTACAGTTTAGTGTTCAAGTCTAGGATTAGATTGATATCTGCTAACCATCCTTACTGCAAAATAAATGTCTGGCCTAGTGCAAAGTATGGCATACATAAGGCTTCTCACAGCTTCTGCATGAGGAACTCATCTCATTTTCTCTATCTCTTCAGATGTTTTGGGTGATTGATCTTTAAAGAATGCAATTCCATGTCTGAATGGTAATAAATTTAATGTTTCATGATCGAGATGCTTTCTTCAATCTATAAATATATCTCTGCAATTTACATACCATGTGTTCTTGGCCTTTTGTATGAATCTATCTAGTTGCTGTATGTAGATGTTTTCTTTAAAATGCCCATTGAGAAAAGCATTCTTGATATCCATTTGCCAAATTTCATAATCTAGCACTACAGCAACAAAGAGTAGAATCCTGATGGATTTAAGTATAACAACTAGAGAAAAGGTTTCCTTATAATTGATTCTCTCTTTCTGAGTAAACCTTTTGGCAACTAATCTAGTATTAAATGTTTCCGCCGTTCCGTCTACTCCTCTTTTTCTCTTGTAGATACATTTGCACCCTATAGGTTTTATCCTATTTGGTGCCCCTATAAGTTCTCAGACTTTATTCAAATACATAGATTCCATTTCTTGATTCATGCCCTTTTTCTAAAATTCAACATCTTTATCTATTAGAGCTTCGTTATAGCTAGTGGGATCTTTTACATGTTCATATGAGATAGCCTCATAGGTTTCTCCCAATAACATGTATCTCGTAGGTAACCTAATTACCCTCCCACTACTATGAGGTACTAAAAGGGATTGTTGCTTAGTGATAATCCTGTGTTGATCATCTGGTTGTTGTTGTTCTTCTTGTTTTATAACAGATGTAAAAAGTGGAGCATCAACCTGATCATCTGATAGTTCTTCAAGTATTACCTTACTCTTAGGTTTGAAGTTATTTATACAGTCTTCCTTAAGAGAAGTGAAATGTATGCTCAGAATCACTTTTTTATGTTAAAGACTATAAAATAAACCTTTCCTAGTCCCTTCGGGACACCTCACAAATATATAAACCTTATAACGTGAATCTATTTTGTCTACCTTTGGTTTTAGCACATGTGCTAGTGATCCCCAAATACAAATATGTCATAAACTTGGTTTATGAATTAACTTTAATTCTATTGGGGTTTTAGGCACTGAATTAGATGGTGCTAAGTTCAAAAGGAAAACTGTAGTTTCCAGTGCTAATTCCTAAAACGAGATTGGTAATGATGAATAATTAAGCATTGATCTTACTATATCCAAAAGAGTTTTATGTTTTCTTTCAGCTATCCTATTTTGTTATGATGTCCCTAGGGCAGTCAATTGAGATATAATCTTATTCTCAACTAGATACTCTTTGAAATTTTCAAAGAGAAATTCACCACCTTGATCAGAAAGTTTCTTTATGCTCTTATCTAATTGCTTTTCTATCTCAGCCTTATACTCTTTGAATTTCTCAAGAGTTTTAAACTTATGACGCATTAGATAAATATAGTCGTATCTTGTGTAATCATCAGCGAAAGTGATGAGATACTCATAACCTTCCCTTACTTGAACATTGATTGGTACACATACATCTGTATGTACCAATTCAAATAGTACTGTTGCACGCATTCCTTCGGCCAAGAATGGCCTTTTGGTCATTTTGCCTTCTAAACAGGATTCACAGAGTGGTAATGATTTATTTTTTAATGGACACAAGAGCCTATCTTTGATCATTCTCTGTATCCTATTTTGGTTTATGTGACTCAAGTGCAAATGCCAAAGATAATATTAGTTGGAAAAAATATATATTTTTTTAGATATATGTGTATTCTCATCATTATTAATTACTGTGTCATGCATAGAATAGATCATACGACTTAAATAATATAAATTATCTCTCAGTGTACCATAACAAATAAGTCTCTCATTATAAAAAATAGAAACAAGGGATCCAAATTTACAATGTACCCTTGCTTTGACAAGCAAGCTACTGAAATTAAATTCCTCTTAATGTTTGGAATATAAAGACAATTATTCAAAACTAAAGTATCATTATTAAAAGATAATAAAACTGATCCAGTCTTGACTGCTGACACAAACTGTCCTGTCCCTAACTGTAGCTTGACGCTTTCTTCACTTAGTTTCCTGGTTTCCTGAAATCAATAAAGTGAATTACAAATATAATTAATTACTTCTGAATCCAACACCCAAGTGTCACTAGGATTATGAACTAAACAAACATCTATTGCAAAATAATTTTCTATACCTTATTTCACATTCTTAGGACAATTATTTTTTCAGTGACCTTTTTGTCAACACTTGAAGCATCTGTCCTTTGGCTTACTGTCTTACTTTGTAGACAATTTACTTTTTCTAGCTTTCTTTTTACCCTTGCCTTACGACTTAGGTCTAGAAGAAGAACCTTTTTTAGCAATATTTATACTTCTTAGAGATTTCTCAGCACGATCGATCTCTTTAGCAGAATTGAGTTCGTTCATTAATTCTATTAAGGTCGTGTTTCTTTTATTCATATTATAGTTGACCTTAAACTTCTTGAATATTTCTGGCAAAGATTCTAGCACCATGTCAACCTCTGAATTATCATCGGTTTTTGCACCTTAAATCTCAACCTCATTTAAATAGTCCATTATTTTGAGGACATGATCCTGAACTCTTGTGCTCTTTCCTATTTTTCTGTTCATAATACCTTTCAGTGCTGCTTGTCTCGCAGAGTGAGTACTCTGCTTGATCATCCTCTATTCATTATTTCAGTGGTGATCTCCAAGTTCTAATGTTTGGTCTGTAGAATATTAGAAATTGAGACTAAAATATAGTATTTTGCCATTTCATTGGCTTTTTGTCATTTCTCATAAAGCCTCCTCTGATTTCTATGAGCATTTTTCGTTGGAACTAGAGGGCATGGTTGGGTTAAAACATATTTGTAATCTTTAGTAGATAGGACAATAATAAATTTCTTTTGCAATCTATATAGTTTTTTTCAGTGAGGTTGTTTTGACTCAAAATAATAGTAAGCGGCCTCACAGAAGACATTTTCTAAAAAATAAAACATTCATGCATAAATAATTTAATAAAAATTTTCAATAAATGACAAAAATGTAAAAAATCATAAAAGTATTTTAATTTATTGTAACAATAATCTAGTACCGTGTTGACAATTCGTTAGGGAAGTCCTGTCTATACTTAGTAGACCTAATTATTCATAGGATTATTTACTATCATGTAGAGACATGATAAATAATTATCCTTATCCTTTTTAAGCCTAAATTTGTTAAAAGAGCTTTGTTGGGAAGGTTAATAACAAATTTTAATTGAGTGTTTAATCATTGTTTCAATTTACGTACTTCTCATATCAACATTCACCGTTGGGGTGAACAATCGATTAAAAAATATCTTAATTTTATCTTTAAAGAAGTTCATCAAATAAAATATTTAATATATATACCCTTCATAGGGAATATCATCGTATCATGAAGTCGAGGGATATATATCATTTTATTATTGAACTAACAATAGAACCTGTGGGAAAAATTATCTTAAATTTTTCCTCTCCCACTCAATATTTTAAAATTAATTTTTTAAAATAAAAAATATATATTAATTATATATTGTTAATTGCATGCTTCTTATAATATTATCTAGATCATATCCAATATTATTAAGCATTCGTAAACTTCAAACAATATAATGATATTCATAATTAATGAATGACATATACCATTATGCATAGAGTGACACTACCTATTCTATATGAAATGTTATCATAGCATGTTATCATCCAAAATATAACATATAGAAAAATAATTAAATAATCTTAATTCATGGCTTTCCTAAAATAAAATAAAATAAAAATTATACTAACCCTAAGCCTATTCTTCAATGGGCTTTTTGTCAATATCCATTTTTTATAAACTTGATTTTACTGATGGATTAGGGCAAATTGAGTTTTTAAATTTATTATTGGTCTAATTTTAATTTTTGAATAAAAATAAAATATTTTATTTTATTAAATAAAAATAAAAATGTTTAGATAAAAAAAATTTAATGTGTTAAAATTTTATCTATGTACTTTAATCCATTAAGCCCATTTTTAATTAGACCTAAAACTAGGATTTACCAAGCCCAAAAATGTTTTGGACTTAAATACAAAAAATTAAAATTTTTTTTACCCAAAAGGAAAAACTTAGAATAACTGTCAAACTTATTAAATTTTATAATTGTATGCTCGAATAATAATTTGTATCAAGTCACACTGATCTTTTTACTACACAATCTTTTGCACCACATCATTAATTAAATTAATATCTCAACTGTCTAATCAATTTAATAACATTTTATTTCTTGATACTTACTTGTTTTTTCTAATGATCATTTTCAATATATTAAATATGTTGACACACTTTGGCCAGAGAATTTAATGATCAAGTACCAAAAACCCATCAAGAGATGTGTTGTATAAATTTCATATTGTTAATCTATAACTTTAATTCTTATAATTACTCTCACCAAGATATCGAGTAATATTGACTACAAGTATGTATCGTGCTCATTGGTAACTCAAAATGTAATAACAATCACAATCATGAAATTATAATTAACTCAATATTAAAATTACAGTAAAATCAATGCCTATGAGATTTAATAAATTTGACAGTTATTATAAAGTTAATTAAATCTCATATGTGATCTTGTTCAATGTAGTTGTACTACATCAATAAATTCATGCATGATTAAAACAAATCATTCAATGCATTTATTACAATTTATACCTAAATAAAGTGCCCAATTTTATTTACCAATTACGAACTCAATTTATTAAATCATAAGATAACTTGTATTTATATCTTCTGTGAATTCACATAGTGATTACATAAATGTATATAATATGATTAAATAGAATTTACTAAAAAATTAATGTAAATAAGATATTTGAATAAAATACGTCAATTATTTTATAACCAGAAAAAAATATTTATTACAATTAAATAAACCTATATGCTTTTAAAGAGCATACTTTCCTAATATATACAATGTCGAAGAAAATAAAATAATTTTTGCTAAGAGGATTAGGATAAACCAAATCTCTTAAATAAATAATTAAATAACACAATGAGTGGTAATTTAATTAAGAGTAAATATGTTCATTTACTCCCTATTGTTTGAACCAGTTATCTAGTTAATTCTTATATTTTAAAAATTAAAAATTATCATTTGTACACCTTAAATTTACACTTTTATAAAAAATACTATAATACTTTTAGAGTGTATTAATAATCTATTATAACTTGACAAAACATATCTACTGTTCACCAAATCGTTAGATGCTGTTTAAAAGTTAACAAAACTATAGTGAAATGATAATTTTATCCTTCAAAATTATCACTTGTATACTCTTAAAATCTTTTATTACTACTTATATATCTTTAAATTATAACTTGTATCATAGGAAAAGACAAGTTGCCCCTCTAACATCGTCATATTTAAACGATAATTAATAGTTTGGTGGATAATAGATATATTTTATCAACTTAGAGTAGACGATTGATATACCCTAAAAGTGTTATAAAAAATTTAGTGATAGAATAAATTAAGGGTATACAATTCATAATTTTCCTTAAGAATTTAACCAAATCGCTCACCTTGCTACCTTTATAATTATTGAATTTCACTTTTTAAGGGCAAAGTAATATTTATGTATGATATAATCTAGAATTTGAATAAATCTCACACACAACATATAAAAAATTGATGATTAAAAAAATTTTATTACCAGGAGTTTTTGACTAATTTCTAAAAGCGCAACAACCAATTGTATATGAGAATTATTTGAATAATCAGGTCAAACCATACAACTAAAGAAAGTTTTGTCCAATATATAATTTCAAATATATCCAATCAAAAATTAAATATTATATAACGAATTATTTGTTTTACACGAAACAAATTATTTATAGTTTTGACGGCTTCAATCTTGAAATAATCAAATGATTAATTTATTATATGCGAGTCTTGGTAGATGTGGGGCAATTGTTAGCTTTTGTAGTCTTTTGAAAAGGAATGCTGAGATTAAACTAAATACAAAAAATTATTTGTTTTGTACATCACAAATTATTTATAGTTTTTGACTGTTCAATCTTTAACGAACCAAATGATTAATTTTTCTGTTAGTATTGGTAGATGTGGGGTAATTGGTAGCCTTTCTAATTTTTGAAGTGGAATGCTAGGAATTGGAAACGTTGAGTTTTAATTTGACTCTTAATTAGTGTAGTATTTACTTATTTAATTTTAAAAGATTAATTATACTATTTATAAAATTTACTATTTAATAAATAAATGATTTATAATAATTGAGACTCTTAATTTGGGATTTACACATTAAAATTCTTAACATTAGAAGAATTTTATCAATGATCTAAATAGATTAATCTAGCTCATATTTATTTAAAAGTTCATATTTCTACTCTTGTTAATTAAGAGAGATATATCTACTTTACTTATAAACTTACATGAGAAATAATTTATTCTTACCAATAATTGAGAGGTGAGGGAGTCCTAGCACATAGGGAAGTAACCATCTCAATCTTTTACTAACCCAATAATTATGTATTCCTTGAGAGCAGGGGTGGACTAAAAATAAAATACTTGTTAGATTTTGATTTGGGGGTTATCAAAATACATATTAGACAAAATTCCACTAAAAATAAAATAAATGCTATTCAAATCTTAATTTAATGAAGATATATAATAACAATAAAGATAAATAAGAAAGAGAAGGAGTGGATTCTTGCGCTCATCTCTCTTAGGATTCCCACTCCAGAAAAGGTGGGGTTCACAGAGTAGAATTCTCACTTTTTCTTAAAATTTGTAAATAAAAATTAGAATGAGATGAATTTACGCTCTTTACTCTCATTCCATTAAGTAAACATATCATAATTTCGTCCATTCTTGTTCAGTCCTTTCCTTTCCACCATGGTGCAAGCAAACATATCTCAATCAACCACCAAGCCTACATTACCAAATATGTTATTGCCATCTTCTTGTACAACAATTTCAACTAAAACAAGCTTTCTATTTTTCTCTAGAATTGCTTTTTGGTAGTTTTTCAAAATCCTTACACATGATTTGCCATCCCAATCATGCAGTATCTACTGTATATGCATAACTAAATTAGAGTTAGACAATTAAACACACTTTTGGGGTCAAATGGCATATGAGTGCCTTATAAAAGGAAGTGTTTGGTAGGTCCTCTATAAGAAAGTGATTTTTTTTAACTCAATAGGGGTTTTAAATCAAGGATCATGATTTTGTCTTAATTTGATTATGTAATAATCAAATAACTCTAGTGTTGATTGGTATTTAATAAAGAAATAAAAGTAAAAAATTAAAATTTTATCCATATATTACCACTGAAAGACGCATGGTGGAAAATTTTTAAAAACTCAGGAAAATTTTGATTAAAAGAAGACCTTATTTTGTAGAATCAAATTGCTACCTTCATAAAAACCACATCCACATTAGGAATGCCATCAAACATATCACCTCCGATATTGAAGACTCCTTTGCACACAATGATATGTGCTCAATATGCATAGGTATTACGTGCACGGTTTGAAAGCAAAAGTTGAAGACTTGCTCAAATTAAAATCCTATTAGTTGGTGATCTTAGTGGGTTGGGTTGGATAAGCTTTTGTTGTTGATTTTCAGTAGGAATCTAGTCATGTTCCAGATTATTCTGGTATCATTTTGCTATTATTATTCTGTTTCTAAGCTTAACTTGTGTCTATAGAGTTCATAGGCTAAATATGTGTAGTATGGAATGATTGGAGAAAAAAACGAGAAGTTAAAGATTTCTACAATATTGCTTCGCCCTTTTCTTTTCAAATCTCAGTTTCACTTCTTAAGTACAAATTCTTTATATCAGTTGTATTAGAGCATCTAAGGATCCATGGCCACATGCAACAAATATAATGCTGAATTTCATGGAGAGATTCAAGAAGTGCTTGCTAGATATGAGTCTAATTTTGACCAAGTTCACGCCACCCTTCAAACAATCCTTATCGAACTTCAATCCTTACACCTCTAACACATCTCCCAGGAAAGGGAGATAAAGCTATTTGCCGCAACTTACATCCTTTTACAGCAGCCAACCTCACTTTCCACCTGCAAACCAGATCGATCCCATACTCAGCTCAAACTTTCTTTTCCAAAGTTTAGTGGTGATGACCTTATCGAATGGATTTACAAAGCCAAATAGTACTTTGATTTCCAAAACATTGCTTCCGAACAGTAAGTCCACTTGGCCTTTTTCCATTACTAAGGAATAGCACTTCAATGTCATTGTTAGCTAACCAACTTCAAAGGACCGCAAACTTGGACTGAATTTACCAAAGCTATATTGCTCTGTTTTGGTCGAACCGATTGTAAGGTCTTGCTGAAGCATTAACACGCCTAAAACAAACTTCCTCAGTGGTTGACTTTTAGGAAGTTTTTGAAAAGCTATCTCATCAAGTCAATGGCTAACTTGAAACTATTTTACTTGGTTGTTTCATTATAAGTTTTTAGGATGAAATACTTTAATGTCAAGATTAAACAGTCTTATACCTTGGCTGATGTCATTGGTGTGGCAAGACTGATTTAAGGAGTGGAATTCTCTCTACCGCTGCATCGAACACTTTTCTCAACCACCACCGATTTCCATGATGCAACCACCAATCCTAAATAATTCTACTAGATCTTGGGCCTTCCTCCTAAGGCAAACCAAATAGCCAATGTCACTACTCCTTTTATCTAAAGGTTGGCTAACCAAAAAGAACGGGCTCGTTGTGAAAAGAGGTTATGTTATTATTGTGAAGAGAAATTCATTCCTAGCCATCATTGTTAAAGGCCATAGCTATTCATGATTGAAGATCGTCCACCATTCACACCACCCGGTATTGGTTATGTGAATGGGGCACTTTGACCTTGTGGACAAGGTGGTTTTGGGCATTACACGCACGGTTTGCAAGCAAAAGTGGAAGACTTACTCAAGCTGGAATTTAATTAGTTGGTGATCTTAGTGGCTTCGGTTGGATCAGCTTTTGTTGCAGATTTTCAATAGGAATCTAGTCTTGTTCCAAATTATTTGGCTATCATTTTCCTATTATTGTTTTATTTCTTAGCTTAGAGTGTGTGCAGAGTTCGGAGGCCATATATGTGTACTATGGAATGATTGGAGAAAAAAAATGGCAGTTAATATTACTACAGCATTTCTTCTCCCTTTTCTTCTCAAATCTCAGTTTGACTTCTTTAAGTACAAATTCTTTATATCACACGGGTGCTGTGGCAACGACATGTGACAAATCAAAGTTTATAACTCCGATGTGTGGATATGATTTCACAATCTCAGTAAGGGCTCCGCCAATTCCACCACCGACATCGACCAGTGATCGTATGTTGTCAAACCCATCTTTATAGTATGAGACGAGTGCCTTCATCACAATCTTTGCTGTGCTTGCCATGGCCTCAGTGATCGTATGTTGTCAAATCCATTCCTCGAGAATTTCCATTGATCCCATTCTGTCTCCTTCTCTCTCTTTAATCTAGAGTTTGTTGAGAGCATATATTAAAGCGATCAATATTTATGGCCAATACTTGCACTAAGTAGACATTTTTGCAATATTGTAATGCTGTTGCTGGCACATTACAATAAGTGATGACATGTGCCAACAATATGATGAAATCATATCATTTCTATTATGCTTGTTTTTAGATAAGCATAAATAAAATTTAATTAACTTTTTAAACAGAATGATAGTTTTTGATGTACTTGTAAAAATGTGAAAAATGTCATTTTATTTTTATCCACATTTATTGTTAAAAGTAGAGAATAAAAAAAAAATCAACATGCCCCTGTCATCAAGGTATGTATAAGCTCATCTTTTGATATCAAGTTTGATATATCTTTTTAACGATAAAGGTGGATAAACATAAATTAATATTTTTATAAATAAATTAAAAATCATTGTATCTAAAACTTAAATTAAATTTTAATTTTTTATAAATACAATTTCTATTTATGCTCATAAAAAAACAAGTATAATAGAGATGATATGATTTCATCAAAGTGTTGGCATATATTATCACTTACAATCTTGCAAAACAATCAACTTAGTGCATGTTCACCTTTTATAACATTCCATTATTGCTAATTATTATTCTATGGAACAAATTAAAATATACCTGCTATAAAATTACATGTCTATATCATTTCTTATTTTTCTCTACTTTTCGGCATCAATTCCAAAATTTTTGACAAAGCCCTCGAGTCATGTTCTCCATGAGTAGAAAACTTATCCGTACGCTGGTTGTTATTTGGTCAACATCAAACAATTATTAATAATGAGAGTAACAAACACTTTTAAAACATCAAAGGAGAAGGAAAGCTTGGTGAGCCTACGTATGCAAGATTCGGGAAATCTTCAATTCAATTTTCCAACAAAGTGAAAACTAAGGAGACAAATAAAAGAGCCAACATTTTTTCTTTGATTACTTAATCAATACTAGAGATTCTATATTCCAAAAGGTATTAAAATATGTCACATATCCATCCTATTAGATAAAAAAATTATTATCGGAAAATAATAACTAAGTTACTCTAGAAAAAGAACACTTAAATTATTTTAGGGGAATAACACCTAAGGAAAAATTCCTCCGGAGCTTATAAAGATGGCATGAAGGAAAAGTTAGCTCTGTAATCTATTAGTCAATGGAGTCACACCCAAAGTCATAATGGCATGGAAATAAGAACGTGTGGAATAATTCCCCACAATTAAATTCACTTTCATGTGTATGAAAATGATGGGTAAAACATGTCATGAGTTGAGGGCTCAAAGCAAAACTTCATTTATTATCTATAAATAGAGACCCATCTCTAAGAGAAAAGGGCTTTCGCCTCTAAAAATATTGTTCGTACTTAGAGAGAGAAACTTGTCTTCTCCATCTTTCTTTCATCTTAAATCGCTATTAAATATTAACTCAGGTGTTAGAATGCCTTTTTAAGTACTCACCCTATGAGATTCGAAGCCAATGATTATGACAAGTTCTCCAAAAATTATAAAATATGTGAAAGTGAAACTCAGTTTTAGATCAGATTTGTTGTGAATGAGTCATCTGTAAGGAACTTACAAATTGAAAGTCATTTTTCACCCACTAAAACCCACATAATTATCATCTATAATCACTTTTTTAGATCAGATTTGTTGTGAATGAGTGTAAAAATAGGAAATTCCTGCATATACTAAAAAGAATGGGTTTAGGTGTGAAACTTTATCCTCAAACATGGTTAAAAAGGCATTAAAACCAAAAATCCAAGAGTAAAAATAGAGTCTCCTTCAAATGCTTGCCAAAAAAGAAAAGAAAAAAATAGTAAATAAGATGAATAGTTCACTTAATCAACATAAAAACTTTGACAAAAACAGAAGTGAACTTTTGAGTATTAGAAAGTGTATAGTTATAAAATAGAAAATTATTATTTTAAACTCTAAGTTCTACTAGCATTTTTATTTTTATGTATTTAAGTTCTTTGTGATTTAATTATGTATATTTTATTATAATTAAGTATCTTATATATTCTGAAAGTATTATGATCATTTCACAATGAACAAGAGATTAGTTAGTAAAATAGACAACAAATCTAACCTCAGGACAATCGAAAACCTAAGAAGGGGCATAAAAGGATAATTAATGCTATTCACATGTACGGTATTATTATGGTATTGTTCACAAAACTGTTCACATAAATGGTATGATGACGTGGCATAGACCGATGACATGCAACCGACCTATAATGTGGTGGCATTTGATTGGATGAATGATGTGACATTGATTGCTTATATGTTATTGACCGATGACGTGGCATTAACCAATGATGTGTCACGATTCTATTGGATTAAAAATACTTATGAGGTGTTAACTGATAACATGACAATATGTTAGTGGACTAAAAAAAGTGCATATGGGACGTGCATATATACGGAATGATAGCCTTGATGATGTGTTCAATCTAATTAGAGCTTGCCACGTGGCGGAATCTTCAACATCTAAATTATTTTAATCTGATGGCCGTAATTTACTCATTGTATCTATAAAAAGGGCACTCCTCCCTTTATTTTGACACCCTTAAATTTATTTTTGAGCTTCATTTTCTATAATTCTTTCTCCATTTTGTATTTTCTACATATTTTAGTTAATTTCTATTTTACCCTAGTTCAATTATAAATAGCTAATTTTCTTTCAAGCTTGGGTTGAAGGTGAAGTCTCAATATGTTCCATGGGTACAAATTTGGTAAATTTACTTTCTCTTCCTCTCTAATTTCTGTGGATATCTTAACTTTTCATTGACAAACAGTAATAATAAGGTTATTACTATTTGACACAGTAAGCCTTTAACACTATATTAATTAGAGCGTGGCTTATAAGGAGTGAATATTTCCCTCATGATTTAAGTAGTATTAATAAAGAACATTAAAGCCATGGTCCATGTTGATATGGCTTTAGAAATCCAAGTGTTTTATAATAGTTGTTACTTTAATTTATTCTCACCCTTCTAATTTAAATTTTAGGATCATTTAAATTATCTTCACCGCAATTCCAACCACCTACTTAGAAAATTAATTCTATATGCAATTAAAATTCACCTCTTCATAAGATCGATACTTGTAACCGTTAATCTATTTTACAATAGATTCGTTCACTTGCGAGTTTAATAAAATTTACACCACAAGTTTTAGACAACGTTGCCGAGGAAGTAAGTTATTTTAATTCATTGAATTAATTTTTTAATAATTTTTTAGTTATTTTCTTTTAAATTTTTATTAAAAATAAAAAATGAATCTGTAATTTCTATGATTTAATTTCTTTTCCTTTTCTCTTCTTTAAATTTCTATAATTTAATTTTTAGTTTATTTTCTTTGTAATTTTTTTCTATTTATCTTGTTATTGTATTTTAATTTTAGTTAATTTATTTCTTGTATTTATTTAGCACTTGACCTAATTTTCATAGTAAGGTTATAACAGCGTGATAAGATTAGTATCGTAATTTCTCCTCTTTCTTTATTTTTATTAGTTTTGTTCTCATTTTTGCATTCTTTGCATGCATAGTCGAAGGTTACAATTACCTAATTTTATGCTTATAAACCTAGAATTAAAAAAATACTTTGCACATATAAACATACTACAATTAAAGATAAAATTAAAATAGATTTATAACAACAACCACCACCATAAGAGAGGCAATTTAAGGACTATTTTAGTCCCTTAACTAACTGAAACACATCATGTATAAAATATCCGAATGTAGCTGCTAAGAATTTTAAGTTAAAATCTACTATACTTAATTGTCTCCCAACATTCTATAACCTAAAAAATAAAGACCCATGTAATGATCTAAATGATTTTCATGTTGTTTATCAAATTTTTAAATATGAGAATTTTTTAAATGATTATTTTAAACTTAGATTATTTTCATTTTCTTTAAAGGATAGAGCTCATTTATGGTTCAATACATTGTCTGCTAATAAAATTACATCATCGGAATAAATGGTAACAAAATTTTTAAATAAATATTTCACAGCGTATAAAACCAATGCTATTCAAAATGAAATTTCAGAGTTCACCAAGAGAGAAGACAAGCAGTTTTTGAAAGTATAAGAGTGCTTTAATTGGTTATTCTTGAAGTGTTTATATCATGAGTATGAGAAATGCCACCAATGCCAATACTTTTTGGAGGGATTATTTCCTCATATGCATGAATGACTAATGGCAACAAATAGAGGAGAGCTAATGTCAAAAAGTACATTAGAGATTAGAGATTTCTTTCAATTATAAGCGGATAATTCTTAACAACAGTGTCGATTACTCAAGAATAGTAAAAGAATTACGGGAGTGAATGAGGTTCATATTGGCAAGTGAAGTTTGGAAATTAAAGAAGTTAAAGAGATAGTTGAAGGACGTTCTTGACAAATAGCATCGTTGATAGCTACTAAACTAATAGAGCCACATGACTACGAGTCATACTCAGATCATGCCAATGCTATATGTATAATGAGAATGCCATCAAACTACAACTCTTACTCCAATATATATAATCCTAGATAGAGAGACCATCCTAATTTTTAATGGTCTCAAGGATTCTAACAAGATGGACTAGCAATAAGATGGACTAGCAACTTCAGCTCCATCAATATAACTAATTGCTCAAGTTCCTTAAGCCTTTCAGTCACTATTTAGACTACATAATTATAATTAGTACTTTATATATTCTAGGGGCATATGATCATTTTGCAATGAATGAGGGATCATATAGCAAAATGGACAATAAATCTGAATTCAAGAAAATTGAAAACATTAGGAAGATCATAAAAGAATAAATGATACTGTTCGCATTTACAATACTGTTCACATATATGATACGATGACGTTGCGACATTTGATTAGACGAATGATGTGGCATTGACTACTTATTTTGTGTTGACTAATGATGTGGGATTGACTGATGATGTGTCACAATCCTATTGGATTAAAATGTTTATAAAGTGTTGACCAATGATGTGGCAGTATATTAGTGGATTAGCAAAACATGTATACAGTATATACATATACACAAAATGATAGCCCTGATGATGTGTTTGATCCTATTGGTGCAATCCTGAGCATCCATTATTTGAATACAATGGCCATAATTTACTCATTGTATCTATAAAAAAAGGACTCTCTATTTTTTATAATTCCTTCTCCATCATGTATTTTCTATGTATTTTATCAAATTCTCATTTTACCTTAGTCTAGATATGAGTAGCTAATTTTCTTTGAAGCTTTGATTGAAGGTGAAATCTCAAAATGTTCTATAGGCTAAAATTTGGTAAATTTACTTTCTCTTTCTTTCTAATTTTTGTGGATGTTTTGATTTTTGATAGATAGATAGTAATAACAAGATTATTATTGCTTGGTACGATAAGTCCATAGTACTATATGAATTAGAGCGTGGTTTATGAGGAGTGGACACCCCCCTTTAATTAACAGTAATAAGGAATATTAAACTCATGGTGCGTGCTGATGTGAATCCAGATACCCAAACCTTTTAATTTAATAGTTGTTATTTTAATTTATTCCCGCCATTCCAATTTAAATTTGAAGATAATATAAATTACTTTCACCACAATTCCAACTACCTACTTAGAAAATTAATTCTACTTGCAATTAAAATCCATCTCCTCATGGGATTGACACCCGTACCCTTGATTTATTTTATAATAGATTCATGCATGTGTGAGTTCAATAAAATTTTTACAACATGAACAATGGTAAAAAGGGTTAAAAAACTCTCTACAACTAAACCCAAGACTAATTTATTATTTATTTTATTTCATCTTTCCTTTCTTTTTAATATGCTCAGTCCTAACAGCTATACTAACTTATTTATATTCTTGCCATTCTATTTATTTCATGGTACTTCTTTTTTTTTTTTATGAGTGAGACTAAAGAAAACACAAGCATTCACCTTATTGAAGAGAATATATGTAAGGTGTTAAGTTAAAATGGATTAACATAACTTTATATTCTAAACTAACGATTATGATTCCTCAACTAACATGTTAACACATTTCATTTTCAATTTGCTTATGTCATTCCTGACTTTAGTTGACTCATACACAAGTAAGGCTTGGGAAAACCCAAATATTCACCTCCTAATAGGGAATAAACTAATATCTATATGACAATGTGACTAATTTAATTTTCCTTGGATGTTATGCAATTAATGATTATCTTTATGCATTTAAACTTTACATTTCTACATTGACTCTTCAGTTGTTTGCAAATTTGATAATGTTAGATGTTGATTCTAGAAGGACATGGAAAACATGAAGAACTAAAATTAAAGGCCAAATTGCTTATCCTTGAACAATAGTCAAAAGAGTAACCCTTCGAAAAAGCTAAAAACGAGCAGAAAGGCAAATTGGCCCACCAAAAGAAATGGTAGAAACCCATGTAGAGCAAACTCAAAAAGGCACATAGAGAACTAGTAAAGAGAAGTAGAGATTCTAAGAATGCCTACTATAGGAATTCTAAAGATCTTACGAGAACTTTAAAAAGAATTTCTGGATGACTTCCACAATAGATAATGCTTGTCCTTGAACAACAATAAAAAGAATAGCCTTGGAAAACAAAAAATTGGTGGAATTTAAAAGATTTTAATGACACTTTGGAAAAAAATTTCAAATGGCTTCCACAGCAAACAATGCCTTTATAGTAGCCACCTAAGGAAAAGTTAAAGTCCATTTCAATGACATTCTAGACTAATCTAAATGCTTATTTAGATTGGTAGATTGTAAAAGAGGAACATTCCATTTTAGCTATTATGACTATATGAATAATTTCAACTCTTAAAAAAAATTGATTTAATAATAGTGTATAATTTATATACTTGAGTGATTGATTACAAAATGTAAAAACTATTCCATGGTTTCAAATGACTCATGCACTATACTAATGAGCATTTGCATAAACATTCATATCTATGCATCTCACAAGAATCCATATTCATCATTGTTTTATGAGCACTCATGATCATCTCATACATTGTCACATTTATTTCCAAAATCTCTAAATATATTTTAGAATCATCCTTATTGCCTAGGGAAAATCCTCATTTCCCCCTAGAACTTTGGCATATGAAAATGTTCAAAGAATGAGTAATATTTCCTTTTACATCTCAAGGGGAAGGAAGATTTCTTCTTAGAACTTTAGTTCAACAAAAAAAGTTTAAAGAACAAAATATATTCCTTTATATATCAAAAGAACTTCAATTTGAGGAAAAATTCTAAAATAATTAATATTTTCTCTTGTATTAAAGGAAAAGTAGATTTCCTCATAAAACTTTAGTTTAAAGGAAATGTCTAAGAACAATTAATATTCTTTCTCATGTTAAGGAAAAACAATTAGTATATTTCTAAGAAGAAGTTCAGTTTAGGAGAAAATTTCCTTTATAAAATTCCTCTAGAATAGCTCATTTTTCTCAAGGCCAATGGAGAGGAAAAACTTTCCTAGGCTAATAAAGCAAAAAATTTCTCTAATACAATTCTTTCAAAATAGATCATTTTTCTAAGGTCAATGTAGAGGAAAACTTCCCTAGGCCAACAAGGAGAAAAATTATACCAATGAAATTCGTCTAGAACAACTCACTATTCTATCAGCTAACAAAAACAAAAAATATTCCCAAGGCCAACAACAAGAAAAAGATTCATAATAATATTCCTTTAAAGTAGGTCACTTTTCTATATATTAAGGAGGAAAAAAATTCCAAGTCCAACAAAAAAGAAAACTTTTCTAAGGCTAACAACAGGGAAAAGCTTTCTTAAGCTAAAGAGAAGGAAAAATTTCCTATACTAATGAAAAGGAAAATTTTTCCTAGGCTAATGTAGAGGGAAAACTTTCTTAGGTCAATAAAGAGAAAAGTTTCCCTAGTAAAATTCCTTTGGAATAGCTCACTTTCATAAGCTAATAACGAGGAAAAACATCCTTAGGCCAACAAGCAATAAAAGTCTCTTAACAACACTCATTCAAAGCAGGTCGCTCTTCTATATGCCAAGAAGATGGAAACATTTCTTAAGTCTACAAAGAGAAAAATCTTTCTTAGGCCAACAAAGAGGAAAAACTCATTTATAATATTCCTTTAGAAAAGTTCACTTTTCTTTGTTTAAATAAGGAGAAAAATTCCTTTAGTACAAAGAGGAAAAACTTTCGTGGGACAACAAGGAGGAAAATTTCCCTTATAATAATCCTTCAGAAAAAAACTTTTCCTTATGCCAATAGAGAGAAAAAAATCCCTAGGCTAGCATAGAAGGAAAACTTCCCTAGGTTAGTGTAGGTGTCATAATTTAGAGGCACCAAATTAAGCCATTTGTCCATATACAAAAGAAAGGAAAAAGCTATTTCAGAAAATCAAATAAATAAACAATATCCAATCTACTCTAGGGGAAGTAACACTTAGGTTAAAATTCCCTAAGAACTTAGAAAAATAATTAAAAGCTAAAAACGTATTCTAATTCTAAGTTCTAGGGTCTAAGGGAACCATGCCCAAGACCATAGGAGTAAGGAAGCACACAAGCACAGAATAAATAATGTACTATGTAATAAATATGTTTATTTTCCTACAATTAAATTCATTTTCACATGTGCAATATTGATAGGTGACACATGTAATTAGGAAGAGAGCTCAAGACAAAACCCTAAACCCATGTCACCTACTATCTAATAATAGATATCATCTTAGTAAGAAAAGGGACCTTAGAGCGAAAAAGAGAAAACATTGTTCCTCCCTTTAAGAGAGAAAAACTTAATCTTTTTATTTTTGTTCTTATTAAATCTTAATCAAACACTGACTTGGGCATCGAAGTCCTTTTTTTAAATACCTATTCACTGGATTTAAGATCAACAAGCATCACAAGTTCTCCACAAATAAAAAATAAGTGTGAAGGTAAATTCCAACCCCTTCATTAGCACCATTTGTGGGGAATGCTTGGCTGAAAGTTTTTCTTTCATAGTAAAACCAATATGAACACTATTTTACCATCATCTTTGTAGGAAAGGTCTTATTGAGTATAGTTGAAAAAAAGGCTAATACTCACACATACTTATGAAATATGGGTTTATGTGTTAGACCCAAACCTTGAACATGCTTAAAGAAGCATTAAAGCGAAAACTCCAAGAGCAAAAGTAGAGGTCTATCCTTGAAATGCCTTGCTAGAAAATAAGAAAAATGGTAAAAGAGATAAAGAGCATACTTGGTCACCATAAAATTTAACCAAAAAAAGAAAGTCAACAATAGTTGAAAGGGCTTAAAATGGTCTCTACGGCTAAACCTAATGCTAATTTATCATTTATTTTATTTTTTCTTCATTTTATTTTTATTACGCTAATTCCTAATAGCTATGTTGACTTTTTTATATTCCTGTTATTATGTTTATTCTTGAAATTTCTTTATTTTTTCCTATGAGCGAGGTTAAGGAAAGTTCAAGCATTCACTTGATCTAAGGGAATATACACTAGATGTTAGGCTGACGTGAATTAATATAACTCTATATTCTAACCTAACAATAATGATTCTACATTATTAACAAATTTTATTTTTAATTTTCTTATGTCATTCCTAACTTTACTTGACTTACACACTAGTAAGGCTAAGCAAATCCTATATATTCACCTCTTAATGCGAAATAAACAAATGGGTGTTGTGCTAACATGGACTAATCTAACTTTTCTTACATATTATGTAACTAATGATTATTTCTATGCAACTAACGTTTACATTTATGCATTTACTATGCTAATTATTTATAAATTTTATAACATTAGTTGTTAATTTCTAAGGGAAGTGGAATTATCCCTTCTATCTTTTTCCTTTATTTATTTTTCTTGCTAAATATACCTTTGCTTTTTGGGCCTGGATTATATTTTCACACAATAATTCTTAAGCGCTCTTAAATGCCTCTGGCAATCAAAAGACCAGATGGGGCAGGGGGAATGCTTAAAAGCACAACACTTTTACTTATTAAAATTCTTCCCTACGATTTAATGACCTTTGAATTTCGTTTAAAGCAAGCAAAATAAAAGGCTAACAAAGGGAAAGTGGATGTAAATATAGGTAATCAATCACCAAATCTCCTAAAAATAAATTTCCTAAGGCTTCTTCTATTGAACCTTCACTAAAAAAATTTAGAACTAGAAGAGTTGAAAGTATTTGCTAAAAGATGAGAAGCACCACTTAATGATATTTAGCCTAAAGCTTATAGCAATTAGAAGAAACAAAGAAAGAAAATCAGTAACTAAAGGCTAGACTCTTTACATAAGAACAATAACTAAAGAAAGAGAGCTCAAAACGAGAGGAACAAAATTTGAACCCTCTAACTAGAAGGGTAGTAGCCTACACCGATCAATTTCTAGAAGGCTAGCAAGGGATTCATATAAGTAAAAATAGCAGTTTTAAGAGCTTCTATAGATAGAAGTTCAAAAATTTTAAAGTAACTTAAAAATTTTTTTTTTGATCACTTTAATTATAGATGATGCTACCATGACTGCTTTAAAAATTAATGTTACTCTATTTGTTGAAATAATGTTCACTCCTAAGCTAGAAAAATTTTAAGCATTTAACTTCTAACAGTTTAATAGAAAAATATATTTCGAAGGTCATCTCTGCTAATATAAGTAAAAGTTGGCATTCGAAACTAATGATGATGCCACTTTTTATAAGGTGTTCCTTATAAGCTTGACCTGACTAGCACTAAAATACTTTCGTATCTTGCCTTTTAATTCGGTCAATAATTTCCATGACCTGTGTATATAGTTCCTTGCATAATATTTTTACAATAGAAAATAACCTCATACCACAACTTTTCTCTTTAACCTTAAATATAAGGAAAATAAGAGAGTGAAAAACTTTCTCTTCTACTTCAATTAAGAGATGACCCTGATGAGGAAACTTGATATGAAAGTCACCGTGGCTACTTTTACCTGAGTAGTGAATTTTAACACAGAATAGAGTAAATATATTCTAAAAAAGAATTTTAAAAGCATAAAGTTGATCAATTTGAGATCTTAGCAATATATGAGCTCAGACAATAATGAAGACATACAACAACAAATGGCTATAAAATTTTTCTATAAAGCCATCCCCAACACCTTAAGGTGGTAACAATTGCCTTCTACTGTAGTACGTGGAAGAGGCTAACAAGAGAAGAAACGCTGATGAAAAGAAATTTGAGCTTTCAAATGCTTCTTTATATTAAATCTAAATGGAAAATAAGGACTCTGGAGTATTTCGTACCACAAGGCCCATTAAAATGCCTTTGGGAAAACAAAATCAATTCAACTATTGTCTCTTTTATAATGATGACAAACATGTCATCAACAAATATAAAATCTTAAAAATCCATATCAATGCCTCAATGAGGAAAGACATGCTTTAAAAAAAAAATGGCCATTGGGAAAAACATTACCTAACCCACTCTTCTTCTTGCCCTTGAAGCAACCCCTTAAAAGAAAGCCTAAAAAAAGAGCAATGACATCCCAGAATCAAAATTTTTCTACCAATCACATTATAAGATGGGAAGCTTTTTTGTTCCATTAGAACTAGATAATTTTATAAAATTAGAAACAGGAAATGACAAAGTAAAGCCGAAACCCAAATCCCTAGCAATAATCTATATAGTTTACAATTCAATCTGTGATTGCCTTAAAGAACTAAAGAAACAGAAAATTGAACATATTATAGAAAAAATAATACAAATGACTTTTAATATCAAATTATAGAAAAAGTAATCCCTAGTAACCATTAGTGAACACCTTATATCAAATTTTAGTAGAGAAGCCTGGTGTGCTCAATACAGAAAGGCAACAAAGATGTAGTAGTTCAGAATTATTAAAATTTTCCTACCTACTATCATGTCTATTTTGAAAGATCTCATTTCGATTACCTTTACTAGGGGGGACTTAGAAGGAATCAATATGCCTATATACCTTTTGATGGTTAATTTTGGAATTGCCAAATTATAATCAAAAGAGTCCTCATTGACAGAGGAAACAGTGTATAAATCCTCTATTAAGATGAATTAAAAAAATAAGACTTAAGGAATCAGATCTATAGAGGTGTTAAGTCTTTTTTTGTGGCCTTTGAGGGGCAGGTGCCATATTTTAAAGGCATCAAGTTACGCCACGTGTCTATATAGAAAAGGAAAGAAACAAGTTATTCTAGAAAAATAAATAAATAAACAAAATCCAATATATTCTGAAAGAAGTGACTTTTAGGATAAAATTTCCTAAGAACTTACGAAAATAATTAAAAGTAAAAAACCTATTCTAATTCAAGGTTCCAAGTTTTAAAGAAACCACACCTAAGACTACAGGAGTAAGGAATCATCTAGATATAGAATAAACAATGTAGTACAAAATAAATATGTTTATTTCTATTATCAAATTCATATCTACGAGTGTAATAATAGCTGGTGACACGTGTCATTAGAAAAAGAGCCCAAGGAAAAACCTTAAACACATGCCACCCACTATTTATAAATAGAGACCACCTTATTAAGACAAGCAACTTGGGAACCATAAAGAGAGAATATTGTTTATTCCTGTAAGAGAGGAAACCTTAATCTGATTGATCCTATCCCTATTAAATCTAAATCAAACAATGACTTAAGCCTTAGAGTCCCTTTATTAGATACCCATCTTGTCAGATTCAAGATCAACAAGCATCATAAGTTCTTTATAAATAAAAAATACACATGAAGGTAAATTCAAGGTTTTTCCTCTTTCCTCCATAATATGGTAGGTTTTCCCTATGCTAAAGAGAAAAAAATCCCAAGGCTAACAAAGAATAAAAAATATTTCTTAAGCTAATAAAGAGGAAAGGTTTCTTAATAATATTCTTCTAGAATAGTTCATTTCTCTATAGATCAATAGATAGGAAAAAATAATAAAGAGAAAAAGTTTCATAATACCTTTCCTCTAGAATGTGTCACTTTTTCATCGAAGGTGTTAGATTTTTACTTTATATATATTTCTAGTTTGTGAAGAACTTGTCATGATCCTTGGCCTTAAATCTATCAAGGTGAGTACATAAAAAAAAAATTCCGACATCGAAGTTAATGTTTGATCAAGATTAAAAAAGGATAAAAAATTGAGAAAATGAGTTTTCTTTCTCCCTTTAAATATAAACAATGCTTTTAGAGGTCAAAGACTCCTTTTCTCTTATCTATTTATAAATGATGAGTAATGTAGATTTAGGTTTTACTGTAAACCTAATTTAATGACATATGCCACCCATCAATTCTATACCCATAGAGTTGAATTTGATCTAAGGAATTATTTCGCACTCTGTGTTTCCTTATTCATGTGATCTTTAGGAGTGATTTCTCAAGACTAATGGATTGTAGAACTAATTGCCTCTTTTTGCCATTTTAAAAGCTTTGGGATAATTTTCCTTTGGTCTTATTCTCCAGAATAGATTGGATATTATTTATCTCAAAATAACTTCGGTGTTATTTCTCAGAATAATTTTTCTTATCTGATAGGATAGACAGGTGGCATGATTAGGTACCTTTTTAAATATGATAGTTACGTTACTCTTATGCAAGTGTATTTTCTTTAGAAAATACATTAACATGAATAAGAAGTTCTAACTGGTGTTCAACTGGCCACTTAACCTTTTTAGGAAAACAATGCTTTGGCATTTGAATATATTTTAAAAGGAAAATATCAATGAACTTTTCTCTTATTGAGTTAGGAGAAAATGAATTATTTTCTCAGAATTAAAATTCCTAGATAAAGTGTTAGCTTTTTGAATTCTTCCTCTTAACCATTGTTCTATGAGGAAATGGCAGTTATTATTTATGCTTTTCCTTTAAACTAAAATTTCGAAAGGAAATGTCAGTTTCCTCAATATTTTTTTAAGCCAAGGTTCTAGGAAATTTTCCCAAGGCATTCTAGCTAGCCTAAGTATGGTTTATGAAAATCTTTTTTAATCTAAAATTTTGGTAAGTTGATATTTTATGCCTTCATTTAGCATAACTCATTTTTCACTTACTTTGTATAAGGTTGACCATACCTTAGTTTACCTTTCTTTTGTTGGTCTTCGCCTTTTTTTCCCCTTGGTTAGCTTTTCCCTTAGTTTTTCTTTAGCTTTTGTTTGCCACTGTCTTTCTTTAGCCTTTGCTTACTTTGTTGGGCATTGGCTTTCTTATGGCTTGGCGTGCTCTTTTTGCTTTGCCTTTTGTTTGCCTAGGTTTCTTCTTAACCCTTAGTTACCTTATAAGGCATTGGTATTTTCTTGGAACTAGAAAAAATGACTTATCCTAGAGGAATATTATTATAATACTTTTTCTTTTTGTTAGCCTAGTGAAGTTTTTCTTTGTCATTTGCTTTAGGAGAAGTGAAATATTTTCTAAAAAGATATTTTTATAAAAGTTTTCCTCCTTATTTGTGCAAGAGAAAAGTGAGCAATTATGGAAGAATATTGTTAAGGAACTTTTATTCTTTATTAGCTTAAGAAATATTTTTCTCTTTATTGGCTTTTTGGATTTTTTTCTTAGTAAAGGAAAAAGTAACCTATTCCAAGGGAGTATTATTATGAAACTTTTTCTGATTATTGTCCTAGGAATTTTTCCTTCATTTTTAGCCTAGGGAAAAGTAAACTATTCCAAGTGAATGTCATTAGAGAACATTTCCTCCTTGTTTGGCATAGGAAAACCTTTTATCATTGTTAGCCTAGGAAAGTTTTACCTCAATTTTAGCATAAGGAAAAAATGATTGATTCTGTTGAAATATTATTAGGGAGTTTTTCTATCTTCTCAAAGTAGGGAAAAATGACATTTTCTTAATTTGGCTTGCTCTTATGGCCTTGGCTTTTGTTTTCTTGGTTTTCCCTTAATCTTTGTTTTTCTAGGTCTTTCTTTAGTCTTTGCTTAGCTTATAGGGCATCGCCTTTATTTTTTTTTTTGGCTTACCTAACTCTTATTGCCTTGGCTTTTATTTGCCTAAGTTTTTCCTTAACCTGTGTTCACCTAGGTTTTTTTTTCATATTCTTTAGTTGTCTATAGGGCTTTGGCTTTTTTTTTTAATTTGACTTGCTCTTGTGACCTTGGTTTTTGTTTGCCTTAGTTTCTCCTTAGCCTTTGTTCATTTATGTTTTTCTTTAACTTTCATTGCCTTATAGGCCATTGACATTTTTCTTGGTTTGGTTTGCTATTGTGGCTATGGCTTTTGTTTGTCTTGTTTTTTTTTCTCCCTTTGGCCTTTGATTGCCTTTTTGGGTGTTGGCTCTGTTGGCCTAAAAGGCTATAAATATTATGATTTTGATGATAATAAATATTTGCATTAAAGTATTTTATTTTGTATTTCACAAGTTCACTAGTTTTGAAGGATAATGAATCAAGTGAAATCAAGTGAAATCAAATTCAAGACACTCAACGGACAACGGCGGCTTAACGGATAATTTATTGCGACAATTTCTTGTAAAGCCGGTATGATTTAATTTATACTTGGATTAGCATTTGTGAAGCTCAATTTTATGTTAATAAAATAATTATTTTTCAAACTAAATTAATTTTATGTTTATGAGATAAAATATTTTATGAATTTAAGTAATTTGGGTAAAAATGAAAAAGTTTTAAATTTTGGAGTTAGACTTATTTGCTAAGCTCTAAAACATTTAGGCTATATTGTAACTTATAATAGATTGGGGGTTTAAGTGAAAAGCTTTGAAAACTTTAAAAATTATGGTGATTTAGCTAAAACTCAAAAAATTTAAAGAGATTTTCTTTAGTTTGGGCCAAACTGTAATTTTAAAATATTTTTAGAAATTAAATAAAAATGAAAATTTCTGAGATTGGATCTTTTTGAAAAGTTATATAACGTTTTGAGACATAGCATAATTCGAATAATTTTTAAGACAAAATTGTAATTTCCTGAACAGTATTACTGTAGCAAATTCAAAATTAACGGTAACTTAACTGTCACGAGTGGGGAGCCAGTTAAATTAAGCAGTTAGCCGCTTGAGCACTGAAATTTGATAATAACGGCTAGTTTTCGAGCTTTAACTATAAAAACTCAACTCCAACTTCATTTTAAGCTCTCTAGCAAGCAAAAACAAGTTTATAAAACATATATTGAGCTTTCATATTGCAAATCACAATAGATTAAATCACTCTTGTGCCATTATTTGTGAATCTACTCTTATAAAGAGTTTCTTGCTGTAATTTGTATTTTGTATTATATTGAGAATATTCTAGTGAGGGAAACACTTGGGGTAAAGAGATTAGGGATAATCTCTAAATTATAAAGATCCATTAACACCATAAAAG
Source organism: Aegle marmelos (assembly GCA_030449875.1). NCBI lineage: Eukaryota > Viridiplantae > Streptophyta > Magnoliopsida > Sapindales > Rutaceae > Aegle > Aegle marmelos. The sequence continues at coordinate 13,198,431 of JASUUL010000094.1, read as the reverse complement.
TCAATTGTAAACATTTGAAGTCTTGGAAGGCTTGGATAGTGAAATCCTTGAGCTCGGTTGGCTTGAAATCCTCGAGCTCGGTTGGCTTGGAGGCGTGGACATAGGCGAGGATTACCGAACCACGTAAAAATTACTGTGTTTGCATTCTCTTCCATTACTCATTTATTTTACAAGCATTGTCTAATTTATTATATTTGATTTAATTACTGTAAAACTTATTTTTTTTGTTTATATTAAGGCGTTGGATTGAATCATTTGTAAAATAAATTTTAAAAACCTAATTCACCCCCTTCTTGGGTTGCTCATTTGCATTTCAATTGGTATCAGAGCTTGGTTCTCTTATTAAGACTTAATTGTCTAGATTAAAAGATCCATGGCAACCCAAAGTGATTCAACCTTTAGGGAAGGACAATCTACAACTAAACCACTATTCTTCGACGGAAATGACTATCCATATTGGAAAATTAGGATGAGAATTTACTTACAAGCCCTAGATTACGAAATTTGGGAAGTTGTATGTGATGGTCCATTTATGCCTTTAACTAAAAATAAAGTCGAGGAAGATATTCCAAAACCTTCACGGGAATGGAATGAATTGGAAAAGAGAAAAGCTTCTCTTAATTCCAAAGCCATGAATGCCTTATTTTGTGCACTAGATAAGAAAGAATTTCATAGAGTGTCAAGCTGTAAAAGTGCTTATGAAATTTGGCACAAAGTGGAAGTTGTTTATGAAGGCACGAATCAAGTGAAAGAGTCTAAAATTAGTAGATACACTCGATAATATGAATTATTTCAAATGGAATAAAATGAGAGTGTATATTCTATGTACACTAGATTTACGGACATAGTGAACACTCTAGGAGCCCTAGGAAAGACTTTTTCAAATAGCGAGAAAGTTAAGAAAATCATTCGATCACTTCCTAAGGATTAGAGACCAAAAAGAACTACCATTGAGTAAGCTAAAGATTTAAATGTCTTACCTATTGATGATCTAATTAGTTCTCTTATTTCTTATGAGGAAGATTTGGCAGCTGAAAAAGGCAATGAAGAGAAGAAGAAAAACATTGCTCTCAAAGTCACAAAATTTGAAAGTGATGGAGAAAGTAAGCTGAATGTTGAGGAATTGGCTATGCTTGCTAGGAGGTTCAGAAAAATTTTCAAGAAAATTGGTGAGCGAAGAAAATTTAAAGACTTCAAGAACCAAAAGGAGAAAAAGGAATTAATTAAATGTTATTAGTGCAAGAAGCCTGGTCATAAAAGATCGGAATGCCCTCTTTTCAACAAGTTCAAGAAGAAAGTAATGGTGGCCACGTGGGATGATACTGATAAAGAAACAAGTGATGATAAAGAGCATCAAGAAATGACAAATCTAGCTCTTATGGCGAATCGAATAATGAATTAGATGAGGTAAATTATCTTCCTACCTATGATGAATTACATGATACTTTTAAATAATTGCATGATGAGTTGATGAAGATAGGTGAAAAGAATGTATGTCTTAAAAAGAAATTAATAGATCTAAAAAATGGAAATGAATCATTGAATGCAAAGATTACATGTTTAGAACTAGAAAATAAAATGTTGCATGATAAAGTCACATCTTCAAATGAGAAACTTAATACCTCATATGAGCATGAGAAATTACATGTTGAAGAATTGATAACGGAGAATGAAGCTCTCAAGAAGCAGAATAATGAGTTAAATAAAATTGTGATAAAATTCACAAATGGCCAAAAGATGTTGGATAATTTACTTAACTCTCAAAAATGTGTTTTTGATAAAGGAGGACTTGGGTATAAGCCTAACTTGAAGCAAAAGTATTATAAGAATTATTTTGTTAAAGTTACATCCACAAGTGATCATAAAATTACTTGTCACTATTGTAATAGAAATGGTCACATGAAAAATAAATGTCCTTTGAAAAGAAATGCTTATTATGGTGTAAAATATGTTTGGGTTCCAAAAGGAACCATTGCTGACATCCAAGGACCCAAAAGATTTGGGTACCTAAGACTTGAAATTTTTTCTGCAGGGCTTAAAGAAGAAGAAGAATAAATAGTACTTGGATAGCGGGTGTTCAAGACGCATGACAGGAAATTATGCTTGATTCTCAAGTTTTACCAAGATCGAAAACGGTGGAGATGTATCTTTTAGAGATAATTTAAAAGGAAAGATCATGGTATTGGCAATGTCGGTAATGTATCTTCTACTCTTATTGAAAATGTGTGCTTGGTTGAAAACTTAAAACATAATTTACTTAGTATTAGTCAATTATGTGATAAGGGTTATAAAGTAGTCTTTTATAAATCTAGATGCGTTATTGAAAATGCATGTGATGGAAAAGTTTTGTTTGTAGGAAATAGATGTATTAATGTCTATACCATTAATATAGATTGTGCATCTACCATTAATAAATGTTTCTTGACATTGCATAATGATGGATGGTTATGGCAGAGAAGATTAGGTCATGCAAACATGGATTTAATTTCAAAAATTTTAAAAAATGATTTGGTTAAAGGACTTCCAAAAATTAGTTTTCAAAAGGATAAAATCTATGAAGCTTGTCAATTTGGAAAATAAATCAAAACTTCTTTTAAAAATAAGAATCATGTATCTATTTCAAAACCACTTCAATTACTTCACATGGATTTATTTGGACCTTCTAGACATGCTAGCCTAAGTGGAAAATATTATACATTTGTTATTGTAGATGATTATTCTAGATACACTTGGGTACTGTTCCTGGGTAATAAAGATGATGCATTTGAAGCTTTTAAAGTTTTCTATAAAAAGGTTTAAAATGAAAAAGGATACTCTATTACTTGCATTAGAAGTGATTATGGTAGAGAATTTGAGAATCATGCATTTGAAAATTTCTACAATGATTTAGGCATTGAGCATCAATTTTCATCACCTAGAACTCCACAACAAAATGGAGTTGCTGAGAGAAAGAATAGATCTATTCAAGAAATGGCTAGGACTATGTTAAATAAAAATGTACTACCTAAATATCTTTGAGTCGAAGCTGTCAACACCGCTTGTTATGTTTTAAATCGAGTGTTGATTAGATCTTATCTCAATAAAACTCCCTATGAGCTTTGGAAAGATAGAAAACCCAATATTGGTTATTTCAAAGTTTTTAGATGTAAATGTTTTATTTTAAACACAAAAGATAATCTTCGAAAATTTGATCCAAAATCTGATGTTGGTATCTTTCTTAGGTATTCAAACTCAAGCAAAGCTTATAGAGTGTATAATAAAAGAACTTTGGTTGTGGAAGAGTCTATGCATGTTACTTTCGATGAGTCTAATACCTCCTCTATGGAGATAGTTGTTGTTAGTGATGATGTAGATGAAAATATACAAGAAGATTCATCAAAGAACAACCAAAAGAATGCAGAAAATCAAGTGGAGCAACTTGAAGAAACAAGCGCAGAACAAAATCAAGGTACTTCTCAAGCACTCCCTAGGGAGTGGAGGTATGTTTCTTCTCACCCAAAGGATGCCATTTTAGGAGATCCATCTAGAGGTGTTATAACTAGATCATCACTTAAGAATAAATGTGACCATGCTGCATTTATTTCTCAAATTGAACCAAAATCCTTTATGGATGTGGAAAATGATGAATCTTGGATTATGGCAATGCAAGAGGAGTTAAACCAATTTGAGAGAAATAAAGTATGGGAATTAGTTCTTAAACCAGAACATCAATCCATTATAGGAACTAAATGGGTATTTAGAAATAAGATAGATGAATCTGGTGCGGTTGTAAGGAATAAAGTTAGATTAGTGGCTCATGGATACAACTAAGAAGAAGGAATTGATTTTGATGAGACATTTGCACCTATAGCTAGATTAGAATCCATTAAAATGTTGCTAGCATATGCATGTTATAAAGATTTCATTTTATTTCAAATGGATATAAAAAATGCCTTTATAAATGGATAAATTATGGAAGAAGTTTATGTGAAACAACCCCCTGATTTTAAAAATGAAAAATTTCCAGATCATGTTTATAAGTTATCAAAAGCATTGTATGGATTAAAACAAGCACCTAGAGCATGGTATGATAGGCTTAAAAATTTCTTGCTAGATAACGATTTTTCAATTGGAAAAGCCGATACTACACTTTTTGTTAAGCATAAGAATCAAGACATACTTGTTGTTCAAATTTATGTTGATGATATTATTTTTGGTTCTACTAATTAGTCCTTGTGCAAAGAGTTTTCATTTTGTATGAGTAAGGAGTTTGAAATGAGCATGATGGGAGAATTGAAATATTTCCTTGGACTTCAAATCAAATAAAACAATGAGGGAATTTTCATCACTAAGCTAAATATGTCAAAGATTTGCTCAAGATGTTTGGAATTAAAGAATCAAACACTAAAAGCACCCCAATGAGTACAACAATCAAGCTTGACAAGGATGAAAAAGGTAAAGAAGTTGATATTAAAAAGAATCGAAGTATGATCGGCTCTTTACTTTACTTAACCGCAAGTAGATCTGATATAATGTTTAATGTATGTTTATATGCAAGATTTCAATCATATCCCAAGGAATCTCATTTGCTTGCTGTTAAAAGAATTTTTCGTTATTTGAGTGGAACCATAGATCTTGGCCTTTGGTATCCTAGAGGAACTCATATAGATTTAACTTGTTACTCGGATGCCGATTTTGCTGGTTATATGGTGGATAGGAAAAGTACTAGTAGAACTTGCCATTTTCTACGTCATTCTCTTATTTCATGGTTTAGTAAGAAACAAAATTCAGTTGTACTCTCAACCACTGAGGCAGAATATATTGCCGTAGGTAGTTGTTGTGCACAAGCCTTTTGGATGAAATAAACACTTAGAGACTATGGCATTAAACTTAAATAAATTCCTATCAAGTGTGATAATACTAGTGCTATTAATCTTTAAAAGAATCCCATTCAGCATTCTAAAACCAAGATATAAAGATTAGACATCATTTTTTAAGAGATCATGTACAAAAGGGTGATATTGCTTTAGAATTTATCTCTATGGAAAAACAACTTGCCGATATTTTTACAAAACCCCTTTGCGAAGAATAATTTTTAAAAATTCGGCATGAACTTGGGATGATGAAATTTTCACATTAATATCTTTAATTATGTTATTGAATCTATTAAAATTGTTTGCTTAATGCTTGTTAATGTTTTTAAAAGAGTTTAAGTATGATAGATAAGTAAGGTGTTGTGACATATTCATTTCAAATGTTTGTGTGCTTCATGATACATGCTTGATAGATGAATTATTTGCTTGAATTAATCATGTTTTAAATGTTCAAGATCATGATTCATGCATTAAAATGGTTCTTGAGAGGTTTCAGAATCAAGAAATGATGACGAGATTTATCAAAAATGGCCAAAAAGTGAAATTGGTAAAGTTGGGCTGCAACCAGGCGGCTAGCCACTTGGAATTGCTCCCAAACCCGAGATCAAGCGGCTAGCTGCTTGGTCACGAGTTTAGGCCCCTTCCTTTCCCTCTTTTTGGCTTTCTTCCTCACTTACCTCTCTCTCTCACCAAAACGTGAATCTTCCTCCACTTTCTTTAAAAATTTCTTCATTTCTCAACCATTTTCATGTCAAAATCATTTATTCAATCCATTACCCATCCATTTAACTTTCATTAAACATCTTTCAATCATCATTTCAACTTCTTCTTCTCTTGTTCATCTCTTGTTCATCTCTTTCTCTCTCTCCTGCGTGAATAGTGTCTCACCATCTCTCTCTCAAATTTCTTTAATTTTCACTCATTTTCTTGCTAAAATTAATCATCCAAACCATTATCCATCCACTACTCCTTCACTTTTCATCATCCAAACACCATTTTATCATACCTCCATAAAAATCCGAAATCCAAAAACCTAACCTTGGCTATTTCTCTCTCTAGATTTTCAAGCTTTCTCTAGCCCATTTTTAATCAAATCCATATTATATCTAAACCTCATTCATCTCTAGGATTACATTTTTTCGCTCAAACTTATCCATTTTACTCAAATCTGAAATTGTTCTTTAAGCTTGTTCAACAATGGTGGGTGGTGAAAAAGCCAAGAGCAAACAAATGGCTAAGAGACGCAAGGAAGATCATGAAGATAATACGAAGTTTTTGTCAACTCATTTTCAACATCTCCCATTTCAAAAACGGTTTATTGATAATTTCATGCCAAGGTCGGTTATTCCTCCTTACTTTGTTAATTTTAAGAATTTGGTGAATTTAGAAATTTGTGGTAAATCTCTTGATAAACTTCTTATTACTATGAGCTGGAAAAATGTCTTAGTTATTCAAGAAGCATATTATGAAAATTTAGTTAAGGTTTTCTATTCGAATATGAATATAGAAGTTTCGAATAAAATTATTACTAGTGTTAGGGAAGTTCGTATTGAATTTACAGTGCTAGAGCCAAAATAGATCATCTATGGTTTTCTCTTGAAAATTTTGTTCAAAAAATTTATCGCCGATGTGACTTGTCCGATGAATTTTGCCGATCATCATTGAAAATCTCAAGCTTTGCCTCTTCAAACTAGAATCCTGCATTATGTTCTTCATCATATGATTACTCCTAGGTATGGTCATGGGGATGAAGTGAACCGATTAGATGTGGCTTTATTGGATTGTATTTTGGAGGGTAGAAAGCTCAATGTTGGATACATTATACTCAATCATATGCTTAGTATGGCTAAAAGATCCCTCTCTTATGGTAGTATCATTGCTCGCATCCTCAAACATTTCTGAGTACCCATTATCAAACCAACGTTTTTAAATTCAAGAGAACTAGGAGATGATGCCATTGCCAACTTAGGTTTATTTAGGTAGAAGGTAAATGGACTAGAGTCCGGAGATACTCCACCAAAGTTTCTGAACTTTCTCCTACAGATCATCGTTTCTTTAACGATGTTCTTCCACCAGAGCAACTTCCTAATCTTAGTGTCCCACAATACTCCCATTATCCATCTTCTACGGGTTCTTTCAAAACTCCTTCAGCTGCCCATGAGGATCCGATGCAGCAGATGTTGGCTAAAATGGATTCTCTTTCGACACAGCAAAGCCGACTTCAATCTCAGTTTGAAGCTTTTTTAGCTCAATCTACTTTGGAGCACCAGCGCCTCTTTGAGCAGCAGCAGCAATTATTTGATCAACAACAGCGACTTTTTGCTCAACAGCAGCAAATTCTTGATGGCCAGTAGCAGCTTTTTGTATCTCTTGGGTTTCCACCACCATTATCTTCATCACATCCACCATCTCCATAGCTCTTTTATTTTCTGTCATTCTGTACCACACATTTTTATGCATTTACATTTTCTGTATGGATTGTGGATGATCATTATGAGTATTTAAATGTTCTGTATTAGGATGTTTTGTATTTAGATGCTATATTATGATTTCTTGATATATTGTTAGATTTTCATGTCTCTTGCTTGTATTTGATTGATTATCATTGCCTTAGTTTAATTTTGATGATGAAGGGGGATAAGTCATGTATTTCGAAGACAGGTATTATATTTTTTTTTACGCATTTGTGCATATTTTTTTGAAATATTAAGGGGGAGCTTATAAATTGTTATAGATCATATTTTCAGGGGGAGTTTATTTCAAATTTGATTATGTATGCCATGTATTAAGGGAGAGCATATATGTCAAAATACATGAGATGTTTGTCATCATAAAAAAGGGGGAGATTGTTAGCCTAAAAGGTTATAAATATTATGATTTTGATTATAACAAACATTTGCATTAAAGTGTTCTATTTTGTATTTCACAAGTTCACTAATTTTGAAGAATAATGAATCAAGTGAAATCAAATTCAAGACACTCAACGGACAACGGTCGCTCAACGGATAATTTATTGCGACAATTTCTTGTAAAGTCGGTATGATTTAATTTATACTTGGATTAGCATTTGTAAAGCTCAATTTTATGTTAATAAAATAATTATTTTTCAAACTAAATTAATTTTATATTTATGAGATAAAATATTTTATGAATTTAAGTAATTTGGGTAAAAATGAAAAAGTTTTAAATTTTAGAGTTGGACTTATTTGCTAAGCTCTAAAACATTTAGGCTATATTGTAACTTATAATAGATTGGGGGTTTAAGTGAAAAGTTTTGAAAACTTTAAAGATTATGGTGATTTAGCTAAAACTAAAAAAGGACTTATTTAAAAAGATTTTCTTTAGTTTGGGCCACACTGTAATTTCAGAATGTTTTTAGGAATTAAATAATAATTAAAATTTCTGAGATTGGATCTTTTTAAAAAGTTTTATAACGTTTTGAGACATAGCATAATTCGAATAATTTTTAAGACAAAATTGTAATTTCCTGAACAGTATTACTGTAGCAAAAATTGAAATTAACCGTAACTTCACTGTTACGAGCGGGGAGCCGGTTAAATTAAGCGGCTAGCCGCTTGAGCACTAGAATTTGACAATAACGACTAGTTTTCGAGCTTTAACTATAAAAACTCAACTCCAACTTCATTTCAAGCTTTCTAGCAAGCAAAAACAAGTTTATAAAGTATATATTAAGCTTCCATATTGCGAATCACAATAGATTAAATCACTCTTATTCCATTATTTGTGAATCTACTCTTATAGAGAGTTTCTTACTGTAATTTGTATTTTGTATTATATTGAGAATATTCTAGTGAGGGAAACACTTGGGGTAAAGAGATTAGGGTGATAATCTCTAAATTGTAAAGGTCCATTGACACTTTAGAAGTCAATTGTAAACATTTGAAGCCTTGAGAGACTTGGATAGTGAAATTTTCGAGCTCGGTTGGCTTGGAGGAGTGGACGTAGGAAGGGATTGCCGAACCACGTAAAAATTACCGTGTTTGCATTCTCTTCCCTTACTCATTTATTTTGCAAGCATTGTCTAATTTATTATATTTGATTTAATTGCTGTAAAACTTATTTTTTTTGTTTGCATTAAGGCGTTAGATTGAATCATTTGTAAAATAAATTTTAAAAACCCAATTCACCCCCCTCTTGGGTTGCTCATTTGCATTTCAGGCTCTTTTTGTTTTTCTTAAATTTTTTGCCATGGCTTGAGTGCCTTTAAAGTTTTGAATATAGTTTCTACTTTTAGATGTTTATTATTCTTAATTTCAATTTTTGTTATGGTGGTAGGTTTTGCTTCCTCATGTCTTTTTTGATTTTAGGCAAATCCATTCTTAAATTTAGAGGTTGTGACATTTGAAAGCTTGTGTAGTTTCCTTCTACAATTGCACTCTTTTGATTTTGATGATTTGATGATTAGAATTTTGATCATCTAGGAACTTTGCTTATGAAAATTTTCCTTATGAAATAGGAGTTGTGACGACCTTAGATATTATCATTTGATAATATTGCTTATGAAAATTTTCATCATGGAATATGGGTATCCTTAAGCTTTCGATATACAGAAAATTTAATAGGATATTACTCCCTCCTCAAATTAATAACAATCAAGCTGTTGTTACTAATGTCTAAAGGTAATAATCATAAGACCTCTCTTTTTTATTGGCTTATTTTTTCCCCTTTATTGCCTTAAGGAAAAGTGATCTTTTTTCCAATAATATTATTGCAAAAATTATTCTCTTTATTGGCCTTAAAAAGTTTTTCTACTTTGTTGGCCTAAGGAGTGATACATTCTAGAGGACTTTTATTAGGAAAATTTCCTTCTTATTGGCCTAGGGAAGTTTTTCCTCTATATTGGCTAGAGGAAAAGTAAGCTACTTTAAAGGAATTTTATAAGGAGACTTTTCTCCTTATAAGCCTAGGGTAGTTTTTCCTTTACGTTGGCCTAGGAAAAAGGAAATTTTCTTTTCCTTATTGGCCTAGGGAAGTTTTCCTTTATGTTGACCTACAAAATTTTTCCTTCTTGTTGGCTTGGGAAAACTTTTTCTCATTGTTAGCCTAGGAATTTTTTTTTTCTTTTACTAGCCTTAGGAGTTTTTCCTTCATATTAGCCTAAGAAATTTTTTCCTTATTGTTTGCCTGGGGAGTATTTCCTTGTTAAACTAATAAATTTTTTCCTTATTGTTGGCATAGGAATTTTTTTCCTACTTCTTGGCATTTAGAAAAGTGATCTACCTTGGAGGAATATTGCTGGAAACTTTTCTTCTTTGTTAACCTGGGAAGTTTTATTCCTTTATTTTTGGCCCAGGAAAGTATTTCCTTATTGTTGGTGTAGGAAAACTTTTCACTCTTTGTTGACCTAAGAAATGTTTTCTCTTTATTAACCTAGGAAAGTTATTTCTCGTCTTTGGGTTGAAAAAGTTTTTCTTTATTATTAGCCTAGGAAAGTTTTTCCTTTTTGTTAACCTAGGGAATTTTTTCTCCTTATTGGCCTAGGATGTTTTTTCTCTATGTCAGCCTACAGAAAAATGAGTTATTTTGAAAGAATTTTATTAATAGTTTTCTTTCCTTATTAGCCTAGGGACGTCTTTCCTCTACATTGGCTTAAGCAACATTTTTGTTATTGTTGGCCTAGGAAAGCTTTTCTTTATTGTTAGCCTAGGAAATTTTTTCTTTTTATTAGCCTATAAAAGTTTTTCCTTGTTGTTGGCTTAAGAAATTTTTTCCTCTTTAATATATGGAAAAGTGACCTATTTTGGAGGAATATTATTACGAATCCTTTTCTTCTTGTTGGCCATAGGAATAATTTTTATTTTTGTTGGCCTATGGAATAGTGAACTATTTCAGATGAATTTCATTAGGGTAATTTTTCTCTTTATTGGCCTTGAGAAGTTTTTCCTCTTCATTAGTCTTCGAAAGAATGAGCAATTTTAAAGTAATTTTATTAAGGAAATTTTTCTCCTTATTACCTTAGTAAAGTATTCCCTTTAGCAAAATAAGCTGTTTTCGATGAATTTTATAAGAAGATTTTCTCATGTTCTAGAATTTCTTGTGGAAATATAATAATTGTTCTGCTTTAACATGAGAAGAAATATTAATTGTTCTTAGTTGTTTTCCTCGAACTGAAGTTCTATGAGGAAATCCATTTTTCCCTTGACATAATATAGAATATTAATTGTTTTTAGAACTTTTTTCTTAAATTAAAGTTCTAGGAAGAAATTTATTTTTCTTTTAATGTTGGAGGGAATATGTTTTTTCTTTATTTTTTGAACTTTTTCCTTAAATTGAAGTTCAAGGAGGAAATCAAATTTTCAAATGATGCAGAAGGGAATATTTATTATTCTTTGACCATTCCCATATACCAAAGTTCTAGTGGGAAATGGGGAGTCAACACCTAACATCATGAAATTTGTAAATAATTGAAGAGTTAATGCGAAAATGTAAAAGTTAGATACATAAAGACAATTGTTAGTTACATATTATGTTAGGAAAGTTAGATTAGTTCACATCGACATAATACCCATTCATTTATTAGTTAGGTATTATGTTAGGAAAGTTACATTAGTTCATGTCGGCATAACACCTATTTATTAATTCCTTATCAAAAGTTGAATGTTTGGGTTTTCTTTAGCCTCACACGTGTATAAGTCAAGTAAAGTTGAATGACATTAAAAAAATTTATTTATTCCCATTAATTTATTGTTACATATTATGTCAGGAAAGTTGATTAGTTCGTATTGGCAAAATGATGTAACTTTCCTAGTTATATCACAAGGTAAAAGTTTGGATTTCCCTTACCTTTACATGTGTGGAAGTTAAGTAAAGTTCAATGACATAAGAAAATTTTATTTGTTCTTATTATTTGTTAGTTACATTTTATGTCAAGAAAGTTAGATTTGCGTGTTGACATAATACCCATTTATTTTTTCCTTATCAGAAGGTAAATGTTTAGGTTTTACTTGACTTACATGTGTGTAAGTCAAGTAAAGTTAGGAATGACATAAGAAAATTGAAAATAAAATATGTTAGTATGCTAGATGCAAAATTATAATTGTTCGATTAGAACATAGAGTTATGTTAATCCACATTGGCTTAACACCCCACATATATTCCTTTGGATAAGGTGAATGATTGTGTGGAACATAATAAACAAGTACCATGGAGTAAACAAAATAGTGAAAATGTAAATAAGTCAGCATAACTGCTAGGGAATGAACATCATTAAAAAGAAAAGAAAGATAAAATAAAATAAATAATAAATTGGTCTTTGGTTTAGTTGTAAAGATTTTTTTAACCTCTTTTTTACCATTGTTGATTTTCTATTTATGGTCAAAGTTTTTGTTGACTAAATGGGTTCTTCATCTTCTTTACTTTTTTAGCAAGATATTCGAAGAAGAGATCTTTATTTTTTCTCTTGGGTTTTTGCTTTATTGTCTTTTTAATAATGTTTGAGGTTTGAGTCTCATACATAAACCCAATGTTAATGAATATATACAAGTACTCACTTTTTTTACAACCATACACAACAAAATTTAATTTAAAAAAGTGATTGCAAGGTGGTGGTTATATGGGTTTTAGTGAGGGAAATTGGCTTTAAACTTCCTCACAGATAGTGTTATGGATTTTAGTGAGTATTTTTACCTTTACATATACTTGTAATTTATGGAGAACTTGTGACAATCGCTGGCCGTAAATCCAACAAGGTGAGTACCTAAAAAGGGCACTCCGATGCCCAAATTAGTGTTTGATTAACATTAAAAAAAGAAGAAAAATAGAGAAAAGGAGTTTTATCTCTCTCTAAATATAAACAATACTTTTGGAGGCCAAAGATCTTTTTTCTCTTTGAGATGGGTTTCTATCTATTGATGATGAGCGATGTGGATTTAAGGTTTTGCAGTGAACCTTCAATTTAATAACATGTGTTACCCATCATTTTTGTACGCGTGGAGGTGAATTTGATTTAAGGAATTATTTTGCCAATATGAATTTGCTTACCAATATGACCTTTGGTCATGATTTCTCAAGGTTAATAGATTCCAAAATTAATTCTCTCCTTTTGCCATGTTTAAAAGCTCTAGGAAAATTTTTTTTCCTTAGGTATTATTCCCCCAGAATAGCTTGGGAATAACTTGAGTGTTATTTCTCTAAAATAGCTTCTCTTATTTGATAAAATGGACCCTTTGCATGCTTAGGTGCCTTTTTTTAATATGACACCTATATTCATATGTCAAGAAGGAGGAAAAATTCCCTAGACCAATAAAGGTGAAAAAAATTCTCGAGGCCAACAAAGGGAAAAAGAACCTCCCTTAGTTAATAGGGAGAAAAACTTTAATAACAATATCTCTCTAGGATAGTTTAGTTTTCTTATGCCAACAAGAAAGATAAACTTTCTTAGGCTAAAAAGAAGGAAAAGTTTCTTTAGAATAGTAGATTTTTTTTTTTACCTAAATAAGGAGGAAACATTTCCCTTGGCCAACAAAGAGGAAAAACTTTCCTAGGCCAGCTAAAAGGAAAAGTTCGCTAATAATATTCCACGAGAATTTGTCACTTTTCTTTACGGCTAATAAGGTGAAAAAAAATTCGTAGGCTAATAAGGAGGAAAAATTTTCTAACAATGCTCCTTCGTGCAATTGTTTATCTTTTTTCACACCAATAAAAAAGCAAAGTTCCTTGATTTTTGCCTTTAAAAATTAGTAACAACAGCTTTATAATTTCTAATTTAAGGAAGGAGTAATTATTATTAAATATTTAATATACCAAAAGCTTAAGGCTATCACATTCTACAAAGAAAACTTGTACAAACAATATTATCATATGACAATATCTAAAGTTGTAATAATTCTTGTTTTATAAGTCCTACTCTCGAAATTAAAAGTTAAATTTAGAATAAGAGACATTTGAAACCATAGGTTAAATCAATTGGCTTACTCATGATCTTCAGAGTAATATTATCCATGGAAAGCCAAGGCCAATACCCAACAAGGCCCCCCCCCCAAAAAAAGCCAAAGGCTAAACAAGGTAAATATTGGCTAAGGAAAAACTAAGGCGAATAAAAGCCATGGCCACAAGGGTAAGGTAAAACAAAAAAAAAAGTAATAATAATAAAGGCTAATGCCTTCTAAGGCAACCAACGGTTAAGAAAAATCTAGAAAAACAAATGTTATAGAAAAACCAAAGCAAAGAAAAGCTAATGTCATAAAAGCAACCCAAATCAAGAAAAGGCCACTTTTTCCTGCTTTTAGAATCTTTTTCCTTAGGCTAAGAATAAGGAAAAACTTTCCTAGACTACTTTGGCTAATTGTGACAATGTTTTCTTATGCGAAACAAGGAAGAAATGTTCCTTGTTAGTATTCATTCGGAATAGGTCACTTTTCCCTAGGCCAACAAAGAAGGAAAAATTCCCTAGGCCCATAAAGAGAAAGGATTCCGTAATAATAATTCTTTAGAATTGGTTACTTTTGTCTTTACTAAGAAAAGAATATCCCAAAGGCCAACAGAAAGGAAAAGCTTTCCTAGGCCAATAAAGAAGAAAAGTTCTCTAACAGTATTCTTCTAAAATAGCTTACTTTTCCCTTACACAGATAAAGAAGAAAAATTTCATAAAAATATCTCCTTTATGATTTATTCAAATGGTAACATAATTTTTGAATAAATACTTCCTAGTGCATAAAACTAATTTTATTCGCAGGAAAATTTTAGAGTTCACCTAGAGAGAAGACGGGTAATTTTTTGAAGTATAGGAGCGATGCAATGGGCTACTCTTGAAGTGTCCACATCATAGGTTTGAGAAATAACACCAGTACCAATACTTTTTGGAGGGATTATTGCCAAATATGCAAGAATGACTAATGGCAATAAATGGAGGAAAGCTAATGTAAAAAAGTACATCATGAATTTGGGATTTCTTTTAGCGATAAGCGGATAATTCCTAACAACAAAGTCACTCACTCAGGAATAATAGAAGAATTAAAGGTGTGAATGAGGTTCACATTTATGAGTTAAGTCTGGGAATCAAAGAAGTTAAAGAAATGGTTGAAGGACTTTCCTGACAAATTACTTTTTTAACAACCACTAAATTAACAGAACCATATCACCATGACTTATACGAGATCAATCCAATGCCATATGTGTTATGAGAAAGTCATCAGACTACAACTCTTACTCTAACACCTATAGTCTTGGATAGAGAGACTATCCTAATTTTTCATGGTCTCAAGAATTCTAACAAAATAAACCAGTAGCTCTAACTTTACCGATGCATCTAATTCCTTAAGTTCCTCAAGTCTCTCAGCCGCTATTTAGACTATACAATTAAAATCCTAAATTCTCTCAACCTAAACCATGGGAGATGCGTTTTAGAATTTCAAGAATTTTATCCAATCTATGATCGAGTAATAAAATTGCACCATTGATGAACTATGAAATGATATGAGAGTAAGCTTTAACTCACAGACCTAATCAGTTTCAAACCTCAATTCAAACTTTGGCAATAACTATTGTGACAGAGAAATTCTCAAGTCAACTAGTGTCGAACCCTAAAAGAGTCCATAAAGTAAGTACCAGTTCATTTCAGTAACATGGAGAGATTAAAGTCGTTATGACCCTACGAAAGAAAAAGAAGTCGATAATAAAGTAGAGATGCCAATAATAAAAATAACTCAAATTATACCTACAAATGCTAAGAACTCATTATCAAAAGAGAAAAAAGAAACCAACCACCAGAGTATGTTCTTAAAGCTTCATTTCCCTAAAGGTTAGCTAAAGCAAAGAAGAAATAATTCACAGGTGAGATTTTTGAAATCTTCAAATAAATAAGTGTTAACATCCTTTTGGTTGATGCTATTAAACAAGGACATCGTATGCCAAGTTTTTTTAAAGATCTTTGCACTAAAAGGAGAAACATTCATGTTTAAAAGAAGACATTTTTAACAGAAAATGTTAGCTCTATATTCCAACATAAATTTTTTTTAAAATGCAAAGACCCAAGCTTCTTTACTATCTCATATAGTATAGGAAACCACATAATTGAAAATACATTGTTAGACTTAGGAGCTAATGTTAATTTGTTGTCTTACTTAGTGTTTGTGAAATTTAGATTGGGAGAATTATACTCAATTCCAATGGTGTTGCAAGTTGTAAATTGATCCATAAAAATACCTCGTGGTATTGTGTAGAACGTACTTATCTAGGTAGATAAATTCTATTTCTTATTAATCTTATTGTAAGTGACACTCAACCAGTGTAGGAATCAAGAAAACACATCCCTATTATCCTAGGTCTATATTTCTTGGCAGCTATCGGTGCTCACATTCAATGCAGGACTGAAAATATACAGTTGTCATTTGGTAATATGACCATGGAGCTAAATATCTTTAACATTGCCAAACAACCTCACAATGCAGATGATAAAGTATGGATGTAGAATTAATTGATGAATTAATTGATCATATTTTTCTTTTAAACCTTAGTGATGACTATTTATTAATATGCTTAACTTATTTTGGTTTGGATTTTGATATTGATATATCAATTAATGAGGTTAATGCCTTACTGAAGTCATCCCTATGCATAGATATTGATAAATGGAAGATAAAGATAGAGTAATTTTCACCATCAAGAGAAAATCTCATCCCATTATCAGAATTGTCACTAAAGATTGAGCTCAAATATTCACTTGACTCTTTGAATTATACATTCTTGGGAGAAGAAAACACATTGTCAGAAATCATCTTATCCTCTTTTTCTAATAAACAAAAGAATACAAACATCATTGATCTTATCTTTGGTTCCAAAAAGAGATTACAACTAATAAAGTCAGAGGAGATTTATAATGATAAGAATGCTAAGGACTACAAGAAGCGAATGAAAAGCATTAATGACAAATAGAACATGAGAAAATCTTTTAAACTAAATCAGAAAGTGTTTTTATTCAATTGCTAATGGCATGTTTCTCTAAGTAAGTTACATTCTTGATGGTCTGCTTCATTTATTGTTCATAATTTTTTCCATATGGAACCATTACACTTAAGAATCCAAGGAACGATGGAATTTTTAAAGTTAATGGTCAGAAAAGTAAAGTTATATCATAAGTACTAACCATACAGAGAAAACAATGCAAAAGATTTAAGTGACCTGACTCTTTTCTGTTTCCTTTTAGTGATTTAAAGTTTTATTTTCTATTTTTAAATATTTTTAAGTAAGTGTATTTGTTTAACTATTAAGTTTTCTCTTATCATTGTTTCTCATGAGTGCCTCAACTAAAAATTGTCTCTTTAATATTCTTAGATAGTTTCGACATATACAATCTCATCTCAGAGGCCAAATAGATTTTCTAAAACACATCATATTTGGAAGTTATAACCATCAGAGTTAGTAGCCTATGTTGAGGATTTAAAAGAAGGTCTAAAAGAAATTAAGAGAGGCATATATAGCATCCAATTAGAGTTTGAGGTAAATTCAATAAGAGAACAATTCTAACATTTTTTCTTTCTTTTTTTTGATGTTTTAGTTTGTTACCCCAGTTAAGTGACGGATAATGGTACTCAATGACAATCAACATTGGTTACTTCAGTTTCCTATAATAACTAATACTCTGAGTTGAAGGCATCGACAAAGACATAATTTTAGCAAAACTCCATAAGTGATTTCCTTCACGTCCTCAGAATGCCCTTTTAACTATCTATGAAGCTCAGTCTGAATGCATACGATTGCTTATAAAGAATAACATCTTGCTGACATTCGATGGATAATCGAAGCCAAAATACAATTGAAAGGTGAGTTGCCTATCAAATTTATTGCATACATGCCTGGTTGTGGTAAAGGAAATTACTCAAGAAAATGAAGAGCTCGAAAGATCCCTAATGTTTATCACAAGTGTGTCAGAATGAGATGCGATAGAAACCCATGTTCTTTAAGAATGGTGTCTGATAACAAAGAAGACAATATTTAATTTATTAGGGATGGTTTGAATAAAGAGTCATTAGATGATATCTTTTTGTTTTTTGAAACATATCCCAATGGATATGTATAAAATGCAATACTCCAATTATGACCATCATTTCAAAATGAATGTGTACGATATCGTCTTAAGAATCTAACTATAAATGACTTTATTTTATAGTTTGTAAGAAAACTGAATAGGAAGCCTATCCTGGACCTATAAAGTGCATTTAAGTTATTTCTGAATTTAAAATGAAAGGAAGATATGAGCCACAATTGCTTCTACTTGTAAATATCATTTTATTTTAATGTTATTTTATTTTACTGTTATTTGATCATTTGTCTTTTATCTTTAATAATTTCATATCATCATTATTATTTGTATCTTTTTACTATTTTTTTGACTCTCGAGCCATGAACTTGACGCGTTATTTGACATAGACATGCTACCTCATTTATAGTTGTGAACTATTGTCACCAAGATCATTAAATATGACTTCTTTTTAAGGCACTCACAAATTATTTTTGAGAAGTATCTAATGACAGCTATTCTCAATAACAAAATTATGAACATTTGTGTACTCTCTGGATTTAACTATGGGAAATATAAAGAATTTATTGATATAGCCTTAGATCTTGATCAAAGCAGAGCAACTAAAAAACTACACTTAGTTTATAGAAGAGGTGATTGAGGGTTATCAAAATTAGTTATAGAAGCTACTTATGTTAGAGGAAGCCACATGTTAGGCATCATCCCAACAACCCTAAAACCTTTGAGCTGTTTGTCTGACTCACTAAGTAGAGAAGAGTTAATCGTCTTAGATATACAAGAGAGAATAACTAAAATGCTGAATCATGCTAAAGCTTTTACTTTTCTTCTAGGAGATCTTGCAACTCTAGAGGCACTACTCACATTAGTATCTTGGGTCTATCTGAACATCTATCAGAAGTCCATCAATTTGTTAAATGTCAATAACTTCTATGATGGCTTTATCGCATTTCTTAACAATGTAATAAAAAACTATTTCATTTCTTCCACAGTAAAACAAATCTTTATTTTTGTTTACACTGCTAATGAGTTAATTGATCTGTTACAAGCTTATAGAGTAGAGCCACATTTGAGGACCTTAGTAGTGGAGTGGCCAACTAATGATGGTAGTAGTAGCTGCAGTAAGATGTGCAAATTAGATTTAACTTCCTCTTTTAAATATTTCCTTTTGTGTTGTAATACCCAGGTGATATTTTTTAAACTCTACTTCTTTCCTGTAAAACATTAAGGATAATGTTTTATTCTGGTTAGCAGGAAGGAATAGTTGATATTGTGGAATGTCATAATTTTGATGAAGTTTCTACTAATTTTTGTTATGGAAACTAACTGTGGCTAACTTTTTAGTCGAAGATGGCTAAAGAAATGCATCTTCTTAGTTTTTTTTTAAAAAGAAATATTTAGACATTTTCATATTATTAAGCTTCATTTTAAATGTGATCTTTTTAATTTTTTTTCTTCTACCTTCTCTTTTATAAATATATAATTTTAAAATTTTGAGTTAAAGATGACTGAATATGGAGTATAATGACTCTAAAAACACATCTTTTTAGTTTTTCTAAAAAAAATTGTGATCTTTTAACATAAGATGACATGACGACTTTCAAATTTTAGTATTTATACTATATTTGGTCTTGATTTATGTTACACTATATTTGCTACTCTACATGCTAATGTTGCAGACAAAAATATGAGTTACTCGAAAGAATATGCATACTATATAAATTTCAAGTTAGTTCTTGAACTTATTATTTTTTTTTGTGTTCAAAATAAAACATTTACATCCAAAAACTTTGAAATAGCCAATGTTGGGTTTTCTATCTTTTCAAAGCTCATAGGGAGTTTTATTGAGATAAGATCTAATCAACACCCAATTTAAAATATAACAAGCGGTGTTGACGGCTTCGGCCCAAAAATATTTAGGTAGTGCATTTTCATTTAACATGGTCCTAGCCATTTCTTGAATAGATCTATTTTTTCTCTCAACAACTGCATTTTGTTGTGGAGTTCTAAGTGATGAAAATTGATGCTCAATGCCTAAATCATTGCAGAACTTTTCAAATGCATGATTCTCAAATTCTCTACCATGATCACTTCTAATGCACGTAATAGAGTATCCTTTTTCATTTTGAACCTTTTTACAGAAAACTTTGAAGACCTCAAATGCATCATCTTTATTAGCTAGAAACAGTACCCAAGTGTATCTAGAATAATCATCTACAATTACAAATGCATAATATTTTCCACTTAAGCTAGCATGTCTAGAAGGTCCAAATAAGTCTATATGAAGTAGCTGTAATGGTTTTAAAGTAGAAATATCATTTTTCTTTTTGAATGAAGTTTTAATTTATTTACCAAATTGACAGGCTTCACAAATTTTATCCTTTTGAAAACTAATTTTTGGAAGACCTTTGACTAAGTCCTTTTTCAAAATTTTTGATATTAAATCCATGCTTGCATGACCTAATCATCTATGCCACAACCAACAGTCATCATGTAATGCAGAAAAACATTTAATATGAGTAGATCCAACTTCTATATCAATTGTATAGACATTACTACATCTACTTCCAATGAATAAAGTTTTTCCATCACAAGTATCTTCAACAATACATCTAAATTTGTCAAAAATTACTCTATAACCTTTGTCACACAATTGACTAATACTAATCAAATTGTGTTTTAAATTTTCAACCAAGTAAACATTTTCAATTAAGGTTGACGAACTCTTACCAATATTACCGATTCCTAAAATCTTCCCTTTTGAGTTGTCCCCAAAAGAAACATCTCCACCATTTTTAATTTTGGAAAAACTTGAGAACCAGGAATAATTCCCGGTCATGTGTCTTGAACAACCACTATCCAAGTACCATTTATTCTTCTTCTTCATTGAGCTCTGCAAAGAAAATCTTAAGTCTTAGGTACCCAAACCTTTTTGGGTCCTTAAGTGTTAGCAATGGTCCCTTTTAGAACCCAAACACATTTAGCTCCATGATATGCATTTCTTCTAACATGGCATCTATTTTTCATATGACCATCTTGATTACAATAATGACATACAATCTTAGGATTGTTTGTGTAGGTAGATTTAACAAAATAGTTCTTATAATATTTTTGCTTAATACTAGGTTTATAACCTATTCCACTTTTGTCAAATACACATTTTTGAGTACTCAGTAATTTCTCTAAATTATTTTGACCATTTGTGAATTTTAAGATAATTTCATTGAGTTCAATACTCTTTTTCTTTAGCACTTCGTTTTCTCTCAACAATTCATCAACATAAAGTTTGTCATATTCATATGAATTACTAGGTTTCTCATTTGATAATGCAATCCTATCATGTAATGTTTTATTTTCTGATTCTAGACATGTTATCTTTGCATTTAATGATTCATTACATTTTTGTAATGCATCATTTTCCTTTGAAGTTTCTACCACCTTCTTTTTAAGGCAAATATTCTTTTTACCAATTTTCATCAATTCATCATGTAATTCTTTAAATGCATCATACAACTCATCATAAGTGAGATCATTTACCTCATCAATTTCATTGTCAGATTCATCTCCAATAGCCATAAGTGCCAAATTTGACAATTCC
This sequence comes from Aegle marmelos, assembly GCA_030449875.1. Taxonomy (NCBI): domain Eukaryota; kingdom Viridiplantae; phylum Streptophyta; class Magnoliopsida; order Sapindales; family Rutaceae; genus Aegle; species Aegle marmelos. The sequence goes on along the minus strand of JASUUL010000094.1, from coordinate 13,176,986 downwards.
TGGGATTTCTCTTCATCACTTGATTCTTCTTCACTGTCATCCCAAGTAGCCACCATGGCTTTCTTCTTAAGCTTACTGAGAAGTGGGCATTCTGATCTTATATGTCCTGGCTTCTTGCATTTGATTGCTTTCTTTTTCTCCTTTTGATTGTTGAAATCTCTGAATTTTCTTCTATCATTAGTTTTCTTGAAGAATTTTTTGAATCTTCTTGCCAGCATAACTAATTCTTCATCATCTGGCTCACATTATTCATCACTCTCAAGTTTTGAAACTTTGAGAGCAATGTTTTTCTTCTTTTCTTCAGTTCCTCTTTCAGCTGCTAAATCGTCCTCATAAGAAATAAGAGAACTAATTAAATCATCAATAGGCAATGTATTTAGGTCTTTAGCCTCCTTAATGGCAGTTCGTTTTGGTCTCCATTCCTTAGGTAAAGATCTAATAATTTTCTTAACTTTCTCACTGTTAGAGAAAGTTTTTCCTAAAGCTCCTAAAGTGTTTATTATATCCATAAATCTTGTATACATAGAATAAACACTTTCATTTTGTTCCATTTGAAATAATTCAAATGCTAAGATTTTACAGTCTTAAGGCAGCTTCACTAACGGTTAACCGTTTAATACAATCGGTTAGCCGTTTATACTCAGAATTTCATTTAACTTACAAATTGTTCTAGTTCTTCTAAGAAATGTTAAATACTACTTATTTTTGACTCTCAAAAGAATACTTGAAACTTTTGTAAGTCTTAAAACACATTTATTAACTTAAATTCATTGTTTGTTATCATCAAAATCAATTACCAAAACATGTATATGTTAACAGATGAGATTTTTAGGGTTTATGGAAAATGAAAGGGATAGGGGTATTTATAGGATTTCTTAAGGCCTACGAGTGGTTAGGATTTTGCCACCATATCATTGAATTAATGATGGAGATTTATTTTTCTATAATATCTTAGTAATTTCCAAAATGCTAAGATTTTACCATCTAACACTTAATTAACAATGTAGATTTATCTCTCTACAAATATTTTAGTAATTTCTAAAATTTCTAATATCTTTACACCATTTATTGTTACATCATTATTTATGTCATTGCTTATGTAATCATTACTTTTAAATTATTATATTTTATTATTTTATTATTATGTTATTATATTATTATACTTTATTATTATTATTATTATTATAAATTCTTAAGAGAGTTTGTTAGTGTTGTGCAAATTTTAATGAACTCGCAAGCGCACGAATCTATTGTACAATAGATTAATGGTGACGAGTGTCGATCCCACGAGGAGGTTGATTTTAATTATGTGATGAATTAATTTTCTTTTAATGAGAACAATTAAATTATGGTAATTTTATTTTAAATTGTGAATTAAAATGGCGGGAATAATTGAAAATGCAACTGTTATAATAAGGCACTTGGGTATCCGGATCTGCATCAACATGCTCCATGGGCTAAATATTCCATATTAATACCAATTAAATCATAAGGGGGGATTCCACACCTCATGAACCACTCTCCAATAATTATGGTGCCAAGGGCTTATCGTGCCAAATAATAATAACCTTGTACTAGGGTGCTGGTTTAACCAGGGCTGTAACTAGACAAGACTATTATTATTTATCGACAAAAAGTCAAAACAACCACAAATATTAGAGGGGAAGAGAAAGTAAATTTACCAAATTAAGGCCATGGAACATGTTGAGACTTCACCTTCAACCCAAGCTCAAAAAGAAATTAACTACTCATATTTTAACTAAGGATAAAAAAGGAAATTTTATTAAAATACAAAGAAACTACAAGAAAGAGAAGGAATTTCAGAAATCTAAGATTAGAAATGAATTCAGGGGTGCAAAATTAGGGGGGGAGAGCCCCCTTTTTATAGATATATTGAGTTAATCGTGACCATCGGATTAAAAACAATTCGGATGCTCAGGATTGCGCCACGTCATCAGTCAACAGTCAACAGTCAACAGTCAACATTTGTACAGTAATGCCGCCTGAATAATAAATAATCCCATGTAAGCGCATGTACTGTACACACGATTTTTGCTCCACTGAGATGCTGCCACGTCATCGATCTACAGTACATAAGAAATTTAGTCCAATAAGATCGTGACACATCATCGGTCAACGCCACATAAGCAGTCAATCCACATAATTCATCCAATCAGATACTGCCATGTCATAAGTAGTTGCCACATCATCGGTCCGTATACATGAACAGTGTCGTGAACAGTGTCGTGAACAGTACATACGTATGAACAGTTCCGTATGTGTGAACAGTGACTTTTTTCCTTTAATGATCCTCTTAAGGTTTTCGACTGTCCTGAGTCCAAATATGATGTCCGTTTTGCTGTCTGATCACTCTTTCATTGTGAAACGATCGTAATGCCCCTAAAATACATAAAATACATAGTTATAATAAAACATATATAATTAAATAACAAAATACTTAAATAAATAAAAGTAGTAATGTTAGTGAGATTTAAAGTGTAAAATGACGATTTTCAACTTTATAAATATACATTTTCTAATACTCAACACACCCTCCAACCAGCTTATTGCTAGTCCCTAGCAAATAAAGCGAAGATAAAATTCAAAACTTTTTTTTTTGAAAGGAAACACATGTGTTTATTCAATCAGATTAATGATAGCAATCAAATAAAAGTACAAGCATTATCTCCAGTCTAAATGAATATTACACCCACATCAACCATCTATATGCATCAGTCCAGCAGACTTTATTGTAGCATTAGTAATGAGGCCACTTTCAAGAATGACATATCCAACCCCAAAATCTCACCGGTTGTAGTGACACTCTCACAAAGAAATTAATCCCAAAAAAATTTTGTCACTATAATGAATGGTAAATTGAGAGAAAATAATAAAGAAATATCATACACTCTCACCAAGATGAAAAATATGCCCATAACTTAGAAATAATACGATCTCAAATAAAGTATTAGTCAACCCAATGTATTCATCTTTTTTTTTTCATTTTTTTTTTGTATATGCATCACTACATCTTAATTACCCATATAACTAGCTTCTTTTATGTTAGACTATAGTTCCCTAAAATCAGGAAGGACTTTTATTAGGATGTAACGTAGGCTAGGGACATGGCAAACAAAGAAAGGAAAATAGGGAAACAAAATATATATGTTTGAGAAAAAATTCAAAAATTTTTTACAAGATGTATTTTGCTTATTTATTGCTATTGTACATCTTTTTTTTTCTCTTTTTTCTTTTTTTTTCTTTTTTTTTAATTTTTTTATGTAGCACAACTTCGCTGAACAAAATAATTATTTATCATTTTTTTTCTCAAACATGAATAGGTGGATGGAACTTATATGATATCGGATAATACTCCAAATTGAAGTGGGTCAGAATGATAAGGTAGTAAAGAAAAGGGTTTTTTTTTTTATAAATAAAAGGCTCAAAAGGGTTAACTATGGATATTACATAATAGGGATGGCTAGAAAGGCTCAAACAGGTCAAAAATGGCCTTCCATCATCTTTTAGGACTCTAAATAATCTTCCATATCTACTAATTAAGTGGGCATTTAGATGCAGTAACACACACTTTTTTTTTAAGGGTTGACTCAAAGAAAATCTAGAGATCATGTATGAAATAATAAACTGCTAAGCTACTTGAAAAATGGACAAAAAGGGTTACTCTCCAAGAAAAATTAATAAGCTCAAAAACTCACTTGGAATTTATTATGACATGTGCATTCTTTCAAGCAACTCATATTTGTCCCCAACATCAACATGTAGAGTAGTAAACATGGTGTAACATTACTCAGGACCAAAGATAATACAAATACTAAAATTTGAAAGTCATCATATCATCCAATATCAAGAATTCACAAAATTTTTTTTTAAACAGAATTATTTCCCCCCAACCTATTCTAAACATAAAAAGAAAACATACATGCAGAAAAATTAAAGAAAAATGAATTTTTTTTTGAAGAAGATGCGTTTCTAGAGTTACTAAACTCCATATTCAGCCATCTTCAACTTTAAAAACTTGAAAACATATATTTATAAAGGAGAAATTATCAGCTATTCCCTCCCCCCAACCAGAACGAAACATTGTCCTCAATATTTTAAAGGAAAGAAGTAGAGATTAGAAGATATCACCTGGGCATTGCAATACAAAAAAAAATATTAACAAGTAGTTGCGACTGTGGCTCACATCTTCCTCTGGTTTTACATCCAGAAACGGCTTGAACGCCCTCTATGGGTCGAGGATAGGCTTCCCATCCAGTTTTCTTACAAACTGGCAAACATGGTCTTTTATAGTCAGATTCCCGAGACTATAGTTTGCACATTCTTTCTGAAATAATGGCCATAATTGGAGTATTTCATTTTGGACGTATTCACTGGGATGCGTTTCAAGAGACAAAAGGATATCATCCAATGACTCCTTATTCAAGCCATCCCTAGTGAATTGAATCTTATCTTCTCTATTATCAGACACCATTCCTAAAGAACATGATTTTTTTTATTGCATATTATTTTGGCACACTTATTCAAGAAAAAAAAAATATCAATAATAGTTAAACTTTACAAAAAAAAATAATTTAAAAAAAAAATTAAATCACCGAAAATAGAAAGAAAGAAAATTCAGGTCACTTCAATGTTTTGTGCTGTTTTCTCCACATGATTGGTATTCGTGATATGACTTTACTTTTTTGACCATTAACTTTAAAAATTACATTGTTCCTTAGATTCTTAAATTTAATGGCTCCATGTGAAAAAACAGTATGATCAGTAGATGGACTAGACCATTGAGAGTGTAACTTACTTGGAGAAATGTGCCCTTGAGAATTGAACAAAAATACTTTCTGACCTGGTGTGAAAGATTTTCTAATGCTCCGCTTGTCACGGAGGATTTTCATTCGCTTTCTGTAGTCCTTAGCATTTTTATCGTTACGAATCTCCTCTGGTTTTGCCAGTTGTATCCTCCTTTTTAAACCAAAAATAGGTTCAATGATGTCTACATTCTTTTGTTTGTCATCAAGAGAGGATGAGATGATTTCTGACAATATTTTTTCTTCTTCCAAGAATGTAGAATTCAAAGGGTCGAGTGAAGGTTTGAGCTCAATTCTTGGGGGTGATTCTGATAATGAGCTGAGATTTTCTTTCAATGGTGCCAATTGCTCTATCCTTGTATTCCACTTATCAATGTCCATGCATGGCGATGAATCCAATAAGGTATTAACCTCATCAATCGACCTGTCAATATTAAAATCCAAACCAAAGTGAGTTAAACATGTCAGTAAAGGGTCATCACTAAGGTTTAAAGGAAATTTGTGATCAATTAATTCATCAATTAAATCCACATCTACAATTTCATCATCAGTACTGTGAGGTTGTTTGGCAATGTTAAAAATATTTAGTTCCATGGTCATATTGCCAAATGACAACTGCATATTTCCAGTCCTGCATTGAATGTGAGCATCGGTAGTTGCCAAAAATGGACGACCCAAGATAATGGGGATATGCTTCCTTGAATCCTGCACTGGTTGAGTATCAATTACAATGAAATCAACAGGAAAATAAAACTTATCTACCTGGATAAGCACGTCCTCCACAATACCACGTGGTATTTTCATAGATCGATCTGCAAGCTGTAACACCACTGGAGTTGGGTGTAATTCGCCCAGTCCAAGTTTCACAAATACAGAGTAAGGTAACAGATTTACACTAGCTCCTAAATCCAACAAAGCATTCTCAATTGTGTGGTTCCCTATACTACATGAGATAGTGGGGGAGCCTGGATCTTTACATTTTAAAGGCATTTTATGTTGGAGTATAGAACTAATATTTTCTGTTAGAAAGGCCTTTTTCTGAACATGAATGTTTCTCTTTTTAGTACAAAGGTCTTTAAGAAACTTGGCATATGATGGCACTTGTTTTATAGCTTCAAATAAAGGGATGTTAATACTTACCTGTTTGAAGATTTCAAGAATCTCACCTGTGGATTTTCTTTTCTTTCCTTTAGCTAACCTTTGAGGAAATGGAGCTTTAGGAACATATTCTCGTGGGTTGGTTTCCTCTTTCTCCTCTGATGATGATTCCTCAGTGTTCACAGGTACAATCTAAGTTGATTTTGGCATCTCCTTATTGTTGTCGACTTCTTTTCCTTTTCGCAAGGTCATCACTGCTTTGACCTCTCCATGCTGCTGTGGTGAACTAGAACTTACTTCATTCACTACTTCAGGATTGGGCACTGGTTGACTTGGGAATTAACCCTTTTCAACGGTCATGGCCAAAGTTTGAACTGAACAGGCAAGTTGTCCCACCATTTTCTCAAGGTTAGAAATTGATTGGGCCTGTGAGTTGAAGCCCGCTCTCATCTCATTTCGTAACTCATCAATGGTGCGGTTCTGCTCCTCGATCTTGGAGTTAGTAAGATTTCTGAAATTTTGGGATGTCCCCTCCCATGGTTTGGGTTGAGAATGGTTTGGATTCTGATTGTATGGTCTGAATGATGGTTGAGAGGCTTGAGACATTTGAGGAACTGGTTTGCATTGGTGGAGGTGGAGCTGATGGTCCGTTTTGTTGGAATCCTTGAGACCATGAAAAATTGGGATGGTCTCTCCATCCAGGGTTATATGTGTTGGAGTAAGGGTTGTAGTTTGGTGGTTTTTTCATGATACCTATGGCATTGGCTTGATCTGAATATGAGTCATGGTCATGTGGCTCTGTTGATTTAGCGGTTGTCAAAGATGCTATTTGTCGAGCAAGGCCTTCGACCATCTCTTTGACTTCTTTAATTCCTGAGCTTGACTCGCCAATGTTAACCTCATTCACTCCCTTAATTCTCCTGGTATTTCTGAGTGATCGACTCCATTGTTGACAATTATCCGATTGCCGTTGGAAAAATTCCCAAATCTCTGATGCGCTTTTGGACATTAACTCTCCTCCACTGGTTGCCATTAGCCATTCTTACATATGTGGCAATAATCCCTCCAAAAAATATTGGCATCAGTGCCATTTCTCATACCCATGATGTGGACACTTCAAGAGTAGCCCATTAAATCGCTCCCATGCTTCGAAAAATTGCTCGTCATCTCTTTGGATAAACTCTGAGATTTCCCTGCGAATAGCATTGGTTTTCTGAACTGGGAAATATTTATTTAAAAATTTAGTTACCATTTGTTCCCATGATGTAATGCTATTAGCAGGCATTGTATTAAACCATGAACGAGCTCTATCTTTTAATAAAAATGGGAATAATCTAAGTTTAACATCATCATCTGAAAAATTGTCATATTTAAAAGTTTGACAAATAGTATGAAAATCATTCAGATGATTATATGGGTCCTCATTTTCTAGGCCATAGAATGTGGGAGACAATTTAGCACACTAGGTTTTAATTCAAAACTCCTAGCAGCTACATTTGGGTACCTTATGCATGATGTGCTCAAATTAGCTAAAGGACTAAAATAATCCTTAAATGGCCTCTCTTGTGGTTCTGGTTGCTGATTTTGCAAATCCATTTCAAATTTCTTTTGAAAAATAGTGTGTTTGTGAGTGCGAAGTTTTTTTTCCAAATCAAGGTCTAAAGGTTCAAGATTAGGTGATAATGACCTTCGACCATGCATGTAAATAATAAAATAAATGAAAATTAAACAAATAAAAATAAAGAGGAGAGAGAAATTACGATACTAACCTTGTGACGTTGTTATAACCTTACTATGAACATACACTCAAGTGCTAAAAAAGAAAATACAAGAAATATATTAATTAAAAATAAAATAAGAAGATAAATTACAACGAAAAATGAAAAATTTAAATTACAGAAATATAAAGAAGAGAAAAAGAAACAAAATTAAATTACAGGAAAAAAATTACTTAAAAAAATTTAATTCTATGGAATAATAAATTAACAGAATAAATAAAAATTACAAAGAAAAATAACTCAGAAATTAAATTATAGAAATTTAAAGAAATTAAATTATTGAAATTTAAAGAAATTTAAATTGCCAAAATTAAATTACAGATTCACTTTTTTTTAATTTTTTTTACATTTTTTTAATTTTTTTATAATTTTTAAGGAAAGCAAAAAAAATTACTTAAAAAAATTCTATGAATTAATTCTATGAATAAATTAAAATAAATTACAAGATAAATAAAACAATTACAAAGAAAAGAAAAGTAAAGATTAAAGTACAGATATTTAAAGAAATCACATAATAAAATTAAATTGTAAAAATTTAAATCACAGAAATTAAATTACAAAAATTTAAATTACAGAAATTAAATTACAAAATTTTAAATTACAAAAATTAAATTATAAAATTATTATTTTTTTATAAGAAAAAATACAAGAAAAAAAAATTAATTCAACAAATTAAAATAACTTACCTCCCCGGCAACGGCGCCAAAAACTTGTTGTGCAAATTTTAATGAACAGTACCGTATGTGTAAACAGTGACTTTTTTCCTTTAATGCTCCTCTTAAGGTTTTCGACCGTCCTGAGTCCAAATATGACGTCCGTTTTGCTGTCTGATCACTCGTTCATTGTGAAACGATCGTAATGCCCCTAAAATACATAAAATACATAGTTATAATAAAACACATATAATTAAATAACAAAATACTTAAATAAATAAAAGTAGTAATGTTAGTGAGATTTAAAGTGTAAAATGACGATTTTCTCCTTTATAAATATACATTTTCTAATATTCAACAGTTAGCTTAAGGTTAAATTATGTTATATCCGAGTAAGAAAATTGTACCTCACAATCTCCTCTTTTTAAAAAAATTTCGTCTTTAAAATTTACTTACTGAATAACTCTAGATATTTTTTCTTCATTTCTGCCTCGTGCTTCAATGTTGTCTTCTCCACTGAGTTATTCCACTATAGTATCTTAACTAGAGGGATTTTCTTATTCTTTAACTCTTTTATTCTTCTATCGAGTGCTTGAACTGGACACTCTTCGTAGGTTAAGTTTTCCTCTAGATGAAAAGGCTTATAGTCTAGCACGTGAGAGGGGTCTGGAACATATTTCTTTAACATAGAGATATGAAAGACATTGTGTATTTTTTATAATGATGGTAGAAGCACAAGTCGATAGGAGACACCCCCGATACGTTGGAGTACTTCAAATGGCCCAATAAACCTTGGGCATAATTTTTCCTTATTTTCAAATCTCATCGATCCTTTCATTAGGGCAACTTTTAGGAATACTTTCTCGCCAACTTGAAATTCCAATAATTTTTGTCTTTTATCTACATAACTTTTCTATCAACTTTGAGCTGCTTGTACTCTTTGTCATATTTTCTTGATTGCTTCAGATGTGGCCATAGCTAAGTCTGGTCCAAGTTATCTTTGCTCACCCATCTCATCCCAATGAATGGATGACTAGCATTTTCTACCATATAGAGCTTCGTATGGTGCCATACCAATTATTGCTTAGTAACTATTATTGTAGGCAAATTCAATCAATACTAAATATTTGCTCCATGATCCTTGAAAGTCGATGGCACATCCTCGCAATATTTCTTTGAGTGTTTGAACCGTCCTATCTGATTGGCCATCTGTTTGGGGGTAAATGCTTAAATTTTAATCTTGTCTCTATAATTTATGTAGCTTCTCCTAGAATGTCGAGGTGAATCTCATATTTTAGTCAGAAATAATAGAGATAGGTACACCATATAGTTTGACTATCTCTTTTATGTATACTTTTACAAGTTGGTCTATAGTGCACGTCATCCAAATAGACAATAAGTGGGTATACTTTGTGAGTCGATTAACTATCATCCAAATGGTATTATGTATGTTTGTAGTCCTTGGGAGGCCAACGATAAAGTCCATTATGATTTCCTCCAATTTTCATTTAGGGATTTGATTGGGTTCCAAAATACCTATTGGTTTCTGATGCTCTACCTTGATTTATTGACAGGTGAGGCATTGAACCATGAACTTAACTATATCTTTCTTTATCCTAGGCCACCAATAATGCCTCTTTAAATCTTTATACATTTTTGTTGTGTAAGGATGGAGCGAATATAGGGTTGTATGAGCTTCAAGTAGAATTTCCTTCTTTAGATCTTCATTATCTGTGTGGGATAGTTTAGATCTTCATGAGCTTCAACTTCACTTCTTGAATGGCATCTCTTTCTCTGAATTGGTCTCCATCTTTAAATTCTTTTAGTATGAATCAGCTTCCTACCTTTCTTTAATCCTTTCTAATAAAGTTGAGCAAAATGTCATGTGAGTGAGTTTTCCTGTCATGAGCTCGATCTCTGCCTTGCATATCTTATTTTGTAATGGCTTAGGTAGAATTCTTAAAGCTAACAAACTTAACTTTCGACTTAGTGCATCTACTACCACATTCGCTTTTCCAAGATGATAGTTTATTTCACAATCGTAGTCCTTGATGAGTTCTAGCCAACATCGTTGTCGCATGTTTAGGTTCGTTTGTGTAAAAAAATATTTAAGGCTCTTGTGATCTGTATAAATCTTACAATGCGTTTTCATCAAATAGTGACGCCATACTTTTAATGCATACACCACCGCGACCAATCTAAGTCGTGTGTGGGATAGTTTTTCTCGTATTTCTTTAATTATCTGGAGGTATACGCAATGACCTTTCTATTCTGCATGAGGACACATCCTATGCCATTTTTAGAGGTATTGCTGTATATAATGAATTTCTCAGAGCTATTACGAATGGCTAAGATTGGGGTAGTGACCAATCGTTGTTTTAGCTCTTCGAAGCTTTTCTCACATTCTGTTATCCACACAAACTTGGTGTTCTTCTTTCTTAATTAGGTTAATAGCATTGCAATCTTGGAGAAGCCTTTCATAAATCTTTGGTAATAGCCTACTAATCCTAAGAAGCTTTTGACTTCTTTAGCATTAGTTGGCCTAGCCTATTGGCTCATCACTTATACATTTGAGGGATCGACTGAGATTCCATCCTTAGACAGAACATGCCCTAGGAATATAACACTTTCCAGCTAAAATTTACACTTCTTGAATTTTGCATAAAGTTACTTCTCTTTCAAAGTTTGAAGAGTAATCCTCAGATGTTCAACATGTTCTTTCTTTGTTCATGAGTAGATCAAGATGTCATTAATGAACACCACTATGAATTTGTCTAAATAGTCTTTAAATACTCTATTCATTAGATCCATGAATGTTTTAGGAATATCCTCCTCTTTGACTTTTAGTGGGTGATACCTTAACTATAAATCAATCTTTGAGAATACTGCTGCTACTTATAGTTGATCAAACAGATCCTCTATATATGGAAGTGGGTACTTATTCTTGATGGTTACTTTATTTAATTCTCGATAGTCTATGCACACTGCATTGATCTATCCTTTTTCTTTACGAATAACACTAGTGATCCCTAGGGTGAATGGCTTGGAGGTATGTAGCCTTTGTCAAATAGTTGATTCTTTAATTTTTTTTAATTTCAATGGGGTCATTCTATAGAGCACTTTTGAGATTGGGGTAATTCCTAGTCACAATTCAATTTTAAACTCGACTTCTCGATCTGATGATAGTCTGAGGAGTTCTTCAAGAAAGACTTTAAGAAATTCGTTCACCACTGAAATTTCTTCCAGCTTTGGCTTTTGCTCTTCAACTTTGATGACACTTGCCAAGTATACCTCACATTCTCCCTTTTATAGTCTAATTGCTTTTAAAGTAGAGATGACAGGTATTCTATTCTCCTTACACTCTCCCTTGAATGTAAATGATTCCTTTTGTTGTGGTTGGAATGTTACCTCTTTTTTCTCGCAATTTATCTCGGCATGGTACTTTGATAATCAATCTATACCAAGAATCACATCATAGTCATGCATTTCAAGGATTATTTGGTCAATACATAGTGTACGACCACTAATGTTGACTTTGCATGCTCTTACTAGTTGTCATAGATTTAATACTTCACCAGATAGAAGCATGACACTAAAAGGTCCACTTACTATGTCAAGGGCCCTTTTGATTTTCTTAATAAATATGGTAAGGCAAATGAATATATAGCTCCTAAGTCTATCAACACATATGTAGGAGTTTGAAAAATAATTATTTCACCTGATATTACCGAGGGATTTGCCTCTGCATTAACCATTCTCTGGGTAGTTTTTGATGAAGTGTCCTTCTTTCCCACATGTAAAACATGTTTTAGCGTTGGCTCGGCATTTCCCGAGGTGACTTCTGCCACATCGATTGCATTTAGGTATTTGTAGGGTCTTTTTCTGGTGATTCTTTAGATGCGTGTTCTTATCTTGCTCTAGATAGTTGGTACTCTCTTCCTCTTATTGTTTGAGAGCTATCTTCTGTGATTAGCTATACAATTCCCTTAATCTATGGTCCTTTTATTCTTTCATTTTTCTTCACCTGCTTGCTTAATTACTAAGACTTGATTTATTGAAGAAAGCATCATAAATTCCAATCATCTTTAAGTCTTTTGCTAGATCTTTACGCAATCCTTGCATAAAATGATCCATTTTCAAGTCTTCTATGGCAACCATGTGTGGGGCATAATGAGAGAGCTCATCGAATTTTTGATATACTCTAGCACTATCATTTTTCCTTATTGTAAATAAATGAAACTTTTTATAGACCGAACCGTCACTGAAAAATACTTATTATAAAAGTATTCTTTAAATTCCTCTCATCGCATTGTTACTTTGTTAAGGCACTATCTGATGGAATCCCATCAATATTAAGCTACTCTTGTAGCATAAAGGAAACGCAAATGACTTTTCTTCTTCTGACACCTTAGCTACTTCGGTCATTCTTTCCATGGTCCACAACTATTGGTCTACTACAATAGGATCCGCACCTCTTTCAAATATAGGTGGATTTAATCTTCTAAATTTAGCCCCAGCATTATTTTTTGCTTTAGCACATTCGTCTCTTCTAACTTCTCTTTTTATGAGTCGTGCAACAATGTCTGTAAGTCAATCAATTGTAGAGGACTGCTCCTTCGAAGTTTCTCCCACTCTTCTGCCTCTATTACCCTTGGCACTTGACATCTCTACAATTTTTCAACCATGCTTCATGGGTCAAACAATTTAAATGTAAAGTATTCAATTATTTTAATTCCTAATTCTTACTAAGAGCTAAACTATGTCTTCCCCATTGACTTGTGCATATGGATGGTCAACAGAATCGTTTTAAACCTTGGGCTTTGATACTAGTTTATAACATTCTACCTTTATCGTTGTAACTAAAATGGTTAAAACAGATGAAATATTAAGTACTTGTAGAAATGAATTTCAAAATAAATATTTTATGAATATAGAACATAAAAAGTTGTTACACAAAAAACTATATAAAAGGTTTGCTACACCAAAAACTTTATTACAAAAGTCAATGATCTATTAGTAACATGTCACAAACTAACTCCGTAAACAAACTTGTTGGTTTTATGCTTAGATAGGAACACAGTTAAGCCCATTATGTAACCCAAGGTCTATTATATCCATATGCGCTTTATGCACTTTACCTTGGTTGGGACTTAGCATTAACTTTCCCTACTCTTTAGTACCTGTAATGTAAGGACTATGAGCTGATGCCAGTAAGTAAATATTTGATGCATGTATTACCTACCATGCACATGAATGACTTCATGAAATAAATGCCAAATCTTTTAAATGAAACTTAGAAATGTAAAGAACTGTGTTAGAGCCCTAGATTTATTGTACTGCAAGGCAAGCATTTTACAACATGCCCTTGGGCTTAATTAATTGATCTATTAGGTGTTACGTATCGTCGTCCCTAAAGGATCTTTTTTCTTAGCTTAGAGGGCTTGCCCTCTTTATAAACTCCTATCACCTAGTAGTACAACAATCATTTTTTTCTTCAAAATTCATTAAAATACCTCGTTATCAAATCATTCATGAAATTCATAAGCCCAATATAACTTATGCCATAGTATGTAAATTTCTAGATTTATAATAAAGCAAAACAAGAAATTAATTAAAGACAACAACATCTAACATAGGCGACAGTACCGTTTATACGGAACTTAAAGAAATAGAATTATAATATAGGCGGCAGAGCTGACCATGTAAGGAGTAATAACAAATATCATATTTTAGACAGCAATGCTGACCATGGTATCATAAAATTAAAACATCACATATTAGGCGGCATAGCCAGCCATATGAGGATAATATCATGATATAGGCAGCATAGCCAGCCATGTGAAGATTAAATAATAACCAATCACACCATAATAATCATTGTGAGATAAGAGATTATTTAAAATTAAACATAGCATAAAAGAATTATTATTCAAAACTATTTTTAACATATTGTCCTTACATTACAGTTGAAATAAAGTATTACTTACCTGTTTTCCTTGATTTCTCCTAAACATTCTTTCCTAACTTGAGAATTTTCCCTATTAATGATGCTTTGGCTTAGAATGGAAAAAGATGGGATTTTTAGAATTTATGGAAAATGAAATGGTTAGGGGGTATTTATAGGATTTCTTAAGGCCCATGAGTGTATAGGATTATGCTACTATATCATTTGATTAATGGTAGAGATTTATTTCTCTATAATATCTTCGTAATTTCTAGAATGTTAAGATTTTGCTACTTAGCACTTAATTAATGGTGTAGATTTATCTCTTCATAAATATCTTAGTAATTTCTAAAATTTGTAATATCACTATAATATTTCTTGTTACATCACTACTTATGTCATTGCTTATGTCATCATTATTTTTTAATTATTATATTTTACTAATTTATTATTATGTTATTATATTATTATACTTTATTATTATTATTATTAAAAATGCTTAAGAGAGCTTGTTTAAGTCAACCTTCTAAAAAAGAAAAAGATAAAAAAAATGTGTGTCGCTTCATCTGAAGGTCCATTTAACTGGTAGATATGAAAAATTATTTAGGGTCCTAAAAGACTATGTAAAGGCCATTTTTGATCTGTTGGAGCCTTTCCAACTATTTTTTTTGAAATATCCTTAATTAACCTTTTTGAGTTTTTTTTTTAAATTTCTTTTTTCTTGTTAACTTATAATCTTAACTCAACTTCGATCTGAAATATGATTCAATTACCGTACAAGTTCCATCACCCATTTGTGTTTGAGAAAAAAATAAATAATTATTTTATTCAATAAAGTTGTGTAAAAAATGAAAAAAATAAAAAAAGAGAAAAAATAAAAAATATATATCATATATATTAGTTCTAAATAAAATAAAATGGAGATGTATCCTGTAATCTCAAAAAACAAAATTCTCAAACATACCTTTTTTTTCTTTAATTCTCGTCATTTGTTCGCCATGTCCCTGGCCTACTTTACGTCATAATAAAAGCCCTTCTTGATTTTAGAGGACTATAGTTTGAAGTAGAAACTAGTTACATGAGCTGTAAAGATGCAATGATGTATAAAAAAAGAAATATAAAAAAGAGAGAAAAATAAATAAATACATTGGTCTGACTCACATTTTGACTAGAGATCTTATTATTTCTAAGCTGTGGGTATATTTATTTCATTTTGGTGAGAGTGTGTGATATTGATTTTGTGAGGTATAATCTTTTTACTCGGATATAACATAATTTAACTTTGATCCAAAATTTGATGTTGGTATCTTTCTTGGGTATTCAAACTCAAGTAAAGCTTATAGAGTGTATAATAAAAGAACTTTGTTGTGGAAGAGTCTATGCATGTTACCTTTGATGAGTCTAATACCTCCTCTATGGAGAAAGTTAGTGTTAGTGATGATGCAGATGAAAATACACAAGAAGATTCATCAAAGAACAACTAAAAGAATGCAGAAAATTGAGTGGAACAACATAAAGAAACAAGTGCAGAACAAAATCAAGGTATTTCTCAAGTACTCCCTAGGGAATGGAGGTATGTTTCTTCTCATCCAAAGGATGTCATTTTAGGTGATCCATCTAGAGGTGTTTCAACTAGATCATCACTTAGGAATACATGTGAGCATGCTGTATTCATTTCTCAAATTGAACCAAAATCCTTTGGGCATGCGGAAAATGATGAATCTTAGATTATGGCAATGCAAGAGGAGTTAATCAATTTGAGAGAAATAAAGTGTGGGAATTAGTTCCTAAACTAGAAAATCAATCCATCATAGGAACTAAATGGGTATTTAGAAATAAGATGGATGAATCCGGTGTAGTTGTAAGGAATAAAGTTAGATTAGTAGCTCAAGGATACAACCAAGAAGAAGGAATTGATTTTGATGAAACATTTGCTCCTGTAGCTACATTAGAATCTATTAGAATGCTACTAGCATATGCATGTTATAAGAATTTTACTTTATTTCAAATGGATGTTAAAAGTGCCTTTTTAAATGGATATATTATTGAGGAAGTTTATGTGAAACAACCCCCTGGTTTTGAAAATGAAAAATTTTCAAATCATGTTTATAAGTTATCAAAAGTATTGTATGGTTTAAAACAAGCAACTAGAGCATGGTATGATAGCCTTAAAAATTTCTTATTTGATAATGAATTTTTAATGGGAAAAGTCGATACTACACTCTTTGTTGAGCATAAGAACCAAGACATACTTGTTGTTCAAATTTATGTTGATGACATTATTTTAGTTCTACTAATGAATCCCTGTGCGAAGAATTTTCTACATGTATGAGCAAAGAGTTTGAAATGAGTATGATGGGAGAGCTGAAATATTTCCTTGGACTGCAAATAAAACAAAATGATGAGGGAATATTCATAAATCAAGCTAAGTACATAAGAGATCTGCTCAAACGTTTTGGAATTGAGAACTCAAAGGCCAAATGCACACCAATGAGCCCAACAATCAAGCTGGACAAAGATGAAAAAGGCAAAGAAGTTGATATCAAGATGTATCGAGGTATGATTGGTTCTCTACTATATTTAACTGCGAGTAGACCTAATATAATGTTTAGTGTATGTTTATATGCAAGATTTCAATCAAATCCCAAGGAATCTCATTTGCTTGCTGTGAAAAGAATTTTTCGTTATTTAAATAGAACAACAGATCTTGGTCTTTGGTATCCTAGGGAAACTCATATAGACTTAACATGTTTTTCGGATGCTGATTTCGCTGGTCACAAGGTTGATAGGAAAAGTACCAGTGGTACTTGCCATTTTTTGGGTCATGCACTTGTTTCATGGTTTAGTAAAAAGAAAAACACAATAGCACTTTCAGCCACTGAAGCTGAATTTATTGCCGCAAGTAGTTGTTGTGCTCAAGCCCTTTGGATGAAACAAACACTTAGAGACTATGGCATTAAACTTGAACAAATTCTTATCAAATGTGATAATACTAGTGCTATTAATCTTTCAAAGAATCCTATTCAGCACTCTAGTACCAAGCATATAGAAATTAGGCATCACTTCTTAAGAGATCATGTTTAAAAGGGTGATATAGTGTTAGAGTTTGTTTCTACAAAAAAGCAACTTGCTGATATTTTTACAAAACCCCTTTGTGAAGAACAATTTTTGAAAATCAGACATGAACTTGGGATGATGATGTCTTTGCATTAACATCATTAACTATGTTATTGAAATTATTATTATTTGATATTTTGATAATGTATTGTGATTATGTGTATATGCTTTAGTTGATTGGGGCAGTTGTTAAATGTATTATGAAATGTCGTGCAATAAACGGATAATCGTTTTCATGTAAACGGTTCACCGTTTATTTCCAGAAACTAAAACATTGTTAAGTTTGCACTCTATCTTTTCACCGTTCCAATTAAACGGTCAGCCATTGTCGTTTTAATAAACGGATAACCGTTCTACATATAAATGGTTCACCGTTTATTTCTAGAAATTGAATGTTTTGTTAGCACTCTACTCTCTCACCGTTTAAAATTAAATGGTCAGCCGTTCCAAAACAGAAATGCTCTCAAACGTTAACCTCTCACCGTTTACAGAAAATGGTTAACCGATTTCGCAAAGTATATAACTGGTCATGGTTTTCTCTTCATCTTCTCACTTGCCCTTTTACCGTTTCAGCCATTGTTACGAAACCTAAGCTTTTTCATCTCAATTTTCTCTCAGATTCTCTTCTTTCTGCACCAAATTACATTAGTAAGAATCTTTCTCATCACCTTCTGAGTAATTTCACCAATTACGAACATCAAATCATGATCAAAATTAAAAATTCCCAAATTAAAACCCTAAGAGCAGCTGATTGAAACTTGAGAAATTTGTTCAAATTTCTCAAAAATCCTTGACACTTTGTAGCATAATATCTTCTCCTCTACTTCCCCTTAACACTATACTCGGTCCATTTCCTTCAATACTCATCTCAAAAATCTTCTTGCTCTATTTAATGGCTGAGTCTTCTCGGAGACCTAGGAGAAAACATACTCCTGCTGTCAACCCAACAAGATCACGGGAAGGTTCTGAATTCGAAAAATTACATTTCTCGACAGCTATATTGCAGAAACGATTCGAAGATCGTTTTATAGGTAGACAGGTATTAGACTCATACTTTGTAGATATTCGAGATTTTGAGGATTTAATTGTATGTGGTAGAAGTGTTAGTGATATGCTTAGACCTTGGGAAACAACTATCAATATTGATGATAGAACTTACCCTAATCTAGTTCGGATATTTTACTCAAATATGGAGATTTCTGTTACCCGTTTAGATAGAATAGTTACTGTAGTTGGTAGTACAATAATTGATTTTGATGTCCATCTTCTGAGTACAGTCATACTTGGGATTTCAGATGAAGGTGAATCATTTTATACAACTAGAAAAACTTTATCATTTGGTGATTTTATTCACCATGAAGGAGTGAAAAATATATGTCGTCGTAGGGACCTTAGCGATGATATTTGTAGCTTACCTTTTCGGGTACAGTTGCTACCCCTTTAGGTTCGCATTGTCCATAACATTCTGCAGCATATAATCACTCCTAGGAAAGGTCATTCAGATGAGGTAACATGGATGGATGTTGGGTTGTTAGACAGCTTACTTAATAGGAGACCTGTCAACCTAGGATATATTATTGTTCGCCATATGTTATCTACCCCTGCTGTCACCCATAGGTTGCTTCTATATGGTAGTCTTATCACCCACATTCTGAGACATTTTTATGCACCACTAAGAGAGGCGGTGTATAAAGAACCTAAGAAAATTGGTCGGGATGCTATGAGTAGCATAGGATTTACTAGGAAGGATGGCCAATGGCACAAAACTGCCAACGCCAAGAACCTAGACACCTTGATTACTCCTGAGGATGATCAGATGCTCAATGATATCTATCATCCTCATCAGCTTTCTCACTTCAGACTTGGAGCTCGTCCTCCGCCCCCTCCTCGCCGTGTTCCTCAGCCATCAGTTCCTTCTAGTTCCGACACGCCTGAGATGGATTCTGCTCCTTCCTCAGTCTCCGCAGTCCCTCCAGCTAGTGAGCAGCCTCCAGTTCCAGCACACCCTCCAGCTCCAGTTCAGCCCCCTATCACTGACATCCTACATCAGCTGGTTGTTGATGTTCGCCGGATTTTTGACACTCAGCAGACGATCCTTCTTCTCGGCGACCCTCTTCTGCTCGACCTTTCATTTCATGACGCGGCTTTTAGTTTCTATTATTTTGCCCTTATACATATTTTCTGAGTTAGTTCAATATGTTATGATTGATGGGTGTACTCACAGTTGACTTTAACTATGTCTTCTTTTTGTTGATTGATATTAATGGTTATGATTTGTTTTCACTGTGTTATGTTTGTTTACATTGCTATTTTTGGATTATCTTGGAGTTTGGGAGTGTGTTGGCATATGAATAGTTTAGAAGATTGTTGGGATATGAATAGTTTGGAAGTGTGTTGGCATATGGATTATTTAAGAGTGTCTTTTCCTCTTATTGTAACTATGGATTTCCTGCGTTTTACGGGGAACCATTGCCCATTTTTGGTTAACCCTTCTTTGATGATGAAGGGGGAGAGATGAATGAACTAAAATTGCTTTTTGAAAAATTACTTTTTGAAAAACAAAAGTGTTTTAAGTCATATACTTAGGGGGAGCATATACTTAGGGGAGTAAAGTTCTGAATGTGTTTGTCATCATCAAAAAGGGGGAGAGTGTTAACATATACATGTTTTGGTAATTGATTTTGATGATAACAAATAATGAATTTAAGTTAATAAATGTGTTTTAAGACTTACAAAAGTTTTAAGTATTCTTTTGAGAGTAAAAACTAGGTAGTATTTAACATTTCTTAGAAGAACTAGAACAATTTGTAAGTTAAATGAAATTTTGAGTATAAACGGCTAACCGATTATATTAAACGGTTAACCGTTAGTGAAGCTGCCTTAAGATTGTAAAAGGTTAACAGCTTAAGCCTTAACCGATAGGCATTTTGTGAGATACTGGAATTAATCGGTGAACCGTTAATGTATAACGGCTAACCGATATCGTGAACTCTTTAAAGTTAAAAGGTTAACAGCTTAAGCCTTAACCGATAGGTATTTTGTGAGATACTGGAAGTAATCGGTGAATCGTTAATTTATAACGGCTAACCGATATCGTCAATTCTTTAAAATACTTTAATAGTAAAAGGAACTGGTTACAGAGCTTTGAATTATAAGGATTTTGGATTTTAACGGCAAACCATTAACACATAACGGTTAACCGATAAGTTTCAGAATTGACATTCTTTGTTAACCCTTAATCGTTTAGAGAAAATGGATCAAGTGTTTTTGTTGTGTAGGTTTTTGGAAGTTAATGGTGAAAGGGTAATTCTTAACGGTCAACCATTTATTTGAAATCATGCTCAACGGTAACATTGACCAAAGAAAAATGGCTAACCGTTTACAGCTAACGGCAAACTGTTTTCTGTTAGATGGAAGAGTAATGGCTAGTTTTAAGCTTATATACAAGCTTATATAAATATGCTCATCCAATTCAAATCAAGGACTGACGATAACACAACTACTGAGCTTATATACGAGTTTACCATCTACAGAAAGCTTTAAAACATATTTGTATTTCATTCATTCACACATTGAGCATTAACTTGTAACCTTTAAAGATTGTGTAAGAGATAAATCAATTTGTATTCCTTTATCTTGAGTGACTGCAAGTGTGGGATACATTTAGGTTAAGAGATTGGGAATAATCTCTTGTTGTAAAGGTCCATCGACACCTGGGAAGTTAATTGTAAGTTGTTGAAGCCTTGGAAGCTTGCATAGTAGAATCCTCAAGCCCGGAGTGCTTGGAGGAGTGGACGTAGGTGGGGATAGCCGAACCACGTAAAAATCATTATATTTGCTTTCTCTTCCCTATCTCTTAATTAATTTATCATTGTTTGTTTATTCAATTATTTCGAATTTGTTTGTATTGATTGAGTGATTTATTTCCATAATTATTAAAAACCCAATTCACCCCTCTCTTGGGTTGTCTAGTTAGAATTTCATCATCTTTTTCCTTTCTAAGCCAAAGCATCATTAGTAAAGAAAATTCTTAAGTTAGGCAGGAAGGTTTAGGGAAAATCAAGGAAAATAGTAAGTAACAATTTACTTCAACTGTGATGTAAGGACAGTATGTTAGAAATAGCTTTGAATAATAATTCTCTTATGTTAGGTTTAGTTTTAAATAATCTTTTATCTCAAAATGATTATTATGGTGCGATTGGTTATTATTTAATCTCTAAATGACTGGCTTTGCTGCCTATATCATAATATCATCCTCATATGGCTTGCTATGCCACCTAGAATGTGATGCTTACTACTTATTTGATTGGATGGTTGGTTATACCACCTAATATGTGATGCTTTTATTTTATGATACCATGGTCGGCACTCCCGCCTAAAATATGATATTTGTTATTACTCCTTACATGGTCAGCTCTACTGTCTATATTATAATTCTATTTTTTAAACTTCCATATAGACAGCGCTACTGCTTATGTTATATGTTGTTGTCTTAAATTAATTTCTTATTTTCTTTTATTATAAATCTAGAAATTTACATGCTATGACATAAGTTGCATTGAGCTCATGCATTTCATGGATGATTTGATAAAGAGATATTTTAATGAATTTTAAAGAAAAAGGGGTTGTTATACTACTCTAGGTGGCAGAAGTTCATAAAGAGGGCAAGTCCTCTAAGCTAAAAAAGAAGATATTTTGAGGACAACGATACGTAATGTTCGATGGATCAATTAATTAAGCCCAAGGGCATGTTGTGAAATGCCAGCCTTGTAGTACAACAAACTTAGGTACTAACACAATTCTTTACATTTATAAGTTTCATTTAAAAGATTTAGCACTCATTTCATGAAGTTATTCATGTGCATAGTAGGTAATACATGCATCAATTGTTTACTTACCAGGTATAAACTCATGTAGTTCTTACATTGCAGGAACTGGGGAGTAAGGAAAGCTGATATCAAGTCCTAACCAAGGGAAAGTGCATATGGATATAATCAACCTCGGGTTACACAACAAGCTTAACTATGTTCCTATCTAAGCATAAAACCAACAAGTTTATTTATGGAGTTAATTTGTGAGATGTTACTAAGAGATCCTTAACTTTTATAACAAAGTTTTTGGTGTAACAAACCTTTTATATAGCTTTTGTGTAACAAACTTTTTATGTTCTGTATTTATAAAATACTTATTTTGAAATTCATTTCTATAAGTGTTTAATGTTTCACCTATTTTAACCACTTTAGTTACAACCATAAAGTTGGAGTGTTATAGGTTTATTATTTTCTCTCAATTTACCATTCATGGGAGTGACTACTGTCACTACTGGTGAGATTTTAGGGTATTGACATGTCATTTTTTAAAGCAGCTTCATTACAATAATTGTAATAAAGTCTGCTGGATCGATTCATGTGGATAGTTGATTTAGAAGTAATACTTTTAAAAGTCTGAAGATAATGCTTATTCTTTTGTTTGACTGTTATCATAAGTTTGATTAAATAAATATGATTGTTTAAAAAAACGAAAAGAGTTTTTGGTTTTAATTTATTTTTGCTTAATTTGTTAGGGGCTAATAGCAAACTGGTTAAGGAGTGTGTTGAGTGATAGAAAATGTATATTTATAAATGAGAAAATCATCATTTTACACTTCAAGTTCTACTAACTTCCTTGCTTTTATGTATTCAACTCTCATGTGATTTTAATTATGTGTATTTTATTATAATTAAGTATTTTATGCATTTTAGGGGTAATATGTTCATTTCATAATAAACGAGATATCAGATAACAAAAGGAACAATAAATCTAAACTCAAAACAATTAAAAAACTTAAGAGGAACGTAAAAGTATAAATATCATTGTTCACATATACGGTATTGTTCATAGTAATGTTCATGACATTGTATCATAATGTGACATTGACCGATGACGTGGCATTGACTGATGATGTGGTACCGACTAATGACATGCTAATATTTAATTGAATTGATGATGTAACTTTGACTGCTTATGTGGCATTGACCAGTGATTTGTCACAAATCTATTGGACTAAAATATGATGTATTATTGACCGCTGAAGTGATAGTATGTTAGTTGATCAGAAAAATATTTGCACGGTATATACAAATACACTGGATGATAGTCTTGATGATGTGTTCAATCAATCAGAACTTGCCACGTGAGACAATCCTGCGTATCTAAATTATTTTAATTCAATATCTATGATTTACTTGTTGTATTTATAAAATGAAGGCTCTCTCCCTTTAATTTGACACTCTGAGTTCGTTTTTTAACTCCATTTTCTCTAACTCGTTCTTCATCTTGTATTTTATATATATTTTAATAAAATTCTCATTTTACTCCTATTTCAAATACAAGTAGCTAATTTTCTTTCAAGCTTGGGTTAAAGGTGCAGTCTCAACATGCTCTATGGGCTTATTTTAGTAAATTTATTTTCTCTTTCCTTTTACGTTCTGTGAATGTTTTGATATTTTGTTGATAAAGAGTAATAACACAATTATTACTATTTGGCATGATAAGCCCTTAGCACTATACTAATTAGAGAGCAGTTCATAAGGAGTGGATATTCCCCTCATGATTTAATTGGTACTAATAAGAAATATTAAACCCTGGTGCATGATGATACAGATCCAGATGCCTAAAACGCCTCATTACAATAGTTGTCAATTTAATTTATTTCTACTATTCTAACTTTAATTTTAAAATAGATTAAATTACTTGCACTATAATTGTAACCACCCATTTAAAAAATTAATTCAATACATAATTAAAATCTACCTCCTCGTGAGATCGACACTTGTCACCATTAATCTATCTTACAATATATTCATGCACTTTCAAGTTCAATAAAATTTGGACAACAATATATATATATTGAATTTCTTTTTTTTAATAAGGCTTAATTTTATTGAACAAAGTAATTATTTACATTTTTCTCAAACATGAATATGTTATGAAACTTGTAAGACATCGGGTAAAGTCTAGATCGGAGTGGGATAAGATGATACTTTTGATAAAGAAAAGTATAATTTTTTAAAGACTTAAATGGGCTAAATATGAATATTTCACAAAGGAAATGGCTCGAATGGCTTAAACATGTCAAAAATGGTCTTTTCATCACTTTTAGGATTCTAAATAATCTTTTATATCTACTAATTAGATGGACTTGTAGGTGTAGCATTACGCACATTATTTTCTTTTTTTTAATTAGTTGACGTAAAGGAAATCTAGATATCATATATAAATTGATAAACTGCTAAACTGTATGAAGAACGTGCAAAAAGGGTTACTCTCTAAGAAAAATGATAGGCTCAAGAACTTACTCGGAACTTATTATAGCATGTGTATTCCTTCAAGTGACTCATATTTGTCTCCGACAATAACATGTAGAGTAGCAAACGTGGTGTAACAAAACTCAAGACCTTAATAATACAAATATTAAATGACTGGAAAGAATTTTTTTGAAAAAACTAAGAAAATGCATTTTTAGAATCATTAGACTCTATATTCAGTCATTTTCAACCTAAAAATTTGAAAGTGTATATTTATAAAGGAGAAATTTGAAAGAGGAAGTTAAAAAAATCATACTTAAAATAAAGTTTAAGAATAAGAGAATAATAAAAGAAATGACTGGAAAGAATTTTTTTTTAAACTAAGAAAATGCATTTCTATAGTCACTACAATCCATATTTAGTCATCTTCGAAGTACAAAGTTAACCATAGTTAGTTTTTATAACAAAAATTAATAAAAACTTCAAAAGATTGAGACATTTCACAATTATCAACTATTCCTTCACCCTAACCAGAATGAAATATTGTCCTCAATATTTTACAGGGAAGAAGTAGAGTTTGGAAGATATCACTCGGGCACTGTAACACAGAAGGAAATATTTACAAGTGAAAAGTTAAATCTAATTTGCACTTCTTACTGCGTCTACTGCTACCATCATTAGTTGGCCACTCCAACATTAAGGTCATGTGATATGGCTCTAGTCTATAAGCTTATAATAAATCAAGTAGCTCATTTGTAATATAAGCACAAATAAAGATTTATTTTACTATAGAAGAAATGAAATAGTTTTTTATTGCATGGTTAAGAAATGCGATAAAGTCATCATAAAAATTATTGACATTTAACAAATCGATAGATTTTTTTATAAATGTTCAGATAGGCCTAAGATGCTAATATGATTAGTGTCTCTAGAGTTGTAAGATTCCCTGATAAAAAAAATAAAAGCATCAACATGATTCAGTATTTCAGTTATTCTCTTTTGCGTACCTAAGATGACTAACTCTTTTCCAATTGGTAAGTCAGACAAACAGTCTAAAGATTTCAGGATTGTTGGGATGATACCTAGCACTTGTCTTCCTCTGATATAAGTGGCTTCTAAAACCGGTTTTGATGAACTCGATCACCTCCTTCATAAACCAAATGTAATTTCTTTACCAATATACTTCAATCAAAATCTAAGGTCAATAAATTCATTATATTTGCTATAGTTGAACTAAGAGAGCACACAAATATTTTGAAATTGGTTATTATAAGTAGCTTCCATGAGGATACTTAAAAAACAATTGGTGAGTGTCTTAACAAAAAGTCATACTTTTTGTGACAATGGTTTACAGTTGTAAATAAGGTAGCATATCTATGTCAAATAATACGTAAAGCACATGACTCGAGAGTGAAAAAAGAAATAGTAAAAACAAAAAAAATATAATGATAATAGGAAATTATTAAAGACAAAAATATAAATGATCAAACAATAATGAAATAAAACAACATTGAAATCAAAGGATATTTACAAGTAGTTGTGACTATGGCTCACATTTTCCTTTGGTTTTATATCCAGAAACAGCTCAAACACCCTCTATAGGTCGTGGATAGGCTTTCCATCTAGTTTTTATATAAATTGACAAACAAGGTTCTTGGTAGTCAGATTCCCAAACTATATCACCCACACTTTTTTTGGAACAATGGTCATAACTGGAGTATTACATTTTTTACGTATCATTAGGATGCATTTCAAGAGACAAAAGGATATCATCTATGACTCTTTATCAAATATCATTCCTAAAAGACATGGGTTTTTATGGCATCTCATTCTGGCATACTTGTGACAAACATTTGAGAGCTTTCTAGCCCTTCCTTTTATTGAATAATTTTCTTTACCACAACCAAGCATAAATGCAATAAAATTGAGAGGCAACTTACTTGGTAATTGCACTTTGGCTTTGATTATGCTTTGGATGCTAGTAGCGATGTTGTTCTTCATAAGCAATTGCATGCATTCAGACCAAGTTTTATAAATTGTGAGGAGGGTATTCTGAGAAAGTGAAGAAAATCACTTATGGAGCTTTACTAAAATTATGTCTTTGTGCATGCCTTCAGCTCAAAATATCAGTTATTATGGAAAACTAAAGTAATCGATGTTGATTGTCACAGAGTACTTTTATCCGCCACTTAACTAGGGCAACAAACTAAAATACACAAAAAATAAATGTTAGAATCGTGCTCTTATTGAATTTACATCAAACTCCTATTCGATGTCATGGATGTCTCTTTCAATTTCTCTGAGTTTATTTTCTAAATCTTTAATATGAGATACTAAGTCTGTTGGTTGTATCTTTGAAATAAGATATGTTTTACAGAATTGTATCTAGCCTCTCAGATAAGATTGTACACATCAAAACTGTTTAAGAATGTTAAAGAAGAGCTATTCAGTTGAGGCACTCATAATTAAAATGATAAAAGAAAAATTAAGGTTAAAAATTTATGTAAAAATAATCAAAATAATCATAAGAAAATAGAAAAGAAAATTAAATCATTGAAAGTAAAAATCTTAATTCAAATTTAGTGGGTCACTTAAATTTTTTTCAATGTTCTTTTCCACGTGATTGATACTTGAGATATAGCTTTAATCTTTGACTATTAACTTTAAAGGTAAAACTATTCTTTGGATCCTTAATTTCAATTGCTCTATATGAAAAAAACAATATGAGTAATAGAGGGGCCAGACCATCAGAAGCATAACTTACCTAGAAATAGATGCAAACGAGAATTAAATAAAAGCATTTTCATTTAGGGTGAAATATTTTCTCATAATTTACTTGTCATGAAATACTTTAATTCTTTGCTTGTAAATCTAGACATTTTTGTATGCGTCATTACGAATTTCTTTAAATTCTGCTAGTTGTAATCTTCGTTCTGAACTAGCTTGGTACATGTCAAAATTAAATTTCTTAATGGCCCAGTACACAAGATGCTTGAGTTCGACAAGTAGGTGGTAAGTTTTTTCATACACTAACCTAACGGTAACATCCCAATTGGGGTCTTAAATTTATTCTATATGCTCATAATGCATCATTAAGTTTCAATGACCAATCGTTTCTGTTTGGTCTCACCATCTTTCTAATATGTACTTTATTTCTTGATTGGAGATCTCAACTTGACCACTGGTTTGCTGATGATATGGGGTCGCCACTTTGTGAATGATGGAATACTTTGTCAAAAAAGATTTGGATGATTTGCTACAAAAGTGGGCACCACCATCAGTGATTATTGCTCAAGGGAATCTTAAGCGTGAAATAATATTACTTTTCAAAACCCTTATCGCCATCTTGTGATCATTGGTTCTACATAGAATTACTTCTACCCATTTTGATATGTAGTCAATAGCAACCAGTATGTATTGATGGCTAAAGGAAGGGGAAAGGATCCTATGAAATCGATATCCCATATAATAAAAAGCTTAACCACTAAAATTGGGTTTAGTGGCATTATATTCCTTTGAGTAGTGCTCTCTATTTGTTAACACTTATCATATGAAGAACAAAACGTGTAAGCATCTCAAAATATAGTTGCCCAATAGAAACCATATTGTAAAATTTTAGTTGTTATTTTCTTGGCACTAAAATAGCCTCCATAAGATTATTCATGGCAAAATAAAAGGAAATTTTAAAATTCACTTTCTTGGACACATCGTCTGATAATTTAAACTGCGCGATACTTGAATAAATAAGGATTATGCCAAAAGAAATTCTTTATTTTCGCAAAGAATTTTGCTTTATCCTATTTAGTCCAATGCTCTGAAAGTTGACCTGTAACAAGATAGTTAACTATATCAGTATATTACGATAATATTTCCACACTTATCAACTTTTCATCTGGGAATGATTCATTCAATGATAATAGTTTTATAATTGTGTTAAAATTGAGATGAGAAATATGGTCTGTCATAATATTTTCTAGTTTTTAATTTCGAAGTCAAATTCCTACAAGAGTAGCATCCAATGAATTAGTCTAACTTTTCTTTATTTATTTATAAGAAGATACTTAAGAGCAACATGATCTGTAATTATAACCAATGAGATAAGATCGAAATTTCTTTAATACAAATACTATTGCTAACATTTCTTTTTCTGTGGTTGAATAATTCAACTGTGCATCATTCAATGTCATATTAGTATAGTAAATGACTTGAGGAATTTGATCAACTCATTATCATAATACTGCTCTTACTGCATAATTAGACACATCACACATAAGCTTAAATAGTAAGTTTCAGTTTGGAGATGTCAACAATTGCTTTAGTTTTTCAAATGCCACAAGACATGATTATTAAAGATAAAATATACATCCTTAACAAGTAGATTACATAAGGGTATAGAAATTTACTAAAATCTTTAGTGAAACGTCTATAAAAACCAGCGTAACTACGGAAAGATCTTACTTCTCTAACTATTTTATATGGATGAAGATTATAAATGAGCTCCACCTTGGCTTTGTCAACTTTAATACCTTTACTTGAAATCATATGACCAAAAACAATATCTTGCTGTTCCATAAAATGACACTTCTCTTAATTTAAGACTAAATTCTTCCTTATAAATCTCTGCAGAACTAGTGTTAGGTCATGTAAATATTAATCGAATAAATCACCAAAGACAGAAAAATCATCTATAAAGACTTCAAGGAATCATTTAAAAATATTAAAAAAATGCTTAACATGCATCTTTGAAATGTAAGAAGTGCATTACATAATCTAAATAATATCTTCCTATATTCAAAAATATTAAAAGAGCAAGTGAAAGTGATTTTCTTTTGATCTTTTAGCGCTACAATAATCTGATTATATCTTGACTAGTCATCTAAAAAGCAGTAAAATTTCATGACCTGCTAATCGATTAAGTATTCGATAGATAAATGATAAAGGAAAATAGTCTTTACATGTGACAGAATGTAACTTTCTATAATTAATACATATACGCCACCCTATAGTCACTCTAGTGTGTATCAATTCATTATCAATATTAGTAACTAAAATTGTAGATGTACAACCAAGAGAGGGTGAATTGGGATTTTAAAAATTAATCTAAGCAAATTACACAACAATTAATTCTAATGCCTTAATGAAACTAAGAACAATAAGTTTAATAATGTTAAAACATAAAAAAGTGGGAAGAGAAAACAAACACAAATATTTTTACGTGGTTCGACAAACCTTATCTACGTCCACGCCTTCAAGCTAACCAAGCTCAAGGATTTCACTATCCAAGCCTCTCCCGACTTCAATTCCATTACAATTGACTTCAAAGTGTTAGAGAACCCTTACAATCCAAGGATTATTTCCAATCCCATCACCCAAGTGTTTCCCACACTTATACAACCACAAGTTTGACAAGAGATTAAAAATTACGACAATAAAAACTCCTTCAAGAGTGGATGGACACATATAGCACTATAATGATTTAAACTCTATTGATTTATAAATTGGAAGCTCAATCAATGATGTAAGAACTTGTTTTTAGTTGTGCAAGAACTTAGGAATGAGTTTGATCTGGGTTTATATAGTTTTGACTAAAAAAATAATCGTTATAGACAAATTCCAGTGCTGAAGCAGTTAGCCTCTTCATTCAAGCAGTCAACTGCTTACTATAGTGAAGTTACCGTTAAATTTGAAATTGCTACAGTAATACTATTCATGAAATTGTAATTTTACCTAAAAACTTTTTATAATTATACTATAGACTAAAAACTTATAAAACTTTACAAACACGTCAATTTTTGAAATAATTTTAACTTGCTACAATACCACTGTTCATAAAATTATAATTTTATCCAATATATTTCTATAATTGTACTATAACTCAAAATGTCAAAAATCTTTGCAACAAGTCTAATTTGAGAATTTCTAAATAATATTTCTCATTCTCACAACTTTATGAAATTATGATATGACCAAAAATATTTTTGATTTTGTAAATAAACCCAAATTCATGTTTAAAAACTACTTATTAAAATTAAAAATTACAAAACTTTTTTACTTTAATCCATATTTAGAAAATCAATTATTTTGCATGAAATACTTGGTTTATGATCAATTCTTTAGATTAATGAATAATAAATAATTAATTAAAATCTTGAGCTTTACAAATTGCTAAATCAAGCATAAATTAAATCATATCGGCTTCACAAGAATTTATTGTAATAATAAGTCAGTTGCGCTTCAAACTTTGTTCTTGATTGAGTCATTGTCCGTTGAGTGTCTTAAAGTTGATTTCACTTGCTTCACTTGCATAAATACTATCCTTCAAAAACTTAATAAAAATATGAAATATATTATTAATTTAAAACAATTAAGGTACATGTTTGTTATCATCAAAGTTATATTATGTGTAGCCTTTAGGCTAACAATCTCCCCCTTTTTTAT
The DNA here is from genome assembly GCA_030449875.1 of Aegle marmelos. NCBI lineage: Eukaryota > Viridiplantae > Streptophyta > Magnoliopsida > Sapindales > Rutaceae > Aegle > Aegle marmelos. The sequence continues at coordinate 13,145,849 of JASUUL010000094.1, read as the reverse complement.
GATCACAAACATCTCATGCATTTTGAAATTTATATTCCCCCTTTATACATAGCATATATGAATTAATATATTAGAAGTAACTCCCCCTTAATATATGATCTATAACAATTTGTAAAGCTCCCCTTCAATATTTTCAAAAAATATATATACAAACTCCTCAAGATCCAAATACGTATATCTGTCTTCAAGAATTCAAAATACATTATTTCTCCCCTTTTATCATCAAAATTACCAATAATTATGTAAAGACCAATAAACATAAATGCTTAATAAAGAAACATATAAAACTCAAGCACGTAATTAACCATAAAGTTATAAAATCCATATTATCCAGCAAACATTAACCATATATCCAAATAACAAAGAGCAATCATTCATAATTGTCTAAAAACTTCATCATAAGTATAAATAATTAAGATAATAGCGCATATGAAGATGTAGTGCAGAGTGAGATATGGTTAAAATAGACCATTATGGAATTGGTAGATGTGAAGAAGTGGATGGTGGTGGAAACCCAAGAGCAGCGAAGAGTTGCTACTATCCATCAAGAATCTACTGTTGTTGAGCAAAAAGATGTTGTTGTTGATCAAATAATCATTGCTGTTGCTCAAAGAGGCATTGATGTTTGGAAATGGATTGAATCTGAAAAGCTTAAAACTATGACTGAAATTGGCTATATTGCTCAGAAAGAGAATGCACGTTAATCAACAGCTGTTACATCAGATCTGCATGATCTACTGAAGTAGAATGTAAGAAACCCTCAGATAGTGGGGATATAAGCATTGTAGAGCACTAAGATTAGGAAGCTTATCTGGGTGAAGTACAACATTTAAATTTCTAGAGGGACAAGTGTAGAAACTTTCTTTTTTAGTCTCTTATCATTATACCACTAACCATTTTCAAAGACAAATCCCAAATTTACTATAGCATCATCTCTTAATTTCTTAGGAGTCAAGAATATTGGTTCGGTTAAGGGAACACAAAAATATTTGAGAATACGAGTGATAATACTACCATAAGGAAGTTTCCAATTTGAAAAATTTGGAACACTCAACATATGTTGAAGGATGATATATCCAATATTCAACACTCTACCCTCAAGAATAGAATTAAGCAAAGCAACATCTAAACGAGTAACTTCATCTCCATGTCCACCCATAGGACTTATTACAAGTTAAAGAACATAATGGAGGATTCTCATTTGAAGTTGTAATGCTTGGAATTTTAAAGGGGACTTACAAAAATTAGAGGATAAATCAGAACGTCTACAGATTTTTCTAATAGCATCCTTAATGGAATACCAAGGATAATAAAGTTGACTTCTAGCAGTGTATACCTCTAATCCTTCTTTAGGAGTTCTAAGAATCCAATTTAAATCCTCAACATCAAATTCTATAGGAATTCTCCTAATATTTGTAATAATCTTATTTGAAGATTGCGAAAAGATAACCATATTCGAATAGAAAACTCAAACTAAATTCTCATAATATGGTTCCTTAATTACTAAAGTATTTTTCCACCCCATTGCAACAAGTAAAGCACTAAGAGATTTACCACAAATATATAAAATTTTCAAATTATGAAGATTGAAGAAATGTAGAGAAATTACTGGCCTTGACATGAAAAGATCGACAAACCATTTTCGAAGAGGTATAGTTGGTAGATGAGTTGTTATAAACTTCATATTATCTCCATGATTCATCTTTCTTTTCTTAGATATATGCTTTTCCTTGGATTTCCTACCATCCACCATTATTGAAACAAGAACAAGCATAAATACCTAAATTCAGATTCCTAAGATTTTGAGGGAAATGAGTGTTTTTGAAACAAGAGAACTAATCCTAGAGATGACTTAAGACAAGATATGGTTGAGGTTTAAGTAAAAATGGATTAAACATGGCTTAAAATGGTGGAGAGAGAAATTGGTAAGTTTGGATTTTGATTTGTTGATTTGAAGAAGTAAGAAAGATAATGATGTTTGAATGATAAATATTGAAGGCTTAATGGCAGGAAAATGATTTGAGTGAGTGAGTGATTTTGGTAAGAAAATGAGTGAGAAATAAAGAGATTTAAGAGAGAAATGAGTATGGGTTCGTGGTTGAGAGAGAGAGAATGAAGAACAAGTGAAAAGAGGAATTTTGGACAAAAACCCGTGACCAAGCGACTAGTCGCTTGTTCTCGGGTTTTGGTGGCTTTCAAAAGTGGCTAGCCATCCAGCCTCTATCTTAGTTGTACAATGATTACTTTGGTTTAGTTTGATCAATCTGAAGACCATTTTACGATCTCGAAACACTTCAAAAGCCATTTCATTCATGAACCATGATAATTAACATTCAAAAGATCAAAGATTCAATCGATTAACTCATTAATCAAGCATGAACTTTACATATTCAAAACATATGTAAGCATTCATAAATTGACAATTTAAGCATATTACTCATTAATTATGCTTAAACATATATAAAGACATCAATACTCATCAGAGCATCAAATTGTAATAGTCTCATAACATGATTAAAGATGTTAATGTGAAAATTTCACCATCCCAAGTTCATGCTGTCTTTTTGAAAATTATTCTTTGCAAAGAGGTTTTATAAAAATATCAGCAAGTTATTTTTTTGTAGAGACAAACTCTAATGCAATATCACCTTTTTAAACATGATCTTTCAAGAAATGATATATAATTTCTATATGCTTGGTTTTAGAATATTGAATGGGATTCTTTGATAGGTTAATGCACTAGTATTATCATACTTGATAGGAATTTATTTAAGGTTAATGCCATAATCTTTAAGTGTTTGTCTCATCCAAAAAGCTTATGCACAACAACTACTTGCGGCAATATATTCAGCTTCAGTGGTTGAAAATGCAACCAAATTTACTTTCTTACTGAACCATGAAACAAGTGCATAATCCACAAGAAATTCCTTATCACACAATCTGATTACACATGACTTATAGACATGATCTATTAACTGACAATCTCTCATAGGGGTACTAATTGTCACGTGAACATCTAGTGGTGTACTAGGCACATCAACATAACGAGCAAACACACAAAACACAAAAGAATGTGTAGCACCAGGATAAAAAAGAACTTTGGCTTTTTTAGAGAATAAAGACAATGTACCTGATACTACATTATTGGACACCTCAGCATCTTTCTCCGTCAGCGCAAAAACACGCCCTTGCACCTTTGGTTTCTTCCTCTACCCTTCATTAGAGGGGGCATTCGCAGTCTCGCTTCATCTCTTTGGGCAATCCATAATCCTATGCCCAGTTTCTCCACAAGCAAAATAGGCTCTAGTTTTCCAATGGCATTCACCAGGATGCCTCCTTTCACAATGTCGATAAATGGGGTAGTTCTTCCAAGTGGTGTCATCATGAACACCCTTATTATTCCATTTGTTACCTCTACTAATATGTTTCTGGGACTGAGTGCCCTACTTATAAGAATTTTCATTTCGTAGTCCACCATGTCTATCCTTTTTTATTTCTTTGGTCCCTTGAAACTTGTGCCTCAAGAATATCCTTCTCCGCAAGAATTGCTCAGTCCACTAAACAGCATAATTGTTAATCTTAAGTATGGTTAATCGCCCTTTAATGTTAGGACGTAACCCTTCCAAAAACTTTCTACACTTACTACCCTCATTAGCAACCAAGGTGGGAGCAAAATGAGAGAGGACAGTAAATTGTTCCTCATACTCCGCAACAGACTTTGTTCCTTAAGTCAGTTTTAGAAAGTTAGCCTTCATCTGATGTCGAACTCATTTGGAAAAATACTTTTCATGGAAGGCCTTCAGAAATAACTCCCAAGTAATGGGTGCATCTTGCAACCCAGCCCTCAAGAGACGGGACTTGGCATCCCACCAGTGGTCTGCCTCACCTTGAAGGACAAATGAGGCCAATATCACCCTCTGATCATCATTACAACCCATAGCCACAAATATCTTCTCCATTCGCTTTAGCCATGCCACTGCAATCATGGGTTCAACACTTCCCTGAAAGGTAGGTGGTCCCAACTTCTTAAATCGTTCTAAGTTCAGAGCTCCTTGATCTTTTGGGCCACCTTGCCTTTCAACTGGCCCATTCTCTTGTGTTCCAACTCTACCTCTAGCCATATCTTGTATTAGCCTACTCTGCTGTTCCATCAACCTAATCATAGTAAGCATCATAGGATTTCCTTCATTAGCCATCTCGCGCAAGCTTGGGTCAACGTCATCAGCGATGCCTAACACATTCCTCGAGCTAGAGGCATTCCTAGCACTTCCCCTAGGTGACATCTCTTGACTATAATGCAAAGAATAAAAATGAATTAATAACTAAAACGGTAAATAATTTATAGCTAAAGGTCGTGTTGGCGCGCAAAGTACTATCTAAGTGGTATAACCAAAAAAAAAAAAATTAGTGATCGACAGCAAAAACAAATAAATATTTCATTCCACGACAATACCAAAAATTCTATATCAAGAGTCAATACAAAGTCATAAACCTCTAGAAAGGAAATAAATAAAAGAAATGATCAATATAGAATCACTAATTATAATCAATTACTCATCGCCTTAGAGATCATTTCTCTTTATTAAACGCAACAAAATCTATAAAGTCTCATGCTTTCCTTCTACAGCCCCAAGGTTCATAGGCTTACTCAACCGGGTGGGGAAAGGATCTAACTCTACTTTTCTTTCCTTAGTCATGACTTTAGCTGTCTCCATTTCCTTAGGAGTTCCATCAGGTAGCTTATCTAGACTTGGAGATACCCATCTTTTACTATAGTAAGGCTTAAATTGAGACCCTGTCCATTTATTCTTCTTTTTCTTTAATCCCTACAAAAGAAATTTCAAGTTTTAGGTACCCAAATCTTTTTAGGTCCTTGAGTGTTAGCAATGGTTCCTTTTGAAACCCAAACACATTTAGCTCCTTGGTATGCATTTATTTTAATATAGCATCTATAACTCATATGACTATTTCTATTACAATAATGACAAACAATCTTAGAATTGTTTGTGGAGATAGCTCTAACAAAATAATTCTTATAATGTTTTTGTTTTAAGTTAGACTTATACCCTATTTCATATTTTTATCAAACAAAATACCTTTAACAAACACATATTTTTAAGTGCTCAGAAATTTTTCTAAGTTCTTTTGACCATTTGTTAACTTTAACACAATTTCATTGAGTTCATTTGTCTTTTTCTTAAGTACTTCATTTTTTTCAATAATTTATTACTATATAATTCTTTATGCTCATGTGAAGTACTTTGTTTATCTTTAATTAAAGTAATTTTATCATGTAATTTTTTATTATCTAATTCTAGTATCTTGATCTTTTCATTTAATGAGTCATTACACTTTTGTAATACATCTCTTTCATTTGAAAGTTCTAACATTTTGTTTTTAAGGCATGCATTCCTTTTACCAATTCTCAACCAATCATTATACAATTCCTTAAAAGAATCATAAAACTCATCATAAGTAAGATCACTTACCTCATCACATTCATCATCTGACTCATCGCCAATTGCCATAAGTGCCAAATTTAACACTTCATAAGATTCCTCTTCATCTCTCGATTCTTTTTCGCTATCATCCCAAGAGGCTACCATGACTTTCTTTTTAAGCTTGCTGAGAAGTGGGCACTCCAGTCTTATATGGCCAGGCTTTTTGAATTCATGTATATAATCGCCTCTTTCTTCTCATTTTGGTTTTCAAGGTTTCTAAATCTTCTTCAATCAATGGGTTTTATAAAGAATTTTCTAAATCTTCTTGCTAGCATAGCTATTTCTTCATCATCTAGCTCGTTATCCTCATCACTCTTATGTTTTGAGGCTTTGAGAGCGATACTTTTTTTTTGCTCCTCATTTCCTCTTTTAGTTGCCAAATCTTCCTGATAAGAAATAAGAGAACCAATTAGATCATCAATAGGCAAAGTATTTAAATCTTTAGCTTTCTCAATAGCAGTTCTTTTAGGCTTCTATTCTTTTGGTATGAATCTAATAATTTTGTTAACTTTCTCACTATTTGAAAAGGTCTTCCCTAAGGCTGTTAGAGTGTTCACTATATCTATGAATCTAGTATACATAGAGTAAACACTTTTATTTTATTCCATTTGAGATAATTCGTATTGTCGAGTGTATCTACTAATTTTGGACTCTTTTACTTCATTAGTACCTTCATAAACAACTTCAAGTTTGTGCCAAATTCATAGGCATTTTCACAACTAGAGACTCTATAAAACTCTTTCTTATCAAGAGCACAAAATAATGCATTCATAACTTTGGAATTTAGAGAAGTTTTTCTCTTTTACAATTCATTCCATTTTCGTGAAGGGTTTAGAATGTCATCTCTTAATTTATTTTTAGTCATTGGCATAAATGGTCTATTGCAAACAACTTCTCAAATTTCATAATCTTAGAGATTGTAAAAAAATTTTCATCCTAGTTTTTCAAGTTATTACCATCAAAGAACGGTAGTCTAGTTGTGGATTGCCCTTCCTTAAATGTGGATTTATTTTGGGTTGCTAGGAATCTTTTACTTTTATTAAGTCCTAATAAGAGAACCTTGCTCTGATACTAATTGAAATTCTAGTTGTGTAACCCAATAGGGGGTGAATTGAGATTTTAAAAATTAATATAAGCAAATTACACAACAATTAATTCTAATGCCTTAATGAAATAAAAAATAATAAGTTTAATAATGCTAAAACATAAAAGAATAGGGAAGAGAAAAGAAACACAGATATTTTTACGTGATTCGTCAAACCTCGCCTATGTCCACGCCTCCAAGCTAACGTCTCTCAAACAATTGACTTTAAGGGTCAATGAATCCTTATAATTTAGGGATTATTTCCAATCCCTTCAATATAACCAACAAGAGATTAAAAATTACAATAAAAAACTCTCTTCAAGAGGATTTAAACTATATTGATTTCACTATCCAAGTCTCTTAGAAATGAGTTTGATTTTGGGTTTATGTAATTTTGACTCGAAAAATAGCCGCTATAGAAAAATTCTAATGCCGAAGCGGCTAGTCTTTTCATTCAAGCAGTTAGCTGCTTGCTATAGTGAAGTTACCGTTAAATTTAAAGTTACAACAGTAATATTGTTCATGAAATTATTTCATTAAAATTGACTTTAAGGGGTCAATGAATCCTTATAATTTAGGGATTATTTCCTAATCCCTTCACGAAATGTTTCCCACACTTATATAACCACAAGTTTGACAAGAGATTAAAAATTACAATAAAAAAACTCTCTTCAAGAGTCGATAAACAAATATAACATTATAATGATTTAAACTATATTGATTTACACATTGAAAACTCAATCAATGATGTAAGAACTTATTTTTGGTTATGGAAGAACTTAGAAATGAGTTTGATTTTGGGTTTATGTAATTTTGACTCGAAAAATAGCCGCTATAGAAAAATTCTAATGCTTGAAGTTAATTTCACTTGATTTACTTACATAAATACTTCTTTCATTCAAGAAAAGGTTAAATTATTAATTTAAAACAATTAAGACACATGTTTGTTATCATCAAAATTATATTATGTGAATAGTAACTACTATGACTAAATTTAAAGTTACAAAACTATCAGAAATAGATAATATTGTTCATGAAATTATAATTTTGTCTAAAACCTTTTTATAATTATACTATAGCCTAAAACCTTATAAAACTTTACAACATATTCCAAGGTGTTGGCTAATGGTTTAAGCTTAAGTTTTGGTAGTAATCCATTTTTAAAATAGTTTTAACTCTATCAATATTAAAATTTAAATCAAAGTGAGTTAAATATGCTTTTAAAGGCGCATCACTAAGGTTTAAAAGAAAGTATCATAAATTAATGATTCAATTGAATCCACATCAATAATTCCATCATTTGCATTGTGAAGTTGTTTGGTAATATTAAAAATATTTAGCGCTATGGTCATATTACAATTGCATATTTCTAGTTTTCGACACTATATGTCAAGTAAGAAAGGTTGGCTCATATGCTTCTTTAAATCCTACACTGGTTGAGTGTCGAATTATAATGAAGTTAGAAGATAAAACTTATCTACCCTGGATTTACCAAAAACTTTTATATTAAAATTTAAATCAAAGTTTAAAATGCTTTTAAAGACTAAGGTATTAACATTAAAAATATTTAGCGCTATGGTCATATTATCAAGAATTAATTTTTTTTTTTCTTATAAAATTATAATTTTACCTAATATATTCCTATAATTGTACTATACCTCAAAATGTCAAAAATCTTTGCGAACAAGTCTAATTTGAGAATTTCTAAATAATATCTCTCATTCCCACAACTTTATGAAATTATGATATGACTAAAAATATTTCTGATTTTGTAAACAAACCCAAATTCATGTTTAAAATATTACTTATTAAAATTTAAAATTACAAAACTTTTTACTTTAATCCATATTTAGAAAATCAATTATTTTACATAAAATACTTGGTTTATGATCAATTCTTTAGATTAATAAATAATAAATAATTAATTAAAATCTTAAGCTTTACAAATTGCAAAACCAAGCATAAATTAAATCATATCGGCTTTACAAGAATTTATCGTAATAATAAGTTCGTTTTCTTTTCTATTTTTAATTATGTTTGTAAAAGTGTGTCCATTTAACTTTTAAGCTTTTATTTTTATCATATTTTTAGTTTTTTAGCCTAATCCATTGAAAACAAAGACAAAACACCGAAATGACCGACATTTTTTTTTTATTTGTTTTTCTATTTTTAATTATGTTTGTAAAAGTGTTCGTTTAAACTTTATTCTTAGTTGAGCCATTGTCCGTTGAGTGTCTTGAAGTTAATTTCACTTGATTTACTTACATAAATACTATCTTTCAATAGCTCAGTGAAAAGGTGAAATAAATTATTAATTTAAAACAATTAAGACACATGTTTGTTATCATCAAAATTATATTATGTGTAGCCTTTAGGCTAATAGTAACTACTATGACTCTTGATTTCTTGGAGAAAACTTGTACAAGACTTACCGATAAACTATCAGAAATAGGGTAAATAATACCTACGTTTAATTATTTAAGGATTTCGATTTTAAAAACTTCTTTCGTATTAGGATTTAATTGATGTTGCATTTCTCTAGTAGATTCAATATTTTCATCAAGGTGAATGTAATGCATGCAGTCTATTGTATTTATACCTTTAATGTTGGTTATGGTCTATCCTAATGCTCCTTTATGCTCTTTTAAAACTTCTCTTAAGAATACATATTCCAAGGTGTTGGCTAATGGTTTAAGCTTAAGTTTTGGTAGTAATTATGATGATGGGCTGAGTTTCTTCTCTAATGGTGCTAGTTATTCAACTCTTGACTTTCATTTATTTATGTCCATGAATGGTGCTAAGTCAATTAAGGATTGACCCTATCGACTGATCTATCAATATTAAAATTTAAATCAAAGTGAGTTAAATATGCTTTTAAAGGCGCATCACTAAGGTTTAAAAGAAAGTATCATAAATTAATGATTCAATTGAATCCACATCAATAATTCCATCATTTGCATTGTGAAGTTGTTTGGTAATATTAAAAATATTTAGCGCTATGGTCATATTACCGAAGGACAATTGCATATTTCTAGTACGACACTATATGTGAGCATCGGTAGTTGCCAAGAAAGGTTGGCCTAAGTTAATAAGGATATGCTTCTTTAAATCCTACACTGGTTGAGTGTCAATTATAATGAAGTCAATAGAAGATAAAACTTATCTACCTGGATAAGTACGTCCTCTACAATACCACGAGGTACTTTCATAGATTGATGTGTAAGTTGTAACACTACTAGAATTAGGTGTAATTCTCCTAATCCAAGTTTTACAAATACTGAATGGTTCGATTTTATTGCTCAATTGTAAAATAGATAGAACTCTTAAAATTCTGGAATACATCTTCCTATGGTTTGGGTTAAGAGTAGTTTGGGTTATGAATGTATGGTTTGAATAAGGCTGAGAGGCTTGAGAAACTTAAAGATTTGATTGCATTGGTAGAGATAGAGTTATTGATCCATTTTGTTGGAATTCTTTTGACCATGAAAAATGGGAATGGTCTCTCTATCTAGGATTATATATGTTGGAGTAAAGGTTGTAGTTTGATGGCTTTCTCATCACACCTATGGCATTCGCTTGATCTATATATGAGTCATGATTTTGTAACTCTGTTGGTTTAGTAGCTGTTAAAGATGTGATTTGTCGGGAAAGTCTTTTAACCATCTCTTTGACTTCTTTGATTCCTAAGTTTGACTCGCCAATTTAGATTTCATTTACTCTCTTGATTTTTCTCACATTCCTGAATGATTGACTTTGCTATTGAGAATTATTTCCCTGTCGCTGGAAGAAATCCCAAATCTCTAATACACTTTTGGACATTAGCTCTTTTCTACTTGTTGCCATTAGTCATTCTTGCACATTTGGCAATAATCCCTCTAAAAAGTATATGCATTAGTGTCATCTTTTATATCCATGATGTGGATATTTCAAGAGTAGTCTGTTGAATCACTCCTATACTTTAAAATACTGCTCATCTTCTCTTTAGATGAACTCTGAAATTTTCCTATGAATAGAATCTTTTCATAAATTGGGAAGTATTTATTTAAATTTTTGTTACCATTTGTTCCTATGATATAATTCTATTAGCAAACAACGTATTAAACCATGAATGAGCTCTATTCTTTAATGAAAAATGGGAATAATCTAAGTTTAACATCATCATCTGAAAAATTCTCATATTTGAAAGTTTGGCAAATAGTATAAAAATCATTTAGGTAATTATATAGATCCTCATTTTTTATGCCATGGAATGTTAGGAGATAATTTAGCACACTAGGTTTTAATTCAAAACTCTTAGTAGTGAAATTGAAGTATCTTATGGATGATATGCTCAAGTTAGCTAAAGGACTCGAGTAGTCATTAAATGGCCCCCCTTGTGGTGGTGGTAGTGATTATTATTGTAAATCTATTTCAATTTTATCTTTAATTACATGTTCGTATGTTGTTGTGCAAATTTTATTGAACTTGCAAGCGCACGAATCTATTATAAAATAGATTAACTGTGACGAGTGTCGATCCCACGAGGAGGTCGATTTTAATTATGTGCAGAATTAATTTTCTTAGTAAGTAATTGAATTATGATGAATTTATCATAAATTGTGAATTACAATGGCGGGAAAAATTAAAATTGAAACTGTTATAATAAAGCACTTGGGTATTCGGATTGGCATCAACATGCTCCATGGGCTAAATATTCCATATTAATTATAAGTACCGTATATGTGAACAAAAACATTTTTCCTTTTATGCTCCCCTTAAGGTTTTCGACCGTCCTGAGTCCAAATATGACATCCGTTTTGCTATCTGATCACTTGTTCATTGTGAAACGATCGTGATGCCCCTAAAATATATAAAATACATAATTATAATAAAACACATATAATTAAATAATAAAATACTTAAATAAATAAAAGTAGCAATGTTAGTGAGACTTGAAGTGTAAAATGACGATTTTCTCCTTTATAAATATACACTTTCTAACACTCAACATGTGTGCGAATATCTTTTTTTCAATTTTAAGTCTATGGGCTCAAAATACAAAAAAAGAGAACAAAATTAATAAAAATAAAGAAGAGAGAGAAATTACGGTACTAACCTTATCACATTATTATCACTTTACTATGAAAATATACTCAAGTGCTAAAAAAATAAAAGAAATAGATTAACTAAAAATAAAATAACAAGATAAATTATAATGAAAAATAACGTAAAATTTAAATTACAAAAATATAAAGAAGAGAAAAAGAAAAGAAATTAAATTACAAGAATTACAGATTTACTTTTTTAATTTTTAATTTTTTATTAGCAATTTCAAATGAAAACAACTAAAAAATTAATTCTACAAATTAATTAAAATAAATTAACAAGATAAAACAAAACAAATTACCAAGAAAACTAATTTGAAACTAAATTAAAAAAATTTAAAGAATTTTAAATTATAAAAATTAAATTATAGAATTATTTTTTTAGCAAAAAAAATACAAGAAAATAAAAAAGTTACAAAAATTAATTCAAACGATTTAAAATAACTTACCTCTTAGACAATAATGTAAAAATATGTTGTGTAAATTTTATTGAACTCGCAAGTGTACGAATCTATTGTAGAATAGATTAATGATGACGAGTATTTACCCTGTGAGGAAGTGGATTTTAATTATGTGTTGAATTAATTTTTTAAATAGATAGTTGAATTGTGGTGACATTAACTTAAATGATCTTAAAATTTAAAATGAAATAACAAAAATAAATTAAAGCAGCAACTATTATAATAAGGTGCTTTAGGTATCTAAATTTACATCAACATGCAATGAGGTTTAATATTCCTTATTAATATCAATTAAATCATGAGGCCATGTCCACTCTTCATGAACCTTGTTATAATTAATATGATACTCAGGGTTTATTGTGCCAAATAGTTATAATTTTATTATTACTATCTATCAACGAAAAGTCAAAATATCCATAGAAATTAAAAGGGAAGAGAAAATAAATCTACCAAATTAAGGCCATAGAACATGTTTAGACTTTACCGTCAACCTATGGTTGAAAGAAAATTAACAACTCATATTTAAACTAGGAGTAAAGTGAAAATTTTATTAAAATATGTTGAAAATATAAGATGGGAGGGAATTATAGAAAATTAAGTTCAAAAATAGATTCAGGACTGTCAAACTAGGAGGAAAGTGTCCTCATTTTATAGATAAAATAACTAAATCATGCCCATCAAATTAAAATAATTTAGACGCATAAGATTACACTATGTAACAAGCTCTGATTGCATTGAACACATCATCGAGGCTACCATCTTGTGTATACGCATGTTTTGATTATTGATTTTGATGACAACAAACAATTAATCTCTTTTAATAAGTCAAAACTCTCTACATGTGTTTACAAACCTTAGAGAAATTGGAACATTTTGGAGAAAAATATTATTTTCTGGGTATAATCGGTAAACCGTTAATTTTAAGGGTTAATCGATAAAATGCAGAGAGTTTGTTTTCTAAAAACTTCAACTAAGTGTTTTATAACTCACTAAAAAACAAAAACTGAAATTAAACAGCTAACCGTTATTTTTAAACGGCTAACCATTTAAGGTAAATCTTAACCTTCATGCTAAAAAAAAGGAGTATTCTATTAAGCCTTAATTGATAAGTCTCTATGCTTGCTAACAGTAAACAGTAAACCGCCAATTTTAACGGTTAACCGATAATGATCAAACCTGCACCATGTGTTAACCTTTTATTGTTTAAAGGAAACTAGTTAAGCATTCTAGTTTATAAAGTTACTTGAAATTAACGGCAAACCATTAGCATATAATGGCTAACCGATAATATCCAGATCTTCATATCTTATTAATCCTTTACTGTTTAAAGGAAACCATTTATAAGTTTGTTGGAATTTAATGGCGAATCGTTAATATATAACGATTAACCGATAATATCTAGACTAACATTCTTCGTTAATCTTTAACCGTTTACCTAAAACGGATATAAGATTTTTTGTTGTGTAGGTTTCTGGATATTAACGGTGAGACAGCAATTACAAACGGTCAATCGTTAATTTGAAATCAAGCTCAATGGTACCATTGAACAATGAAAATAGCTATCCGTTAAGGACTAACGGTAATCTATTTTCTATCAATAAGGATGAATAACGACTATCTTTCAGCTCCAACTATAAATAAGTTCATCCAAGTCAAATCAAATAGAGACAACAACACAACTACTGAGCATATATAAGAATATACGATCTATATTGAGCTTTAAATAGATTTTTATTTGATCTATTCACACATTAGGCATTGATTTGTAATCTTGAAAAATTGTGTGAGAGAAAAATCAATTTGTAATCTTTGTTTTGAGTGATTGTGAGTGTTGGGATACACTTTAATTAAGAGATTGGGAAAAATCTCTTTTTGTAAATATTTATTGACACCTTAGAAGTAAATTGTAAAATTTTGAAGTCTTAGAGGCTTGCTTAATGGAATCCTCAAGCTCGGTATACTTGGAGGCATAGATGTAGGCCGAAATAGTCGAACCACGTAAAACAAATTATGTTTCATCTCTCTTACTCCATCCCTTTAATTTTATTGTTGATTTATTTATTTTATCTCAAATTTAATTGCTTAATTTATATCACTTTGAGTCTTTTGTTTGTTAGAATTTTAAAAACCCAATTCACCCCCCTCTTAGGTTGTCTAGTTAGTATTTCATTTGGTATCAGAGCTTAGTTCTCTTATTAGGACTTAACCGTCTAGAGTAAAAGATCCATGGCAACCCAAAGTGATTCAACCTTTAGGAAGGACAATCTACAACTAGACCACCATTCTTTGACGGAAATGACTACCCATATTGGAAACCTAGGATGAGAATTTACTTACAAGCCATAGATTACGAAATTTGAAAAGTTGTATGTGATGGTCCATTTATGCCTTTGACTAAAAATGAAGTCGAGGAAGATATTCTAAAACCTTCATGGGAATGGAATGAATTGGAAAAGAGAAAAGCTTCTTTAAATTCCAAAGCTATGAATGCCTTATTTTGTGCACTAGATAAGAAAGAATTTCATAGAGTGTCAAGTTGTAAAAGTGCTTATGAAATTTGGCACAAACTTGAAATTGTTTATGAAGGCACGAATTAAGTGAAAGAGTCTAAAATTAGTAGGTATACTTGACAATATAAATTGTTTCAAATGGAACAAAATAAGAGTGTATATTCTATGTACACTAGATTTACGGACATAGTGGACACTCTAGAAGCCCTAGGAAAAACTTTTTTAAATAGTGAGAAAGTTAAAAAAATTATTAGATCACTTCCTAAGAAATGGAGACCAAAAAGAACTGTCATTGAAGAAGCCAAAGATTTAAATGTCTTACCTATTGATGATCTAATTAGTTCTCTTATTTCTTATGAAGAAGATTTGATAGCTGAAAGAGGCAATGAAGAGAAGAAGAAAAAAACTGCTCTCAAAGTCACAAAATATGAAAGTTATGGAAAAAGTGAGCCGGATGATGAGGAGTTGGCTATGGTGTAAAATATGTTTGGGTTCCAAAATGAACCATTGTTGACACTCAAGGACCCAAAAAGATTTGGGTACCTAAGACTTAAAATTTTCTCTGCAGGGCTTAAAGAAGAAAAAGAATAAATGGTACTTGTACAGCGGGTGTTCGAGACACATGACAGGAAATTATGCTTGGTTTTCAAGTTTTACCAAGATCGAAAATGGTGGAGATTTATCCTTTAGAGATAATTCAAAAGGAAAAATCATTGGTTTTGGCAATGTCAGTAATGTATCTTCTACTCTTATTGAAAATGTATGCTTGGTTGAAAACTTGAAACATAATTTACTTAGCATTAGTCAATTATGTGATAAGAGTTATAAAGTAGTTTTTGATAAATCTAGATGTGTTATTGAAAATGCATGTGATGAAAAAAATTTGTTTGTAGGAAATAGATGTGTTAATGTATAAACCATTAATATAAATTGTGTATCTACCATTGATAAATGTTTCTCGGCATTGCATGATGATGGATGGTTGTGGCATAGAAGACTAGGTCATGCAAACATGGATTTGATTTCAAAAATTTTAAAAAATGATTTGGTTAAAGGACTTCTAAAAATTAGTTTTCAAAAGGATAAAATTTGTGAAGCTTGTCAATTTGGAAAACAAATCAAAACTTCTTTAAAAGATAAGAATCACGTCTCCACCTCGAAACCACTTCAATTACTTCACATGGATTTGTTTGGACTATCTAGATATGCTAGCTTAAATGGCAAGTATTATGCTTTTATAATTGTGGATGATTATTCTAGATACACATAGGTATTGTTCTTATCTAATAAGGATGATGCCTTTGATGCATTTAGAATTTTCTATAAAAAGGTTCAAAACGAAAAAGGCTATTCTATTTCTTGTATTAAAAGTGATCATAGTAGAGAATTTAAAAATCATGCATTTGAGACTTTTTGTAATGACTTTGGAATTAAGCATCAATTTTCATCACCTAGAACTCCACAACAAAATAGAGTTATTGAGAGAAAGAATAGATCTATTCAAGAAATGACTAGGACCATATTAAATGAAAATGCATTACCTAAATATTTTTAGGCTGAAACCGTCAACACTGCTTGTTATGTTTTAAATCGGGTGTTGATTAGATCTCATCTCAATAAAACTCCCTATAAGCTTTGGAAAGATAGAAAACCCAACATTGGTTATTTTAAGGTTTTTTTTATGTAATGTTTTGTTTTGAACACAAAAGTCAATCTTAGAAAATTTGATCCAAAATCTGATATTGGTATCTGTCTTGGGAAGAGTTTATGCATGTTACATTTGAGGAGTCTAATACCTTCTCTACGAAGAAATTTACTGTTAGTGATGATGCAGATGATAATATACAAGAAGATTCATCAAAGAACAACCAAAAGAATACAGAAAATCAAGTGAAGCAACATGAAAAAACAAGTGTAGAACAAAATCAAGGTACTTCTCAAGCACTTTCCAGGGAGTGGAGGTATATTTTTTCTCACCCAAAGGATGTCATTTTAAGAGATCCATCTAGAGGTGTTACAACTAAATCATCACTTAGGAATACATATGAGTATGCTACATTTATTTCTCAAATTGAACCAAAATCCTTTATGGATGCGGAAAATAATGAATCTTAGATTATGGCAATACAAGAGGAGTTAAATCAATTTGAGAGAAATAAAGTGTGGGAATTATTTCCTAAACAAGAACATCAATCTATCATAGGTACTAAATGGGTATTTTGAAATAAGATGGATGAATCCAGTGTGGTTGTAAGGAATGAAGCTAGATTAGTGGCCCAAGGATACAACCAAGAAGAAGGAATTGATTTTGATGAGACATTTACACTTGTAGCTATATTAGAATCCATTAGAATGTTGCTAGTATATGCATGTTATAAAGATGTCATTTTATTTTAAATAGATGTCAAAAATGCTTTTCTAAATAGTTATATTATAAAGGAAGTTTATGTGAAACAACCCCCTGGTTTTGAAAATGAAAAATTTTCAAATCATGTTTATAAGCTATCAAGAGCATCGTATGGATTGAAACAAGCACCTAGAGTATGGTATGATAGACTTAAAAATTTCTTGCTTGATAACGATTTTTCAATGGGAAAAGCTGATACTACACTCCTTGTTAAGCATAAGAACCAAGATATACTCATTGTTCAAATTTATATTGATGATATTATCTTTGGTTCTACTAATGAATCCTTGTACAAAGAGTTTTCATCTTATATGATTAAGGAATTTGAAATGAGCATGATGGGAGAATTGAAGTTTTTCTTGGACTTTAAATCAAACAAAATAATGAGGGAATTTTCATCAACCAAGCTAAATATATCAAAGATTTGCTCAAGAGATTTGGAATTGATGAATCAAACACCAAGAGCACTCCAATGAGTACAACAATCAAGCTTGACAAGGATGAAAAAGGTAAAAAAGTTGATATTAAAAAGTATCGAGATGTGATTGGCTCTTTACTTTACTTAACCATAAGTAGACCCGATATCATGTTTAGTGTATGTTTGCGTGCAAGATTTCAATCATGTCCTAAGAAATCTCATTTGCTTGCTGTTAAAAGAATTTTTCGTTATTTGAGTGGAACTATAAATCTTGGCCTTTGGTATCCTAGAGGAACTCATATAGATTTGACTTGTTATTCGGATGCCGATTTTGCTGGTTATAAGGTGGATAGGAAAAGTACTAGCGGAACTTGTCATTTTCTAGGTCATTCTCTTGTTGCATGATTTAGTAAGAAACAAAACTCAGTTGCACTCTTAACTACTGAGGCGGAATATATTGCCGCAGATAGTTGTTGTGCACAAACTCTTTGGATGAAATAAATACTTAGAGACTATGGCATTAAACTTGAACAAATTCCTATAAAGTGTAATAACACTAGTGCTATTAATTGTTTGAAGAATCCCATTCAACATCCTAGAACCAAGCATATAGAGATTAGACATCACTTATTGAGAGATCATGTTCAAAAGGGTGATATTGCATTAAAGTTTATTTCTACAGAAAAATAACTTGCCGATATTTTTACAAAACCTCTTTGCGAAGAACAATTTTCAAAAATTCGGTATGAACTTGGGATGATGAAATTTTCACATTGACATTTCTAAATATGCTATTGAGTTTACTCAATAACTTGACTTATGAAATGATGTTTTAATATCTTAGTAGTGTGAATGTTTGTTCTGTATGAATTAATTTTAAAACATATATGTTCATGAATTTTGCATTAAAATGGTCTTGGAATACTTTTAGATCAAAGTCATGATCTTAATATGTTATCTTTGATGGCCAGATATTGAATTTAATGTGTGAAACAAATAAACGAATAATTGTTTTCTTATAAACGGTTCACCATTTATTTCTATGGACTAAGATATTTTTTTACTCTCTACCCTCACACTGTTTGAAGATAACGGTAAGTCGTTTAAAGATAGGAAGTATCTCAATTGTTACCCCCTCACCGTTTAAGATTAATGGTAAACTGATTAAAGATAAAGAGCTACCTTAATACTGCCTCTTCTCTATTTATCCTTAATGCTTAATCGTTTACTCATTACACACTCTTAGAAATTTAATCTCTCACCATTTATGAAAAATAGTTCATCATTTTGGCAAAATATATAACTGGTCATGAGTTTCATCTTTCTTTTCACTTACCCTCTCACGGTTTTCACCATTGTTGCGAAACTAAAGCTCTTCATCTCATTGTTCTCAAATTTTCTCCTTTTTCGCAACATATTACACCAATAGAAAGCTTCCTAATCACTTTTAAAGTAATTCTACTGATTTAAAACTTCAAATCATGCTCAAAATCAAAACATTTCAAATCAAATCCCTAAGGGCCGCAGTTGGTATTTGATCATTTTGACCAAAATTTTCACAAATTCCTGACATACTGAACCGAAATTTCTCTTCCTTTACTTCCATTCCACATAATAATCAGTCCATTTACTCCAAATCCATATTTCACAAGCTTTTCTATTCATCATGGCTGAGTCATCTCAGAGACCTCAGAGGAGGAAACATACGCCTTCTGTCAACCCAATACGACCACAGGAAACTTCTGAATTTGAAAGACTACACTTCTCTACAGCCGCATTGTGCAAACGATTTGAGGATCGTTTTATGGGAAGATAGGTACTAGACTCTTACTTTGTGGACATAAATGATTTTCAGGACCTAATTGTATGTAGTAGAAGTGTTAGAAACATGCTTTGACCCTAGGAATCCTCTGATGATAGATCTTACCCTAATCTAGTTTGAATTTTCTATTCCAATATGGAATTATCAGCTAGCAATTTAAATAGAATAGTTACTGTGGTTGGTGGTATATCTATTGATTTTGATGTAGAGTTTTTTAATAATGTTATTCTTGGGATTGAGGATGAGGGTCTTACATTCTATACTTCTAGAAAAACCCTAACTTTTGATGATTTTGTCCATAATGAGTGTATGAGAAATATATGTCGTCGTAGGGAGCTTAGTGATGAGGTTTGTGGCCTACCTTTTTAGGCTCAATTGCTGCCACTTTAGGTTCAAGTTCTTCATTGCAGCATATAATCACGCCTAGGAAAGGTCATTTAGATGAGGTTACATGTATGGATGTTGGGTTGTTGGATAGTTTACTGAGTGGGCGACCTGTTAATTTGGGGTATATTATTGTGCGTCATATGTTAACTACTCCTACAGTCACCCATCGCTTGCTTCCCTATGGCAGTATCATAAGTACGATATTGCGACATTTTCATGTACCAATACAGGAAGCGGTGTATAAAGAGCCCAAGAGGATTGGTTGAGATGCAATGAGTAGTATCAGTTTCACTAGGAGGAATGACCAATGGCACAAGATTGCCAATGCCAAGAATCAGGACACCTTGATTGCTTCAAAGGATGATAAAATACTTAATGATATTTATCCTCCCGATCAGCTTCTTGATTTCTGACTTGGAGCTCGTCCTCCACCTTCTCATCGTTATGCTTCTCCACCATCGGCCTCCTCTGGTTCTGCTATGTGTGAGATGGATTTTGATCATCCCTTAGTTTTTGTGACACCTTCAGCTCTTGAGCAGCCCTATGCTCCTCAGCAGCCTCCAGCTCCAGCTCAGCCCCCAATCTCTGATATATTTACAGCAGATGATTCTTGATCGCATGGATGCTATTTCTCATGATCAGCAGCAGCTCCGGTCTCAGCTTCAGACCTTTTAGGAGCTGGGCCTCGATCATCAGTATGATTGAAAGAACATGTTTAGAAGGAAAATTTTATTAAAATATGTAAAAAATACAAGGTGGGAGAGAATTATAGAAAATTAAGTTCAAAAATAAATTCAGGAGTGTCAAATTAGAAGGAAAGTGTCCTCATTTTATAGATAAAATGAGTAAATCATGTCCATCGAATTAAAACAATTTAGAAGCATAAGATTGCGCTACGTAACAAGCTCTGATTGGATTGAACACATCATCGAGGCTACCATCTCGTGTATATGCATGTTGTTAACATATACATGTTTTGATTATTGATTTTAATGATAACAAACAATTAATCTTTTTTAATAATATTGTTAGAAATTTAGAAATTTTCTTAAAAGTCAAAACTCTCTTCATGTGTTTACAAGCCTTAGAGAAATTAGAATATTTTGTACAAAAATATGATTTTCTCGGTATAATCGGTAAACTGTTAATTTAATGGTTAACCGATAAAATGCAGAGAGGTTCTTTTCTAAAAACTTCAACCAAGTGTTTTATAATTCACTCAAAAATAAACATTGGAATTAAACGGCTAATCGTTTTAGGGTAAATCTTAACCTTCATGCTTAGAAAATAGAGTATTCTGTAAAGCTTAATCGATAAGTCTCTAAGCTTGCTAAGAGTAAACGGTAAACCGTTAATTTTAACGGTTAACCAATAATGATCAAACCTGCACCATGTGTTAACCTTTTACCGTTTAAAGGAAACTGGTTAAGCATTCTATTTTATAAAGTTGCTGGAACTCAACAGCAAACCGTTAACATATAACGGCTAATCGATAATATCCAGATCTTTATATCTTGTTAATCTTTTACCGTTTAAAGGAAACCGATTAAGTATTTTTATTTTATAAGGTTGTTGGTATTTAACGGTGAACCGTTAATATATAAAGGTTAATCGATAATATCCAAACTAATATTCTTTGTTAATCTTTAATCGTTTATCTAAAACGGATAAAAGATTTTTTGTTGTGCAGGTCTCTGGATGTTAACGGCGAGAGAGCAATTACAAACGGTCAAACATTAATTTGAAATCAAGCCCAACGGTAACATTGACCAACAAAAATGGTTATCCGTTAAGAACTAACGGTAATTCGTTTTCTGTCAACAAGGATGAATAACGACTATTTTTCAACTTTAACTATAAATAAGTTCATCCAAGTCAAATCAAATAAAAACAACAACACAACTACTAAGTATATACACGAATATACGATCTACATTGAGCTTTAAACATATTTTTATTTCATCTATTCACAATTGGGTATTGATTTGTAATATTGAAAAATTGTGTGAGAGAAAAATCAATTTGTAATCTTTGTTTTAAGTGATTGTGAGTGTTGGGATACACTTAGATTAAGAGATTGGGAAAAATCTCTTTTTATAAAGGTTTATTGACACCTTGGAAGTCAATTATAAAATTTTAAAGCCTTGGAGGCTTACTTAGTACAATCCTCAAGCTCGGTGTACTTGGAGGCGTAGACGTAGACAAGGATAGCCGAACCACGTAAAAATAACTCTATTTGATCTCTCTTACTCCATCCCTCTATTTTTATTGTTCATTCATTTATTTTATCTCAAATTTAATTGCTTAATTTATATCACTTTGAGTCTTTTGTTTGCTAGAATTTTAAAAACTCAATTCATTCTTCCTCTTAAGTTGTCTAATTAGTATTTCACATGCACTGTACGCATATTTTTTCTAATCCACTAACATACTACCACATCATTGGTCAATAGTATATACACATTTTAGTCCAATAGCATTGTAACACATCATCAGTCAGTGTCACATCATTAGTCAACGCCACATATGCAGTCACAAACATATCATTAATCCAACCAACTGCTACCATGTCATTAGTCGATGTCATATCAACGTTTAATGTCATGTCATCATATAGTATATATAAACAGTGTCATGAACAGTACTATGAATGGTATTGTATATGTAAACAATACTATATATATGAACAGTGACGTTTATACTTTTATGGTCCTTCTAAGATTTTCAACCATTCTGAGTTTAGATTTGTTGTTCGTTTTATCATCTGATGTCTCTTTTATTAAGAAATGACCATTATGCCCCTAAGTACATAAAATGCTTAATTATAATAAAACATACATAATTAAATTCATAATAAATTTAAATACATAAAAAGAGAAACGTTAGTGAAACTTAGAGTCTAAAATGACAAATTTTTCCATTTTAAATATATATTTTCTTACATATAACAGTACTCACCCTATAAATACGTGTTAAGGTAAAAATCCAACACCTTCATTGGCACTATCTGTGAGAAAGCTTGGCTAAATAATTTTTTCTCTCACTAAAACTCACATGAACTTTACTATCATCCTTTTACATTAGATCTCATTGAGTGTAGTTGAAAATAGATGTTAGTAATCACACATGCTTATGAAAAATGGGTTTATGCGTGACACCTAAACCTTAAACATGCTTCAAAAGCATTAAAGCCAAAATCAATAGTAAAAAAATCTAAGAGCAAAAATAGAGGTTCCTCATTTAAATGCTTTGTTAGAAAATAAGAAAAAGAAAAGAAAAAGAATCCATTTTGTCAACACAAAGCTTTGATAAAAATAAAAGTCAACATTAGTCAAAAGAGGTTGAAAATGGTCTCTACAACTAAACCTACGACTAACTAATCATTATTTTATTTTTTCTTCATTTTTTTTGCGCTTATTCCTAATAGTTACCTATTTATATTCCTGTGGTTCTACTTATTCCATGGTAGTTCTTTATTTTCCCATGAGGGAGGCTAAAGAAAAGCAAGCATTTACCTTATCTAGGAGAATATATACAGGGTGTTAGGCTAACGTGGATTAACATAACTCAATGTTCTAAACTAATAATTATAATTCTGAATTTAACATATTAACACATTTTATTTTCAATTTTTTATGTCATTCTTGACTTTACTTAACTTACCAATGAGTGAGGCTAAGAAAAACCCAAACATTCACTTCTTGATAAGGAGTAAACAAATGGGTATTACACCAATGTGGACTAACCTAATTTTCCTTAGGTATTATGAAACTAATGATTACCTTTATGCATTTAACCTTTACATTTTTGCATTTATTCTTCAGTTATATGAAAAATTCATAATGTTAGATGCTAATTTTAAGAGGAAGTGAAAACTATGAAAAGCCAAAAATTAATGGCCAAATTGCCTGTCTTTGAACAATAGCAAAAAGAGTAAACCTAGAAAAGCTAAAAATGGGTAGAGAGTCATATTGCCTACTAAAAAAGAGAATAAAAAACCACATAGAATAAACTTAAAAAGGAATACAAAGAGCTAATAGTAAAGAGGAACAAAGGTTCCAAAGATGCCTCTAGAAGGGAATGCAAAACATCCTAAGGGAACTCTAAATAATAGAAAAAAGATTAAAGATGGCTTTTGTAGCCGATGATGCCTGCCCTTGAATAATAGCCAAAAAAGTAGCTCTAGAAAAGCTAAAAATAGGTAGAAAGGGAAGTTGTGCACCCAAAGAAACGATCGAAATTGACATAAAATAAAGCAAAAAAGGCACTAGGGAATTGGTAGTGATGAGGAGCAAAGTTTCCAAAAATGCCTCAACAAAAACTTTAAAAGTTCTTAAGGAGACTTTAATAAAAATTTTCAGGTAGGTTCTATAGTAAACTATGCCATTGTAGTAGCCCCCTTGGTGAAAAGTTAAAGTCCATCTTAATAACATTCTAGGACAATGAAAATGACTATTTCGATTGATATGTTAAAAAAAGAGGGACATTTCATTTTACCTCTTACAACTATATGAATGATTTCAACTCTTAAAAATATTGATCCATTTGATAATGTATAACTCATGTACTTAACTAATTAATTATAAAATGTAAAAGCTATTTTATAGTTTCAAATGACCTATACACTTCACTAATGAACACCTGTATATATAAACATTCATATTTATGCATCTCACAAGAATCCACATTTATCATTGTCTCATGAGCGGTCATGGTCATCTTATACATTGTCATATATATATTTCTAAAAATCACAAAATCCATTTCAGAACCAACCAAATTGCCTAGGGAATATCCTAATTTCTCATTAGACCTTTAATTAATGGAAATGTTCAAAGAACAAAAAATATTTCCTCCTAAAAATATTCCCTTCTACGTCTCAAGGGAAAAGAACATTTCTTTATGTCACTTTAGTTCAAGGGTAAAGTTTAAAGAACAAGAAATATTCTCTTTTATGTCATGGGAAAATTTGATTTCCTTTTAGAACTTCAATTCAAAAGAAAAGTTTAAAGAACAAAAAAATTCCCTCATACATCAAAAGAAAAGTAGATTTCGTCTTAGAACTTTAATTTGAGGGAAAAGTTATAAAAATAATTAATATTCTCTCATATGTTAAGGGAAAAGTAGATTTCCTCACAGAAGTTCAATTGAAGGGAAACATTTAAGAATGATTTATATTCCCTCTCATGTTAAGGAAGTACAATTAATATATTTCCACAAAATTTCCAGTTCAGAAAAAATTTCCCTTATAAAATTTCTCCAAAATAACTCATTTTTCTCAAGACCAATGTAGAGAGGAAAGACTTTACTAGGCTAATAAGAAGAAAATTTTACTAATGGAATTCCTCTGAAATATCTCATTTTTTCGAGGCTCGAAAAACATCCCTAGGTTGATAAAGAGAAAAATTTCCTAATAAAATTTATCCAAAATAACTCACAATTCCTTCACCCATGTAAAAAGAAAAATATTCCCAAGGCCAACAAAAAGGAAAAGATTCACAATAGTATTCCTAAAAAAGTAGGTCATTTTTCCAAATGCCAAGAGGTAGGAAACATTTGTTAGGCCATCAATATGTACAAGTTTTCCTAGGCTAAAAAGGAAGAAAAATTCCCTAGGCTAACAAAAAGGAAAAACTTTCTAAGGTCAATAATAAAGAAAACTTTGCTAGATTAAAATAGAGGAAAAATTTCTTAGCAAAACAATAGAGGAAAACTTTCCAAGGTCAATAATAAGAAAGAGCTTTCTTGGGCTAAAAAGGAGGAAAAATTCCATGAGCAAACAACAATGGGAAACTTTCCAAGGCCAATAACAAGAAGAAATTTTCCTAAGCTACTAAAGAGGAAAAACTTTCCAAGGCCAAAACATGAAAAAACTTTCCTAGGCTAATAAAGAGAAAAAACTTTCCCTAGCTAACAAGGAGGAAAAACTTCCTTGGGCTAGCAATGCATAAAACTTTCCTAGCCTAATAATAAGGAAATGCATCCCTAGGCCAACAAGGAAGAAAAGTTTCAACAGTGTTCCTCCAACATAGATCATTTTTACAGATACTAAGAAAAAAGGATTATTTTCCTAAGTTGATAATAAGAAAAAACTTTTCTAGGCCAATAAAGAGGAAAAACTTTCTAAAGCTAACAAAAAGGAAAAACTTTCTTAGGCTAATAAGTAGAAAATATTCTCTAGGCCAAAAAAGAGGGAAAAAATTTCTAAGCTAGCAATAAGCAAAAGCTTTCTTAAGGCTATAAGAAGGAGAACTTCCTTAGGTCAACATAAAGGAAAACTTCCCTAAGAAAATAAAGAGAAAATACTTCCTAATAAAATTTATTAGAAATAACTCATTTTTTCTTAAGCCAACATAGAGAGAAAAAACTACCTCAAGCCAATAAGGAGAAAAGTTTCCTTATGAAGTTCCTCTAAAATATCTTACTTTTCCCTTGGCCAACATAGAAGAAAAACCTTCCTAGGCTAACAAGGAGAAAAATTGCCCTAATAAAATTTCTCCAAAGTAGTTTATTTTTCTCGAGGCCAATGTAAAGAAAAAAACTTCCCTAGGCCAATAAAGAGAAAAACTTCCCAATGAAATTCGTCTATAAGAACTCACTAATTCCTAGGCCGATAGAGAGGAAACATATTCCCAAGGGCAATAAGGAGAGAAAGATTTATAATAATATTCCTCTACAATAGGTCACTCTTCCGTATTCTAAGGAGTAAAAAATTAGCTACGAGAGGAAAAGCTTTTATAGGCCAACGAGAAAGGTTTCTTAATAGTATTTCTCTATAATAGATCTATTTTCCCTAAGCCAACAAAGAAGAGAAGTTTCCCAACCCAACTAGAATGAAAAGTTCTCTAGTAATATTCCTTGAAAGTATGACACTTTTCTTTAAGCCAATAAGGAGAAAAAAATTTCCTAGGCTAACAAGAAGGAAAAGTTTCTTAACAATGTTCCTTTACAAAATTGTTTATCTTTCCTTGCACCAAAAAAGAAATAAATTTTCATAATTATTACCTTCAAGAAGGAAAAGTTTCTTAACAATGTTCCTTTACAGAATTGTTTATCTTTCCTTGCACCAAAAAAGAAATAAATTTTCATAATAGCTTGATTATTACTACTTTAAGAAGGGAATAATATCCCATTAAATATTCAGTATATCGAAAGATTAAGGCTACCTACATTTTATAATGAAAACTTGTACAAATAATATTACTATATGACAATATCTAAGGTTGTAACAAGCCCAATTTCATAAGGAAAAATTTCTTAAGCAATTTCCTATATGATTGAAATTCTAGTCACTAAACTATCAAAATAAAAATAGTGCAATTATAGAAGAAAACTACATAAGCTTTCAAATATGCATAACCTTTAAGTTTAAGAATGCATTCACCTAGAATTGAAAGAAACACGATGAAGCAAAATCTATCAATAAAAAAAATGAAATTAATTAAGAATAATAGACATCTAGAAGCAGATGCTACATTTAAAACTTTAAAGGTAGTTAAGACATGGTAAAAATTGAAAAAAATAAAAGGAAAAGCTAATACCCAATAAGGCAAGCAAATGCTAAATGAAAAAAATTAAGGTAAACAAAAGTCAAAGCCATAAGAGTAAGCCAAACCAAGAAAAGACCATTATTCCCTACTTCGAGAAAGCGAAAAATCTATTTTCCCTTAAACTAAAGTCCTAAAAGAAACTGTCAATTTCCTCAACCATTTTCTCTTTAAACTAAAGTTCTAAGCGAAAATATAAAATTTCCCCAGGCATTCCAATTAGCCTAGGAATGGTTTATGAAACCTTTTGCTTTTATTCTAGAATTCTAGTAAACAAATATTTTATATGTTGGTTTAACATGCCTCATGTTTCTCTTGTTTTGTGTTTTGCCATACCTCAATTTAGCTTTCTTTTGTTAGCTTTGGCATTCATTTTCCTTAGCTAGCATTTTCCTTGGTTTTTCCTTAACTTTTCAATTGTCACGATATTTCTTTGGCCTTTATTCACTTAGTTGGGCATTGGCTTTCTCATGGCTTGGCTTGCTCTTCTTCTTTTACCTTTTATTTGCCTAGGTTTTTCCTTAATGTTTGGTTTAAAGGAAGAATTCAAAGAGATAACATTTGATGTAAGAATTTCAATTCAGAGGAAACAATTCACTCTTTTTTATATCAATGTGACAAATTCTTTGATACATTCCTCCAAACATATATTCAAATGCCTAGAGCATAGTTCTTTCAAAAGGCCATGTGGCTAGTCAAACACAAGTCCAAACTTCTTATTCCAATCAAAGTACTTTCTAAACAAAATAAACTTGTTGAGGTAGTAATATAGGTATCCAATTCCAAAAGGCATCCCTGTGCCATACTTCCATCTTATCAGATAAAATATGTTATTATGGGGAAAATAACCCTAAGTTATTCTAGGATAAATAACACCTAAGCTATTATAAGGTAAATAGCACCTAAGCTATTTTAGGATAAATAACACTTAAATTATTCCAGAAGAATAAAACTAAGAAAAAATTCTCACAAAGCTTACAAAAATGGCAAAAGAGAAAATTAGTTCCTCAATCCATTAGGCTAGGAAAATCACGTCCAAAGGTCATATGAGTAAGGAAACACAAAAGGGCAAAATAATGTGTATAGAAATGATGGGTGAAATATGTCTTTAGATTGAAGTTTCAAAGCAAAACCCTAAACTACATTGCTTATCATCTATATATAGAGACCGATCTCTAAGAGAAAAAGGTCTTTGGCTTCTAAAAGTATTTTTATACATAGAGAAAGAAACTCATCCTTTTATCTTTCTTATTTCTTTGATCTAGATTAGATATTAATGAAATGTAAGTTATGCAATTCAAGCGGGGGTAAATTAAGTTTTTAAAACATAAGCTATTCAAATCACAAATCAATTCAATCTATTACGTAAGGGAAGAGTGAGCAAACACAATGATTTTTATGTGGCTCGGTAACCTCACTTACGTCCACGCCTCCAAGCAAATTAAGCTTAACGATTTCATTATCTAAACCTTCAAAGCTCAAAGTTCTTTACAATTAACTTCCAAGATATTAATGAACCTTTATAACAACAGATTATCTCAAAATCTCTTTATTCAAGTGTTTTCCCACACCTAGACACTTATAAATTTTATAATGAATTATAGAAATATAACAAATACTCTTTTTTTTAGAATAAATATATAAATGATAGCACAATGATGATTTAATATATGATGATTTTACAAAATGCAAGCTCAATATATATTATATCCTTTTGTTTTTGCTTGTAAAGCCTTAAAAATCAAGTTGGATTTGAGTATAAATAGATTTAGCTTAAAAACTAATGATTATAGGAAAATTCTAACAATCAATGATTTTGCCGATTAACCATTTTAAAATAGTAAAGTTATCATTAAAATTTGAATTTGAAACAATAATATTATTCACTAAAATTATAATTTTACCAAAAACGTTTTATGATTATACTAAAGTCTAAAATGTCACAATACCTTGCAAAAAGGTCCACTTTTAGAATTTTTAAATAATACTTATAATTCACAAAACTCTTTAAAATTATGATATAACCCAAAATATAATAATATTTTCAAAGAAGTCCTTTTCAAAATTTTAAAAAAGAATTATAAATTTCAAAGCTTTCGAAACCTTTTTAATTTATACCAAAATTTAAAAATAAAAAATTTTCCTCCTGTGGCTAACTTATGTCATTTAAGATAATTATACATTGGCCACTGAAAATTTATAAATTATAGTAAGAACCATGATGTTTCTAATTTTTGTAAATAGGACCAAATCCAGAATTTAAAACAACGCTTATTAAAATCAAAGATTGTAAATTTTTTTCATTTTAGTTCACATCTTGAAAAATAATTAATTACATAAAATACTTGGGTTATAATTGTAAAATCTTAAATTTATGAAAAATAATTGATTAAAAAAATCGTGAGCATCTCAAATGCTAAGCTATAGATATATTAAATCATACTGGTTTTATATGAATTATTACATTAATGAGTCTGTTAAACTCTAAATTTTATTCTTAATTGAGTCTTTGTCCATTGAGTGTCTTGAACTTGATTTCGCTTGGTTCATTTGCATAAATATTATCCTTAAAAAACTAGTGCAAATATGAAATACAATATTCATCAAATCAGTTAAGACAAATGTTTGTTATCATCAAAATTACAATATGTATAACTTTTAGACTAACAATATCCCCTTTTTTAAATATGATAAATATTTCATGTGTTTTGATATGTATGCTCCCCTTAATACATGACATACAAGATCAATATATGAAAAAAAATTTAAAACAAACTCTCCCTCAATATATGGATTATAACAATTTGTAAACTCTCCCTTGATATTTAATGCATAAATAGTTTATTTTGTGCTCTTGATAAAAAAGAATTTGATAAAATCTCTAGCTGTGAAAGTACTTATAAAATTTGACATAAACTTAAAGTTTTTATAAAGGTATTAATCAATTGAAAGAGTTTAAAATTAGTAAATACACTCAGCAATATTAGTTATTTTAAATGGAACAAAATGAAAGTGTGTAATATATGTATACTAAATTCACATATATAGTGAACACACTAGGAGCTCTAAGAAAGACATTTTCTAATAGTGAGAAAGTTAAGAAAATCATTAGATCATTACCAAAGGAATAGAGACCTAAGAGAACTGCCATTGAGAAAGCTGAAAATTTAAATACATTGCCTATTGATGATCTAATCTATTTTCTTATTTCTTATGAGGAAGATTTGGCAACTGAAAAAGAAAATGAGGAGAAAAAGAAAAACATTGTTCTCAAAGCCTCAAAATATGAGAGTGATGAGGATAGCGAGCTGAATGATGATGAGATGGCTATACTAGTGAGAAGGTTCAAAAAATTCTTCAAGAAACCTATTTAGCAAAGAAAATTCAAAAACCTTAAAACCAAAAGAAGAAGAATAAGGTGATTATATACTATTAATATAAGAAGTTTGGCCATATAAGATCGAAGTACCCATTTCTCAGCAAACTCAAGAACAAAGCTATGGTAGCTACATTGGATGATAGTAAAAAAAATTGAGTGGTGAAGAGGAATCTCATGAAGTGTCAAATTTGACACTTATGGAAATTCGAGACGAGTCGGATGATAAATGTGATGAGATAAGTGATCTTACTTATGAAGAGTTGTATGATTCTTTTAAGGAATTGCATGATGATTGGTTAAGAATTAGTAAAAAGAAAAATGTCAAATGTTAGAACATTAAATGAAAAGGATGCATTGCAAAAGTGCAATGATTTATTGAATGAAAAGATCAAGGGGTTAGAATTAGATAATAAAGAATTGCATGATAGAATTATAGTAATTAAAGATAAATAAAGTACTTCTCATGAGCATGAAAAATTATGTATTGATGAATTATTGAAAAAAAATGAAGTGCTTAAGAAAAAAAATAATGAGCTCAATGAGATCATGTTAAAGTTCACAAATGTCAAAAGAAATTAGAAAAATTACTGAGCACTAAAAAATGTGTATTTGATAAAGGTGGACTTACGTATAAGCCTAACTTGAAACAAAAATATTATAAGAATTATTTTGTTAGAGCAACCTTTACAAGTGACTCTAAGATTGTGTGTCATTATTATAACGGAAATGGTCACATGAGCTATAAATGCCAAATTAAAATAAATGCATACCATAGAGCTAAATGTGTTTGGGTCCCAAAAGTAAACATTGCTAACCCTCAAGGATCTAAAAAGATTTGGGCACCTAAGACTTAAAATTTCTTTTATAGGGATTTAAGAAAAAAGAGGAACAGATGGTACTTAGACAAGTTTTTGAGACACACGACAGCAATTATTCTTGGTTTTTAAGCTTTATCAAGATTGAAAATTGTGAAGGTATATCCTTTAGAGATAACTCGAAAGGAAAGATTATGTGTATCGATAATATCATTAAAGATTCTTCTATTTTTATCGAGAATATGAGCTTGGTTGAAATTTTGAAACATCATTTACTTTACATTAATCAATTATGTGATAAAGTTTATAGAGTTATCTTTGATAAATCAAAATGTGTCATTGAGAGTGCATATAATAGCAAGATTTTGTTTGTTAGTAGTAAGTGTATAAATGTGTATACAATTAATATAAATTGCATATATACTCATGACAAATATTTTTTCGCATTACATGATGAAAGTTGGTTATGGCATAAAAGACTAGGTCATGCAAGCATGGATTTGATTTCAAAAATTTTGAAAAATTATTTAGTTAAAGGCCTTCCAAAAATTGGTTTTCAAAAGGATAGAATTTATGAAGCTCGTCAATTTGGTAAACAAATCAAAATCTCTTTAAAAAATAGGAATTATGTTTCTACTTCAAAACCTCTTCAATTACTTCACATGGATTGGTATAGACCTTCTAGGTATGCTAGTCCAAATAAAAAATATTATACATTTGTAATTGTAGATGATTATTTTAGATTCACTTGAGTATTATTCTTAGCTAATAAGGATGATGCCTTTGAGGCATTTAGAGTTTTTTATAAAAAGATTCAAAATGAAAAAGATTACTTTATTACTCACTTAAAAGTGATCATGGTGGAGAATTTAAAAATCATTCATTTGAGAATTTTTGTAATGATTTAGGCATTGAGCATCAATTTTTATCACCTAAGACTCTACAACAAATGGGGTTGTTGAAAGAAAGAATAAGTCTATTCAAGAGATGGTTAGGACCATGTTGAATGAAAATGGTTTACCAAAATATTTTTGGGCTGAAGCCATTAACACCGCGTGTTATGTTTTAAATCATAAATCATAAATCATAAAAATAATGATATTTCTCTAGATTGGAGATAATACTTATACTCTTATTTGATTGTTATCCTTAGTTTGGTTGAATAAACACAATTGTTTAAAAAAAAATTTGTTTTGGATTTGAATTTTTTTCTCCACTTAAATTGTTAGGGACTAGCAACAAGTTGATTGGGCGGTGTGTTGTACATTAAAA
Source organism: Aegle marmelos (assembly GCA_030449875.1). Taxonomy (NCBI): domain Eukaryota; kingdom Viridiplantae; phylum Streptophyta; class Magnoliopsida; order Sapindales; family Rutaceae; genus Aegle; species Aegle marmelos. The sequence continues at coordinate 13,113,162 of JASUUL010000094.1, read as the reverse complement.
ATACATATATTTATAAAGGAGAAATTTATCATTTTATACTCCAATTTCCACTAACTTTCCTGCTTTTATTTATTTAATATCATTGTGATGTTAATTATGTATGTTTTATTATACTTAAGTATTTTATGTATCTCAGGGCATAATAATCATTTCATAATAAATGAGATATCAGATGACAAAACTGACAGTAAATCCAAACTCAAAATAATCGAAAACTTTAGAAAGAGTATAAAAATATAAACGTCACTATTCACATATATGGTACTGTGACATGTACAATATCGTTCATGGTACTGTTCATATATACTATATGATGATGTGGTATTAACCAATAATGTGGCACTGACCAATGAAGTTGCAACATTTAAGTGGATCAATGATGTAACTTTGATTGTTTATGTGACATTGACTGATGATGTGGTATTGAATGATGATATGTCGCAATTCTATTGGACTAAAATGTGTATATACTATTGACCAATGACTTGTAGTAAATTAGTGGATTAGAAAAATTATGTATACGGTACATGCATATACATGGGATGATATCTTTGATGATATGTTCAGTTTAATCAGAACTTACTACGTAGTATAATTTTATGTATTTAAATTGTTTAATTTAATGGCCATGATTTACTAGTACTATCTATAAAAAAAGGGCTCTTCCCCGTAATTGGACACTCTTGAATCTATTTTTGAGCTTAATTTTCTATAATTCCTTTTCTATCTTGTATTTTCTATATATTTTAATAAAATTTTCACTTTATCCCAAATTTAAATATAAGTAGGTAATTTTATTTCAAGCTTGTATTGAAGATGAAGTTTTAACATATTCCATAGGTTAATTTGGTCAATTTATTTTCTCTTCCCCTCTAAATTTTATGGATGTTTTGACTTTTTATTAACAGATAGTAATAATAAAATTATTATTATTTGGCACAATAAGCTCTTAGCACCATATTAATTAAAACATGATTCATGAGGAATGGACACCTCTCTCATGATTTAGTTGGTACTAATAAAGAATATTAAGCCCTGATGTATGTTAACGCAGATCCAGATACCCAAAGCGCCTTATTATAATAGTTGTTACTTTAATTTATTTCTGATATTTCATTTTGAATATTAAGATCATTTGTGTTAATTTCACTACAATTCAACCACCTATTTAGAAAATTAATTCAATACACAATTAAAATCTACCTCTGCATGGGATCAATACTCGTCACCATTAATCTGTTCTACAATAAATTTGTACACTTGCGATGTAACACCCCATCTAACACATGCAGAGCACGTGAAAGAAGTAGGTTACTCATGAAACATAATCTCTACTCATAAAATTCCAAACCGTAATACCGCAAAATTTTTCCAAGAATACTCCACAAGTTCATACATGTAACGATAAATAATCTCTCCAGAAATATAAAAATAACAAAGTCCCAAAACCCAAATTACAAGTTCATAATAGAAATAAACTAAAGAAAACATGAGTTTATCCTTCTTCTTATTAAAATAGCAACAAAAAAGAACTCTCTAACTCAAAAGCTATGCATACCTTTCAAAAGGAACTTACTCTGCAAGAAAATAATGACGAGTGATAAGACGTCAACTTTATAAATAAAACCATTCTTAATATACTAGGCCTATCCATACTAAAAAATATTGCAAGCCTTCATTGAGTAAAACATATTTCATAAATTCATAAGTTTCAAACAAACTTTATAATATCATATTTTAATACGATGACATAAATTCATTGTAATTCATAATATCAAAAGTAGAGTTACTTACGAAGACAAATTTTATATCACATATACAAAAAATAAAAGATTAGCTCATGTCATATAGTGTCACCTATATCCCGATGACTAGGCTTAGATAGAAATTAGAATATCGTGTGCATATTCATAACAAAAACTCGATACTAGTCTAGATAGATGTATCGTATATTACGATCAGAATTAGAATCAAAATAACTATGGACAATAAGCCAAAATATTAAGAATCCCATGATCATTAATAACTGAAATCACACATGAGTACGAAACAATCGTATCAGACTCAGAAAGTACATAAAAATAATTTTAGGCTTGCGAACTATTTTACAAATACAATTACAAAAGGTAGTCATATCATTAAAAAAATTTACATATTGAAAAACATTTATAAAATCTTTTGTTAAAAGAATTCAAATTTGAAAACATTTCAATAAACTGATTTTGTTACGAAAATCCTTTAATTTTCTAAATAGTATAAAAATATTTATACTTATAATAATATCATTAGAATACTTTGCGTACCCAGTATACTAGGAATGAAGTTACATACCTTAACAAAAGAATTTGAATTGACAACCTTTAAACCTCTAAGAGCCTTAAACACCTCCAACACTTTAAATAAATACAAAATATGACTATTAATAACTCACTATAAGAATTTACTTTTCTAATTCACTCCTATGGAGGACTGATCTCACAATTTTAACTCTTAATCTAAAACTTGGATTGACATAATATTCTACAAAGCTATTCTGGATATCCATGGGTATCTCATGTAAAATTATTAGTACCATCAAATGAACTCAGACAATTAACCAAACTCCTAATCAATTAAAACCCTAAACAAAACCTAAACATATCCTATATCATGCATCAAAATCTATATAAAATAATCTAAAATCATACCAACCATAAACCCTAGATAGAGTGATTAGAAATTTTGTGGAGAAGAGGAAGAGTAAACTTATCAATTTCTTTGATCATCTCCTCAACAAATGTTTGAAAATAAAAGGTTTAGGGGATATTTATAGGATATCTTAAGGCTAGTGGATGGCTAAGATTTTGCCACCATAACCCTTGATCAATGATTAAGATTATCCATCATATATATCTCATTAATATCTAGAGTTCTTATCTATCCTATAATTAATCCTTCATAAATGCCTTTCTAATTTCTAAAATCCTTATCATCTCTACAACTAATCCTTTATAAATACCTTACTAATTTATAGAGTTAAGTATTAAACATTATTAATACCTAAAGGGGCTTATTAGCTCAAAATAAATAATATAATATTTAGGTGAAGGAATTGAACCTTACATGCAAGTTTAACAAAATTTGAACAACATACTCTACCCTACTTTAAGAAGGTAGGAAAATTTCCTAATAATATTCTTCCTGGATCACTCACTTTTCCTAAGCTCAGAAAGAGGAAAAACTTTCCTTAGACTAATTAGGAGCAAACATTCCATAATAATATTCACTTGGAATAGCTCACTTTTCCCTAGGCTAATAAAGTGGGAAAAGAAAATCTTATCTAGGCAAAGAATTCCTAAGGCATCACACTCAGTCTAAAAAATGTAATTAAAATTAGATAATGCTAGAATAGGTACAGAATCTAACCTTTCTTTAAGATCAATGAATGTTGTATCCTGTTCAACACTCCAAGTAAATGCGACATTCTTTTTAATAACATTAGTAAGAGTTGCAGTAGTAGTGCTAAAATCTTTAAAAAAAATCACAAATAAAAACTGATTAAACCATGTAAACTATGAAAGCTCCTTATCTCATTGATGCGCTTAAGTGTTGACTACTCTCTAATAACTTTAACCTTTTCTTGATCTATCTCTATACCATTTTTACCAACAACAAAGCCTTTAAAAAAAATACAAGTTTCTCCATGCAAAATGTGCATTTCTTATAATTAACGTACGCTTTTCTTTCCTTAAAACATCATTTATAGCTTTGTTATACACTAGAATATCATCAAAGTAAACAGCAACAAACTAACCTATAAATGCATGCAGTACATGATTTATTAAATATTAAGACTAAAACATATAACTAATCATTCATATAAACATAACTAATTATTTATACATAATTCACAATCTTTTTTCATTCAAATTTGATGAAACCTTGCTATTTACAATGTATATAGTATAAAAGAGCAACGCTAAGTTGTCTAAAAGGGTAGTACTAACTACATTGGTACAACTTCTAGCATTTATTATCATACTATATACCTTTGCTATTTACAATGCATATAGTATAAAAGATGTTTTTTTCTCTGCTGCTCTAGGTTATCAACATTTATTTGTGTACCCAAATTATGCCTAGCAACTAGGGATTTACCTTTTATAGGGAATGTTATTTTGTCATTGTCATTATCATCAATCAACTTTAGTATCTCTCATCTCTCCACCATCACTCTCACTCTTATTCACTATTTATCTATTATTTTACATCATCATATCTCGCTTATTAAGAAGTAACGTGTCCAAGACCCAAAAACTTGAAACACTTAATGTCGCGATTCCTCTATGGTTAAGATTCAGCTTAGACCTATTTTGGCTACTAGAATCTTCTTTTTCCTTAAGTGGTTCAGTCTTGATATCTTTATTTCATCTCTCATTATTACTCTATTTCAGTTTTCATAAGTTTGAAGAAGTCAAAATATATTTAACTGTACCCATTCCTTTAATTACCTATCTATCTTTATAGTCATGTGGACCATATCTCCCAACTTCATATAATATTATAGCTCTACTGTAATGGTAATCTCATTGTTCAACCCAATAAAAAATCATGCAATTATAGCCTTTCTATCTTCCTCTATATTAGCCTTAATTATAACAATCTCCATCTTTTTGTCCTTCGCACTCTTCGACCTTTAGGTAAGCCCCTGTAGCTTAAAATAAAGATCCCTATGGTAATGACTAAGAATGAACTACTTTCTTATAAGTACCCTTAACTCTCACCACATAGTTATAGGCTTTTTATAGTTTTTCTTTTTATCATTCACCAATTGATCCCACCAAATAATAACATAGTTGGTGAATTTGATAACTACTAGCTTTACCATTTTCTCCTCTGAATATTTTATGACAATTAAATATCAGCTCAACCATTTTTTCCAACTATAAGTAAACCTGAGGGTTGTTCTTTCGTTAAAATAAAGAAATGATCAATTTGATTTTACCTAAATCCTTATCTTCATCATCTTTCTTATACTTTCTCTCTTGTCAACCTTTTCAACATCTCACTCTATCCCTATCTACTTTTGATGCTCGATCATCACCATTGTCTTCTCAAAATTCATTCTTTACCTTATAGTCATCCATAGTCTTATATCTATATTTATTATTTTCCCCGTTATGTCTTGTTTCATCATGTTTAGCCTTATTATGTTCTTTATTAGTTTGCTCCTTCTGAATATTCTTAATGGAAACTCTATGTTGCCTTAACTAGCTTCCTATCTCTTCAAACCTTATATTCATCTTCTTAAATGCTTGGTAAAGTAAGGTTTACTGCGGGAGTTGTGCCTCAATTTTATCATCCAATTAGTTATTTTAAGCTGCAAAGAGATGTTAACAAAAATAGAGAAAAAAGTAATAAACCTCATAAGCCTTACGTGTTTACACTCAAGATGTCATTCTACATGTATTTACACTCAAATAGGCTTTTGCACAAAGCTATACTCACACATTATTGCCTTTTACCACTTATATATTTTCTCAGTTAAGTTCTTTAGGAACTAATCACTTAACTAAGAAAAAAGCACCAGAGTATAATCTCTCTAATAATCACAATCCAAGAAGCAAAAATAGAAAAACAACAAGCAAAGGAACAGAAAAAAATAACAAAAATAACAAAATAAATAAACAAAAGAGGTTACTAAATATGATTATTATTATTATTTTGCGAACCCTAAATAATTGAAATTTAAATGAATTGAGGGAAAGAAATAGGTAAAATTTATGGATTTAAGGAAATAAACCATAAGAATGCAAAATTATTAAAAGGAAAACCCTAAAAATATTGTTTATACGGCATTATTCATAGTTTTGCCCACAACATTGTTCAAAGTTCTTTTTATTAGAATACAAAAATAGGAACGAAAAATTTTAGTGAAGAAAAAAATAATAAAAATAGATGAATCTTACCTTAGTGCCTAAGCTATGATACTAACTGATAAGAACCCTTTTAGATTTATCTAAAAAAACCTATAACTAGATTGATAAGAAGCTAAGAAAGCCAATATGATTAAATTTTGGATTAAATATCTAAACCATTGAGAATGTAAGTCTCAAGAAACCTGGATTACTGAATAAAACGTCGTAAAGGTTAGCAACTCCTTTGATAAGTTGAACGTTCTTTAAAAAACAAGTTGAGAAATTCCTGTCAATGATATTAAACTCAATATTGTCAAAATCCATCTAAAAAAACATAAAATAGTGTTTATATAGGGTGGCTAACCCAAATTTAACTTTAAAATACAAAACCAAACCATGAAATTACAAATCCATAGCCACATGGGCCATGGTCTTTAGAGCCATTGATTTTAAATGGGTCGTAACTTAGGCAAATGATTCAAATTTGAGTCTACAACATATTGTTTCAAAGCTCTTAAAATAAGGAATGTAGTTACAACTTTAGAACTATTTTTCCCACCACTATTCTATTTTAAAAATTATTGACTTTGAATCTCATAACTGAAGTATACAAAGGTCGGTTCCTCTTCTTTTAAGCCATATTGAATATTGGTCTCTTGAAAATTAAAGTTGAATTGAATTCGTCCAAAGTAGCCTGAACAAATCCTTGTGTTATTTCCTGATCTTCTTTGATTGTGCTCTCGTAATGGCCTATTCTAGAATAGGTAATAGATCTTTAATGCTCTAAGCAATCTAGATCATATCAACGTGCCATTAAGAAGAGAGCTTAAGACAAAACCCTAAATCCAAGTCACCCATCAACTAGACCCATTTCTATGAAATAGTGGTTTTTTGCCTTGATGACCACTATTCAACCCATAGAGATAAAACTATTAACATGTATATGTCTATACTATTGATTTTGGTGATAACGAACTTTATATGTTCTTTTAATTAAATTATCAGAGTTTTATTAATAAAGTAAGTGTAGACATTTTCTCGATTTTTTTATAAAAGTTAATAGTTAATTGAAAAACCTTTTTCTATGAAGAACTATAAAAATTCTTAATCTGAAAACTAATGTGAACTATTTATCTAGAAAATGGCTAATGGGTAAAAACTAGAGTCACTATTTTCTGAAAATGAATAAACATAAAAGGTTTTGAAAATTAACAGTTACCTAATAACATTAAATGATTAACCACTTATTTTTCAGTTAGCTAATATTTCTAAACTTGAACTGATTAGCAAAAATGGATAAGTACAATTTGTTTTCAAGTTTTTAGAAGTAAACAACTAACCGATAATTTCTAAAGATTAATTATTTCTAACCTTGAACCGTTAGACAAGAAAGGATAAGTTTAAGTTATTTTGCAGGTCTTTAGAATTAAGTAGTTAACCGATAAAGGAAAAAAATTAACCGATAATTTTCAAAATTGAATCATATTCTAGTCATGAGTTGTTTAAGAAAAATGGTCAAGCTCAAATTGCTTTACAAGATTTTGGAAGTTAATAGTGAACTGTTAATACCAAACGATGAACCATTTATTTAAAATTACAACTCAACTATCATTTAGACCAATCAAAACGGTGAACCGATAGCAGTTAACAGCGATCCAATTGTTCTCAGAAAAGCTAACAATGACTAGTTTTCAGTTTCTGTTATAAAATGGTTCATTCAAATTCAAGCAAGAATTGATCCAACAATTATTATTGAGCTTGCTATTGAGAATAAAATTTAATTGAGTCTTAAATTTTTTTATTCTATTTATTCATACTTTGAGCTTGTATTTGTAATCATCTATATTGTGTGAAAGAAAAATCTTTTATAATCTTTATTTTCGAGTGATTATAAGTGTTAAGGATATACTTAGGCTAAGAGATTGAGTATAATCTCTAGACGGTTAAGTCATAATAAGAGAACCAAGCTTTGATACCAATTGGAATGCAAATGAGTAACCCAAGAGGGGGGTGAATTGAGTTTTTAAAAGTTATTTTACAAATGATTCAATCTAACGCTTTAATGCAAACAAAAAATAAGTTTTACAGCAATTAAATTAAATATAATAAATTAGACAATACTTGCAAAATAAATGAGTAAGGGAAGAGAATGCAAACACAGCAATTTTTACGTGGTTCGGCAATTCCCGCCTATGTCCATGGCCCCAAGCCAACCGAGCTCGAGGATTTCACTATCCAAGCCTCCCAAGGCTTCACATGTTTACAATTGACTTCCAAGGTGTCAATGGATCTTTACAATTAAAAGATTATCACCCTAATCTCTTTACCCCAAGTGTTTCCCTCACTTGGATACTCTTAATGCGATACAAAAAAGAAATTACAGCAAGACACTCACTATAAGAGTAGAAATTACCCAAATTATTTAAATTCACAAAATATTTTATCTCAAAAACATAAAATTAATTTAGTTTGAAAAAATAATTATTTTATTAACATAAAACTGAGCTTCACAAATGCTAATCCAAGTATAAATTAAATCATACCGGCTTTACAAGAAATTATCGCAATAAATTATCCGTTGAGCCGCCGTTGTCCGTTGAATATCTTGAATCTGATTTCACTTGATTCATTATCCTTCAAAACTAGTGAATTTGTGAAATATAAAATAAAACACTTTAATGCATATGTTTGTTATCATCAAAATTATAATATTTACAGCCTTTAGGCTAACAATCTCTCCCTTTTTTATGATGACAAACATCTCATGTATTTTGACATATATGCTCCCTCTTAATACATGGCGTACATAATATAGCATCCAAATACAAAACATCTAAATACAAAGCATCCAAATATAGAACATCCAAATACAAGACATCCAAATAGCTCATAATGATCATCCACAATTCATACAAAAAATGTAAATGCATAAAAATGTGTGGTACGGAGTGACAAAATAAAAGAGCTATGGAGATGGTGGATGTGATGAAAATGATGGTGGTGGAAACCCAAGAGCTGCAAAAAGCTGCTGCTGGCCATCAAGAATTTGCTGCTACTGCTTAAAGAGGCGCTGGTGCTCCAAGGTGGATTGAGCTAAAAAGGCTTCAAACTGAGATTGAAGTCGGCTTTGCTATGTCGAAAGAGAATCCATTTTAGCCAACATCTGCTGCATCGGATCCTCATGGGCAGCTAAAGGAGTTTTGGAAGAACCCATAGAAGATGGATAATGAGAGCGTTGTGGGACACTAAGATCAGGAAGTTACTCTGGTGGAAGAGCATCGTTAAAGAAACGATGATCTGTAGGAGCAAGTTCAGAAACTTTGGTGGAGTATCTCCGGTCTCTAGTCTATTTACCTTCTACCCAAATAAATCATAAGTTGGCAATGGCATCATCTCCTAGTTCTCTTGAATTTAAAAAGGTTGGTTCGGTAATGAGTACTCAAAAATGTTTGAGGATGCGAGTAATAATACTACAATAAGAGAGGGATCTTTTAGCCATACAAGGTGTGCTAAACACATGATTGAGTATAATGTACCCAACATTGAGCTTTCTACCCTCCAAAATACAATCCAATTAAGTCACATCCAATCGATTAACTTCATCCCCATTATCATACCTAGGAGTAATCACATGATGAAAAACATAATGTAGGATTCTAGTTTAAAGAGGCAAAGTTTGAGATTTCAATGATGATCGACAAAATTCATCGGACAAATCACGTCGACGATAAATTTTTCGAACAACATTTTCAAGAGAAAACCATGGATGATCTATTCTTGCTTTAGCACTCTAAATTTCTAATCCCTCATTTGGAGTTCCAAGAATATGATTTAACTCTGCAATATCAAATTTAATATGAACTCCCTCAACACTAGTAACAATTTTATTCGAAACCTCTATATCCATATTCGAATAGAAAACCTTAACTAAATTCTCATAATATGCTTCTTGAGTAACTAAGACATTTTTCCAACCCATAGCAATAAGAAATTTGTCAAGAGATTTATCACAAATTTCTAAATTCGCCAAATTCTTAAGATTAACAAAGTAAGGAGGAATAACTGACCTTGGCATGAAATTATCGATAAATCGTTTCTGAAGCAGGAGATGTCGAAAATGAGTTGACAAAAACTCTGTATTATCTTCATAATCTTCTTTGCATCTCTTGGCCATTTGTTTGCTCTTGGCTTTTTCACGACCCACCATTGTTGAACAAGCTTAAATAACAATTTTGAATTTGAGTGAAATGGATAAGTTTGAGCCAACAAATATGATCCTAGAGATGAATGAGGTTTAGATATAATGTGGATTAGATCAAAGATGAGCTAGAGAAAGCTTGAAAATATAGAGAGAGAAACGGCCAAGGTTAGGTTTTGGATTTCGGATTTTTATGGAGGTATAATAAAATGGTGTTTGGATGATGAAAAGTGAAGGAGTAGTGGATGGGTAATGGTTTGGATGACTAATTTTAGCAAGAAAATGAGTGAAAATTGAAGAAATTTGAGAAAGAGATGGTGAGACACTATTCACGTGGGAGAGAGAGAAAGAGATAAACAAGAGAAGAGGAAGTTAAAATGATGATTGAAAGATGTTTAATGGAAGTTAAATGGATGGGTAATGGATTGAATTAATGATTTTGACATGAAAATAGTTGAGAAAGAAGAATTTTTGAAAGAAAAGAGAGGAAGATCAACAGTTTGGTGAGAGAGAGAGATAAGTGAGGAAGAAAGCCAAAAGAAGGAGAGGAAATGGCCTAAACCTATGACCAAATGGCTAGCCGCTTGGTGCAAGCAGCTAGCCGCTTGCTCTCGGGTTTGGGGGCAAATCCAAGCGGCTAGCCGCCTGGTTGCTGCCCAACTGTACCAAAGTCACTTTCCAGCCATATTTTATCAATTTCATCATCATTTCTTGATTCCGAAACCTCTTAAGAACCATTTTAATGCATGAATCACGATTTTAAATATTTAAAACATAATTAATTCAAGCAAATAATTCATCTGTCAAGCATGTATCATGAAGCACACAAGCATTTAAAATGAATATGTTACAACACCTTACTTATCTATCATGCTCAAACTCTTTCAAAAACATTAACAAACATTAAGCAATCAATTTTAATAGATTCAATAACATAATTAGAGATGTTAATGTGAAAATTTTATCATCCCAAGTTCATGCCGAATTTTTGAAAATTATTCTTCGTAAAGGAGTTTTGTAAAAATATCGGCAAGTTGTTTTTCCGTAGAGATAAATTCTAAAGCAATATCACCCTTTTGTACATGATCTCTTAAAAAATGATGTCTAATCTCTATATGCTTGGTTCTAGAGTGCTGAATGGGATTCTTTGAAAGATTAATAGCACTAGTATTATCACACTTGATACGAATTTATTCAAGTTTAATGCCATAGTCCCTAAGTGTTTGTTTTATCCAAAGGGCTTGTGCACAACAATTACCTACAGCAATATATTTCGCCTCAATAGTTGAGAGTGTAACCGAATTTTGTTTCTTACTAAACCATGAAACAAGAGAATGACCTAGAAAATGACAAGTTCAACTAGTACTTTTCCTATCCACCTTATAACCAGCAAAATCGACATCCGAATAACAAGTCAAATCTTATGAGTTCCTCTAGGATACCAAAGGCCAAGATCCATGGTTCCACTCAAATAACGAAAAATTCTTTTAACAGCAAGAAAATGATATTCCTTGGGACATTATTGAAATCTTGCATACAAACTAACACTAAACATGATATCGGGTCTACTTGCGGTTAAGTAAAGTAAAGAGCCGATCATACCTCAATACTTTTTAATATCAACTTTTTTACCTTTTTCATCTTTGTCAAGCTTGATTGCTATACTCATTGGAGTGCTTTTAGTGTTTGATTCTTCAATTCCAAACCTCTTGAGCAAAGCTTTGACATATTTAGCTTGGTTGGTGAAAATTCCCTCATTGTTTTATTTGATTTGAAGTCCAAGGAAATACTTCAATTCTCCCATCATGCTTATTTCAAACTCCTTACTCATACAAGATGAAAACTCTTTACACAAGGACTCATTAGTAGAATAATATCATCAATATAAATTTAAACAACAAGTATGTCTTGGTTCTCATGCTTAACAAAAAGTGTAGTATCGGCTTTTCCTATTAAAAAATCATTATCAAGCAAGAAATTTTTAAGCCTATCATACCATGCTCCAGGTGCTTGTTTTAATCCATACAATACTTTTGATAACTTATAAACATTATCTGGAAATTTTTCATTTTTAAAACCAGGGGGTTGTTTCACATAAACTTCCTCCATAATATAACCATTTAGAAAAGCACTTTTGACATCTATTTGAAATAAAATGAAATCTTTATAATATGCATATACTAGCAACATTCTAATGGATTCTAATCTAGTTACAGGTGCAAATGTCTCATCAAAATCAATTCCTTCTTCTTGATTGTATCCTTGAGCCACTAATCTAACTTTATTCCTTACAACCACACCAGATTCATCCATCTTATTTCTAAATACCCATTTAGTTCCTATGATGGATTGATGTTCTGGTTTAGGAACTAATTCCCACACTTTATTTCTCTCAAATTGATTTAACTCCTCTTGCATTGCCATAATCCAAGATTCATCATTTTCCACATCCACAAAGGATTTTGGTTCAATTTGAGAAATGAATGCAGCATGCTCACAAGTATTTCTAAGTGATGATCTAGTTGTAACACCTCTAGATGGATATCCTAAAATGGCATCCTTTGGGTGAGAAGAAACATACCTCCACTCCTTAGATAGTGCTTAAGAAGTACCTTGATTTTATTCTGCACTTGTTTCTTCATGTTGTTCCACTTGATTTTCTACATTCTTTTGGTTGATCTTTGATGAATCTTCTTGTATATTTTCATCTGCATCATCACTAATAGTAACTTTCTCCGTAGAGGAGGCGTTAGACTCATCAAATGTAACATGCATAGTTTTTTCCATAACTAAAGTTCTTTTATTATAAACTCTATAAGCTTTGCTTGAGTTTGAATACCCAAGAAAGACACCAACATCAGATTTTGGATCAAATTTTTCAAGATTATCTTTTGTGTTCAAAATAAAATATTTACATCCAAAAATTTTGAAATAACCAATGTTGGGTTTTCTATCTTTCCACAGCTCATAGAGAGTTTTATTGAGATAAGATCTAATCAACAGCCGATTTAAAACATAATAAGTGATGCTGAAGGCTTCAGCCCAAAAATATTTTGGTAGTGCATTTTCATTTAACATGGTCCTAGCCATTTCTTGAATAGATCTATTCTTTCTCTCAACAACTCCATTTTGTTGTGGAGTTATAGGTGATGAAAATTGATGCTCAATTCCAAAGTCATTACAAAAAGTCTCAAATGCATGATTTTTAAATTCTCTACCATGATCACTTCTAATACAAGAAATAGGATAGTCTTTTTCGTTTTGAACCTTTTTAAAGAAAATTCTAAATGCATCAAAGGCATCATCCTTATTAGCTAAGAACAATACCGATGTGTACCTAGAATAATCATCCACAATTACAAAAGCGTAATACTTGCCATTTAAGCCAGCATATCTAGATGGTCCAAACAAATCCATGTGAAGTAATTGAAGTAATTTTGAAGTAAAGACATGATTCTTGTTTTTAAAAGAAGTTTTGTTTTGTTTTCCAAATTGACAAGCTTCACAAATTTTATCCTTTTGAAAATTAATTTTTGGAAGTCCTTTAACCAAATCATTTTTTGAAATCTTTTAAATTAAATCCATGTTTGCATGACCTAGTCTTCTATGCCATAACCATCCATCATCATGCAATGCCATAAATATTTATCAATGGTAGACGCACAATCTATATTAATGCTGTAGACATTAATACATCTTTTTCCTACAAACAAAACTTTTCCATCATATGCATTTTCAATAACACATCTATATTTATCAAAATCTACTTTATAACCCTTACCACATAATTAACTAATAATAAGTAAATTATGTTTCAAGTTTTCAACCAAGCACACATTTTCAATAAGAGTAGAAGATACATTACTGACATTGCCAATACCAATGATCTTTCCTTTTAAATTATGTCCAAAAGATACATCTCCACCATTTTTTATCTTGGTAAAACTTGAAAACTAAGCATAATTTCCTGTCATGCTCTTGAACACCCGTTGTCCAAGTACAATTTATTCTTCTTCTTCTTATTCTTTAAGCTCTATAGAAAAAATTTCAAGTCTTAGGTACCCAAATGTTTTTGGGTCCTTAAGTGTCAGCAATGGTTCCTTTTGGAACCCAAACATATTTTACACCATAATAAGTATTTCCTTTCACAGGACATCTATTTTTCATGTGATCATTTCTATTGCAATAGTGACAAGTAATTTTATGATCACTTGTAGATGTAGCTTTAATAAAATAATTCTTATAATACTTTTGCTTCAAGTTAGGCTTATACCTAAGTCTTTTTTTATTAAAAATACATTTTTGAGAATTAAGTAAATTATCCAACATCTTTTGGCATTTTGTGAATTTTATCACAAACTTCATTCTTCTTCTTAAGAACTTCATTCTTCTTTATCAATTCTTCAACATGTAATTTCTCATGCTCATATGAGGTATTAAGTTTCTCATTTGAAGATGTGACTTTGTCATACAATATTTTATTTTCTAATTCTAAACATGTAATCTTCGCATTCAATGAATCATTTTCATTTTTGAGATCTATCAATTTCTTTTTAAGGCGTACATTATTTTTACCTATCTTCATCAACTCATCATGCAATTCTTTAAAAGCATCATGTAATTCATCATAGGTAGGAAAATCATTTACCTCATCTAGTTCATCATTCAATTCATCTCCAATTGCCATAAAAGCTAGATTTGTCATTTCTTGATGCTCTTCATCATCACTTGTTTGTTCATTAGTATCATCCCATATGGCCACCATTGCTTTCTTTTTGAACTTGTTGAGAAGAGGGCATTACGATCTTATATGGCTAAGCTTCTTGCACTCATAACATTTTATTGCTTCCTTTTTCTCCTTTTGGTTCTTAGAATCTTTAAATTTTCTTCGTTCACTAGTTTTCTTGAAAAATTTTCTGAACCTCGTAGCAAGCATAGCAATTCCTCATCATCCGACTCACTTTCTCCATCACTTTCAAATTTTGTGACTTTGAGAGCAATGTTTTTCTTTTTCTCTTCATTGCCTCTTTCAGCTGCCAAATATTATTCATAAGAAATAAGAGAACCAATTAAATCATCAATAGGTAAGATAGTTAAATCTTTAGCTTCCTCAATAGTAGTTCTTTTTGGTCTCCAATCCTTAGAAAGTTATCTAATGATTTTCTTAACTTTCTCGTTATTTGAAAAAGTCTTTCCTAGGGCTCCTAGAGTGTTCACTATGTTCGTAAATCTAATATACATAGAATACACACCCTCATTTTGTTCCATTTGAAACAATTCAAATTATCGAGTGTATCTACTAATTTTAAACTTTTTCACTTGATTCTTGCCTTCATAAACAACTTTAAGTTTGTGCCAAATTTCATAAGTACTTTCACAATTTGACACTCTATGAAATTCTTTCTTATCTAGTGCATAAAATAACGCCTTCATGGCTTTGGAATTTAGAGAAGCTTTTCTCTTTTCCAATTCATTCCATTCCCGTGAAGGTTTTGGAATATCTTTCCCGACTTCATTTTTAGTCAAAGGCATAAATGGACCACTAGATACAACTTCCTAAATTTTGTAATCTAGGGCTTGTAAGTAAATTCTCATCCTAGTTTTCCAATATAGGTAGTCATTTCCATCAAAGAACGGTGGTCTAGTTATGGATTGTCCTTCCTTAAAGGTTGAATCACTTTGGGTTGCCATGGATCTTTTACTCTAGACGGTTAAGTCCTAATAAGAGAACCAAGCTCTAATACCAATTGAAATGCAAATGAGCAATCCAAGGGGGGTGAATTGGGCTTTTAAAAGTTATTTTATAAATAATTCAATCTAACGCCTTAATGCAAATAAAAAATAAGTTTTACAGCAATTAAATCAAATATAATAATTAGACAATGCTTGCAAAATAAATAAGTAAGGGAAGAGAATGCAAGCACAGCAATTGTTACGTGGTTCGGCAATCCCCACCTATGTCCATGCCTCCAAGCCAACCGAGCTCAAGGATTTCACTATCCAAGCCTCCCAAGGCTTCAAATGTTTACAATTGACTTCTAAGGTGTCAATGGACCTTTACAATTAAGAGATTATCACCCTAATCTCTTTACCCAAAGTGTTTCCCTCACTTAAATACTCTCAATGTGATACAAAATAGAAATTACAGCAAGACACTCACTATAAGAGTAGATTCACAAATAACGGCACAAAAATGATTTAATCTATTGTGATTTGCAATATGGAAGCTCAATATATATTTTATAAACTTGTTTTTGCTTGGTTGAGAACTTTAAATGAAGTTGGAGTTGAGTTTTTATAATTAAAGCTCGAAAACTAGCCGTTATTTTCAAATTCCAGTGCTCAAGCGGCTAATCGTTTAATTTAACAGGCTCTCCGCTCGTAACAGTGAAGTTACCGTTAATTTTGAATTTTGCTACAGTAATACTATTCACGAAATTACAGTTTTACCTCATAACTTACTCAAATTATGCTATGACCCAAAACGTCATAAAATTTTTCAAACAAATTCAATCTCAGAAATTTTAAATATTATTTAATTCCTAAAAGCATTCTGAAATTGTTGTGTGGCCTAAACTAAAGAAAATCTTTTCAAATAAGTCATCTTTGAGTTTTAACTAAATCACCATAATCTTTAAAGTTTTTAAAACTTTTCACTTAAACCCCCAATCTATTATGAATTACAAAAGAGCCTAAATTTTTAGAGTTTAGCAAATAAGTCCACCTCCGAAATTTAAAAATTTTTCATTTTTACCCAAATTATTTAAATGCACAAAATATTTTATCTCATAAATATAAAATTAATTTAGTTTGAAAAATTAATTATTTTATTAACATAAAATTGAGCTTCACAAATGCTAATCTAAGTATAAATTAAACCATACTGACTTTACAAGAAATTATCGCAATAAATTATCTGTTGAGCCGCCGTTGTCCGTTGAATGTCTTGAATTTGATTTCATTTGATTTCACTTGATTCATTATCCTTCAAAACTAGTGAACTTGTGAAATACAAAATAAAATACTTTAATGCATATGTTTGTTATCATCAAAATTATAATATTTACAGCCTTTAGGCTAACAGCGATGAATGCCTTATTTTATGTACTTGATAAGACAAAGTTTCATAGAATGTCTAGTTGTGAAAGTGCTAATGAAATATGGAATAAACTTAAAGTTATTTATAAGGGAACAAATCAAGTAAAAGAATCTAAAATTAGTAGATACACTCAGCAATATGAGAGTCTGTATTCTATGTATACTAGATTCACAGACATAGTAAATATTCTAGGAGCCCTAAGAAAGAAGTTTTCAAATAACGAGAAAGTCAAGAAAATTATTAAGTCACTGTCAAAGGAAGAGAGACCTAAAAAGATAGCCATTGAGAAAGCTAAAGATTGAAATGTTTTGCCTATTTATGATTTAATTAGTTCTCTTATATCTTATAAAGAAGACTTGAAAAAAACAAAGCAATAAAGAGAAAATAAAAGGCATTGCTTTCAAAGATTTAAAATATGAAGAGTGATGAGGAAAGTGAGCTAAATGATAAAGAGATAACTATGCTAGCAAAAAGGTTCACAAAATTTTTTCAATAAACCTAGAGAGTAAAGAAAATTTAGAAACGTTAAGAACTAAAAGGAGAAGAATAAGGTAATCATATGTTATGAATGCAAGAAGCCTAGCCATATAAGATCGTAGGTACTTCTTAAAATACTCAAGAAGAAGGCCATGGTAACTACTTAGAATGATAACGACGAAGAATCTAGTGATGAAAAGGATTCATAAGAAATGTCAAACCTAGCACTTATAGCAATAAAAGATAATGAACTTGATGAGGTAAATGATTTTCTTACTTATGATGAGTTGTATGATTCTTTTATGGAATTGCATAGTGATTGGTTAAGAATTGGTAAAAAATATTAGAACTTTCAAATTGAAATGATGCACCAATAAAATGTATTAATTCATTAGATGAAAAGATCAAACGGTTAGAATTAGATAATGAAACATTGCATGATAAGATCATATTGCTTAAAGGAAAATAAAGTACTTCATTTGAGTTTGAAAAATAACATGTTAATGAATTGATAAAAGAAAATAAAGTGCTTAAAAAAAGAATAATGAACTCAATAAAATTGTGTTAAAATTTATAAATGAACAAAAGATATTAGATAATTTGCTTAATTCACAAAAATATATGTTTAACAAAGGAGGTATTATCTAGAAGCCAAATTTAAAACAAACTTTATAAAAATTACTTTGTAAAGAGTGCATCCATTGATAATCTAATTGTTTGTCATTATTGTAATCTAGATGGTCATGTTGTATTAAACTTATAAGTGTACGAATCTATTGTAGAATAGATTAATGGTTACGAGTGTTGATCCCACGAGGAGGTGAATTTTAATTATGTGTTGGATTAATTTTCTAAGTAGGTGGTTTGAATTATGGTAAAAATAATTTAATCTATCTTAAAATTTAAATTAGAATGGCGAGAAATAAATTAAAATAATAACAATTAAATTGAAGCACTCGGACATTTGGATCCGCATCAACATGCACTATGGGCTTAAATTTCTTTATTAGTACCAATTAAATCATGAGGAGATATCTACTCCTCATGAACTACGCTCTAATTAATATGGTGTTAAGAGCTTATCATGCTAAATAATAATAACTTAGTTATTACTATCTGTCAACTAAAAGTTAAATCATCTATCGAAATTAAAGGAAAAGTGAAAATAAATTTACCAAATTTAACCTATGGAACATGTTAAGAATTTACTTTCAACCCAAGTTTGAAAAAAAATTAACTACTTATATTTGAATTAGTGGTAAAATAAGAATTTTATTAATATACATAGAAAATACAAGATAGAGAAGGAATTAGAGAAAATAGAGCTAAAAAATGATCTCAAGGGTGTCAAATTAGAAAGGAAGAGCTATCCTTTTATATATACAATAAATAAATTATGACTATCGATTAAAATAATTTGGATGCATAGCATTACACCATGTGGCAAGTTCTAATTAAATTGAACACATCATCAAGGCTATCATCTCGTGTATATGCATGTGTTGTATGCATGTTTTTTCTGATTTACTAATATATTGACACATCATCGGTCAATAGTACATGCACATTTTAGTCCAATAAGATTGTGACATCATCGATCAATGGAACATCATCAGTCAACGCCATATAGGCAGTCAAAGTTACATCATCGATCTAATCAAATGCTACCATATCATTGGTCGATGTCACATTATCGGTCAATGCCACATCATCGTAAAGTATATATGAACAATGCCATGAATAGTACTATAAACCATACAGTACATGTGAATAATATCGTACATATAAACAGTGATATTTATACTTTTATACTCTTAAGGTTTTCAACCTTTCTGAGTTTAGATTTGTTGTTTGTTTTATCAACCGATGTCTTGTTTATTATGAAATAACCATTATGCCACTAAGATACATAAAATACTTAATTATAATAAATCACAAAAAAGTTAAATACATAAGAGTAGAAATGTTAGTGACAAATTTCTCATTTATAAATATATATTTTCTAGCATACAACACACCCCAAACCAGCTTATTGCTAGTCCTTAGCAAATTAAAGGAAAACAAAATTCAAATCCAAAATAATTTTTTTTAAAACAATTGTGTTTATTCAACTAAACCAATGATAACAATCAAATAAAAGTATAAGCATTATCTCTAGTTTAAAGAAATCTCATCTCTACATCAACCATTCATATAAATTAGTCAAGTATATTTCACCAGAACTATAGTAATCAAGCCACTTTTAAGAATTCCATGTCAAACCCTAATATCTGACCAGTAGTGACGCTTCATAATGAAATTACATCCAATAACAATAGTCACTCTAATGAATAATAAATAAAGAGAAAATAATAAAGAAGTAATATCAGACACTCTGCCAGGATGAAATAATTATGAGAACAGCTTAGAAATAATACGATCTTAAGTAAAATGTCAGTTAAACTAATATTTTTCTAAAAAATTATTTTTCTTTATTTGTCCACTACTACATCTTTTTAGTCCTCAAAATTAGCTTTACTTCAGACTATAGTTCCCTAAAATGAAAGAGTTTTATTAAAATGTAACGTAGACTAGGGACATGGCAGACAAAGAACATAAAATAGGAAAAATAAAATAAAATACATGTTATATATATATTGAATTTTTTTCTTTTTTTAATAAGACGTAATATTATTAAACAAAGTAATTATTTACATTTTTCTCAAACATAAATAGGTGATGGAACTTGTAAGACATCAGGTAATATTCTAGATCAGAGTGGGTTAAGATGATACGTTTGACAAAGAAAAATATAATTTTTTTTAAAGGTTCAAATGGGCTAACTATAAATATTTCACAAAAGTGATGGCAAAAAAGACTCAAACGGGTCAAAGATGGTATTTCCATTATCTTTTAGGGTTCTAAATAATCTTTTATATCTATTAGTTATATACACCTTTAGATGTAGCAACAAACATATTGTTTTCTTATTTTTTTAATTGGTTGACTCAAAGGAAATCTAGAAATCGTGTATAAATTGATAAACTGCTAAATTATATAATGAATGCGCGAAAAGGGTTACTTTTCAAGAAAAATGACAGGCTCAAGAACTTACTTGAAATTTATTATGATATGTGTATTTCTTCAAGTGACTTATATTTGTCTTTGACATCAACATATAACATGTGTATTTCTTGAAGTGACTTATATTTGTCTTTGACATCAACATGTAAAGTAGTAAATATGGTGCAACAAAACTTTAAGACTAAGAATAACATAAATACTAAAATTTGAAAGTTATTGTGTCAAAAAAATAGCAAAATTTTTTTATTTAAAAAAACTAAGAAGATGCATTTTTAGAATCAATACGCTCTATATTCAACCATCTTTAACCTAAAAATTTAAAAGTATATACTTATAAAAGAGAAGTTAGAAAGAGGAATTTAGAAAAATCACACTTAAAATAAAACTTAAGAATAAAAAATAATAAAATAAATCACTGAAAAGTACTTTTTAAAAAAACTAAGAAGAAGCGTTTTTAAAGTCACTACACTCTATATTTAACTATCTTCGACCTACAAAGTTAACCACAGTTAGTTTCTATAAAAAAAATTAATAAAAACTTTATCAAGATTGAGACATTCCATAATAGTTAGTTTCAACTATTCCCTCCCCTTAACTAAAATGAAACATTGTCCTTAATATTTTATAGGAAAGAAGTAGAGTTTAAAAGATATCACTTGGGTACTACAACACAAAAGGAAATATTTATAAGTGAAGAGTTAAATCTAATTTACACTTCTTCTTACATTTACTACTACCATCATTAGTTAGTCACTCTAACAGTAAGGCCCTGGGATGTGGCTCTAGTTTATAAGTTTGTAACAAATCAAATAGCTCATTAGTGGTGTAAGCAAAAATAAAAATTTATTTTACTGTGGAATGAATGAAATAGTTTTTTATTGCATGGTTAAGAAATCAATAAAGTCATCATAAAAGTTATTAAAATTTAACAAACTAATGGGTTTCTGATAAATATTCCGATAGGCTCAAGATGCTAATGTGATTAGTGCCTCTAGAGTTACAAGATCTCCTAGTAGAAAAATAAAAATATCAGTATGATTTAACATTTCAGTTATTCTCTCTTGCATATCTGAGATGATTAACTCTTTTCGAGTTGGTGAGTAAGACAAACAGTCTAAAAATTTTAGGTTGTTGGGATAATGCCTAACACTTAGCTTCCTCTAATATAAGTGGCTTCTAAGACTAGTTTAGATAAACTTTGAATACCTCCTCCATAAACCAAGTATAATTTTCTAGCTATTACGTTCCGACCAAGATCTAACACTGCCTCAATAAATTCATTATATTTACTATAGTTAAACCTTGAGAGTACACAAATATTCTTCAATTGGTTATTGTGAGTGGTAGCCATTAGGATACTTAAAAAAAATTGGTAAATGCCTTAACAAAAAGTCATATTTAATGATCTTGGTAATAGTAGTTTACAGCTATAAATGAGGTAGCATATTTATGTCAAATAACACATAAAGCACATGCCTCAAAAGTAAAAAAGGAAATAGTAAAAATAGAAAACAAATAATGATAACATGAAATTATTAAAGATAAAAATGCAAATGATCAACCAATAGTGAAATAAAATAATATTAAAATAAAAGGATATTTATAAGTAATTACAACTTTGGCTTACATCTTTATCTAGTTTTATGTCTAGAAACGACTTGAACGTCCTCTATGGGTTGAGGATAGATTTTCCATCTAGTTTTCTTATAAACTGGCAAATAGAGTCGTTTAAAGTTAGATTTTTGAGACTATATTATGCACGCGCTTTTTTGAATAGTAGCTATAATTGAAGTATCGCTCTTTGTACGTATCCACTAGGATGCGTTTAAAGAGATAAAAGAATATAATCCAATGACTCTTTATTTAAGCTATCTCTAATGAATTGAATCTTGTCTTCCCTGTTATCATACACCATTTCTAAAGAACATTAGATTTTTTCATATCTCATGCTGGCACACTTGTGACAAATATTAGAGAGCTTTTGAACTCTTTATTTTCTTGAATAATTTTCCTTACCACAACCAGGCATATAGGCAATAAACTTGGAAGGTAATTCACCTGTCAATTGCACTTTTGGCTTTGATTATCTATCGAATGTCAGCATGGATGTTATTTGAGTTTTATAGATGGTGAAGAAGGCATTCTCAGGAAATAAAAGACATTGCTTGTAAAGCTTTAGTAAGATTGCGTATTTGTCTGTGCCTTCAAATCAGAATATTAGTTATTATGAGAAACTAAAGTAATCGCGTTTCTATCACTTAACCAAGGTAAGAAACTGAAACACATAAAAAGAAAGAAAGAAAGAATAAAATATTAGAATTATCCTCTTATTGATTTACCTAAAGCTCTAATTTGATGCTATAGATGCCTCAATTTATCAAGAGATTTACACAAATTTCTAAATTCGCCAAATTCTTAAGATTAACAAAGTAAGGAGGAATAACCGACCTTGGCATGAAATTATCGATAAACCGTTTCTGAAGTAGGAGATGTAGAAAATGAGTTGACAAAAACTCCGTATTATCTCTATAATCTTCTTTGCGTCTCTTGGCCATTTATTTGCTCTTGACTTTTTCACCACTCACCATTGTTGAACAAGCTTAAATAACAATTTCGGAGTTGAGTGAAATGGATAAGTTTGAGCCAAGAAATATGATCCTAAAGATGAATAAAGCTTAGATATAATGTGGATTTGATTAAAAATGAGCTAGAGAAAGCTTGAAAATGTAGAGAGAGAAACGACCAAGGTTAGGTTTTGGATTTTGGATTTTTATAAAGGTATGATAAAATAGTGTTTGGATGATGAAAAGTGAAGAAGTTGTGGATGGATAGTTTGGATGATTAATTTTAGCAAGAAAATGAGTGAAAAATGAAGAAATTTGAGAGAGAGATGGTAAGGCACTATTTACGCAGGAGAGAGAGAAAAAGATGAACAAGAAAAGAGGAAGTTGAAATGATAATTAAAAGTTGTTTAATGGAAGTTAAATGGATGGGTAATGGATTGAATCAATGATTTTGACATGAAAATGATTGAGAAATGAAGAATTTTTTGAAGGAAAATGGAGGAAGATGCACGGTTTAGTGAGAGAGAGAGTTAAGTAAGGAAGAAAGCCAAAAAGAAGAAGAAGAAGGGGTCTAAACCCGTGACCAAGCGGCTAGCACCAAGTTCACTTTTCGACCATTTTTTTATCAATCTCGTCATCATTTCTTGATTCCAAAACCTCTCAAGAACCATTTTAATGCATGAATCATGATTTTAAACATTTAAAACATGATTAATTCAAGCAAATAATTCATCTATCAAGCATGTATCATGAAGCACACAAGCATTTAAAATGAATATGTCAGAACACCTTACTTATCTATCATGCTCAAACTCTTTAAAAAACATTAACAAACATTAAGTAAACAATTTTAATAGATTCAATAACATAATTAGAGATGTTAATGT
Organism: Aegle marmelos; assembly: GCA_030449875.1. NCBI lineage: Eukaryota > Viridiplantae > Streptophyta > Magnoliopsida > Sapindales > Rutaceae > Aegle > Aegle marmelos. The sequence goes on along the minus strand of JASUUL010000094.1, from coordinate 13,088,977 downwards.
GAAAATTTTATCATCCCAAGTTCATGCCGAATTTTTGAAAATTATTCTTCGTAAAGGAGTTTTGTAAAAATATCAGCAAGTTGTGTTTCCGTAGAGATAAATTCTAAAGCAATATCACCCTTTTGTATATGATCTCTTAAAAAATGATGTCTAATCTCTATATGCTTGATTCTAGAGTGCTAAATGGGATTCTTCAAAAGATTAATAGCACTAGTATTATCACACTTAATAGGAATTTGTTCAAGTTTAATGACGTAGTCTCCAAGTGTTTGTTTCATCCAAAGGGCTTGTGCACAACAACTACTTGCGGCAATATATTCCGCTCAGTAGTTGAGAGTGCAACCGAGTTTTCTTTCTTACTAAACTATGAAACAAGAAAATGACCTAGAAAATGGCAAGTTCCACTAGTACTTTTCCTATCTACCTTATAATCATCAAAATCGGCATCCGAATAACAAGTCAAATCTATACGAGTTCCTCTAGGATACCAAAGGCCAAGATCTATGGTTCCACTCAAATAACAAAAAATTATTTTAACAGTAAGTAAATGAGATTCCTTAAATGAGATTCCTTGGGACATGATTGAAATCTTGCATACAAACTCCACTAAACATGATATCGGGTCTACTTGTGATTAAGTAAATTAATGAGCCGATCATACCTCGATACTTTTTAATATCAACTTCTTTACTTTTTTCGTCCTTGTCAAGCTTGATTGTTGTACTCATTGGAGTGCTCTTAGTGTTTGATTCTTCAATTCCAAACCTCTTGAGCAAATCTTTGACATATTTAGCTTGGTTGGTGAAAATTCCCTCATTGTTTTGTTTAATTTAAAGTCTAAGGAAATACTTCAATTCTCTCATCATGCTCATTTCAAATTCCTTACTCATACAAGATGAAAACTCTTTACACAAGGACTCATTAGTAGAACTAAAAATAATATCATCAACATAAATTTGAACAACAAGTATGTCTTGATTCTTTTTAAGGCATACATTCTTTTTACCTATTTTCATCAACTCATCATGCAATTCTTTAAAGGCATCATGTAATTCATCATAGGTAGGAAGATCATTTACCTCATGTAGTTCATCATTCGATTCATCTCTAATCGCCATAAGAGCTAAATTTGACATTTCTTGATGCTCTTCATCATCACTTGTTTCTTCATCAGTATCATCCCACGTGGCCACCATTGCTTTCTTCTTAAACTTGTTGAGAAGAGGGCATTCCGATCTTATATGGCCAGGCTTCTTGCACTTAAACATTTAATTGCTTCATTTTTCTCCTTTTGGTTCTTGAAATCTTTAAATTTTCTTCACTCACCAATTTTCTTGAAAAATTTTCTGAACCTCCTAGCAAGCATAGCCAATATGGGTAGTCATTTTCGTTAAAGAACGGTGGTCTAGTTATGGATTGTTCTTCCCTAAAGGTAAAATCACTTTAGGTTGCCATGGATCTTTTACTTTAGACGGCTAAGTTCTAATAAGAGAACCACTCTCTGATACCAAATGAAATGCAAATGTGCACCCCAAGAGGGGGTGAGTTAGGTTTTTAAAAGTTATTTTATAAACGATTCAATCTAATACCTTAATGCAAACAAAAATAATAAGTTTTACAGCAATTAAATCAAATATAATAAATTAGACAATGCTTGCAAAATAAATGAGTAAGGGAAGAGAATGCAAACACAGTAATTTTTACGTGGTTCGGCAATCCCCGCTTACGTCCACACCTTCAAGCCAACCGAGCTTAAGGATTTTACTATTCAAGCATTCCAAGGCTTCAAATGTTTACAATTGACTTCCAAGGTGTCAATGGACCTTTACAATTAAGATATTATCACCCTAATTTCTTTACCCCAAGTGTTTCCCTCACTTGAATACTCTCAATATGATACAAAATAAAAATTACAGCAATAAACTCTTTATAAGAGTGGATTGACAAATAATGACACAAAAATGATTTAATCTATTATGATTTGCAATATGGAAGCTCAATATATGTTTTATAAACTTATTTTTGCTTGTTAAAGAGTTTAAAATGAAATTAGAGTTGAGTTTCTATAGTTAAAGCTCGAAAACTAGTCGTTATTGATAAATTTCAGTGCTCAAGCGGCTAGCCATTTAATTTAACCGGCTCCCCGCTCGTAATAGTGAAGTTACCATTAATTTTGAATTTTGCTACAGTAATATTGTTCACGAAATTACAGTTTTATCTCAAAACTTACTCAAATTATGCTATGACCCAAAATGTCATAAAACTTTACAAAAAGATCCAATCTCAAAATTTTAAATACTATTTAATTCCTAAAAATATTTTGAAATTATGTTATGGCCCAAACTAAAGAAAATCTTTTCAAATAAGTCCTCTTTGAGTTTTAACTAAATCACCATAAAATTTAGTTTGAAGAAATAATTATTTTATTAACATAAGATTGAGCTTCACAAATGCTAATCCAAGGATAAATTAAATCATACCGGCTTTACAAAACATCGTCACGATAATTTTTCCGTTGAGCTCGAAATTCTATTCTTGATTTGGCCGTTGTCCATTGAGTGTCTTGAGCTTGATTTCACTTGATTTATTATCCTTCAAAACTAGTGAAATATAAAATAAAACACTTAAATGTATTTGTTTGTTATCATCAAAATCATAATATTTATAGCTTTTTAGGCTAACAATTATATTTGTGTAAGTTTGTTTGCTTAACTATTATTAGTAATTTTTTTTATCATTTTTCCTCATGAAAATGTCAACTAAAAAGCATCTTTTTAGCATTCTTAGATAGTTTCGACGTACACAATCTCATCTCAGAGGTCAAATATGATTTTGTAAGACACATCGTATCTGGCAGCTACAACCACCAGAGTTAGTAGCCCATATTGAGGATTTAGAAAGAGATCTTAAAGAAATTGAGAGAGGCATCTACAACATCCAATTAGAGCATGAGGTAAATTCAATAAGAGGACGACTTTAGTTTGTTTTGTGCACTTTAATTTATTTTTCTGTTTGTGTGTTTTAGTTTGCTTTGTGTGTTTAAGTTTGTAACCCCAGTCAAGTGGCGGATAACGATACTCCGTGACAATCAAGTCAGTTACTTCAGTTTCTCATAATAATTGATATTCTGAGACAAAGGTATGGACAGAGACGAGATCTTAACAAAACTTCACAAGCGATTTCCTTCACTTCCTTAGAAAACTCTCTTTACCATTTATAAAGATCGGTCTGAATGCATGCGATTACTTATAAAAAATCATATCGCTGCTAACATCGATGGATAATCGAAGTTAAAGTGCGGTTGGCAGGTGAGTTACCTCCCAAATTTATTGCATACATGCCTGGTTGTGGTAAAGGAAATTATTCAAGAAAACGAAGAGCCCGAAAGCTCCTAATATTTGTCATAAGTGTGCCAGAATGAGATGCAATAAAAAGTGATGTTCTTTAGGAATGTTGTCTGATAACAGAGAAGATAAGATTCAATTCATTAAGGATAGCTTGAATAAGGAGTCATTGGATGATATCTTTTTGTCTCTTGAAACGCATCCCAATGGATACGTACAAAGAGCAATTCTCCAATTATGGCCATTATTCGAGAAAGAGTGTGCACGATACAGTCTCGGGAATCCGACTATAAACGATCATGTTTGCCAGTTTGTAAGAAAACTGGATAGGAAGCCCATCCTCGACCCATAGAGGGCGTTCAAGCCGTTTCTAGACGTAAAATCAGAGGAAGATGTGAGTCATAATCACAACTGTCTGTAAATATCCTTTTACCTCTCTATTCTTTTATTTCATTGCTATTTTACTATTTACATTATTACCTTTAATAATTTCATTTGCCTTTTTCTTTTGACTGTTTTCTTTTTTACTTTTGAGCCATGTGCCTTACACGTTAATTGATGCTAACATGATACCTCATACACAGCTGTAACCAATTGTCACCAAGGTCTTTAAATATGATTCTTTTTATTGAGCACTCACAAGTTGTTTTTGAACAATATCTTAATGGCACTACTTCCAGTAAACAATTCAAGAACATTTGTGTGCTCTCTAGATTTCATTATGGCAAACATAAAGAGTTCATGGAGGCAGCCATAGATCTTGGTCTAAGAATAGCAGAGAGAAAATTAGACTTGGTGTATGGAGGAGGTGATCGAGAGTTATCCAAAATGGTCTTAGAAGCTGCTTTTGTTAGAGGGAGCCAAGTGTTAGGCATCATCCTTTCAATCCTAAAATCTTTGGGTTGTTTGTCTCATTCACCAACTGGAGAAGAGTTAGTTGTCTCAGGTATGCAAGAACAAATAACTGAAATGCTCAATCATGCCAATGCTTTTATTTTCCTTCGAGGCGATCTTACAACTCTTGAGGCATTAATCACATTAGCATCTTGGGCCCATTTGAACATCCATAAAAACCCCATCGGTTTGTTAAATGTCAATAACTTTTATGATGGCTTTATCGCGTTTCTTAATCATACAATAAAAAATTATTTCATTCCTTCCTTAGTGAAAAATATCTTTATTTGTGCAAAAATATCTTTATTTGTGCATCCCACCATTGTGTTGGAATGTTCAAATAATAATGGTAACAGTAGCCGCAATAAGAAGTACAAATTAGATTTAACTCTCTGCTTGTAAATATTTTCTTCTGTGTCGCTCTACCCAGGTGATGTCTTCTAAACTCTACTTCTTTTCTTTCAAACATTGAGGGCAATGTTTCGTTCTGGTTGGAGGGAGGAAATAGTTGAGAATTGTGGAACATTGGTTAAAATTTTTCTAATTTTTTGTTATAGAACTAACCATGACTAACTTTTTAAGTAGAAGATGGTTGAATATAGAGTCTAGTAACTTTAGAAATGCATCTTCTTAGTAAAAAAAACAAAACAAAAAAATTTTGTGTGCTTTTCTAACTTTTCTTTTTGTCTTCTCCTTTATAAATATATGTTTTCAAGTTTTTAAGTCAAAGATGGATGAATATAAAGTGTAGTGACTCTAGAAATGCATCTTCTTTTTTTAAAAAAAAATTCTTTAATTTTCTGCATGTATGCTTTCTTTTTATGTTTAGAATAGGTTGGGGGGATAAAATTTCATTAAAAACAAAAATAAATTAGTAATTATGTGTGAGTTTTTGATATTGGATGATATGATGACTTTCGAATTTTAGTATTTTGTATTATCTTTGGTCTTGATGATGTTACACCATGTTTGTTATTCTACATGTTGATGTTGGGGATAAATATGAGTTGCTTGAAGGAATGCACATGTCATAATAAATTTCAAGTGAGTTTTTGAGCCTATTAATTTTTCTTGGAGAGTAATCTTTTTTGCCTATTCTTCATATAGCTTAACAGTTTATTATTATATACATGATCTCTAGATTTCTTTGAGTCAACCCTTTTTAAAAAAATAAAAAAAGTATGTGTTATTGTATCTAAACGCCCATCTAATTAGTAGATATGGAAGATTATTTAGAGTCCTAAAAGACAATAGAATGTCATTTTTGAACTGTTTGAGCCTTTCTAGCCATCCCTATTATATAAAATCTATAGTTAACCCTTTTGAGCCTTTTATTTTTTTTTTAAAAAAAAACTTTTCTTTATTAACTTATTGTTCTGACTGTTGTGCAAATTTTATTAAACTCGCAAGCGCACGAATCTATTGTAGAATAGATTAATGGTGACGAGTGTCGATCCCACGAGAATGTTAATTTTAATTATATGCAGAATTAATTTTCTTTAATGGGTGATTGAATTATGATAAATTTATCCTAAATTGTGAATTAAAATAGCGGGAATAATTAAAATTGAAACCGTTATAATAAAGCACTTGGGTATCCGGATCTGCATTAATATGCTCCATAGGCTAAATATTCCATATTAATGCCAATTAAATCATAAAGGAGGATTCCAAACCTCATGAACTAGGCTCAAATAAATATGGTGCTATGGACTTATCGTACCAAATAATAATAACCTTGTACTAGGGTGCCGGTTTAACCAGAGCGGTATCTAGACAAGACTATTATTATTTATCGATGAAAAGTTAAAACAACCATAAATATTAGAAGGGAAGAGAAAGTAAATTTATCAAATTAAGCCCATGAGACATGTTGAGACTTCACCTTCAACCCAAGCTTAAAAGAAAATTAGCCACTCATATTTTAACTAGGGATAAAAAGGAAATTTTACTAAAATATAAAAAAACTACAAGATAGAGAAGGAATTTCAGAAATCTAAGTTTAAAAATGAATTCAAGGGTATCAAATTAGGGGGGAGAGCCCCCTTTTTATAGATACATTCAGTGAATCATAACCATCGGATTAAAAACAATTTGAACGCACAAGATTGCACCACGTCATCAGTCAACAGTCAACAATCAACAGTCAATGTTTAAATAGTAACGACCGTTATTTGTATAGTAACACCGTTATTTGCACAGGAACGCCGTTATTTGCACAGTAACACTATTTGTTCAGTGACGCCGTTTGAATAGTAGATAATTCCATGTATGCGCATGTACCGTATACACGATTTTTGCTCCACTGAGATGCTGCCACATCATCGATCCACAGTACATAAGAAATTTAACCCAATAAGATTGTGACACATCATCAGTCAATGCCACGTCATCGGTCAATGCCATGTAAGCAGTCAATGCCACATAATTCGTCTAATCAAATACTGCTACATCATAGGTAGTTACCACATCATCGGTCCATATATATGAACAGTAGCGTATGTATGAACAGTATCATATATGTGAATAGTGACATTTTTTCTTTTATGCTCCTCTTAAGGTTTTCGATCGTCTTGAGTCCAAATATGACGTCCGTTTGCTGTCTGATCACTTGTTTATTGTGAAACGATATGATGCCCCTAAAATACATAAAATATATAATTATAATAAAACACACATATTTAAAAATAAAATACTTAAATAAATAAAAGTAGCAATGTTACTGAGACTAAAGTATAAAATGACAATTTTCTCCTTTATAAATATATATTTTCTAATACTCAACACTGACCCACTCTAATTTGGAGTATTATTCGATATCATATAAGTTCCATCCACCTATTTATGTTTGAGAAAAATGATAAATAATTATTTTGTTCAGCGAAGTTGTGCTATATAAAAAAATTCAAAAAAAAAGAAAAAAAGAAAAAAGAGGAAAAAAGATATACAATAGCAATAAATAAGCAAAATGCATCTTGTAATTTTCAAAAGTTCTTGAACTTTTTCTCAAACATATATATTTTGTTTCCTTATTTCCCTTTCTTTATTAGCCATGTCCCTAGCTTACGTTACGTCCTAATAAAAGATAATGCTTGTACTTTTATTTGATTGCTATCATTAATCTAATTGAATAAACACATGTATTTTATAAAAAAAAAAGGTTTTGATTTTATCTTCGTTTTATTTGCTAGGGACTAGTAATAAGCTGGTTGTAGGGTGAGTTGAGTGTTAGAAAGTGTATATTTATAAAGGAGAAAATCGTCATTGTACACTTCAAGTCTCACTAACCTTGCTACTTTTATTTATTTAAGTATTTTATTATTTAATTATATGTGTTTTATTATAATTATGTATTTTATATATTTTAGGGACATCACGATCGTTTCACAATAAACGAGTGATTAGACAGTAAAACGGACGTCATATTTAGACTCAGAACGGTCGAAAACCTTAAGAGGAGCATAAAAGAAAAAATGTCACTGTTCATACGTACGGTACTGTTCATGGATATCTTATATATAATGTGCTCAAATTATCTAAGGGATTGAAATAGCCTTTAAATGGCCTCTCCTGTGGTAGTTCTTGTTATTGCAAATCCATTTCAATCTTATCTTTAACTATAATGTGTTTATGTGTACGAAGTATTTTTTATAATTTTAAGTCTATAGACTAAAGTTTTGGTAATTGTAACCTTCTACCATGCATAAAAAACTAAAAAAATACAACAACAACAAAAATAAGCATAAAATTATTAAAAAAAAAAGATGGAGAATTTATGACGCTAACCTTATCACGTTGTTACCACTTTACTATGAAAATAAACTCAAGTGTTAAAAAAATAAACTAATTAAAAACAAAATAACAAGACAAATGAAAAATTATAATGAAAAATAACGTAAAAAATTAAATTATAGAAATATCAAGACTAGAAAAAAAATTTTAAATTATAGGAATTGCAGATTCACTATTTTTTTACTTTTTTTAATTTTATTTTAATTTTTTAATAATAATTTTAAAAGAAAATAATAAAAAAATTAATTATATGAATAATTCCAATTAATTAAAATAAATTAACAAGATAAAATGAAAAAATTACCGATCAAGTTAAATTACAGAAATTTAAAAAAATTAAATTACAAAATTAAATCATAGAATTATCTTTTTAATAAGGAAAAAATACAAGAAAACAAAAAACTAAAAAAATTAATTAAATAAATACAAATAACTTACGTCCCCGGCAACGGTGCAAAAAAAATTTTTTTGTAAATTTTATTAAACTCGTAAGTACACGAATCTATTGTAGAATAAATCAATGATGACAAGTGTCAATCCCATTAGAAGGTAGATTTTAATTATGTGTTGAACTAATTTTCTAAGTAGGTGGTTGAAATTACATGGAGTAGGACTCAATTTTCCTTACTAGTATTAATTAAATTATGAGAGGAAAATCTACACTCCTCATAAATTACGCTCTAATTAATATGGTGTTAAGGGCTTATCGTGCCAAACAGTAATAACTGTGTTATTACTATTATCGATGAAAAGTCAAAACATCCATAGAAATTAGAAGAGAGAGAAAATAAATTTACCAACTAAACCCATGGAACATGTTGAGACTTCACCTTCAACCTAAGATTGAAAGAAAATTAGCTACTCATATTTGAATTATGGGTAAAATAGAAATTTTATTAAAATACATAAAAAATACAAGATGGAGAAGAAATTACAGAAAATGGAGCTCAAAAATGAATTCATAAGTGTCAAATTAGTGGGAAAGCCCTCTTTTTATAGATACAATAGTAAATTACGGCCATCAGATTAAAACAATTTGGACGCATAGGATTGTGCCACGTGGCAAATTCTGATTGGTTTGAACACATCATCAAGGTTATTATCTCATGTATATATAGGAACTATAAGCACACTTTTCTGATCTACTAAAATACTGGCACGTCATCAATTAACAGTTCATAAACATTTTAATCCAATAAGATTGTGACACCTCATCAATTAAGTCACATCATCAGTCAACGCCACGTCATCGGTCAATGCCACATCATCATTAGTATATATGAATAGTATCATGAATAGTATCATTAATAATACTAGATTGTGAACAGTGTCGTACATGTGAACAGTGACATTTATACTTTTATGCTCTTCTTAACGTTTTTTACTGTTCTAAGTTTAGATTTATTGTCCATTTTGTTATCTGGTATTTCATTTATTATGAAATGATCATGATGCCCCTAAAATATATAAAATACTTAATTGTAATAAAACACACATAACTAAAATTACAAGAGACTTGAATGCATAAAAGTAAGGAAGTTAGTGAAACTTGAAGTATAAAATGACAATTTTCTCTTTTATAAATATACATTTTCTAGCACTTAACAAGAATCAAAGATAATATCATCCACATAAATTCGAACCACAAGAATATCTTGGTTCTTAAACTTAACAAAAAGAGTAGTATCTACTTTTATCATTGAAAAACTATTTTCTAGTAAGAAATTTTTAAACCTGTCACACTATGTTTTAGGTGCTTATTTTAATTTATATAAAGCTTTTGATAACTTAAAAACATGATTTAAAAATTTTTCATTTTCAAAACCAAGGGGTTGTTTTACATAAACCCTTTTCATAATCTAACTATTCAAGAAAGCACTTTTGACATCTATTTGAAATAAAATAAAATCTCTATGATATGCATGTGCTAACAACATTTAAATTGATTCTAATCTAGCTACTGGAGCAAATGTTTCATCAAAATCAATTTCTTCTTCTTGATTATATCTTTGAATTACTAATTTAGCTTTACTCTTAATAACTATACCATATTCATCTATTTTATTCTTAAATACCTATTCAGTACCTATGATTGATTAATGTTTCGATTTAGAAACTAATTTTCATACATTATTTCTCTCAAATTGATTTAACTCCTCGTACATTGCTATAATCCAAGATTCATCATTTTTTGCATCTGCAAAGAATTTTGGTTCAATTTGAGAAATAAATACAGTATACTCACATGTATTCCTAAGAGATGATTTAGTAGTTACACTTGTGTAGGGTTTCTTAAAATTAAATTTTTAGGATGAGAAAAAACATACCTCAACTCCTTGGGGGTGTGTGAGGACTACCTACTTGTGACTTTGTACTTGTTTTTTTCCTTATCTATCTTCTTGATTTTCAAGTGGCGCATCCTCTTGTTTATCTTGTGTGATCCTTGTAGTAACTCTCATTTACATCGTCATCAACACCAACTTTATCTGTAGAGAAAGGGTTAGACTCATCAAATGCAATATGCACAGACTTTTCTACCACTAAAGTTCTTTTATTATATACTCTATAAGCTTTGCTTATGTTGAAATAACCAAGAAAAATATTTGTTGTGCAAATTGTATTGAATTTGTAATGCACAAATCTATTATAGAATAGATTAATAGTGATGAGCGTCAATCCCACGAGGAGTGGATTTTAATTGTGTGTTAAATCAATTTTCTAAGTGGATGGTTGGAATTATAATAAAAGTAATTTAATTATTTTAAAATCAAAGTTAGAATAGCAGAAATAAATTATACCGATAACTATTATAATAAAGCACTCGGGTATCTAAATCTATATCAACATGTACCATGAGCTTAATATTCCTTATAAGTATCAATTAAATCATGAACCGATAACCACTCCTTATAAATTGCTCGCTAATTAGTATGGTGCTAGGAGTTTATCACACCAAACAATAATAATTGTGTTATTACTACCTTTCAACAAAAATTAGAGAAGAAGAAAAAATAAATTTAGTAAAATAAGCTTATGAAACATGTTGAGACTTCACCTGTAATCCAAACTTGAAAGAAAATTAGTTGCTTATATTTGAACTAAGACTAAAATAAAAATTTTATTAAAATACAAAGAAAATATAAGATGGAGAAGGAATTAAAGAAAATAGAGCTAAAAAATAAATTCAAAGGTATCAAATTAGGGAGGGAGCTATCTTTTTATAGATACAACAAGTAAATCATGGCCACCGGATTAAAACAATTTATACGCACAAGATTACACCATGTGGCAAGTTCTGATTGGTTTGAACATATCATCAAGGCTATTATCTCGTGTATATGCATGTACTATAAACACGTTTTTTTTGTCCACTAACATATCACCATGTCATCGATCAACTATGCATAAATATTTCAATCCAATAAGATTGTGACACCTCATCAGTCAACACCGTGTCATCACTTAATGCCATATTATTCCTCTAATCAAATACTACCACGTTATTAGTCGGTGCCACGTCATCAGTCAATGTCATGTCATCATACAGTATTTATGAACAATGTCATAAACAATACTATGAACAGTTCTATACATGTGAACAGTGACATTTATACTTTTATGTTCCTTCTAAGGTTTTTGATCATTTTGAGTTCAGATTTACTGTCTGTTTTATCATCCGATGTATTGCTTATTATGAAATTACCATGATACTCCTAAAATATATAAAATACTTAATTATAATAAAATACACATAATTACAATTACACACTCTTACGAAGATGAAAAAAATTTGTCTACAGCTTAGAAATAATAAGATCTCAAGTCAAAATATGATTAAGACTAATGTATTTATTATTATTTTTTCTTTTTCCTTTTTTATATTCTTGTTTTTTTATATATGCATTACTACATCTCTATGGCCTATGTAACTAGTTTTTAGTTCATACTATAGTTCTCTAAAATCAAGAATGACTTTTATTAGGACATAACGTAGGCCAGGGACATGGCGAACAAAGGTGGGGAATTAAGGAAAAACAAATTGTATGTTTAAGAAAAAGTAAAAAAATTTTTTAGATTGCAAGATACATCTCGCTTTTATTTTATTTTGAACTAATATACATGAATATATATTTTTTCAATTTTTTTCTCATTTTTTTATAGCACAACTTTATTGAAAAAATAATTATTTACATTTTTCTCAAACACGAATAGGTGATATAACTTGTACGACATCGAATAATATTTCAGATCATGGTTGGGTTTAGAAGACATCACCTAGGTAGCACAACACTAAAAGAAATATTTTATAGGAAAGAAATAGAGTTTAAAAGGTATCACCTAGGTACCACAGTACTAAAAGAAATATTTACAAGCGAAGAGTTAAATCTAATTTGCACTTCTTACTACGGCTACTACAACCATCATTAGTTAGACACTCTAACACTAAGGTCTTGGGATGTGGCCTTGGTTTATAAACTTATAACAGATCAAGTAACTCATTAGCAGTGTGAGCACAAATAAAAATTTATTTCACTATAGAAGGAATGAAATATTTTTTTAGTGCATAGTTAAGAAATGTGATAAATTCATCATAGAAGTTATTGACATTTAACAAACCGATGGGCTTTTGATGAATGTTCAGATAGGTCCAAAACACTAATGTGAGTAGTACCTCTAGAGTTGCAAGATCTCTTGGTAGAAAAATAAAAGCATCAACATAATTAAGCATTTCAATTATTCTTTCTTGCATACCTGAGATGACTAGCTATTCTCTAATTGGTGAGTTAGACAAATAGCCTAAATGTTTCGGGGGTATTGGGATAATACCTAACACTTGCCTCCCTCTAACATAAGTAGCTTTTGATACCAATTTTGATAACCCTGGGTTACCTCCTCCAAAAATCAAGTGTAATGCAAATTTTATTGAACTCGCAAGTGCGTGAATCGATTGTAGAATAAATTAATGGTGACGAGTGTCGATCCCACGAGAAGATGAATTTCAATTATGTGTTGAATTAACTTTCTAAGTGAGTGGTTAAATTATCATAAATTTATCCTAAATTTTGAATTAAAATGGCGATAATAATTAAAAATGTAACTGTTATAATAATATACTTAGGTATCTAGATCTACATCAACATGCTTTAAGACTCAGTAGTCCTTGTTAATACCAATTAAATTATGAGGGAGAAATTTACTCCTAATGAACCGCTCTCTAATTAATATAGTGCTAAGGACTTATCGTGTCAAACAGTAATAACTATGCTATTATTATCTGTCAATGAAAAGTCAAAACGTCCATACAAATTATAGAAGAAAATAAAATAAATTTACTAATTAAGCCTATGAAACATGTTGAGACTTTACCTTCAACCCAAGCTTAAAAGAAAATTAGTTACTCATTTTTAAACTAGGGATAAAATGAGAATTTTATTAAAATATAAAGAAAATACAGGATAAAGAAGGAATTTCAAAAAATGGATCTAAAAATTGAACTCAGGGATGTCAAATTCAGGGGGCAGCCCTTTTTTATAGGTACAATGAGTAGATCATGGCCATCGGATTAAAATAATTTAGATGCACAGGATTGCACCACGTGGCAAGTTATGATTGGTTTAAACACATCATTAAGGCTATTATTCGGTATATATGCTTGTACCATACACACATTTTTCTGATCCACTAACATACTAACATGTCATCGGTCAACAGTGCATAAAAATTTTTATCCAATAAGATTGTAACACCTCATCAATCAAGTCACGTCATTAATCAACGCCACATAATCAGTCAATGCCATATCATTCCTCCAATCAAATGTTGCCACGCCATTAGTCGGTGCCACATCATCGGTCAATGCCACATCATCAGTTAATGCCACATCATCGTACAGCATATATGATAGTACCATAAATAGTACCATATATATGAATAGTACTGTATATGTGAACAATGACATTTATACTTTTATACTCTTTTTAAGGTTTTCGACCGTTCTGAGTTCAGATTTACCGTCTGTTTTGTCATTCGATATCTCGTTTATTGTGAATGACTATGATGTCCCTAAAATAACTAAAATACTTAATTATAATAAAACATACATAATTAAATTCACAAGAAACTTGAATTCATAAAAGTAAAGAATTTGAAGTTAGTAGAATTTGAAGTGTAAAATGACAATTTTCTCTTTTATAAATATATATTTTCTAGTACTTAACACACCCCCTAATCAATTTATTGCTAGTCCCTAGCAAATTAAGCGAAATCAAATTCAAACCTAAAATTTTTTTTTTTTAACTATCATGTTTATTTAATTAAACTTTATGATGTAAATCAAATAAAAGTATAAGTATTATCTCCAATCTTAAAGAAATATTACTCCCAAATCAACCATCCATATGAATCAATCAGTAGACTTTGTCACAGTTATTGTAATCAAGCCACTTTCAAGAATGACATGTCAATACCTCAAAATCTCATTGGTAGTCACACTCTCATAAAGAAATTAAACCCAATAACAATAGTCACTCCTATAAATGGTAAATTGAGGGAAAATATTAAAATAATATTACACACTCTCACCAAGATGAAATAAATGTACCATCAGCTTAGAGATAATACAATCTCAAGTTAAAATATGAGTCAGACCAATATATTTATTTATTTCTTCTTTTTTCTTTATAATTTTTTTATGCATGCATCACTACATCTTTACAGTTTATGTAACTAGTTTCTACTTCAGACTATAGTTCTCTAAAATAAAAAAAGACTTTTATTATGATGTAACGTAAGCTAGGATATGGCGAATAAAAATAGAAAAATAGGAAAACAAAAACGAAATACATGTTTGAGAAAAAAATAGAGCTTTTTTTATAAAGATTACATAGTACATTTCTCCTTTTATTAAACTAATATATAAATTTTAATTTTTTTATCTTTCTTTCTTTTTTTCTTCTTTATTTTTACTAAGACACATTTTATTAAATAAAATAATTATTTACATATTTCTCAAACATGAATGGGTGATGGAACTTGCATGACATTGAGTAATATTTCAGATCAGAGTTGGGTCGAGATGATAAATTAACAAAGAAAATGATAATAATTTTTTTCTAAAAGGCTCAAAAGGGTTAACTAAAGATATGTCACAAAAGGGATGGCTACAAAGGTTCAAATGGGTCAAAAATGGCATTTCTATCATTTTTTAGGGTACTGACTAATCTTTCATATCTATTAGTTACATAAACTTTCAAATGTAACAACATACAAAATTTTTTTCTCTTTTTTTTTAGAATGTTGACTCAAAAGAAATTTATAGATCATGTATCAAATAATAAACTACTAAGGTGTATAAACAATAGATAAAAAAGGTTACTCTCCAAGAAAAATAATAGGTTCAAGAACTCACTTGGAATTTATTATAGTATGTATATTCCTTCAACCAACTCATATTTTTGTCTCCGACATCAGCATGTAGAGTAGCAAATATGGTGTAATAAAACTCAAGATCAAAGATAATACAAATACTAAAATTTAAAAGTCATCATGTCAAAAGATCACAAAATATTATTTTTTTTAGTTTTTTTGGTTAAGAAAAAGAAAAATAAGAAGATGTGTTTCTAGAATTATAATATTCCACATTCAGCCATCTTCAACTCAAAATTTTAAAAGTGTATAGTTATGAAGGAGAAATTAGAAAGAGAAAGTTAGAAAAATCACACTTAAAATGAAGCTTAAAAAAATGACTGAAACATAATTTTTTTTTAACTTTAAACTAAGAAGACACGTTTATAAAATCACTACACTTCATATTCAGCCATCTTCAACGTAAAAAGTTAACCACAGCTAGTTTCTACAACAAAAATTAGTAAAAACTTTACCAAGATTAAGATATTCCATAATTATTAACTATTCCCTCCCCCCAACTAGAACGAAACATTGTCCTTAATATTTTAAAAAAAAGTAGAGATTAGAAGATATCACTTGAGTATTGTAACACAGAAGAAAATATTTATAAGTGGAGAGTCAAATTTAATTTGCATTTCCTACTGCGGTTACTACTACCATCATTAGTTGGCCACTGCAACATTAAAGTCTCAGGATGTGGCTCTGGTCTATAAGCTTGTAACAAATCAAGTAGCTCAATAGTAGTATGAGCACAAATAAAGATTTTTTTCACTGTGGAAGGAATAAAATAGTCTTTTACTGCATGGTTAAGAAATGCAAGAAAACCATCATAAAAGTTATTGACATTTAACAAACCAATGGGTTTCTAATGAATGTTTAGATGGGACTAAGATGCTAATGTCATTAGTGCTTCTAGAGTTGTAAGATCTCTTGATAAAAAACTAAAGGCATCAGCATGATTCAGCATTTCAATTATTTTCTCTTGTATACCTGAAACAACTAACTTTTCTCCAGTTGGTGAGTTAGACAAAAAGCTAAAAGGTTTCAGAATTGTTAGAATGATGCCTAACACTTGGCTTTCTTTAGTATAAGCGGCTTTTAAAATCAGTTTTGATAACCTTCGATCATTTCTTCTATAAACCAAATGTAGTTTCCTAACTGTTATGCTTCGGCCAAGATCTATGGTTGTCTCAATAAATTTTTTATATTTGCCATAGTTAAATCCATAGAGTACACAAATGTTCTTGATTTGGTTGTTGGGAGTAGCTGCCATTGGATAATTCTAAAAAATAATTTGTAAGAATCTTGGTGATAATGGTTCACAGTTGTAAATGAGGTAGCATGTTTATGTCAAATAACTCGTGAAGCACATGGCTTGAGAGTCAGAAAAGAAATAGTAAAAAAACAAAGCAAATAATGATAGCATGAAATTATTAAAGACAAAAAAGTGATCAAACAACAGTAAAATAAAACAACATTGAAATAAAAGGATATTTATAAATAGTTGCAACTATGGCTCACATTTTCCTCTGATTTTACATTAAAAAATGGATTGAATGCCCTCTATGGGTTGAGAATAGGGTTTTCATCCAGTTTTCTTACAAACTGGCAAACAGGGATGTTTATAGTTAGATTCCCGAGACTATAGTTTGCACATTCTTTCTAGAATAATGGCCATAACTGGAGTATTGCGTTTTGGACGTATCTACTCGGATGCGTTTCAAGAGACAAAAGGATATTATCCAATAACTCTTTATTCAAGTCATCTCTAATGAATTGAATCTTATCTTCCTTGTTATCAGACAGCGTTCCTAATGAACATAGCTTTTTATCGCATCTCATCCTAGCATACTCATGACAAATATTAGAGAGCTTTCGAGCTTTTCATTTTCTTAAATAATTTCCTTTACCACAACTAGGCATGTATGCAATAAATTTGAGAAGCAAATCACATGCCAACCGCACTTTAGCCTTAATTATCCATCGGATGTCAGCAGGGATATGATTCTTCATAAGCAATCACATGCGTTCGGATTGACCTTTATAGATGGTGAGAAAAGCATTCTAAAGAAGTAAAGGAAATTGCTTGTGAAGCTTTGCTAAGATCGTGTCTCTATCCATACCTTCAACTCAGAATATTAGTTATTATAGGAAACTAAAGTAATCGACGTTGATTGTCACGGAGTATCGTTATCCACCACTTAACTGAGGTGAAAAATGATAACACACCAAAGAAAGAAAAAAATCTAGTAAAAACACAACACACGTAAAGGCGAATAAAAAATAGCACACAATAAAAAAAATATTAACTCACCATCAACCTCTTGTTGAATTTATCTCAAGCTCTAATTGGATGTCATAGATGTCACTCTCAATTTCTCTGAGTTGTCCTTCTAAATCCTCAATATGGGAATCTAACTCTGGTGGTTATAGCTTCCAGATGCGATGTGTTTTACAAAATCGTATTTGGCCTCTAAAATGAGATTGTACACGTCGAAATTATTTAAGAATGTTAAGAGATGTCTTTTAGTTGAGACATTCATAAGAAAAAATAACAATAGAAAACTTAATAGTTAAAAAAACACTTATATACAAATAATTAAAATAATCACAAGAAAAGCAAAAAAGAAGAATTAAATCACTGAAAAATTTCAATTCAAATTTGATGGGTTATGCAAATTTATTTCGGTGTCTTCTCCACGTGGTTGGTACTCAAGATATGACTTTAACTTTGATCATTAACTTTAAAGGTGAAACCATTCTGTGGATCTTTAATTTCAATTACTTAATGCAAAAAAATAGTGTGAATAATAAAGAGACCAGAACATCAAGAGTGTAACTTACTTGGGAATAAGTGCAAGTAAGAATTGAATAAAAAACTAGTTATAGGTCTATAGGCTCAAGATTAGATAATTATAACATTTGACTATGCATGCAAAATATGGAAAATAAAAAAATGGGAACAAAATTAAAAAAATAAAGAGGAATGAGAAATTTCGATAATAACCTTATCACGTTGTTACAATCTTACTATGAACATATATTCAAGTACTAAAAAAATACAAGAAATATATTAACTGAAATTAAAATAAATTACAAGATAAATAAAAAAATTACAAAGAAAAGTAAAGGAAAAATCAAATTACATAAATTTAAAGAAATTAGAAAGAAATTGAATTACAGACAAAAATTAAATTGTAGAATTTTTTATAAGAAAAAAACAAAATACAAGAAAAGAATACAAAAAATTATTTGTAAAAATAAATTCAATAAATTAATACAACATGAAAATAAAATTATAGAAATTTAAAGAAGAAAAGAAATTAAATTACAGAAATTACAGATTTATTTTTTATTTTTTACATTTTTAATTTTTAATAATTTCAAAAAAAAAGAAAGATATTAATTTACAAGAATTGCGAATTTACTTTTTCTATTTTTTTATTTTAATTTTTTAATAACAATTTTAAAAGAAAACAACATAAAAAATTACTTAAAAAAATAATTCTACGAATTAATTAAAATAAATTAACAAGATAAAATAAAAAAATTATAAAATAAAATAACTTAAAAATTAAATTACAGGAATTTACATAAATTGTAGAATTTTTTATAAGAAAAAAACAAAATACAAGAAAAGAATACAAAAAATTATTTGTAAAAATAAATTCAATAAATTAATACAACATGAAAATAAAATTATAGAAATTTAAAGAAGAAAAGAAATTAAATTACAGAAATTACAGATTTATTTTTTATTTTTTACATTTTTAATTTTTAATAATTTCAAAAAAAAAGAAAGATATTAATTTACAAGAATTGCGAATTTACTTTTTCTATTTTTTTATTTTAATTTTTTAATAACAATTTTAAAAGAAAACAACATAAAAAATTACTTAAAAAACTAATTCTACGAATTAATTAAAATAAATTAACAAGATAAAATAAAAAAATTATAAAAGAAAATAACTTAAAAATTAAATTACAGGAATTTAAATAAATTACAAAATAAAATAAAATTACAGAATTTTAAAGAAATTTTAATTACAAAAGTTAAATTATAGAAAAATACAAAAAAAAATTAATTTAACAAATTAAAATAACTTACCTCCCTTACAAAAAACAAGGTTTTAAATTAACTAAAATATTTTTAAAATAAATAAAAGAAAATCTAAAAAAAAAAAGAATTTATCAGACTACGCCAAAAACTTGTTGTGCAAATTTTATTGAACTCACAAGTGTACGAATCTATTATAGAGTAGATTAATGATGACGAGTGTCAATCCCACGAAGAGGTGAATTTTAATTATGTGTTGAATTAACTTTTTAAGTGAGTGGTTAAATTATGGTAAATTTATCTTAAATTTTGAATTAAAATAGAGGAAATAATTAAAAATACAACTTTATAATAAAGCACTAGGGATCTAGATTTGCATCAATATGCTATAAGGCTCAATATTCTTTATTAATACCAATTAAATTATAAGAGAGAAATCCACTCCTCATGAACCAATAATTTTAAAATACTCTAATTAATAACTGGTGCTAATTATAGGTGTAAAGGTCTTTTGCATTTGTCAAACAAGAATAATCTAATGGCAATAAAAGTGCCTTAAAATTTCGCGGTATCTTATTAAAATTACTAGTCGGATTTTGTGAATTTTCAAAACTAACAAACAAGGTTGTTTATAGTTAGAATGTTCTAATCACAATTTCTCCATATTCCTAATCAATCTATCATCTAGTCTCAACAACCAATCTTTTCTATTAGTTTCACTAACTTTTCTAATATATGCTTTATTTCTTGATTAGAGATCTTAACTTGACCATCGATTTGTGAATGATATAGGGTCACCACTTTATGAGTGATGGAATACTTTGTCAAAAGAGTTTTGAATAATTTATTATAAAAATAGGCACCACCATCACCGATTATTGCTCGAGGGAATCCGAAGCATGACATAATGTTGATTTTCGAAAACCTTATCACCACCTTATAATAATTAGTTCTACATGAAATTGCTTCTACCTATTTTGATATGCAATCAACAGTAACTAATATGTATTGATGGCCAAAGGAAGAAGGAAAGGGTCCCATGAAATCGATACCCCATATATAAAAAATTTCAATCACTAAAATTGGGTTTAATGGCATCATATTCCTTCGAGTAATGTTCCTCATTCTTGACATATATCACAAAAAGAATAAACTATATAAGCATCTCAAAATAAAGCTGGCCAATAAAAAACACATTGTAAAATCTTAGTAGTTATTTTCTTAGTGCTGAAATGGTCTCCACAAGTTTGTTCATAACATAATAAAAGGATATGTTAAAATTCACGTTCTGGCACACATCATCTGATAATTTGATCTATGTAATACTTAAAGATAAGGATCATCTCAAAAAAAGTTCTTCAGTAAAAAATTTGACTTTGTCTTGTTTAGTCTAATGCTCTAAAATTGACCTATAAAAAGATAGTTAATATATTAGCATATCATGGTAATATTTTCATACTTATTAATTGCTCATCTGAGAATGATTTATTCAATGATAATGGTTCTAGAATTGTGTCAAAATTGATACGATAAATATGGTCTGCCATAAAATTTTCTTTATCTTTCTTGTCTTTAATTTTAAAGTTAAATTCCTACAAGAATAGCACCCAACGAATTAGTCTAGCTTTTGTTTCTTTCTTTGTAAGAAGATATTTGAAAGCAGCATGATTTTTTAACACAATTATTTTTACAACCAATAAGATAATATCAAAATTTCTTTAATGCAAATACTACTGCTGGAATTTCTTTTTCCATGGTTGAATAGTTCAATTGCACATTATTCAATGTCTTATTAGCATTATAAATGACATAGGGAATTCGATTAAATTTTTATCCTAATACTGCTCCTACTGCGAAATCAAATGCATCATACATAAGCTCAAATGGTAAATTCCAATTTGAGGGCTGAATAATGGGTAGTAATGTCAACAACTGCTTTAGTTTTTCAAATGCCATACTGTTGTGCAAATTTTAATGAACTCGCAAGCGCACGAATCTATTGTAGAATAGATTAATGGTGACGAGTGTCGATCCCACGAGGAGGTTGATTTTAATTATATGCCGAATTAATTTTTCTTTTAATGGAAACAATTAAATTATGATGATTTTATTCTAAATTGTAAATTAAAATGGCGGGAATAATTAAAACTGTAACTGTTATAATAAAACACTTGGGTATCCGGATCCGCATCAACATGCTCCATGGGCTAAATATTCCATATTAATACCAATTAAATCATAAGGGGGGATTCCACACCTCATGAACCACTCTCCAATAAGTACGGTGCCAAGGGCTTATTGTGCCAAACAATAATAACCTTGTACTAGGGTGCCGATTTAACCAGGGTTGTATCTAGACAAGACTATTATTATTTGTCGACGAAAAGTCAAAACAACCACAAATATTAGAGGGGAAGAGAAAGTAAATTTACCAAATTAAGCCCATGAAACATGTTGAGACTTCACCTTCAACCCAAGCTCAAAAAGAAATTAGCTACTCATATTTTAACTAGGGATAAAAAGGGAATTTTATTAAAATACAAAGAAACTACAAGAAGGAGAAGGAATTTCAGAAATCTAAGCTTAGAAATGAATTCAGGGGTGCCAAATTAGGGGGGGAGAGCCCCCTTTTTATAGATACATTGAGTGAATCGTGACCATCGAATTAAAAACAATTCGGATGCTCAGGATTGCGCCACGTCATCAGTCAACAGTCAACATTTGTACAGTAATGCCGCCTGAATAATAAATAATCCCATGTAAGCGCATGTACTGTACACACGATTTTTGCTCCACTGAGATGCTGCCACGTCATCGTTCTACAGTACATAAGAAATTTAGTCCAATAAGATCGTGACACATCATCGGTCAACGCCACGTCATCGGTCAACGCCACATAAGCAGTCAATCCACATAATTCATCCAATCGATCATCGCCACGTCATAGGTAGTTGCCACATCATCGGTCCGTATACATGAACAAAGATCATGAATGCGACTCGTGCGTGTGTAAACAAAGACCGACGCGTGTGAACAGTGACTTTTTTCCTTTAATGTTCCTCTTAAGGTTTTCGACCGTCCTGAGTCCAAATATGACGTCTGTTTTGCTGTCTGATCACTCGTTCATTGTGAAACGATCGTAATGCCCTTAAAATACATAAAATACATAGTTATAATAAAACACATATAATTAAATAACAAAATACTTAAATAAATAAAAGTAGTAATGTTAGTGAGATTTAAAGTGTAAAATGATGATTTTCTCCTTTATAAATATACACTTTTTAATACTCAACACACCCCCCAACCAGCTTATTGCTAGTCCCTAGCAAATAAAGCGAAGATAAAATTCAAAACTTTTTTTTTTTAAAAAAAAGGAAACACATGTGTTTATTCAATCAGATTAATGATAGGAATCAAATGAAAGTACAAGCATTATCTCCAGTCTAAAGGAATATTACACCCACATCAACCATCCATATGCATCAGTCCAGCAGACTTTATTATAGCATTAGTAATGAGGCCACTTTCAAGAATGACATATCCAACCCCAAAATCTCACAGGTTGTAGTGACACTCTCACAAAGAAATTAATCCCAATAAAATTTTGTCACTACAATGAATGGTAAATTGAGAGAAAATAATAAAGAAATATCATACACTCTCACCAAGATGAAAAATATGCCCATACCTTAGAAATAATATGATCTCAAATAAAGTATTAGTCAACACAATGCATTCATTTTTTTTTTATATGCATCACTACATCTTAATTGCCCATATAACTAGCTTTTATTTTAGACTATAGTTTCCTAAAATCAGGAAGGACTTTTATTACGACGTAACGTAGGCTAGGGACATGGCTAACAAAGAAAGGGAAATAGAAAAACAAAATATATATATTTGAGAAAAAGTTTAAGAACTTTTGAAAATTATAAGATGTATTTTGCTTATTTATTGCATTGTATTTTTTCTTTTCCTTTTTTTTCTTTTTTTTTCTTTTTTTTTGAAAATTTTTTATAGCATAACTCGCTGAACAAAATAATTATTTATCCTTTTTCTCAAACATGAATTGGTGGGTGGAACTTGTATGATATTGGGTAATACTCCAAATTGGAGGAGTCAGGATGATAAGTTAATAAAGAAAAAGCTCTTTTTTTTTTTCAAATAAAAGGCTCAAAAGGGTTAACTATGGATTTTACATAATAGAGATGACTAGAAAAGCTCAAACGGGTCAAAAATGGCCTTCCATCATCTTTTAGGACTCTAAATAATCTTCCATATCTACTAATTAAGTGGGCATTTAGATGCAGTAACACATACTTTTTTTATTTTTAAGGGTTGACTCAAAAAAAATCTAGAGATCATGTATGAAATAATAAACTGCTAAGCTACATGAAGAATTGGCAAAAAGGGTTACTCTCCAAGAAAAATTAATAGGCTCAAAAACTCACTTAGAATTTATTATGACATGTGCATTCTTTCAAGCAACTCATATTTGTCCCCAACATCAACATGTAGAATAGTAAACATAGTGTAACATTACTCAAGACTAAAGATAATACAAATACTAAAATTCAAAAGTCATCATATCATCCAATATCAAGAATTCACAAAAATTTTTTTTTTTAAACAGAATTATTTCCCCCCAACCTATTCTAAACATAAAAAGAAAACATACATGCAGAAAAATTAAAGAAAAATGATTTTTTTTTTATAAAGAAGATGCATTTCTAGAGTTACTACACTCGATATTCAGCCATCTTCGACTTTAAAAACTTGAAAACATATATTTATAAAGGAGAAAAATGAAAGGTTAGAAAAGAAACACACACAAATATACATATATATATATATATTTTTTTTGTTTTTTTTGTTTTTTTTTTTGTTTTTGTTTTGTTTTTGTTTTTTTTTTGTTTTTGTTTTAACTAAGAAGATGCGTTTCTAGAGTCACTATACTCTATATTCAGCCATCTTCTATTCAAAAAGTTAGTCATGGTTAGTTCAACATTCCACAATTGTCAACTGTTCCCTCCCCCCAACCAGAATGAAACATTGTCCTCAATGTTTAAAAGGAAAGAAGTAGAGTTTAGAAGACATCACCTGGTCTTTAACACGTAAGAAAATATTTACAAGCGGAGAGTTAAATCTAATTTGTACTTCTACTACCGCCATCATTACCATCATTATTTGAACACTCCAACACAATAGCCTTAGGATCTGCTCTGGTTGATAAGCTTGTAACATCAAGTAGCGCATTAGATTTTGTGCACACAAATAAAGATTTGTTTCACTGAGGAAGGAATGAAATAATTTTTTATTTCATGGTTAAGAAATGCGAGAAAGCCATCGTAAAAGTTATTGACATTTAACAAACCAATGGGTTTCTGATGAATGTTCAGATGGGACCAAGATGCTAATGTCATTAGTGCCTCAAGAGTTGTAAGATCGCCTGGAAGGAAAATAAAAGCATCGGCATGATTGAGCATTTTAGTTATTCGTTCTTGCATACCTGAGACGACTAACTCTTCTCCAGTTGGTGAATGAGACAAACAACCCAAAGGTTTTAGGATTTGAGGGATGATGCCTAACACTTGGCTCCCTCTGACAAAAGCAACTTCTGATACCATTTTGGATAACCCTCGGTCACCTCCTCTATACACCAAGTGCAATTTTCTCTCTGCTATTCTTAGACCAAGATCTATGGCTGCCTCCATGAACTATTTATGTTTGCCATAATGAAACCCAGAAAGCACAAAAATATTCTTGAATTGTTTACTAGAAGAAGCTGCCATTAAGATATTACTCAAAAACAACTTGTGAGTGCTCAGTAAAAACAATTCGCATTTAAAGACCTTGGTGACAGTTGGTTACAGCTGTGTATAGGACATTATGTCAATTAACGTGTAAGGCACATGGCCCAAAAGTCAAAAAAAAATAGTAAAAAGAAAAAGTAAATGAAATTATTAAAAATAATAATAATAATAATGTAAATAGTAAAATAGCAGTGAAATAAACAAACAGAGAGGTAAAAGGATATTTACAGATAGTTGTGATTGTGGCTCACATCTTCCTCTGGTTTTACGTCCAAAAACGACTTGAACGCCCTCTATGGGTCGAGGATAGGCTTCCCATCCAGTTTTCTTACAAACTGACAAACAGGGTCTTATTGTGACAAATAATAATAACCTTGTACTAGGGTGCCGGTTTAACCAGGGCTGTATCTAGACAAGACTATTATTATTTGTCGACGAAAAGTCAAAACAACCACAAATATTAGAGGGGAAGAGAAAGTAAATTTACTAAATTAAGCCCATGGAACATGTTGAGACTTCACCTTCAACCCAAGCTCAAAAAGAAATTAGCTACGCATATTTTAACTAGGGATAAAAAGGGAATTTTATTAAAATACAAAGAAACTACAAGAAGGAGAAGGAATTTCAGAAATCTAAGCTTAGAAATGAATTCAGGGGTGCTAAATTAGGGGGGGAGAGCCCCCTTTTTATAGATACATTGAGTGAATCGTGACCATCGGATTAAAAACAATTTGGATGCTCAGGATTGCACCACGTCATCAGTCAACAACAATAATAAATAACATTTGTACAAAGAATGCACTGAATAGTAAATAATCCCATGTAAGTGCATGTACTGTACACACGATTTTTGCTCCACTGAGATGCTGCCACGTCATCGTTCTACAGTACATAAGAAATTTAGTCCAATAAGATCGTGACACATCATCGGTCAACGCCACGTCATCGGTCAACGCCACATAAGCAGTCAATCCACATAATTCATCCAATCAGATACTGCCACGTCATAGGTAGTTGCCACATCATCGGTCCGTATACATGAACAAAGATCATGAAGCGATCATGCGTGTAAACGATGTAAAAAAACTGACTTTTTCCTTTAATGCTCCTCTTAAGGTTTTCGACCGTCCTGAATCCAAATATGACGTCTGTTTTGCTGTCTGATCACTCGTTCATTGTGAAACGATCGTAATGCCCTTAAAATACATAAAATACATAGTTATAATAAAACACATATAATTAAATAACAAAATACTTAAATAAATAAAAGTAGTAATGTTAGTGAGATTTAAAGTGTAAAATGACGATTTTCTCCTTTATAAATATACACTTTCTAATACTCAACACATACGACATGAATCATTAAAGACAAAAGATACATCCCTAGTAAGTAGATTGTATAAAGGTCTATAAATTTTGCTAAAATCTTTAATGAGACGTTTATAAAAACCAGCATGCCCAAAGAAAGATCTTATTTCTCTGGCTATTTTAGGTAGAGAAAAATTGAAAATAAGCTCTACCATGGCTTTATCAACCTTAATACGTTTGCTTAAAATGATGTGACCAAGAATAATATGTTGTTTTACCATAAAATAGCATTTCTTCCATTTTAATACCAAATTCTTCTCGATACATCTCTGCAGAACTAATGTTAGGTGATGTAAATATTGATCAAATAAGTCTCTAAAGACAGAAAAATCATCCATAAAGACTTTAAGGAATCATCCAACCATATTAAAAAAGCATGCTTAATATGTATCATTGAAATGTAGCAAGTTCATTACATAATCCAAGTGACATCCTTCTATTTGTAAAAGTGCGAAAAGGGCAAGTGAAAATAATTTTCTCTTAATATTTTGGTACTATAAGAATCTGATTATATCCTCAATAGCCATCTAGAAAGTAATAAAATTTGTTATCTACAATCTATCAAACATTGATTAATAAATGATAAAAAAAAAGTGATCTTTACATGTGACTAAATTCAAAATGCATATACACCACCCTGTAGTCACTCCAGTAGGTATTAATTCATTATCAGTATTAGTAACTACTTTAACTCCTAACTTTCTGGGGACAACTTGTATAGGACTGACCTATGGACTATCATAAATGGGATAAATGATACCTGCATCTAATAGTTTAAGAACTTCGGTTCTAACAACTTCTTTCATGTTAGAGTTTAACCGACATTATATTTCCCTAGTAGGTTTAGCATTTTTATCAAGACGAATGTAATGTATGCAGCCTACTAGATTTATTCCTTTGATATAGGCATGGTTTATATTAACGCTCTTCTATACTATTTTAAAACTCTAATAACTTGCCTTTCTGTTTGTCATCTAGGGATGATGAAATGATTACTGGTAGAGTACTTTCTTTTCGTAAGAATGCATACTCTAAAAGGTTGGGTAATGATTTGAACTCGAGTTTTGGTGATGATTCTGATGATGGGTTGAGTTTCTTCCCCAATGATGCTAGTTGTTTAACTCTTGACTTTCATTTATTTGTGTCCATAGATGGTGCAGAGTCAAGTAAGGCATTGACCTTATCAACTAATGTATTAATATCAAAATCTAAACCAAAGTGAGTTAAACATGTTTATAAAGGGTCATCATTAAAGTTTGAAAAAAAGTATTATCGACTAATGCTTCAACTAAATCCATATCAATAATTCCATTATCTGCATTGTAAGGTTATTTGGCAATGTTGAAGATATTTAGCTCTATGGTCATATTATCAAAGGACAACTGTATAATTTTAGTCTTGCATTGAATGTGAGCATCGGCAGTTGTCAAGAAAGGTCAACCTAGGACAATGAGGATGTGTTTCTTTGAATGCGGCACTAGTTGAGTGTCAATTACAATAAAATCAATAAGAAAATAGAATTTATCTATCGAGATAAGCACATCCTCCACAAGGTATTTTTATGGATCGATTTGTAAGTTGTAACACCACTGGAGTTGGGTGTAATTTTTCCCGTCCAAGTTTCACAAATACTGAGTAAGATAACAAATTTACACTCGCTCCTAAGTCTAACAAAGCATTCTCAATTGTGTGGTTTCCTATATTACATAAGATTGAGGGAGAGCCCGAGTTTTTATATTTTAGAGAAATTTTATGTTAGAGTATAGAGCTAACATTTTCTATTAAAAATGTCTTCTTTTGAACATAAATACTTCTCTTTTTAGCACAAAGATCTTTAATAAACTTGGCATAAAATAACACTTATTTAATAGCATCAAGCAGAGAGATGTTAACACTTACCTATTTGAAGATTTTAAAAATTTCACTTGTGGATTTTTCTTTCTTTACTTTAACTAACCTCTGGTGAAATACAACATTAAGAACATACTTTCATGGGTTGGTTTTTTCTTTCTCCTCTGATGATGAGTCCTCTGCATTTATAGGTACAACTTGAGTTGGTTTTGTCACCGATATCTCTACTTTATTGTCAACTTCTTTTCTCTTTTGCAAGGACATAACGACTTTGATCTCTCTATGCTGCTAATGTGAACTGGTACTTACTTCATGGACTCCTTTAGGGTTAGGCACTAGTTGACTCAAAAATTTATCATTCTTAATAGTCATTACCAATATTTAAACTTAAAATTCATACTGGCCCACCATCTTCTCGAGGTTTAAAATAAATTGATTTTTTGAGTTAAAGCTTGCTCTCATCTCATTTTGTAGTCCATCAATAGTATGATTTTGTTGCTCAATTGTGGATAGATAGAATTCTTGAAATCTTGAATGCATCTTTCTATGGTTTGAGTTGAGAATAGTTTGAGTTCTAGTTGTAAGGTCTAAACAGTGGCTAAGAGGTGTAAGGAACTTGAGGAATTGGTTGTGTTAATGGAGATAGAGTTGTCGATCCATTCTATTAGAGTCTTTAAGTCCATAAAAAATTAAGATGATTTCTCCATCCAGGATTATAGGTGTTAGTGTAAAGGTTGTAGTTTGATGGCTTTTTCATAACACCTATGGCATTAGCTTGATCTGGGTATGAGTTATGGTCATATGGCTCTATTGATTTAGCAGTTGTTAAAGATACTATTTGTCAAAAAAGCGCTTCAACTATTTCTTTGACTTCTTTGATTATCGGACTTAACTTACCAATATAAACCTCATTTACACCTTTAATTTTTCTATTGTTTCTAAGTGACCAACTCCATTGTTGGGAATTATCCACTTGTTCTATAAGAAATCTCAAATCTCTGATGCACGTTTTGACATTAGCTCTTCTCCACTTGCTATCATTAGTCATTCTTGCACATTTGATAGTAATTCCTCCAAAAAGTATTAACACCAATGCCATTTCTTGTACCCATGATGTGGACACTTCAAAAATAGCCCATTAAATCACTCTCATGCTTCAAAAAATTGCTTGTCTTCTCTCTGAGCGAACTTTGAAATTTTCTTGCGAGTATAATTAGTTTTATGTACTAGGAAGTATTTATTCAAAAATTTTGTTATTATTTTTCCATGATATAATATTATTAGTAAGCAACATATTAAACTATGAACGAATTTATCCTTTAATAAAAATGGGAATAATCTTGTTTAACATCATAATCTAAAAATTTCTCATATTTAAAAGATTAACAAATAGTATGAAAATCATTTAGATGATTATGTGGATTCTCATTTTTTAGGTCATAGAATATTGAGAGATAATTTAACATGTCAAGTGCTAGAAAATATATATTTATAAAGGAAAAAATTATTATTTTACACTCAAGTTCTATTAACTTCCTTACTTTTATGTATTCAACTCTCTTGTGATTTTAATTATGTGTATTTTATTATAATTAAGTATTTTATATATTTTAGAGATATCATGATCATTTCACAATAAACGAGACATCGAATGACAAAATAGATAGTAAATCTGAACTCATAATGGTCAAAAATCTTAAGAGGAGCATAAAAATTTAAAGGTCACTGTTCACATGTACAGCATGGTTCACATGTATGGTACTGTTCAGGTACTATTCATGACACTGTTCATATGCACGGTACGATGACATTACATTGACTGATGACTTGACATTGACTAATAACGTGATAACATTTGATTGGAGGAATGATGTGGTATTGACTGATTATGTGGCGTTAACTGATGACGTGACTTGATTGATAAGGTGTCACAATCTTATTGGATTAAAATATTTATACACTATTAACTAATGATGTGACAGTATATTAGTTGATTAGAAAAACGTACGTACAGTACATGCATACACACGGGATAATAACCTTATTGATGTATTCAAACCAATTAGAACTTGTCATATGGTATAATCCTGTGTGTCCAAGTTGTTTTAATCCGATAGCCATGATTTACTCGTTGTATCTATAAAAGGAAGACTCCCCTCTCTAATTTGACACCCCTGAGTTTATTTTTTAGCTTTATTTTCTATAATTCCTTCTTTGTCTTGTATTTTCTATGTATTATAATAAAATTCTCATTTTACCCTTAGTTCAAATAGCTAATTTTCTTTCCAACTTGAATTGAAGGTGAAGTCTCAACATGTTCCATAGGCTTAATTAGTAAATTTATTTTCTCTTCTCATCTAATTTTTGTGGATGTTTAACTTTCTATCAACAGATAATAATAACACAATTATTACTATTTAGCATGATAAGTCCTTAAAACTATATTAATTAAAGCGTGATTCATGAGGAGTGGATTTTCCCTTCATGATTTAATTGGTACTAATAAGGAATATTGAGTCCTAGTGCATGTTGATACGAATTCAGATATCCAAGTACTCTATTATAATAGTTGTCATTTTTAATTATTTCCTCCATTCCAATCAAAATTTAGGATAATTTCACCATAATTTCAACCACCCACTTAAAAACTTAATCGACACATAATTAAAATCTACCTTCTTATGGGATCGACACTCGTCACCATTAATCGATTCTATAATAGATTCACCATTAATCGATTCTATAATAGATTCATACACTTGCGAGTTTAATAAAATTTGTACAATATAGCACACTAGGTTTTAATTCAGAACTCCTAATAACTACATTTAAGTATTGTATATATGATATACTCAAGTATTGTATACATTATATACTCCTGTGGTGATTCTTGTTGTTGTAAATCTATTTTAATTTTTTTTTTTAATTGAAATGTGTTTGCATATGCAAAATATTTTTTTCAATTATAAGTCTATAGGCCTAATATTAGGTAATTGTGACCTTCGATCACGCATAAAAAATAATAAAAATACAACAAAAAATAAGAACAAAATTAATAAAATAAAAAAGAGAGAGAAATTACAATACAACTTTATCACGTTGTTATCACTTTACCATGAAAATAAACTCAAGTATTAAAAATATAAAAAATAGATTAAATAAAATAATAAGATAAATGAAAAATTATAATGAAAATAACGTAAAAATTAAATTACAAAAAGATAAGGAAGAGAAAAAGAAAATAAACTAATTAGAGGAATTGCATATTCATTAATTTTTATTTTTTTAATTTTTTAAATTTTTAATAGTAATTTTAAAAGAAAACAACTAAAAAATTACTTTAAAAAATTATTTCTATGAATTAATTCCACGAATAAATTGACAAGATAAAATAAAAAATTACTAAAGAAAATAATTTGAAAATTAAATTATAGAAATTTAAAGAAATTTAAATTACAGAAATTTTTTTAAGGAAAAAATAAAAAAATAAAAAAATTAATTCAATAAATTAAAATAACTTAAGTCCCCACAACGGCACCAAAAACTTATTGTGCAAATTTTATTAAGCTCGCTAGTATATGAATCTATTATAGAATAGATTAATGGTGACGAATGTCGATCCCACGAAAAGGTGAATTTTAATTATATGTTTAATTAATTTTCTAAGTGAGTGATTGGAATTATAATAAAAGTAATTTAATCTATCTTAAAATTAAAGTTGGAATAGTATAAATAAATTATACCGACAACTATTATAATAAAACACTTAGGTATCTAGATCCTCATCAATAAGTATCATGAGCTTAATATTCCTTATTAGTATCAATTAAATGATGAGAGAGATATCCACTCCTCATAAACCACTCTCTAATTAATATGGTGCTAAGGGCTTATCATGCCAAACAGTAATAATTGTGTTATTACTATCTGTCAATAAAAATTCAAAATATTCACATAAATTAAAAGGGAAAAGAAAATAAATTTATCAAACTAAGCCCATGAAACATGTTGAGACCTCACTTTCAACTCAAGTTTAAAAAAAATTAGCTATTTATATTTTAACTTTGGGTAAAATGAAAAATTTACTAAAATACATAAAAAAATATAAGATAAAGAAGGAATTAGAGAAAATAGAGCTAAAAAATGAACTCAGGGATGTCAACTTAGGGGACAGCTCTCCTTTTATAGATACAACGAGTAAATCATGACCATCAAATTAAAATAATTTAGACGCACAAGATTGCATTACGTGGCAAGTTCTGATTGGTTTGAACAAATCATCAAAGCTATCATCCCGTGTATATGCATGTACCATAAACACGTTTTTTCTAATCCACTAACGTACCGCCACGTCATCGATCAATTGTGCATAAACACGTCATCAGTCAAGCCATGTCATCAGTCAATGCCACATCATTCCTCCAATCAAATGCTGTTACATCATTGGTCAATGCCATATCATCGTACAATATTTATGAATAGTGTCATGAACAGTACTATTAACAGTACCGTATATGTGAACAATGACATTTATACTTTTATGCTCTTTCTACAGTTTTTGATCATTTTGAGTTCATATTGTTGTCCGTTTTATCATCTGATGTCTCGTTTATTATAAAATGGTCATAATGCTCCTAAAATATATAAAATACTTAATTATAATAAAACACACGTAATTACAATTAGAAAAAACGTAAATACATTAAGACAAGAATGTTAATGGAACTTAGAGTGTAAAATGACAATTTTTTCTTTTATAAATATACATTTTTTAACACTTAATAATGCCAATATTAGATTTTGGATCAAATTTACCAAGATTTTCTTTTATATTCGAACAAAACATTTGCATCTAAAAACTTTAATGAAATGAAAATGAGCAACCCAAGAGGGGGGTGAATTGGGTTTTTAAAAGTTATTTTACAAATGATCCAATCTAATACCTTAATGCAAACAAAAAAAAGTTTTACAACAATTAAATCAAATATAATAAATTAGATAATGCTTGCAAAATAAATGAGTAAGGGAAGAGAATGCAAATACTGTAATTTTTACGTGGTTCGGTAATCCCCGCCTACGTCCACGCCTCCAAACCAACCGAGCTCGAGGATTTCACTATCCAAACCTTCCAAGATTTCAAATGTTTACAATTGATTTTCAAGGTGTCTATGGACCTTTACAATTAAGAAATTATCACCCTAATCTCTTTACCTCAAGTGTTTCCCTCACTTGAATACTCTCAATGCGATACAAAATAGAAATTATAGTAAGACACTCTCTATAAGAATAGATTCACAAATAATGACACAAAAATGATTTAATCTATTATGATTTGCAATATGAAAGCTCAATATATGTTTTATAAACTTGTTTTTGCTTACTAGACAGCCTGAAATGAAGTTGGAGTTGAGTTTTTATAGTTAAAGCTCGAAAACTAGCCGTTATTGTCAAATTCCAATACTCAAACGGCTAGCCGCTTAATTTAACCAGCTCTCCGCTCGTAACAGTGAAGTTACCGTTAATTTTAAATTTTACTACAGTAATATTGTTCACGAAATTACAGTTTTACCTCAAAACTTATTTAAATTATGTTATGGCCCAAAATGTCATAAAATTTTTTTTTAAAATCCAATCTCAGAAATTTTAAATATTATTATTTTCACTTAGACCCCCAATATATTATATGTTACAATATAGCTCAAAAGTTTCAAAACTTAGCAAATAAGTCCAATTTCGAAATTTAAAACTTTTTCATTTTAACCCAAATAACTTGAATCCACAAAGTATTTTATCTCATAAATATAAAATTAATTTTAGTTTGAAAAATAATTATTTTATTAACATAAAATTGAGCTTCACAAATGCTAATCCAAGTATAAATTAAATCATACTAGCTTTACAAGAAATTATCGCAATAACTTGTCCGTTGAGTTCGAAATTCTATTCTTGATTTTGTCGTTGTCCATTGAGTGTCTTGAGCTTGATTTCACTTGATTCATTATCCTTCAAAACTAGTGAACTTGTGAAATACAAAATAAAACACTTTAATGCATATGTTTGTTATCATCAAAATTATAATATTTACAGCCTTTAGGCTAATATTTAAAATAACCAATGTTGGGTTTTCTATCTTTCCAAAGCTCATAGGGAGTTTTATTGAGATGATATCTAATTAACCCGATATTTAAAATATAACAAGTGGTGTTAACAGCTTCAACCTAAAAATATTTTAGTAAACCATTTTCATTCAACATAGTCCTAACCATTTCTTGTATAGACCTTTTCTTTTTCTCAATAACCTCATTTTATTACAGAGTCATAGGTGAAAAAAATTAATACTCAATGCCTAAATCATTATATAAATTCTCAAATACATGATTTTTGAATTCTTTACCATGATCACTTCTAATGTAAGTAATAGAGTAACATTTTTCATTTTGAATCTTTTGACAAAAAACTCTAAATGCCTCAAAGGCATTATCTTTATTAGTTAAGAATAATATCTAAATGAATCTTGAATAATCATCCATAATTACAAATGCATAATATTTTTCACTTAGACTAGCATACGTAAAAGGTCCAAATAAATCTATATAAAATAATTAAAGTGATTTTAAAATAGAAACATAATTCTTGTTTTTTAAAGAAGTTTTGATTTACTTCACAAATTCTACTTTTTTTAAATCTAATATTTGGAAGACACTTAACAAAATCATTTTTTAAAATTTTTGAAATCAAGTGATGCTTGCATGACCTGGTCTTCTATGCTAATTTTATAAATGAATGATGATATAACACAATCAATGACTTAAGAATTTACACATACGTAAATGATGAACAAATAAGGAATGTGAATAAATGAGATGAATTACAATGATAGACAATTAAGAAAATAAAATCAAAGATCATACAATCATCATAATCAAATAAATGTGTCTTGATGAGTTGGTATAATATCATCACATTTATCTATCCATGCATCATGATAAAGTATTCAATGTTACATACAACGATAATTTAATTATATAAACATGTATCCATCATGATCCATTTAAGTTATCATTCATCCATCATGATCCATTCAAGAATATTGATATAGAAATAATTATTACCAAAATAATGAAATTATCATATTCATCACTTTCTTCGTAGATTAGATGAAGTGATTATTCTCACAAACTTTTATTGAGGAACTCTCTATCATTTCTTGATTATGATACCTATAAAAAATATTTAAGTTGTTCCTTTTAATACCTAAAACTTTTGAGTCCTTGAGTATTAGCTATTGGAACCTAAATACATTTTATTCCATAACATACTTTTCTTTTAACTTAATATTTATTCTTTATGTGACCATCTTAATTGTAATAATGACAAATAATTTTATGATAAATTGTAGAGGTAGCTTTAACAAAATAATTCTTATAATATTTTTGTTTCAAGTGAAGCTTATATTCAAGTCTTCCTTTATCAAACACACATTTTTTAGTATTTAGTAATTTTTTAAAATTCTTTTGACCACTTGTGAATTTTAATACAATTTTATTAAGCGCACTACTGTTTATCTTAAGAACTTCATTTTCTTTCATCAATTCATCAACATGTGATTTTTCATGCTCATATAAAGTACTAGGTTTTTCATTTGATAATACAATCCTATTATGCAATGTTTGTAAGGTAATGCATTTTTGTAAAGCATCCTTTTCACTTGAAGTTTCTAATATTTTCTTTTTAAGGAATGCATTCTTTTTACCTATTCTTCTCCGATCATCTTATAATTCTTTAAAAGCATCATACAATTAATCATAAATAGGAAGATTATTTACCTCATCAAATTCATCATCCAATTCATCTCCAATTGCTATAAGTGCTAAATTTGATAATTTATGAGATTCTTCCTCCTTTGTAGCCTCCTCATATGCATCTTTAAGTTTTCCTCAAATTTCATAAGCATAAGAACAATTTGAAACATTATGAAATTTCTTTTTGTCTAAGGCACAAAATAAAACATTCATAGCTTGAGAATTTAAAGATATCTTTTTTCTATCCGACTCACTTAAAGCATTCTTCTCAAGAATGAATTAACCTTCACAAATTATTTCTCATATTTCATAGTCTAAGGCTTGTAAAAAGACTTTCATTCTTGTTTTTCAATATGGGCAGTCATTACTATTAAAGAATGATGGTCTCATTATAAATTGTCCTTTCTTAATTGTGGATTCATTTTGGGTTACTATAAATCTTTTACTCTAGATGATTAAGTCTTAACAAGAGAGTCAAACTCTAATACAAATTAAAATACTAATTATACAACCCAAGAGGGAGGATGAATTAGGTTTTTAAAAAATTTAATCAAAACAAATAGTACAACAATTTAATCTATTGCACTAACAAAAACAAAAACAATAAGTTTGATAAAGTGCAATAATAAAAGAGTAAGGGAAGAAAAATCAAACATGAGTATTTTTACGTAGTTCGGTAATTTCCGCCTACGTTGACGCCTCTAAGCAAAACAATTTCAAGG
Source organism: Aegle marmelos (assembly GCA_030449875.1). Classification (NCBI taxonomy): domain Eukaryota; kingdom Viridiplantae; phylum Streptophyta; class Magnoliopsida; order Sapindales; family Rutaceae; genus Aegle; species Aegle marmelos. The sequence continues at coordinate 13,051,924 of JASUUL010000094.1, read as the reverse complement.
ATTTCACTATTTAAGCTTTCCAAGACTTAAAGTTCTTTATAATTAACTTTTAAGGTGTCAATAAACCTTTACAACAAGAGATTATTCCTCAATCTCTTCACTCAAGTATTTCTCACAGTTATACACTTATAAATTTGATACAAAAATAAGGATTACAACAATGAAATTCTCTTCAAGAGTAGATGTATAAATTATAGCACAATAATAATTCAATTTAAGATGATTTATAAATTGGAAGTACAATCTATGATGCGTAAATTTATTTTTACTTTTTCAATAGGTTAAAAATGGGTTTGATTTGAATTTATATAGTTTTGACTCGAAAAATAGTCGTTATTGGCAAATTTCAGCCTCAAAGTGGCTAATCTCTATATTTTTGCGGTTAGCCACTTGATATAATAAAATTACTGTAAATTTAAATTTTGCTATAGCATAACTGTTCATTCAAATTATAATTTTTATCTAAAATTTTTTGTAATTTTACTATAGCCCAATAAGTCATAACATTTTATAATTAAATCTAATTTCAAAATTTCTAAATAATACTTGTTAAACTCACAATTTTTTAAAATTATTATATGGCAAAAAAATTTTTCTAGTTTTGTAAATAAGTCTAAATTTAGAATTAAAACAATACTAATTAAAAACAAATATTACAAAATTTTTCTATTTTAGTCCATATCTTGAAAAATAATTAATTTGTATAAGCTAACCCAATTGGGTTTGGATTTCGATTTGGGTTCAACTCGAACCAAAATAGAAACCAATCGGATTGCATTTTTCAACCCATTCAGATTTCATACGCTAACTCGAACCAAGCGCCTACCTCTACTATATAGGTGTTAAAAGTAGTTGTAGAACATTGATTTATGGTAAATTATCTATTGTGCTACAAGTATTTTTATGATAAAATTTTATTAAAATTAGAGTATTTAGAGTAATTTTTAAAGTGTAAATACTCACACTAAAAGCATTTTAGAGTGTAAATAGTCACATTATAATAAATTATCTGCATTGGTTTACATATTTTTGTGATAAAATTTTTATTAAAATTAGAGTGTTTAGAGTGTAAATTAAAAATTATTGATAGTTTTAATACAAATAAAATATTATTATTAATAATATAATACAGAGTTAAAATTTTAATAGAATAAATTATTTATTATTATTAATTACTAAAAGATAAATAAATTTAATAATAATATATCTTTAAATAAAGATATTTATACTAATATTACTAATTCTTTGTGAATATAATAATATTACTTTAAAATAATTTTAACTTAGAATCAATGTAAATTATTATTTTTAATAAATATAATATTATTAAATAATTATATGCTATTATTATTTTCAAATAAAAGTAATATTATTTTATTTAATATATATAATTATATTATATTTTATATTTTATTTTATAATTACAGGAGACTATTACTCATATTACATTTCATATTCATGAGATTACTATCCATATTGACAATAAAACAATCTTAGGACTAGTTTGTGTTAAATATCACTGCAATTAGTTTACATAAAATTTTACATACTATTATTGATTTTACCATCTTTAATATATTAAATTTTATATAGAATTATCTAGATTTTCTTGTTTCTAATATTCAAAGGATATTTACTCTATTTATATTTCCAAACGAAGATAATTGCCTTCTTAAATTATTTTGATATAATTAAGGAAGAAATTAAATTATTACAATGCTCTGTCAGGGTAAGGCTTTGATCACTCAACAGAAATTAATATTTTATTTTAATAAATCAAATTATATTATATTAAAAATAACCAAAAAAAAAGATGGGAGTATAAATGGTGAGTGAGTATTCACTTCTTAGTATAGAAACATATGTAATTAAGGGAGTGAGATTCTTAATTTTACCCTTAAATAAATATGTAATTGTTAATAGGAATGACAATAGGGTAAAGGAGATAAGAAAACCTATCTCATTTTTTATTTTTTAAATTTTTTTTATTTTTCATCTTATCTCCTAATAAATTTTTGTGGGATGAAAACGAAGAAATTATTTCACATGTAAAGATTTTTCATTCTCATCTCACCCCACATCTATTTACTTATTTTATAATAAGTATAGATAAATAATTTTAGTTAATTAAAAATTAAAAATCAAAATAAATTATTATCATATTATAAATTATTTAAAGAATCTTTAAAGACTTGAGGTAATGTTTTAAAATAATATTAAAAAATATTAAAAATATAATAATATTTTAAACTTAAATAAAAATTATAATTTAAAATTTATTTTAATTATAATTTATTTATATCGAATAAAAATAAAAAATTTATTACTTAATATTATAATTAATAAAATAAAATTTATTAAAAATTTATATATAATAAAAACTAAATGAAAATAAGATGATGAAACTCTATGCTATTAAAAATAAATAATAATAAATTTATAAATTCTTATATATTTTTTATATAAATTAATATGGTATTATTTAATTAATTAAAATAAATATATTTTAATTTATATAATTTATTATAATTATTTTTTTTATTAATAAATAAATATTATATTATTTTATATAAAATAAATTTATATAAAAATTTATAACGGGTACATTATTATTTAAACATTTAAAATTTATTTCACCCCATCTTCCAAATATTATTAAAGAAACTCCAAACCGCCTAGGATTTTACCATCACATTAAACGCCGGCGGTGGGACTCCAAACCAGCAGTCCAGAAAATGACCACCGTAAATAGCCACGGCAGAACAGAGACCACGAATTAGAAGTGTTAACTACTCTGAACCAAAGGCTCTGCTTCCTCGCGTGTCTTTTTCTCCTTTGAACTCTAGATTCGGGTTAGGGTTTCGTGCAACTATTTACATCAGTCCATTTCGTTTCCTTATTTTGTCGGCAATAAAAAATGGTAAGAATTGTGAGGAGCTGCGTACTATCACTACTGAAGATGGTGAATTAAGTGATAGGAATGGTGGGAGTTGCTATGATCATGTATGCATTGTGGTTAATGAGGGTTTGGCAGAGGCAGATGGATGATTTCCCCTTGGGTGATGATGATCCGGTTCCATGGTGCGCTTCACTTTTTTATTCTGAGATTTTATTATGTGAGTGTGTTTGGTTTGCTTCACTTATTTATATGGAGATTTTATTATATGGTCGTGTTTTGTTTCTGGGTAAATGTAGAAATGAATGAAAGAAAATTGGTATAACAGAGTTAGTGGATCTTTAGTAATCTGGGATTGTTTGGCTTTTGAGATTAAATTGTAGAAATCTTTAAATTTTTTGTTTTTAACTGGATTATGTTGTGTGGAGGCAGAGGGGAATTTTTTTTTTTTTTTTTTGCCCCCCTTAATGGGTAATGACCTTTATTAACTTGGTTCTTTTAGGCTGCTTAAAGAATATGTCAAGGAAGGATTTGAAGTGATTTGTGTTGTATTTAGATTGTTTTGAAGTTGAGAAATGCATGTTAATATTTGGAGTGTGTCTTAAAATCCTAGGTTTTCTTGCAAACAATTGGAAGTTTTGTCTCACTTTCCTCCGCTCTACATTTTGTTGGTTTGTGGTTATTCAAGTTTAGTGCTTTGCTTTTCAAAATTTTGCTTTGCAATTTAGTGGCACTGGGGGACAGCGGTGGACATGCAGGAGGCTTTATAAAGATACTTTTATGCATACATAATCTTACAATTTCGAAGCCTTATCAATAGTTTTAATTTGTACCATTCCCTTTCTACATGAAATGGGACAAGGATGCTGTTTATAATGTTCCTTTAACATTGCAGATAATAAATTTTTCCTTCTAAATCTTTTAAACTGCTAAGTAATCTCTAGCAATTTCGCATATATCACAGCTTCATATACTCTTTCCTTGGCCATGGGGTTGCTTTGTGTGTGATTGCATGCTCAGGTCATATCAGTGCAGAAACTGCTAACGGCTGTTGCCTTTACTTAGTATCCTTTCCCTGAAAAGTTATCATCGTTAATGGTGTTTAGTCCAGCTGCTTTGACTGCAATACATGATGGTGCACTATTATTTATTATTGAAGTTTCACCACTGTAACTACATTGAATTTCCATCAGTAATTGTGTGTCATAACTACTTAATTGTGTTTTAATCATGTTTATATGTTTATTCTACATTTTTGGTCTCCGGAGTTTTTACTTCTTGACAGTTGAACCATTTGTGACAAAGAACTTTGAGTTCCACATTTCTTAATGGTTCCAATGTATGAATTGGCTAGCACTTCAATGAGAGATATACTACTAGATTATGACACTTTGAGTACTTTGTTGAACTTAGATGGTCACAGTATATGTTTTTTGTCTTTTTGTTCATTCTATTGGAGGCTAGAGTGGCTGCTGATGTAGTTTTGAACCATGAATGGGAGGAGGTATATTGTATTTTTAAGCACTAGTATTTGATACTTATGTGTTCCTTCATGAGGTCAAAATAGAATAATTTGGCCACTATTTGTTTTTTAAACCTTTGGAACATATATGTGATGACGTTTTTCATATGATGCATCTCGGCACCTGGACTTTCCACAGGATCCAAGTGGAAGTTTTACTCAATTCACAGATTTCATCAGGTCGAAGTTTTAGTTCGGCAAATGGATTGGTTTGGCAATTGTCTTTGTACAGTTATCTCTTTGCCTCTCTCTCTCTGTACTTGTGTAAATCCTTGGGTGAAAATCATTTATTTGGTAAATCTCAGCTATTAGTTTAACTGGAATTTGTAGAATTAGTGGAGAAGCTTTTAACTACTTTAATATGGCCATTACTGACTATACTTGAAAGTTGTAGGATTAATCAACTCTGAACGACATATTATAATGTTCTATGGTATCCCATGTACACAAAATTATATGCTTGGAGCTTGGGAGAGAATCTTTTTGTTCGAGGTACCTAGTGCTTTGCTTCCTCCCTATTGTTTTGTGCTAGTTGTGTTCATTCTGTCATATCTTTATCCATTTTGAAGTTATTGTAGTAATTAATTCCCTGGATGTAGTTCATTGAAATAGATTGTTTACGAGGAAATATGCGTAACTAATGGTGGCATTTGATTTGAATATCATCATTCGTTTGTCTGTTCTTTGTTTTTCTAGAATTACAGTCACCATTTTGCAACCAGGTACCCCTGTATTTGTTTGTCTTCAGATTTAACATAAAGAATTTGACATTTATTGAATTAAGTGTCCTTTTTAATCTCTTTGATGCTCATATGGTTTATCATCTATGCCCTCCATTTGCAGGGACTGTCTTTTATGCTGGTGGTGATTCTCAAATCTCTTGGACCGCAATGATATTATGATAGTGACAATGATTGTGATCCTGGCACTGACAGGGTTCCACTCCTGTGGAATGTAGTTCACCCACCTACCTATGTTGTTGGTTTATGGACCCAGAAATGAATCATGGCCTCTCAGGGTAGATGAGAAGGTAGAAATGCTTAATCTTTTTCACTCACGGTGCTGCTAACTACAGGCCTATATTCTGTTAAACCACACGCTAATGTATTAGGCCTAAACACATTGTGTAGGCAAAAGCTGCTGATTGCAGTTGAAGGTCATTTTGTGAAATAGAATAAACTTCTTTCCCAGTTTCTCGAACAGAAGAAACATAAATCACCTGTCATTGCAAGCAGAGTCACTTCTTTTCATTTGTTTTATTCATCCTGTTTTCTACTTTTCATATCACAATTAGGCTAACCAGGGAGGTGATTTGCATCAGATTGGACTTCGCAGCAGATAGAAAATGCAGAAAGCCTTGCTACCAAACATTCATCAGCATCAAAGGTTTAAGATGGATAAGCTTCTAACCCACTTAGAGCTGGTGCAATTGCCTTGTCTTTTGTGTATACTGCTGAAATAAGCATTATGGATTTTGAATGATGAATAACTTATATTGTCTTGTCTGTAACTTCTGTATCTTTTCTTTAAGTAAATATTTCCAGCTTGTCACTGTTGTACAATTATTTTTGTTTGCAAGAAATAGCAAACACTTGCTTCAAAAATTTTAAGGTGACATTGCTATTTACAAAGGATGCACTTCTCCCGCTTAATCTGGTGCCTAAATTAGAACGTGTTTTACTGTTTACACTCATGGCACTGTGGAGTGTTGCTATTCGCCCTGTGTCAAACCCCGAAACTTGGATAAAACGACGCCGTTTTGTAATTTTTTTTTTTTTCGTTTCAATCATGTGCAACGATGCCGTTCTGTGATTCGCATTATGGACTTAGAATTTTTTTTAGCTAACTCTCTCTTCGAGTCTCCTTGCACCACAGAACCGCAATGACAGAACCCAACTACAGGATCCTAAACTGTTATCTTCCTTCATATTAATAATAGTCTAATAGATAGGAGAAGAAATTAAGTCTTTATTTGCCATTTCTTCCCACAAATATCTTGAACTTCTGATAGTTGTAGGTAGCCATATCAAATAATAGCCTATAATTAGAGAAGAAGAAGAAGGAAAGAAGTTGGAGCAAGTTGTGGCGCTGGCTGGGCAAATGGTGCATTCCATGGTGGCTTTTGATGGTGGCTGTGTAAGAGAAAAGGAAGGAAGAAGAAAAGAATTTGGAGCAAGCTGTGGCGATGGCTGGGTAAACGGTGCGTTCCATGGTGTGTTTTGATGGTGGCTGTGAAAAAGAAAAGGAAAGAAAAAGGAAGGGAGAAGGAAAGAAGTTCAAGGGATTTAATGCCAAATGGTGCGTTTGATGGTGGCTGTGAAAGGGGAAAGGAATTTAACGCCAAACGGTGCGTTTTTGGATTAGTTAAACGGTGTGTTTTGGATTAGTTAAACGGTGCGTTTTATTTCGAGATTTCATTCGGGCCTTAAGTTGGAGCAAGTATTATTTTCACTTACCGTACATGTTGTAAACTTCACATAGCCACCCTATGACCATTGCTTCTTCCATGTGTTATATTTAGGGATGGCAATTTGACTCTTTTTAACCCGATTGACTCAACGTGAATTTTTTAAGCTCTCACTTGAATTTTTGAGTTTTAGATTGGACTCGAGTCAAAAAAATATAAGCCTAGTAAAAATCCTGGTTGAGTTAGATTAGTAGTCGACCCAACCCCACCCAATCAATTAAAAAAAATAATTTTTTTATATTGATTGTGAAATTGAATTGTATTTTTTAATCTAATCGCGTTGTATGTTTTTAATGTTGATTGTCAAATTGAATTGTAAAAAATTATTCCTATCAGTTGGTTGTTTTATGAATTATTTTGTAATTAATGGTATTGTATATATTTGCATTTATGTTGTTAGTTATTTTAAATTAAAAAATAATTTCTTTTGTTTTATATTCATGTTATTGTAACTAGAAAGAAAATAAAAATTAAAAATAACATAAATAAATTTATGATGTGATTATAAAATTACAAAACATTAATAAATTTGAATAAAAATTAATAAATTATAAAAAAAACTTTTGGTAGGATTGGGTCGGGCCTGACCCAGTCCAAATTAAAAATGGTCAGATTTATTTAAGATCGGGTTTTAAATTTTTTTGGTTAGGTGACCTGATCAATTACTACTTTTAATTGTATCGACTTAACTCTTAAAAGTATTATTAAAAAAATACTTTTTGATATTTTTGTTAGAAATGTCCAAATTCAAAGCAGTTTTAAGTTTTAAACCTAAATATCACTAGTAAGGGTGAGCGTGGTATACAAGACAAGATAGAATAAGTTATATATAATATTATTTTGTGTCTGGGAGAATATGATGCAATTGAATTGAATTGTATTTGATTATTTAGTATTATTCAGTATTTGATATGCTACCGTATTGTACTAAACTAATTTGGAAGGAAACCAAATATATCAATATTGTTTTATTAAATATTATATATTTAAAGTATTTTATTTATAAGATTACATTTATAACTATAAATTTAATAATATCAATATTCAAATTATTAGTTGATTAAATTATTATTTAAAAATACATAAATATTAATTATTGTTATTACTACTACTACTACTAATAATAATAGTAGTGGTAGTCACACTATGTGAATAATGAAAACTCTTAATGTTTATATTATCAGATAAGTTTATATTATCAGCTAAGTAAAATAAAAATTTAAATTAAATAAATATTTAAACATCATATGATGACATAATATAATAATACTTCTAAATATTTTATATTACAGTTAATCTACAAATATTTTTAAATATGAAAAAAGTTTATCCCAAGTTATTCCTAAGGGGATAAAAGTTCTTCACTTTGCTTCATAAAAGCGTGAGCCTAGGATTAGATGGCGTTGCACTTATTTCCGAGGAAGCGAACAGAAGGTTGGACCTTTTTTTTTTTTTTGGAAAAAAATAATATTTATTTAGGGAGGTTATAAATTTTTTTTTATTAAAATTAATATATTATATTTATTTCCTTATTATTTTTATAAAAATCAATAACTCTTGACAATATAAATTTACAATATTACTTATATTTTTAAATATATTTTTATTTATATTTATTATAAATTAAATAAATCATATAAATAGAAATTAAATATTAAAAATAAAAAACATATATTTTGATATAAAAAAATTATTTTTCTACTTTTTCATCATTGTTGCAATTGCCTTTCTAGTTTTAATATCTCTAAACTTATTTTCTTTTTCTTCTGGATTAGACTTTTGGATGGAAAACTTCGTGTTTTTGTTCCCCTCCTTCAATAATCCATTCTCGATTTCTACTTCTAGTATATTTCTTCATCGATCAGAATATTATCAATTTACGTCTTAATCATTTTTATCTCAGCTCCACATTTAAATGGCGTATTGCTCTGTATAATCATCTGCTTCTTCTTCATTAATGATTCTAGCTTCTTTGTTTTCTCTCCAAACTCTTCCCTGATCCAAATTTTCAATTGAGCCGTTAATGTCTTACTGATTTTTTAAAGAGTTGCACGTAGCATGAATGTACAGCTCATGCCTCATTCACTCATTTTTAATAATAATCTCTTTATAAGTGTCATAAGAGCTCCACATATCCTTAAAGTGAATTTTACACCAGCTGTTTCTTCTACAATTTAACTCAATACCCTTCTCCACAACTTCGAATAAATAATAGTCTAATTTTCAACTTTATAATGCCACCAAAGGTGCCCTAAACACAGTTTTCACTTTACAACAGTGCATTCAAGATATTAAATGAGGACAGGATTTTCCTCTTATGTCAAAGCAGCATGTTTACTCAAAATTAACACCTAGCACGGACTCACTACAACCACAACCCATCAAGAGCCTTGACAATTTCTACCACGGCACAAAGATAAAGAAAAAACTTTTAAAATGAAATATAAAGCAACCAGATATGACTTTACTAAAAAGAACTAGCTTTCTCTTCCACTTTTTCTTCGCTTGATTCTGATTGCTTTTTGTAAAGCATGATTTACGGTAGTCATCCTCTGGATACCCGTGTTGTGTTTCTTGATTAAATATAATATATCAACATTGTCACTCAATAAGATGATATTAATTGGGTTGAACTAAAAACTTAAAAGACAGTTTGTGCTAGTGGCTTAATGGATTCACTGATTCACAAAGTATCTTCTTCTCCAACAGTAATTCCTTTGACCACCAAACAATTATACTTTTTATTAATTACTGTTATTTATTATTATTGATATTTTATTATCTAACTTTAAAGTATACTTTACAGGATATCGTGCCGATAATTTTTTTTTAAGGGCCCTTCGCAATTTAATTTAGTCAAAGAAATAATGCCTTCATTTTTTTTCTAATAAGGTGCATCGATGTCTTCTTTTCAAGCACTAACTGTTTCATTTGTTCGATGCTTTGCCTCTAAGCTTTCTGAGTGATTAATGCATATGGCCACTATAGTGAAAATAACGATAATCGAAGACTAAAGATAAATTAATTTTAGAATCTAAGCATGATCAGAGCCCACATTACGCATATAAACTGAATTATATTACATTAAGCTGCATTGTATTATATTGTTTTAAGCTGTAATGTAATATTATATTTAGTGTAGTATGAATTATATTTTAACATTTATGTTAAATTAATAATTTGATATTCATTTATATCTTTTTATTTATATTAATTGATAATTCAAATGTTTTTAACAAAAATAAATCATTTTCACAACCAGCCTTTGCGTGTCATTGTGCATTGCTATCAGCCACCATATTTTAGTGTCATTTAAACTATGTTTTGGTACCAATAGAATCTTTATTATAAGGGTTATGAACTGGTATAACTATTATTAGGAAAGAAATTTTCACTTGCCGTAGATTTACAACCAAAGTTTTGGTTTTCAAATTTTCTATTGTAAATTTACAGTCAAAGAAAGTTGTTCTTCTGATAACAATTGTACCATTGTATAGCTTGAACAACAAGAATTCCAATGATATTAAAATTTAGTGCAAAACACAATGTTATGCGGTGATTTGCGGTCGTCGAATGGTCAACAAAAGTTCATTACCACCGGTGGCAGAATATTTGAGTTTTCAATTTCATTTAATATTATATATATATATATATTAATCTTATTTTTTATTAAAGAAAATTAAAAAATAATGCGGACAGTGTTGTATTACCTAAACATGACCCCTCAAGTTTTTTGAAGTCGGCACTATTTATATTATAGCATATTGCAAGTCCATGATAGCAATAATTGGATAATGCCAATGATATTGGGGGTGTGTTAGTTTGCCATATGTAATAATAATAATAATAATAATAATAAAAGGAAACTATAGTTACAATGTTAGAACAGACGATTGTTGCAGTAGATCAGGCTTCTGCCGAGGAGCTTCTTATCTTTATATAGAAATTTGAAGTTATCTCATCTTCCACTTTGAAAGGAGAAATTTGAGTAGAGTCCTTCAATATTAGCGGCTTATTCCAGAAATAGCAGGGCATTGGATCATTCATATTGAATCAACAAATCAATAATATTGAAAATTTACAAAAATAATGCAAAATTTTTATTAGTTTTTAGACTTAGCCACCTTAAGTTTTTCTTTCATTACCTAGCCCATTTTTTTTTTTTTTGGGGGACCAAACAAATCTTGTCATTAATTGTTTCAAACTTTCTCTTCTAATCTCTCCTAAAATAGGTGACTTGATGCACATGACATCAGTGCCTTTCTGGCAACAACTGACAGCGATTCGATGAATGTTTGAATAACAACATCAATTTTGGTCAGAACACAGCTTCATTTTCAGCAATTAGACAACAATTTTCTCTAAGATTTGACAATCAAAGCAAAGTTCTTTTTTTTATTATTTTCTTTGTTTTCTTGCAATTGAACTCATTAGAATGTAGTTGATTGTATATTTCATGATAGATGAGCATTAGGATTAATTTTTTATGAACTTTGAAAAATATTTAATCAAATTAGGCTATATTGCAAATGGCACATTCGGTGCTCAATGAAATGCATATTAGATTTTATATGTGTAATTTTGATAGATTAAGTTGTTGTGGGTTGACCATGCTTTGGTGCAAATTTACATTTAGTGTGAATCTCATTATGCTGCACCAAGCAGGAATTATCACACAAACGACAAAACATAGCAAGCGTTTCTCAGCAATAGGCACCTATAGTAGTAAAACACTTGTTATGTTTTTGGGCAATTGATAGGTGCCCATCGCATAAAGATGCAGCAACTCACGTGCTACCTTTTTGTGAGACAGTACACATCAAACAAGAACACACCAATAATGTATATACGTGTCTATTTCCATTTTGAATTTAGTAAATATGATTTGATTAATGAATAAAATTTAGATTTTTTCGCAGATACAATGGTTAAAAAACCACAGGCAGAGCGTAATCCATTTGGTCTATAGAAGGAACTAGACCCAATGAAGATTCTGACATCCGAACATTTCCATGGGCATATTACAAATACTTCAATATTTAGAAATGTGATAGAAACTGTTAGTCTAAAGATTACATATAATATAATTTTAATGATAATAAATATGTGTCTTAATTATTTTAATTAATAATATATTTTATATTTTTACTGAGTTTTTTAAGGATAATATTTATAAAAGTAAATCAAGTGAAATTAATTTAAAGACACTCAACAGATAACGACTGGATCAAAAATAAAGTTTAGAGTTCAATGGACTTATTATTATGATAAAATTCTTGTGAAGTCGGTATGACCTAATTTATGCTTGATTTAGCAATTTGTAAAACTCAAGATTTTAATTAATTAATTAATTATTCATTAGTTTAAAGACTTGATCATAAATAAAGTATTTCATGCAAATTAATTGATTTTCTAAATATGGACTAAAGTAAAAAAGTTTTATAATCTTTGATTTTAATAAGTAATACTTTAAATATAAATTTGGATTTATTTAAAGAATCAAAAATATTTTTGGTCATATCATAATTTTAAAAAGGTATGAGAATGAGAAGTATTAATTAGACTTGTTTGTAAAGATTTTTGACATTTTGAGTTATAGTACAATTATAGAAATATGTTGAAAAAAATTATAATTTTATGAACGAAAAAAGACTTGTTTGTAAAGTTTTACAAGTTTTTAGGCCATAATATAATTACAAAAAATTTTAGGTAAAATTATAATTTCATGAACAGTATTACTGTAGCAAATTCAAATTTAATGGTAACTTTACTGTAACGAGCGACTCACCGTTATAATATAAAGGCTAGCTGTTTCGATGCTGGAATTTACCTATAATGGCTATTTTTTGAGTCAAAACTATATAAACCCAAATCAAACTTATTTCTAAGCTCTTGAACAACCAAAAACAAGTTCATACATTATTAATTGAGCTTTCAACTACAAATCATCATAAATTAAATCATTGTTGAGCTATAATTTGTTCATTCATTATTAAAGAGAGATTTTCTCATTGTAATCTTTAATTTCTTATCAAATTTATGAGTGTGTAAGTGTGGGAAACACTTGGGTGAAGGATTTGAGAAGTAATCCTTGGATTGTAAAAGTTCATTGACACCTTGAAGTCAACTGTAAAAAAATTTAAAGTCTTGGAAGGTTTGGATAGTGAAATTCTCGAACTTAATTAGCTTGGAGATATGGACGTAGGCAGAGATTACCGAATCACGTGAAATTACTCGTGTTTGATTTCTCTTCCCTTACTCTTTTATTATTACATTTTATCAAACTTATTGTTTTTAATTTTATTAGGGCAATAGATTATATTGTTATGTGGTTTATTTTGATTAAATTTTAAAAACTCAATTCACCCTTTCTTAGGTTGTCTAACTAGAATTTCAATTGATATCAAAGTTTGGTTCTCTTATTAGGACTTAACCATCTAGAGTAAAAGATCTATGGCAATCCAAAATGAATCCATATTTAGGGAAGGACAATCCATAATTAGACTACTATTCCTTAACGGTAATGACTACCGATATTAAAAAACTAGAATGAGAATTTATTTACAAGCTTTAGATTATTATATTTAAGAAGTTGTTTGTGATGGACCATTTATGCCAATGACTAAAAATGAATTAGGAGATGATATTCTAAAACTTTTATAGAAAGATAATGAATTGGAAATGAGAAAAGCTTCTCTAAATTCTAAAGTTATGAATGCATTATTTTGTGCTCTTAATAAGAAAGAATTTTATAGAGTTTCTAGTTGTGAAAGTACCTATGAAATTTGGCACAAACTTAAAGTTGTTTATGAAGGTACTAATCAAGTGAAAGAGTCCAAAACTAGTAAATACACTCAACAATATGAATTATTTTAAATGAAACTAAATGAAAGTGTATACTCTATGTATACTAAATTCACAGATATAGTGACCACTCTATGAGCCCTAGGGAAGACCTTTTCTAATAGCGAGAAAGTTAAGAAAATCATTAAATCACTACTAAAAGAATGAAGCCTAAAAGGACTATCATTGAGAAAGCTAAAGATTTAAATATATTACCTATTAATGATCTAATTGGTTCTCTTATTTCTTATGAGAAAAATTTGGCAGCTGAAAGAGAAAATGAGGAGAAAAAGAAAAGCACCGCTCTCAAAGCCTCAAAACATGAGAGTGATGCGGATAACGAGCTGGATGATGAGGAGATACCTATGCTAGCGAGAAGGTTTAGAAAATTCTTTAAGAAACCCACTGAGTGAAGAAAATTCAAAAATCTCAAAAACCTAAAGAAGAAGAAAAAGGCGATTATATATTATGAATGGAAAAACCCTGGCCATATAAGATCGGAATGCCTAATTCTCAACAATCTCAAAAAGAAAGCCATGGTAGTTACTTGGGATGATAGCGAAGAAGAATCGAGTGATGAAGAATCTCATGAAGTGTCAAATTTGACACTTATGGCAATTAAAGATTGTCAAATAATGAACGTGATGAGATAAGTGATCCTACTTATAATGAGTTGTATAATTCTTTTAAGGAATTGCATTATGATTGGTTTAGAATGGGTAAAAATAATGCATGCCTTAGAAAGAAAATGTTAGAACTTTTAAATGAAAAGGATGCATTGCAAAAGTGCAATGATTCATTAAATGAAAAGATCAAGAGGCTAGAATTAGATAATAAAGAATTACATGATAGAATTATATCAATTAAAGATAAATAAAATACTTCACATGAGCATAAAGAATTATGTAGTGATAAATTGTTGAAAGAAAATGAAGTACTTAAGAAAAAGACAAATGAACTCAATGAAATTTTATTAAAATTCACAAATAGTCAAAAGAACTTAAAAAAATTATTGAGCACTAAAAAATGTGTGCTTGATAAAGTGGACTAGGGTATAAGCCTAATTTGAAACAAAAATATTATAAGAATTATTTTGTTAGAGCTATCTTTACAAGTGATCTTAAGATTGTTTGTCATTATTGTAATAGAAATGGTTATATGAATTATAGATTCTATATTAAAATAAATGCATACTAAGGAGCTAAATGTGTTTGGGTTTCGAAAGGAACCATTTTTAACACTTAAGGACCCAAAAAGACTTAGGTACCTAAGACTTTAAATTTCTTTTGTAAGGATTGAAGAAAAAGAAGAACAAATGGTACTTGGACAGTGGGTGTTCGAGATACATGACAGGGAATTATTCTTGGTTTTCAAGCTTTATCAAGATTAAAAATAGTGGAGATGTATCTTTTGGAGATTACTCAAAATGAAAGATTATAGATATCGGTAATGTTGGTAAAGATTCTTTCACTCTTATTGAGAATATGAGTTTGGTTGAAAATTTAAAACATAATCTGCTTAGCATTAGTAAATTGTGTGATAAAAAGTTATAGGTTTATCTTTGATAAATTAAAATGTGTTATTGAGAATGAATATGATGGTAAGATTGTGTTTATTGGTAGTAGGTATATAAATGTGTATATAATTAATATAGATTGAGTATCTACTTATGAAAAATATTTTTCTGCATTACATAATGATAGTTGGTTATGGCATAGAAGACTAGGTTATGCAAGCATAGATTTGATTTAAAAAATTTTTAAAAATGATTTAGTTAAAGGCCTTCCAAAAATTAATTTTCAAAAAGACAAAATTTGTAAAACTTATCAATTCAGTAAACGAATCAAAACTTCTTTTAAAAATAATAATCATGTTTCTATTTCAAAACCTCTACAATTACTTCACATGGATTTGTTTGGACCTTCTAAGTATGTTAGTCTAAGTGAAAAATATTATATATTTGTAATTATGGATGATTATTGTAGATTCACTTGGTTATTATTCTTAGCTAATAAAGATGATGCATTTGAGGCATTTAGAATTTTCTGTAAAAATGTTTAAAATGAAAAAAGTTATTCTATTACTCGTATTAGAAGTGATCATGGTAGATAATTTAAAAATCATGCATTTGAAAATTTTTGTAATGATTTAGGCATTGAGTATCAATTTTTATCACCTAGGACTCTACAACAAAATCGAGTTGTTGAAAAAAAAAAGGTCTATTCAAGAAATATCTAGGACCATATTTTGTGAAAATGGTTTATCAAAATATTTTTAACTCGACGCCGTTACACCACGTGTTATGTTTTAAATTATTTGTTGATTAGACCTTATCTTAATAAAACTCCCTATGAGTTTTGAAAAGATAGAAAACCCAATATTAATGATTTTAAAATTTTTGGATGCAAATGTTTTATTTTGAGCACAAAAGAAAATCTTGGTAAATTTGATTTAAAATCTGATGTTGGCATCTTTTTTTGTTATTCTAATACAAGAAAAACTTATAGAGTTTATAATAAAAAAACTTTAGTTGTAAAAGAGTCTATGCATGCTGCATTTAATGAGTTTAACCTTACTTCTATGGAAAAAATAATTGTTTGATTTCTCTTCCCTTACTCTTTTATTATTGCATTTGATCAAATTTATTATTTTAATTTTGTTATGGCAATAGATTAAATTATTGTATAATTTATTTTGATTAAATTTTAGAAATTTAATTCACCACCCTCTAGGGTTGCATAACTAGAATTTCAAAAACTATCAAAAAGAAATTAATAAAACAAAAATTAAGATTATTCAAGAAAGATGGATTTGATGATTTCACAAAGAAAAATACTTATATGTTTAGTGGCATGATCATGCAAAATGCACTACTCAGACAAGAAGCACATGATGAATGTTGTAAATATCAGTTGTGGTTTGCATTTGCCAGCCTACTAGCATGGTTGTCGATTATAGAGTTGTGTTTAGTTGTGAGACTTTGCTATAGTACACAAAATATACATAGAAAACCAAACTTTATAGAGAATCATGGGTCACATCATTTGTATTCTATGATAATTTAAGGAGTGAATCTTAAATAGTTAGATGAAAACTTTGAGAAGTAACACTTTAATAATATGGACAACAGTGATATGCTTAAGATCGCACTATATTACATTGTGAATAAAGTATTTAGTGGAAGAAAAGATGAACGTACACCGAATTCATTATTGTTACATAATGTTGATGATCTTGAGTACTTTATAAGCCTTCTATAGGATTTTGATCTTGAAAAACTGCATATGATAGTTTGGACACTATATTGAACTAAAAATTGGAGACTTTATGGAATTTTACTCTTAAAGAGGTGAAGTACAATATTTATGACTTTTGTCCTAGGGTTTAAGTGCATTCAAAAAATAAAAAATTATAGTTACTTTGTTTTGTACTTAAAAAAGATTAACATCTTTTCTTGTTTTGACTTTGTATCTTTACTTGCAATAGACTTGGCTATTTGAAGTAACTGATGGTTTTTTAAAGAAGAGTGGGTCATCTACAAATAAGAAAACTCTTTGTATATTAAATTAGGATGATGTTTCTTCTCCAAAAATAAGTTTTATTGAAGTGTACAAGTTTTACAATGACAAGACTCGTCTTATAAGTATTACATATATTTTTAAATTAGTTATGAAGATTTATTAAATAATAGATGAGTTACCTAATAATAAATTTGGGTTACTTTATGGAAAGGGAATCATTTCTTTATACACAGGGGGTTATTAAACAAACTCTTACCCCAAGCACTTTGGAGAATGACACACCATATTAAACAACGTGAAAGATTGTAGGAAATAAATCCCACTCTAGCTCAATAACATGAGTATATTTTTCAACTCAGTTATGATCTTATTATTGAATCTCGAATTGCTACAAGCTATTTAGTTTATTTACATTATTTTTGTTGCAGCATCACCCCAATATGAACGTGTCATTGGTTGAAAAGAACAAAGATAAATAGCAATTGATACTCGTTGATGATGAGTATGAAATAGATAATCAACCCCCTATTAATGACAAATATAAAGTACACGACTCAAATGAAAGCGAACTTGCATGCAAGTTTTTAGTAACTGTCTCACGACGTTCTAAACCCAGCTCACGTATAGCTTTAATGGGTGAACAACTCAACCCTTGGAACATACTACAACCTCAAGTGGTGAAGAGTGTTTTCTGATCACAAACAAAATCAAAGTTTTTCCATAATTAATCAATCATATTTACAAGGGGATTAACTATTAGCCTCTTAGAATGGGGCCCTAGAGTAATAGGTTGATTTTATCAAGGTTTATTTTTATTTTGAAAGTGAGGCAAATCTTCACTATCCTTCATTAAACCCTTATCACGAATATCATCCCTGTTATTAAAAGTATTATCAAAATGACCATCATCACTATTATTAATAAAAGCATAAAACATATCACCATCCCTATCATCAATTGAGCTATGATATAATTCTGCATTAATGCTATTTGTTAGTGTATTATTCATGTCATCAATGGGATCATCAATATATAGGAAAGGAGAGTAACCTTATGTAGTGATGTTTTTAATGGCAACATATTTCATTAATGGGATCAATATTGTAGTGGGTTAGAGACTAATGTCGCTGCAATGATGTCTTTACTAGAGAAGTTTCAGTTTCCAATAACTTTTGAAACTTTAGGGGATTTAGTAACAAAAATAGGAATGCAACAATTGTTCATCAAATTAAAGCTTAAGTGTAACATAACGCTTACCAAGTCATCATCAAGTACATCCATATGTAGTCAATGTATAGGTTGGGTAAAGCATCTCAAGCTTAAACTTGCTTATAATGTGATGCTATAATTATTCAGATTTATTTGCAAAATTTCATACACTCTTGCAAGAAATTCATCATACATACAGTCTTTTTCAACTAAAAAAACTCTAGTTTTACTGTAGTACTAAAATTGATCATTTGTCAAATGCTCCCATGATCCATCAAAGTACATTTGAAGAATAATTGATTCCATTAAGCCTGAATAATTAAGAAAAGATAAAAAAAACTACTATTTAGTGAAAAAAATCTATCAAAAACTTTGATAGGCATTTGACACACATTAAATTATGTGATCGGCACATGTGACCTAAGACAATGTGTGAGAAACTTATATTGGACAACAGCTAGTAGCACATTTTCTCAATTTGTTTTTTAACTTATTTTTAGCAATGGGCATTGGGATTTGGTTAATCTTACTAAATGAAAATTTCAAGTTTGGTTTGACTTGGGTTAACCTTGAGAACTTGAACAGATTAAAATTTAAAATTTGATCAATTTTTCTTTTAGTTTGATTTCAACTCGAGATGAATTAAAAATCCAATTGGGTTTGCTTAAAAAAAATATAGAAAAAAAAAAGCAATCTCTAGTTATCCTATTGCAAAACAAAGACACTTGAATTTCTTCATAGGAAGAAAGAGTGGAAAAGGCTATAGAGATTCAGTCAAAGCACACCTTAGAGGGTAGAGTGGATGCCTTCTACACCTTTTTCCTTATCTTTGATAGAGTACAAAGGTTGGTAGGTAGCTAGAGAAAAATAACAACTATGCACATACTATTCTTCATGATTATGAGCAATTGCTAACCCTAAGTTTAAAAAAAGCCACACCACGCAACCGGCACCGTCACCTCTTTTTGATGCTACCTCAATCATTGGTCAATCGAAATTGCAACTATTGTCTCTATCACCTTAGTTCTTCAGTCCATTTGCTTCCTTGTTTCACTTGCCATCATTTTATTAGTATATCCATCTTCATTCATCTTAATTGCACAAGGTAAGATTATTGTATGTAATTTGGCACTTTGGGTGCTATATTGATGTTTGTTCACCATAATTTTGGTGATAGCTAACCTATTTAAATATTGCAATTTGGATGTTGTTAAGAGATGGGTTAATTTGGAAGGTGTTCGCCATCATCATAACAACAGTTGAATTTCTCTTATTTATTTACCTTTCTAATTTTTTCTTTCATCGACAAAAAACAACATTTTGCAATTGATCTGGGCTGGAATTTGATTCATATAAAACTATATCTGGAATTTTAGGTGGTTGGATTTGATTCATTGGAAAGTAAAGATAGAATTTTAAGTTGTAACTCAAATTGTAATTCAAAATAATATGAAGATATGAATTTCTAATCCGATCTAAATTTAATTTGATTTGATTTAGTTTGAGTTTGAGTTTCAAATCTATTTAGTTGAATTATCCAATCCGAATGAGGTGAAACTGAAATTGAAATACGAGCGACTTGAACCGAAATTTGATTTGCACACCCTTCTTGTTTTCACTCAAAACACTCACATAAATTTCAAATTGTCAAAATAAAATAACACACATAGTGTAAAAACAAGTGTTAAACTTAAATTCTTGGTTTTTCAATTGATGATTTTATCTATATAACTATATTTGTTTCATAAATTCAGTAAGTAAAGGATGTTGAGTTTTGGTGATATTTTGTTGAGAGTATGATTTGTGTTGCTTTTTGTTGATAAGTTTGATGGTATTTTGGTCCAAAATACAAATAATTGATTAAATGTAATAGAAAAAGTTAGAATGGCTACTTTTAAAAACTACCAAAGTTTTTAGGTTATTTTACAAATTTTCCGAATGACATTCACAAACAAACAGAAACAATTTCTATAGTCTTTCAAATCTACTTTCTCCACCAATTATTTCTATAGTCTTTCAAATCTACTTTCTCCACAGTTGCTTTTTTCTCTTTTTGGGTCAATTAGAGGGATTAATTTTAGCTTTTTTCTTTAATTTTTTTTCAAATTATATGTGTACGAAGTCATTTAGTGGGCGTAGCAAATAATAATAGTGGATATTAATCTAAATCATCTTTAAAGTATTAAATTTGAGAAACAAAGAAATTAGAAATTTGCATGTTAGGAAATATGAGTCATATGACACTGGAGCATGTGATGAAGCTTACATCATTTATACCACGACGGAAGTATTGATTGATATTACCTTATATTTAATGGGATGTCCTGTCTATGTGTTGGCTAGATAAGGCGCAAAAATTAGACAATGTTTTCCTTCTTGGGCCACTTTAGACCAATTGTTCATCACTTTTAGGCTGCATTTTCCTTGTTGGGTTTCCACACTCCATTGAAATTTTCTCACTTTTGTTGTTTTTTTTAATGTAGTTTATTATAACAAGAGATATGTTACAACATGAATTTCCCTCTACATCTGAACAACATGAATTTCCCTCTATATCTGAATTTTTGAATTTGAGAAATCGAACCTAAATTCACATCCTTTATCAGGATGTGAGTGCTCGGCCACTAAGTTCAACGGCAAGCATAATTTGCTGTAGATATTATCAATGCAACGATTGCTACCGCAAAAATATTGAAAAATGTTTTGAACCACAAATTTTAACATTTTAAATAGAATTAGTACAGTTTTAGTTATATTTTAAACGGGAATTAGTACATTTTTTGTTATTATATCGGCTGTACTCAAGGGGGAAAAAAACCTAAATAATGTCAAATTTACCTATAACTTGCTTATAGTTAAATGACTAGGCGTACTAGAATACAAAATTCCCAATTAACTTTGCCCTTTGGCAAAAACAGCGACAAGAATATCAAATCATTAATGAAAAATGGATGACAGTTACACGATCTTTTACATACTATTTTCCTTTTTTAAATGCTTTTTTAACTTTTTGCTTATTATTACTATACTTGACGAATTTTTTCTTGTAGAATTTTCTACTATTTTCTCTAGATGTTTTTCATTAAATAGTTATTAATAATGCCTATATTGTTTCTTATGCTTACTACAGCTAGAATAACTTGGATAACTACATCCTAAGGTTGGTATTTCAGACATGTCAATACACATTTTTCTAAATTATAATCTTATTTAATGCCTATGTTTTTCTTCATTACAATATTCACTATTTCTTCCTTTAACATATTCAATTACTTGTAATAATGAAGCATAATAATTAATTACTTCAGTTCTTTTAGTTTTAAACCAATTAATTAGCTCATTATGTAATCTTTCTCTTATTTATCT
The DNA here is from genome assembly GCA_030449875.1 of Aegle marmelos. NCBI lineage: Eukaryota > Viridiplantae > Streptophyta > Magnoliopsida > Sapindales > Rutaceae > Aegle > Aegle marmelos. Next base: position 13,030,100 of record JASUUL010000094.1, on the reverse strand, counting down.
AGCTAATTTGTCTACAAATTTTAATAATAAATCTTCATCAAAAGGTCTTCCTATATCGCTCCAAAATTTATAACAATAATTAGCATGTTCATCAAAATATTTTAAATCATAAATTTTTTAAATTCTAAATTTCTGCTAGCTTTAATTGATTTAATTACACCATCTTTTTTTATCTATTCCTAATATTAATGTACTCATTAAGTTTATAAAATTAATTGCTATAATGTTTTTATTAAAAATTATCTAATTCTTCTGTCTTATTTTTCTTATCCAATCTCTCCATCCTAAGTGTATTTATTTTTCTCTAGTTCCTATGGTACTTTCTAAAAATATTAGTTTATAATTTGAATCTACTATTAATATTAAGGCTTCCATTAAATGTCTAAGTAGATTTCTTTGCCATTGATTAAATATTTGTTTCAACTTATGTGAAGTACAATTTCTTTAATTGAATATAGTATAATTAACCTTGAACTAATAAGCTCTCTTAAGCATCATAATAATAATAATAATAATAATAATAATAATAATAATAATAATAATAATAATAATAATAATAATAATAATAATAATAATAATCAAATAATTAATTCTGAAGTATTGATGACATAAGTAATGACATAAGTGATGATGTAATAAAAAAATGTTGTAAAGATATTTTAAGATTCTAGAAATTATTAAAATATTTATAAAAAGATAAATCTCCATCATTAATTAAGTGCTATGGTGGCAAAATCCTAATATTCTAAAAATTACTAAGATATTTATGAAAAGATAAATTTTCACTATTAATCAAGTGCTATGATGGCAAAATCCTAATCACCCATTAGCCTTAGGAAATCCTATAAATACCACCTAACCCTTTCATTTTCTATAAACCCTAGAAATCCAATCTTGTATTCTAAGTTAAAGTATCAGTAATAGAGAAATTCTCAAGTTAGAAAGATTTAGAGGAATCAAGAAAAATAGCAAATAACACTTTACTTCAAGTGTAATGTAAGGACAAAGTTCTTTTTATACTTAAAATTTAACTTTAGATAATAGTTCTTTTATGCTAAGTTTAGGTTTAAATAATCCTTTATCTTGTGATCGTTATTATGATGCGATTGATTATTATTTAATCTCTACATGGCCAGTTATGCCGCCTATATTATGATATCTTTTTATCCTTATATAGTCGATTATACCACCTAATATGTAGTACTTTTATTTAATTACATCATAGTGAGCTTTGTCGCCGACATTATGATATTTTCTTATTTTCTCTTTCCATAGTCAGTCCTGTCGCCTATCTTATAATTCTATTTGTTTAATTTTTATATATACGTTGTTGCCACCTATATTAAAGATTGTTTTCTTAAAATAGTTTTGTGTTTTGACTTTATTACATATATAGAAATTTCACATGTTATAACATAAGTTGTATTGGAACACATGTATTTCATGAATCACTTTATAAAGAAAATATTTTAAACGAATAGGTTATTATACTACAAGGTGGCAGAGTTTATGAGGGCAAGCCCTCTAAGTTAAGTAAAAAAAAAAAAAAATCTTTTGGGAATGACGATACGTAATATCCAAGAGATCAATTAATTAGGTTAAGGAACATGCTGTTTAGTGCTAGCCTTGTAGTACAACAAACCTAGGACCCTAATAAGTTTTTTTTATATTTAAGTTTCATTTAAATGATTTAATATTCACTTCATTTAGTCATTCATATACATAGTAGTTAATACATGCATCAAGTGTTGCCTTATTGGGCATTAGGCTTATGTAGTTCTTACAATACCAAAATTAATGAGTGGGGTGCTGTGTAAATTTTATTGCACTCGCAAACGCACGAAACTATTGTAAAATAGATTAACAGTGACGAGTGTCGATCCCACGAGGAGGTTAATTTTAATTATGTGCAGAATTAATTTTCTTTAATGGGTGAATAAATTTATAGTGAAATTGATGTAAATTATGCTTGAATTTAAATTATAATGACAGGAATTAAATTAAACTGAAATCTATTGAAATAACGTGCTTGGGTATCCGGATTTGCATCAACATGCTCCATGGGCTAAATATTCTATATTAATGCCAATTAAATCATAAGGGAGGATTCCACACCTCATGAACCACGCTCAAATAAATATGGTGCTAAGGGCTTATCGTGCCAAATAATAATAACCTTGTACTAAGGTGCCGGTTTAACCAAGGCGGTATCTTGACAAGACTATTATTATTTATCGACGAAAAGTCAAAACAACCACAAAGATTAAAGGGGAAAAGAAATTAAATTTACCAAATTAACCCAATGGGACATGTTGAGACTTCACCTTCAACCCAATCTTAAAAGAAAATTAGCTACTCATTTTTTAACTAGGGGCAAAATAGAAATTTATTAAAATACGTAAAAAATATAAGAAAGAGAAGGAATTACAAAAATCTAAGCTTAAAAATGAATTCAGAGATGTCAAATTAGAGGGGGAGAGCCCCCTTTTTATAGATACATTGAGTGAATCGTAACCATCGGATTAAAAACAGTTCGGACGCTCAAGATTGCACCATGTCATCAGTCAACAGTCAACAGTCGCCGTTTAAACAGTAACACTATTTGGCCACCGTTTGCACAGTAGCACGTTTTTGTATAGTAACACTATTGACACAGTAACACAATTTGAATAGTAAATAATCCTATGTATGTGCATGTACCGTACACATGATTTTTGCTCCATTGAAATGTTGCCACGATGTGGCAACTACCTATGACGTGGCAGTATCTGATTATATGAATTATGTGGATTGACTGCTTATGTGGTGTTGACCGACGATGTGGCGTTGACCGATGATGTGTCACGATCTTATTGGACTAAATTTCTTATGTACTGTAGAACGATGACGTGGCAGCATCTCAGTGGAGCAAAAATCGTGTGTACAGTACATGCACTTACATGGGATTATTTACTATTCAGGCGGCGTTACTGTACAAATGTTGACTGTTGATTGTTGACTGTTGACTGTTGACTGATGACGTGGCGCAATCCTGAGCATCCGAATTGTTTTTAATCCGATAGTCACGATTCACTCAATGTATCTATAAAAAGGGGGCTTTCCCCCCTAATTTGATACCCCTTAATTTATTTCTAAGCTTAGATTTCTGAAATTCCTTCTCCTTCTTGTAGTTTCTTTGTATTTTAATAAAATTTGCTTTTTATCCTTAGTTAAAATATGAGTGGCTAATTTCTTTTGAGCTTGGGTTGAAGGTGAAGTCTCAACATGTTCCATGGGCTTAATTTGATAAATTTACTTTCTCTTCCCCTCTAATATTTATGGTTGTTTTGACTTTTCGTTGACAAATAATAATAGTCTTGTCTAGTTACAGCCCTAGTTAAACCGGCACCCTAGTACAAGGTTATTATTATTTGGCACGATAAGCCCTTTGCACCATACTTATTGGAGAGTGGTTCATGAGGTGTGGAATCCCCCCTTATGATTTAATTGGTATTAATATGGAATATTTAGCCCATGGAGCATGTTGATGCGGATCCGGATACCCAAGTGCTTTATTATAATAGTTTCATTTTTAATTATTCCCGCCATTTTGATTCATAAATTAAGATAAAGATACCATAATTTAATTATTCACATTAAAAGAAAATTAATTCGGCATATAATTAAAATCAACCTCCTCGTGGGATCGACACTCGTCACCATTAATCTATTCTACAATAGATTCGTGCGCTTGCGAGTTCATTAAAATTTGCACAACAAGTTTTTGGCGCCGTTGCCGGGGAGGTAAGTTATTTTAATTGGTTGAATTAAGTTTTTAAAATTGGTTTTCTTGTTTTTTTTTATAATAAAATAATAATTCTATAATTTAATTTTTGTAATTTAAATTTTTGCAATTTAATTTTTGTAATTTAATTTCTGTAATTTAAATTTTTACAATTTAATTTTATTGTGTGATTTCTTTAAATTTTTGTACTTTAATTTTTGCTTTACTTTTCTTTGTAATTTGTTTTGTTTATCTTGTAATTTATTTTAATTTATTCGTAGAATTAATTCATAAAATTATTTTTTTAAGTAATTTTTTTGCTTCCTTAAAAAATTAAAAAATATAAAAAAAATTAAAAAAAAGTGAATCTGTAATTTAATTTTGGTAATTTAAATTTCTTTAAATTTTAATAATTTAATTTCTGAGTTATTTTTCTTTGTAATTTTTATTTATTTTGTTAATTTATTATTCCATAGAATTAAAATTTTTTTTCCTGTAATTTAATTTTGTTTCTTTTTCTCTTCTTTATATTTCTGTAATTTAATTTTTCATTTTTCATTGTAATTTATCTTCTTATTTTTATTTTTAGTTAATCTATTTCTTGTATTTTCTTTTTTTCACTTGAATGTATGTTTATAGTACGGTTATAACAACGTCACAAGATTAGTATTGTAATTTCTCTCTCCTCTTTATTTTTATTTGTTTTATTTTTATTTATTTTATTCTTTGCATGCATGGTCGAAGGTCATTATCACCTAATCTTGAACCTTTAGACCTTGATTTAGAAAAAACATTTCGCACGCATAAACACACTGTCTTTAAAAAGAAATTTGAAATGGATTTGCAACATCAGTAACCAGAACCACAAGAGAGGCCATTTAAGGATTATTTTAGTCCTTTAGCTAATTTGAGCACATCATGCATAAGGTACCCAAATGTAGCTGTTAGGAGATTTGAATTAAAACCTAGTGTGCTAAACTGTCTCCCCATATTCTATGGCCTAGAAAATGAGAACCCATATAATCATCTGAATGATTTTCGTGCTATTTGTCAAACTTTTAAATACGAGAATTTTTCAGATGATGATGTTAAACTTAGATTATTCCCATTTTCATTAAAAGATAGAGCTCGTTCATGGTTTAATACAATGCTTGCTAATAGCATTACATCATGGGAACAAATGGTAACTAAATTTTTAAATAAATATTTCCCAGTTCATAAAACCACTGCTATTCGCAGGGAAATTTCAGAGTTTACTCAAAGAGATGACGAGCAGTTTTTCGAAGCATGGGAGAGATTTAATGGATTACTCTTGAAGTGTCCACATCATGGGTACGAGAAATGGCACCAATGCTAATATTTTTTGGAGGGATTATTGCCACATATGCAAGAATGGCTAGTGGCAACCAGTGGAGGAGAGTTAATGTCCAAAAGCGCATCAGAGATTTGGAAATTTTTCCAACGGCAATCGGATAATTCTCAACAACGGAGTCGATCACTCAGAAATACCAGGAGAATTAAGGGAGTTAATGAGGTTAACATTGGCGAGTCAAGCTCAGGAATTAAAGAAGTCAAAGAGATGGTCGAAGGCCTTGCTCGACAAATAGCATCTTTGACAACCGCTAAATCAACAGAGCCACATGACCATGACTCATATTCAGATCAAGCTAATGCCATAGGTATCATAAGAAAACCATCAAACTACAACCCTTACTCCAACACATATAACCCTGGATGGAAAGATCACCCCAATTTTTCATGGTCTCAAGGATTCCAACAAAATGGACCATCAGTTCCACCTCTACCAATGCAACCAGTTCCTCAAATGTCTCAAGCCTCTCAACCACCATTTAGACCATACAATCAGAATCCCAACCATTCTCAACCCAAACCATGGGAGGAGACATCCCAAAATTTTAGAAATCTTACTAACTCCAATATCGAGCAGCAGAACCGCACCATTGATGAATTACGAAATGAGATGAGAGCGAGCTTCAACTCACAAGCTCAATCTGTTTCAAGCCTTGAGAAAATGGTAGGACAACTTGCCTCTTCAGTTCAAACATTGGCCATGACCGTTGAAAAAGGTAAATTCCCAAGTCAACCAGTGCCCAATCCTAAAGCAGTAAATGAAGCAAGTTCTAGTTCACCACAGCAGCATGGAGAGGTCAAAGCAGTGATGACCTTGCGAAAAGGAAAAGAAGTTGACAACAAAGTGGAAATGCCAAAATCAACTCAAATTGTACCTGTGAACACGGAGGAATCATCATCAGAGGAGAAAGAGGAAATCAACCGACGAGAATATGTTCCTAAAGCTCCATTTCCTCAGAGGTTAGCTAAAGGAAAGAAAGGAAAATCCACAGGTGAGATTCTTGAAATCTTCAAACAGGTAAGTGTTAACATCCCTTTACTTGAAGTTATAAAATAAGTGCCATCATACGTCAAGTTTCTTAAAGACCTTTGTACTAAAAAGAGAAATATTCATATTTAGAAAAAGGCCTTTCTAACAGAAAATATTAGTTCTATACTCCAACATAAAATGCCTCTAAAATGCAAAGATCTAGGCTCCCCCACTATCTCATGTAGTATAGGGAACCACACAATTGAGAATGCTTTGTTGGATTTAAGAGCTAGTGTAAATCTATTGCCTTACTCTGTATTTGTGAAACTTGGACTAGGCGAATTACATCCAACTCCAGTAGTGTTACAGCTTGCAGATCGGTCCACAAAAATACCTCGTGGTATTGTAGAGGACGTGCTTATCCAGGTAGACAAGTTTTATTTTCCTGTTGATTTCATTGTAATTGACACTCAACCAGTGTAGGATTCAAAGAAGCACATTCCCATTATTCTGGGCCGACCTTTCTTGGCAACTGCCGATGCACATATTCAATGCAGAACCGGAAATATGCAGTTGTCTTTTGGCAATATGACCATGGAACTCAATATCTTTAACATTGCTAAACAACCTCACAGTGCAGATGATAGAATTGTTGATGTGGATTTAATAGAAACACTAGTTGATAACAATTTTCTTTCAAACCTTAGTGATGACCCTTTGCAAACTTGTTTAACTCACTTTGGTTTGAATTTTGATATTGACAGATCAGTTGATGAAGTCAATGCTCTACTTGACTCAGCACCATCCATGGACACTAATAAATGGAAGTCAAGAGTTGAACAACTAGTGCTGTCAGAAAAGAAACTCAGCCCATCATCAGAATCACCACCAAAACTCGAACTCAAGCCATTACCCAACACTTTGGAATACGCATTCTTGGGAGAAGAAAGCACTTTACCAATAATCATCTCTTCTTCCCTCAATGACGAACAAAAAGGTAAGTTGTTGGATGTTTTAAAAGAACATAAAGGAGCATTAGGATGGACCATAGTAGACATAAAAGGTATAAACCCAGTGGATTGCATGCATTACATTCATCTTGATGAAAATGCTAAACCTACTAGGGAAATGCAACGTCGGTTAAATCCTAACATGAAAGAGGTTGTTCGCACTGAAGTCCTTAAGCTATTAGATGCAGGTATCATTTACCCTATTTCTGATAGTTCGTGGGTCAGTCCTGTGCAAGTTGTTCTTAAAAAGTCAGGAGTTACAGTAGTCATTAATGCTGATAATGAATTAGTACCCACTAGAGTAACTACAGGATGGCGTGTATGCATTGATTACAGAAAGTTGAATTCTGTCACACGTAAAGACCATTTTCCTTTACCATTTATCGATCAAATGCTTGATAGATTAGCGGGTCATGAGCTTTATTGCTTTCTAGATGGTTATTCAGGATACAATCAGATTCTCATAGCACCAAAAGATCAAGAGAAGACCACCTTCACTTATCCTTTTGGCACTTTTGCATATAGGAGAATGCCGTTTGGATTATGTAATGCACCTGCTACATTTCAACGATGCATGTTGAGTATTTTTTCTGATATGGTTGAACGATTCCTTGAGGTTTTTATGGATGACTTTTCTGTTTTTGGAGATTCGTTTGATCAATGTTTACATCATCTAACATTAGTTCTACAGAGATGTATCGAGAAGAATTTAGTCTTGAATTGGGAGAAATGCCATTTTATGGTTAAACAAGGTATTGTTCTCGGTCACATCATTTCAAGCAAAGGTATTGAGGTTGATAAAGCCAAGGTGGATCTCATTTCCAATCTTCCTCCACCTAAAAAAGCAATCGAGAAGTAAGATCTTTCCTTGGGCATACTGGTTTTTATAGACGTTTCATTAAAGATTTTAGCAAAGTTTCTAGATCCTTATGCAATTTACTTGCTAAGGATGTACCTTTTGTCTTTGATGATTCATGTCTTGTGGCATTTGAAAAACTAAAGCAATTGTTGACATCATCACCCATCATTCAGCCCCCTAATTGGAACTTACCATTTGAGCTTATGTGTGATGCATCTAACTATGCAGTAGGAGCAGTATTAGGACAAAGAGTTGATCGAATTCCTCATGTGATTTACTATGCTAGTATGACATTGAATGATGCACAGTTGAATTATTCAACCACTGAAAAAGAAATGCTAGCAGTTGTGTTTGCATTAGAAAAATTTCGATCTTATCTCATTAGTTGTAAAATAATTATATTTACAGATCATGCTGCTCTTAAATATCTTCTGACAAAGAAGGATGCAAAAGCTAGACTAATTCGTTGGGTGCTACTCTTGCAGGAATTTGACTTAGAATTCAAAGACAAGAAAGAAACAGAAAATGTTGTGGCTGATCATCTTTCCCGTCTCCATTTTGACACAACAAAAGAACATTTACCTTTAAATGAGTCATTTCCAGATGAACAATTAATGAGTGTGGAAGTAGTACCATGGTATGCTGATATAGTTAATTATCTTATTACAGGTCAACTTCCAGAGCATTGGACTAAACAGGACAAGGCCAAATTCTTTGCAGAAATAAAGAATTTCTTTTGGGATGATCCTTATCTATTTAAATACTGTGCAGACTAAATTATTAGACGATGTGTCCCAAAGAATGAATTTCAGAATATCCTTTCTTTCTGCCATGAACAAGCTTGTGGAGGCCACTTCAGTGCTAAGAAAACAGCTACTAAAATTTTACAATGTGGTTTTTATTGGCCAATTATATTTCGAGATGCTTACACCTTTTGTTCTTCATGTGATAGGTGTCAAAGAATGGACAGCATTATAAGAAACAATATGATGCCACTAAACCCAATTCTGGTGGTTGAAATTTTTGACGTATGGGGTATCGATTTCATGGGACCCTTTCCCACATCTTTTGGCCATCAATACATATTAGTCGCTGTTGATTATGTTTCAAAATGGGTAGAAGCTATTCCATGTAGGAACAATGATCATAAAGTGGTAATAGGATTTTTGAAAAGCAATATTGTTTCCCGCTTTGGATTCCCTCGAGTAATAATTAGTGATGGTGGTGCCCACTTTTATAATAAATTTTTCAAAGCACTTTTGACAAAGTACTCCATCACTCATAAAGTGGCGACCCCATATCATCCACAGACCAGCGGCCAAGTTGAGATCTCCAATCGAGAAATAAAGCACATTTTAGAAAAAACAGTGAGGCCCGATAGAAAAAATTGGTCGTTGCGGCTTGATGATGCATTATGGGCATATAGAACGGCTTTTAAGACTCCGATTGGGATGTCACCCTACAGGCTAGTGTATGGAAAAGCATGCCACCTACCTGTGGAACTCGAGCATCGTGCGTACTGGGCCATCAAGAAATTTAATTTTGACATACAGCAAGTTGGCTCAGAAAGAAGATTACAGTTGGCAGAACTTGAAGAAATTTGAAATGATACGTACGAGAATGCCAAAATTTACAAGCAACGAATGAAAGTCTTTCACGACAAGCAAATTATGCAAAAATCTTTCGCTCCAGGTCAGAAAATACTTTTATTCAATTCTCGCTTACACTTATTCCCAGGTAAGTTACGCTCTCAATGGTCTGGCCCATTTATTGTTCATACTGTTTTTCCACATGGGGCAATTGAAATTAAGGATCCAATGAATGGTGTCACTTTCAAAGTTAATGGTCAAAGATTAAAGCCATATCTAGAATACCAACCACATGGAAAGGACAGCGAAATAAATTTGAGCAACCCACCTATTTTAAATTGAAGTTTTACTTTTCGGTGATTTGATTATTTATTTTCTTTATTTTCTTTCTTTTATTCATTCTTTTACTGATTGAAATTATTTTTTTGTGTTTGTTTAACCGTTAAGTTTTTCTTATCCATTTAATCATGAGACAGTTCCTCTTAAACATTCTTAGACAGTTTTGACGTATACAATCTCATCTCAGAGGTCAGATACGATTTTGTGAAACACATCGTATCTGGCAGCTACAACCACCAGAGTTAGTAGCCCATGTTGAGGATTTAGAAAGCCAACTCCGAGAAATTGAGAGAGGCATCTACAACATCCAGTTGGAGCTTGAGGTAAATTCAATAAGAGGACAATTTTAGTTTGTTTTGTGTGTTTTAATTTATTTTCTTGTTTGTGTGTTTTAGTTTACTTTGTGTGTTTAAAGTTTGTAACCCCGGTCAAGTGGTGGATAACGGTACTCCGTGACAATCAAGTCAGTTACTTCAGTTTTTCCACAATAACTGATATTCTGAGACGAAGGTATGGACAGAAATGAGATTTTAGAAAAGCTTCACAAACGACTCCCTTCGCTTCCTTAGAATGCCCTACTTTTAATTTATAAAGCCCGGTCTGAACGCATGCGATTGCTTATGAAGAATAACATCCCTGCTAACATCCCTTGGTTAATCGAGGCAAAAGTTCGCTTAGCAGGTGAGTTACCTCCCAAATTTATTGCATACATGCCTGGTTGTGGTAAAGGAAATTATGCGAGAAAACGACGAGCTTGAAGACTTTCTGTTGCTTGTCATAAATGTGCCTAAATGATATGCAATAAAAAATCATGTTCTTTAGGAATGGTGTCCGATAACAGAGAAAATAAGATTCAATTCATTAAGGATGGCTTGAATAAGGAGTCATTGGATGATATCCTTTTGTCTCTTGAAACGCATCCCAGTGGATATGTCCAACATGCAATACTCCAGTTATGGCCATTATTCCAGAAAGAATGTGCAAACTATAGTCTCGGGAATCTGACTATAAAAGACCTTGTTTGCCAGCTTGTAAGAAAACTGGATGGGAAGCCTATCCTCTACCCATAGAGGGCGTTCAAGCCGTTTCTGGACGTAAAACCAGAGGAAGATGTGAGCCACAATCACAACTATATGTAAATATCCTTTTACCTCTCTGTTCTTTTATTTCACTATTATTTTACTATTTACATTATTGTTGTTTAATAATTTCATTTACTTTTTCTTTTTACTATTTTCTTTTTGACTTTTGAGCCATGTGCCTTACACGTTAATTGACATAATGTCCCATACACAGCTGTAACCAATTGTCACCAAGGTCTTTAAATACGAATTGTTTTTACTGAGCACTCACAAGTTGTTTTTGAGCAATATCTTAATGGCAGCTTCTTCTAGTAAACAATTTAAGAACATTTGTGTGCTTTCTGGGTTTCATTATGGCAAACATAAAGAGTTCATGGAGGCAGCCATAGATCTTGGTCTAAGAATAGCAGAGAGAAAATTACACTTGGTATATGGAGGAGGTGATCGAGGGTTATCCAAAATGGTATCAGAAGCTGCTTTTGTCAGAGGGAGCCAAGTGTTAGGCATCATCCCTCAAATCCTAAAACCTTTGGGTTGTTTGTCTCATTCACCGACTGGAGAAGAATTAGTCGTCTCAGGTTTGCAAGAACGAATAACTGAAATGCTCAATCATGCCGATGCTTTATTTTCCTTCCAGGCAATCTTACAACTCTTGAGGCACTAATGACATTAGCATCTTGGTCCCATCTGAACATTCATCAGAAACCCATTGGTTTGTTAAATGTCAATAACTTTTATGATGGCTTTCTCGCATTTCTTAACCATGCAATAAAAAATTATTTCATTCCTTCCTCAGTGAAACAAATCTTTATTTGTGCACACATTGCTAATGCGCTACTTGATCTGTTACAAGCTTATCAACCAGAGCCAGATCCCAAGGCTATTGTGTTGGAGTGTTCAAATAATGATGGTAACAGTAGCGGCAGTAAGAAGTACAAATTAGATTTAACTCTCCGCTTGTAAATATTTTCTTCTGTGTTGTAGCACTCAGGTGATGTCTTCTAAACTCTACTTTTTTCCTTTCAAATATTGAGGACAATGTTTCATTCTGGTTGGGGGGAGGGAATAGTTGACAATTGTGGAATGTTGAACTAACCGTGACTAACTTTTTGAATAGAAGATGGCTGAATATGGAGTATAGTGACTCTAAAAACGCATCTTTTTAGTTAAAAACAAAAAAAACAAAAAAAAAACAAAACAAAAACAAAATATATATATATATATATATTTGTGTGTGTTTCTTTTCTAACCTTTCATTTTTCTCCTTTATAAATATATGTTTTCAAGTTTTTAAAGTCGAAGATGGCTGAATATGGAGTGTAGTAACTCTAGAAACGCATCTTCTTTATAAAAAAAAATCATTTTTCTTTAATTTTTCTGCATGTATGTTTTCTTTTTATGTTTAGAATAGGTTGGGGGGGAAGAATTCTGTAAAAAAAAAAAATTTGTGAGTTCTTGATATTGGATGATATGATGACTTTTGAATTTTAGTATTTGTATTATCTTTGGTCTTGAGTGATGTTACACCATGTTTACTATTCTACATGTTGATGTTGGAGACAAATATGAGTTGCTTGAAAGAATGCACATGTCATAATAAATTCCAAGTGAGTTTTTGAGCCTATTAATTTTTCTTGGAGAGTAACCCTTTTTGCCCATTCTTCATGTAGCTTAGCAGTTTATTATTTCATACATGATCTCTAGATTTTCTTGAGTCAACCCTAAAAAAAAAAAATGTGTGTTACTGCATCTAAATGTCCACTTAATTAGTAGATATGGAAGATTATTTAGAGTCCTAAAAGATGATAGAAGGCCATTTTTGACCCGTTTGAGCCTTTCTAGCCATCCCTATTATGTAATATCCATAGTTAGCCCTTTTGAGCCTTTTATTTAAAAAAAAAAACCCTTTTCTTTATTAACTTATCATCTTGACCCACTCCAATTTGGAGTATTACCCGATATCATATAAGTTCCATCCACCTATTCATGTTTGAGAAAAAAAATGATAAATAATTATTTTGTTCAGCGAAGTTGTGCTACATAAAAAAATAAAAAAAAAGAAAAAAAAAGAAAAAAAGAGAAAAAAAGAGAAAAAAAAAGATGTACAATAGCAATAAATAAGCAAAATGCATCTTGTAAAAAGTTCTTGAATTTTTTCTCAAACATATATATTTTGTTTCCCTATTTTCCTTTCTTTGTTAGCCATGTCCCTAGCCTACGTTACATTCTAATAAAAGTCCTTCCTGATTTTAGGGAACTATAATCTAACATAAAAACTAGTTATATGAGTAATTAAGATGTAATGATGCATATAAAAAAAAAATAATGAATGCATTGGGTTGACTAATACTTTATTTGAAATCATATTATTTCTAAGGTATGGGCATATTTTTTTTCATCTTGGTGAGAGTGTATGATATTTCTTTATTATTTTCTCTCAATTTACCATTCATTGTAGTGACAAAATTTTATTGGGATTAATTTCTTTGTGAGAGTGTCACTACAACAGGTGAGATTTTGGGGTTGGATATGTAATTCTTGAAAGTGACCTCATTACTATTATTACAATAAAGTCTGCTGGACTGATGCATATGGATGGTTAATGTGGGTGTGATAATCCTTTAGACTGGAAATAATGCTTGTACTTTTATTTGATTGCTATCATTAATCTGATTGAATAAACACATGTGTTTCCTTTCAAACAAAAAAAGTTTTGAATTTTATCTTTGCTTTATTTGCTAGGGACTAGCAATAAGCTGGTTGGGGGATGTGTTGAGTGTTAGAAAGTGTATATTTATAAAGGAGAAAATCGTCATTTTACACTTTAAATCTCACTAACATTGTTATTTTTATTTATTTAAGTATTTTGTTATTTAATTATATATATTTTATTATAATTATGTATTTTATGTATTTTAGGGGCATTATGATCGTTTCACAATGAACGAGTGATCAGACAGCAAAACGGACGTCATATTTGGACTCAGGACGGTCAAAAACCTTAAGAGGAGCATTAAAGGAAAAAAGTCACTGTTCACACATACGGTACTGTTCATACGTACGGTACTGTTCATGGTACTGTTCACGACACTGTTCACGACACTGTTCATGTATACGGACCGATGATGTGGCAACTACCTATGACGTGGCAGTATCTAATTGGATGAATTATGTGGATTGACTGCTTATGTGGCGTTGACCGATGATGTGTCACGATATTATTGGACTAAATTTCTTATGTACTGTAGATCGATGGCGTGGCAGCATCTCAGTGGAGCAAAAATCGTGTGTACAGTACATGCGCTTACATGGGATTATTTACTATTCAGGCGGCGTTACTGTATAAATATTGACTGTTGACTGTTAACTGTTGACTGATGACGTGGCGCAATCCTAAGCATCCGAATTGTTTTTAATCCGATGGTCACAATTCACTCAATGTATCTATAAAAAGGGGGCTCTCCCCCCCTAATTTGATACCCCTTAATTCATTTCTAAGCTTAGATTTCTAAAATTCCTTCTCCTTCTTGTAGTTTCTTTGTATTTTAATAAAATTTACTTTTTATCCTTAGTTAAAATATGAGTGGTTAATTTCTTTTGAGCTTGGGTTGAAGGTGAAGTCTCAACATGTTCCATAGGCTTAATTTGGTAAATTTACTTTCTCTTCCCCTCTAATATTTGTGGTTGTTTTGACTTTTCGTCGATAAATAATAATAGTCTTGTCTAGTTACAGCCCTAGTTAAACCGGCACCCTAGTACAAGGTTATTATTATTTGGCACGATAAGCCCTTGGCACCATACTTATTGGAGAGTGGTTCATGAGGTGTGGAATCCCCCCTTATGATTTAATTGGTATTAATATGGAATATTTAGCCCATGGAGCATATTGATGCGGATCCGGATACCCAAGTGCTTTATTATAACAGTTTCATTTTTAATTATTCCCGCCATTTTGATTCATAAATTAAGATAAAGATACCATAATTTAATTGTTCCCATTAAAAGAAAATTAATTCGGCATATAATTAAAATCAACCTTCTCGTGGGATCGACACTCGTCACCATTAATCTATTCTACAATAGATTCGTGCACTTGCGAGTTCATTAAAATTTGCACAACAGCGTGAACGTAAGTGAGGATTGCCGAATTATGTAAAAATAACTGTGTTTGCATTCTCTTCCCTTACTCATTTATTTTGCAAGCATTGTCTAATTTATTATATTTAATTTAATTGTTGTAAGACTTATTATTTTTATTTACATTAAGGCATTAGATTGAACTGTTTAAATTTTTATTTAGAATAATTTTTAAAAACCCAATTCACCCCCTCTTGGGTTGCACATTTACATTTCATCTTCAAATAATTGTTCGGCTAAATATTTTTTATGATTATTAAATATTAATCTTATAATTTTATCTCTATTATCAAGTAAAATTTTTTGTTTATCTATATTTAATTTTTTTATAGCCATATATATTTTTATTTTTTCTTCATTTTCTTCTAATTCTAGACTACCTTTTTTGTTTCCTATAATTGCTAATCCCTTCGTAAGTTGATTGTTTATGCTAATATATGTATAACTAGGTTCCGGCACTTCTTAACATATTATCTTATTATAATTTAGGTAATGTCCATTCTAGTGTATTTAATTGACTTGTTTTTAATTTGTAAAATACTATCATTTCTATATATTGACTTTTAAAATAGTCTAACAATATTTTTAATTTCAAATATAAATTTTTTATGATATATATTTTTTAATTTTCTTAGAAAAATGTTTTAATTTTAAAGTTTTATATTTTGTGTTCATTTTATATTCTTTAGTTTGTACACATATTTTAATGTGTTTACAAATTTCGTTTATATCTATATCTATATTAAATATACAGCCTACTAATGCTACTTTATTTTTTAAATCTGTTTCTACATTGGCTATTTATGCTTATTCATGGTCATAAAATCTACTATTATGTAAATATATATGTGCTTTTATATCTAATTCTTTTCTTGCTTGGCTAAGAATTCCTATAACTATTATTTCCACATGTATGTCTCCATAATTGATGCATTTATAGTTTCAATATTTTGTTGATTCTAGAGAATATCATAATAAACGAACAAAGTAAATTCATGTTAATTCAAAAGAACACCATGAATTTAGGGATTAAAACTTGTTAATTCCTAAGAGTACTGATAATTAACTAACTCAAATACTCACACAGAGATTTGAAAATTAAAATATTATTGAACTAAAAAAATCTTACCTTTAAGGACTACAAGTGGGGACTATTTATATTAGTAATAATCATCTTAAACCGTGAAGTAAAAGAAAAATAAATTTCTAAACTAGAAGGAAAGTAAAAGTTCTAAATCTGAGTTAATAAGGAAACTAAATTAAATTATAATACAAATTAATTAAAATATTTTAAATATTATCAATTTCAATCTAATTAGGATTTCTTCAATTTCTTACTTTGCATCATTCCCACCAAGGTTGAGAAAATTCATCCTTAAATTTTTTTGGTTATGGTCTCTGAAAACATCTTCATGCGTAAGGATTAATTTTCAAAATAGAACTTTGATGTAGACAACACACTTTAAATTTTTCAATTTTGATAGTAATGTCCATCCTGTCACTTCAATAGCCTAAAATAGATTCTTCTATAAAAAATTTCTCTAGCTTTACTTCCTCATATTTTTCATGCTGAATTTCAACATATTGAGGAAAAAAATTCTTCTCATAATTCAAAACCATTGGAAATAATCACAATCTTCTTTATCTTCTTTTGGCAAATCAAGAGAACAATAAGAGACTGTGCCAGCAACTATCTCTATTTACTCTACAAGACCAAAACATGTATGAACAATTACCTGTTCTCATCCCATAATATCAAAATACTCATCAAATTTCGACAGTTGATCGAAATCAATATCTTTTTTTTTTTAGAATTCTTTGTAGACATAAGGGGCCAATTAATATTCTCCTCGAAGGGAATAATATTTTTTAGTAAAACAAAGATACTATTTTCCTCTTTATCCTTATAACATACATCATCTCAAACTTCATCAAATCCATATGGCTGTTTTATGTGCAAAGATTTTATACTTTGAAGTTTCTCTAAATCTTGAGAAATCAAATGCAAAATCTTCAACATCCTAATTAAAACTCTTTTCAAGACAAAATCTTCACTGCAATGTTGTGGTTTCATGATTCAATTTTTTTCTATTTTCTCTCTTTTTCCCTTTTTTTGGTGTTTTGTTTGGGATTTTTTTATAAGATTAGAAAATAAAAGGGCAATAATGGTATAAATAAAAGAAATGGTCAAAACTATGAATAAGCAAAACATAGGGTTATCAGCGATGGTGATAAAAAACTTGGACAAGAATGGGTGGATCTAAAATATTTCAGGTTGGTGAGTATGATGGTGGTAGTGGTTTGTTCGATTTTAGTGTTTTGGTTGGAATTTGGAGACAAAGGCTGCAATTTTGTTATTGGTCTGATTTCTAGTGATCAATGAAGGCGACAAAACAACTACTATTTTGGCAATTGTTTTCACATTATGCGGCCAAATGACAATGGTAGATGCTTGAGGTTTGACAGTTGGTACTTTCTAATCAAAATAGTGGTGGTTTTACTTGGAAAAATAATGGAAAACTAAAGCTAGTAGCCTTGGACAGTGGTTGCAAGCTGAAGCTTTTACTTTTATTTCGTTTGTTTCTTTTTTAAAAAGAAAAGCTAAATGGAAAAAAAATTACAAAGGGGTAAAAGAAAAGGTTTGATGGTAGATGGGTTTAAATTGGCAATAGCAGGTTTTAGTTCTAATACTAAACTGATGTAGTGAAATTTTATACTTTCAAATTTCGCTAATTCTAGAGAATATTAGAATAAAACAACAAAGTAAATTTACATTGATTCAAAAGAATACTGTGAATTTAGGTGTTAAAACTCATTGATTCTATAGAGTACTAAAAATTAACTAATTCAAATACTCATACAGAGATTTTAAATGTAACACCCTAAATCTAACACGTGCGAGCACGTGAGAGAAGGAGAACCACTCACAAAACATAATCTCTACTCATAAATACCAAACAGGTATACCTCAAATTCTTATAAGAATAATCCACAAGTCACAAGTCACATAAAATAACAAAGTCTCAAAACCCAAATTACAAGTTCATGATCGAAATAAAATAAAAAAAACATAAGTCTATTCTTCTTCTTATTCAAATAGGGAACAAAAACAAAAATCTCAACTTCATGGCTAGGCACACGTCTCAAAGGAACTTATTCTGCAAAAAAAATAATGACGAGGGGTGAGCCGTCAACTCGGTAAGTAAAACTATTCCTAACACACTAGGCCTATCAATTCTTAAAAAAAAATATTGCAAGCCTTCTTTGAGCAAAATATATTTCATAAATCCATAAGTTTCACAAAAACTATATTCCATGATGAAGTAACGTATTTCAATTAGATAACATAAATCCATAAGAATTCAGAATACCAAAAACAAAGTTACTTATTAAGGCAAATCATATTCACATATACAGAAAATGAAACGTTAGCTCATGTCACATAGTGTCACCTATAGTCCCGGTGACCCGGCTCAGACAGAATCAGAATCAGAATATTGTGTGCACATTCAAAACTTATACCCAATACTGGTCCAGACAGATATATCGTATATTACAATCAGAATCAGAATCAGAATCAGAATAAGAATAACTATGGACAATGAGCCATAACATTAAGAATCTTATAATCATCAATAATTGAAATCACACATGAGTACCAAACATTCATATCAGATTCAGAAAAGTCAATAAAAATAATTTAGGCTTGCAAACTGATTTACAGATAAAGTCATAATAAGAAGTCATATCACTAAAATAATTTACATATTGAAAGACATTTATAAAATATTTTATCAAATGAATTCATATTTGAAAGCATTTTCATAAACTAATTTTGCTACGAAAATCCTTTAATTTCTAAATAGCATAAAATTCTTATAATAATATCAAAATACGTATACCTATCCAGTATACTAGGAATGAAGTTACTTACCTCGATATGAGAATCTTGAACTACACACCTCTAAGTCCCTAAGAGTCCTCAACACCTTAACAAATACAAAACATAATTATTAATAACTCACTCTAAGAATATGCCTTTCTAATTCATTCCTGTACAAGTCTGATCTCAGAATTTTAACTCTTAATCTAAACTTCAGAATGACATAATATTCTACAAAACCATTCTGGACATCCATGAGTATCTCATATAAAATTTTGAAGAGGATCCGAGATCAAAAACATTTTTAAAACTATTTATTTCTCAACAATTTCAAAACTGTTTTCTCATAACCTTAACCGAACAGAACTGTTTATGAGAATTTTATAAAATGACATACTTATCATAAAATTATGAAATTAAGACTGGAGATACTATACACGTATCTTAACAGCCATATAAAATTTCATAATTTTTCTAGTTCATTTGATAGTGAAAATAATTCTGTAAACCCGATCGCACTGCTGGAATCGTAGTTTTCCAGTGCAGTGGTTTCTAATTCAAAAATACATATTAAATTGAAAATGAAATCAAATTTGATTAAATAAAATATAAAATTTATTAAGGAGGATCTATATGTCTATTTTCCAGAATATGAATTTCTATAAAAATTCGTTCACAAAAAATCAGTTTAAAAATCAAGATATTATGCTGTCCAGAATCATCCTATATTATGTCAAAGGTTGATTAACCAAACTTCTAATTAATCAAAACCCTAAATAAAACCTAAACACATCATACGTCATGCATCAAGATCTATAAAAAAAAATCTAAAATTATGCCAAACATAAACCCTAAATAGAATGATTTATAAGACATTCTTGAAGGGAATAAGGAGGGTATACATACCGTTTACTTTGATTGAATCCTAGGATTTGAGTGAAGAAAAATTATGAACAATTGATAAGAGAGGAAACAAGAATATCATAAGTTTTTAAGGTTATGAAAAAGAGAGATAAAAGATGAATTTATAGGGAATGGAATCTTGAAAAAATAACATTTTATTCCAAAACTATCTTCTAAATAACCCTTATTAATAACTTAATACTCTTTTCTATCCTTTTCTAATAAAAGGCCTCCATAAATCCTAGTGAAAGTCTAAATTTCATAAGGAATTCTTTTTTTTTTTGGTGTTACATTAAAACTGAAATATTATTGAATTAAAAAAAAATCTTACCTTCAAGGACTACAAGAGAAGGCTATTTATATTAGTAATAATTATTCTCAATAATAAAGTAAAGGGAAAATAAAGTTCTAAACTAGAAAGAAAAATAAAAATCCTAAACTTTAATTAATAAGGAAACTAAATTAAACTAGAATATAAATTAATTAAAATATTTTTATATATTATAAATTTTAAATTGATTAGGATTTCTTCAATTTCTTACTCTGCATCAATATTTTTGTTTTCTAAGATAATCTCCATATATTGGATTAGATAATGTTAATTCTTCCTTTATGTACTACAGCAAAGTTTAGCTTCATCTATATAATTATATGAGCAATTATTCATTCTTGCCATTATATTTCATTATATAATTTTTTTTAATTCTTTCAAAGTCTCTTTCTAATAATTTCTCTAGATCTATTTCATCTGATATATCTTCTATCCTAACTATTATTTCTTTTGCCTCTATGAAAGAACAACAATGATCTTCTAATTCTTTCAACTAAAAAGTAACGTCTATACTACTATTTCTTGTTAGTTCCATTATTTTTTAATATTACTTTAGATCCTAAAATATCTCTTAAATATGATTTTTGTAGTATTAAAGTTTGTCTTTCTAAATTTTATGTTTTAACTCTATTTGTTAATACATCTAATTCTTTATCAAAAGCACCTAATGATTTTTTTAATTCAAAATATAATGAATTTTCTTTGCTTTTTCAAAGATTTCGAAAACTAGTTTATAATTTAATTAATCTATCATCTACATTTCTAATTTATTACAAACTTTAACCAATAATTTAATTATAGTATTAGCCTATGCTTGTGGTATATTATCAATTTCTTTATTAACTTCTTTAGAAGTATAACCTATTGGATTAATATCCGGTAATTAAAGTCTTAATTCTGGTGAAGATTCTATTAATTATTTTTCAAATTCATTCACTTATTATTTATTTTCTTGAGTATAATTGTACTTTTAAATTATTTTTGTATATTTAATATTCTCTATTTCAATCTTAAACATTCTACAAGACTTTTGATTTAATTGTACGAGCTTAGGTGTTTTTATCTCTAATAATCGTATTAACTCTACTATTTCTTTTTAAGTAGGGAATCTTTTAATTTGGCTGTTAAAATCTTCTAATAATTTTTTATAATGGTCTAAATTTTTTCTTAATGTATTCATGTTACTTGTTTCAAAAAATTGTTAAAAAAAATTTTCTTAATCCTAGCACAATTTCTTTTAGCTTTTCTAATTTGACTTTTGGTTGCTATCCTAAATTAATTTTTGAGTGCATAATAAAATTTTGTTGACTATTTCTAGTATGAGAAATATGCTTAAATTGGTTTTCTAGATAGTTTGTATTACTACTAACTTTAATTGTTTTTGTCAAATTTAATTTTACTTTTCTATGATTGCTTATTTCTAGATCTAAATAATCTAATCTCTAAAAATTTATAAACTATTTTCTTAAATCTTCTAATGGATTTCTAGTGCTTAAGGCTATATTTTCATCATAATCTAATAAATTTAATTATTTATTATAAGAGCTTTCTAATATAGATAATTTTGAAGGAGCATAATGTTTAACATTAATTTTTCTTCTAGTTCAGGCCCTAATAGAGATGTGTAATTCACTGGAAGCTCTATATTTACTAATTGTTAAATAACTTAAGATTGATTATTCTAGACTAATTTTGCTTTTTCAAGTTCTACAATTTTTATTGAGACTTCTAGACTAATTTTTTCTTTTTCAAGTTCTACAATTTTTAAAGATATTTCTAATCTATAAAAGGGTTATTTGGTATCTGAGCATCCAAATTTTTTTCAAGCACTACAAACGTAATTTATAGAATTTAACAAGATTATCAATCTTAAAAATATTTCATGAACTAAATGATGTTTGCCTTATAACTACTAATATAAAATATGTTTAAAACAAAAACAAAAAAGGTTCTTTCATACCAAAGAAGAGAAAAGGACTCCGGGTCAGAGCATGTTTTGTGAAAGTAATAGAAGTTCTCTCTATAAAAGTTGGCATCTCAAAATTTATTAAAACTTGTTCTAAAAACCAGCTTTATAGGAACAGCTTTAGCACACCCAATTTAAGCCCAAAATGCCTTTTCAACAACATATTAATGGCAAAAACATGCCAATGTCTCTATGTTCAAAAAACAAGCTTTTAGAAAATAAGTAAAAGCTTTTATCAAGTTCTTAATAGTTTGTTAAAAAATCTATTTTTCCTAAGATATTTTTTCTCTACTCTTTTCTTTTGAATAATAACAAGGATCGGCCTTTTAATAGTACTTTAAATAAAATTACACTTTTATTAACTAGGCAAGACTTCTTATGCCAAAATATAAACAAATAAAATTTAAAAAATTAAAGTAACTTACTTGCTAATTGCCTACCAAATAATGTGTCTAAACTTTGTAAGTATAAGTATAAAGGAAATATGAAAAAAGAATTTTATTGCTTTGCTGCTTTGAATACAAGGGTTACGCTTTTGTTAAAAGCCTCTCTCCTCTTATTAGTTGAGTGTGTGTGGTAGTAACCGAAGGTTAGATTCATAGTTGACTCTAGTTACAAGAAATTAACTTTGGTTACAAAAGATAACAATTGCATTTACAAATGACAATTTGCCAAAGGATTGACTAAAAAGTAACAAGAAGAAGTATGGCTACTGTATTTTGTATGATTGACTACTTCATACATGATGACTAAGTGCTGTTAACAAAATGATAAAACTTAAAAGATTCCTTTACAGTTTTTCCCTTAATGTGTAATGAGCAAAGGAAGGACACTTGCAAAGATAAAATAAAGAAAAGGCAGACTACTTATCTTTCTATGTTACTTTGCTTGAAACAGCTAGCTGGGAAAATAATATTTTGTGGTGTCATTTATTTGTCTATCATTTTATCAATAGCTTCTGCCATGTCTTCATATAAAGAATAGTGACTCATAACTTCCGCTTCTGCTCGTAATGATGATATATCATTGATCTCAACTATTGCATCGAAATATTTCTCACGTTTTTTTGGATTATCAATTTTTTGTTACAGTGAAGAAATAAGTTGGTCTTTACGAACGAGATGCTTTTAGGCTAAAATTGTATAATTTTATCCTTGAGTTATGATCTCCTCATGAGGTTCACCAATTTGTAAAATACTGCAATTTATGAGTTCTTTTTCATATATCCTTTGTGGAGAAGTTTGGTTTATCATGACAATATCTCCTTCTAAACGTTTAGCTCCTTTGCTTATAAAGATAGCATGATTACCTAGTAGTGTGACACAGGTTTTCTTTTTATTAATTATTTGGGGTCTCAATGGCAAAACATTGAAGTTTATTAACAAAGGTACTAATTTTAAAATAGATAGGGCTCTGGTTCAGATTATGCAGGTTAAAAAGATGAATGATTCTTATCATTCTGAAACTTAAAGCTTTAAATAATATACCTATATTGTTTAGGGTTTTGGCTAAACATAATCAAATAAGATAGAAAATCATATCTAAGAGAAGTGATATTTCTTAATTCTAACCATCCAGGTCTAAACTCAATTACGAAATTCAATTGGCTCTTTAATATTTGGTTGGCTATTAAAAGAAAGTCTTTGTATGGGATTTCTACCTTTTTTATTTTAGAATGTTTATGTCACCAATAAAAGGAGAAAGTTTTTGGATTTTTACTATTTGTCCCGCTGGGTTGTAGTTAAATTTTTTTTGTAGTGGCGGTTCATAAGTTCTGGTGATTAATTAGTAGAATATGATATTTGCTTCCTAATACAATATTCTATCTAATAAATTCTTCTATGGCATTTTTTTAATGGAATTATCTTTTGTTTACATGCTTTGACTACATAGTCTAAACCATATCTAGTATCATTAAGCTTTTTAATTGTATATGTCATGACTTCACTATGATTATAAAATTTTATAAAGGATGACAACAACAACAACCACGATGCATTATCTAAAGGCTTAATTAAATGGCCTACATAATAATTAAATCCTTTTTCTCATTTAGAAAATTCCATAATTTCATGAAATTCATAAATTCCTCTAAAATATGGATTGGGATAATTGATTGTTAAGTCAACTATCTCATTCAAATATTTATATATGCCTGGCTATTTTTCTTTAACAATATATAAAATGTAAAATTTTTACTATATACAAGATCATTAATATGTTTAAAATAATAAATGAATAAACTAACTACTTTTATTTTATTCTGTGAGTTACAAGAGCTTCGCAAGTTGTCTAAAATACATTATTGACTATCTAATAATTTAAATTTACTTCTAAAAGCTCAATTTTGTTCCTGAGGTAATAGTTTAAGGGTTAATCGATTGAAATTCATATATTACTCCATTCCTGCAAGTTAATAATCGAGTAATTAGTTTAGAAAGAATATCAACTAAAGCATTATTTCACCTATTATATATTCAAATTTTGCTTAGAATTCCCTACTTGTAATTATTTCTAAAATATATTTCTGTCTTTTACTAATAAAAGAACTTTCTTTTAAAATTTTTTTCTTTTGTATTTTTTTTATAGAATTCTATAATATCATTTCATAATATCATTCTATAATATCATTTTGTAATCATTTCTATCTTCTAAATTGTATGCTATATCCTCTGTTTTTTTATATACCCGGATTAATTATTTGTAACCTATATATTTTGTTGTTATTTTTTCTAATTGGATTGTTACCTATTATTTCTAATTGTTCTAACTCTACAATTTTTTTTTTAATACCCTTGGGCCATATCACAAAGCATTCTGTTTTGCTATCATCTAAAATTTCTACTTCATTCTTACCTTCACTTTAGTGCTCGGTTACTTAGATTTTTTTTTTTCTGTTGCTTTCAGCTTGTTTTCTTTTCCTCACTACAAGAATTTTAGCCTTTAGCGACAAAAGTTTTAGCGACGAAATTTTTTGGTCGCTAAAAGGGACTTTTGGCGACGAAATCCTTATTTTGTCGCCAAATCTAATGAAGAAAGAATTAATATTTAATTGCAGGTTTTAGCGACGCACATTTCGTCGCTAAAAATTACATATTGTGACGATTATATTTTTTCGTCGCCAAAAAATTAGGTGGCAAAATAATTATTGGCGCGCTGGCTTTTAGCGACGAACTATTTTGTCGCTGAAAGTATATAATTAGCAACGAAAACAGACTCTTTCGCGACGATATATTTCGTCGCTAAAAGGTTATTTAGCGACGAAAGTAGATTGGTCGTCTTTCTCCTTTTCTGCAATGAAACATTTAGTCGCTAAAGAATTCGTTTGGCGACAAATTTGATTTCGAAGCTAAAGCTTTTTCTTTTGCGACGACATGCTTAGTCGCAACAAAGGGACCTGGAATAGAAGCTGTAATACGTTTTAGCGATGAAATTTCTCGTCGCTAAAGAACAATCTTTAGCGATGAAATATTGCGTCGCCAATATTGCTCTTTGGCGACGAAAAACTTGGTCGCTAAAGATTACTCTTTTGCGACGAAAAAATTTTGGTCGCTAATTGTATTTTTAGCAACTAAATACTTTATGGCTAAAAGTCTGTCATATTAATTACAAATATGATAAATTAATATAAAATTATAAATTTAGAATGCATTTTCAATTATTTTAATTTTTGTTCATGATTAATCCTTTTATTAATTAACACGTAATATAGTTTTCATTATGATAACAAATAAATTTATTTATATTTTTAAAAATAAAGAAAATAAAATGTGTTAGTTATTAGTGCCGAATTAATAATCATATTATTTATTTACCTTTTTGTTATTACTAAATATGACTTATTTGATTGTTAATAAATTGTAAAAAATATAATATAAAATTTTAATTAATACAAAATAGTGAAATTAAAAAAATAAATGAAATGCAAATGTGGAACACAAGAGGGGGGTGAACGTAAGTTTTTTAAAGTTATTCTAAATAAAATTTTATATGGTTCAACCAAATATTCAAAGATTCACAACATTTCAAGAAGTCATAATATATAATCCAAATACAAAGCATCGAAATACAAAGCATCGAAACACAAAGCATTTAAATATAAAATATTCAAATACAAAACATCCAAACATCTCATATTGATTATCTGTAATCCATAAATAAAACATAGATGCAAAAAAAAAAGAAAAACATGTACGGTACAGAGTAACAACAAATAAAAGATAAAGAGCTATGGAGATGGCGGATGTGATGAAGATGATGGTGGTGGATACCCAAGAACTGCAAAAAGCTGCTGCTGACCATCCAGAATTTGCTGCTGTTGAGCAAAAAGTCGATGTTGTTGATCAAATAATTGCTGCTGCTTTTCTTTCCAAAGAGGCGCTGTGCTCAAGTGGATTGAATCGTAAAGGCTTCAAATCGAGATTGAAGTCGGCTCTGCTTTGTCTTAGAGAAATCCATTTTAGCCAACAGTAGCTGCATCGAATCCTCATTGGCAGCTGAAGAAGATTTGGAAGAACCCGTAGAAGATGGATAATGAGAACGCTGTGGGACACTAAGATCAGGAAGTTGCTCTGGTGGAAGAACATCGTTAAAGAAACGATGATCTGTAGGAGCAAGTTCAGTAACTTTGGTTGAGTACCTCCGGTCTCTAGTCCATTTACCTTCCATCCAAATAAATCCTAAGTTGGCAATGGCATCATCTCCTAGTTCTCTTGAATTTAAAAAGATTGGTTCGGTAATGGGTACTTTGAAATATTTGAGGATGCGGGTAATTATACTACCATAAGGGAGGGATCTTTTAGCCATAAAAGGTGTGCTAAGCATATGATGGAGTATAATGTATCCAACATTAACCTTTCTAACCTTTAAAATACAATCTAATAAAGCCACATCCAATCGGTTAACTTCATCCCCATGACCATACCTAGGAGTAATCACATGATGAAGAATATAATGTAGGATTCTAGTTTGAAGAGGCAAAACTTGAGATTTCAATGATGATCGACAAAATTCATCGGACAAGTCACGTCGGCGATAAATTTTTCGAACAACATTTTCAAGAGAAAACCATGGATAATCTATTCTAGTTCTAGTACTGTATAGTTCTAATCCCTCATTCGGAGTCCCAAGAATACGATTTAACTCCACAACATCAAATTTAATACGAACTCCCCCAACACTTGTAACAATTTTATCCAAAATTTCTATATCCATATTCGAATAGAAAACCTTAACTAAATTCTCACAATATGATTCTTGAATAACTAAGATATTTTTCCACCCCATAGCAATAAGAAATTTATCAAGAGATTTATCACAAATTTCCAAATTCGTCAAATTTGTAAGATTGACAAAGTAAGGAGGAATAACCGACCTTGGCATGAAATTGTTGATAAATCGTTTCCGAGGTGGGAGATGTCGAAAATGAGTTGATAAAAACTCTGTATTATCTCCATAATCTTCTTTGCTTCTCTTGGCTATTTGTTTGCTCTTGCCTTTTTCACCACCCACCATTGTTGAACAAGCTTAAATAATAATTTTGGTTTTGAGTGAAATGGATGTTTTTGAAACAAGAAAACTTATCCTAGAGATGAATTAAGGTAAGAAATGGTTGTGATTTGAGTGAAGATGAACTAAAAATGCCTTAAAATGGTAGAGAGAGAAATGGGTAAGCTTAGATTTTGATCTCTTGATTTAAAGAACTAAGAGAGAAAATGATATTTAAATGATGAACAATGAAAGGTTAATGGCTGGAAAATGATTTGAGTGAGTGATTTTGGCAAGAAAATAAGTGAAAAATGAAGAAATTTGAGAGAGCAATGGATAGAATAAGTCACGGCTGAGAGAGAGAGAATAAGTGATGAAAGAGGATGAAGATGATACAAAAGATGGGTTAAAACCCGTGAGCAAGCAGCTAGCCGCTTGCTCACGGGTTTGGGACTTATTCCAAGCGGCTAGCCGCCTGGTTGCTGTCCCACTGCACCAAACTCGATTTTCAGCCATTTTTGATCAATTTCGTCATCATTTCTTGATTCCAAAACTTCTCAAGAACCATTTTAATGTATGAATCATAATTTAAAACATTTAAAATGGCAGAAAGAGAATTCGATAAGCTTAGATTTTGATCTCTTTATTTAAAGAACTAAGAGAGAAAATGATATTTAAATTACGAACAATGAAAGGTCAATGGCTGGAAAATGATTTGAGTGAGTGATTTTGGCAAGAAAATAAGGGAAAAATGAAGAAATTTGCGAGAGAAATGGATAAAAGAAGTCACGGCTGAGAGAGAGAGAGAATAAGTGATGAAAGAAGTTAAAGATGACACAAAAATTGGGTTAAAACCCGTGAGCAAGTGACTAGCCGCTTGGGGCAAGTGGCTAGCCGCTTGCTCACTGGTTTGGGACTTATTCCAAGTGGCTAGCCGCTTGAACCCGCCTGGTTGCTGTCCCACTGTACCAAACTCAATTTTCAGCCATTTTTGATCAATTTTGTCATCATTTCTTGATTCCAAAAATTCTCAAGAGCCATTTTAATGCATGAATCATAATTTTAAACATTTAAAACATAATTTATTCAAGTAAATATTTCATCCACATGTGAAGTGAAGCGCACAAGCATTCAAAATAAATATGTCACAATAACTTACTTATCCAATATATATAGATGTGTGACTAAAACAGTGCATTTAAAACCTATTTTTAAAGTGCTTTTAAAACCTGACCAGGAAACCACTCTTACATAACACCCATCACTCACTCAAGGTAAAACCCTAAAAAATCAATCCTGTACTCAATCAGTTGAGAAACCCATGTCGTTTTAACATCGTTCAAGTATATTGCTGCCATGCCTGTAATATTGTTTGAACACCCAAGCTCATTGCTGCTGTGTTCGATGTATTGTTGAGGAAATATAGTCCATTACTGCCGCATCAAAGTTCTTCGGGTTAATAGTCGGGATTTATTCACCTTTGGCTCATCACTCTCTCGTTGTTCTCACTTTTTCCTACTTTGGTTAGTTTCGTTTTGCATCTCAATTTTCTATTTCTTTAACTTTATCTCAAATTCTCTCAATTAAAACCTCAACATTTCCAGATTCACGACCACCAGCCGATTCCTCACTTGATCTAGATTCGGTTTTTGAGGTATTTAATTTCTTATATATCTAGTTAATTTGTTAATTCAAATTTGATGGCATTATTATTTTCTGATTTCACGTTTTTTTCTGAATTTTCACTCTTCCATTGTTGCTTATATTATTAATTTGTTAGGATGTATACTATTAGACATGGGTAAGCTTGGATTTGTAAAGAATTGAAAAACTATTTTTAAATTGTTAGCTCACCACCATTGCAGTAGCCACCTAAGAAGAAAAGAAACCTCTCTGGGATTTACTGTATTTACTGCCAACTTTATTTTTTTTACTGTTATTAACTATTGTTTGCTGCTACTTTGTAATTTTTATTGGATAATCTGTTCTTTGGAGCATTATTTTAATTGTTTAGATTACTTTTTACTATTATTTGTTGCTGATTTCGCTGGTTTTATATTAAAATCATAGATTGTTGTTTTGAGATATATGTTGCATAATTTTTCAGAACTTTTTGTGTGTTGTATTGCTTCTATTCTGTTTTGGGTGTTCTTAATAATTATTGATGAAACATTATTTTTAAATTAATGAAATATTAATATGAACAGGATTTGATTTGATTAAGATGTCAACAACCAATAAAGATTGGATGCGTCTTAAAAATAAACTTTGTGATGAATATCGGAATGGTGTTAATTCATTTATGAGAGCTGCAGAGAAGTGTGCAGATGAGAATAATTGCATCCGTTGTCCATGTCAAAAGTGTTTGAATGCAATTTTTAGACCATTAAATGTAGTTTATGATCATTTGTACAAGTCGGGGATCTCACCTACTTATAATGTATGGGTTTACCATGGTGAAAAACGTTGGTCTAGTTCACTTTCATCTAGGAAAGAATCAGAAACAGCAGACAATAGTAATATTACTCATGATCGTGATGACATATTCGATATTCTCGATGAGTTACTGGGTCCAAACACAGGGTTTGATGCAGAACAACCTAATGTGGATAGATTCACATTTCCTTTTGAAATGGGGGATTTTAATACTTGTGAAGTGAGTGGCTTGTTAAATGATGCTCATAAGATGCCTTTCTCTGGAGCACAATTATCATTATTAAGTTTTATTGTCAGATTAATGCATATAAAAGTCCTTAATCAGTGGAGTAACAAATCAATAGATATGTTACTTAAATTGTTGATTCAGTTCTTACCTGAGGGGACTGAGATGCCAGAAACCCTGTATGATGTCAAAAATATGTTGAAAGGATTAGGGCTGAGCTATGAAGTTATTCATGCTTGCAAGTATGATTGTATGTTGTTTCGGAAAGAAAATGAATCAATGGATAAATGTCCAATATGTGGTGAATCACGATATAAATATTGTAGTCGAGGGAAGAATGTACCACAAAAGGTTTTAAGGTATTTTCCTTTGAAACCTAGGCTACAACGATTATTTATGTCGCGACACACAGCAAGTGATATGAGATGGCATCATGAGAAGCGGGTGGGTACAGATGGTATTTTGAGACATCCGGCCGATGGTGAGGCATGGAGGGATTTTGATAAATTGTATCCTACGTTTGCGAAAGACCCACGTAATGTGAGGTTAGGACTTGCAACTGATGGATTTAATCCTTTTGCAAACATGTATAATTCGACTAGTATGTGGCCTGTTATATTGATGCCTTATAATCTACCATCGTGGAAGTGTATGAAAGAGCCATTTATGTTCATGTCATTGCTCATACCCGGACCCCATGCACCGGGGAGAGACATTGATGTTTATTTAAGGCCTTTAATTGATGAATTAAAGGAATTATGGGCTGTTGGCATAGATACCTATGATGCTTCAACTAACTCTAGGTTTCTTATGCGTGCTGTATTATTATGGTCAATTAATGATTTTCCAGCCTATGGTGTTTTGTCGGGATGGAGCACAAAAGGGTACAAAGCTTGTCCTGTATGTAATGAAAAAACTTCCTCGGTAAAGTTGCGAGATAAAATAGGTTACATGGGGCATCGTCGATTCTTGCCGCGTGGCCATTCATGGCGTAGGAGCTTGGAATTTAATGGGGAGATAGAAAGGGACCCTCCTCCAAAAGAATATTCTGGGGATGATATCTTGAAACAATTTGAGCATGTCAAGGATTCAAAGCCTGGAAAGCATCCTAATAATAAAGATAGGAAAAGAAAAAGAAAAGTAGAGGAGTTAAATTGGACCAAAAGAAGTATTTTTTTTGAGCTAGAGTATTGGCCAAAGCTAAAGCTTCGGCACAATCTTGATGTGATGCATATTGAGAAAAATATATGTGAAAGTCTTGTAGGGACATTATTGAACATTGATGGGAAAACAAAAGATACTATCAAGGCTAGACAAGACCTAAAAGATATGGGTATCCGGAAAGAGTTACATTTAAAACCACAATGTAATGGGTACTTAAAGCCTCATCCTTGTTACACTTTAACCTTGAAAGAAAGGCGGGAATTTTGCCAATTCTTAAAAGCTGTAAAGTTTTCGGATGGCTATGCATCAAACATTGGTAGATGTGTAAGTGTTAATGATGGTAGACTGTTTGGTTTGAAAAGCCATGATTGTCATGTGTTATTGGAGCAACTACTTCCAATTGGAATACGTCCGTATTTAAAAAAAGAAGTGTGTGAGGCTATTGTAGAGTTAAGTAATTTTTTTCGGTAATTATGTGCAAAGACGGTGACTGAAGAAATTATTGTTGAGTTAGAAAAAGGAATTATCTTGATATTTTGCAAGTTTGAGCATATTTTTCCACCAGCATTTTTTGACATAATGGTACACTTAGCTGTACATTTACCTAGGGAGGCAAGGTATGGTGGCCCGGTTGCCTTTAGGTGGATGTATCCAATTGAAAGGTAATTATTCTATTATAATTGTTAATTATTCATATATGTCGTTTTAGTTTTCGATTATATCTAACCAAATATACCTTTGAATATTATTAGAGCTTTAGGTAAATATAAGAAATATGTCAAGAATAAAGCTCGTCCAGAGGGGTCAATTGCAGAAGCTTACATTGTGAATGAGGCATTGACTTTTTGTTCAATGTATCTTAATGAAATTGAAACAAAATTTACTCGACCTGAGCGAAATCCTGATGGTGGGGATCGAGGGGATGTATTTTCAATTTTCTTACAAATTGCTCGACCATTTGGACTAGTTGGATTTAAAGAATTGTCACAAGATGATATTAATAAAGCTCACTGGTTTGTACTAAACAATTGTGATGAAGTACAACCATACATAAAGTGAGTTACTCTTTTTAGTTTCTGTACTTAGTAATAGAAACCTATTAAGTATATTAACGATATTAGCTGTTGCAGTGAACATCTAAGGCTGATGGGAATGGAGGGGAAAACAAATTTACTTGAATGTCAAGGAAAACTATTTCCAAAATGGTTTGAGTCACGTGTAAGTATTTTCCTTTACTATAAAATATTATTTCTTTACTATAGAATAATGGTTCTCTACTATAAAATATTAACTAATATTAGCATGATTGAGTTTTAATGCGTGTGTTTGTTACCTAGGTGCGAGAAATGCGTCGTCAAGGATCCTTGGATGATGAACACCCATCGTGTTCATTGGCATTTGGCCCAGATCCTAGAATATATAGCTATTCGGGTTGTAATGTCAATGGTGTACGTTTTCTTATAAATGAAAGGGATGACCGTCGTACAACCCAAAATAGTGGAGTGGTTGCGTCTGGTTCGCATGACGATGACAATATTGATTTCTTTGGAGTTTCAGTTGATATCATCGAGTTAGTATATTTGTCACGGCGTCGGGTTATTTTATTTAAATGTAAATGGTTTAATGTTGACCCGAAGCAGAGAAGAGTACGCAAAGATTATTATCTTACATCAATAAATGTTACTCGGACATGGTATGATGAAGATGCCTTTATACTAGCAACTCAAGCAGGATTAGCAATGTATATTGACGATCCCACACTTGGTAAAGGATAGAAAGTAGTTGAAAAAATAAATCAAAGAGGTGTATGGGATGTGCAAGAAAAAAATGAGGGGAATGATGACAACGTTAATCACAATGCATATGAAGAGGACGAGGACCAATGTATTAACTCAGATGGTTATCCTGTCTCGGTGTCGCAACATGATAGTTTCAGTGAACAATCATTCACTAGAGATGATGTTGCTGGAGATTTAGTCGATGCCCAACTTGTGCAAAAATCTTTACGTCATGATGACTATGTTGAACTCATTTCGGATGATAATGATGATGAAATTATTGCAAATTTTGAACCTGTACAAGATTTAGATGATTCTGATTTGGACTGAAACAAATTTGAAGTACACATGGTATACAATTTTATGATTATTGTTATTATTGAATTAGTCTAATTGATTAATTAATATCTATCTTAAACCATTTTTTATGTTTCTTTTCTGTTTTAAGTTATTAGAATTTTATTTAATTTTAAATGACATATTCTATCTTGTAGATGGCTCCAGGTTTACGTAGACGTTCTGTTTCGGCTACTTCTTCTACACAAAGTACTCCAACTTTACGTGATGAAACAAATCCTCGCACTATAGAGGATTCACAAGATGTTCGAAGTAGTGTTGGTAACAAATTATAAGCTTCAACTATAGCTTGCCTAATTCCTATTAATATTTTTTTAACTATTATGTATGTGTGGTTATATTAATGTTTTATTATATGTGTTTTTGTTTTATATAGGTTCACCTCCAGAAGTTCGAAGTTCTCGAGGACCTACACGAGGTCTTAATATGATGGCTATGGTTAGGCTAAAGGGTCGAATAGTTATCAATATCTCGCCAATTACGGAGGAGCAAGAAGGAACATATTATAAAGAATTAGTTAGTAGTTGTGGTACAATTGTTCGAACTCGTGCTCCACTAGGCGTAGTATCATGGTCGAAGATTCCTTGGGACGAGAGGGTAGATTTATTCAAATGTTTACTTGTATGCAAACTTTCTTAACAGCAATGTTATAATTGACATGGTTTTTATCGTCATTTATTTAATAATATTCTAATTGCTTTTATTTATTTATACAGGAGTGGTTCGATCTAGACCTCGATCAACAGCATGTTTTGCGCTATCTAAATAGAATAATGGGTGAACGATATGCTGATTATCGATGCAAGACATTGAGGAAGGCCTACAAAAAATATTCACCAAGTGAGGCACGTAGACATCCACCAAAGGACGTCAAACAAGAGGATTGGGACAAATTATGCGATATTTGGGAGGATGAGGCACATGAGGTATGTAATAAACTCAAGCTATGTCTCATCTACTTTTAGTATTTATGGGATTGGGGATGACCTGAAATCTAATTATCTTGAAAATATATATTAATCCATCTGGAGAGTTTTAGGCCAAGAACCTTAATTTGCATTCAATTTAGATCTATTAGGCCACTGAGATAATTAAAATTAATTATCTCATCTTCTTCTGCTGATTGATTGCTTTCTATGTGAATGTTGACAATTTGCTTACCAAATTTCCCTGTTAAATTTTTATTATTCATTTTAATAATTGCTTCATGCTCAAATTTATTAGGGTTCTTTACTTAAGAATCTATTTTACTTTTACCCAATAAAACTGTGCTTTCACTTGTACAATTAGCGACCAAAATTAATGAATCACACTAATAGACAAAGTGTTGTTTTGGTATGTTTTGATAAATTGGGACTTCTCATATTTTTGGGGAGGTCATGCTGAAATTTTTTCAGAAATTCACAATAAAGCATATAAAGACTTATTAATGCATTTACTTGTAAATTTTAGTTCAATATATTTTCTATAATTCTATGTTGGGGCATTTGTTGATATATTAAAGTTGAATACATCTACCAAAATAGAAATGTCCAAACAGAATTTTATAATGGTACTTTTTATATTTTAATTTATTTATATAACATGAAAATCTTATTTTGTGTTGTTATTTTTAGAAAAAGTGCAAAATAAATGCAGAAAATAGGAGTAAACTTCATTTCAACCATCGTGGGGGATCAAAACCATTTAAGATTCATCGTGAGCAGGTATAATGTCTTTAAATTTATATTGAGTCATAATTTTTAAGTGTTAGCATTTCTAATGTTATAATTTTTTTTCTCACAGTCTTCTGAGTCAGGTGAAGTACAAAGTTTTCCAGAATTTTTTTGTTCTACTCACTACAATGAAAAAAATGAATGGATCAATTCGGAGGCACAATCTGCACATGTAAGATTTTTACTATTATTGAATTCAAGATTGTTTACATAATTAAATTTATTTTAAAGTGATTATTTTTCATTATAGGAAAAAATGGTTGAGTTACATCAATTGTCCAAGTCAAGGATCTCAACCAATTAATGATGAACAGATGTCCCTACAAGTATTTGGAGAAAAGTCAAACTATTACACGGGACTTGCAAAAAGAAAGCGGGCTCGTCAAAATTTTCAAGTTTCATCATCGAATGAGGAGGTGTTGCGCATTGAGTTAGAATCCACCCGTTCTGAGTTACAAACAACTCAAGCTCAGCTGCAAACAACTCAGGATCGGTTGCAGACAACTGAGCAGGAGTTGCAGAATACCAAAGATCAATTACAATCGCAGCAATTCAAGATCGAAGACTTGTCAAAGGAGTTGAAGAATGTTACATCATTTTTAACAACATTGGCACCAAGCCAATTTGGCTCCTCGTCATAGTTTTTGTGAGGTATTTTTGTAGTTGGTGTTATTTCTCTACTTGGAGTTATGAAAATTAGGATTTTATTGTTGTAGTTGCAATTTATAATTGAAATTTTATTGGCTCCTCATCACACTTGCAATTTGTAGTTGAGATTTTATTGTAGTTGGGGTTATGAAAGTTAATAAAATTAAATATCTTTTTCGATTATTTATCTAATTAATAATTTTATACTTAATATTTTAATAGATTTGATTAATAATAAAATATAAAAAAAAGCTTCTGAGCAAATTTGGTGACTAAAATCATATTGATTAATAAAAAGACTATTAGCGACGAAAATTATGGTCGCCAAAAAATATTTCTGCGATGATAGTAATTTCATCGCTAAAGATGTTTTTAGCGACCAAATAAATTCGTCGCAAAAAATATATACCGCAACGGAGCAAATTCCTTGCCAAAGCAATTTTTAGCGACGAAATTGTTTTCGTCGCCGAAATTTGTTTTTGCGACGACAATTTTTCGTCGCAGAAAGTATTTTTAGCGACTAAAAGGGTTCGTCGCAAAAAGACCTTTCAGCGACGAAATAGCTTCATCGCAAAAAGACTTTTCAGCGACGAACCTTTTTCGTCGCCAAAAATCAACTTTTGTGACGACAACATTCATTACAAAAAAAGGTTTCCGCGACAATATGCTTCATCGCTAAAGTTATGATTTGGCGACGAAACTAACATTTGGCGACGAAATGAGCGACAATTGATTTCGACGCATTTGATCATTTTTGCAACGAAACTATTTTCGTCACCAAAAATTTTAGCGACGAATTTATTTATTCGTCGCCAAATGGCTAGCGCGACGCTGCTATTGCGATGATTTAGCGATGAAAAACTTTTCGTCGCAATAACTTTTAGCGACGAAAATTTACGGTTTTAGCGACGAAATGTGTCGTCACTAAAACCCTTTTTTGTTGTAGTGCCTACTGCATTATCCTCCTCTAATAATAAATAAAAAAAATGAAATATCTATATATTTATTTCTGTTTCAATTCTAGTGATTTCTTTTCATACCGTAAAATGTGTGTCTCAAATTTAGGTAGTATTTTAAAGAAATTTACTCCACTCAGTTTTATTTGTATACTATTATTATTTCATATTAATTTCTAATATAGAATTTAATTCTGAAATAAATTTGTATCGTAAC
This sequence comes from Aegle marmelos, assembly GCA_030449875.1. Taxonomy (NCBI): domain Eukaryota; kingdom Viridiplantae; phylum Streptophyta; class Magnoliopsida; order Sapindales; family Rutaceae; genus Aegle; species Aegle marmelos. The sequence continues at coordinate 12,992,913 of JASUUL010000094.1, read as the reverse complement.
TTTTGACTAGAAATGAATGTTTGAGGCAATATATTTGTTATTTATTCTAATAGGTATATTTTTTAAACATTCTATATTTTTTATTAATTCTCCATTAAATTGTCCAATATGTACTGGACTTCTTAGTTTATTCCTTTTTTTTTTTTTTGGTACTAAACTATCATATATAATACCTTTATCAGATGTTGTGTCTATCATTGCTTTAATATAAGCAATTTTTTTTAAATAATAATTCTATATCTATGTTTATAATTTAGTTCTTACTCTATTTATTTCGACTATTTGATCATCCGATTATTCATCTTTACATCTATTACAAAATATCTATCATATTTATTTTTCTATATCCTAGTTCCAATTTTTGTTACAATTGTACAATTTATCAAAAAGTAATGTACAAACTTCAAAACATTAATTTCAAGATCCGATTCTAAGCCTAATATTGAGCTATTGCTAGGTTTTGATTCACTAGTATATTCACTATGTTCGCTAATAATGCATATAGTATCATTATATGATATTTCATTATATCAAATATTTCTTCTGCATCTAATATTTGTTCTTCTGGATTATAATTGTCTATTTTTTGGACAATGTAGTTTAGATTGAAGTTCTTCCCCAAGGTTCACTATAGAGTGACAACGCAAACAATACAAGTTTAGTTTATAAACGAAACAAGTTAATCTCTCAATAATTTTCATATGTAATGATCTATGGATGACATAATATGTGAATGGTCTTCCTTAGTACTGTAGTGATGTAGATTTATGCTGCAATTGTTATAAAAAAATTATAATTATTAAATAAAAATTGATAATAAATAATAAATATAATTTAATTAATATTTTTAATAAAATTAATAAATATTATATATATTTTTATTGAGTGTGAGATAAAATTAATTTAATTTTAATATTTATTAAATATTATAATACTGTTTTTAGGCCACTATATCATGCAACAAGACTAAAATAACAACTCCGTACAGTTCTTTATACATCATTACATCCACCGAAATCTTCGATGATGAAGAATGGCCTCTGTACCATTCCGGAAGGGCTTATTTTAACGGAAAAATTTTAAATTTTCCTTTAATCAATCGAGAAATTAAAATTTAAGCCTTTGCTCCTTGGAAATACAAGCAAGACAATTTGGTGACCGAAAATTGACATGATATCTAATAAAATAAAACCAAAATAAGTCAGCAAAATTGGCTAAACATATTCACACTTTTGCAGCCATGTCTAATCAGTTTCGAAGAAAAAAATTATTAAGGCATCTTTTCTTAACCGAAACGGCACCGTTTCGGATCAACAAATCTAATCTATTGCTCTGCACCATCTAACGACTCTATTCCCACCTCCTCACGTGGCTATAGGAGCAAACGATCTTAACGGTCCCTTTCCAAATTACCAAACTACCCCTACATCCCTTAATAACTCCAGTCTGCTACCAACACTGGAACGTACGACCATGCGGATTTAACGCCTTAACCGTCAGTGGGCCACAACCGCAATGGCATACTCCGTAAAAAAGGCCAAACCCGAGGCCTCACACAGTCACCCAAACACCCCAATAAAAAAAAAAAAAAAAGGAGAAAAGAAAAGAAATGAAAGCACGACCACGAAACCTTTTGTTCTTTGTCGTGGCCGTTGCTATTTATTGAGCCTGACACAGAGCCTTCACACTATAGTTTCTGTCCTCCCTGAAAAATGCAAGGAAGCTAACGGTAAAGCTTTCTCTTGCTTTCTTCTTTGTTTTTCCCCGGGGAAGTGGCGCCGGCTGTTTAATTTTACAGTTAGACATACACAATGCAGTGCCGGCGGGGGTACAGCGTCAGCCAAGTCTTGACCTTTTGTCTTCTGTTGGCGTTCAAGTGTTCAGTTGTTGCTCCAACGCAGCTAAATCGCCAACTGTCGGAACCGCATTGGCTTCCAGCTACCGCCACTTGGTACGGCAGCCCCGATGGCGACGGCAGCGACGGTACGTTCCAGATTACCTACGTTTTGTTCATAACTAGTAACTCTACGCTCCAACCACTATTCTTAAGTCAAGATCTGGTTCAAGCTATAGCTAATTTAAGTTCAGTTGTGGGCGCAGGCGGGGTCATAATATATGACACCAAGTTTGAGGGACGCATGACATATTTACTGTCAATTTGATGGATCAAAACTACAAATTTACACAAATTCTGTTTTAGTTGTTTGCTGATTTGTGATTTGACATAGAACCCGACTAGTGTCAACTCAGTTAATTGACCGGCATTGTGTGTAATTTGGGGAGTTATCATAATGTGCAGGAGGGGCATGTGGGTACGGTTCCTTAGTGGACGTGAAGCCACTTAGGGCTCGAGTGGGTGCGGTGAGCTCGGTATTGTTCAAGAACGGAGAGGGATGTGGAGCATGCTACAAAGTTAGGTGCCTCGACAAGAGCATTTGCTCAAGGCGGGCCGTCACAATCATTGTAACGGACGAGTGCCCCGGTGGCTACTGTTCCAACGGTCGCACCCACTTTGACCTGAGTGGTGCAGCCTTTGGCCGCATGGCCATTGCTGGTGAGAGTGGTCAGCTTCGTAACCGAGGCGAGCTCCCAGTCATCTATAGACGGTATTCTCTTTGACTTTGAATGCCTCTCCTCTCTTTTGTCACGTTAGGCTAATTAATTTAATGGTTAATTTTTATAATATTAAATTTTTGGGCTAATTTTTTAGGACCCCATGTACATATCCTGGGAAGAATATTGCGTTCCATGTGAATGAAGGTTCAACAGATTATTGGCTTTCCCTTTTGGTGGAATTTGAAGATGGAGATGGTGATGTTGGCTCAATGCATGTAAAGGAGGTAAATTTTGTTTATCTTTTAGATTTTTGCTTTTTGGGCTAAAGAACAGCATTTTTCCCATGTCCATTTACGACAGTAAAGTGTAAAGACGTATTAGCTTTGAGTTGATTGAAGTTATGCCTGTCACCTTCTCATTCCCCGAAATGGAACTGCTTAAACATGCTTAGAAAACATTATCAGCAACGTTAAATAGCACATGAAATTAAGTATGGTAGCGCATCCAAAAAATTTTAAAAACCAAAGAAGTATGGTAGATCTTTTTTTTTTTGGTAGATTAAATATTCAAACTCATTATTAACATTGCGGAGATGACTCTTCTTAATCATGTGCCACCGCCCAACATTTTGAAGAAGACATTGCCCCTGCTTAATCTTGACAAAAGAATTATTGTTTAAGGGTAATATTTTTTTATGGTTATGCTGCTCGTCATGGTGCCAATGTGTAATGTGCTCAAAGGCACTTTTGCATTTTATTTTTCCGTTCATTTGCATGGTAAAATTAGTTAAAGAGTGCTTTCTTTTTCTTTAAAAGGAACACTTGCTCTAATTTTTATATATATTTTTGGCAGGCAAGTGCGAGTGAGTGGCTGCAGATGAATCATGTATGGGGTGCAAATTGGTGTATTATTGGGGGACCTTTAAAAGGACCATTCTCAGTGAAACTAACAACATTATCAACAGGAAGAACCCTCTCCGCAAGGGATGTCATTCCAAGCAATTGGTCACCAAAAGCAACTTACACTTCTCGCCTCAACTTCTCTCCCTAAAATAATACCTTGGGCGTGAAGAAGCACAAACAGCTTTTCTTGATAGCACTAAAAATAATTTATGTCAAAAACTGTTGACTGTTTTCGACTGTCGGGTCTTTTGATGATTCTTTTTTTAAAAAAAAAAGAAAAAAAAGTAGAAATTGGACAGCATGGTAGAATCCAATGCTCTTTCTTTTTTGTAATTTACCTCTCCTTTTTTAGTGTGTGATCTTTGTGTAGATGCAGCCATCTCCTAGAGAGAGAGAGCTATAAAATTAATGCTACGTTGCTTTTCAGTTCGATATAAGTTGGCGGCTACGGTGATTTTTAATGAATTTGGACCGCTGAATCTTGAATGAGCTTGTGTTATGTTTGGAGACAAGAAGCTGAGTTTCTCTTTGTGGGAGCCTTGTGATCTTTACTTCTTTCTTCTGTTGAAGCATTATTATATCCTATTATTGTTTATCTTCTGTTGGTATAGTCAAATAATTATGCTCAATTTACTTGTGATATGTTGAAGTAGGAACATTTTTGGCCCGTTTTTACCGTCTCGTATGTTTTAGATGTCCCTTGAAACAGGCATTAATGTTGCTGCACTTCTAAACAAAATGGCGTGCAAATCCCACGACAAATGAACAATTGTCAAGAAAGATACCTCTGAAAACTCCATGCCCAATATAGCTAAAAAATTATAAGAGATTTATTTATTTTGAAAAAAATTGTACAAGGAATCCCATTGAGGTATGGATGCAAAAAATCTATTACAGTAGTTATGACTGTTGTGGATAACATAACATTATCTTTATTACTATTTCTCACATGTGAAGTGATACCAAGTCGGAGAGCACCCACAAACACCAAGTAGCAAAACTGGTGCGGCGAGTAATGGGTGGTGACAAGAAGATTGTGACCACCACACGTGGCAGGAGTCCCCATTGAATCCTCACTGATTGGAACTTAACCTGACATTTCTTGTACCCACTTTCAATCTCTTCTGGATGTAATGTGATTCCTTCACTATCCGGATATTCTCTCTGTGATTTGAAATTAGTTATCCCTAAGAAACTTTGTCTACAGAATTTGGCAAGCAAGCAACTAGAATAGAAATACAAAATCAAAGTGAGTTTCACGTGAACGTATATAAACTCCTACACCCGATTTGATTAAGCAATCTTTTGATTCCCCGCACTTCATTTAATTTTGCGATTCCCTAAGATATTTATCTTACTACTGCTATTTGACTTTCGTCTATCATTACCCTTTTAAAGTAGCATTTACTTTTTAAATTGGAGTGTGAATTTTAAAGAGTGAAAATTTTGAGATTAAGAGTAATATAATTTAGTGTTATTTATTTATGTTAAAATAAAAGTATAGAATTTAAATTAGAATATAATTTAGTGTTTACATTGTTTTAGATTGAGAGTAAATTGTTTTAAATTATAAATTTATCCTTATTTTAAAAATTATAATTTTAATTGTAAAATTAATAAAAATATATTTAAAAATTAAAATATTTATTTTATTATATTTTTAAATTAATATTAATTATTAATATTCTTAATTATGTAAATAAAAAATTATTAATAAGAGCAACACAAATGAAACATTATTACTACTAATATAGTAACAATTAATATTTTCTTAGAATAAAATATTTATTATTACTAATCACTAATATTAAATAAATATAATACTATTATTTTTAAATAAATATAATAATATTATATTTTTTAATAAAGATAACATATATTAATATTATTAATTATCTATGAGTATAATAATATATTTTTAAGTAATTTAACTTTGTATTAATGTAAATTAATATTTTTAACTAAACATGATAATATTAGATTTAATAAATATTTAATATTATTATCTTAAATAAACTTAATTTATAAAATAATATGATATTATTGTTTAAATAAATATGATATTATTTATTTTATTTTACTAAATATAATATTTTATTAAATATTATTAATTTTATTTTATTAAATCTATTTTATATTGAATATTTTATTAAACATATTTACTATTACAGAAATAAACATACATTAAGGTTGGCTGCTAGTCAAACACAGTACCCAGTTTGGATCCCAGAAAGGGTGCTCTGAGTGTGGGGGGAGAGAAGAAGATACAACTGAAGACAGAGATCCGGTCTCTTTGCTTCAGAGGCTAAGTAACAATTTTTATGGCAGAACTGATACAGATCAGTCTGCAAGCATGTTATAAAATTAAAAGTTTTAAAAATTTAAAACATACACCCTTAATCTATGTTTTAAAATTAAATTACAGATCAAAGAATATGCTTTAAATGCTTTAAATAAAATTGAAATTGAATGCTTACATTTAGTTATAGAGACTTTAAATCTTTAAAGGAAAAGAAGAAGAAGAAGATTTCTGGAAAACTCTTTAACATCCAACTCTGATTTCCAATTTTGAAATCTTAGAGAGAAGGGAGAGAATTCGAGAGAAGAAAGAAAGAAATTCAGGTCCCCTCAACTGGAGGTTAATGGCAACTTATATAGCCAAAGACCCGTTGCTTTACAAAAGGAAATAATTACAAGTGATAAGGTCTTCATGTGGGTAGGTCCTTCTTTGGTGTCATGGACCCCGGGAATCCTGCTGGAGGAGACATCATCTCTGCATCAAGGCTTTAAAGTCTTTGTAGGACCCAAGAAAGGAATCTTATCCCGAAGTTTTTTTCCCGTGATGGGAATAGTGAATGAAGGGGGAAATATCCAGTCAACAAAATACAAAAGAAAATAAATTGCTTTGCTTTTTTTTTTTACAGTAAAATAATTACAAACATAATTATTTACAATGCTTTACAGGTGGGAAGATGCCAAAACAATCATCTTCGTTGTCATCTTCCAAAGATATAAATGGCTCTTCGTCTTTGGTATCCGAGCAGTCCTGTGTTGAAGGCTCGGATCTGGAGACTAAGAGCTGTTCCATTACTTTGAAATATTCCTCTTCTGACTTGGCTGAGGTCAATAAAGATTGGGCCTTAGATTTTTGAGAGAGGAAGGTGGACTGGGCTTTAGTTTCCTCAATAGTAGGAGTGAGGTGTCCTGTTGAGGAAAGCCATTTTTGAACGATGGCCTCGGTTAATTTTGATTCTTCGTCAAATTTTGACCACCATTTTACTTTGAAGGTTCTTTGTAAGAAAAGTTGGGCTTCCTGAGTGTGAAATTGAAGACCCCACATCCAGACCCATGGGAGGAAGAACTTTGTACAGAAACAAAGAAACAGAGTAAATCTTTTCTCTGATTCTGAGGGTTTATAATGGGCTTTGAATAGATTTAAACAAGCTACAGTATTGGGGGTTAGAATTTCTGGGTTTGGCCCAAAGTAGCCCCACCACTGTTGAAACCAGTTTGGAAGGCTTTGTATGGTTATTTTTGAATTAAAGAAAAATAACCATGAATGAGATTTCTTTGGGTTTTATATGAAAAATGTATTGAACCAAGCTTGTTGATAGTGCCAATAAGAAAAGGACTGACAATGGTCAATACGGCTTTGGAAGCTAATGGGAAAGTCTTTGGTTTTGTGAATTGGGTCACCCCATTGTTTTGGGCTTATGACGTTTAGGATTGTGGCCGTGGAGTAGGCCGGTTCTTTATGTTCTTTAGAAAGGTAGAAATGTTTGAATTTCACTGAGTTAGTAAATTCAAGAATGCTTTGATAATAGAATTAGGGTTTTGTTAAATCCCATGGTTTGAAAAACCAACCCTTAGGGAAAATCTTTGAAATGCTCTGAAATGAATCAGAGTGATAAAACCCATCTTCGATAACTAAAATGTTTTGTCGATAGGCTTTATTAGTCCAATCTGATTTTTTCTTTAATTGAGAAATTACTACTGAAGAAGAAGAGCTTTCAGCAGAAATAATTTCTTTGGAAGATGATGGCTTTACAATTTCTTTTGAAACAGTTTTTTCTTTCTCTGGAAATTGAGAAAGAGGTTTTATTTTTGAAATGCTTTGTAGAGTCATTAAAAGTTCAGGAGATTTTGAAATGGATTCAATCCATTCTTTTACCTGTTCCTGAGAGGCCAGGGCTTTGGATTCTTCTTCTTGGACCATGTCGATCCAAGACTTTATAGGCATTGCTGAAGACAGCAGTTTTTCTTTAGGAGGTGATTGGGCTTTAGGTGTTTGGGGCTGAGGGTCCTTCTGGACTCCTTTCCCTTTGTCTTTCTTTTTGGGCGGCATTTATCTATTTTGAAGAAATTCTCTCGTTAGAAAATCTGGAACAGAATTTCTGTCACCTTTAATAAATTCAATTTCAAAATCAAAAACACTTAAAATGGCTTGCTATCTTACAAAAATTTGTTTAGATGCAATGTTTTGAACATCTTTTTCTAAAACATGTTTTGCAGCTTTGCAATCAATTCTAAGTAAAAATTTTTGATTTAATAAGTCACTTTGAAACTTTGTAATGTATAAAACTATGGATAAAATTTCTTTTTTAATAGTAGAGTAATTCTTTTGACACTCATTCCAGTGTGTAGAGACGTACTGTACTATTTGTTCTTTTCCATTGTCTACTTACTTTAAAATACCACCATATCCTAGGTCAGAGGCATCGGTCTCTACTACCTTAGGTAATGCAGGGTTTGCTAGATGCAAACATAGTATTCTTTTAACAGACTGTTTTATTAGTCTGATGGCTCTGGTATGTTCATCAATGCACTCAATAGGACTTTTCTTTAACCTATCGTATAGGGGTTAGAAATCCTATTAATGTTTGGACAAAAATCTAGGACATAATTTAGGCTACCAATAAATCTTTGCAGTTGGGTTTTGTCAAGTATCCGATCAGGAAACTTGTCAGTAAAGGCAAGAGATCTCTCAATAGGGGTGATGGTTCCCTTAGAAATATAATATCCTAAGAACCTAATCTTTGTTTGGAACAAAAAAATCTTTGAACTAGAAATGGCTAATCCAGCTTTCCTAGTGGCATGATAGAAAGTCTTTAGATGTTTGAAATGTTGATCAATCGAGTTTGAAAAGATCAATACATCATCTATATAAATTATACAGAAATCTGAGTAAGGGTCATAAATATCATTCATAATCCTTTGAAACTCAGATGGCGCATTCTTTAATCCAAATGGCATAACAATTCACTCGTACTGTCCGAATGAAACAGTAAAAGCAGTTTTATACCGATCTTTAGGATGGATTTGGATTTGCCAAAATCCTGATTTCATATCAAATTTTAAGAATATGAAAGCAGAATGGAGTTTCTGAAGCAAATCTTTCTTGTTAGGTATTGGGTACCTAATCCATTTTAGGGCTTTATTTAAAGCTTTGTAATTGATCATTAACCGAGGTGTTCCTCTTTCTATTTCACTATTTTTATTGACATAGAAAGCGGCACAAGACCATGGAGACCTTGATTTCACAATTAAGCCTTTAATTTCTAAGTCTTTAATTTCATTCTTACGGTGTTGTTCTAAGTCCATATTCATTTGAATGGGCCTAGCCTTGGTAGGAATTTCTCTTTCATCGAAATTGGGCTCATAGGGCAAATCTACCATGTGTTGTTTCCTATCCCAAAAAGCAGATGGAAGGTCAGCACAGATCTCATTTTGAATTTGACTTTTGAAATCAGAAATCTTTTTCTTTACAAAATCATTTTGTAATTTTTTTTCAATTCTTTGTAAGCTTAAATCCTTCTGTAAACAAATCAAATTACTTTGTTTTGTTTTTAGTAAAACATTAATCTGATTTTGATAGACAGAGGTGGCTTTAATTATATTTAAATTCCTTGTTCTCGGTTTTTCAATAAAAGGGAAAACAAGTCTTTTTTCTTGGACTTTAAAAGATATACTGTCATATTTAACAGTATATGGGGTAATTAAGTTTATAAAAGGAGTTCCTAAAATGACAGGATGATGGATATCATTTGTCAAAATAAAAGAAGTCCTAAATTCAAAACCATTATTCAAAACAGAAGTATTAACTTTTGAAGTGATCCTTAATTTTGAATTATTGGCGGCAGAAAGCCTTTCTTTAGTTTTCTCTTGAAACTTTTTTGGAACAATTACTTCTTTAATACAATTCAAATCGGCACCAGTGTCAAATAATGCAATAGTGTCAATTTGGAGTTCTTTGAAAAATTCTATTGTGACTTTAATTAAATACTTTCTTGTGGTGATTTGTTTTAAGGTAAATAAAAAATCATGGGGCAGAGACTCGATGTTTTCAAGTTTCTGTTCCTCATCCTCACCACCTTCAGAGTTTGATTTATTATCCGAATCTTGCTCCAATTGCTTTTGTAGCAATATTTGGATAGTGTCAGAATCAGTTTTTTGTTTTTGTTTTAAATCAAAAATTTCTAATTTGATTTCTTTTATTTCTTTTTAAAGATCCTGGATAGAAGGAGAAGGCTTTTTAGTCTTCCTCTTATTTAAAATATCCGTGAGATCATAAGCATGCTTTTGAATAACAGGTGCTTATGATCTCACGGATCATAAAGAAAATTAATGTGTTGACTAAAGAACAAAAGCCTGAAACCTCCAAAGCACCTGTTATTCAAAAGCATGCTTATGATCTCACGGATATTTTAAATAAGAGGAAGACTAAAAAAACTTCTTCTTCTATACAGGATCTTCAAAAAGAAATAAAAGAAATCAAATTAGAAATTTTTTATTTAAAACAAAAATAAAAAACTGATTCTGACACTATCCAAATATTGCTACAAAAGCAATTGGAGCAAGATTCGAATAATAAATCAGACTCTGAAGGTGGTGAGGATGAGGAACAGAAACTTGAAAACATCGAGTCTCTGCCCCATGATTTTTTATTTGCCTTAAAACAAATCACCACAAGAAAGTATTTAATTAAAGTCACAATAGAATTTTTCAAAGAACTCCAAATTGACACTATTGCATTATTTGACACTGGTGCCGATTTGAATTATATTAAAGAAATAATTGTTCCAAAAAAGTTTCAAGAGAAAACTAAAGAAAGGCTTTCTGCCGCCAATAATTCAAAATTAAGGATCACTTCAAAAGTTGATACTTTTGTTTTGAATAATGGTTTTGAATTTAGGACTTCTTTTATTTTGACAAATGATATCCATCATGCTGTCATTTTAGGAACTCCTTTTATAAACTTAATTACCCCATATACTGTTAAATATGACGGTATATCTTTTAAAGCCCAAGAAAAAAGACTTGTTTTCCCTTTTATTGAAAAATGAGAACAAAGAATTTAAATATAATTAAAGCCACCTCTGTCTATCAAAATCAGATTAATGTTTTACTAAAAATAAAACAAAGTAATTTGGTTTGTTTACAGAAGGATTTAAGCTTATAAAGAATTGAAAAATAATTACAAAATGATTTTGTAAAGAAAAAGATTTCTGATTTCAAAAGCCAAATTGAAAAAGAGATCTGTGCTGACCTTCCATCTGCTTTCTGGGATAGGAAACAATACATGGTAGATTTGCCCTATGAGCCCAATTTCGATGAAAGACAAATTCCTTTCAAGGCTAGGCCCATTCAAATGAATATGGACTTAGAACAACACTGTAAGAATGAAATTAAAGACTTAGAAATTAAAGGCTTAATTGTGAAATCAAGGTCTCCATGGTCTTGTGCCGCTTTCTGTGTCAATAAAAATAGTGAAATAGAAAGAGGAACACCTCGGTTAATGATCAATTACAAAGCTTTAAATAAAGCCCTAAAATGGATTAGGTACCCAATACCTAACAAGAAAGATTTGCTTCAGAAACTCCATTCTGCTTTCATATTCTTAAAATTTGATATGAAATCAGGATTTTGGCAAATCCAAATCCATCCTAAAGATCGGTATAAAATTACTTTTACTGTTCTATTCGGACAGTACGAGTGGACTGTTATGCCATTTGAATTAAAGAATGCGCCATCTGAGTTTCAAAGGCTTATGAATGATATTTATAACCCTTACTCAGATTTCTGTATAGTTTATATAGATGATGTATTGATCTTTTCAAACTCGATTGATCAACATTTCAAACATCTAAAGACTTTCTATTATGCCACTAGGAAAGCTAGATTAGTCATTTCTAGTTCAAAGATTTCTTTGTTCCAAACAAAGATTAGGTTCTTAGGACATTATATTTCTAAGGGAACCATCACCCCTATTTAGAGATCTCTTGCCTTTACTGACAAGTTTCCTGATCGGATACTTGACAAAACCCAACTGCAAAGATTTCTTGGTAGCCTAAATTATGTCCTAGATTTTTGTCCAAACATTAATAGGATTTCTAAACCCCTACACGATAGGTTAAAGAAAAATCCTATTGAGTGGACTGATGAACATACCGAAGCCATAAGACTAATAAAACAGTCTGTTAAAAGCATACCATGTTTGCATCTAGTAAACCCTGAATTATCTAAGGTAGTAGAGATCGATGCCTCTGACCTAGGAGATGGTGGTATTTTAAAGCAAGTAGACAATGGAAAAAAATAAATAGTTCAGTACGTCTCTGTATACTGGAATGAGTGTCAAAAGAATTACTCTACTATTAAAAAAGAAATTTTATCCATAGTTTTATGCATTACAAAGTTTCAAAGTGACTTATTAAATCAAAAATTTTTACTTAGAATTGATTGCAAAGCTGCAAAATATGTTTTAGAAAAAGATGTTCAAAACATTGCATCCAAACAAATTTTTGTAAGATGGCAAGCCATTTTAAGTGTTTTTGATTTTGAAATTGAATTTATTAAAGGTGACAGAAATTCTGTTCCAGATTTTCTAACGAGAGAATTTCTTCAAAACAGATAAATGCCGCCCAAAAAGAAAGACAAAGGGAAAGGAGTCCAGAAGGACCCTCAGCCCCAAACACCTAAAGCCCAATCACCTCTTAAAGAAAAACTGCTGTCTTCAGCAATGCCTACAAAGTCTTTGATCGACATGGTCCAGGAAGAAGAATCCAAAGCCCTGGCCTCTCAGGAACAGGTAAAAGAATGGATTGAATCCATTTCAAAATCTCCTGAACTTTTAATGACTCTACAAAGCATTTCAAACATAAAACCTCTTTCTCAATTTCCGGAGAAAGAAAAAACTGTTTCAAAAGAAATTGTAAAGCCATCATCTTCCAAAGAAATTATTTCTGCTGAAAGCTCTTCTTCTTCACTAGTAATTTCTCAATTAAAGAAAAAATCGGATTGGACTAATAAAGCCTATCAACAAAACATTTTAGTTATCGAAGATGGGTTTTATCACTCTGATCCATTTTAGAGCATTTTAAAGATTTTCCCTAAGGGTTGGTTTTTCAAACCATGGGATTTAACAAAACCCCAATCCTATTATCAAAGCATTCTTGAATTTACTAACTCAGTGAAATTCAAACATTTCTACCTTTCTAAAGAACATAAAGAACCGGCCTACTCCACGGCCACAATCCTAAACGTCATAAGCCCAAAATAATAGGGTGACCCACTTCACAAAACTAAAGACTTTCCCATTAGCTTCCAAAGCCGTATTAACCATTGTCAGTCCTTTTCTTATTGGGACTATCAACAAGCTTGGTTCAATACATTTTTCATACAAAACCCAAAGAAATCTCATTCATGGTTATTTTTCTTTAATTAAAAAATAACCATACAAAGCCTTCCAAACTGGTTTCAATAGTGGTGGGGCTACTTCGGGCCAAACCCAGAAATTCTAACCCCCAATGCTGTAGCTTGTTTAAATCTATTCAAAGCCCATTATAAACCCTCAGAATCAGAGAAAAGATTTACTCCGTTTCTTTGTTTCTATACAAAGTTCTTCCTCCCATGGGTCTGGATGTGGGGTCTTCAATTTCACACTCAGGAAGCCCAACTTTTCTTACAAAGAACCTTCAAAGTAAAATGGTGGTCAAAATTTGACGAAGAATCAAAATTAACCGAATCGTTTGGCTTTCTCAAGGACACCTCACTCCTAAAAGCCCAAACCACCTCCTTTCTCAAAAATCTAAGTCTTTAAAATGGTGGTGTTAAAATTTATTTATAAAGAAAATCATCATTTTACAAAATCTAAACATTGCTACTTTTATTTATTTAAGTATTTTGTTATTTAATTATATGGTTTTATTATAATTGTGTATTTTATGTATTTTAGGGGTATCACCTCACAATAAACTATCGACAAAAAACGGAACTCGGACTAAAGAGCATTAAAGGAAAAAGTTCGTCACACATACTCATGCAGTCGCTTCATACGTTTGCACATGTCGATTTTTTACCTTCCTTTCTCAAAACTCTAAGGCCCAATTATGTGGATTGACCGCTTATGTGGCGTTGACCGATGATGTGTCATGATCTTATTGACTAAATTTCTTATGTCTTCAGATCGACGACGATGACGTGGCAAGTCTCGTTGAGTAGAAATCGGGTGTACAATACATGAGCTTACATGGGATTATTTACTATTCAGGCGCAATATTTCAAATGTTAATGGAACAGATCGATGACGGGCTTAATCCTCCGGATCCGAGCCTTCACTCAATGTATCTATAGATTTTGACACCCCCGAATTCATTTCTAAGCTTAGATTTCTGAAATTCCTTCTCTTTCTTGAGTTTCTTTGTATTTTAATAAAATTTCTTTTTTATCCTTAGTTAAAATATGAGTGGCTAATTTCTTTTGAGCTTGGGTTGAAGGAAGATGATTGTTTTTAATTTGCAAATTTACTTCCTTCCCCTCTAATATTTGTGGTTGTTTTGACTTTTCGTCGACAAATAATAATAGTCTTGTCTAGTTCTGTAAAGCATTGTAAATAATTATTATTTGTAATTATTTATTGGAGAGTGGTTCATGAGGTGTGGAATCCCCCCATTATGGTTTAATTGGTATTAATATGGAATATTTAGCCCATGGAGCATGTTGAAAAATACCCAAGCTTTATTATAACGATTATTTTCAATTATTCTTTTTATTTTAATTCACATTTAGAATTTTGAATTTAATTGTTCCCATTAAAAAGAAAATTAATTCCGGATATTAAAATCAACCTCCTTCATTCACTATTCCATTAATCTATTCTACAATAGATTCGAAAAAAGTTCATTAAATTCCTTTCATCGGTCCTAGTCAAAGAATATTTCAAAGCCTTGATGCGAAATGATGTCTCATCCGAAGAGCCATTTATATCTTTGGGAGACGACAACGAAGATGATTGTTTTGGCATCTTCCCACCTGTAAAGCATTGTAAATAATTATGTTTGTAATTATTTTACTGTAAAAAAAAAAGCAAAGTAATTTATTTTCTTTTATATTTTGTTGACTGGATATTTCCCCCTTCATTCACTATTCCCATCACCTTATAAGATTCTTTCTTGTCCTTATTTCCTTTTGCAAAAATGATGTCTCATCCAAATGATTCCTGGTCCATGACACCAAAGAAGGACCTCTAATTATTTCCTTTTGTAAAGCTATATAAGTTGCCATTAACCTCCAGTTGAGGGGACCTGAATTTCTTTCTTTCTTCTCTCGAATTCTCTCCCTTCTCTCTAAGATTTCAAAATTGGAAATCAGAGTTGGATGTTAAAGAGTTTTCCAGAAATCTTCTTCTTCTTCTTTTCCTTTAAAGATTTAAAGTCTCTATAACTAAATGTAAGCATTCAATTTCAATTTTATTTAAAGTATTTAAAGCATATTCTTTGATCTGTAATTTAATTTTAAAGCATAAATTAAGGGTGTATGTTTTAAATTTTTAAAGCTTTTAATTTTATAACATGCTTGCAGACTGATCTGTATCAGTTCTGCCATAAAAATTGTTACTTAGCCTCTGAAGCAAAGAGACCGGATCTCTGTCTTCAGTTGTATCTTCTTCTCTCCCCCCACACTCAGAGCACCCTTTCTAGGATCCAGACTGGATACTGTGTTGATTAGCAGCCAACCTTAATGTATGTTTATTTCTGCAAACCTTGTTGCTAGGCTTGCTTAAAATAAACTGGCTTAAAGAAATTGATTAAAATTTTAAAGTTTTAACTTTATTGATATATCGGCTGGAAACCAGGACGTGCGGGCTGATAATTGTTCAGTTAAAATAAATCCAAACTTGGGCCCTAAGGCAGGACTTGACTTCTGCATCGACCAAGTGTAAACAACGCCACGTACCAACAATCTTTTAAAGTTAACGGTACTCCTAAAAGCAATCAACCGACTTAATTAAAGATAATTAATTTGATATTCCAAAGCATTCACACATTTTTCCACTTAAACATATTATTTAGTAAATAAGTTTAATAAATATAATTTATAAAATATTATTATTTATTTCTATTTTATTAATAAATATGATGAATAATATTAAACGTATTTAATAAAATTAAATTAATAATATTTAATAAAATATTAAATATTAAACATATTTAATAACATAATATAGCAATATTTAATAAAATATTATTTTATTAAATATAATATTTAAATAAATTTATTTTTTATTTTACTAAAGATAAATATAAAAGAGGAGGGAATATATTATCACTCTCACCTCCTCATATGGAAGTGAGAATCCCACTCCCCATTCTAAAAAATGATAGACCCCATAAATTAAAATTTTTACTCCTTTAAATCAGTAGGATTCTTACTCTTCTCTAAATCATAGAAAAAAAACACTAAAGTGAAAATAATCCATCCTTCTCACTCTCACTTCAGAAAATAAACACAACATAAGCATTTTTAACTACTCTCTTCCCACGTGTAATCTTGGTACATTATGAAATTTACTCATCTTCAAGTAAATGATACGTTTTTGTTCCCTTAGAAATACAAAGTTACAAACTACAAAGGATTCAAAAAACAAATTTCGCATTTTTCTTGACCTTGATCAAATGGATCACAGCCCAAAAAGGATCTGTGTACAGAACAAATTTTGCACAATATGCAAACTTCTACAAAATTTAGCGGCATAAACATCAAAACTAGTGGAAATAATTAAATAAATTTTCACTCAGCCTACCAAATCTTCAAGCAGGTTAGGAAGAGAGTTCATCGTAGCCCATGCTGCAGATCCCAAAACATCTGCAGACTGATGCACTTATTAATGTTAGTAAAGTATTCATTCAAATAATGAAATATTGTGTCATCATGGGGTGGCTGTTGAATCTGGTTTGGCATCTGCCCCACCCTCAGACACTGTAGGAGTCTGAACATGAATGTTTTCTGCTGCAGCAGCACCTTTAGCAGGTGTTGGGGGAGTGTTTTCTGCCGCAGCTGTATCTTTGGCAGGTGTTGACGGTGTGCGTTCTGTGGCAGATGCATCTTTAGCAGCTGCAGTAGGTGCATTAACTGGTGCAGATTGTGTACTAGCTTTCCTATTCTTCTCATCTTTCTCTTCGTTTGCATCCTTTCCATTCTTTGCATCCTCGCCATCCTTTGCATCCTTGCCATCCTTTGCATCCTCGCCATATTTGGCAGCCAGAGGTGGAGGAGGCATCATGTGAGATGGTGGATTATTTTTTACCTTCATATACAGTTGCCTCATTCTAGAAAGATCAGTTGGTTTCCCAGGTTTTGGACCCTGAATGACCACGATTGAGGGCTTATCATGATCTTTCCTCCCTTTCTTCCTCTCGATATTAGCAACCTCATGAGGAATGAGCTCCACTATAGCTTTCCAGTAATGTTTGTCAACTTCTTTGTGGAACTTTTCTTTGTTGGCCATGTCAAGCTACACAAAAACACAAAACCAACAATGCCTCAAAAGGTGAGACTTGATCATAGACAGAGCATGGAAAAACAATTATTAAACATTCTACCTTCTCTCTTTCTCTGTTTTGTGCCTTGTTAGTTTCAACATTGAGCTTTCTTTTCTCATAAAAAGCACGTTTGTACTCTTCAGCTTTGTCGGTAATCTGATTCCGCATCTCCTTCTCTCTTTTCTCCTTTTCCTCTAGATGCACTGCATTTTGACTGCAACATTGGAAATTCAAGGTTTCTCAAAAGTAAAAAGGGGCTAAACTGCTACACTGAGAAGAAAAGTGAATTTTTGAAGCTGTATTTCAAAATTCAACACATCATTACACAACTTGATAACTTTCGTTCCTTAATTGGATATTAATAAGGTACCAGATCAATGTAGCCTAACAAGCCATCTAAACTGATTAAGTTTCTGAAAGATATATGAAGACACACCCACAAAATGACAAAACCTCTACTTAGCTTCCAACCAAATGAGATCCAAAAGTTCATTTATGCACAACATTGATCATGGATAATCCTTATTGAGGGAAAAGGAAAAAAAATGATGAGAACAGGTTTAATTGATTCTGTATTTCCACTCAGAATGGATGCTAAACTCCAAAAACAATCAGGTTGGCCCAATATCATTTTCCACTGTAATTATTAAAATATATGGAATAGAAACCACGCTTCTTACAGTAGTTATTCATGAGTTAATAATTAAGAGTACTAACTGTTAAATACATGTCAAATGCCACATTAGGTTACAATTATATCCAACTCTTTATGCGGAGTTAATTATTAAATAGCACAAAGTAGTGAATGATTAGTGACGCATCCATATTTTCATCAATCATTTTTTTCCTCAAAAAATGATTAGTGACACGTGAAAAGAAACGAAGAAACAAACAAACAGCAAACAAACAAACCGGCCGCATTCGCAGAAAGCGAAACCTTCTTCCGGCATCATCTCAGAGGGGGGAGGCAAAATAGGGTCATTGGAAACGAAGATATTGTCATGACCAGCGTTATTGTAACTGTCATTTACACCATTATCGACATCGGGGTCAAAAGGGGAGGCGAAGTCAGAGGAAAGCGCGGGAGGAGGAGAAGAAGGGAACGGAGAGTCATAGGTTTGGGGAGAAGGGAGAATGCCATCAACTGTGTTGTTGTTGTTGTTGAAGTCCATGGGAGCGTGGATTTGGTGGTTTTGTCCTTCGTTGCTCAGCGTGTTGAATGAATCCATCGTTGTTTTTGTTGTCTGAGGTCGTGTGTTTCCTATGTTTTGTTTTAAATCTGTTATTTGAGAACTAAGGCAAGAAACAAAGATCGTTTTGTTAGGATCGAGCGCAAATAAAAGCCGGATAAAAAGGAAAATTCTATAATACCGTAATAAATAATATTACATCAATATTAATATTATTAGATATGTAAATATTATAAATTATATATAAAATAAAATTAATAAATTTATATAAGATTATTAATTATTTAAAAATAATTAAAATGGTTAGTATATGATTTTAGTGAAAAATATTTTATTCACTTACAAAAAATATTTTTTTATTAAACAAAAAATTACTCATTAATTAAATAAAAAATTATACTAAAATAAGTACAATAAGTTTTATTGAATTGGTTATCATAAATTATGTATTTATTCTAGGACATTTGTGTGCATTCTTTTTCTCATTTTCTAGAATGATACCTATTTATTACACATGTTAATTACGTGTAATTATTTATCCTAATGTGGATTAAGTAAAAATAAAATAAAAAATTCTCATATTTATAAAAATAAAATAAAAAATTCTTATATTATTAGACACATATATGATTGTTAGCCTAAAGGTTATACTTAATTAATTTTGATGATAACAAATATGTATCTTAATTACTTTTAAAGTAATAATGTATTTTATATTTTTCACTAATTTTTTGAAGGATAGTATTTATACAAGTGAATCAAGTGAAATCAACTTCAAGTAACCGAGAACAAAGTTTAGACCGCAATAGACTTATGATTATGATAAATTCTTATAAAGTTGGTATAATTTAATTTATGATTGATTGGGCAATTTATAAAGCTCAAGATTTTAATTCATTAATCTAAAGTTTAGATCATAAATCAAGTATTTCATACAAAATAATTGATTTTCTGAAAATGGATTAAAGTGAAAAAGTTTTATAATTTTTTATTTTAATAAGTAATATTTTAAATATGAATTTGGGTTTATTTACAAAATCAGAAATATTTTTGGTCCTATGATAATTTTAGAAAGTTATGGGAATGAGAAATAATTTTTAGAAATTCTAAAATTAGACTTGTTCGCAAAGATTTAACATTTTAAGCTATAGTACAATTATAGAAATATATTAAGTGAATTTATAATTTTATAAATAGTACTATTGTAGCAAGTTGAAACACTTTCGAAAATAGACCTATTTGTAAAGTTTTATAAGTTCTTAGACCATAGTATAATTAATAGAAGTTTTAGATAAAATGATAATTTTATGAATAGTATTACTATAACAATTTCAAATTTAACAGTAATTTCACTATAGTAAGAGGCTAACCACTTGAAAGAAGAGGTTAGTCACTTCTGCGCTGGAATTTGTCTATAACAGCTATTTTTCAAGTCTAAACTATATAAATCCAAATCAAACTCATTTCTAACCTCTTGAACAATCAGAAACAAGTTTATACATCATTAATTGAGCTTTCAATTTGTAAATTTTCATAGATTAAATCTTCATTGAGCTATCATTTGTATATCAACTCTAGATAGAGAGTGTTTGTTGTATTTCTCAAATTCATTATCAAATTTGTGGTTGTATAAGTGTGGGAAATACTTGGGTGAAGGAATTGAGAAATAATCCTTGGATTGTAAGGGTTCATTGACACCTTGAAGTCAATTGTAACAAAATTGAAGTCGTGAGAGACTTAGATAGTGAAATCCTTGAGTTTGGTTAGCTTGGAGGCATAGATGTAGGCGAGGTTTGCCGAACCACATAAAAATATTTGTATTTGTTTTCTCTTCCTTACTCTTTTATGTTTTAGCATTATAAAACTTATTATTCTTAGTTTCATTAAGGCATTAGAATTAATTGTTATGTGATTTGCCTAGATAAATTTTTAAAAATCCCAATTCACCCCCCTTTTGGGTTGCACAATTAGAATTTCAATTGGTATCAGAGTGAGGTTCTCTCATTAAGACTTAACCGTCTAGAGTAAAAGTCAACTTAAAATGAATCCACATTTAGGGAAGGACAATCCGCAACTCGACCACCGTTCTTTGACGGTAATGACTACCCATATTGGAAAACTAGGATGAGAATTTATTTACAAGCTTTAGATTATGAAATTTGAGAAGTTATTTGTGATGTACCATTTATGCCAATGACTAAAAATGAATTAGGAGATGACATTCCAAAACTTTCACGGGAATAGAATGGATTGGAAAAGAGAAAAACTTCTCTAAATTCCAAAGTTATGAATGCATTATTCAGTGCTCTTGATAAGAAAGAATTTCATAGAGTCTCTAGTTGTGAAAGTGCCTAGAAATTTGGCACAAACTTGAAGTTGTTTATGAAGGTACTAATAAAGTGAAAGAGTCTAAAATTAGTAAATACACTCGACAATATAAATTATTTCAAATGGAACAAAATAAAAGTATTTACTTTATGTATACTAGATTTACAGATATAGTAAACACTTTAGGAGCCTTAGGAAAGACATTTTCGAATAGCGAGAAAGTTAAGAAAATCATTAGATCACTACCAAAGGAATGAAGGCCTAAGAGGACTGTCATTGAGGAAGCTAAAGATTTAAATACATTACTTATTGATGATCTAATTGGTTCTCTTATTTCTTATGAGAAAAATTTGATAGCTGAAAGAAGAATAAGGAGAAAAAGAAAAGCATCGCTCACAAAGCCTTAAAACATGAGAGTTATGAGGATAATGAGATAGATGATGAGGAGATGGCTATGCTGGCAAGAAGATTTAGAAAATTCTTTAAGAAACTTATTGAGTGAAGAAAATTCAGAAACCTTAAAAATTAAAAGGAGAAGAAGGAGGCGATTATATGTTATGAATGCAAGAAGCCTGGCTATATAAGATCGAAGTGCCCACTTCTCAGCAAGCTTAAAAAAAAAGCCATGGTAGCTACTTGGGATGATAGCGAAGAAGGATCGAATGATGAAGAGGAATCTCGTAAAGTGTCAAATTTGGCACTTATGGCAATTGGAGATGAGTCGGATCATGAAAATGATAAGGTAAGTGACCCTACTTATGATGAGTTATATGATTTATTTAAGGAATTGCATGATGATTTGTTGAAAATTGGTAAAAAGAATACATATCTTAAAAAGAAAATATTAGAACTTTCAAATGAAAGAGATGCATTACAAAAGTGTAATGACTCATTAAATGAAAAGGTCAAAATACTAGAATTAAATAATAAAGAATTGCATAATAAGACTACTTCAATTAAAGAAAAACTCACATGAGCACAAAGAATTATGTAGTAATAAATTATTGAAAGAAAATGAAATTCTTAAGAAAAAGATAAATGAACTCAATGAAATTGTGTTAAAGTTCACAAATGGTCAAAAGAACTTAGAAAAATTACTGAGCACTCAAAAATATGTATTTGATAAAGATGGAATAGGGTATAAGCCTAACTTAAAGCAAAAATATTATAAGAATTATTTTGTTAGAGCTATCTCTACAAACAATCCTAAGATTGTTTGTCATTATTGTAATAGAAATGGTCACATGATTTATAGATGTCATATTAAAATAAATGCATATCAAGGAGTTAATTGTGTTTGGGTTCTGAAAGGAGCCATTCCTAACACTCAAGGACCCAAAAAGATTTGGGTACTTAAAACTTGAAATTTCTTTTGCAGGGATTTAAGAAAAAGAAGAATAAATGGTACTTGAATAGTGGGTGTTCAAGACATATGACAGAGAATTACTCTTAGTTCTTAAGCTTTACTAAAATTGAAAATGGTGGAGATGTATCTTTTGGAGATAACTCAAAAGAAAAGATTATAGATATTGGTAATATTGGTAAAGATTTTTCCACTTCTATTGAAAATGTGAGTTTGGTTAAAAATTTAAAATATAATTTGCTTAGTATTAGTCAATTTTATGATAAAGGTTATAAGGTTATCTTCGATAAATCAAAATGTGTTACTAAAAATG
This sequence comes from Aegle marmelos, assembly GCA_030449875.1. Classification (NCBI taxonomy): domain Eukaryota; kingdom Viridiplantae; phylum Streptophyta; class Magnoliopsida; order Sapindales; family Rutaceae; genus Aegle; species Aegle marmelos. The sequence goes on along the minus strand of JASUUL010000094.1, from coordinate 12,970,444 downwards.
TATGTGATAACAAGATAATATTTGTTGGTAGTAGGTATATAAATGTGTATACAATTGATATAGATTGTGCATCTACTCATGATAAATATTTTTCTATATTATATGATGATTGTTGTTGTGGCATAGCAGACTAGGACATGTAAGTATAGATTTGATGTCAAAAATTTTGAAAAATGATTTAGTTAAAGGCCTTCCAAAAATTAGTTTTCAAAAGGATAAAATTTGTAAGGCTTGTCAATTCGGTAAACAAATAAAAACTTCATTAGAAAACAAAAATCATGTTTCTACTTCAAAACTTCTTCAATTACTTCATATGAATTTTTTTTGGACCATCTAGATATGCTAGTTTAAGTAAAAAATATATGCATTTGTAATTATAGATGATTATTCTAAATTCACTTGGGTGTTATTTCTAGCTAATAAAGATGATGCCTTTGAGGCATTTAAAGTTTTCTGTAAAAGGTTTAAAATGAAAAAGATTACTTTATTACTTGCATTAGAAGTAATTATGGTAGAGAATTTAAAAATCATGCATTTGAAAATTTCTGTAATGATTTAGGAATTGAGCATCAATTTTCATCACCTATGACTTCACAACAAAATGGAGTTGTTGAAAGAAAGAATAGGTTTATTCAAAAAATGGCTAGAACTATATTGAATGAAAATGGTTTACCAAAAAATTTTTAGGCCGAAGCCATCAACACCGCATGTTATGTTTTAAATTGTGTTAATTAGACCTTATCTCAATAAAACTCCCTATGAGCTTTGGAAAGATAGAAAACCTAACATTGGTTATTTTAAAGTTTTTGGATGCAAATGTTTTATTTTGAACACAAAAGAAAATCTTGGTAAATTTGATCCAAAATCTGATGTTGGCATCTTTTTTAGTTATTCAAACACAAGCAAAGCTTATAGAATTTATAATAAAAGAACTTTAGTAGTAAAAGAATCTATGCATGTTGCATTCGATGAGTCTAACCTTACTTCTGCAGAGAAAGTAGTTGTTGATGATGATGCAGAGGTAGATTTACTACAAGGATCTATGCAAGATAAATAAGAGGAGACACTGCTTGAAAATCAAGAGGATAAACAAGAAGAAGAAACAAGCATGGAGCTGCAAGGAGGTACTTCTCAAACACTCTTCAAGGAGTGAAGGTATGTTCCTCTCATCCTAAGAATTTAATTTTAAGAGACCTTATATGAGGGATAACCATTAGGTCATCACTTAGGAATATATGTGAGTACAATGCATTTATTTCTCAAATTGAACCAAAATCTTTTGCGGATGTGGAAAATGATGAATCTTAGATTATGGCAATGCAAGAGCAATTAAATCAATTTGAGAGAAATAATGTGTGGAAGTTAGTTCTTAAACCGGCACACTAGTCAATCATAGGAAATAAATAGGTATTTAGGAATAAAATGGATGAATCTGATGTAGTTATTAGAAATAAAACTAGATTAATAGCTCAAGGATATAATCAAGAAGAAGGAATTGATTTTGATGAAACATTTGCACCAATAGCTAGATTAGAATCCATTCGGATGTTGTTAGTATATGCATGTCATAAATATTTTATTTTATTTCAAATGGATGTCAAAAGTGCTTTTTTGGATGGTTATATTATGGAGGAAGTTTATGTAAAACAACCCCCTGGTTTTGAAAATAAAAAATTTTCAAATCATGTTTTTAAGTTATCAAAAGCTTTATATAGATTAAAAAAACACCTAGAGTATGGTATGATAGGCGTAAAAATTTCTTGCTGGAAAATGGTTTCTGAATGGGAAATGTAGATTCTGCTCTTTTTGTTAAACATAAAAATAAGAATATTCTTATAGTTTAAATTTATGTAGATGATATTATCTTTGGTTCTACTAATGAGTATTTGTGTAAAGAGTTTTCTACATATATGAGTAAGGAGTTTAAAATAAATATGATGGGAGAGTTGAAATATTTCCTTGGACTGCAAATAAAACAAAACAATGAGGGAATATTCATCAATCAAGCTAAATATATCAAAGATTTACTCAAATGTTTTGGGATTGATAACTCAAAAACTAAAAGTACCCCAATGAGCTCAACAATCAATCTAGATAAAAGATGAAAAAGATAAAGAGGTTGATATCAAGATGTATCGAGGTATGATTGGTTCTTTACTCTATTTAACTGCTAGTAGACTTGATATCATGTTTAGTGTATGTTTGTGTGCAAGATTTCAATCATGTCCCAAGAAATCTCATTTGCTTGCTGTGAAAAGAATTTTTCGCTATTTGAATGAAACCATAGATCTTGGCCTTTGTTATCCTAGGGGAACTCATATAGATTTAACTTGTTATTCGGATGCCGATTTTACTGGTCATAAGGTTGATAGGAAAAGTACTAGTGGCACTTGTCATTTCCTAGGTCATGCACTTGTTTCATGATTCAATAAGAAGCAAAACTCGATTGTACTTTCAACCACTGAAGCCGAATATATTGTCGCAGGTAGTTGTTGTGCACAAACTCTTTGGATGAAACAAATACTTAAATATTATGGCGTTAACCTTGAACAAATTTCAATAAAGTGTGACAATACCAGTGCCATAAACCTATCAAAGAATCACATTCAACATTTTAGAATCAAGCATATAGAGATTAGACATCATTTCTTGAGAGATCATGTTCAAAAAAGTGATATTGCAATAAAGTTTGTCTCTACAGAAAAATAACTTGTCGATATTTTTACAATACTTCTTTGCGAAGAACAATTTTGTAAAATTCAACATAAACTTGGGATGATGAAATTTTCTTATTAACATCTTTAATCATATTATTGAGACTATTAAAATGAATTGATGAATGATTGTTAATGATTATGGAGTGCCTAAGCATGACAAATAAATGATATGCAAGAATTTGTAATCTTTCAACACTTATCACGTTTCATGATTGTGTGATATATATATGCATAATAGATGAGTGATATATTTGAATTCATGATCAAGGATGAGTAGGCAAGGAGTTCATAGGTTAGATGGACAAGTCGATCTTCATATTTTTACATCGAAGTGCACATTTGTGAGGCGCACTTTGCATGCACTAGGACGTGCATGGTTATGCCAGTGGGAGAATGTCACGGACCATAGATAAGACGCCTAAGATATGTGCTTGTATGCTAATATCGATGAGGTTATGCTAATTGTGAGAAACGTGCTTGAGAGTCGTGCTTGTGGTGGATATCATGGACCTACAGTCTTTGGAGTTTAAGCAAGTCGACCCGATTGAGTTTGGAAAGTTTATCACTAGTCGAAGACTTAACGTTGAAAAAGAGTCTAGGCAAAGCCTTCATACATTAGTTGGGAATTAGAGCCATTCTCCTGACGAGCCAAAGAGAAGGCGAAACCAGTCGATATCGTGCCACTTCTAATATGCTTACTCTTGTAATATGGGATGTGGGAGAGCTACAAAAGCTCAAAACCTCTCAGCCCGTGTCAATAAGATCTCTTTTTAAGGATAATATCCTTAACCTTATTAACTCAACGATTTGGACTTTAATGTGATAATAAATAAAAATATAATATTAAAATTAATGTAACAATATATACATTTTATAATAATTTAAAATTTTAAAAATAATTTAAAAATATTTTAATGCTTTACAATCTTATATTAAAATTATCTTAAACTAAATCTTAAAATGGAAAACACTTTTGAAATATTCTAAAATGAAAAATTATATGCATATTTTAACGCAAATGATTTTTTTAACTAAATTAAGGAAAAATTTAGAAGAAAAAAGATATGCATTTTTTTTTACTGAATAGTTCTCATAAAACCGAGAAGTTTAATAAAGACATGCATTTGAAAGATGGACATTAATAAGAAGTCCAATAAAAATTGGGCATCTAGTCAATGTGATTTTTCTGGAAACTCAAGGATAGATTAAGAGTTGTTTAATTATACGATTAATTGATTGGATGAATAACATTTCATTTAGATTAAGAGGGTGCCACATTCACATGTTCTTGCATATACTTTTATGATATTAATAATCCAATAAGATTAGAATAACATTTAATATCATGGTTTTAATTAGGGATGGCAATGGCCACTGCCCGCAGTGGGCAAACCCGCATAAAATTTAAATTACTAAATCCAACCACAACCTGTAGCAGGTTTTAATTTTTTTATGAAAACCCACTCGTTGCGGGTTTTCACAATTACAAAACCCGCAATGATATCGAATGACTTTTTTGCAAGTTTGTATATTTAAAATTATAAATGTTTAATATATAAATTTACAATAATAACCTTAAATTTTACATAATATACTCAATTTTAAATTTAACCAATATAAATTAAAAGTTAAAATTTCAACATCAATTTAACACAAATTCTCTAATTTAAGTGTAAAATACACAAATTTATTAAAAAAATCACAAATTAGTATCTAAAACTAATAATTACATATGATATTATCATTTAACATAAGCTCTAAGAGAAGATATTAATTTTATTCACCATCATTAGCATCCATCTAACATGATGCCTACAATAATAATTAAAATTAATATTTTTCAAAAAATAATACTCTTCAAATATTAATTTGAAAAAAATTATAATAATGAAATAATTCATATATTAAGTTAAAGAAAAATAATTCATAAAAAATATAATAAGCATATAATATTCCATGAATTCAGTTAAATAAACTTAGTTCCTTACCTCATCAACAATATATTCATCTTCGGAGAATTCACTAATTCCTAATTTATTAGAAGATTCTCCATCTATAAGTAATAAATATATCAAGAAAAAATAGATGATTATAAGTTTGTAATATAAAACAGATATTATATTTTATTAAAGGAAAAGTGCATTTTTATACCATTAAATTCAACACACAACTAATTTTAAGCGTAAATTAAAACCTAGAACCTCTTTGGATGAAGTATACTACAATGTTATTTGACACTTTACACAATTGCATTATTTTCTTTATATTTTTTTAGATTTAAATATTTTTAATTAAAATTATATTAAAAATATCTAAATAAATATTGCAAGTTGGTGGATATCCAGATAAGTATCTACCAGATATTATGCTAATACCAAATCCACCTTCATCCAAGTGTAGGTTTTAATTTATAATACCAAACCCACTCGTTGCTCGCAAAATTATCCATAGTTGACAAGTTTTGGTAGGTGGATGTATAGGCATAATTGCCATTCCTAGTTTTAATAGTACATTGATTCTAGTATTGAATATAACTTAATTAATTATTTTATATAATTAGATATAGTGGGTGGAATGTCAATTAATGAATCAATTAAAAATATTAAAAGAAAAAGCTTTAACTTACAAAAATTGAGTGGGAGAGGGCTTTAGGTATAAAGTCTACAGCCTTCATTCTTGGTCCTATAAAAGATAGATAAATACATTGCCTTAAATTAGATGAGCTCTTTGCAAAAGATATTAATTAGAATTGACTATTGAATAAGAGTTCTCTAAAAGATAAAATCTTGAGTATGAGTCATTAAAAACTAACTACCCTATGTTAGTTTTTTTTAAATATAAAAGATTGAAATCATTGTTTTACACTCACCTTAAGCTTGTTAATATCCTCCTTATGGAGTTCTTATTAATTGAACTTAAGAGGCTAAATGAAGCAATAGTTTATTACTATTTGATATGAGATATTTAGATGATAATAATCGATTTGTAAGCATACTTTGTCTAATTAGCAACAAATATGACCACCTTATGGAGGCTTATTTAATGTAGGATTAGATTATTGATCATAATAAAAGTAAATGAAGTAGTAGTTTATTATTTTTGTTATGCTAAATTTTATACTTTGAAGCGTATGCTCCCATGAATTTATTTATTTTATTTCGTATTCAAAAAGTGTCTTTTAATTCATTTACTTGGTCCTAAATTAGTTAATTGAACATAAGAATTTTAGATATTGTCCTTATAACTAAAGGCATGCATTTTGACTAAGAATACCCTTATACTCTTATTGAAATTACACTCCAAGATAACATCAAATTATGGCCATAGATACTAAGATGATGTGCAATTTATCTGAGATATTTCATTATAAGCACAAGACTTAGAAGACAATTGTCAGCATAATTGAATGCTTTATTACATAAAGGAACATTGGTTTAAGGTCAAATATTGATATTGATTGCAATGTTCCAATGGGTTTATAAATTGATTAGACCTTTGATAGGAAACTAGGTCAAGGTGGTTAACCCTAAGTTTCTTATTGTGAGAGTTCAAGAGTTTGATGAATAAGTTAAATTATTTATTGATTGAATTAATAAGTAAGTAAAGGTTAAAATAACCAATTCTAAAGCCCAAATAAGTGTTCATTTAATCCAGAGCTTTTATTTAAGTAAAATTTAAAATAATCAATTCTAAAACCCAAATAAGAGTTCATTTAATTCGGAACCTTTTTTTTATTCTCTTTATCCATTCCTAATATAGTTGAAAGAGAGATAAGAAAAGGAATAATAAGTTATAGAAAGCATCTATTCATGGGTGATATAAATTCAAGAAATAAGAGAACATTAGAAAATGTTTCTATTATGGCTATAATGGGTATTTAGAGAGAAACTACCTAGTATACTTAGCTAAATTATCATTATAAGTCAATTTAAGGTTGGTCATATATGTAAATGTTGCATATAAAGTAGTGGGAGATATAAAATAATTTGATGACTTTATGAACTTAGTATTAGATAAGTGTTTAATTGTACTAGTACTTAAAATTTTTTTGATATAAGTTGGTTTATTGAATAAATTTGTTTATTTATTTATATGGAATCCACTAAGGTTATCACAAGAAATAAGTAGTAGAATGGTTAAATAATCTATATAGTGTTTTTTTTCTTAAATTCACTACATAATAAAGAATTGAATAATGAATCTATTTACTATGAAAAGATTAAGTTATCTCCTACTAACGGAACATATATGTGGCATTTGCATCTAAGTCATATAAATTTTAGATATGATCCAAAGATTGGTTAGAAATGGGCATTGAACCATTAGTAGTTCGCGAATCATGTTTATAAGGTAAATTGATCAAGAGAGCATTTCATGCTAAAAGCAGTAAAACATAAAGTTGTTGGAATTAGTACATTCTTACAAAGACACAAGCAAAAGAAGGTTATGAATATCATCTTTATTTATGGGTATTCAAGGTGTGGTTATGTGCACTTAATGCTTCTATCAGTTTGAAGCTAGGTCCAAATGAAGTGGAAAGTAATATAATGTAATAGAAAGATGAGTACTTCCTTAGTATGTTTAAGGCCTATTTGTCAGAATATGAGATTCTATTCCACTTGGTTGCACCTGGTAAACCCTAGTAATATAATGTAATAGAAAGGAAAACAATTCATTTCTTAATATGGTGAGGTCTATGATGAGTTATTCAACTCTGTCTATCTCACATTCGGGTTGTGCTTTAAAAATAATCACGTATCTTCTTATCTTAGTTCCATTTAAGTTAATTCCAAGAATATCCTTGGAAATTTGTAATAGATGTAAAATCAATTTAGACCATATACATAATTATGGATATCCAACATGTGAGATGAGCTTTAGAGAAACAAGTTTTTGGAACCTATAGTTGAAGCTTCTTTATTTATAAGTTATCCTACAAAACTGAGAGGTAGTCTTTGTTAGCACAATGAAATCTTTCTACAAAGAAAACTATAAGAACTTTAAATGTATGAGTAAGATAGACTCTTAATAAGCTATCCGAGAACTTTAATTTGTGCTTCAACAGAATTTCGAACTTGGAATCTAATAAACCAACCTAAACCAGTTATATATAAATAATACCCACTGCTCCATCTTAGTAGAGGGATTATTCATAATTCTACTAGGTATATGTTAATTGGAAATTCTTTCCAGATGGTCTCTAATGAATGTGATCTGGACTACAATAGTTATGACGAAGCATTAATAGTTATAAATATGGATAATTGTTATAATGCTATGAAATCTAATAAAGTTTCAATGTACTTTTGTAAAGTATGAGAGAAAGAGAAAATTAGATAGGAAGATGAAAATCTTCAAATTGAGGATATAGCAAAAGTGTTTTCCTGGTATCCATATTGAAATGCTAGTTATACAACCCAAGAGGGGGTGTGAATTAGTTTTGTAAACTTTAATCAAAATAGATCACATAATAATTTAATCTAATACCTTAATGAAATTGAAAATAACAAATTCAATAATGCTCAAAAATAAAAGAGAAAGGGAAGAAAAAGCAAACACGATGAGTTTTTACATGGTTCGGCAATCCCCGCCTACGTTCATGCCTCTAAACCAACTAAATTCAAGGGTTTCACTATCTAAGCCTTCCAAGGCTTTAAACTCATTACAATTGACTTCAAAGTGTCAATAAACCTTTACAATCTAAGGATTACTTCTCAAACCCTTCACATAAGTATTTCCTACACTTATACACTTACAAATTTGATAAGAAATTAAAGATTACAATAAGAAAATCTCTCTTTAAGAGTGAATGAATAAATTATAGCTCAACAATGATTCAATCTATGATGATTTGCAAGTTGGAAGCTCAATCAATAATGTATGAACTTATTTATGGTTGTTCAAGAAGTTAGAAATAAGTTTAATTTAGGTTTTCATAGTTTTTACTCGAAAAATAACCGTTATAGGCAAATTCTAGTGCTGAAGCGGTTAGCCTCTACATTCAAGCGGTTAGTCACTTGCTATAGTGAAGTTACCGTTAAATTTAAAATTTGCTACAATAATACTGTTGTCTAAAATTTTTTATAATTATACTATAGGTTAAAAACTTATAAAATTTATAAATATGTTTATTTTTGAAATAGTTTTAACTTGCTATAGTACCACTATTTATAAAATTATAATTTTAACCAATATATTCTTATAATTGTACTATAGCTTAAAATATCAAAAATCCTTGCAAACAAGTCTAATTTCAGAATTTCTAAATAATACTTCTCATTCCCACAACTTTATGAAATTATGATATGACCAAAAATATTTTTGATTTTGTAAATAAACCCAAATTCATATTTAAAACATTACTTAATAAAATCAAAGATTTCAAAATTTTTTTACTTTAATCCATATTTAGAAAATCAATTACTTTGCATGGGATACTTGATTTATGATCAAGTCTTTAGATTAATGAATAATAATTAATTAATTAAAATCTTGATCTTCATAAATTGCTAAATCAAGGATAAATTAAGTCATATCGGCTTTACAAGAATTTTGTCGTAATAATAACTCCGTTGAGCTCTAAACTATGTTCTTGATTGAGCCGTTATTCATTGAATGTCTTGAAATTGATTTTACTTGTATAAATACTATCTTTCAAGAATTGAGTGAAAATATGAAATATAATATTAATTGAAATAATTAAGACAAATGTTTGTTATCATTAAAATTATATTATGTGTAGTCTTTAGGCTAACAATCTCTCCCCCTTTTGATGATGATAAATATCTCATGTATTTCAACATTTATACTACCCCTTAATACATGACATACATGAATTAACATATTAAAATAAACTCCCCCTTAATATGTCAAAACCATGTATAAATTCCTCAAGATCAGATATGTATTATTTGTCGTCTCTAAAAATTCAAAATACATGATTTCTCCCCCTTCATATTTCAAAACCATGCATATATACTTCAAGATTAAAAAAAAATACGTATTACCTATTTTTAAGAATTCAAAATATATGATTTCTTTCCCTTCATCATCAAAATTACCAATAACTTATGCAAAGACCAATAAACATAAATGGTAAGTCAAGAAACATATAAAAATCGAACATGTAATTAACCAAAGAGTTATAACATTCCTAGAATTTAGAAAACATCAACCAGATATAAAGCATCCAAATATCAAATAATGATCATCTTTAATCCATAATTAAAACAACAATGTAAATGAAAATGTAGGTACATAATATAATAGAAAACCAAGGTAAAATCTATAAGGATAGCACAGTATAAAAGTGGTAATTTAAAATTCCAAAAATACACAAATTTGTTTTGTAAAATAATGAATGAAATGAATGAATTTAAATTGATTATATTAATCCAAGAGATGATTTAAGATAATAGATGATATTAATGTCATAAAAATGAGCTAAGAAAAACTTATGATTGAAGAGAAAGAAAAAAGCAAACCTAAATTTTAATGTTGAAATTTGGAGAACCAAGTGATGAATGATAATTGGAAAATGTTTAATAAAGGTTAAATGCATGAGTGATAGTTTGAATGATTGATTTTGTCATCAAAATGAATGAGAAATGAATAAAATTTCAAAAGAAATGAAATAGAGATCAATGGCCATGAAAGAGGTTGAAGAAAGCAAGATAAAGGGGAAGAGATAAAGAAAATGAGAGACAAACCCATGACCAAGTAGCTAACCGCTTGGGGCAAGCTGCTAGTTGCTTGCTTTTGGGTTTGGAAGCAAACTTTGTTCAGATGGCTAGCCGCTTGCCTTAGGCAACTAGTTAGCTATCCTCGATTTTGAGCACTATTTTACTGTCTGATTGAGTTTTGAGTAATCCTAAGACTATTTTATGATCATAAAACACTTTAAAAGCCATTTTAATGCATGAAACATAATAATAAACAATGAAATGATCATGAATTCAAACATATAACTCATCTATCATGCATATATATATAGCTATATATCACATAATCATAAAATGTGATAAGCGTTTAAGGATTACAAATTCATGCATATTATTTATTTATCATTCTTATCACTCCAGAATCATTAACAATCATCCATCAATTAATTTTAATAGTCTTAATAACATGATTAAAGATGTTAACGCGTAAATTTTATCATCCCAAGTTTGTGTTGAATTTTTGAAAATTAGTCTTTACAAAGAGGTTTTATAAAAGTATCAGCAAGTTGTTTTTCTATGGAAACAAAATTTAATGCAATATCACCCTTTTGAACATGATCTCTCAAGAAATGATATCTAATCTCTATATAGTTAGTTCTCGAGTGCTGAATAGGATTCTTTGATAGATTTATAGCACTAGTATGTTCAAGATTAATGTCATAATCTCTAAGTATTTATTTCATCTAAAGAACTTGTGCACACTAACTACCTGCGACAATATATTTAGCTTTAGTAGTTGAAAGTGTAATCAAATTTTATTTCTTACTAAATAATGAAACAAGTACATGATTAGGAAATGATAAGTACACTAGTACTTTTTCTATCTACCTTATGATCGACAAAATCGATATCCAAATAATATGATAAATCTATATCAGTTCCTTTAGGATACCAAAGCCTAGATCTATGGTTCCACTCAAATATCAAAAAATTATTTTCATAGCAACTAAATGAGATTCCTTGGGATATCATTGAAATCTTGCACATAAATATACACTAAACATAACATCGAATCTAATAGCGTTAAATAGAGTAAAGAATCGGTCATACTGCGATATATCTTGATATCAACTTCTTTACCTTTTTCATCTTTTGCAAGCTTGATTATTGTGCTTATTGGAGTACTTTTGGTTTTTGAGTCATCAATCCTTAACATTTGAGTAAATCTCTAATATACTTAGCTTATTTGATGAAATATTTCAATTCTCCCATCATGCTCATCTTAAACTCCTTATTCAAACACTCATCAGTAGAATTAAGGATAATATCATTTACATAAATTTGAACTACAAGTATATCTTGGTTCGCATGCTTAACAAAAAGAGTGGTATCTGCTTTTCCCATTACAAACCCATTATCTAGTAAGAAATTTTTAAGCCTATTATATCATGCTCTAGGTGCTTATTTTAATCAATATAGAGCTTTTGATAATTTATAAACATGATTTGAAAATTTCTCATTTTCAAAACTGACAGATTATTTTACATAAACCTCTTCCATAATATAACCATTCAAGAAAGCACTTTTGACATTCATTTAAAATAAAATAAAATCTTTACAACATGTATATGCTTAGGACATCCTAATGGATTTAATCTAGCTACCGGCGCAAATGTTTCATCAAAATTAATTCATTCTTTTTGATTATATCTTTGAGCTACTAATCTAACTTTATTTCTAACAACCACACTGAATTAATCCATTTTATTCATAAATACTCATTTATGATGAATTGATGTTCTAGTTTAGGAATTAATTTCTATAATTATTTCTCTCAAGTTAGTTTAACTCCTTTTGTATTGTCATAATCCAATATTCATCATTTCTAAATCCGTAAAGGATTTTAGTTCAATTTAAGAAATAAATGCAGTATACTCACATGTATTATTAAGAGATGATCTAGTAGTTACACCTCGTGTAGGGTGTTGAGTGTTAGAAAGTGTATATTTATAAAGGAGAAAATCATCATTTTACACTTTAAATCTCACTAACATTGCTACTTTTATTTATTTAAGTATTTTGTTATTTAATTATATGTATTTTATTATAATTATGTATTTTATGTATTTTAGGGACATTACGATCGTTTCACAATGAACGAGTGATTAGACAGCAAAACGGACGTCATATTTGGACTCAGGATGGTCGAAAACCTTAAAAGGAGCTTTAAAGGAAAAAAGTCACTGTTCATATATACGGTACTGCTCATACGAACGGTACTGTTCACGATACTGTTCATGTATACGGACCGATGATGTGGCAACTACCTATGACGTGGCAGTATCTGATTGGACGAATTTTATGGTATTGACTGCTTATGTGGCGTTGACCGATGACGTGGCGTTGATCGATGATGTGTCACGATCTTATTGGACTAAATTTCTTATGTACTGTAGATCGATGACGTGGCAGCATCTCAGTGGAGTAAAAATCGTGTGTACAGTACATGCGCTTACATGGGATTATTTACTATTTAGGTGGCGTTACTGTATAAATGTTGACTGTTGACTGTTGACTGATAACGTGGCGCAATCCTGAGCATCCGAATTATTTTTAATCCGATGGTCACGATTCACTCAATGTATCTATAAAAAGGGTGCTCTCCCCCCCTAATTTGATACCCCTGAATTCATTTTTAAGCTTAAATTTCTGAAATTCCTTCTCCTTCTTGTAGTTTCTTTGTATTTTAATAAAATTTCCTTTTTTATCCTTAGTTAAAATATGAGTGGCTAATTTTCTTTTGAGCTTGGGTTGAAGGTGAAGTCTCAACATGTTCCATGGGCTTAATTTGGTAAATTTACTTTCTCTTCCCCTCTAATATTTGTGGTTGTTTTGACTTTTCGTCGACAAATAATAATAGTCTTGTCTAGATACAGCTCTGGTTAAACCGACACCCTAGTACAAGGTTATTATTATTTGGCACCATACTTATTGGAGAGTGGTTTATGAGGTGTGAAATCCCCCCTTATAATTTAATTGGTATTAATATGGAATATTTAGCCTATGGAGCATGTTGATGCGGATCCGGATACCCAAGTGCTTTATTATAACAGTTTCATTTTTAATTATTCCCGCCATTTTAATTCAACAATTTAGGACAAAATTACCATAATTTAATTGTTCCCATTAAAAAGAAAATTAATTCTGCATATAATTAAAATCAACCTCCTCGTGGGATCGACACTCGTCACCATTAATTTATTCTACAATAGATTCGTGCGCTTGCGATTTCATTAAAATTTGCACAACATAGGGTTTCTTAAAATTAAATCTTTAGGATGAGAAGAAATGGACCTCTATTTCCTGGGGAGTGTGCGAGGAGTACCTACTGGTGACTCTGTACTTGTTTCTTTTTCTTGTCGATTCTTTTGATTTTCAAGTGGTGCATCCTCTTATTTATCTTGTGTAGATCCTTGTAGTAATTCTCCTGCTTTATAATCATCAACAACTACTTTTTCCGTAGAGGAAGGATTAGACTCGTCAAATACAACATGTATAGATTCTTCTACACTAAAGTTCTTTTATTATACACTTTATAAGTTTTGTTTGTGTTAGAATAACCAAGAAAGATACCAACATTAGATTTTGGATTAAATTTACCAAGATTTTCTTTTGTGTTTAAAATAAAACATTTGTATCCAAAAGCTTTAAAATAACAAATGTTGGGTTTTCTATCTTTACAAATCTCATAGGGAGTTTTATTGAGATAAGGTCTAATTAATATGCGATTTAAAACATAACAAGTAGTGTTAATAGCTTCAGCCCAAAAATATTTTGATAAATCATTTTCATTCAATATGGACTAGCCATTTCTTGTATAGACCTATTCTTTCTCTCAACAATCTTATTTTGCTGTAAAGTTCTAGGTGATGAAAAATGATGCCCAATGCCTAAATCATTATAGAAATTTTCAAATACATGATTTTTAAATTCTCTACCATGATCACTTTTAATGCAAGTAATAGAGTAAGGCTTTTCATTTTGAACATTTTTATAGAGAGCTCTAAATGCCTCAAAAGCATCATCTTTATTAGCTAAGAATAATACCCAAGTGAATTTAGAATAATCATCCATAATTACAAATGCATAATATTTTTCACTTAAACTAGCATATCTAGAAGGTCCAAACAAATCCATGTGAAGTAAGTGAAGAGGTTATGAAATAGAAACATGATTTTTGTTTTTGAAAAAAAATATTGATTTGTTTACCAAATTGACCAAGTTTCATAAATTCTATCTTTTTGAAATCCAAATTTTGAAACACCCTTAATTAAATCATTTTAAAAAATTTTTGAAATTAAATCCATGCTTGCATGACCTAGTCTTCTATGTCATAACCAACTATCATTATGTAATGCTAAAAAAAATTATCATGAGTAGATGCACAATCTATATTAATTGTATACACATTTATACGCCTACTACCAACAAACAAAATCTTGTCATCACATGCATTCTCAATAATACATCAATAAAGTATAAAAAATGCACCTATTTACTAATCATAGATCTTATAAAATCAAACATCATCCAGTATAATGTAATCATGAAAGCACATTCTTTATCATCAAAACTTAAGTAAAACATAGGTACATAATGACAATATATAAATCATCAAAATCAACATAGCTATTAAGATAAAACTATCATTATGAGCTAAAAGAATAAATGATCAAATTCATAAGTACAATAAGTCATAAATATTAATTTTATAAATGAATGGTGAATAAATAAGAAATATAAATAAGATGAAATATGATGATAGACAATCAAGAAGATGAAATAAAAAATCATACAATCATTAAAATCAAATAAAATGTGTCTTGATAAGTTCGTATGATATCATCATATATATCTATCCATGCATCATGATAAAGCACTCAATGTAATACACATTGATAATTCAATTATATAAACATACAAGCATATTTTCACAAATTCAAGTTATCATTCATCTATCATGATGCATTCAATAAAATCAATATGAAAAGAATTGTTACCAAAATAATTAAATCATCATACTCATCATTTTCTCTTAGATCATGATCAAGTGATTATTCTTATAAGCTTTCATTTAGGAATTCTCTACCATTTCTTGATTATGGTACCTACAAAAAATATTTAAGGTGTTCCTTTTGATACCCAAATACTTTTGAGTCCTTGAATGTTAGTAATGGTTTCTTTTGAAACCCAAATACATTTTATTCCATAATATACATTTATTTTAACTAAAAATTTATTCTTCATGTGACCATTTTGATTGCAATAATGACAAATAATCTTATGATCACTTGTAGAGGTAGCTTTAATAAATAATTCTTATAATATTTTTGTTTTAAGTGAGGCTTATATTTAAGTTCTCTTTTGTCAAACACACATTGTTGAGTACTTGGTAGTTTTTCTAAATTCTTTTGACCACTTGTGAATTTTAACACAATTTCATTAAGTTGATTACTCTTTTTCTTAAGCACTTCATTTTCTTTCATCAATTCATTAACACGTAATTTTTCATACTTATATGAAGTACTAGGTTTCTCATTTGATAATGCAATCCTATTATGTAATGTTTTATTCTCTAATTCTAGACATGTAATCTTTGTATTTAATGAATCATTGCATTTTTGTAAAGCATCATTTTCACTTGAAGTTTCTAATATTTTCTTTTTAAGGAATGCATCTTTTTACCTATTCTTCTCCAATCTTCATGCAATTCTTTAAAAGCATCACACAACTCATCATAAGTAGGAAGATCATCTACCTCATCAAGTTCATTATCCGATTAATCTCTAATTGCCATAAGTGCCAAATTTGACAATTCATGAGATTCCTCCTCATTTGTAGCCTTCTCATATGCAACTTTAAGTTTTCTTCAAAATTCATAAGCATTAGAACAATTTGAAACTTTATGAAATTCTTTTTTATCTAAGGCACAAAATAAAGCATTCATAGTTTTAAAATTTAAAGACATCTTTTTCCTATCAGATTTACTTAAAGCATTCTTCCTAAGAATGAATGAACCATCACAAACTATTTTCCATATCTTATAGTCTAAGGCTTGTAAAAAGACTTTCATCCTAGTTTTCCAATATGGATAGTTATTACCATCGAAGAGCGGTGATCTCGTTATAGATTATCCTTCCCTAAATGTGGATTCATTTTGGGTCGCCATAGATCTTTTACTCTAGATGGTTAAGTTCTAACAAGAGAACCAAGCTCTGATACCAAATGAAATGTTAGTTATGCAACCTAAGAGGGGGGTGAATCAGGTTTGTAAACTTTAATCAAAACAAACCACACAACAATTCAATCTATTGCCTTAATGAAATTAAAAACAACAAATTCAATAGTGTTCAAAAATAAAAGAGAAAGGGAAGAGAAAGTAAACACGATGAGTTTTAACATGGTTCAGCAATCCTCGCCTATATCTACGCCTCCAACCCAACTAAGCTAGATGATTTCACTATCCAAGCCTCTTAAGGCTTTAAACTCGTTATAATTGACTTTAAGGTATCAATGAACCTTTACAATCTAGGGATTGCTTTTCAAACCATTCACCCAAGTGTTTCCTACACTTATACACTCATAAATTTGATAATAAATTAAAGATTAAAATGAGAAAATCCTTCTTTAAGAGTGAATGAACAAATTATAGCTCAACAATGATCCAATCTATAATGATTTACAAGTTGGAAGCTTAATCAATAATGTATGAACTTGTTTATGATTGTCCAAGAAGTTAGAAATGAGTTTGATTTAGGCTTTTATAGTTTTTACTCGAAAAATAACCGTTATTGATAAATTCCAGCGCCGAAGCAACTAGCCTATACGTTCACATGGTTAGTCACTTGCTACAGTGAAGTTACTGTTAAATTTAAAATTTGCTATAGTAACATTATTTATAAAATTATAAGTTTACTTAAAACTTTTTATAATTATACTATGACCTAAAAACTTATAAAAATTTATATACAGGTCCATTTTTGAAATAGTTTTAACTTGCTACAGTGCCATTGTTTATAAAGTTATAATTTACCCAACATATTTTTATAATTGTACTATAGCTCAAAGTGTCAAAAATTCTTGTAAACAAGTCTAATTTTAGAATTTTTAAATAATACTTCTCGGTCCCACAATTTTATGAAATTATAATATGATAAAAATATTTCTGATTTTGTAAATAAAGCCAAATTCATATTTAAAACATTACTAATCAAAGATTACAAAACTTTTTTACTTTAATCCATATTTGGAAAATCAATTAGTTTACATGAGATACTTGATTTATGATCAAGTCTTTAGATTAATGAATAATAATTAATTAATTAAAATCTTGAGTTTCACAAATTGCTAAATCAAGCATAAATTAAGTCGTACTGGCTTCACAAGAATTTTATCGTAATAATAACTCCATGAGCTCTAAACTTTGTTCTTGATTGAGCCGTTATCTATTGAGTGTCTTAAAATTGATTTCACTTGATTCACTTGTATAAATACTATCCTTTAATAACTCAGTGAAAATATGAAATACAATATTAATTAAAATAATTAAGACACATGTTTGTTATCATCAAAATTACATTATATGTAGCCTTTAGGCTAACACATACTAATAATTTGTTGACATTCTTTTAACCATACTTAGATGTTGGAATATCATATTTGCTCTAGTAATCAAATCATTTGATTTTGATTAAAAATCTTGATGAATATTGTATCTAGAAGGTGATAATAAGATAATTGGTAGTAAATCTAGTCTTATTTAGAGATGATATCTTGCTCATTAGGTATGAAGTAGGGGTGCTATCATCATTTGGTTATCTAGCCAATTTGATATAAAGGGCCTAAGTATGAGGTCCAACTTTAACATTGGAATATAGTAGAATTGATTTTAATTAACAAATTCTTTTGAGTACTAAAATAATAATAACAATAATATAAAAATATTCATTATCATAAATTCTAGAGTAATAATGACATGAGTGATGCTGCAATAAGTGATGTTTGCAAAAATATTTAAGAATTCTAAAATTATGATGATATGAGCTATGATATAAGTGATGATGCAAGAAGAGATGCTTGTAGAAATATTTAGAAATTCTATAATTATGATGGCATGGGCGATGACATAAGTGATGATGAAATAAGAGATATTGTGGAAATATTTAGGAATTTTAGAACTTATCAAGATATTTATAGAAGGATAAATCTTAACTATTAATAAAGAGTTATGGTGGCAAAATCCAAGCCATTCATAGGCTTTAAAAAATCCTATAAATGTCCCCAAATCTTTTCATTTTCCAAGAATGCTAAAAGTTCAACCATCTTCTATTTTAAGTAAAAAATCAAGAGTTGGGAAATTCTCAAGTTAAGGAGGTTTAAGAAAGTCAAGGAGAAGAGGTAAGTAACACTTAAATTACAATGTAAAAATAAAGTTTTTTTTTAATACATAAATTTAACTTTACATAACCCTTAAATTGCAATGTAATTATTTTACATTGAAGGCAATGTAATATATTGCAATGACAAAGTTTCTAAAGAAGGCAAACCCTTAAAGTTTAGTGTAGTCTTTTGATGACGGTGATACGTAACACCTAAAAATTAACAATTAAATAAAGTGCAAAGGCAAGTTCTTTTAAAGGATAAAAAGTATTAACCTTATAGTGCAGCACACCTAAGTCCCTAATAAGGTTCTAAGTTTCTTTTAAAAGCTTAATGTTCATTTGGTTATCTATATGCATAGTAAATAATACATGTATCAAAGTATTATTTTATTAGGCATTAGCTCATGTAGTCTTTATATTGTATGAAATGATAAGTAAAGCAAGCTAACACTAAGTCTTAACTGATGCAAAGTGTATATAAACATAATAGATCTTGGGTCTTATGATGGGTTTAGCTGTATTTCTATCTAAACATAAATATCACAAGTTTATTTATAAAATTACAGAGTTCTTTTAAGATATATACCAATGAAACCCTATATTTTGTAGCAAACTTTTTATAAAACAAACTTTTAGATTCTACTTTTATAAAGCATTTCTTTTAAAATTTATATCTATACTAAAAATATTGAAGTTTTGAGTATTTTTACATAAATCATCTTATTTTAGTTACCAAAATAGAGTGTTACACTAAGAGAAGTTAGTTACATCATTAAGATTAAGCTTATGCAAGATCATTCACATATGATGTTAAGCTTATCCTTACCTATACGCATCGATATAGCTCTAGTAAAGTTTATTATAAATGAATCCATGAAAATATTTTTTCTTTCAAACATGGAGTTCTTTTATCTAGTGATTAGTCACCTATGACATCTCAAGTGATAAATCATACGAGATAGTTTCCTTATGTATATGTAATAAGAAGTCTCACTATGCTATATTATATACTAGATCTTGATATTTGTAATGTAGGCATGGTCATTAGATATTAGTAAAACTCAAGACTAGAACATTCAATTATGTTGATGCATATACTTAAGTATTTTCAGAGAAAAGAGATTACATGCTTTTATATTCTAGTAAAGATCTAATATCTGTTAAGTTGCATTGGATCTGTATTTCATAGAGATAAAGATGTTCAAAGATTAACTTACAAGTTCATGTGTTGGACTTTAAGTAGCAGAGTTATAAGTTAGAGAATTATGAAACAATCTTGTATCACAAACTCCGCTATAGAAACCTAATACATATTTACTTCAATGATTGCAAAAGAGGTTATATGGCTCAATAAGTTTCTTATAGAACTTAGGGTAGCTATAAGTGACTCAATGCTCAGTGCCCTTTGATATGATAGTATTTTATAGTTGGAACTGAAAACTAATCATTATTGACTTTCTATATACAATTGGGTCAGATCAACATTTTAACTTGAGCAAGTCTCACTATGATATAATTTTAAATTATTGAATCTCTATTTCTGGATGTCAAATTACTGTTAGTATCCAGAGACTTATAATAAATTGTCAGCTTATCGTTTTTTGATAAAAAGTATCTCGTTAGCATTCAAACTAAACCTTAATTCTTTGTAATGTTGGTTAGCTTTTTTACACTAACAGTTAGCCAATTGCATCCAAAATTGATGAAATTTTACTCAAGGTAATCAGTTAACCATTTTTTGAATTAACAAGAATTTGTTTATTTCTACAAGGTTATTCTTTGCTTAATTTATGAAACAACTTAAAATTTTGATATGATTAAGGATTTCTTCAAAGTCAATCAATTTTAAAACATGTTTGTTATCTTCAAAATTATTATTATAGAAATATACATGTTACTAAGATGAAATTAGAACAAAATAATAACCTTTACATATAGATTTTCTTGAAGAAGAAAAATATAATTCTAGGGTTTTCATTTTCTACCAAACATTAAGGTTCTATACAGGCTACTCGCGTGAGAAAAACCATTGAGGATAATAGAGAAGGTTGCAATCATATTCTATAAATTCTAACACATGTGGTAGAAAAGATTGCAATCTTCTTCTTCAATCTTTATCAGGAAATCAAGGTATTTCTTTAATACTATACATGTAGACATTAAGAAAAGTTCTTAGCTTTCACTAATTTTATAATGTAGAAAAATTATTTTTCTAAGCTTTGATTTTTACTGACATGGGAAAGTTACTAACATTGACAAGAAAGCAAGAAGTGTAATAATTTTAAGTCTTGGTGACCCTATTGTAAGAAAAATTATAAGGAGAAAACAATGGCTCAGTGGTAGGCAAAGCTTAAAAATGGTAAATGATAAAGTCCTTGGCCAATAGCATTTACATTAAAAAAAAAAATGTTTACCTTAAAGATGGTTAAGGGGTCCTCTCTTAATGATTACATTGATGAGTTTAATAAAATCTGTGACACTCTAGTGGCTATTTCGAAGTATGGGATGATAAAGGCAAAGTATTTCTTCTTGTGAGTTCTTTTCCTTAATCATATTCAAATTTTGTTGATGCCCTTATGAATAGAGGACAAACTTTATCATTCGATGAAGTTAAAGTAGCCTTGAGTATAAAGAGCTCGTAGAAAAGTAAAGGAATACAGAAAATGAAAAGGGTCTAGCAGTAAATAAAATATTTAACAAAAATAATAAAAGAAAAAGAAGTTAGGAAAAATAAGCAAAAGCCTTAAAAATTGAAATGTTTTCAATGTCATAAAGAGGGACATTTTAAGAAAGATTGTCTTAAAAAGAAGAATGAGAAATATAGTGATGCAACCATTATTGAAGAAGAGAGATATGAATCTACGGGGGTGTGTATAGCCATTGAAGACATATAGGGAGGCAAATGGATATCTTGATTCTGGTCTAAGCTTTTATATATGTCTATACAAGAATTATTTTTCTAACTATCATGAAATTGATGGAAGGAAGGTAGTAATAGGTAATAATGCAATATATAGAGTCATAGACATAGGAAATATGAGTCTTAAGCTACATAATAGGGCTATTTAGGAAGTTAGAGAAGTCAAACATATTCTTGACTTAAGGAGGAGCTCGATTTTGACTTGGGATATTTGATCAATTTAGGTCTAGCATTAAGCTTAAATCTAATGGATTCATGATTACAAATGGTTCTAAAATAGTTGTGAAAGGATATAAAAAGAATGGTGTATATGTCTTTGATGGATAATAGGTTCTCAAGTGCGATTATTTGCTCTGGAAAAGATAATATTAGGTTGTGGCAAATAAGACTTCGACATATAAGGCAAGTGGGTTAAAAGAGCTTAAGATTAGAGGGTTTTTTTGGAAAAGATAAAATAAAAGGGTAGATTTTGAGAAGATTATGATTCAAAAAAATCTATAAGGAATAGTTTTCAAAAATCTTTACATAAGACTCTTAGTATCTTAGATTACAAACATTTTGATATTTGAGAGCAATGCCTTGGTGGTGCACTTTAGTGGGAATAACTATTTTCTATCTATTATTGATGGCTTCCATGGAAAGTCTAGGTCTATATGTTGAAAGATAAAATCAATCATTTGGAAACTTTAAAGAGTAAGAGTCTTTAAGTGAAAATTAGACAAGTAAAACAGTAAAAAAACTCAGAATAGACAACATCGTGAGTAATGTAATGAAAAACTTTGATAGTTCTAGGGAAACTAAAGGCATAACAAGGAACAAAACTATGAATTTAACTCAATAAAATGTTTTAGTAGAGATAATGAACAAACCTTAATAGATGAAGTGAGATGCATGCTAGTTTAGTCATAACTTTAAAGACTTTGTAGGTAGAAACTCTAGTTACAACATCTTACTTGATAAATCTTAATCCTTTTGTTACCCCAAACTTTAAGATTCCATTAAATTATAGCAATGCAAACTAACTAGTTATGACAGTCTTAAAGATTTTAGATGTCTTGCATATGCACATATTAAGCGAGGAAAATTGGCTCTAAAGCCTTAAAAAGTCAACTCATTAGCCATTTAAAAAGTGTTAAAGGATATAAATTGTGGGTACTAATCTTAATCGACCAAGATGCAAAATAAGAAGGGATATGGTATTCAATGAAAATGATATTTTGAACAACAAGAAACTTACTAACAATGCTGATTAGGAAGTTGAAAAATAGAACAAAATTCAATTTGAGTAGAGCATGTTAATTTAAAAGCATTAGATGAAGATATAAATAAAGATTAAGGTAATACAGATCAAAAAGAGATTAAAGATTCTTAATCTCAATCTTTGAGATAGATTCAAGTTCAAGATTATCAATTGATTAAAGACAGAGAGAAAAGGAAAATAAGACCAATATAAAGATATAGATATGCTGATCTCATAGTGTATGCACTTGTTATATCGTATCAAATTGACGTAAATAAACCAAAGAATTATAAAGAAGTAATGTAGAGTTCATACAAGTCAAAATGGCAGAGGGCTATAAATTAAGAGACAGTTTCATTTCATAAGCATAACTCTATATTGGTACAAAAGCTTGGAAATAGAAGAAACCTTATAGCTACTAAATGTTATAGATTCAAAGTTAGGCTTTTAGCTAAGGCATACACTCAAAGAGTAGTAGTTGACTTTAAAAATATTTTTAACCTATTGTTAGACATGCTTCTATAAAGTTGTTGTTGGCCTTAACTGTAATTCATGACATAGAGCTTCATCAACTTGATGTCAAGATTGCATTCCTACATGGCGAGTTACAAGAAAAAAAATGCTAATGACTTAGCTTGAGGTGTACGTGGGGTGTGAAAAAACTAACAATGTTTACTTGTTAAAAAGGTCACTATATGTGTTAAAACAATCTTTAAGGTAATGGTATATCAAATTTAATGAATTCATGCTACCACATGGATACATAAAATGTAATTTTCATTGTTGTGTGTATTACAAGCTGATGATAATAGGTCTATACATATATCTATCACTATATGTAGATGACATATTAGTTACTTGTAAATCTAGAGATGAAATTGAAGCCTTAAAATAGATGTTGAATTATAAGTTTAATGTGAAAGATTTAGGGCAAGTAAACAAGATACTAGGCATGGAGAGTAATAGGGACAAAAAAAAAAAACTCTATTTCTTTTATAGAATAAATATCTAGAAAAGATAATTTTAACCTTTGAAATGTCTTGCCGTAAACCTATGATAGTCCCACTTGTAACACATTTTAATCTTTTAAGCTTCCAATGTCCAAAATCAGATGAAGAAAGGGATGAAATTTCTAGAGTCCCTTATGTGATATTTTTAATGAGATAAGATATATCACATGTTGTTAATATCGTAAGTAGAGAAATATCTGAGTGGTACACTGGATTACGACTTGGTTTATAGAGAAGCAAATTGTAAGATTAGAGGGATATATGGCTTTGTTGATCTGTACTTTACTAGAGGTCTTGACAAGAGAATGTTCCTTAAAGGTTATATGTATATATTGAATGGATGCCTTATTAACTAGAAAGTAAGTCTTCAACACTTTGTTGCCTTATCCACTAGAAAAATACTCAAAGAAGCATTATGACTTAAGGGCTTATTAGCTAAATTAGGGATATGAATGCATCAAAAAATTGTTGATGTACATTATGATAGTTCAAATGCTAACTACTTGAGTAAGAAGCCAACTTACCATGAGAAAATAGAACGTATAGACATAAAGTTGTATTTTATAAGGACTGAAGTGTTAAAAGTAGTGATTATAATAGTGAAAGTCCATACTAATACTAATCTTGTAGACATAGTTTCTATTGTGTGCTAGAAAATATATATTTATAAAGTAGAAAATCGTCATTTTACATATCAAGTTCCACTAACTTCCTTGCTTTTATCTATTTAAGTCTCTTGTGATTTTAATTATGTGTGTTTTACTATAATTAAGTATTTTATGTATTTTAGGGACATCATAGTTATTTCACAATAAATGAAATATGAGATGATAAAACGAACAGTAAATCTAAATTAAGAATGTTAAAAAACCTTAAGAGGAGTATAAAAGTATAAATGTCAGTGTTTACTTGTATGTCACTGTTCACATGTATGGTACTATTTATGATACAATTCATGACATTGCTCATATATACTATACGATGATGTAGCATTAACCAATAACGTGGCATTGACCAATGAGTAGCACCAACTAATAATGTGACAACATTTGATTGGAGGAATGATGTGGCATTGACTGATGATGTGGCTTCATTGATGGGGTGTCATAATCTTATTGAATTAAAATATTTATGCATTGCTGACTGATGACGTGGCAGTATTTTAATAGATAAAAAAAACATGTGTATGGCACATGCATATACACAGGATGATAGCCTTGATGATATGTTTAATCTAATCAAAACTTGCCACGTGGTGTAATCTTATGCGTATAAATTATTTTAATCCAATGGCTATGATTTACTCGTTGTATTTATAAAAAGAGGACTTTCCCCCCAAATTTAACATCCTTGAGTTCATTTTTTAGCTTTATTTTTTTAATTCCTTCTCTATCTTGTATTTTCTACGTATTTTAATAAAATTCTCATTTTACCTCTTGTTCAAATATATGTAGTTAATTTTCTTCAAAGCTTGGGTTGAAGGTGAATGTTGAGTGTTAGAAAATGTATATTTATAAAGGAGAAAATCGCCATTTTACACTTTAAATCTCACTAACATTGTTACTTTTATTTATTTAAGTATTTTGTTATTAATTATATGTGTTTTATTATAATTGTGTATTTTATGTATTTTAGGGGTATCATAATTGTTTCACAATAAACGATTGATCAAATAGTAAAACGGACGTCATATTTGGACTCAGGACGGTCGAAAACCTTGAGAAGAGCATTAAAGGAAAATGTCACTATTCACACATACGGAACTGTTCACACATACGGAACTGTTCATACATACGATACTGTTCACGACACTGTTCATATATACGGACCGATGATGTGGCAACTACCTACGACGTGGCAGTATCTGATTGGACGAATTATGTGGATTGACTGCTTATGTGGCGTTGACCGATGATGTGTCACGATCTTATTGGACTAAATTTCTTATGTACTGTAGATCGATGACGTGGCAGCATCTCAGTAGAGTAGAAATCGGATGTACAGTACATGCGCTTACATGGGATTATTTACTATTCAGGCGGCATTACTGTACAAATGTTGACTGTTGACGGTTGACTGTTGACTGTTGACTGATGACGTGGCGCAATCCTGAGCATCCGAATTGTTTTTAATCCGATGGTCACGATTTACTCAATGTATCTATAAAAAGGGGGCTCTCCCCACCTAATTTGGCACCCCTGAATTCATTTCTAAGCTTAGATTTCTGAAATTCCTTCTCCTTCTTGTAGTTTCTTTATATTTTAATAAAATTTCTTTTTTTATCCTTAGTTAAAATATGAGTGGCTAATTTCTTTTGAGCTTGGGTTGAAGGTGAAGTCTCAACATGTTCCATGGGCTTAATTTGGTAAATTTACTTTCTCTTCCCCTCT
This sequence comes from Aegle marmelos, assembly GCA_030449875.1. Taxonomy (NCBI): domain Eukaryota; kingdom Viridiplantae; phylum Streptophyta; class Magnoliopsida; order Sapindales; family Rutaceae; genus Aegle; species Aegle marmelos. The sequence goes on along the minus strand of JASUUL010000094.1, from coordinate 12,944,065 downwards.
AATATTTGTGGTTGTTTTGACTTTTCGTCGACAAATAATAATAGTCTTGTCTAGTTACAGCCCTGGTTATACCGGCACCCTAGTACAAGGTTATTAGTATTTGGCACGATAAGCCCTTGGCACCATAGTTATTGGAGAGTGGTTTATAAGGTGTGGAATCCCCCCTTATGATTTAATTGGTATTAATATAGAATATTTAGCCCATGGAGCATGTTGATGCGGATCTGGATACCCAAGTGCTTTATTATAAGAGTTTCATTTTTAATTATTCCCGCCATTTTAATTCAACAATTTAGGATAAAAATACTATAATTTAATTGTTCCCAATAAAAAGAAAATTAATTCGGCACATAATTAAAATCAACCTACTCGTGGGATCGACACTCGTCACCATTAATCTATTCTACAATAGATTCGTGCGCTTGCGAGTTCATTAAAATTTGCACAACAGTGAAGTCTCAACATGTTTCATGGGCTTAATTGGTAAATTTATTTTCTCTTCTCCTCTAATTTCTGTGGATATTTTAACTTTTCATTGACAGATAGTAATAATACCGTTATTACTATTTAGCACGATAAGTCTTTGGCACTATATTAATTAGAACGTGGTTCATGATAAGTGGATTTTTCCTTCATAATTTAATTGGTACCAATAAAGAATATTGAGCCCTGGTGTATGTTGATGCAGATTCAATAGCCAAGTGCTTTATTATAATAGTTATCATTTTTAATTATTCCCACTTAATTTCACCATAATTTCAGCCATCCACTTAGAAAATTAATTTGACACATAATTAAAATTCACTTTCTCGTGAGATCGATACTCGTCACTATTAATCCATTCTATAATAGATTCGTTTACTTACGGTTCAATAAAATTTTCACACTAATTGCTTGGATATGACTGGTTTATGTAATTGCTAATATATACAAGAAGAGGGATAAGATTGAAAAGGTTGATTTGCTCTCGATAGAGAATTGCTGTGCTGTGAAGCACATCGAAGATGAGAAAAATGATCACGTGTTTTGCATTTTGGAGTTGGATTCACTTAAACGGCTCGACATTCAGTGTTTTCATGGACATTGATATTACTCATTGAAATGACTTCACGTTATGTCATTTAGTTTTAAGTGATGCATATGTAAATCATGTGCTCAAAGATAGCTGCTCAAGCTTGTTAGAGTCAGTTATAATACATGCTTGTCGCATGTGTTTCTAGGTTAATCTACATTTACTCCATTGAAAAAATAGATTACTATGATAAAGAATATTTGCCATTAGATTACTTTTATGGCATAATTTCTATCTGTTGTTGTAATCCTGATGATAAAACTATGACAATATTTCATTTAAGACGTGTTCCCATGACAGTGAAAATTTATCACACGTGTCACAAACGAAGTGATGTCGTTTCAAAAAAAGGCTTTCGGAAATTAATTTAAAATTTTAGTAGGTAATTTAAATTATTTTAAATTTGATGGGTTTCTTCAAAAATTTGTCATATATCAATAATTCATATTCTCTGGCATGAGATTTAAGGTTTAAAAAATAATAAAATTATTATTTTTAATTTTGAAATGATAATAATACTAATTATTATTATTTAAATTCTAGAATTTGGAATAGAAATAACAAAAACCACATTTAAAACTTGAATTAACTAAAATAAAAGTTATATTCAAATTTATAAAAACTATCAAATACCAAATAGTACCTCATCTCACACTAAAAATTTCAATCACTTGAAACTTCCAACAAATATCATCACGAGATATATGGTAAATCAAATCCATAATAACATCTCATAAATCCTTGACAATATCCATTCACCAACCCATCACTAGAAAAACAATTAATCCATGAAAAAAACACTGATGGTAAATTCCCAAAAGCCACCAACATCACCTGAAACATAGGTGAAAAAGGATTAGTACCAAAAAGATACATATTCATATATTGTCCACTTGCGTTTAATCAAATTCATAATAAAGTTCATCAGTGTCTAATTGATTTAATCAGCTTTGATACTAAAGGGAAAACGAGGATAAAAAAACCTAAGAGGTAAGAAAAAATCACATTTGACAATTGACATAATGAAGCGGTAAGCCTCACAGGTCATTAAAGAGAGAAGGGAACAAAATAAAAATGATGATAAAGCAGTATAACCTAAATGCTTATGTAGCAGTGATGGTTGACTAGTTCTTTATAAGAGTTGTTGGATTAGAAAAGATTAAGTATAAACAAAATATTTTGCAACAGAACACATAATAAAGAGAAATATGAAACCAAGTGAAATTCAAAAGAAACGAAAAGAGAACTTTTAGTCTAGCCTTCTACAAATTTCAATTCTAAATTTCTAAATACATCAAATTTTTTAAAGAGTATTTTCTAAAGACTACAAAGTAATTCATGCACAGCATCTAACGACATAACAACCTTTTATCTATGATTAAGTAAAATCCATCAAAATCAAGATAATAAAAAGATAGGAAAAAGTTCTTAAAAGCCAAAAGATAAAAAGGAAATGCGATAAATTTTGGAATCACCAAAATCTGCTCATTCTACCAACTTTAATATCATGATGATAGGCTTGCCAACACTAATATCAGTCTAATCCTAAAACATTAAGTACAATCTAAAGTTTCTATTGGGAGGAGAAATGATGATCTCTTAATCAATTCAAAAGGCAAAGATATTGCTGAGCGCATGAACTATTAACTTCTCTTTTACCACAACAGATCCTTGATTTAAAATTCAAAGGGCAAGTAAAGAGATACATTGAGATAAATATTGGTCAATTTAAGAATTAAAAATTGTAGAAAGAAGTTTAAATATTAGGACATGCCAGACCAAAGGCTAACATGATAATGAAAAATTACAAATCTCAGAGAGTTATATGAATACAAAAGTGAAAAAAAAAATATAAATAGGTTTGAATCATTGTTTAAATGCATCCAATTTCATTGATGATGCTACAAGACCACCAAGTGCTCAGGACTGGGAAATGTAATGTGGTCCACAAACCAATACATTTCCAACTAACAAAGCACATTATGTGACAAATCAAATTGTGTTAAAAAAAAAATCTTCCAAAAAGTTCAACGTGTCAATCAAGAGAAAATCATAGGATGCACATTAATGCATCCATAAATAGCCTAGTTCCTTTTTCAACAAGTATTCATAAGCACAAGTCAAAATAAATCATTTGATTGAAATGATAAAAGACCAAGCAAATAAATACAAGTACCACCACACAAAGCATTTGCATTTGCAAAAGTGAAGTTCATAAACTTTTTGAAGAAGATATCTTTTGATTTAAAAAAAAACCTGTCAATTGAAATGGGTTTGAGAACCACACATACCTCTAAAATTTATTAAAATCTTGAATTCTTTGAGGAAAATTATTCAGTGTGTCAATGACATTGATATTCAACAGGGCTTTGTGTATTAGTTTGGGCTTGTGCAACTTGAGCAGTCTATTGTGCTAAGGCCAACTGGTGCATCATTCAAAAGGCTCTCTAGGTTGCGTCCATTGAATTAGGAAATTAATAATAGATACACACAAAATTTGGATACCCAAGTAACATAATTTTGATGAGTCATGACATATAAAACAGTATAGACACTATAAGTTACCAATTAATCATTCAAGCTTCGGTCCTCAAAATATCGTTCATTCTTGGTTGCTAATAAAGTTGTGACTAGAATGGAGAATTTCTTAAATATTTGGCTTAAAGCTACATAAAGATGTTTATATCTTGGATATAGGAATTAAAAGTGTTCACGGTTCACAAGAAGACAACTAGATCTCCAACACCAGTAATACTAAGAGATTTTCTTTAGTTAATAGTTTGCATTAACTATATGCTTCATCTAAAAAGAGATGAAACTAAAATGAAGAAAGAAAAATGCCCTATTAACATTAAAACTTGACATAGATAGCCTAATATATAGTCCATTTGGATATTTAGAATACAAAAGTAATATGAGATTACCTCAGTAATGCAATCACATTATAACATTAAATGTTCTTCCTTTAGATTAATTAAGTCTAGACTTTTTATCCCAATTACAAGACACATTTATAAATTATATAGCAAATGCTTTGGCAAGCTCCAATTCAAAATTCCAACCGACTGCTGACAAATGAAGGCAATGAGGAAAATTCCTTCTTCCTCCAAAAAGAATAAATCAAAATTCATACCTAAGAATGAGTAGAATTTAAATGTGAAACCCAATAAAAATGAAAGCTGTTAGCCTAAAGGCTGTAAATATTATAATTTTGATGATAACAAACATATGCATTAAAGAGTTTTATTTTGTATTTCACAAATTCACTAGTTTTGAAGGATAATGAATCAAGTAAAATCAAGTTCAAGACACTCAACGGACAACGGCGAAGTCAAGAATAGAATTTTGAGCTCAACGGATAATTTATTGCGATAATTTCTTGTAAAGTCAGTATGATTTAATTTATACTTGGATTAGCATTTGTGAAGCTCAATTTTATGTTAATAAAATAATTAATTTTCAAACTAAATTAATTTTATGTTTATGAGATAAAATATTTTGTGGATTTAAATAATTTGGGTAAAAATGAAAAACTTTTAAATTTCAGAGTTGGACTTATTTGCTAAACTCTAAAACATTTGGGCTATTTTGTAACTCATAATAGATTGGGGGTTTAAGTGAAAATTTTGAAAACTTTAAAGATTATGATGATTTAGTTAAAACTCAAAGAGAATTTATTTGAAAAGATTTTATTTAGTTTGGGCTATATTGCAATTTCAGAATATTTTTTAAATTAAATAATATTTAAAATTTCTGAGATTGGATCTAGGCCATAGCATAATTTGAGTAAGTTTGAGATAAAATTGTAATTTTGTGAACAGTATTACTGTAGCAAAATTTAAAATTAACGGTAACTTCACTGTTACAAGCCGGTAGCTGGTTAAATTAAGCGGCTAGCCGCTTGAGCACTGAAATTTGACAATAACAGCTAGTTTTCGAGCTTTAACAATAAAAACTCAACTCCAACTTTATTTCAAGTACTCTAGCAAGCAAAAACAAGTTTATAAAACATATATTGAGTTTCTATATTGCAAAATCACAATAGATTAAATCACTCTTGTGCCATTATTTATGAATATACTCTTATAGAGAGTTTCTTACTGTAATTTATATTTTGTATTATATTGAGAATATTCTAGTGAGGGAAACACTTGGGGTAAAGAAATTAGGGTGATAATCTCTAAATTATAAAGGTTCATTGATACCTTAGAAGTCAATTGTAAACATTTTAAACCTTGGAAGGCTTGGATAGTGAAATCCTAGAGCTCGGTTGGCTTGAAGGCCTGGACGTAGGCGGAGATTGCCGAACCACGTAAAAATTACTATGTTTGCATTCTCTTCCCTTACTTATTTATTTTGCAAGTATTGTCTAACTTATTATATTTGATTTAATTGCTGTAAAACTTATTTTTTTGTTTACATTAAGGTGTTAGATTGAATCATTTGTAAAATGAATTTTAAAAACCCAATTCACCCCCCTCTTGGGTTGCTCATTTGCATTTCAATTGGTATCAGAGCTTGGTTCTCTTATTAAAACTTAACCGTCTAGAGTAAAAGATCCATGAAAACCCAAAGTGATTCAACCTTTAGGGAAGGACAATCCACAACTAGACCACCGTTCTTTGACGGAAATGACTATCCATATTGGAAAACTAGGATGAGAATTTACTTACAAGCCCTAGATTACGAAATTTGGAAAGTTGTATGTGATGGTCTATTTATGCCTTTAACTAAAAATAAAGTCAGGAAAGATATTTCAAAGCCTTCACGGGAATGGAATGAATTGGAAAAGGGAAAAGCTTCTCTTAATTCCAAAGCCATGAATGTCTTATTTTGTGCACTAGATAAGAAAGAATTTCATAGAGTGTCAAGCTGTGAAAGTGCTTATGAAATTTGGCACAAACTTGAAGTTGTTTATGATGGCACGAATCAAGTGAAAGGTCTAAAATTAGTAGATACACTCGATAATATGAATTATTTCAAATGGAACAAAATGAGAGTGTATATTCTATGTACACTAGATTTACGGACATAGTGAACACTTAAGGAACCCTAGAAAAGACTTTTTCAAATAGCGAGAAATTTAAGAAAATCATTAGATCACTTCCTAAGGATTGGAGACCAAAAAGAACTGCCATTAAGGAAGCTAAAGATTTAAATGTCTTACCTATTAATGATGTAATCGGTTCTCTTATTTCTTATGAGGAAGATTTGACAGTTGAAAGAGGCAATGAAGAGAAGAAGAAAAACATTGCTCTCAAAGTCACAAAATTTAAAAGTGATGGAGAAAGTGAGCCGGATGATGAGGAATTGGCTATGCTTGCTAGGAGGTTCAGAAAATTTTTTAAGAAAACTGGTGAGCGAAGAAAATTTAAAGACTTCAAGAACCAAAAGGAGACAAAGGAAGTAATTAAATGTTATGAGTGCAAGAAGCCTGGTCATATAAGATCGGAATGCCCTCTTCTCAACAAGTTCAAGAAGAAAGCAATGGTGGCCATGTGGGACGATACTGATGAAGAAACAAGTGATGATGAAGAGCATCAAGAAATGACAAATCTAGCTCTTATGGCGATTAGAGATGAATCGAATAATGAATTAGATGAGGTAAATGATCTTCCTACCTATGATGAATTACATGATGCTTTTAAAGAATTGAATGATGAGTTGATGAAAATAGGTAAAAAGAATGTATGTCTTAAAAAGAAATTGATAAATCTCAAAACTGAAAATGAATCATTGGATGCAAAGATTACATGTTTAAAACTAGAAAATAAAATATTGCATGATAAAGTCACATCTTCAAATGAGAAACTTAATACCTTATATGAGCATGAGAAATTACATGTTGAAGAATTGATAATGGAGAATGAAGCTCTCAAGAAGAAGAATAATGAGTTAAATGAAATTGTGATAAAATTCACAAATGGCCAAAAGATATTGGATAATTTACTTAAATCTCAAAAATGTGTTTTTGATGAAGGAAGACTTAGGTATAAGCCTAACTTGAAACAAAAGTATTATAAAAATTATTTTGTTAAAGCTACATCCATAAGTGATCATAAAATTACTTGTCACTATTGTAATAGAAATGGTCGCATGAAAAATAGATGTCCTGTGAAAAGAAATGCTTATTATGGTATAAAATATGTTTGGGTTCCAAAAGGAACCATTGCTGACATCCAAGGACCCAAAAAGATTTGGGTACCTAAGACTTGAAATTTTCTCTGTAGGGCTTAAAGAAGAAGAAGAATAAATGGTACTTGGACAGTGGGTGTTCAAGACACATGACAGGAAATTATGCTTGGTTCTCAAGTTTTACCAAGATCTAAAATGGTAGAGATGTATCTTTTGGAGATAATTCAAAAGGAAAGATCATTGGTATTGGCAATGTCGGTAATATATCTTTTACTCTTATTGAAAATGTGTGTTTGGTTGAAAACTTAAAACATAATTTACTTAGTATTAGTCAATTATGTGATAAGGGTTATAAAGTAGTCTTTGATAAATCTAGATGCGTTATTGAAAATGCATGTGATGGAAAAATTTTGTTTGTAGGAAATAGATGTATTAATGTCTATACCATTAATATAGATTGTGCATCTACCATTAATAAATATTTTTCGGCATTGCATGCTGATGGATGGTTATGGCATAGAAGACTAGGCCATGCAAACATGGATTTAATCTCAAAAATTTCAAAAAATGATTTGGTTAAAGGACTTTCAAAAATTAGTTTTTAAAAGGATAAAATCTGTGAAGCTTGTCAATTTAGAAAACAAATCAAAACTTTTTTTAAAAATAAGAATCATGTCTCTACTTCAAAACCACTTCAATTACTTCACATGGATTTATTTGGACCTTCTAGACATGCTAGCCTAATTGGAAAATATTATGCATTTGTAATTGTATATGAGTATTCTAGATACACTTGGGTACTGTTCCTGGCTAATAAAGATAATTCATTTGAAGCTTTTAAAGTTTTCTGTAAAAAGGTTCAAAATGAAAAAGGATACTTTATTACTTGCATTAGAAGTGATCATGATAGAGAATTTGAGAATCATGCATTTGAAAATTTCTGCAATGATTTAGGCATTGAGCATTAATTTTCATCACCTAGAACTCCACAACAAAATAGAGTTGTTGAAATAAAGAATAGATCTATTCAAGAAATGGCTAGGACCATGTTAAATGAAAATGCACTACCTAAATATTTTTGGGCCGAAGCCGTCAACACAGCTTGTTATGTTTTAAATCAAGTGTTGATTAGATCTTATCTTAATAAAACTCCCTATGAGCTTTGGAAAGATACAAACCCAACATTGGTTATTTCAAAATTTTATCCAAAATCTGATGTTGTTATCTTTCTTGGGTATTCAAACTCAAGCAAAGCTTATAGAGTGTATAATAAAATAACTTTGGTTGTAGAAGAGTCTATGCATGTTACTTTTGATGAGTCTAATACCTCCTCTATAGAGAAAGTTGCTGTTAGTGATGATGCAGATAAAAATATACAACAAGATTCATCAAAGAACAACCAAAAAAATGCAGAAAATCAAGTGGAGCAACTTGAAAAAACAAGCACAGAACAAAATTAAGGTACTTCTCAAGCACTCCCCAGGGAGTGGAGGTATGTTTCTTCTCACCCAAAGGATGCCATTTTAGGAGATCCATCTAGAGGTGTTACAACTAGATCATCACTTAGAAATATATGTGAGCATACTGCATTTATTTCTTAAATTGAACCAAAATCCTTTGTGGATACAGAAAATGATGAATCTTGGATTATGGCAATGCAAGAGGAGTTAAATCAATTTGAGAGAAATAAAGTGTGGGAATTAGTTCCTAAACCAGAATATCAATTCATCATAGGAACTAAATAGGTATTTAGAAATAAGATGGATGAATCCGGTGTGGTTGTAAGGAATAAAGGTAGATTAGTGGCTCAAGGATACAATCAAGAAGAAGGAATTGATTTTGATGAGACATTTGCACCTGTAGCTAGATTAGAATCCATTAGAATGTTGCTAGCATATGCATGTTATAAAGATTTCATTTTATTTCAAATAGATGTCAAAAGTACTTTTCTAAATGATTATATTATGGAGGAAGTATATGAGAAACAACTCCCTGGTTTTGAAAATGAAAAATTTTCAGATCATGTTTATAAGCTATCAAAAGCATTGTATGGATTAAAACAAGCATCTAGAGCATGGTATGATAGACTTAAAAATTTCTTGCTTGATAATGATTTTTCGATGGGAAAAGTCGATACTACACTTATGTTTACTTGTTATTCAAATTTATGTTAATGATATTATTTTTGGTTCTACTAATGAGTCCTTGTGCAAAGAGTTTTCATCTTGTATGAATAAGGAGTTTGAAATGAGCATGATGGGAGAATTGAAGTATTTTCTTGGACTTCAAATCAAACAAAATAATGAAGGAATTTTCATCAACCAAGTTAAATATGTCAAAGATTTGCTCAAGAGGTTTGGAATTGAAGAATCAAACACTAAAAGCACCCCAATGAGTCCAACAATCAAGCTTGACAAGGATGAAAAAGGTCAAAAAGTTGATATTAAAAAGTATCGAGGTATGATCGGCTCTTTACTTTACTTAATCGCAAGTAGACCTGATATCATGTTTAGTGTATGTTTTTGTGCAAGATTTCAATCATGTCCCAAGGAATCTCATTTGCTTGCTGTTAAAAGAATTTTTCGTTATTTGAGTGGAACCATAGATCTTGGCCTTTGGTATCCTAGAGGTACTCATATAGATTTAACTTGTTACTTGGATGCCGATTTTGCTGGTTATAAGGTGGATAAGAAAAGTACTAGTGGAACTTGCCATTTTTTAGGTCATTCTCTTATTTCATGGTTTAGTAAGAAACAAAATTCAGTTACACTCTCAACCACTGAGGCGGAATATATTACCGCAGGTAGTTGTTGTGCACAAGCCCTTTGGATGAAACAAACACTTAGAGACTATGGCATTAAACTGAAACAAATTCTTATCAAGTGTGATAATACTAGTGCTATTAATCTTTCAAAGAATCCCATTCAGCATTCTCGAACCAAGTATATAGAGATTGGACATCATTTTTTAAGAGATCATGTACAAAAGGGTGATATTGCTTTAGAATTTATCTCTACGAAAAAAAACAATTTGCCGATATTTTTATAAAACCCCTTTGCGAAAACAATTTTCAAAAATTCAGCATGAACTTGGGATGATGAAACATTTATGCTTGTTATTGAATCTATTAAAATTGTTTGCTTAATGCTTGTTAATGTTTTTGAAAGAGTTTAAGCATGATAGATAAGTAAGGTATTGTGACATATTCATTTCAAATGTTTGTGTGCTTCATGATATATGCTTGATAGATGAATTATTTGCTTGAATTAATCATGTTTTAAATGTTCAAGATCATGATTCATGCATTAAAATGGTTCGTGAGAGGTTTCGGAATCAAGAAATGATGACAAGATTGATCCAAAATGGCCGAAAAGCGAAATTGGTACAGTTGGGCAGCAACCAGGTGGCTAACCGCCTGAACCAAGTGACTAGCCTCTTGGAATTGCTCTCAAACCCGAAAGCAAGCGGCTAGCCATTTGGTCATGGGTTTAGGCCCCTTCCTCTCCCTCTTTTTGGCTTTCTTCCTCACTTATCTCTCTCTCTCACCAAACCGTGGATCTTTCTCTATTTTCTTTCAAAAATTCTTTATTTCTCAACCATTTTCATGTCAAAATCATTGATTCAATCCATTACCCATCCATTTAACTTTCATTAAACATCTTTCAATCATCATTTCAACTCTCTCTTCTCTTGTTTATCTTATTCTCTCTCTCTCGCTTGAATAGTGTCTCACAATCTCTTTCTCAAATTTCTTCAATTTTCACTCATTTTCTTGCTAAAATTAGTCATCCAAACCATTACCCATCAACTACTCCTTCACTTTTCATCATCTAAACACCATTTTATTATACCTCCATAAAAATCCGAAATCCAAAACCTAACTTTGGCTGTTTCTCTCTCTACATTTTCAAGCTTTCTCTAGCTCATCTTTGATCTAATTCATATTATATCTAAGCCTAATTCATCTCTAGGATCACATTTATTGGCTCAAACTTATCCATTTCACTCAAATCCGAAATTGTTATTTAAGCTTATTCAACAATGGTGGGTAGTGAAAAAGCCAAGAGCAAACAAATGGCCAAGAGACGCAAAGAAGATTATGAAGATAATACGGAGTTTTTGTCAACTCATTTTCGACATCTCCCGCTTCGGAAATGGTTTATCGATAATTTCATGCCAAGGTCGGTTATTCCTCCTTACTTGGTTAATCTTAAAAATTTGACGAATTTGGAAATTTGTGATAAATCTCTTGACAAACTTCTTATTACTATAGGTTGGAAAAATGTCTTAGTTATTCAAGAAGCATATTATGAGAATTTAGTTAAGGTTTTCTATTCGAATATAGATATGGAAGTTTCTGATAAAATTGTTACTAGTGTTCGGGGAGTTCGTATTAAATTTGATGTTGCGGAGTTAAATCATATTCTTGGAACTCCAAATAAGGGATTAGAAATTTACGGCGCTAGAGCAAGAATAGATCATCCATGGTTTTATCTTGAAAATGTTGTTCAAAAAATTTATCGCCGACATGATTTGTCCGATGAATTTTGTCGATCATCATTGAAATTTCAAACTTTACCTCTTCAAACTAGAATCCTACATTATGTTCTTCATCATGTGATTACTCCTAGGTATGGTCATGGGGATGAAGTTAACCGATTGGGTGTGGCTTTATTGGATTGTATTTTGGAGAGTAGAAAGCTCAATGTTGGGTACATTATACTCAATCATATGCTTAGCACACCTTGTATGGCTAAAAGATCCCTCCCTTGTGGTAGTATCATTACCCGCATCCTCAAATATTTCAAAGTACCTATTACCAAACCAACCTTTTTAAATTCAAGAGAACTAGGGGATAATGCAATTGCCAACTTAGGACTTATTTAGGTAGAAGGTAAATGAACTAGAGACTGGAGATACTCAACAAAAGTTTCTGAACTTGCTCCTACAGATCATCGTTTCTTTAACGATGTTCTTTCACTAGAGTTACTTCCTGATCTTAGTGTCCCACAACGCTCTCATTATCCATCTTCTACGGGTCATTCTAAATCTTCTTCAGCCACCCATGAGGATCTGATGCAGCAGATGTTGGCTAAAATGGATTCTCTTTCGACACAGCAAAGCCGACTTCAATATCAGTTTGAAGCCTTTTCAGCTCAATCTACTTTGGAGCACCAGCGCGTCTTTGAGCAGCAGCAACAATTATTTGATCAACAACAGTGACTTTTTGCTCAACAGTAGCAAATTCTTGATGGCCAGCAGCAGCTTTTTGCAGCTCTTGGGTTTCCACCACCATCATCTTCATCACATCCACCATCTCCATAGCTCTTTTATTTTCTGTCACTCTGTACCACACATTTTAATGCATTTACATTTTCTGTATGAATTGTGGATGATCATTATTAGCTATTTGGATATTCTGTATTTAGATGCTTTGTCTTTGAATGTCTTGTATTTGGATGTTCTGTATTTGGATGTTTTGTATTTGGATGCTATATTATGACTTCTTGATATATTGTTAGATTTTCATGTCTCTTGCCTGTATTTGGTTGATTATGATTGCCTTAGTTTAATTTTGATGATGAAGGGGGAGAAGTCATGTATTTCGGAGACAGGTATTATATTTTCTCTTTACGCATTTGTGCATGTTTTTTGAAATATTAAGGGGGAGCTTATAAATTATTATAGAACATATTTTCAGGGGGAGTTTATTTTAAATTTGATTATGTACGCCATATATTAAGGGGGAGCATATATGTTAAAATACATGAGATGTTTGTCATCATAAAAAAAAGGGAGATTGTTAGCATAAAGGCTGTAAATATTATAATTTTGATGATAACAAACATATGCATTAAAGTATTTTATTTTGTATTTCACAAATTCACTAGTTTTGAAGGATAATGAATCAAGTGAAATCAAGTTCAAGACACTTAACAGATAACGACGAAGTCAAGAATAGAATTTCAAGCTCAACAGATAATTTATTGCGATAATTTCTTGTAAAGTTGGTATGATTTAATTTATACTTGGATTAGCATTTGTGAAGCTCAATTTTATGTTAATAAAATAATTAATTTTCAAACTAAATTAATTTTATATTTATGAGATAAAATATTTTATGGATTTAAATAATTTGGGTAAAAATGAAAAACTTTTAAATTTCAGAGTTGGACTTATTTGCTAAACTCTAAAACATTTGGGCTATTTTGTAACTCATAATAGATTGGGGGTTTAAGTGAAAAGTTTTGAAAACTTTAAAGATTATGATGATTTAGTTAAAACTCAAAGAGGACTTATTTGAAAAGATTTTATTTAGTTTGGGTCATACTGTAATTTCAGAATGTTTTTGAAATTAAATAATATTTAAAATTTCTGAGATTGGATCTAGGCCATAGCATAATTTGAGTAAGTTTGAGGTAAATCTGTAATTTTGTGAATGATATTCATTTAAAATTAACGAATTAATTTTTACGAGTTGAGCCTATTAAATTAAGTGGCTAGTCAACCACAATAACGGCTAGTTTTTGGCTTTAACTATAAAAACTCAACTCCAACTTCATTTCATGTACTCTAGCAAGCAAAAATAAGTTTATAAAACATATATTGAGCTTCCATATTGTAAATCACAATAGATTAAATCACTCTTGTGCCATTATTTGTGAATCTACTTTTACAGAGAGTTTCTTGCTGTAATTTGTATTTTGTATTATATTGAGAATATTCTAGTGAGGGAAACACTTGGGGTAAAGAGATTAGGGTGATAATCTCTAAATTGTAAAGGTCCATTGACACCTTAGAAGTCAATTGTAAACATTTGAAGTCTTGGGAGGTTTGGATAGTGAAATCCTTGAGCTCGGTTGACTTAGAGGCGTAGACGTAGGCGAGGATTACCGAACCACGTAAAAATTATTGTGTTTGCATTCTCTTCCCTTACTCATTTATTTTACAAGTATTGTCTAATTTATTATATTTGATTTAATTGCTGTAAAACTTATATTTTTGTCTGCATTAAGGCGTTAGATTGAATTATTTGTAAAATAAATTTTAAAAACCCAATTCACTCCCCCTCTTGGGTTGCTTATTTGCATTTCAAAAGCTTTCCTAAATAACCCCAAATCTAATGAATAAATGAAGAAACTTTAGTTAGAGGAAGTTAAATCGAAATACCCATATAGGTGAAAAAAAAACAAAATTCAGTAAGTCAAGCAGAGTTGCGGGGCTCAACCCGGGTAGCATCTCAATAATCGATAGCGGGTTGAGCAATCATCAGACCAGTCAGTCTATTCTAATCAAAGAACCCTAAACTCTAGTGTACAAATAAAGGAATCCATCAGCTTACCTTTCATGAAAGAAGATAACAGCAGCTCAAACTTAAAGAAAATATAAATTAAGAAGACATTAACTATAGCTCAAAGTTAAAGAAGGTAGCAGGCTACTGATGTGTCACGAGATGAGAGTTGTCATGCAACACTCTCGTGCATCTAAACTACTTCTTAGAACTCTAAGTCGCTAAGTAAGCCTAACCTTCTCGATCTAATCTAATCAAATGTAACACTTTACCTTTATAATTGTAACTACAGTGGTTAAACTAGGTGTAATATTATTAAGTATTTGTAGAAACAATTTCAAAGTAAGCAATTTATAAATATAGAACATAAGAAGTTTGTTACACAAAAAAAACTATATAAAAGGTCTGTTAAACAAAAAAAAAAATTTGGTTACAAAGTTAACGATTCTCTCAATAACATGTCATTAACCAATTCCATAAACAAGTTTGTTGGATTTATGTTTAGATAGGAATATAGTTGACCTCGTTATGTAACCCAAGGTCTGTTATACCCATATGCACTTTGCCTTGGTTGAGACTTGGCATCAGCTTTTCCTACTAAGTCCTTGCAATATAAGGACTACATGAGCTAATGCCCTGTAAGTAAATACTTGATGCATGTATTACCTATTATACACATAAATGACTTTATGAAATATGTACTAAATCTTTTAAATGAAACTTTAAAATGTAAAGAACGGTGTTAGGGACCTGGGTTTGTTGTACTATAAGGCGAACATTCCATAACATGCCCTTGAGCTTAATTAATTGATCCGTTGGGCATTACGTATTGCCGTCCCCAAAGGATCTATTTTCTTACCTTAGAGGGTTTGCCCTCTTTATGAACTCTTGCCACCTAGTAGTACAATAACCCATTTTCTTTTCTAAAATTTATTAAATAATCTTTTTATCAAATCATCCATAAAATGCATGAGATCAATGCAAATTATGCCATAGTACGTAAATTTTCTAAATATGTAATAAAAAAACATGAGACTAATTTAAATCAACAACATCCAACATAGGCGGCGGCACTGTCCATATAGAAATTAAGGAAATACAATTATAATATAGGCAGTAGGGCTGACCATGGAAGGAGTAATAAACATCATATTTTAGGCGGCAATGTCGACCATAGCATTATAAAATAAAAGCATCACATATTAGGCGGCATAGCCGACCATCCAATCAAGTAAGTAGTAAGCAACACATCTTAGGCGGCATAGCCAGCCATATGAGGATGATATCATGATGTAAGCAGCATGGCCAGCCGTGTGGGGGAATCACACCATAATAATAATCATTATAAGATAAGAGATTATTTAAAATTAAACCTAGCATAAGAGAATTATTAATCAAAGCTAATTTTAACATATTGTCCTTACATTGTAGTTGAAGTGAAGTGTTACTTACCTGTTTTCTTTGATTTCCCTAAAACTCCCTTCCTAAACTTGATAATTTCTTCACTAACGATACTTTGGCTTAGAATGAAAAAAGATGGGATTTCTAGCATTTATAAAAATTGCAAAGGGTAGGGGGTATTTATAAGATTTCCTAAGACCCATAAGTGACTAGGATTTTGACACCATATCATTTGATTAATGGTGGAGATTTATTTCTTCATAAATATCTTAGTAATTTCTAGAATATTAAAATTTTACCACCTAACACTTGAATAATGGTGGAGAGTTATCTCTTTATAAATATTTTAGTGATTTCTAGAATTTCTAAATCTCTACAATATTTCTTATTACATAATCACTTGTCTCATTGCTTATGTCATCATTACTTTAAATTATTAATTTATCTCTTTATAAATATCTTAATAATTTCTAGAATTCCTAATATCTCTATAACATTTATTGTTACATTATTACTTATGTCATTGCTTATGTCATCATTAGTTTTAATTATTAATTTATCCCTTCATAAAATCTTAGTAAGTTTTAAAATTTCTAATATTTTTACAATAGTTCTTATGCCATTATATTATTATACTTTATTATTATTATTATAATAAATGCTTAAGAGAGGTTGTTAGATTAATTATATTATATCCAAGTAAGAAGATTATACCTCACAATCTTCTTCCCCTTTAAAAAAATTTTGTCCTCGAAATTTACTTACTGAATAGCTCAGAATACTTGTTCTTCATTTCTTTCTCGTGCTCCCATGTTGTCTCCTCCACTAAGCTATTCATCTATAGTATCTTAACTAGAGGAATTTTCTTGTTCCTTAACTCTTTTATTCTTCTATCGAGTACTTGAACTGGACGTTCTTCGTAGGCTAGGTCTTCTTCGAGTTGAAGAGGCTTATAGTCTAGCACGTGAGAGGGGTCTAGAACATATTTCTTTAACATGGAGATATGAAAGACATTGTGTATTCTTTATAATAATGGTGGAAGCCCAAGTCGATAGGAGACACTCCTGATACGTTCGAGTACTTCAAATGACTCAATAAACCTTAGGTTTAATTTTTTCTTTTTCCCAAATCTCATCAATCTTTTCATTGGGGTGACTTTTAAGAATACCTTCTCACTGACTTAAAATTCCAACGGTCTTTATTTTTTATCTACATAACTTTTTTGTCGATTTTAGGCTGCTTGCATTCTTTACTATATTTTCTCGATTGCTTCAGATAGGCCGCAACTAAGTCTGGTCCAAGATATCTTTGCTAACCCATCTCATCTCAACGAATAGATGACCAACATTTTCTACCATATAAAGCTTCGTATGGTGCCATGCCAATTATTGCTTGGTAGCTATTATTGTAGGCAAATTTAGCCAATGCTAAATATTTGCTTCATGATCCTTGAAAGTCGATGACACATCCTCGTAATATATCTTTGAGTGTTTGAATCGTCCTCTCTGATTGGCCATCTATTTGGGGGTGAAATGTTGTGCTAATTTTAATCTTGTCCCCATAGCCTTGTGTAGCTTCTCTCAGAATGTCGAGGTAAATCTCGTATCTCAATTAGAAATAATAGAGACAGGTACACCATATAGTCTAACTATCTCCTTTATGTATATTTCTACAAGTTGGTCTACGGTGTACGTCACAGAATGGGTAAGAAGTGGGCAGACTTTGTGACTCAATCAACTATCACTCAGATGACATCATTCATTTTTGTAGTCCTTGGAGGGCCAACGACAAAGTCCATTGTGATTTCCTCCCACTTTTATTGAGGGATTTGATTGGGTTCCAAAAGTTCTGTCGGTCTCTGATGTTCCGCCTTAATTTGTTGATAGGTGAGACATTAAGCCACTAATTTAACTATATCCTTCTTCATCCCAGGCCACCAATAATGCCTCTTTAAATCTTTATACATTTTTGTTGTGCCAGGATAGAGCGAATATGGGGCTGTATGAGCTTCAAGTAGAATTTCTTTCTTTAGATCTTCATTATCTGGTACGCATATCCTATCTCTAAATAAAATGATTCCTTTCTCTGACTTCTTGAATGGCATCTCTTTTTCTGTATTGGTCTTTATCTTTAAATCTTTAAGTACGAATTGGCTTCCTACCTTTCCGTAATCCTTTCTAACAAAGTTGAACAAAGTATCATGTAAGCGAGTTTTCCTATCATAAGCTCAATCTTTGCCTTGCATATCTCATTTTGTAATGGCTTAGGTATCATCCTTAAAGCGGACAAACTTGACTTTCGACTTAGTGCATCTACTACCACATTTGCTTTTCCAAGGTGATAGTTTATTTCACAATTGTAGTCTTTGACGAGTTCCAACCAACGTCGTTGTTGCATGTTCAGCTCTTTTTATGTAAAAAAGTACTTAAGGCTCTTGTGATCCATATAAATCTTACAATGCACTCCCATCAAATAGTGACGCTATATTTTTAATACATGTACCACCGTGGCCAACTCTAAGTCGTATATGGGATAGTTTATCTCATATTCCTTTAATTGTCTGAAGGCATATGCGATGACCTTTCCAATCTGCATGAGGACACATCTTATGCCATTTTTAGAGGCATCGCGATATATAATGAACTTCTCAGAGCTATTAGGAATGGCTAAGATCGAATAGTGACCAACCGTCGTTTTAGCTTTTTGACGTTTTTTTCACATTATGGCGTCTACACAAACTTGGGTTTTTCTTTGTTAATTGGGTTAATGGCATTGCAATCTTGGAGAAGCCTTCCACGAATCTTCGGTAATAGCCTGCCAATCCCAATAAGATTCTAACTTCTTTAGCATTAGTTAGCCTAGTTTATTGGCTTACTATTTTCACCTTTGAGGAATCAACTGAGATTTCATTCTTAGACATAATGCGCCCTAGGAATATAACGCTTTCCAGCCAAAATTCGCACTTCTTTAATTTTGCATAAAGTTCTTCTCCTTCAAAGTCTGAAGAGTGATCCTCAGATGTTCGGCATGTTCTTTCTTCGTTAGTGAGTAGATCAAGATGTCGTTAATGAATACCACTATGAATTTGTCCAAATAGTCTTTAAATATTCTATTCATGAGATCCATAAAAGCTATTGAGGTATTAGTTAGACCAAATGACATGAGGGCAAATTCATAGTGTCCATAACGCGTTCTGAATGCAGTCTTTGAAATATCCTCCTCTCTAACTTTTAGCTGGTGATATCCTAACCATAGATCAATCTTTGAAAATACTATTGTTCCTTATAGTTGATCAAACATATCCTCAATACGTGGAAGTAGATATCTATTCTTGATGGTGACCTTATTTAATTCTCGATAGTTTATGCACATTAAAATGGATCTATCTTTTTTTCTTTACGAACAACACTGGTATTTCCCAAGGTGAATAGCTTGGACATATGTAGCCTTTATCTAATAATTCTTATAGTTGATTCTTTAACTCCTTTAATTTTGATGGGGCCATTCTGTAGGGTACTTTTGAGATTGGGGCCGTTCCTGGTAACAAATCAATTTTGAACTCAATTTCTCGATCTGGTGGTAGTTTGGGGAGTTCTTCAGGAAAGACCTCAGGAAATTCATTTGCCACTGGGATTTCTTCTAGCTTTGGCTTTTGCTCTTCAACTTTTAATAGTCTAATTACTTTTAATGCGAAGATGACAGGCATTCTCTTCTCTTTACACCCTCCCTTGAATATAAATAATTTCTATCTTGGCATGGTACTTTGATAACCAATCCATACTAAGAATCACATCATAATCATGTATCTCAAGGACTATTAAGTCAACGCATAGTGTATGACTACTAATGTTGACTTCGCATGCTCTTACTAGGTGTCCTAGGTTCAATACTTCACCAGATGGAAGCATGACAGTAAAAGGTCCATTGATTATGTTAAAGGCCTCTTTAATTTTCCTAATAAACGCTAGTAAGAGAAATGAATGTGTAGCTCTTAAGTCTATCAACACATTTGTAGGAGTTTGAGAGATAGATAGTTCACCTGATATTACCGAAGGGTTCACCTCTGCATCAGCCTTGGTAAGTGCAAATACTCGTACATTAGTCCTTTCGCACTGTGTACCATTCTCTGGATAGTCTTTGATGAAGTGTCCTTTTTTTCCACATTTAAAACATGTTCTAGTGTTGGTTCGACATTTCCAAAGGTGAGTTCTGCCACATTGATTGCATCTAGGCCTCGGTAGGACTTTTTTTTGTGATTCTTTAGAGGCTTGTTCTTATCTTACTCCTGGGTGGTTGGTGCTCTCTTCCTCTTATTGTTTAAGAGTTGTCTTCTATGATGAACTACATAACTCCCTTGATCTATACTTCCTTTACTCTTTCATTTTTCTTTTTTCTTTTCTTCATCTGCTTGTTCAATTACTAAGGCTCAATCCATGAGCTCATTGAAGGAAACATCCCAAATTTCAGCCACTTTTAAGTCTTTTGCTAAATCTTTATTCAATCCTTGCATAAAATGATCATTTTTAAAGTCTTCCATGGCAGCCGTGTATGGGGCATAACGAGAGAGCTCATCGAATTTATGAATATACTCTAGTACTGTCATTTTTCTTTATTGCAAATAAATAAATTCTCTTCTTTTGGTAGACCGTACTGTCTCTAAAAAATACTTATTGTAAAAGTATTTTTTAAATTTCTTCCATTGCATTGTTGTTTTGTTATAGCATAAAGGAAACACAAGTGACCTTTTCCTTTTCTGACACCTAGGCTACTTAAGTAATTCTTTTATGGTTCGCAACCATTGGTCTACTACAGTAGGGTCCACGTCTCCTTAAAATATAGGTGGATTTAATCCTTTAAATTTAGTCCTGGCATTATTTATTGCTTGAGCACATTTATCTTTTCTGACTTCTCTTTCTAAGAGTCATGTGACAATGTCTGTAAGTCAATCAATTGTAGAGGATTGCTCTCTTGAAGTTCCTCTCACTCTTCTATCTCTAGTATCCCTAACACTTGACATCTCTATAATCTCTAAACAAGCTTTTATGGGTCAGATAAATTAAATATAAGATATTTAATTATCTTAGTTCCTTATTCTTAATAAGAGTTGAGTTGTGTCCTCCCTTTAGCTAGTGCATATGGATGATCTATAGAATCGCTTTAAACCCTGGGTTCTTATACCAAATTGTAACACTCCACCTTTATGATTGTAACTAAAGTATTTAAACTAGGTGTAACATTAAGTATTTGTAGAAATAATTTCAAAATAAGCATTTTATGAATATAGAATGTAAGAAGTTTGTTACATAAAAAAAACTATATAAAAGCTCTGTTACACAAAAAAAAAACTTGATTACAAAGTTAATGATTCTCTTAGTAACATGTCACCAAATAATTCCATAAACAAGCTTGTTGGATTTATTCTTAGATAAGAACACAGTTGAGCCCATTATGTAACCCAAGATCTATTATGCCATATGAACTTTGCCTTCATTGAGACTTGGCGTCAGCTTTCCCTACTCAGTCCTTGCAATGTAAGGACTACATGAGCTAATGCCTAGTAAGTAAACACTTGATGCATGTATTACCTACCATACACATGAATGACTTTATAAAATAAGTGCTAAATCTTTAAATGAAACTTAGAAATGTAAATAACGGTGTTAGGACCCTGGGTTTGTTGTACTACAAGGCTAGCATTCCATAACGTGCACTTGGACTTAATTAATTGATCCGTTGGGCATTACGTATCACCGTCCCTAAAGGATCTCTTTTCTTAGCTTAGAGGGTTTGGCCTCTTTATGAACTCCTGCCATCTAGTTGTACAACAACCCCTTTTCTTTTCCAAAACTTATTAAAATACCTTTTTATCAAATCATCCATAAAATGCATGAGATCAATGCAAATTATGCCATAGTATGTAATTTTCTAAATATGTAATAAAGCAAAACATGAGACTAATTTAAGACAACAACATTCAACATAGGCGGCAGTGTCGTCTATACAGAAATTAAGGAAATAGAATTATAATATAGGCGGTAGAACAGACCATGTAATGAGTAATAAACATCATATTTTAGGCGGCAGTACCGACCATGGCATAATAAAATAAAAACATCAAGTATTAGACGGCATAGCCGACCATCCAATCAAGTAAGTAGTAAGCATCACATCATAGGTGGTATAGCCGGCCATATGAGAATGATATCATAATGTAGGTGGCATGACCAGCTGTGTAGGGATTTAATAATAACCAATCATACCATAATAATAATCATTATAAGATAAAAGATTATTTAAATCTAAACCTTGCATAAGAGAATTATTAATCAAAGTTAATTTTAACATATTTTCCTTACATTGTAGTTGAAGTAAAGTGTTACTTACCTGTTTTCTTTGATTCCCTTAAATCTTCCTTCCTAAACTTGAGAATTTCTTCACTAATAATGCTCTGGTTTAGAATGGAAAAGGATGAGATTTCTAGGGTTTATAGAAAATGCAAGGGTTAAGGGATATTTATAGGATTTCCTAAGACCCATGAGTGGCTAGGATTTTGCCATCATGTCATTTGATTAATAGTGGAGATTTATTTTTCCATAAATATCTTAGTAATTTCTAGAATGCTAAGATTTTGCCACCTAGCACTTAACTAATGGTAGAGATTTCTCTCTTTATAAATATCTTAGTAATTTCTAGAATTTCTAAATCTCTACAACATTTCTTATTACATCATCACTTATGTCATTACTTAGGTTATCATTACTTTAAATTATTAATTTATCTCTCCATAAATATCTTAGTAATTTCTAGAATTCCTAATATCTCTACAACATTTATTGTTACATCATTACTTATATCATTGCTTATATCATCATTAGTTTTATTTATTAATTTATCCCTCCATAAATATCTTAGTAATTTTTAGAGTTTCTACTATCTCTATAATATTTCTTATGTCATTATATTATTATATTTTATTATTATTATTATTATTATTATTATTATTATTATAATAAATACTTAAGAGAGCTTGTTAGGTTAATTATATTATATCCAAGTAAGAAGATTGTACCCCACAGTAAAAGTTGTACCGAAAGAGGATAGAGAGAAACGAGCTAAATGACCGATTGTATTTATATTACATTCAAATGCGTAATTACATAATATTTTGTATAAGAGAGCTAAAGAGCTTGTGCACTTGCATGAGCGTGTGTGCTGAAAAGGGCTTGGATATGTGTAGAAATGTTGCACAAAATGAGGGGTCTCTCTTCTATTTGTAGGCTGTTGGGTAGGGGTGTGAGTGAATGATTCTAGAGAATTCTAATAGCCTTATAATTATAGAAAAGTCTAAAACTCGAACAGGGCCAGGCCGGTTGCTAAGTACACCGCGTTTGGTTTACTTGTGTGGGCAGTCATTACTAAGTGCATCCCACTTTTAAGTACATCCTACCTCTTATACTAAGCAAACCCCGCTTTTAAGTGCAACCCGCGTTGAATGCTAAACATTCGTCTTTTAAGCGTACTACGATTCTCGATGAATTTTTGCTTAACAAATTAGTGGCGTGAAATTAGCCTTTAGTTGTGGGAAACCTTGGCGGCCCCTGACAATTCTCCCCCAACTATGCTCGCAGCGTCCTCGTCACATTTTGATGCGGCTTGGATTTTGAGAAAGTTTATCCACATGTGACATTTGCGATCACTTTTCTTTTTCGTATACTAATACTGCATCCCTTGCACTTGCACTTCAGTGACTGGCCATTTCGTAGCTTTAGAGGCATAACTTCCTTAATCTTATTGTGGACGACTCATGGGACTTGGCTTGGAGAGTTTTTCGGATCCTCTCCCTTCGTATGCCTCTACATCATGATTGCGTGATCGGGATTCCTCTTGAATCCTCTTCGATATTGTAGAACCGAGAGCATCTTTCTCTTCAACTTGGCGTGCTCAGCAGGTACCACATATGCTTTGCCTCATCGAAGATGCTAAGGGAGTTTTTAGTTGGCAGGGGGAATGCATAAGCCATGTCGAAGAACTCAATGCCAAGGATCTTTTCGTAGTCATCTAACAGTACAATCGAGAAACCTAATTTCCTGTTCCACATCTCAAGCATAGCATATGCACCTCGTGCGATTTTAGTGAACTCGTCAGCTAGCGAATTTATCACTTTGATCGTGCCTCTGTGCTCTATCGCCTTGATTTCTAGACATTTGGCTTTGTTTTCAACTATAAAGTTGTTCATCGCTCTAGTTTCGAGTAATACATAAATAAGGTGGCCATTGATGTGCGTAAGTACATATATGAGCCCTTTTTGTTTCGTTAATGGCTGGCTCTTAAGTATCTTGATGCGTTGAAGCAAACCCATGCTGCGTTAGGGCTCCTCTTCAGATGTTAACGTCGTGGGCGTTAGAGTTAACATGTGTGTCAGGGTCAACGCATGGGTCGGTGTGGACTGGTCTTTGAGCTGAGCAGCTAGGGCATTTAATGACTTCTTTTCTAAATAGTTACACATCCAATATGGCCTGTTGCAAATGAAGTATAGGCTTTGAGACTTGGGTGGCTTCTCAGACTTGCGTTGACCGATCTTACGCTAAGGGACTTTTACGATCCTAGCTTCTTTTGACTGCAATCTTTGTCCTTTTGGTTCTCTTCTCTACTTATGTTAGGACTGTGCCTCTTATCTTTTAGCGAGGCAGAGTAATCGACCAGTGACTCGGTTATAATGATGGCGTCGTCGAGGATATACACGCCATGTCTGTCGATCTATGCTTTGGCCCATTCCTTGAGGCCATCCTAAAAGTAGAAAAGAGAATCATTCTTGGACATGTCGAAGATCTCAATCATCAGAGTAGTGAAGTCATTGATGTTATTGCAGACACTTCCGTTTGCTTAAGTCGAGGAAGATGCCCTCACACTTTATGCTCTATGTTGCCTTGGGCAAAGTGCTTTCGAACTTCCTGCTTGAACTCGACCTATGTGTCGATGGTTCAAATTCTCTTACCCACCTTGCCATGCTTCTGCCACTACTACAGTTGTGCGTGCCTCGCAAAAACATAGGCATGGTGCCTATCTTCGATGTCTCATTTTGTACTCCCATGGCATCGAAGTACAACTTTAGCCCAAAGAGAAAGTTGTCTACTGCGACGGCATTCAGGTGCCATCATACTTCTCTAGCTTTTCCACATCTATGCTGCATGTATCACTCGGGCTCGTGAGAGCCGGAGCCAGACTAGGTGTGAGTGTGCACTTATACCTTACCCAATTTGAGTGGACTTCATCCATTTCTGCATGAAGTGCTCGTAGCTTCTCTTAGACGAAGCTACGCAAGTTAAGCAGCTCGTTGTGTAATGCTCGAAACTCCCCTCGGAGAGAGTCATCTTGGCCTTGCATAAAGGCCTTAGTGGCTGCCGAGAACTAACTATACTCGCTCTCAAGATTGTCGACTCTCTCTTTCACCTTGTCGAGGGTGTCTTAGTTAACGGACATTGATGCTTCAAGAGTGGCAATATGAGGTTCTAAGGCATCCATAGATGGGGCTTTGGACTTACCTCAGGACTTACCTTGTGCGTGTCTCTCCTTGCAACCTTGAGCTTGCTCTGGCACCTCCACACCGATTGCACCCTCTTATGCGCTAGGCTAATTGGCCATGCTCTTAGGCTTGCTCTCGCTTGCACTCAAACCGTGCTCTAATACTACCTGTTATGAGATGAGAGTTATTACCTAGCACTCCTGTGTGGCACTTAGACGACTTCCTAGTGCTCTAGGTCCCTAAGTAAGCCTAACTCTTCTCAATTTAGTCTAAGCAAAAATTTTACCGAAGGAGGCTAGAAAGAAATGAGCTAAATGACCAATTGTTTTTATATTACACTCAAATGCGTAATTACACAATACTTTGTACAAGAAAGCTCGAGAGCTTGTGTGCTAGTATGCCCGCGTGTGTTTTGGAAAGCACTTGAGTGTGTGTAGAGATGTTGCACAAAGAGACCCTATTTATATGTGTGAGTGATTCTAGAGAATTCCAGTAGCCTTATAATTATAGAAAAGTCTAGAACTCGGTAGAGTCGAGTCAGTTGCTAAGCGCACCACGTTTGGCTTAGTTCTATGGACAGCCCATTGCTATGCGCATCCTACTTTTAAGTACATCCCGCCTTTTGAGCTAAGCAAACTCTGCTTCTAAGTGCAACTCACGTTGAGTGCTAAGTGCGTCTAACTTTCAAGGCACTCTGATTCTCAGTGGATTTTTGCTCAACGGATCTGTGGGTGTAAAATTAGTCTACTATTGTGAGAAACTTTGGTGACCTGTGACAAGTGGCAACAATTAAGCTACAAAACAAAAGAAAATGGGAACAGCCAACAAGCTAGAGATTGAGATGAGGGCAAAGATGAAAACGAAGAGCATCAATTTTTTGTCAGCAAGCTACACAGTAGAGGACCAAATTCATTGGCGGTAGCATGACTGTGTATTTATGTGTGATTAGGTTTGGATTAAGAAATTAGGGCTTGCCATGTGAACTCAAAGGAGAGTCCAACACCTTAGAAATTTTTTTTCGTGGTTTTCAATTAGGGTGTCATGCTCAAATTGGCCTATTACGAATTCAATGTTTCTTTAAATAATAATATGCTATCAAAATGTTTATGATAGAGAAACAAACTATCATAAATCTGTTATGTATATTGTATATGAATATTCTCTCACATGTATGTCGTATTCTTATGATAAATTATTAATTTTTTAATATTTAAATAAAAATTTTATAATACTAGTCTTATCATATTATTAAGAAGCTATTATTTATAGTTGGTTTTGTTGCAACAAGTAATGTATAAGAGAGCTATATAGAAAGAGAAAGCTCAGAGAGAGATAGCATTCTTATTCTATGTTTCTGAGCTTTGTAAAATCTTTGTAAAATCATCTACCAAATCACTAATAGGTGATCACATTGTTCTTCCCATGAATGTAAGCTAATAACAATTAGCTGAACCATGTAACTCATTTTTTCCTTTGTTTCCTTATCATTTTTTTATTCATCTCAACCCCCAACTGTCTCTAATCTCATTTTCTTTGTACATCAATTAATCTTGATTACACTTTAGTCCAATCAGGTCTTTGATAGCATCTTGATTGATTTGTTTTGAGATCTTAGGTAGTGACTGAGGTTGCTTATTATTAGGCACTTAAGTTACTACAATCAGTATAGAATATAACCAAACGCTAGAACTTTATCATTGCCTATTAAAATGTTTCAAGCTTTCTTTTCTTTCATTTCTTTCTAATTTAAAAATCAATTGAAAGGGAAAAAAATCTAAAAAGTACTAGTAGAAGTGATTTTTAATATAGCAAGATCAATAACTACAAAATGGATGGTAAACATTCAATAAAAAGACTAGACATAAGAAAAGAGGTTACCATAACTAAGAAGAAAATTTTAAGGGATGCAAAAATAGCACAAGCAAGAACATATTTCCTACATACATTCTTCCTATCCTCTCTGTCCTCTTGAAAATGAACGTCATCTAACTTAGCTCAGAATCCATTCTTTTACACTTGTTCTTGCCTTCCAAAGACACTCATTTCTCCATTTCTATTTTCTTGCAATCCCATTGGCCCCGTCTCTTCTTTCCTATGTCTTCAGACATAACACGAATAGGTCAAGAAGTTAGTTTTTAATTGTTCCAATGTTATGTCATAATAATTTCTTAATTAAGACATAGAAATATTTCTAACTAAAATCTGAAAAAGGAAAGACAACTACTCTTCTGCAAGTGAGTACATTCTTTTTGTCATAGAAAGATTTAAAATAGAAATCCCCAATGCTATTTAATTAGTCCGGCATTTACATTTGACATTAGACGTAAGAATATTGTCTGCAAACACCATGCCTTGACTTGAGCTTGACCTTTTTATAGCAAAGGTTTATTGGCATTTTCAGTGTAATATCACAATTGTTGTTGTGTATGAAATCTACAAGTTTTTTTTTAATAATTATTTAGTTGGTGCATCTATCTAGTTTAATTCTTTTTTAAGGCCTTTTAATTTTAACTGTATCACCCAAAAATTGTCATTAAAAAAAAAGTCGACATTAGATCCATAGTAGAAAGCATAGCTTTGTAATTTCAGAAACGCTAGACTTGATTTGTCTACCAAACAAAGGTTTTCAAACACCGAGTAATGGTTAAAGGTAAATAGAGACATAACCATTTGATGCATGATTCCGGAGTTCTATTTTTGAAATTTCATATAAATGCATGTGATAATAGTTTTAATTTACTGGAACATAAGAAAACATTAATTTTAAAAAATATATATAACTTGAAATAAATTTATAATTATTTTTTAGAGGGGTATGGTGTTGGCTGTGAAATTTCCGCAACAATTACATGAAATGCAAGTATATTTTCGCATATGGAAGCCGCTACATTGAACGAGGCAATGAACTCAATTGCAGTTTATGGGCACTCAGCAGTACTATGGGCCATGGAGATTTTTAAAGTTAATAAGATCTGTCTATCAATACAAAACTTAA
This sequence comes from Aegle marmelos, assembly GCA_030449875.1. Lineage (NCBI taxonomy): Eukaryota > Viridiplantae > Streptophyta > Magnoliopsida > Sapindales > Rutaceae > Aegle > Aegle marmelos. The sequence goes on along the minus strand of JASUUL010000094.1, from coordinate 12,915,648 downwards.
AAATTCCATGAAATTACACTCAAATCACTGACTAGAAGGTAACATATTTTTCTCATAACGAAGAAATAAGTCTTAAGTTCAAATGAATATTAATTTATAAATGTTGGGGTGTTGGATTTTGGCTTTTTTATTTTGACATAAATTTTTAAACTATAAACACATTAAACTTCGAGTATGTATTTTTTAATTTTAATAATTTCGATTCGTGGCTCAAAATTTGATCAAAATCTCAGTAAATATAGTATGATTTTCTAATAGATCAATGAAATTAAACAATAATTGAAAGATCTAAGGGTCAACTTAGATGGTGTGCTTTAATTTTGATTTTGAATAGGAGTCAACAAGAGACAACGAATTTATTAAGCTTGATAAATGTAAAATTTGCTCCGGTTAGGTGGGCCAAAACAAGTGGCCAACTGAACCAATTGTTATATTCAGGTTGCAATCCGACCGGAATTAACCTGTCAATCAAGAATTAAGACCAAAAGATCCCTAGCAGAAGTTTATATAGAATGGACGAGCACTTGGAAACTAAACTGATCCAAACTGACACATTGGATTGGCTTTGTTTTGAAGAATTGGTTTGCAAGAATTTCAAAAGAATCCATGTTAGATTTTTTAATATAATATTATCGGGTCCTTAATTTGCTATTAGATTTATATATGAATAATTATGTATTATAAACTATCGTATAAGGTTAACCCAATCAAAAGTGATCAATTAAGATTTTCAGTATTATGAGTTTTAATGTATCTAGTAAGATGTAAGCCTTTAATATGTAAAAAACTAATGGTATTATAATTCTATGACGGGCAAAATAAAAAATACCCAGTAACAACAGAAAAAAATTGTCTATATAAGTAGTTATACTTCCTAAGTCACATGTATTCTTTCTACTTTTATGATATCCCATCATCAGAGAGAGCACATAGACAATTAAAGGGTTCTTTAGGAGAATGTGTAGATCTAGAAAGTCAATCATACAATTTTAGAGAATTATTCAGCATTATGAATTCAAGTACATTTCTACATAATTTTATTATTGATTCTTGTGATACAACATGATATTCTTGGGTTATATAGGATGGTTTTCACCAATCCCAACAAGTGATATCAAAGCTTATTTATGTTGAATCACTGAGAATTGAATTTATTTTCAATTAATGAATAAATCTTTATTGTTCTTGAATTTGATAATACCTGAATTATTTAAAATTATTAAATTTGAGAATAAAATTTTGTTGTTTTCTGAACATATTAAATTTGGAAATAAGCATAATAAAACATCTTTGAAATTTGGTTCTTAAAGTTCTTTGGCCAGCGAAATTGAGTAGCATGATTCAATGAGTTGGCCATAGTCACAATTGTTAGGTTTCATCGCCAGTAAACCACAGCACCACAATCACGGAAATTGGCCATAACGAGGTTGTAGGCTTGAGACTCATGTTACAGTAACACGAATTTTGGCACAGTTGAGATTTAAAGGCTAGCTGTAGGAATTGCTGCATCACCAACATTGTAAATACTACCTTTGGGACGCTTCAGCTAGGCCCAGTAGCCGTGGCATAGGGGAGGAAACAAAAAAAAAAAGGAATGTTTTAAAGCTTTTGGCCAGCGGCAATCGTAGCCGCCAGCACTATAGCTTTAGGCCGCAATGAGAAAGAGAGGCACCAGTGACTAAGTCACTACTAGCAAGTTGAGGAAGAAGTAGTGGCCACAACCATCACTCAAAAAAGGAAAAGAAAAGGGCAAAAAAATTAAGGTTTCATGATTTGGGTCGGTCTAGTCTGGTTTGGCTCAACTCGAACCATCTACTTAACAACTGGTCAATAAACTAAATCAATAAAGATTTGACTGGTCAAACATTGATCGTTAAGCTATTGACTGACAAACTTTGACTTTGACCTAAATTTTTTTATTTTTTATTATTTTAAATAATTTTTGGTGTAATTTCAAATTTAAATATTGGTATGATTATATATATATATATATTTTTTTTTCAGATGAATTAATTAAAGCAATATGTCACTAAAGTCATTTCATTTGTAGAAAATAATTTATTTTAGAATATAAAAGATTTTGAATATGTAATTTCTTTAAATATCGATTAACCCAAAAGAAGGTCTATATTTAATAGAATTATATGTGTACTTGTGGTAATAAATACGTATTCATTATTCGATTTTATATGTGAATAATAAACTAACTCAAAGGAAAATTCATTATTTGATATGTTCTTATTATTGGTATTTGATTACTACACTAAGATATCACTTATAAGTTAATATTTTGTCTAAAGATGAAATATCAGAAGAGTATTCAATATCTTGGGATAGGGTTTACCTTTATTTAAATTTTTTTATTATTTTAAGATTAATATGAGTTTATTTTGTTTGTTTATTATTCTTTATTTAGTTATTTTTGCTGATAATATTACTACTAATATCAATTTAATTCTTTTACTAAATAGCTCTAACTTTCAATCACAGCACGAGAATTTTTTCATATTTTTTATAGTTATAGATCTTGACCTTGCATTAATGATTTATTCTTCCCACTTCTTATTGATGATAGTAACTTTAATAATAAAAGAGAAACAAAAAGGTGGTAGAGATCAAATTGCATGTGTATTATGATCATGAAGAAGGTCATTTCAGAAGCAATCAGGGGCTTCATGACTGAAAAAAATGATAATAACTAAGAAGTTTCTTACACAAATTGAACAAAAGTTTCTCAAGAATTAAAAGAATGAAATTGCTATGCACTTGACAAGCCTAATTTCAATGAAGTACATAGAAAAAGTCAATATCTGGGAGTACAATACGGTGATGTCTCATCTTACTTATAAGTTAAGAGTATTTAAATTTAAACTCTCTGAGGACTTGCCACTGGATTTGATTTTAATATCCTTACCAACACAGTTTAACTAGTTTAAGGTGAGCTATAATTGTGAAAAAGAGACTTGGTCTCTTAATGAGCTTATATCACACTATGTTCAGAAAGAAGATAGGTTAAAGAAAGATAAGGCAGAAAGTATCTAGCCTTTACTCCTAAGGGTAAGAACAAGGGTAAGAAAAGAAATAAGAATAAAAAAATTATAGATACAACACCTTAAAAGAAATGATAAAAAAATAAGTGATTTAAAAGGTACCCGTTGTTTCTTCTGTAGGGTTGAAGAGCATAACAAGAAGTACTACACTAATTATTACGCACGTGTAATGCAAACTTTATTGAACTCATAAATGCACAAATCTATTGTAGAATAGATTTTATAGTGACAAATATCGATTCCATGAGTAGGTAGATTTAGTTATACAAACGGTTAATTTTCTAAGTGTAAATGTGAGTTGTTGGAAGTAAATTTTATTTATTTTTTTATTAAGATTTAAAATAAAAGGTGAGAATGAATTAAAGTAACAACAATATAAATAAAATATTTGAGTTTCTGAATTCACACTAAATATTCACCACGAGTTTAATATTTTATTTTTTAATTTGAATTAATCCATAAGGAAATATTTTCCCTTCTCATAGTCCTCTCTCTAAGAAATATGATATCAGGCGCTCAGTATGTCAGAGAGTAGTGATCTTCGACTAAGTGTCGTGTTAAAAACACGCTATGGTAGATGATAATAATCCTTATGTGGACAATGTGACAGGACATTCACTAAATAGCTTAGCTATACTCTCTGTTGATACTGAGTCAAGATGACCTACAAAATACTAGAAGGAAATTTTCTTTCCAATAAATATTCTGCTAAGTGCCCACTGTTTTGATAGTAATAATCCTTTTTTAGGGAGTCGTTATACTAAGTAAAATTCAGGTAGGATATACTATGTGTTGACAATGAGTCAAAACAACCACATAAATCAGAGAGAAAAAAAATAAAGTCCTAATTAAGCCTATGGATCCTATTGAAGCTTCATCTTTAAACCAAAATTGAAATTAAATTAGCCACTCTTAATTGAACTAAGGGTAAAATGAAAATTTTATTAAAATACATAGAAAATACAAGATGGAGAGAGAATTTTAAAAAATAGAGCCTAAAAATAGATTCAAGGGTACAAATTAGAGGAGAGCCCTATATTTATAGATGCATTAGGTAAATTATGACCATCGAATAAAACCAGTTTGAACGCTTAGGATTGCACTACATGATAAGTTTTGATTGCTTGGAGCACATCATCAGTTAACGCTACATTAGTATTTCTATCTAATAAGATGCTGCCACGTCATCGGTCAGTGCCACATCAGTATTTTAATCTAATAGTATTCCACCACTTCATAGGTTAACATCATATAATCAGTCAATACCTCATCATTAGTCTAATAAAATGCTGACATGTCATCAATTAATGTCATATTATTGATCAATGCCATGTTATTATATCATATATATGAACAATATAATTTTTGTGAAGAGTTTTGTATATATAAATAGTACCATATACACTTTTTATGCTCGTCTTAAGGTTGTTGATCATTTTCACTTTAAAAATATCATTTGTGTTGTTGTCAAACTTTTCATTAGTCATAAAATAACCAAAATATCCCTAAAATATATAAAATACTTAAATTATAATAAAACATACATAATAATGCTTAAAAGATTTAAAAACATAAAAATACGAATGTTATAAAGATTTAGAGTATGAAATGATAATTTTACCCTTTATAAATATGCATTCTCTAATACTTAACACACTCCCCAACTAGCTTATTGCTAGTTCCTAGCAAATTTAAGTGATGAAATCTAATAACATTTAAACTAAAATCTATTTACCGAAGAAAGGAATTTTTCTAAATAATTACATTCTCCCCATTTACTAGTTAACCATTAATCAATAATATAGCAAACTGTCTTTGGTGCTTAGTAATGTTTGACATAATGATTATGGGATTCAGTCGAAATAAAACAATTCCTTTATTCTTACTGTCTCACCATAGTTCCTTTTGTAAGTAGTAGGTTTATTAATATTATTTCTTTAACCTACTCTATCCATTTGACGTGAACATTCTCTGTTTATCAAGGTAAGAGGCCTAGTTAATAAGAAAGACTTGGGTTAGATAAATCAAACTCTCACTATTTAACTTGAATACTCTCTGCTTACTAAGTGAGAGTATTTATTCTCATTCATATATTTTTTTCTCTTTTTTTGGTGTAATAATTACTGCCTTTGATTGTTGCTCACGAATGAGACAAAAGGATTTGGTATTACAAAATCTCAATTTACTGCCACCATCACTTGCCCCGTGTGTGTGTGTCAAGATTGGTTTGTGAAATCTCTCAGATGGCTAAACTAGACAAAATAGGTTAGTTAGTAATATTAGAAAAAATTCAAATAATTTTTTTTATTTTTTAAAATTATCAACTATTCCCTCCCTCAAACTAGATTGAGACATTATCCTCAATGTCTTGAAGAAATAAATAGAATTTAGAAGATATCACCAGAATGCTACAATAAAGAATATTTATTAATAAAGAGTTAAATATAATTTGTATTTCTTACTACTACCGTTACCATTATCAGTAAACCAATCCGTGGGATTTGGCTTTAGTTTGTGAGCTTCTAAGTGATTAAGTAACTCATTAACAGTAACAGCACAAATAAAGAGCCATTTTACTGTAAATAGGCTAGGTTTGTCAAATGATACGTCAAGTTCATGGCTCAATTATTCAAAAGCAAAAAGTAAAAAGAAATGAACAATGACTATATAGAAATCACATTATTAAAAGCAATAAAGCAAATAGTAAAAAGAATATGCACTTGTAATTGTGATTGTAACTCATATCTTTCTCCAGTTTTATGTTAAAAAATAGCCTGAACTCCCTCAATGGGTCGAGGATAGACTTTTCATCTAAATTTCTTGTAAACCAGTAAATAGGACCATTTATAGTTAGATTCCCAAAACTATATAATGTATTTTTTTTACTGAAGAATGTCAATTATTGTAGGAAACTGAAGGAATTGACTTCAATAATCACAGAGTACTATTATCTACTACTTAACTAGGTGACAAATGATAACACACTAAAGAAAAGAATAAATCTAACAAAAGTATAACACATGTGAAGGCAAATAAAAACACACAATTCTAACAAAAGAATGTTAACTCATGATACATAGTATAAGTGATGAGTGAAAACACAACATCAAACACACTTTAGTAAAAATAATAAAAATAAAATAATAAAAGATCAAATCACCAAAAAAAAAATAGAAAAATGTCATATTTAGTGGGTCATTTAAATCTATTGTCTTGTTTTCTCTAAATTATTGGTATTCGTGATAGGACTTTTATTTTCTAATCATTAACTTTAAAATTACATAATCCATTAGATTCTTAAATTAATGGCTCTATATGGGAAAATAGTATGAATAATAAATGGACTAAACTATTAAGAGCGTAACTTATCTAGAGAAATGCATCAATGAGAATTAAATAAAAATATTTTCTACCTTGGTGTGAAAGATTTTTTTCATGATTTGCTTGTCATGAAAGATTTTCATTCATTTCTTGTAGTCTTTAGCATTTTTATCATTGTGAATCTTTTCAAGCTTTACCAGTTGTAATCTCCTTTTTTAACTAAAGATGAGATCAATAATGTTAATATTCTTTTGTTTATCATCAAGGGAGGATAAGATTATTTCTAACAATATATGTTCTTCTCCTAAGAATCCATACTTTAAAGAGTCAGATGAAGGTTTGAACTCAATCTTTAATGGTGATTCTGATAATGGAATAATATTTTCTTTTATTGGCCAATTGCTCTTTCTTTAAATTCCATGAATCAAGAAAGACATTAATCTCATAAAAAACTAATTTGAAGTGAGTTAACTATTCTCATAATGGGTCATCATTTAGGTTAGAAGGTAAAATATGATCAACTGATTCTTCAATTACATCCATATCAGCGACTTCATTATCTCCATCATGACGTTGTTTGGTAATATTAAAGATATTCCACTCCATAGTCATATTGCCAAAAAATAACCACATATTTTCAGTCCTGTATTGAATGCGAACATCGACAGTTGTCAAGAAAGGTCGGCTTACGATAATAGGGATGCACTTTTTAAAATCCTATATTGGTTGAGTGTCAATCACAATGAAATTAATAAAAAATAAAACTTGTCTATCTAAATTAACACATCCTTCATAATACCACAAGGTATTTTCATAGATTGCTTTGCAAGTTGTAAGACAATTGAAGTTGGGTGTAAGCTGGGTGTAATTCTCTCAATTTAAGTTTCATAAAATATTGATAAGGCATAATATTTACACTAGCTGCTAAGTTTAATAAAGCATTCTCAAATATGTGGTTCCCTATGCTACTTCAGATATTAGAGTAGCTAGGTCTTTGTATGTTGGAGGAATTTTATTTTAGAGTATGGAACTAATGTTTTCTTTTAAAAATGAAATACTAATTATGCAACCTAAGAAGGGGGTGAATTGGATTTCTAAAATTTAAACTAATTATACCACACAACAATTCAATCTAATGCCTTAATAAAATTAAAAATAATAAATTAATAATGCTAAAAAATAAAAGAGAAAGGAAAGAGAAAGGCTAAAAAATAAAGAAAAAGGAAAGAGAAAGTAAAGACGATGAATTTTTATGTGATTTGACAATCTTTGCCTATATCCCCGCCTCCAAATCACCAAAACTTGAGAATTTCACTATCCAAACCACCTAAGACTTTAAGTTTGTTACAATTGACTTTAAGGTGTCAATGAACATTTACAATCCAGATATTATTTTTCAATTCCTTTACTCAAGTGTTTCCCACATTTATACACTTAGAAAATTTAACACAAAATTAAAAATTACAATACAGAAACTCCCTTCAAGAGTGGATGAACAAATTATAGTACAATAATGATTTAATCTAAGATGATTTACAAATTGAAAACTAATCTATGATGCATACGCTTGTTTTGACATGTTGGATTTGTCAAAAATTAGTTTGATTTGAATTTATATAGTTTTGACTCAAAAAATAGCCGTTATAGGCAACTTCCAGCATCTAAGCAGCTAGCTTCTATATTCTGGTAGTTAGCAGCTAGCTTCTATATTCTGGTAGTTAGCAGCTTACTATAATGAAATTACCATTAAATTTGAATTTTGCTATAGTAATACTGTTCACCAAATTATAATTTTACCTAAAACTTTTTATAATTATACTATGATCTAAAAATTCATAAAACTTTACAAACAGGTCTATTTTAGAATAGTTTGATGTTGCTACTACTATTCACAAAAGTATAATTTTTTCTAAAATATTCTGTAATTGTACTATAGCTCAAAATTACAAAAATCTTTATAGACAAGTCTAATTTTAAAATTTTTAATTAATATTTCTCATTCTCAAAACTTTTTAAAATTATGATATGACTAAAAATACTTCTGTTTTTACAAATAAATGTAAATTCATATTTAAACAATACTTATTAAAATCAAAGATTGTAAAACTTTTTTGTTTTAGTCCCTATTTTAAAAATCAATTAGTTTATATGAATACTTGATTTATGATTGTAACACTTTAGATTAATAAAAAATAATGATCAACCAATTAAAAACTTGAGCTTCACAAATACGAAATTATGCATAAATTAAATTATTCTGGCTTTATAAGAATTTTCGTAATATTGAGTCCGTTGAGTTCTAAACTTCATTCTTGATTAAGCCGTTATCTGTTGAATGCCTTGAACTTGATTTCACTTATATAAATACTATCTTTAAGAATTTAGTGAAAATATGAAATAAATTATTTATTAAAATAATTAAGATACATATTTGTTATCATCAAAATTCATTAAATGTAGGCCTTTAGGTTAACAATCTCTTCCATTTTAATGATGACAAATATCTCATATATTTCGATATTTATACTCTCCTTCAATATATGGTATATATTAATCAATATACTAAAATGCCTTAGATGATGAAAATTGATACTCAATGCCTAAATTATTATAAAAAGTCTCAAATGCATAATTTTTAAATTTCTATCATGATCACTTCTAATGCAAGTAATAGAGTAACATTTTTCATTTTGAACCTTTTTTTTAATAGAAAACTTTAAATGCTTTAAAGGCATTATCCTTATTAGCTAAGAATAATACCTAAGTGAATCTAGAATAATCATCCACAATTACAAATGCATAATATTTTTCACTTAGACTAGCATACCTAGAAGATCTAAACAAATTCATATGAAGTAATTGAAGAGGTTTTGAAGTAGCAATGTGATTGTTGATTTTGAAAGAGGTTTTGATTTGTTTACCAGATTGGCAAGCTTCATAAATTCTATCCTTTTGAAAACTAATTTTTAGAAGGCCTTTAACTAAATTATTTTTCAAAATTTTTGAAATCAAATCTATGCTTGCATGACTTAATCTTCTATGCTATAACCAACTATCATCACATAATACGGAAAAATATTTGTCATGAGTAAATGCGCAATCTATATTAATTGTATACACATTTATATACCTACTATCAACAAACACAATCTTGCCATCACATGCATTCTCAATAACACATTTCGATTTATCAAAGATAACCTTATACCTTTTATCACAAAATTGACTAATGCTAAGTAAATTATGTTTCAAATTTTCAACCAAACTTACATTCTCAATAAGAGTAGAAGAGTCTTTACCGACATTACTGAGACCTATAATATTTCCTTTTCAGTTATTTCCAAAGGATACATCTCCACCATTTTCAACCTTGCTAAAGCTTGAAAATTAAGAATAATTACTTGTCATGTGCCTTAAACAATCACTGTCTAAGTACCATTTGTTCTTCTTTTTCTTCAAACCCTACAATTAGCAATAGTTCCTTTTAGAACCTAAACACATTTAGTACTATGCTATGCATTTATTTTAACTTGGCATCTATAACTCATGTGATCATTTCTATTACAATAATGACAAACAATCTTAGGGTCACTTATGGAGGTAGCTCTAATAAAATAATTCTTATAAAATTTTTATTTTAAGTTAGGCTTATACCTAAGTCCACCTTTATCAAACACAAATTTTTGAGTACTTGATAATTTTTCTAAGTTTTTTTGACCATTTATGAACTTTAACATGATTTCGTTAAATTCATTGTTCTTTTTCTTAAGCATTTCATTCTCTCTCCAAAATTCATCGATACATAATTTTTCATGCTAATGTGAAGTACTTTGTTTATCTTTAATTGATGCAATTCTATCATGCAATTCTTAATTATCTAATTTTAACCCCTTGATCTTTCCATTCCATGAATCATTGTACTTTTGCAATGCATCCTTTTTATTTGAAAGTTCTAACATTTTCTTTTTAAGGCATGTATTCATTTTACCAATTCTCGACCAATCATCATGTAATTCCTTAAAAGAGTCATACAACTTATTGTAAGAAGGATGAGTTACCTCATAGCATTCATTATCTAACTCATCTCCAATTGTCACAAGTGCCAAATTTGACACTTTATGAGATTCCTCTTTATCACTCGATTCTTCTTTGCTATCATCCTAAATAGCTACCATAGCTTTCTTCTTGAGTTTGTTGAGAAGTGGGCACTCCAATCATATATAGTCAGGCTTCTTGCATTCATAGTATATAATCTCCTTCTTTTTCTCTTTTTGATTTTTAAAGTTTCTGAATTTTCTTTCCTCAATAGGAGTCTTGTAGAATTTTTTGAACCTACTTGCTAGTATAGCCATCTCTTCATTATTCAGCTCGTTATCTTTATCACTCTCATGTTTTGAGGTTTTGAGAGCAATTTTTTTCTTTTTCTCCTCATTTTCTCTTTCAGCTACCAAATCTTCCTTAAAAGAAATAAAAGAACTGATTAGATCATCAATAGCTAATGTATTTAAAACTTTAGTTTCCTCAATGACAGTCTTCTTAGATCTTCATTCCTTTGGTAGCGATCTAATGATTTTCCTAACTTTCTTGTTATTAGAAAAGATCTTCCCTAGAGCTCTTTGTGTGTTCACTATATCCGTGAATCTAGTATACATAGATTACACACTATCATTTTGATTTATTTGTAATAATTCATATTGTCGAGTGTATCTACTAATTTTAGACTTTTTCACCTTATTAGTATCTTCATAAATAACTTCGAGTTTGTGCTAAATTTCATATGCACTTTCATAGCTAGAGACCTTATGAATTTTTTTCTTATGAAGCGAACAAAACAATGCATCTATAGCTTTGGAATTGAGAGATACTTTTCTTTTTTTCCAATTCATTCCATTCTCGTGATGGTTTTGGAATATCGTCTTCTATTTCATTTTTAGTTATCGAAATAAATAGACCATCACAAATAACTTCCCAAATTTTATAATCAAGTGCTTGCAAATAAATTCTCATCCTACTTTTCTAAAATGGATAGTCATTTCTATCAAAATATGGTGGTCTAATTGTGGATTGTCCTTCCTTAAACGTAGAGTCATTATAGATTGGTATAGATCTTTTACTCTAGACAATTAAGTTCTAATAAGAGAACCTAGCATAATTATACTATAGTCCAAAAACTCATAAACCTTTGCAAACAGATCCAGTTTTGGAATAGTTTAAAGTTGCTATAATACCACTATTTATAAAATTATAATTTTACCTAAAATATTATATAATTGTACTATAGCTCAAAATATCAAAAATCTTTACAAATAAGTCTAATTTTAAAATTTTTAATTAATATTTCTCATTCCTAAAATCTTCTGAAATTATGATATGACCAAAAATATTTTTAATTTTGCAAATAACGTAAATTCGTATTTAAAATAATACTTATTAAAATAAAAAATTGTAAAAATTTTTCGTTTTAGTCCACATTTTGAAAATCAATTAGTTTATATGAAATATTTGATTTATGATTGTAACACTTTAGATTAATGAAAAATAATGATCAATTGATTAAAGACTTGAGTTTCATAAACGCAAAAGCAAGCATAAATTAAATTATACTAGCTTTATAGGAATTTCCGTAATATTGAGTTCGTTGAGTTTTAAACTTCATTCTTGATCAAGCCATTATCTATTGAGTGTCTTGCACTTGATTTCACTTGATTCACTTGTATAAATACTATCCTTTAAGAACTTAAAGGAAATGTGAAATACATTATTTAATAAAATAATTAAGACACATATTTGATATTATCAAAATTACATTATGTGTAATCCTTTAGGCTAACAAAAATGAAATGCTAGTTATGCAACCCAAGAAGGGGGTGATTTGGATTTTTAAAATTTAATCTAAGTAAACCACACAATAATTTAATCGATTGCCCTAACAAAATAAAAAATAATAAGTTTGATAAAGTGCAATAATAAAGAATAAGGGAAGAAAAATCAAATACGAGTATTTTTACGTGGTTCAGCAATCCTCACCTACCCGCGCCTCCAAGCAAACCAAACTTGAGGATTTCACTAATTAAGTCTCCTAAGACCTCAAGTTCTTTACAATCGACCTCAAGGTGTCAACAAACCTTTACACTCAAGAGATTATCCCCCAATCTCTTCACTCAAGTGTTTCCCACACTTAAACACTCATAAAGTTTACAATGAATTTAAAAAATACAACAAATACTCCCTATCTAGAGTTGATATACAAATGATAGCTCTATAGTAATTTAATCTATATTGATTTGTAAATTGAAAGTTCAATCAATGATGTAATAACTTATTTTTTGTTGTGCAAGAGCTTAGAAATGAGTTTGATTTGGGTTTATATAGTTTAAATTCAAAAAATAGTCGTTATACACAAATTCCAGCGCCGAAGCAGTTAGCTTCTTCCTCAAGCAGTTAGCCACTTGCTACAGTGAAGTTACCGTTAAATTTGAAATTGCTACAATAACAATGTTCATGAAATTATAATTTTGTCTAAAACTTTTTATAATTATATTATGGTTTAAAAACTTATAAAACTTTACAAATAGGTCTATTTTTGAAATTTTTTTAACTTGCTACAGTACCACTATTCATAAAATTATAATTTTACCTAATATAATCTTATAATTGTATTATAGCTCAAAATGTTAAAATTTTAATGAACAAATCTAATTTCAGAATTTTTAAATATTATTTCTCATTCCCACACTTTTTGAAATTATGATATGATAAAAAATATTTCTAATTTTGTAAATAAACCCAAATTCATATTTAAAATATTATTTAATAAAATTAAAAATTATAAAACTTTTTCACTTTAATCAATTTTTAGAAAATTAATTATTTTGCATGAAATACTTGATTTATAATCAAAACTTTAAATTAATAAATAATAATTAATTAATTAAAATCTTGAGCTTCACAAATTGCTAAATCAAGCATAAATTAAATCATACCGGCTTTACAAGAATATATCATGATCATAAGTCCGTTGCGCTCTAAACTTTGTTCTCGATTTAGCCATTGTCCATTAAGTGTCTTAAAGTTGATTTCACTTTATTCACTTGCATAAATACTATCCTTAAAAAACATAGTGAAAAATGTGAAATGCATTATTACTTTAAAACAATTAAGATACGTGTTTGTTATCATCAAAACTACATTATGTATAGCCTTTAGGCTGATAAAAAAATACTCTTTTTTGAACATAAATACTTATCTTTTTAGCGCAAAGGTATTTAAAAAGCTTGGCATAAGAGGGGACTTACTTAATAGTATCAGGTAAAGAGATGTTAATGCTTACTTATTTGAAAATCTTTATAATCTCACCTTTGGTGCTTCTCTTCTTTGTTTTAGCTAACCTCTAAGGACAAAAAGGATATATTCTCAAGGATGGCTGTCTTCTTTGTCTTTTGGTTATGAATCTCAAAGTCTAAGGGTACAACTTAAGTTGTCTTTATCACCGATATCTCTACTTTGTTGTTCACTTCTTTGCCTTTTCACAAAATAATGACTACCTTGACCTTTTTATGATTTTGGCATGAACTTATACTTGCTTTATGCACTCTTTTAGGATTAGGCATTAACTGGCTAGGGAATTGATGCACTTTTTTAGGATTAGGCATTGGCTAGCTAGGGAATTTGTCTTTCTCAATAATCATTACTAAGGTTTGAATTGAAAAGATAAGTTAGCCCTTTATTTTCTCAATATTTGAGATTGACTGAGCTTGGGAATTGAAGCCAACACTCTGTTGTATGAATTTTATTGAACTCTGAAGTGCTCGAATCTATTATAGAATAGATAAAATGGTGACGAGTATCGATCCCACAAGGAGGTGGATTTTAATTGTGTGTTGAATAAATTTTCTAAGTGAACAATTAAATTATAATAAATTTATCCTAAATTTTATATTAAAATGGCTCGAATAATAAAAACTACAATTGTAATAATAAAGTACTTGACTATCTGGATCTAAATCAACATGCTTTAGGACTCAATATTCCTTATTAATACCAATTAAATCATGAGGGGATAATCCACTCCTCATGAACCACGCTCTAATTAATATGGTGTTAAGGGTTTATCATACTAAACAGTAATAACTGTGTTATTACTATCTGTCAATGAAAAATAAAAAAATCCACACAAATTAGAGGAAAAAATAAAATAAATTTACCAATTAAGCCCATGGAATATGTTGAGACTTCACCTTCAACCTAAGCTTGAAAGAAAATTAGCTACTCATATTTGCATTAGGGATAAAAAGGAAATTTTACTAAAATACAAAGAAACTACAAGATAGAGAAGGAATTTCAAAAAATAGAGCTAAAAAATGAAGTCAGGGGTGTCAAATTAGAGGGAAGCCCTCCTTTTATAGATACAACGAGTAATTCATAGCCATCAGATTAAAACAATTTGGATGTGTAGGATTACGCCATGTGGTAAATTCTTATTGGTGTGAATACATCATCAGGGCTATTATCCCGTGTATATACATATATCGTACGCACGTTTTTTTTATCCACTAACATACTGTCACGTCATTGGTCAATAGTGCATAAACATTTTTATCTAATAAGATTGTGACACCGTATCAGTCAAGCCATGTCATCAGTTCATGCCACATAATCAGTCAATGCCACAGCATTCCTTCAATCAAATACTGCCATGTCATTGGTTGGTGCCACATCATCGATCAATGCCACGTCATCGGTCAATGCCACATCATCATACATTACATATGAACAGTGTCATGAATAGTATCATAAATAGAACCGTACATGTGAACAGTACCATATATGTGAGCAGTACGTTTTTATTTTTATGCTCCTCCTAAGGTTTTTTACCGTTCTAAGTTTAAATTTACCGTCCGTTTTGTCATCCGATGTCTTGTTTATTTTGAAATGACCATGATGCCCCTAAAATACGTAAAATACTTGATTATAATGAAATACGCATAATTAAATTCATAGGAAACTTGAATATATAAAAGCAAAGAAATTAGTAGAACTTGAAATAAAAATGATGATTTTCTCCTTTATAAATATACATTTTCTAGTACTCAACACATCCCCCAACCAGCTTATTACTAGTCCCTAGCAAATTAAGCGAAATCAAATTCAAACCCAAAACTTTTTTTTTGAACTATCATGTTTATTTAATTAAATTTTATTATATAAATCAAATAAGAGTATAAGTATTATCTCCAGTCTTGAAGAAATATTATTTCTAAATCAACCATCTGCATGAATCCATCAAGGAGACTTTGTCACAGCTTTTATAACTAAGCTGCTTTCAAGAATGACATGTCAATACCCTAAAATCTCACTGGTAGTGACACTCTCACAAAGAAATTAAACCCAATAACAATAGTCACTCCTATGAATGGTAAATTAAGAGAAAATATTAAAATAATATTACACACTCTCACCAAGATGAAATAAATGTGCCCACAACTTAAAAATAATACGATCTCAAATAAAAATATGAGTCAGACCAATATATTTATTTATATTTTTTTCTTTTATTATTTTTTTATACATCACTACATCTTTATAGCCCATGTAACTAGTTTCTAATTCAGACTATAGTTCCCTAAAATCAAAAAAGACTTTTATTAGGACGTAACGTAGCCTAGGAACATGGCAAATAAAGATGGAAAAATAGAGAAAGAAAAACAAAATACATGTTTGAGAAAAAAAAGAAGTTTTTTAATTTTTTTGTAAGATTACAGAGTACATTTCTTTTTTTTTTGAAATTAATATATAAATTTTGAATTTTTTCTTTTTTCTTTTTTCTTTTTTTCTCTTTTTTTCTTTTTTTTTACACTTAGGCATAATTTTATTAAACAAACTAATTATTTATATTTTTCTCAAATATTAATAGGTGATGGAATTTGTATGATATTGAGTAATATTTTAGATTGGAGGGATGATAAGTTAACAAAGAAAAAGATAATAATTGTTTTTAAAGGCTCAAAAGGGTTAACTAAGGATATTTTACAAAAGGGATGGCTAGAAAGGCTCAAACGGGCCAAAGATGGCCCTTCCATCGTCCTTTAGGGCACTAATTAATCTTTCATATTTATTAGTTAGAGAAACTTTCAGATGTAGCAACACAGAATTATTTTTCCTTTTTTTTTAAAGGTTGACTCAAAAGAAATTTATAGATCATGTATCAAATAATAAAATGTTAAGTTGTATAAATAATGGGCAAAAAAGGATTACTCTCCAAGAAAAATGATAAGCTTATGTTAACATATACATATTGTGGTAATTGATTTTGATGATAACAAACAATGAGTTTAAGTTAATAAACGTGTTTTAAGACTCACATAATTTCAAGTATTCTCTTAAGAGTCAAAACTAGGTACGTGTTTAACATTCCTTAGAGAAACTAGAACAATTTGTAAGTTAAATGAAGTTTTGAGTATAAATGGCTAACCAATTATATTAAACGGTTAATCGATTAGTGAAAAGACTTAGCTCTGTAAAAGGTTAACAGCTTAAGCCTTAACCGATAGGCATTTTGTGAGATACTAGAAGTAATCGGCGAACCGTTAATATATAACGGCTAACCGATATCGTCAACTCTTTAAAATCCTTTAAAGTTAAAAGGAATCGGTTACAGAGCTTTATATAATGAGGATACTGGACTTCAACGGCAAACCGTTAATATATAACGGCTAACCGATAAGTTCCAGAATCGACATTCTTTGTAAATCCTTAACCGTTTAGTGAAAACAGATCGAGTGTTTTATTGTGCAGGTTTCTGGACAATAACGGCGAATGGGTAATTTTTAACGGTCAACCATTTATTTACAATCATGCCAACGGTAACATTGACCAAAGAAAACGACTAACTGTTAACAACTAACGGCAAACCGTTTTCTATCAGATGGAAGAATAACGGCTAGTTTTCAGCTCCAACTATAAATATGCTCATTCAATTCAAATAAAGGATTGACGACAACACAACTACTGAGCTCGTATACGAGTTTACCATCTATAGAAAGCTTTAAACAGATTTATATTTCATTCATTCACACATTGAGCATTAACTTGTAACCTTGAAAGATTGTGTGAGAGATAAATCAATTTGTATTCCTTTGTCTTGAGTGATTGCAAGTGTAAGGATACATTTGGGTTAAGAGATTGGGAATAATCTCTTGTTGTAAAGGTCTATTGACACCTCGAAAGTCAATTGTAAGTTGTTGAAGCCTTGGAGGCTTGAATAATGGAATTCTCAAGCTCGGAGTGGTTGGAGGTATGGACGTAGGCGGGGATAGCCGAACCACGTAAAAATCATTGCGTTTACTTTCTCTTTCCTATCACTTAATTTATTTATCACTGTTGTTTATTTATTTAATTATTTCAAACTTGTTTGCATTGATTGAGCGATTTATTTTCATAATTTTTAAAACCCAATTCACCCCCCATCTTGGGTTGTCTATTTAGAATTTCAATTGGTATCAGAGCAAGGTTCTCTTAGCAAGACTTAATCATCTAGAGTAAAAGATCCATGGCTATCCAATATGAATCCATATTTAGGGAAGGACAATCCACAACTCAACCACCATTTTTTGATAGTAATGATTATCCTTATTGGAAAATTAGGATGAGAAGTTATTTGCAAGCCTTAGATTATGAAATCTGAGAAATTGTTTATGATAGACCAATTATGCCAATGATAAAAAATGAATTAGGAGATGACATTCCTAAACCCTCAAGGGAGTGGAATGAATTGGAAAAGAGAAAAGCTTTTCTGAATTCCAAAGCTATGAATGCGTTATTCTGTTCATTAGATAAGAAAGAATTCCATAGAGTCTTTAGCTGTGAAAGTGCTTATGAAATCGAGCACAAACTAGAAGTTGTTTATGAAGGAACTAATCAGGTAAAAGAGTCTAAAATCAGCAGATTTACTAAACAATATGAATTATTTCAAATGAAACAAAATGAAAGTGTTTATTCTATATATACAAGATTTACGGATATAATAAACACTTTAGGAGCTCTAAGAAAAACTTTCTCTAACAGCGAGAAAGTTAAGAAAATTATTAGATCTATACCTAAGGAATGAAGACCAAAAAGAACTGCCATTGAGGAGGCTAAAGACCTAAATACATTGCCTATTGATGATTTAATTGGTTCTCTTATTTCTTATGAGGAAGATTTAGCAGCTGAAAAAGGAACTGAAGAAAAGAAGAAAAAATTACTCTCAAAGCTTCAAAACTTGAGAGTGATGAGCAAAGTGGACCAGATGACGAAGAATTAGTTATGTTGGCAAGAAGATTCAGAAAATTCTTCAAGAAAACCAATGATAGAAGAAAATTCAGAGACTTCAACAATCAAAAGGAGAAGAAGGAAGCAATCAAATGGTATGAATGCAAGAAGCCAGGACATATAAGATCAGAATGTCCACTTCTCATTAAGCTTAAGAAGAAAGCCATGGTGGCTACTTGGGATGACAGTGAAGAAGAATCAAGTGATAAAGAGGAAACACAGGAAATGTAAAATTTGGCACTTATGGCTATTGGAGATGAATCTGACAATGAAATTGATGAGGTAAGCGATCTCACTTATGATGAGTTGTATAATGCATTTAAAGAATTACATGATGAATTGATAAAAATTGGTAAAAAGAATGTTTGCCTTAAAAAGAAGATGGTAGAAACTTCAAAGGAAAAAGATGCATTAAAAAAATGTAATGACTCATTAAATGCAAAGAATCAAAGAATAAAATATTACATGATAGGATTACATCATCAAATGAGAAACCTAGTAATTCATATGAACATGACAAATTTTATGTTGATGAATTGTTGAGAGAAAATAAAGTGCTAAAGAAAAAGAGTATTGAACTCAATGAAATTGTGTTGAAATTCACAAATGGTCAAAATAATTTAGAGAAATTGCTGAGCACTCAAAAATGTGTATTTGACAAAGGTGGAATAGGTTATAAACCTAGTATTAAGAAAAAATACTATAAAAACTATTTTGTTAAATTTAACTATACAAACAATCCTAAGATTGTATGTCATTATTGTAATCAAGATGGTCATATGAAAAATAGATGCCATGTTAGAAGAAATGCATATCATGGAGTTAAATGTGTTTGGGTTCCAAAAGGGACGATTGCTAACACTCAAGGACCCAAAAAGTTTTGGGTACCTAAGACTTAAGATTTTCTTTGTAGAGCTCAAAGAAGAAGAAGAATAAATGGTACTTGGACAGTGGTTGTTCCAGACACATGACTGGGAATTATTTCTGGTTCTCAAGTTTCACCAAAATTGAAAATGGCGAAGATGTTTCTTTTGGAGACAATTTAAAAGGGAAGATTCTAGGAATTGGTAATGTTGGTAAGAGTTCATCAACCTTAATTGAAAAGGTTTGCTTAGTTGAAAATTTAAAACACAATCTGATTAGTATTAGTCAATTGTGTGACAAAGGTTATAAAGTAATTTTTGACAAATTTAGATGTATTGTTGAGATGCTTGTGATGGAAAAACTTTATTCATTGGAAGTAGATGTGGTAATGTCTATACAATTGACATAGAAGTTGCATCTACTCATATTAAATGTTTTTCTGTATTACATGATGATTGTTGGTTGTGGCATAGACGATTAGGACATGCAAGCATGGATTTAATATCAAACATTTCGAAAAAGGACTTAGTCAAAAGTCTTCCAAAAATTGGTTTTTAAAAGGATAAAATTTGTGAAGCCTATCAATTTGGTAAACAAATTAAAACTTCATTCGAAAAGAAAAATGATGTTTCTACTTCAAAGCTATTATAGCTACTTCATATGGATTTATTTAGACCTTCTAGACATGCTAGCTTAAGTGAAAAATACTATGCATTTGTAACTGTAGAAAACAGCTAACCATTAACAACTAACGGCAAACTATTTTCTGTCAGATGGAAAAATAACGGCTAGTTTTAAGCTCCAATTATAAATATGCTCATTCAATTCAAATAAAGGACTAATGACAACACAACTACTGAGCTCATATACGAGTTTACCATCTACAGAAAGCTTTAAACAGATTTGTACTTCATTCATTCACACATTGAGCATTAACTTGTAACCTTGAAAGATTGTGTAAGAGATAAATCAATTTGTATTCCTTTGTCTTGAGTGACTGCAAGTGTGGGGATACATTTTGGTTAAGAGATTGGGAATAATCTCTTGTTGTAAAGGTCTATTGACATCTCGGAAGTCAATTATAAGTTGTTGACTCCTTGGAGGCTTAAATAGTGGAATCCTCAAGCTCAGAGTGCTTGGAGGCATGGACGTAGGCGGGGATAGCCGAACCACGTAAAAATCATTGTGTTTCGCTTCCCTATCACATAATTTATTTATCACTGTCTGTTTATTTATTTAATTATTTCAAACCTATTTGCATTGATTGAGTGATTTATTTCCATAATTTTTAAAACCCAATTCACCCCCATTTTAGGTTGTCTATTTAGAATTTCAACTTAAGAACTCACTTGGAATTTATTATAACTTGTACATTCCTTCAAACAACTTATATTTTTGTCTCAGACATCAACATATAGAGTAGCAAATATGGTGTAACAAAACTTAAGACCAAAGATAATACAATACTAAAATTTAAAAGTCATTATGTCAAAAGAAATCACATGATATATATATATATATATATATATATATATATATATTTAAAAAAAATTTTGTTAAGAAAAAGAAAACTAAAAAGATGCATTTCTAGAATTATGACATTCCATATTCAGCCATCTTCAACTCAAAATTTCGAAAGTGTATATTTATAAAGGAAAAATTAGAAAGAGCAAGTTAGAAAGTTAAATTAGACAGTCCACAATTATCAACTATTCCCTCTCTCCAACCAGAACGAAACATTGTCCTCAATTTTTTAAAAGAAAGAAGTAGTGTTTAGAAGATATCACCTGGGTGTTGCAACACAGAAGAAAATATTTACATGGTTAAAGGATAGGCACATGGCTCGAGAGTAAAGGAAAAAATAATGAAAAGACAAAGCAAATAATGATAGCATAAAATTAGTAAAGACAAAAATGTAAGTGATCAAACAACAGTGAAATAAAACAACATTAAAATAAAAGGATATTGACAAGTAGTTGCGACTGTGGCTCACATCTTCCTCTAGTTTTACATCCAGAAATGGCTTAAACGCCCTCTATGGGTGGAGAATAGGCTTTCCATCCAGTTTTCTTACAAACTGACAAACAGAGTCTTTTATAGTTAGATTCTCGAGACTATAGTTTGTATATTCTTTCTGAAATAATGGCCATAATTAAAGTATTACATTTTGGACGTATTCATTAGGATGCCTTTCAAGAGACAAAAGGATATCATCCAATGAGTTTTTATTCAAGTCATCCCTAATGAATTGAATCTTATCTTCCCTGTTATCAGACAGCATTCCTAAAGAACATCGCTTCTTATCGCATCTCATTCTAGCATACTTATGACAAACATTAGAGAGCTTTCGGGCTCTCCCTTTTTTTGAATAATTTCTTTTACCACAATAAGACATGTATGCAATAAATTTGGGAGATAACTCACCTGCCAACAGCACTTTAGCTTCGATTATCCATCGAATTTCAATAGGGATATGATTTTTCATAAGTAATTGCATGCGTTCGAACTAAGCTTTATAAATGGTGAGGAGAGCATTCTAAGGAAGTGAAGGAAATTGCTTGTGAAATTTTGCTAAGATCTTGTCTCTATCCATGCCTTCAATTCAGAATATTAGTTATTATGGGAAACTAATATAATCGACGTTGATTGTCATAGAGTACTGTTATTTGCCACTTAACCGAGGTAAGAAAAAAATGATAACACGGCAAAGAAAGAAGAAGAAAAATGTGGCAGAAATAGAACACGCATAAAGAAAAAAATAACACAAAAAAATTAACTTACCATCGTCCTCTTATTGAATTTACTTCAAGCTCTAATTAGATGTTGTAGATGCCTCTCTCAATTTCTTTAAGATCTCCTTCTAAATCCTAAACATAGGCTACTAACTCTGGTAGTTGTAGTTGCCAGATACGATGTGTTTTATAAAATCGTATCTGACCTCTGAGATGAGATTGTATATGTTGAAACTGTCTAAGAATGTTGAAGAGATGCTTTTTAGTTCACATATTCATGAGGAAAAATAAAAAAATTAATAGTTAAACAAACAAGCTTACACAAACATAATTAAAAACAAAAAAGAACTTTAAATCACCGAAAGGAAACAGAAAGAAAAAAAATGTCAGGTCACTGAAATATTTTGCGCTGTTTTCTCCTCATGGTTAGTATTTGTGATATGACTTTACTTTTTTGACCATTAACTTTAAAAATTACATCGTTCCTTAGATTTTTAAATTTAATGGCTCCATGTGGAAACAATATGATTAGTAGATGAACAGACCATCGAGAGTGTAACTTACTTGGAGAAATATGCCATTGAAAATTGAACAAAAATACTTTTTGACCTGGTGTGAAAGATTTTCTAATACTCCGCTTGTCATGGAGGATTTTCATTTACTTTTTGTAGTCTTAGAATTTTTGTCATTACGAATCTCCTATGGTCTTACCAGTTGTATCCTCTTTTTTGAACAAAAAATAGGGTCAATAATGTCTGTATTTTTTTGTTTGTCATCAGGAGAGGATAAAATAATTTTTGATAATGTTTTTTCTTCTCCCAAAAATGTAGAATTCAGAGGGTCAAGTGAAGGTTTGAGCTCAATCTTTGGTGGTGATTCTGATGATGGAATGAAATTTTCTTTTAATGGTGCCAATTACTCTATCCTTATCTTCCATTTATCAATGTCTATGCACGGTGATGAATCCAATAAGGCATTAACCTTATCAATCGATCTGTCAATATTAAAATCCAAACCAAAATGAGTTAAACATGTTAGTAAAGAGTCATCGGTAAGGGTTAAAGGAAATGCATGATCAACTAATTTATCAATTAAATACACATATATAATTTCATCATCTGTATTGAAAGGTTGTTTGGCAATGTTGAAAATATTTAGTTCCATAGTTATATTGCCAAATGACAACTGCATATTTCTAGTTCTGTATTAAATGTGAGCATCGCAGTTGCCAAAAATGAATAACCCAAGATAATGGGGATGTGTTTCCTTGAATCATGCACTGGTTGGTGTCAATTACAATGAAATCAACAGGAAAATAAAATTTATCTACCTAGATAAGTACATCTTCCACAAAACCACGAGATATTTTCATGGATCGATCTGCAAGTTGTAACACCACTAGAGTCGAGTGTAATTCTCCTAGTTTAAGTTTCATAAACACTGAGTAAGGCAACAGATTAATACTAGCACCTAAATCTAACAAAGCATTCTCAATTGTGTGGTTCCCTATACTACATGAGATAGTGGGGGAGCCTAGGTCTTTGTATTTTAAAGGAATTTTGTGTTGGAGTATAGAACTAACATTTTCTGTCAAAAATGCCTTCTTTTGAACATGAATATTTCTCTTTTTAGTACAAAGATCTTTAAGAAACTTGGCATAAGATGGTACTTGTTTTATAACATCAAGCAAAGAGATGTTAACACTTACCTCTTTGAAGATTTCAAAAATCTCACCCGTGGATTTTTCTTTCTTTTCATTGGCTAACCTCTGGGGAAATGGAGCTTTAGGAATATACTCTCGTGGGTTGGTTTTTTCTTTCTCTTCTGATGATGAGTCCTCAGTATTTATATGTACAATTTGAGTTCCTTTGGTTACTGGTATCTCTACTTTATTGTCGACTTCTTTTTCTTTTCACAAGGTCATGATGGCTCTGACCTCTCCATGTTACTTTATTGGCACTTGCCTCATGCACTCCTTTAGGGTTTGACACTAGTTGAATTGGGAATTTGCCTTTCTCAACAGTCATTGCTAAGGTTTGAACTGAAGAGGCAAGTTGGCCTACCATTTTCTCAAGGTTAGAAATTGATTGAACCTATAAGTTGAAACCTGATCTCATCTCATTTCGTAGTCCATTAATGGTGCGGTTTTGTTGATTGATCGTAAAGTGGATAGAATTCTTGAAATTTTAGAATGCATCCTCCCATGGTTTGGATTGAGAATAATTTGAGTTTTGCTTATAAGGTCTGAATGGTGGCTGAAAGGCTTGTGGAACTTGAGGAATTGGTTGCATTGGTGGAGCTGGAGTTATTGGTCCATTTTGTTGGAATCCTTGAGACCATGAAAAATTGAAGTGGTCTCTCCATCCAGGATTATATATGTTAGAGTAAGGGTTGTAGTTTGATGGCTTCCTCATTATACCTATGGCGTTAGCTTGATCTGGGTATGAGTCATGGTCATGTGACTCTGTTGATTTAGCAGCTGTTAATGATGCAATTTGTCAGGTAAGTCATTCAACCATTTCTTTTACTTCTTTGATTCCCGAGCTTGACTCGCTAATTTAGACCTCATTTACTCCCTTAATTCTTTTATTGTTTCTGAATGATCGACAATGTTGTTGGGAATTATCCGCTTATCGCTGGAAGAAATCTCAAAATTTTGATGCACTTTTGGACATTAGTTCTCTTTCACTTGTTGCTATTAGCCATTCTTGCAAATTTGGCAATAATCCCTCCAAAAGGTATTAGCATTGGTGCCATTTTTCATATCCATGATGTGGACATTTTAAGAATAGCCCGTTGAATGACTCCCATGCTTTGAAAAATTGTTCGTCTTCTCTCTGAATAAACTCTGAAATTTTCCTACGAATAGAATTGATTTTATGAACTGGGAAATATTTATTTAAAAATTTTGTGACCATTTATTCCCATGATATAATGCCATTAGTAGGCAATGTATTAAATAATGAATGAGCTCTATCTTTTAAAGAAAATGGGAATAATCTGAGTTTAACATCATCATCTGAAAAATTCTCATATCTAAAAGTTTGACAAACAGCATGAAAACAATTTAAATGATTATATGAGTCCTCATTTTCTAGGCCATAAAATGTTAGGAGACAATTTAGCATACTAGATTTTAATTCAAAAGTCCTAGCAACTACCTTTGGATATCGTATACATGATGTGCTCAAGTTAGCTAAAAGACTAAAATAGTCCTTAAATGGTCTTTCCTGTGGTGGTTCTTGTTGTTGTAAATCCATTTAAATTTAATTTTTAAATGCGATGTGTTTGTGTGTGTGAAGTGTTTTTTCCAATTCTAAGTCTTTAGGCTCAAAATTAGGTAATTGCGACCTTAGACTATACATAAAAAAATAATAATGAAAAATACAACAAAAAATGAGAACAAATTTAAAAAAAATAACGAAGAAGAAGAAATTACGATACTAACCTTATCGCGTTATTACAACCTTACTATGGACATATATTCAAGTGTTAAAAAGAAAATACAAGAAATAGATTAACTAAAAATAAAATAACAAGATAAATTACAACGAAGAATGAAAAATTAAATTACAGAAATATAAAGAAGAGAAAAAGGAACGAAATTAAATTACAGGTAAAAAATTTAAAAGAAAACAACAACAAAATTACCTAAAAACGGTACTCCGTGACAATCAAGTCAGTTACTTCAGTTTTCCCACAATAACTGATATTCTGAGATGAAGGTATGGACAAAAATGAGATTTTAGAAAAGCTTCACAAACGATTCTCTTCGCTTCCTCAGAATTCCCTACTTTTAATTTATAAAGCCCAGTCCGAACGCATGCGATTGCTTATGAAGAATAACATCCCTGCTGACATCCATTGGTTAATTAAGGCAAAAGTTCGCTTAGCAAGTGAGTTACCTCCTAAATTTATCGCATACATGCCTGGTTGTGGTAAAGGAAATTATGCAAGAAAACGACGAGCTCGAAGACTTTCTGTTGCTTGTCATAAATATGCCAGAATGGTATGCAATAAAAAATCATGTTCTTTATGAATGGTGTCTGATAATAGAGAAGATAGGATTCAATTCATTATGGAAGGCTTGAATAAGGAGTCATTGGATGATATCCTTTTGTCTCTTGAAACGCATCCCAGTGGATATGTCCAACATGCAATACTCCAGTTATGGCCATTATTTCAGAAAGAATGTGCAAACTATAGTCTCGGGAATCTGACTATAAAAGACCCTGTTTGCCAGTTTGTAAGAAAACTGGATGGGAAGCCTATCCTCGACCTATAGAGGGCGTTCAAGCCGTTTCTGGACGTAAAACCAGAGGAAGATGTGAGCCACAATTACAACTATCTGTAAATATCCTTTTACCTCTCTGTTCTTTTATTTCACTGTTATTTTACTATTTATATTATTGTTTTTAATAATTTTATTTACTTTTTCTTTTTACTATTTTCTTTTTGACTTTTTGAGCCATGTGCCTTACACGTTAATTGACATAATGTCCTATACACAGCTGTAACTCATTGTCACCAAGGTCTTTAAATACGATTATCTTTTTACTGAGCACTCACAAGTTGTTTTTGAGCATTATCTTAATGGCAACTACTTCCAGTAAACAATTCAAGAACATTTGTGTGCTTTCTGGGTTTCATTATGGCAAACATAAAGAGTTTATGGAGGCAACCATAGATCTTGGTCTAAAAATAGTAGAGAGAAAATTACACTTGGTGTATGGAAGAGGTGACCGAGGGTTATCCAAAATGGTATCAGAAGCTGCTTTTGTCAGAAGGAGCCAAGTGTTAGGCATCATCCCTCAAATCCTAAAACCTTTGGGTTGTTTGTCTCATTCACCAACTGGAGAAGAGTTAGTCATCTCAGGTATGCAAGAATGAATAACTGAAATGTTAAATCATGCCGATGCTTTTATTTTCCTTCCAGGTGATCTTACAACTCTTGAGGCACTAATGACATTAGCATCTTGGTCCCATCTGAACATTCATCAGAAACCCATTGGTTTGTTAAATATCAATAACTTTTATGATGGCTTTCTCGCATTTCTTAACCATGCAATAAAAAATTATTTCATTCCTTCCTTAGTGAAATTAATCTTTATTTGTGCACACACTGCTAATGCGCTACTTGATCTGTTACAAGCTTATCAACCAGAGCCAGATCCTAAGGCTATTGTGTTGGAGTGTTCAAATAATGATGGTAACAGTAACGGCAGTAAGAAGTATAAATTAGATTTAACTCTCCGCTTGTAAATATTTTCTTCTGTGTTGCAGCACCCAGGTGATGTCTTCTAAACTCTACTTCTTTCCTTTCAAACATTGAGGACAATGTTTCGTTCTGGTTGGGGGGAGAGAATAGTTGACAATTATGGAATGTTGAACTAACCATGACTAACTTTTTTAATAGAAGATGGCTGAATATGGAGTATGGTGACTCTAGAAACGCATCTTCTTAGTTAAAAAAAATAAAAAAAATTATATATATATATATATATATTTGTGAGTGTTTCTTTTCTAACCTTTCGTTTTTCTCCTTTATAAATATATGTTTTTAAGTTTTTAAAGTCGAAGATGGCTGAATATGGAGTGTAGTAACTCTAGAAACGCATCTTCTTTATAAAAAAAGAAAATCATTTTTCTTTAATTTTTCTGCATGTATGTTTTCTTTTTATGTTTAGAATAGGTTAGGGGGAAAGAATTCTGTAAAAAAAAAAAATTTGTGAGTTCTTGATATTGGATGATATAATGACTTTCAAATTTTAGTATTTATATTATCTTTGGTCCTGATTGATGTTACACCATATTTACTATTTTATATGTTGATATTGGGGACAAATATGAGTTGCTCGAAAGAATGCACATGTCATAATAAATTACAAGTGAGTTTTTAAGCCTATTAATTTTTCTTGGAGAGTAACCCTTTTTGCCCATTCTTCATGTAGCTTAGCAGTTTATTATTTCATACATGATCTCTAGATTTTTTTTGAGTCAACCCTTAAAAAAAAAAAGTGTATGTCACTGCATCTAAAAGTCCATTTAATAGTAGATATGGAAGATTATTTAGAGTTCTAAAAGATGGAAGACCATTTTTTACCCGTTTGAGCCTTTCTAGCCATCCCT
Organism: Aegle marmelos; assembly: GCA_030449875.1. Taxonomy (NCBI): domain Eukaryota; kingdom Viridiplantae; phylum Streptophyta; class Magnoliopsida; order Sapindales; family Rutaceae; genus Aegle; species Aegle marmelos. The sequence goes on along the minus strand of JASUUL010000094.1, from coordinate 12,887,243 downwards.
ATTATGTAATATCCATAGTTAGCCCTTTTGAGCCTTTTATTTTAAAAAAATAAAAAAAAAACCCTTTTCTTTATTAACTTATCATCCTAACCCACTCTAATTTGGAGTATTACCCGATATCATACAAGTTTCATCCACCTATTCATGTTTGAGAAAAAAAATGTTAAATAATTATTTTGTTCAGCGAAGTTGTGCTACAAAAAAAATTCAAAAAAAAAGAAAAAAAAGAGAGAAAAAAAAAAGATGTACAATAGTAATAAATAAGCAAAATGTATCTTGTAAAAAGTTCTTGAATTTTTTCTCAAACATATATATTTTGTTTCCCTATTTTTCTTTCTTTGTTAGCCATGTCCTTAGCCTATGTTACATCCTAATAAAAGTCCTTCCTGATTTTAAGGAACTATAGTCTAACATAAAAGCTAGTTATATGGGTAATTAAGATGTAGTGATGCATATAAAATAAAAATAAAAAAAATAAAAAAATGATGAATACATTGTGTTAACTAATACTTTATTTGAGATCGTATTATTTCTAAGTTATGGGCATATTTTTCATCTTGGTGAGAGTGTATGATATTTCTTTATTATTTTCTCTCAATTTACCATTCATTGTAGTGACAAAATTTTATTGGGATTAATTTCTTTGTGAGAGTGTCACTACAACCGGTGAGATTTTGGGGTTGGATATGTCATTCTTGAAAGTGGCCTCATTACAATTGCTACAACAAAGTCTACTGGACTGATGTATATGGATGGTTGATGTGGGTGTAATATTCCTTTAGACTAGAGATAATGCTTGTACTTTTATTTGATTGCTATCATTAATCTGATTGAATAAACACATGTGTTTCTTTTCCAAAAAATTTTTTTTGAATTTTATCTTCGCTTTATTTGCTAGGGACTAGCAATAAGCTGGTTGGGGGTGTGTTGAGTGTTAGAAAGTGTATATTTATAAAGGAGAAAATCGTCATTTTACACTTTAAATCTCACTAACATTGCTACTTTTATTTATTTAAGTATTTTGTTATTTAATTATATGTGTTTTATTATAATTGTGTATTTTATGTATTTTAGGGGTATCATAATCGTTTCACAATAAACGAGTGATCAGACAGCAAAACGGACGTTATATTTGGACTCAGGACGGTCGAAAACCTTAAAAAGAGCATTAAAGGAAAAAGTACTGTTCATATATACGGAACTGTTCATACGTACGATACTGTTCACGGATACTGTTCACGACACTGTTCATATATACGGACCGATGATGTGGCAACTATCTATGACATGGCAGTATCTGATTGGACGAATTATGTGGTATTGACTGCTTATGTGGTATTGACTGCTTATGTGGTGTTGACCGATGACGTGGCGTTGACCGATGATGTGTCACGATCTTATTGGACTAAATTTCTTATGTACTGTAGATCGATGACATGGCAGTATGTCAGTGGAGTAAAAATCGTGTGTACAGTACATGCACTTACATGGGATTATTTACTATTCAAGCGGCGTTACTGTACAAATGTTGACTGTTGACTATTGACTGTTGACTGTTGACGTGGCGCAATCCTGAACTTAGATTTCTATAAAAAGGGGGCTCTCCCCCCCTAATTTGATACCCCTGAATTTATTTTTAAGCTTAGATTTCTGAAATTTCTTCTCCTTCTTGTAGTTTCTTTGTATTTTAATAAAATTTTCTTTTTTATCCTTAGTTAAAATACGAGTAGCTAATTTCTTTTTGAGCTTGGGTTGAAGGTGAAGTCTCAACATGTTCCATGGGCTTAATTTGTAAATTTACTTTCTCTTCCTCTCTAATATTTGTGGTTGTTTTGACTTTTCGTCACAAATAATAATAGTCTTGTCTAGTTATAGTCTTGGTTAAACCGGCACCCTAGTACAAGGTTATTATTATTTGACACGATAAACCCTTGGCACCATACTTATTGGAGAGTGGTTCATGAGGTGTGGAATCTCCCCTTATGATTTAATTGGTATTAATATGGAATATTTAGCCCATGGAGCATGTTGATGCGAATCCGGATACCCAAGTGCTTTATTATAACAATTTCATTTTTAATTATTCCCGCCATTTTAATTCAACAATTTAGGATAAAATTACCATAATTTAATTGTTCCATTAAAAAGAAAATTAATTCGGTATATAATTAAAATCAACCTACTCGTGGGATCGACACTCGTCACCATTAATCTATTCTACAATAGATTCGTGCGCTTGCGAGTTCAATAAAATTTGCACAACACTTAGCACTAGTTCAATGCAACTTAGAAGCTTTCAAAATCAACATCTTAGGATGCCCAATTATATAGTATTACAAGCTATGGAATTAGTATAAATAGTTTTTAGCTAGTAGTAGAAAAATACATTAATAAATGCAAAATCATAAGAATGAAGAAAAGGCTTAAATTACGGGTCATTATATGATGTTGTAATTAAAATCATGGCATCAAGATTGTATTTAAACATGAGTTATGTAAATAGAATGTAAGATATGTGTATTTAATATAAAATTTATAAATCGATATTAAATATATAATAACACATAAATTATGTAAATGGAGCATAGGATTTGTAATTGTAAAGTAAATTAAGTAAACTAACCTAACATGGTAAATTGGTGTATCAAAGGTAAATGAAATTAAAACTTACAACTATACTATAAAACTTGTTAATCAACAATAAATGTCAAATGAAACATAAATTAAGTAAATGAAACACAACACTTTCAAAGAGAATGTGAAACAAGTAAATAACATAAGAATGATAAATTGATGTATTGTTAGTAAACAAAATAAAAACTTACAAATATAATATAAAACTTATAAATCAACATTAAATATAAAATAAAATATTAATTATGTAAATAGAACATAAGCCTTGTAAATGAAAGGTAAAAAAGTAAATTAACACAAGATAACATAAGGATGATAAACTAGTGTATTATTGTAACAAAATAAAGACTTATAAATATAACATAAAGATTGTAAATCAATATTAAATATAAAATAAGACATAAATTATGTAAACGGAACATAGAGTTTCTAAATAAAGGTAAAATAAGTAAATTAATATGAGAGTAGTAAATTGATTGTAAATCAACTTAAATGTGAAATAAAATATCAATTAAGCAAATAAAATATAAGGCTTGTAAATATATAGTAAAATAAGTAAATTAACATAGGAGTGGTAAATAGGGGTATTATTGGTAAACAAAATAAAAACTTCTTGATGTAACATAAAAACTATAAATTAATATTAAGTATAAAATAAAACATAAATCACGTAAATAAAAGATAAAGACTTATAAATGGAAGGCAAAATAAGTAAATTAATATAAAAATAATTAAAAAATAAAAACTTATAAATGTAAAATAAAACTCCCTATTAATAATAATTACTTTATATTTTTAAAAAAATTGAATAATAATAGTTTTGGATTTTTGTAATACAATTGATAATATATATGAAATTTTATTAAGGATAATCAAAATTAAATTTTAAAAAATTATTCTTTTTCATATTCTTAAAATTTTTTTAAAAGGTATCATAATGTTGCATCCTTCTATCCCTACAAACTCAAATGATCTATTATCAAGCTCTAAGATGTCCAACTCATTGATGCATCATGCATGTGCTACACTGCCACTTACCTTAGCTTAATATGTAAATTTATTACGACCAATTTGATAGCGCACTCCAAAAGATGACAAAATATTATGATTGTTTACCACCGTGGTAAGATAATTGGACCCTTCTAGTAATATGTTCACTAATCAGTTATCTAAATGACTTGGAATCAAAATGAAGTGAAATTGGAATAAGAAATGAGAATTTAAATAAATTGTTTACTTTAGTTGTGGGAATTACAATTGAAATGAATTATATTGTTATTAATGTGTTGATATTATTTTAGAGTTGAAGCAGATAGTTAAAGTTACTAAATTGGCCTTAGTTTTTTATTGTCAAAATAATAATAATTGAAATTCTAACTAGACAACCTAAGAGAGGGGGTGAATTGGTTTTTTTTTTTTAAATTATGAAAATAAATCACTCAATCAATGCAAACAAATTCGAAATAATTGAATAAATGAACAGTGATAAATAAATTAAGAGATATGGAAGAGAAAGCAAACACAATGATTTTTACGTGGTTCGGCTTTCCCCGTCTACGTCCACGCCTCCAAGCACTCCGGGCTTGAGGATTCCACTATGCAAGCCTCCAAGGCTTTAACACCTTACAATTGACTTCTTAGGTGTCAATGGACCTTTACAACAAGAGATTATTCCCAATCTCTTAACCTAAATGTATCCCACACTTGCAGTCACTCAAGATAAAGGAATACAAATTGATTTATCTCTCACATAATCTTTCAAGGTTACAAGTTAATACTCAATGTGTGAATGAATGAAATACAAATATGTTTAAAGCTTTCTGTAGATGGTAAACTCATATATAAGCTCAGTAGTTGTGTTGTCGTCAGTCCTTGATTTGAATTGGATGAGCATATTTATAGTTGGAGCTGAAAACTAGCCGTTACTCTTTCATCTGACAGAAAACGATTTTCCATTAGCTGTTAACGGTTAGCCGTTTTTCTTTGGTCAATGTTACCGTTGAGCATGATTTCAAATAAACGGTTGACCGTTAAGAATTACCCTTTTGCCGTTAACTTCCAGAAACCTGCACAACAAAAACACTTGATCCGTTTTCTCTAAACGGTTAAGGGTTAACAGAGAATGTCAATTCTGAAACTTATCGATTAACCGTTATGTGTTAACGGTTTGCCGTTAAAATCCAGAATCCTTATAATTCAAAGCTCTGTAACAGGTTCCTTTTACTATTAAAGTATTTTAAAGAATTGACGATATCGGTTAGTCATTATAAATTAACGGTTCGCCGATTACTTCCAGTATCTCACAAAATGCCTATCGGTTAAGGCTTAAGCTGTTAACCTTTTAACTTTAAAGAGTTCACGATATCGGTTAACCGTTATACATTAACGGTTCGCCGATTACTTCCAGTATCTCACAAAATGCCTATCGGTTAAGGCTTAAGCTGTTAACCTTTTACAGTCTTAAGGCAGCTTCACTAACGGTTAACCGTTTCATATAATCGGTTAGTCGTTTATACTCAGAATTTCATTTAATTTACAAATTGTTCTGGTTCTTCTAAGAAATGTTAAAAGCTACCTAGTTTTGACTTTCAAAAGAATACTTGAAACTTTTGTAAGTCTTAAAACACATTTATTAACTTAAATTCATTGTTTGTTATCATCAAAATCAATTACCAAAATATGTATATGTTAACATTCTCCTCCTTTTTGATGATGACAAACACATTCAGAACTTTGTTCCCCCTAAGTATATGACTTAAAACACTTTTGTTTTTCAAAAAGCAATTTTAGTTCATTCATCTCTCCCCCTTCATCATCAAAGAAAGGTTAACCAAAAATGGGCAAAGGTTCCGCGTAAAATGCAAGAAATCCATAGTTACAATAAGAGGAAAAGAAAACTCCCAAATAATGCATATGCCAACACACTTCCAAACTATTCATATCCCAACACACTTCCAAACTCCAAAATAATTGAAAAATAGCAATATAATTAAACAGAACACAGTGAAAACAAATCATAACCATCAATATCAATTAACAAAAAGAAGACATAGTTAAAGTCAACTATCAGTACACCCATCAATCACAACTTATTGAACTAACTCAGAAAATATGTATAAGGGCAAAATAACAAAAACTAAGAGCCGCGTCGTGAAATGAAAGGTCGAGCAGAAGAGGGTCGCCGAGAAGAAGGTCTCGCAGTGGATGGTTAAGCAGGACGAGAGGAAGTGGTTCGCGGAGGAGAAGCGGCTGCAGAGGTGCTTCCAGGTTCATAGCCAAAATACCCCAGAAGTTGTCTATGCCCAGCAATGATTTCATATTGATGATCGAAGCTCACCTCTTGAAGAGTTTGAAGCTGAGTTCGGATCTGTAGCTGATCCTGACAAATAGCATCTAAGCGATCAAGAATCGTCTGCTGAGTGTCAGAAATGCAGCGAACATCAACAACCAGTGATGTAGGATGTCAGTGATAGGGGGCTGAACTGGAGCTAAAGGGTGTGCTGGACCTGGAGGCTGCTCACTAGCTGGAGGGACTGCAGAGACTGAGGGAGGAGCAGAATCCATCTCAGGCGTGTCGGAATTTGAAGGAACTAATGTCTGAGGAACACAGCGAGGAGGGGGCGGAGGACGAGCTCCAAGTCTGAAGTCAGGAAGCTGATTAGGAGGATAGATATCATTGAGCATCTGATCATCCTCAATAGCAATCAAGGTGTCCAGGTTATTGGTGTTGGCAGTTTTGTGCCATTGGCTATCCTTCCTAGTAAATCCTATGCTACTCATAGTATCCCGACCAATTTTTCTTAGGTTCTTTATACACCGCCTCTCTTAGTGGTACATGAAAATGTCTCAGAATGTGGGTGATAAGACTACCATATGGAAGCAACCTATGGGTGACAGCAGGGGTGGATAACATATGGCGCACAATAATATATCCTAGGTTGATAGGTCTCCCATTAAGTAAGCTATCCAACAACCCAACATCCATCCGTGTTACCTCATCTGAATGACCTTTCCTAGGAGTGATTATATGCTGCAGAATGCTATGGATAATGCGAACCTGAAGGGGCAGCAGCTGTGCCCGAAAAGGTAAGCTACAAATATCATCCCTAAGGTCCCTACGACGACATATGTTTTTCACTCCTTCATGGTGAATAAAATCACCAAATGACAAAGTTTTTCCAGATGTATAAAATGATTTACCTTTATCCAAAATCCCAAGTATGGCTGTATTCAGAAAATAGACATAAAAATCAACTACTATACCACCAACTATAGTAATTATTCTATCTAAACGGGTAACAAAAATCTCTATATTTGAGTAAAACACCCGAACTAGATTGGGGTAAGTCCTATCATCAATATTGATAGCTGTTTCCCAGGGTCTAAGCATATCACTAACACTTCAACCACATACAATTAAATCCTCAAAATCTCCAATATCTACAAAGTATGAGTCTAATACCTGTCTACCCATAAAGCGATCTTCGAATCGTTTCCACAATATAGTTGTCGGGAAATGTAGTCTTTCGAATTTAGAACCTTCCTGTGATCTTGTTGGGTTGACAGCAGGAGTATGTTTTCTCCGAGGTCTCCGAGAAGACTCAGCCATTAAATAAGAGCAAGAAGATTTTTGAGATGAGTATTAAAGGAAATGGACAGAGTATAGTGTTAAGGGGAAGTAGAGGAGAAGATATTATGCTACAAAGTGTCAAGGATTTTTAAAAAATTTGAACAAATTTCTCAAGTTTCAATCGGCTGCTCTTAGGGTTTCAATTTGGGAATTTTTGATTTTGATCATGATTTGATGTTCGTAATCGGTGAAATTACTCAAAAAGTGATGAGAAAGATTCTTACTGGTGTAATTTGGTGCAGAAAGAAGAGAATCTGAGAGAAAATTGAGATTAAAAAGCTTAGGTTTCGTAACAATGGCTGAAACGGTGAAAGGGCAAGTGAGAAGATGAAGAGAAAACCGTGACCAGTTATATACTTTGTGAAATCGATTAACCGTTTTCTGTAAACGGTGAGAGGTTAACGTTTGAGAGCCTCTCTATTTTAGAACGGCTAACCGTTTAATGTTAAATAGTGAGGGAGTAGAGTGCTAACAAAACATTCAATTTCTGGAAATAAACGGTGAATTGTTTATATGCAAAACGGTTATCCGTTTATTAAAAGGACAACGCTGATCGTTTAATTGGAACGGTGAAAGGATAGAGTGCAAACTTAACAATGTTTTAGTTTTTAGAAATAAACGGTGAACCATTTACATGAAAACGGTTCTCCATTTATTGCATGACATTTCATAATATATTTAACAACTGCCCCAATCAACTAAAGCATATACACATAATCACAATACATCATCAAAGTATCAAATAATAATAATTTCAATAACATAGTTAATGATGTTAATGTGAAGACATCATCATCCCAAGTTCATGTCTGATTTTCAAAAATTATTCTTCACAAAGGGGTTTTGTAAAAATATCAGCAAGTTGCTTTTCTGTAGAAACAAACTCTAACACTATATCACCCTTTTGAAGATGATCTCTTAAGAAGTGATGCCTAATTTCTATATGCTTGGTTCTAGAGTGCTGAATGGGATTCTTTGAAAGATTAATAGCACTAGTATTATCACATTTGATAGGAATTTGTTCAAGTTTAATGTCATAGTCTCTAAGTGTTTGTTTCATCCAAAGGGCTTGAGCACAACAACTACCTGCGGCAATATATTCAACTTCAGTGGTTAAAAGTGCTACTGAGTTTTGCTTTTTACTAAACCATGAAACAAGTGCATGACCTAGAAAATGGCAAGTACCACTGGTACTTTTCCTATCAACCTTATGACCAGCGAAATCAGCATCAGAAAAACATGTTAAGTCTATATGAGTTTCCCTAGGATACCAAAGACCAAGATCTATTGTTCTATTTAAATAACGAAAAATTCTTTTTACATCAAGCAAATGAGATTCCTTGGGATTTGATTGAAATCTTGCACATAAACATACACTAAACATGATATCAGGTCTACTCGTAGTTAAATATAGTAGAGAACTAATCATACCTCGATACATCTTGATGTCAACCTCTTTGCCTTTTTCATCTTTGTCCAGGTTGATTGTTGGGCTCATTGGTGTGCATTTAACCTTTGAGGTCTCAATTCCAAAATGTTTGAGCAGATCTCTTTTGTACTTAGCTTGATTTATGAATATTCCCTCATCATTTTGTTTTATTTGCAGTCCAAGGAAATATTTTAGCTCTCCCATCATACTCATTTCAAACTCTTTGCTCATACATGTAGAAAATTCTTTGCACAAGGATTCATTAGTAGAACAAAAAATAATGTCATCAACATAAATTTGAACAACAAATATGTCTTGGTTCTTATGCTTAACAAAGAGTGTAGTATCGACTTTTCCCATTAAAAATTCATTGTCAAGCAAGAAATTTTTAAGCCTATCATACCAATCTCTAGGTGCTTGTTTTAAACCATACTATGCTTTTGATAACTTATAAACATGATTTGAAAATTTTTCATTTTCAAAACCAGAGGGTTGTTTCACATAAACTTCCTCCATAATATATCCATTTAAAAAGGCATTTTTAACATCCATTTGAAATAAAGTAAAATTCTTATAACATGCATATGCTAGCAGCATTCTAATAGATTCTAATCTAGCTACAGGAGCAAATGTCTCATCAAAATCAATTCCTCCTTCTTGGTTGTATCCTTGAGCTACTAATCTAACTTTATTCCTTACAACTACACCGGATTCATCCATCTTATTTCTAAATACCTATTTAGTTCCTATGATGGATTGATTTTCTGCTTTAGGAACTAATTCCCACACTTTATTTCTCTCAAATTGATTTAACTCCTCTTGCATTGTCATAATCCAAGATTCATCATTTTTTGCATCCCCAAAGGATTTTGGTTCCATTTGAGAACTGAATGCAGCATGCTCACATGTATTCCTAAGTGATGATTGTTGAGTGTTAGAAAGTGTATATTTATAAAGGAGAAAATCGTCATTTTACACTTTAAATTTCACTAACATTACTACTTTTATTTATTTAAGTATTTTGTTATTTAATTATATGTGTTTTATTATAACTATGTATTTTATGTATTTTAGGGACATTACGATCGTTTCACAATGAACGAGTGATCAGACAGCAAAACAGACGTCATATTTGGATCAGGACTGTCGAAAACCTTAAGAGGAGCATTAACAGAAAAAGTCACTGTTCACATATACAATCTCGATCATACGTTAAATACGTGCATCGCGCTTTTTACGATCTTCACGACAATCGCTTATATATGACCGATGATGTGGCAACTACCTATGACGTGGCAGTATCTAATTGGACGAATTAAGTGGTATTAACTGCTTATGTGGCGTTGACCAATGACGTGGCGTTGACCGATGATGTGTCACGATCTTATTGGACTAAATTTCTTATGTACTGTAGATCGATGACGTGGCAGCATCTCAGTGGAGCAAAAATCGTGTGTATAGTACATGTGCTTACATGGGATTATTTATTATTCAGGCAGCGTTACTGTATAAATGTTGACTGTTGACTGTTGACGTGGCGCAATCTTGAGCATCCGAATTGTTTTTAATCCGATGATCACGATTCACTCAATGTATCTATAAAAAGGGGGGCTCTCCCCCCCTAATTTGATACCCCTGAATTCATTTTTAAGCTTAGATTTCTGAAATTCCTTTTCCTTCCTGTAGTTTCTTTGTATTTTAATAAAATTTTCTTTTTTATCCTTAGTTAAAATATGAGTAGCTAATTTCTTTTTGAACTTGGGTTGAAGGTGAAGTCTCAACATGTTCCATGGGCTTAATTTGGCAAATTTACTTTCTCTTCCCCTCTAATATTTGTGGTTGTTTTGACTTTTCGTCGACAAATAACAATAGTCTTGTCTAGTTATAGCCCTGGTTAAACCGGCACCCTAGTACAAGGTTATTATTATTTGGCACGATAAACCCTTGGCACCATACTTATTGGAGAGTGGTTCATGAGGTGTGGAATCTCCCCTTATGATTTAATTGGTATTAATATGGAATATTTAGCCCATGGAGCATGTTGATGTGGATCCGGATACCCAAGTGCTTTATTATAACAATTTCATTTTTAATTATTCCCGCCATTTTAATTCAACAATTTAGGACAAAATTACCATAATTTAATTATTCCATTAAAAAGAAAATTAATTCGGCATATAATTAAAATCAACCTTCTCGTTGGATCGACACTCGTCACTATTAATCTATTATACAATAGATTCATGCGCTTGCGAGTTCAATAAAATTTGCACAACAAGTTTTTGGCGCCGTTGCTGGGGAGGTAAGTTATTTTAATTTGTTGAATTAATTTTTTTTTGTTTTCTTGTATTTTTTTCTTATAAAAAATAATAATTTTATAATTTAATTTTTGTAATTTAAATTTTTGTAATTTAATTTTTGTAATTTAATTTTTGTAATTTAAATTTTTACAATTTAATTTTATTGTGTGATTTCTTTAAATTTCTGTACTTTAATTTTTACTTTACTTTTCTTTATAATTTGTTTTGTTTATCTTGTAATTTATTTTAATTTATTCGTAGAATTAATTCATAGAATTAGTTTTTTTAAGTAATTTTGTTTGCTTTCCTTATTATAAAAAAGTAAAAAATTAAAAAATTAAAAAAAAATTAAAAAAAAGTGAATCTGTAATTTAATTTTGGTAATTTAAATTTCTTTAAATTTCAATAATTTAATTTCTTTATAATTTCTTTTCTGAGTTATTTTTCTTTGTAATTTTTATTTATTTTGTTAATTTATTAATCTATATAATTAATTTTTTAAGTAATTTTTTTTTGTTATCTTCTTTTAAATTTTTTAATTTAATTTTGTTTCTTTTTCTCTTCTTTATATTTCTGTAATTTAATTTTTTATTTTTCGTTGTAATTTATCTTCTTATTTTATTTTTAGTTAATCTATTTCTTGTATTTTCTTTTTAGCACTTGAGTGTATGTTTATAGTACGGTTATAACAACGTCACAAGATTAGAATTGTAATTTCTCTCCCCTCTTTATTTTTTGTTTGTTTTATTTTCATTTATTTTATTCTTTGCATGCATGATCGAAGGTCATTATCACCTAATCTTGAACCTTTAGACCTCGATTTGGAAAAAACACTTCGCACGCACAAACACACTGTTTTCAAAAAGAAATTTGAAATGGATCTGCAAAATCAGCAACCATAACCACAAGAAAGGCCATTTAAGGATTATTTTAGTCCTTTAGCTAATTTGAGCACATCATGCATTAAGGTACCCAAATGTAGCTGCTAGGAGTTTTGAATTAAAACCTAGTGTGCTAAACTGTCTCCCCATATTCTATGGCCTAGAAAATGAGGACCCATATAATTATCTAAATGATTTTCATGCTATTTGTTAAACTTTTAAATACGAGAATTTTTCAGATGATGATGTTAAACTTAGACTATTCCCATTTTCATTAAAAGATAGAGCTCGTTCATGATTTAATACAATGCCTGCTAATAGCATTACATCATGGGAACAAATGGTAACTAAATTTTTAAATAAGTATTTCCCAGTTCATAAAACCAATGCTATTCGCAGGAAAATTTCAGAGTTTACTCAAAGAGATGACGAGCAGTTTTACGAAGTATGGGAGAGATTTAATGGGCTACTCTTGAAGTGTCCACATCATGGGTACGATAAATGGCACTAATGCCAATATTTTTTGGAGGGATTATTGCCACATATGCAAGAATGGCTAATGGCAACCAGTGGAGGAGAGTTAATGTCCAAAAGCGCATCAGAGGTTTGGGAATTTTTCCAACGGCAATCGGATAATTCTCAACAACGAAGTCGATCACTCAGAAATACCAAGAGAATTAAGGGAGTGAATGAGATTAGTATTGGCGAGTCAAGCTCAGGAATTAAAGAAGTCAAAGAGATGGTCGAAGGCTTTGCTCGACAAATAGCATCTTTGACAACCGCTAAATCAACAGAGTCACATGACCATGACTCATATTCAGATCAAGCCAATGCCATAGGTATCATGAGAAAACCATCAAACTACAACCTTTACTCCAACACATATAACCCTGGATAGAGAGATCACCCCAATTTTTCATAGTCTCAAGGATTCCAACAAAATGGACCATCAGTTCCACCTCCACCAATGCAACCAGTTCCTCAAATGTCTCAAGCCTCTCAACCACCATTTAGACCATACAATCAGAATCCAAACCATTCTCAACCCAAATCATGGGAGGAGACATCCCAAAATTTCAGAAATCTTACTAACTCCAAGATCGAGCAGCAGAACCGCACCATTGATGAATTACGAAATGAGATGAGAGCGAGCTTCAACTCACAAGCTCAATCTATTTCAAGCCTTGAGAAAATGGTAGGACAACTTGCCTCTTCAATTCAAACATTGGCCATGACCGTTGAAAAAGGTAAATTCCCAAGTCAACCAGTGCCAAACCCTAAAGGAGTGCATGAGGTAAGTTCTAGTTCACCACAGCAGCATGGAGAGGTCAAAGTAGAGATGACCTTGCGAAAAGGAAAAGAAGTCGACAACAAAGTGGAGATGCCAAAATCAACTCAGATTGTACCTGTGAACACTGAGAAATCATCATCAGAGGAGAAAGAGGAAACCAACCCACGAGAATATATTCCTAAAGCTTCATTTCCTCAGAGGTTAGCTAAAGGGAAGAAAGGAAAATCCACAGGTGAGATTCTTGAAATCTTCAAACAGGTAAATGTTAACATCCCTTTACTTGAAGCTATAAAACAAGTGCCATCATATGCCAAGTTTCTTAAAGACCTTTGTACTAAAAAGAGAAACATTCATGTTTAGAAAAAGGCCTTTCTAACAGAAAATATTAGTTCTATACTCCAATATAAAATGCCTCTAAAATGCAAAGATCCAGGCTCCCCCACTATCTCATGTAGTATAGGGAACCACACAATTGAGAATGCTTTGTTGGATTTAGGAGCTAGTGTAAATCTGTTGCCTTACTCTATTTTTTTGAAACTTGGACTGGGCGAATTACATCCAACTCCCGTGGTGTTACAGCTTGCAGATCGGTCCACAAAAATACCTCGTGGTATTGTGGAGGACGTGCTTATCCAGGTAGACAAGTTTTATTTTCCTGTTGATTTCATTGTAATTGACACTCAACCAGTGCAGGATTCAAAGAAGCACATTCCCATTATTTTGGGCCGACCTTTCTTGGCAACTGCCGATGCATATATTCAATGCAGAACCGAAAATATGCAGTTGTCTTTTGGCAATATGACCATAGAACTCAATATCTTTAACATTGCTAAACAACCTCACAGTGCAGATGATGGAATTGTTAATGTGGATTTAATAGAAACACTAGTTGATAACAATTTTCTTTCAAACCTTAGTGATGACCCTTTGCAAACTTGTTTAACTCACTTTGGTTTAAATTTTGATATTGACAGATCAGTTGATGAAGTCAACGCTCTACTTGACTCAGCACCATCCATGGACACTAATAAATGCAAGTCAAGAGTTGAACAACTAGTGCTGTTAGAAAAGAAATTCAGCCCATCATCAGAATCACCACCAAAACTCAAACTCAAGCCATTACCCAACACTTTGGAATACGCATTCTTAGGAGAAGAAAGTACCTTACCAGTAATCATCTCTTCCTCCCTCATTGACGAACAAAAAGGTAAGTTGTTGGATGTTTTAAAAGAACATAAAGGAGCATTAGGATGAACCATAGCAGACATAAAAGGTATAAACCCAGTGGATTGCATGCATTACATTTATCTTAATCAAAATGCTAAACCTACTAGGGAAATGCAACGTCGGTTAAATCCTAACATGAAAGAAGTTGTTTGCACTGAAGTCCTTAAGCTATTGATGCAGGTATCATTTACCCAATTTCTGATAGTTCGTGGGTCAGTCCTGTGCAAGTTGTTCCTAAAAAGTCAGGAGTTACAGTAGTCATCAATGTTGATAATGAATTAGTACCTACTAGAGTAACTACAGGATGGCGTGTATGCATTGATTACAGAAAGTTGAATTCTGTCACACGTAAAGACCATTTTCCTTTACCATTTATCGATCAAATGCTTGATAGATTAGCAGGTCATGAGTTTTATTACTTTCTAGATGGTTATTCAGGATACAATCAGATTCCCATAGCACCAAAAGATCAAGAGAAGACCACATTCACTTGTCCTTTTGGCACTTTTGCATATAGGAGAATGCCATTTGGATTATGTAATGCACCTGCTACATTTCAACGATGCATGTTGAGCATTTTTTCTGATATGGTTAAACGATTCCTTGAGGTTTTTATGGATGATTTTTCTGTTTTTGGAGATTCGTTTGATCAATGTTTACATTATCTAACACTAGTTCTACAGAGATGTATCGAGAAAAATTTAATCTTGAATTGGGAGAAATGCCATTTTATGGTTAAACAAGGTATTGTTCTCGGTCACATCATTTCAAGTATAGGTATTGAGGTTGATAAAGCCAAGGTGGATCTCATTTCTAATCTTCCTCCACCTAAAACAGTCAGAGAAGTAAGACCTTTCCTTGGGCATACTGGTTTTTATAGACGTTTCATTAAAGATTTTAGCAAAGTTTCTAGACCCTTATGCAATCTACTTGCTAAGAATGTATCTTTTGTCTTTGATGATTTATGTCTTGTGGCATTTGAAAAACTAAAGCAGTTGTTGACATCATCACCCATCATTCAGCCCCCAAATTGGAACTTACCATTTGAGCTTATGTGTGATGCATCTGACTATGCAATAGGAGCAGTATTAGGACAAAGAGTTGATCGAATTCCCCATGTGATTTACTATGCTGGTATGACATTGAATGATGCACAGTTGAATTATTCAACCACTGAAAAAGAAATGCTAGCAGTTGTGTTTGCATTAGAAAAATTTTGATCTTATCTCGTTGGTTGTAAAATAATTATATTTACAGATCATGCTGCTCTTAAATATCTTCTCACAAAGAAAGATGCAAAAGCTAGACTAATTCGTTGGGTGCTACTCTTGCAGGAATTTTGACTTAGAATTCAAAGACAAGAAAGGAATAGAAAATGTTGTGGCTGATCATCTCTCCCGCCTCCATTTTGACATAACAAAAGAACATTTACCTTTGAATGAGTTATTTCCAAATGAACAATTAATGAGTGTGGAAGTAGTACCATGGTATGCTGATATAGTTAATTATCTTGTTACAGGTCAACTTCCAGAGCATTGGACTAAACAGGACAAGGCCAAATTCTTTGCAGAAATAAAGAATTTCTTTTGGGATGATCCTTATCTATTTAAATACATGCGGACCAAATTATTAGACGATGTGTCCCAGAGAATGAATTTGAGAATATCCTTTCTTTCCGCCATGAACAAGCTTGTGAGGCCACTTGATCTATGAAAACAGCTACTAAAATTTTACAATGTGGTTTCTATTGGCCAACTATATTTCGAGATGCTTACACCTTTTGTTCTTCATGTGATAGGTGTCAACGAATGGGGAGCATTACACGAAGGAATATAATGCCACTAAACCCAATTCTAATGGTTGAAATTTTTAACGTATGGGGTATCGATTTCATGGGACCTTTTCCCCCATCTTTTGGCCATCAATACATATTGGTCATTGTTGATTATGTTTTGAAATGGGTAGAAGCTATTCCATGTAGGAATAATGATCATAAAGTGGTAATAGGATTTTTGAAAAGCAATATTATTTTCGCTTTGGATTTCCTCGAGCAATAATTAGTGATGGTGGTGCCCACTTTTGCAATAAATTTTTCGAAGCACTTTTGACAAAGTACTCCATCACTCATAAAGTGGCGACCCCATATCACCCACAGACCAGCGGCCAAGTTGAGATCTCCAATCGAGAAATAAAGCACATTTTAGAAAAAACAGTGAGGCCCGACAGAAAAGATTGGTCGTTGCAGCTTGATGATGCATTATGGGCATATAGAACGGCTTTTAAGACTCCGATTAGGATGTCACCTTACAGGCTAGTGTATGGAAAAGCATGCCACCTACCTGTGGAACTCGAGCATCGTGCGTACTGGGCCATCAAGAAATTCAATTTTGACATACAGCAAGCTGGCTCAGAAAGAAGATTACAGTCGGCAGAACTTGAAGAAATTCGAAATGATGTGTACGAGAATGCCAAAATTTACAAGCAACGAATGAAAGACTTTCATGACAAGCAAATTATGCGAAAATCTTTCACTCTAGGTCCGAAAGTACTTTTATTCAATTCTCACTTACACTTATTCCCAGGTAAGTTACGCTCTCGATGGTCTGGCCCATTTATTGTTCATACTGTTTTTCCACATGGGGCAATTGAAATTAAGGATCCAATGAATGGTGTCATTTTTAAAGTTAATGGTCAAAGATTAAAGCCATATCTAGAATACCAACCACATGGAGAGGACAGCAAAATAAATTTGAGTGACCCACCTATTTTAAATTAAGGTTTTGCTTTTCAGTGATTTGATTATTTATTTTCTTTATTTTCTTTTTTTTATTCATTCTTTTGCTGATTGAAATTATTTTTGTCTAAGTGTGTTTGTTTAACCGTTAAGTTTTTCTTATCAATTTAATCATGAGACAGTTCCTCTTAAACATTCTTAGATAATTTTGACGTATCCAATCTCATCTCAGAGGTCAGATACGATTTTGTAAAACACATCGTATCTAGCAGCTACAACCACCAGAGTTAGTAGCCCATGTTGAGGATTTAGAAAGCCAACTCTGAGAAATTGAGAAAGGCATCTACAACATCTAATTGGAGCTTGAGGTAAATTCAATAAAAGGACGATTTTAGTTTGTTTTGTGTGTTTTAATTTATTTTCTTATTTGTGTGTTTTAGTTTGCTTTGTGTGTTTAAAATTTGTCACCCCGGTCAAGTGGCGGATAACGGTACTCCGTGACAATCAAGTCAGTTACTTCAGTTTTCCCACAATAACTGATATTCTGAGACGAAGGTATGGACAGAAATGAGATTTTAGAAAAGCTTCACAAACGATTCCCTTCGCTTCCTCAGAATGCCCTACTTTTAATTTATAAAGCCCGGTCCGAACGCATGCGATTGCTTATGAAGAATAACATCCCTGCTGACATCCGTTGGTTAATTGAGGCAAAAGTTGCTTAGCAGGTGAGTTACCTCCAAAATTTATTGCATACATGCCTGGTTGTGGTAAAGAAAATTATGCGAGAAAACGATGAGCTTGAAGACTTTCTGTTGCTTGTCATAAATGTGCCAGAATGATATGCAATAAAAAATCATGTTCTTTAGGAATGGTGTCTGATAACAGAGAAGATAAGATTCAATTCATTAAGGATGGCTTGAATAAGGAGTCATTGGATGATATCCTTTTGTCTCTTGAAACGCATCCCAGTGGATACGTCCAACATGCAATACTCCAGTTATGGCCATTATTCCAGAAAGAATGTGCAAACTATAGTCTCGAGAATCTGACTATAAAAGACCCTGTTTGCCAGTTTGTAAGAAAACTGGATGGGAAGCCTATCCTCGACCCATAGAGGGCGTTCAAGCCGTTTCTGGACGTAAAACCAGAGAAAGATGTGAGCCACAATCACAACTATTTGTAAATATCCTTTTACCTCTCTGTTCTTTTATTTCACTGTTATTTTACTATTTACATTATTGTTTTTAATAATTTCATTTACTTTTTCTTTTTACTATTTTCTTTTTGACTTTTTGAGCCATGTGCCTTACACGTTAATTGACATAATATCCCATACACAGCTGTAACCAATTGTCACCAAGGTCTTTAAATATGATTCTCTTTTTACTAAGCACTTACAAGTTGTTTTTTAGCATTATCTTAATGGCAGCTACTTCTAGTAAATAATTCAAGAACATTTGTGTGCTTTTTGGGTTTCATTATGGCAAACATAAAGAGTTCATGGAGGCAGCCATAGATCTTGGTCTAAAAATTACAGAGAGAAAATTACACTTGATGTATGGAGGAGGTGACCGAGGGTTATCCAAAATGGTATCAGAAGCTGCTTTTGTCAGAGGGAGCCAAATGTTAGCCATCATCCCTCAAATCCTAAAACCTTTGGGTTGTTTGTCTCATTCACCAACTGGAGAAGATTTAATCGTCTCAGGTATGCAAGAACGAATAACTAAAATGTTAAATCATGCCGATGCTTTTATTTTCCTTCCAGGTGATCTTACAACTCTTGAGTCACTAATGACATTAGCATCTTGGTCCCATCTGAACATTCATCAGAAACTCATTGGTTTGTTAAATGTCAATAAATTTTATGATGGCTTTCTCGCATTTCTTAACCATGCAATAAAAAATTATTTCATTCCTTCCTCAGTGAAAAAAATCTTTATTTATGCACACACTGTTAATGCGCTACTTGATCTGTTACAAGCTTATCAACCAGAGCCAGATCCCAAGGCTATTGTGTTGGAGTGTTCAAATAATGATGGTAACAGTAGCGGCAGTAAGAAGTACAAATTAGATTTAACTCTCCGCTTGTAAATATTTTCTTCTGTGTTGCAGCACCCAGGTGATGTCTTCTAAACTCTACTTCTTTCCTTTCAAACATTGAGGACAATGTTTCGTTCTGGTTGGGGGGAAGGGAATAGTTGACAATTGTGGAATGTTGAACTAACCATGACTAACTTTTTGAATAGAAGATGGCTGAATATGGAGTATAGTGACTCTAGAAACGCATTTTTTTAGTTAAAAAAATAAAATAAAAAATATTTATATTTGTGTGTGTTTCTTTTCTAAACCTTTCATTTTTCTCCTTTATAAATATATGTTTTCAAGTTTTTAAAGTCGAAGATGGCTGAATATGGAATGTAGTAACTCTAGAAACGCATCTTCTTTATAAAAAAAAAAAGAAAAAAAATCATTTTTCTTTAATTTTTCTGCATGTATGTTTTCTTTTTATGTTTAGAATAGGTTGGGGGGAAAGAATTCTGTAAAAAAAATTGTGAGTTCTTGATATTGGATGATATGATGACTTTTGAATTTTAGTATTTGTATTATCTTTGGTCTTGAGTGATGTTACACCATGTTTACTATTCTATATGTTGATGTTGGGGACAAATATGAGTTGCTTGAAAGAATGCACATGTTATAATAAATTCCAAGTGAGTTTTTGAGCCTATTAATTTTTCTTGGAGAGTAACCCTTTTTGCCCATTCTTCATGTAGCTTATCAGTTTATTATTTCATATATGATCTCTAGATTTTCTTTGAGTTAGCCCTTATAAAAAAAAGTGTGTGTTACTGCATCTAAATGCCCACTTTATTAGTAGATATGGAAGATTATTTAGAGTCCTAAAAGATGATGGAAGGCCATTTTTGACACGTTTGAGCTTTTCTAGCCATCCCTATTATGTAATATCCATAATTAGCCCTTTTGAGCCTTTTATTTAAAAAAAAAAACCTTTTCTTTATTAACTTATCATCCTGACCCACTCCAATTTGGAGTATTACCCGATATCATACAAGTTCCATCCACCTATTCATGTTTGAGAAAAAATATATATAAATAATTATTTTGTTCAGTGAAGTTGTGCCATATAAAAAAAAATCAAAAAAAAAGAAAAGAAAAGATGTACAACAGCAATAAATAAGCAAAATGCATCTTGTAATTTTCAAAAGTTCTTGAACTTTTTCTCAAACATATTTTAGTTTCCTATTTCTCTTTCTTTGTTAGCTATGTCCCTAGCTAACGTTACGTCCTAATAAAAGTCCTTCCTGATTTTAGGAAACTATAGTCTAAAATAAAAGTTAGTTATGTGGGCAATTAAGATGTAGTGATGCATATAAAAAAAAAATGAATGCATTGGGTTGACTAATACTTTATTTGAGATCATATTATTTCTAAGCTATGGGCATATTTTTTTCATCTTTGTGAGAGTGTATGATATTTCTTTATTATTTTCTCTCAATTTATCATTCATTGTAGTGACAAAATTTTATTGGGATTAATTTCTTTGTGAGAGTGTCACTACAACCGGTGAGATTTTGGGGTTGGATATGTCATTCTTGAAAGTGGCCTGATTACTATTGCTACAACAAAGTCTGCTGGACTGATGCATATGGATGGTTGATGTGGGTGTGATATTCTTTTAGACTAGAGATAATACTTGTACTTTTATTTGATTGCTATCATTGATCTGATTGAATAAACATATGTGTTTCCTTTCAAAAAAAAAAGTTTTGAATTTTATCTTCGCTTTATTTGCTAGGGACTAGCAATAAGCTGGTTGGGAGGTGTCTTGAGTGTTAGAAAGTATATATTTATAAAGGAGAAAATCGTCATTTTACACTTTAAATCTCACTAACATTGCTACTTTTATTTATTTAAGTATTTTGTTATTTAATTATATGTGTTTTATTATAACTATGTATTTTATGTATTTTAGGGGCATTACGATCGTTTCACAATGAACGAGTGATCAGACAGCAAAACGGACGTCTTATTTGGACTCAGGACGGTCGAAAACCTTAAGAGGAGCATTAAAGGAAAAAAGTCATTGTTCAGTCCTTGATTTGAATTGGATGAGCATATTTATAGTTGGAGCTGAAAACTAGCCGTTACTCTTCCATCTGACAGAAAACGGTTTGCCGTTAGCTGTTAACGGTTAGCCGTTTTTCTTTAGTCAATATTATCGTTGAGCATGATTTCAAATAAACGGTTGACCGTTAAGAATTACTCTTTCGCCGTTAACTTCGAGAAACCTACACAATAAAAACACTTGATCCGTTTTCTCTAAACGGTTAAGGGTTAACAAAGAATGTCAATTCTGAAACTTATCGGTTAAACGTTATGTGTTAACGGTTTACTGTTAAAATCCAGAATCCTTATAATTCAAAGCTTTGTAATAAGTTCCTTTTACTATTAAAGTATTTTAAAGAATTGACGATATCGGTTAGCCGTTATAAATTAACGGTTCGCCGATTACTTCCAGTATCTCACAAAATGCCTATCAGTTAAGGTTTAAGCTGTTAACCTTTTAACTTTAAAGAGTTCACGATATCGGTTAGCCGTTATACATTAACGGTTCGCCAATTACTTCCAGTATCTCACAAAATGCCTATCGGTTAAGGCTTAAGCTGTTAACCTTTTACAGTCTTAAGGCAACTTTACTAACGGTTAACCGTTTCATATAATCGGTTAGCCGTTTATACTCAGAATTTCATTTAACTTACAAATTGTTCTAGTTCTTCTAAGAAATGTTAAAAGCTACCTAGTTTTGACTCTCAAAAGAATACTTGAAACTTTTGTAAGTCTTAAAACACATTTATTAACTTAAATTCATTGTTTGTTATCATCAAAATCAATTACCAAAATATGTATATGTTAACAATAATAATTATTTTTATTATTGTGCAAATTTTATTGAACTCGCAAGTGCACGAATCTATTGTAGAATAAATTAATAGTGACGAGTGTCAATCCCACAAGGAGGTGAATTTTAATTATATGTTGAATTAAGTTTCTAAATGGGTGGTTGAATTATGGTGAAATTAATTTAATCTATCTTAAAATTAAAGTTAGAATGGTAAAAATAAATTAAAGTAGCAACTATTATAATAAAGCACTTGGGTGTCTGAATCTGCATCAACAAGTATTAGGGCTCAATATTCCTTATTAATACTGAAATACTAACTAAGCAACCTAAGAGAGGGTGAATTGGTTTTATTTTTAAAAATGAAGCAAATAAAAACACTTAAAGCAATATAAACTAAACAATCAAATTTAAAATAAATAAATAAATAAATGTGCAATGAAAAATAAAGAGATAGGGTAAGAAAGATCAAACACAATAATTTTTACGTGATTAAATTATCTCAGCCTACGTCCACGCCTCCAAGCACACCGGACTTGAGAATTCCACTAAGCAAGCTTCTAAGGCTTCAAAAGCTTACAATTGACTTCCAAGGTGTCAATAAAGCTTTACAAGAAGATCACAAATTGTTTTTCTCTCACATAATCTTCAAGATTACAAATCAATGCCTAATGTGTGAATAGATGAAATAAGAATGCGTTTGAAACTCAATGTAGATTGTATAATCGTATATATGCTCAATGATCGTGTTGTTGTCTTACTTTGATTTGATTTGGATGAGTTTATTTTTAGTTAGAGCTGAAAACTAGCCGTTATTCACCTTTTTGCCAGAAAAAAGATCGCCTTTAATCGTTAACAGTTAACCGTTTGCATTGGTCAAGGTTACCATTGGGCTAACTTTCAAATTAACGGTTGACAGTTAGTAATTACCCTTTTGCCGTTAAAAACCAGAGACCTATATGACAAAAATCTTTTATCTGTTCTTGCTAAATGGTTAAAATTTAATAAAGAATGTTAGTCTGGAAATTATCGGTTAGCTGTTTATACATTATTGATTCACCGTTAAATTTCAGAGACTTATAAAACAAGATGCTTAACCGATTTGCTTTAAACGGTAAAGGATTAACAAGATTTGACAGTCTGGATATTATCGGTTAGCCATTATATATTAACGGTTCGCCATTAAATCCAGCAACTTATAAAACAAAATGCTTAACTGGTTTCCTTTAAACGGTAAAGGATTAACACATGATGCAAGTTTGAACATTACTAGTTAACCGTTAAAATTAATGGTTCACCGTTTACTATTAGCAAGTTTTGAGACTTATCGGTTAAGGCTTAATAGATAACACTTTTCTAAGAATAAAGGTTAGGCTTTACTCTAAACGGTCAACCGTTAAAAATAACAATTAGTCATTTACATCCTGTGGTTGAATTTTTTGAAGTAAGTTATAAAACAAATGGTTGAAGCTTTAGAAAATAACCCTTCTCTGTATTTTATCGGTTAACCGTTAAAATAAATGGTTCACCGATTATACCAAAAAAATCATATTTTTATAGAAATGTTCTAGTTTATCTAAAGCTTGTAAACACAGAAAGTTTTTTACTTTTAAAAAAATATTTGAATTTATGAAACTCTAACAAATTTATCAAAAGAGATTAAGGTTTATTATCATTAAAATCAATAAAAAAAACATTTACATGTTAACAAATACCAATTAAATCATGAGGAGGAAATCCATTCCTCATGAACCACGCTCTAATTACTATGGTTCTAAGAGTTTATCGTGTAAAATAGTAATAACACAATTATTACTATCTATCGACGAAAAGTCAAAACATATATAGAAATTAGAGGGGAAGAGAAAATAAAGTCACCAATTAAGCCCATGGAATATATTGAGACTTCACCTTCAATCCAAGCTTGAAAGAAAATTAACTACTCATATTTGAACTACGAGTAAAATGAGAATTTTACAAAAATACATAGAAAATATAAGATAGAGAAGGAACTAGTGAGAATAAAGCTCAAAAATAAATTTAGGGATGTCAAATTAGGGGTTGGGAGCCTTCCTTTATAGATACAATAAGTAAATCATGACGATCATATTAAAATAATTTAAATACACAAGATTGCACCACGTGGTAAGTTCTGATTGGTTTAAACACATCATCAAGGCTATTATCTCATGTATATGTATGTATTGTACGCGTGTTTTTCTGATCCACTAACGTATTGCCACGTCATCAATCAATAGTGTATAAACATTTTTATCCAATCAGATTGTGACACCTCATCAGTCAAGCCATGTCATCAATCAATGCCACATCATTTCTCCAATCAAATGTTGCCACATCATTGGTCAGTGCCACATCATCGGTCCATGCCACATCATCGTACAGTATATATGAACAGTATCATGAATAGTATCATAAACAGTTCTATATATGTGAATAGTATCATATATGTGAATAGTGATATTTATACTTTTATGCTCTTCCTAAGGTTTTTGACTGTTTTAAGTTCAGATTTGCCATCCGTTTTATCATTTCATGTCTTATTTATTATGAAATAACTATGATATCCCTAAAATACATAAAATACTTAATTATAATAAAACACACATAATTAAAATTACAAGAGACTTAAATACATAAAAGCAAAAAAATTAATGAAACTTGAATTGTAAAATGATAATTTTCTCCTTTATAAACATATATTTTCTAGTACTTAACACACTCCCCAACTAGCATATTACTAGTGTCTAGCAAATTAAGCGAAAACAAATTTAAACCCAAAATTTTTTTTTTAACTATCATGTTTATTTAATTAAACTTATGATGTCAATCAAATAAAAGTATAAGTATTATCTTCAGTCTTTAAGAAATATTACTCCCAAATCAATCATCCATATGAATCAATCCAATTGACTTTGTTACAGTTATTGTAATCAAGTTGCTTTCAAGAATGACATGTCAATACCTTAAAATTTTATTGGTAGTGACACTCTAACAAAAAAATTAAATCCAATAATAATAGTCACTCCCATGAATTATAATTTGAGAAAAAATATTAAAGTAATATCACACACTCTCACCAAGATGAAATAAAATGAGCCCATATCTTAGAAATAATACGATCTCAAATCAAAATATGAGTCAGACTAATATATTTATTTATTTTTTCTTTTTTTTATGCATCACTACATCTTTACAGTTCATGTAACTAGTTTCTACTTCAGACTATAGTTCCTTAAAATTAAGAAAGGCTTTTATTAGGATGTAACGTAAGCTAGGGATATAGCAAATAAAGATAGAAAAATAGGAAAAGAAAAACAAAGTACATGTTTGAGAAAAAGTAGACTTTTTTTTTTAAGATTACAAGGTACATCTCTTTTTTTTTTAAACTAATATATATATTTTGAATTTTTTTTCTAAGGAATAATTTTATTGAACTAAATAATTATTTACATTTTTCTAAAAAATAAATGGGTGATGGAACTTGTACGACATTGAGTAATATATCAGATTGGAGTTTGGTCAAAATGATAAGTTAACAAAGAAAAGGATAATAATTTTTTTAAAGGCTTAAAAGGGTTAACTAAGGATATTTCACAAAAGGGATGGCTAGAAAGGCTCAAACGGGTCAAAGATGATATTTTCATTATTTTTTAGGACACTAACTATCTTCTACATCTACTGGTTAGATAAACATTCAGATATAACAACACACAAATTTTTTTCTTTTTTTTTTAGAAAGTTGACTCAAAAGAAATTTATAAATCGTGTATCAAATAATAAACTGTTAAGTTGTATAAAAAATGGACAAAAAGGGTCATGTTGTACAAATTTTATTGAACTCGCAAGTGCATGAATTTATTGTAGAATAGATTAATGGCGATGAGTGTCGATCCCATGAGGAGGTGGATTTTGATTGTGTGTTGAATTAATTTTCTAGGTGAGCAATTAAATTATAATAAATTTATTCTAAATTTTGAATTAAAATGGCCAGAATAATTAAAAATACAACTGTAATAATAAAGCACTTAGGTATCTGGATCTGGATCAAATGCTCCAGGCTCAATATTCCTTATTAATACTAATTAAATCATGAGGGGGAAATTCACTCCTCATGAACCACGTTCTAATTAATATGGTGCTAAGGGCTTGTCGTGCCAAACAATAATAACTATGTTATTACTATCTGTTAACAAAAAGTCAAAATATCCATAAAAATTAGAGGAGAAAATAAAATAAATTTACCAATTAAGCCCATGGAACATGTTACGACTTCACTTTCAACCCAAGCTTGAAAGAAAATTAGCTACTCATATTTGAACTAGGGATAAAAAGGAAATTTTATAAAATACAAAGAAACTATAAGATAGAGAAGGAATTTCAGAAAATGGAGCTAAAAAATAAACTCAAGGGTGTCAAATTAGGGGCGGGAGCTCTCCTTTTATAGATACAGCGAGTAAATAAATCATGGATATTGATTAAAACAATTTGGATGCACAGGATTGCGCCACGTGGTAAATTCTGATTGATTTAAACACATCATCAGGGCTATTATCCCGTGTATATGCATGTACTGTACGCACATTTTTTTTTATTCACTAACATACTGCCACGTCATCAGTCAATAGTGCATAAATATTTGTATCCAATAAGATTGTGACACCTCATCAGTCAAGCCACGTTATCAATTAACGCCACATAATTAGTCAATACCAAATCATTCCTCCAATCAAATGCTGCTACGTTATTGGTCGGTACCACATCATCGGTCAACTCTATGTCATCGTACATACATATGAACAGTGTCATGAACAGTATCATGAATAATATCGTATATCTGAACAGTGACATTTTTACTTTTATGCTCCTCTTAAGGTTTTTTACTCCTCTGAGTTCAAATTTACAGTCCGTTTTGTTATCCAATGTCTTGTTTATTATGAAATGACCATGATGCCCTTAAAATACGTAAAATACTTAATTATAATGAAACACGCATAATAAAATTCACAAGAAACTTGAATACATAAAAGTAAAGAAGTTAGTAGAACTTGAAATGAAAAATTATAATTTTTTCCTTTATAAAATATACATTTTCTAGTATTTAACACATCCCCCAACCGGCTTATTATTAGTCCCTAGTAAATTAAGCAAAATCAAATTCAAAGCCAAAACTTTTTTTTTAACTATCATGTTTATTTAATTAAACTTTATGACATAAATCAAATAAAAGTATAAGCATTATCTCTAGTCTTTAAGAAATATTATTTAAAAATCAACCATCCACATGAATCAATCGAGTAGACTTTGTCATAGCTATTGTAATTAAACTGCTTTTAAGAATGACATGTCAATACCCCAAAATCTCACTGGCAGTGACACTCTTACAAAGAAATTAAACCCGATAACAATAGTCACTCTCATAAATGGTAAATTGAGAGAAAATATTAAAGTAATATTACACACTCTTACCAAGATGAAATAAATGTGCCCACAGCTTAGAAATACTACGATCTCAAGTAAAAATGTGAGTTAGACCAATATATATATATTTTAATTATTTTTATATATATATTTTTTATGTATCACTACATCTTTATAGCCCATGTAACTGGTTTCTACTTCAAACTATAGTTTCCTAAAATCAAGAACGACTTTTATTAGGATGTAACGTAGGCTAGGGACATGGCGACTAACGACTGAAAAATAAGAAAATAGAAACAAAATACATATCTGAAAAAAAAGAAGTTTTTTTTTTAAGATTACAGAGTACATTTCTCTTTTTTTTTTAAACTAATATATAAATTTTGAATTTTTTTCTTTTTTTCTCTTTTTTTTCGAAGGCTTAATTTTATTGAACAAACTAATTATTTACATTTTTCTCAAACATGAATGGGTAATGGAATTTGTACAATATTAAGTAATATTTTAGATTGGAGTTGGGTCAAAATAATAAGTTAACAAAGAAAAAGATAATAATAAATATTTTTTTTAAAGGTTTAAAAGGGTTAACTAAGGATATTTTACAAAAGGGATGGTTAGAAAGGCTCAAACAGGTCAAAGATGGCTTTTCTATCGTCTTTTAGGGTACTAACTAATCTTTAATATCTACTAGCTAGATAAACTTTCAGATGTAGTAACACACAAAATTTTTTTTCTCTTTTTTTTAAGGTTGACTCAAAAGAAATTTATAGATCGTGTATCAAATAATAAACTGTTAAGCTGTATAAATAATGGGCAAAAAAGATTACTCTCCAAGAAAATAATAGGTTCAAGAACTCACTTGGAATTTATTATGACATGTATATTCCTTCAAGCAACTCATATTTTTGTCTCAGACATCAACATGTAGAGTAGCAAACATAGTGTGACAAAACTCAAGACCAAAGATAATACAAATACTAAACTTTGAAAATCATCATGTCAAAAAAAATCACAAAATATATATATATATATATATATTTTAAAAAAATTTTAAGCAAAAGAAAACTAAAAAGATGCATTTCTATAATTATGACATTCCATATTCAGCCATCTTCAACTCAAAATTTTGAAAGTGTATATTTATAAAGGAGAAATTAGAAAGAGGAAGTTAGAAAAATTACACATAAAATGCAGCAAAAAAATGACTGAAAAGTAAAATTTTTTAAAAAAATTTCAAACTAAAAGGATGTGTTTCTAGAGTCACTACACTCCATATTCAGTCATCTTCGATGTAAAAAGTTAACCACAGTTAGTTTCTACAATAAAAATTAGTAAAAACTTAATAAAGATTAAGACATTCCATAATTATCAACTATTCCCTCCCCCCAACCAGAACGAAACATTGTCCTCGATATTTTAAAAGAAAGAAGTAGAGATTAGAAGATATCACCTGGATGCTGCAACACAAAAGAAAATATTTACAAACAGAGAGTTAAATCTTATTTACACTTCTTACTGCGGCTACTACTACCATTATTAGTGGGCTACCCCAAAATTAAGATCTCAAATAAGCTTGTAACAGATCAAGTAGCTCATTAGCAGTGTAAGCACAAATAAAGATTTGTTTCACTGTGGAAGGAATGAAATAGTTTTTTATTGCATAGTTAAGAAATGCGAGAAAGTCATCATAAAAGTTATTCACATTTAACAAACTAATAGGTTTCTGATGAATGTTCAGATGGGACTAAGAATCTAATGTCATTAGTGCCTCTAGAGTTGTAAGATCTCCTAGTAAAAAAATAAAGGCATCAGCATGATTTAGCATTTTAGTTATTCTTTCTTGTATACCTGAAATGACTAAATTTTCTTCAGTTGGTGAATCAGACAAAGAGTTAAAAGGTTTCAGGATTGTTGGGATGATGCCTAACACTTGGCTTCCTCTGGTATAAGTGGCTTCTGAAACTAGTTTTGATAACCCTCAATCACCTCCTCCATAAACCAAATGTAGTTTCCTAGCTGCTATGCTTCGACCAAAATATACGGCTGCCTCAATAAATTTTTTATATTTGCTATAATTAAATCCAGAGAGTACACAAATGTTCTTGATTTGGTTGTTGGGAATAGCTGACATTGGATACTTCTTAAAAATAATTTATGAGTGCCTTAACAAAAAAAGTCATATTTAAAGATCTTGGTGATAATAGTTCACAGCTGTAAATGAGGTAGCATGTCTATGTCAAATAATTCGTGAAGCACATAGCTTGAGAGCAAAAAAGAAAATAATGAAAAGACAAAACAAATAATTATAATATAAAATTAGTAAAGGCAAAAATGTAAGTGACCAAACGATAGTGAAATAAAACAACATTGAAATAAAAGGATATTTATAAGTAGTTACAACTGTGGCTCACATCTTTCTTTAGTTTTACGTTAAAAAATGGTTTGAAAACCCTCTATGGGTCGAGGATAGGCTTTCCATCTAGTTTTCTTACAAAAAGACAAATAGGGTCTTTTATAGTCAAATTCCCGAGACTATAGTTTGCACATTCTTTCTAGAATAATGGCCATAATTGGAGTATTGTATTTTGAACGTATCCACTGAGATGCGTTTCAAGAGACAAAAGGATATCATCCAATGACTATTTATTCAAGCCATCCCTAATGAATTAAATCTTATCTTCCCTGTTATCAGAAGCATTCCTAAAGAATATCACTTTTTATCGCATCTCATTCTAGCAGACTTATGACAAACATTAGAGAGCCTTCGGGCTCTCCGTTTTCTTGAATAATTTCCTTTACCACAACTAGGCATGTATGTAATAAATTTGAGAGGTAACTCACTTGCCAACCGCAATTTAGCTTTGATTATCCATCAGATGTCAGCAGGGATATGATTTTTCATAAGTAATCGCATGCGTTCGAACTGAACTTTATAAATGGTAAGGAGAGCATTCTGAGGAAGTAAAGGAAATCGCTTGTGAAGTTTTGCTAAAATCTCATCTCTATCTATGCCTTCAACTCAGAATATTAGTTATTATGGGAAACTAATGTAACTGATGTTGATTGTCACGGAGTATCGTTATCTGCCACTTAACCGGGGTGAAAAATGATAACTCATCAAAGAAAAAAAATCTAGCAAAAATACAACACACCTAAAAAAATTAAAATAACATAAAAAAATTAACTTACCATTGTCCTCTTATTGAATTTACCTCAAGCTCTGATTAGATGTTGTAGATGCCTCTCTCAATTTCTCTGCGTTATCCTTCTAAATTCTCAACATGAGAAACTAACTCAGGTGGTTGTAACTTCTAGATATGATGTGCTTTACAAAATTATATCTAGTTTCTAAGATGATATTAGATATATCAAAATTGTTTAAGAATGTTGAAGAGACGCTTTTTAGTTGAGGTACTCATGATTACAAGTGATAAGAGAAAATTTAATGATTAATAAAAAAATACTTATATAAAAATAATCAAAAAAATGAGATTAAATCACTGCAAAAACTCAATTCAAATTTGGTGGGTCATGCAAATTTATTTCGGTGTCCTCTCCACGCGGTTGGTATTCAAGATATGGTTTTAATCTTTGACCATTAACTTTAAAGGTGACACCATTCTGTGGGTCTTTAATTTCAATTACTCCATGTGAAAAAATAGTATGAACAATAAAAGGGCCAGACCATCAGAAGCGCAACTTACCTAGGAATAGGTGCAAGCGAGAGTTAAATAAAAATACTTTTTGACCTGGGATGAAAGATTTCCTCGTGATTTGCTTGTCGTGAAAATTCTCTGTTTGTAAATTTTAGCATTTTCATATGCATCATTGCGAATTTCTTTAAGTTCTGCTAGCTGTAATCTTTTTTCTAAGCTAGCTTGCTGCATGTCAAAATTGAATTTCTTGATGATCCAGTATGCACGATGTTCTAATTCCACAGGTAGGTGGCAAGCTTTTCCATATACTATCTTATAGGGTGACATCCCAATTAGGGTCTTAAAAGCTGTTCTGTATGCCCATAATGCATCATCAAGTCGCAGTGACCAATCTTTTTCTATCTGGTCTCACCTTTTTTTCTAATATGTGCTTTATTTCTCGATTGGAGATCTTAACTTGACTGCTAGTTTGTGGATGATATGGGGTAACCACTTTGTGAGTAATGGAATACTTTGTCAAAAGAACTTTGAACGATTTGTTACAAAAGTGGGCACCACCATCACTGATTATCGCTCAAGGGAATCCAAAGCATGAAACAATGTTGCTTTTCAAAAATCCTATCACCACCTTGTGATCATTGGTTCTACATGAATTACTTTTACCTATTTTGATACATAATCAATAGCAACTAGTATGTATTGATGGCCAAAGGAAGAAGGAAAGGGTCTAATAAAATTAATACCCTATACATAAAAAATCTTAACTACTAAAATTAGGTTTAGTGGCATCATATTCCTCTGAGTAATACTCCTCATTCGTTGACACCTATCACATGAAGAACAAAATGTGTAAGCATCTCGAAATATATTTGGCCAATAAAAACCATATTGTAAAATTTTAGTTGCTGTTTTCTTAGCGCTAAAATGGCCTCCACAAGCTTGTTCATGGCAAAATGAAAGGATATTTTGAAATTCACTTTCTGGGATACATCGTCTAATAATTTGATCAGCACAATACTTGAACAAATAAGGATCATCCCAAAAGCAATTCTTTATTTTTACAAAGAATTTGGCCTTGTCCTGCTTAGTCCAATGCTCTAGAAGTTGACCTATAATAAGATAGTTAACTATGTCAGTATACCATGGTAATACTTCCACACTCATCAATTGTTTATCTGAGAATGATTTATTCAATGATAATGGCTTTTTAATTGTGTCAAAATTTAAACGAGAAATATGATCTGCCACAACATTTTCTGTGCCTTTCCTGCAAGAGTAGCACCCAATGAATTAGTTTGTCTTTTGTTTCTTTCTTTGTGAGAAGATATTTAAGAGCAGCATAATCTGTGAATACAATTATTTTACAACCAATGAGATAAGATCGAAATTTCTCTAATACAAATACTACTGCTAGCATTTCTTTTTTTGTAGTTGAATAGTTCAACTGGACATCATTCAATGTCATACTAGTATAGTAAATGACATGGAAAATTTGATCAACTCTTTGTCTTAATACTACTCCTACCGCATAATCAGATGTATCACACATAAGCTTAAATGGTAAGTTCCAATTTGAGGGCTGAACGATGGGTGATGATGTCAACAATTACTTTAGTTTTTCAAATGCCATAAGACATGAATCATTAAAGATGAAAGATACATCCTTAGCAAGTAGATTACATAAGGGTCTAGAAATTTTACTAAAATCTTTAATGAAACGTCTATAAAAATCAGTGTGCCCAAGGAAAGATCTTACTTTTCGGATTATTTTAGGTGGAGGGAGATTAGAAATGAGCTCTACCTTGGTTTTATCAACCTCAGTACACTTCTCCCAATTTAAGACCAAATTCTTCTCTATACATGTCTGTAGAACTAGTGTAAGATGATGTAAACATTGATCGAATAAGTCTCCAAAGATAGAAAAATCATCCATAAAGACTTCAAGAAATAATTCAACCATATTAGAAAAAATGCTCAACATGCATCGTTGAAATGTAGCAGGTGCATTAGATAATCCAAATGGCATCCTTCTATATGCAAAAGTGCCAAAAGGGCAAGTGAAAGTGGTTTTCTCTTGATCTTTTGGTGCTATAGGAATCTAATTATATCTTGATCAGCCATCTAGAAAGCAATAAAATTCATAACCTACTAATCTATCAAGCATTTGATCAATAAATGGCAAAAGAAAATGATCTTTACGTACACGCCACCCTATAGTCACTCTAGTGGGTATCAATTCATTATCAGCCTTAGTAACTACTATGACTCCTGACTTCTTGGGAATAACTTGTATAAGACTGACCCATGAACTATCAAAAGTAGGATAAATGATACCAACATCTAATAGTTTAAGGACTTCGGTTTTAACAACTTCTGTCATGTTAGGGTTTAATCGATGTTGCATTTCTCTAGTAGGTTTAGCATTTTCATCAAGGTGAATGTAATGCATGCAGTCTACTGGGTTTATTGTTGTGCAAATTTTAATGAACTCGCAAGCGCACAAATCTATTGTAGAATAGATTAATGGTGACGAGTGTCGATCCCACGAGGAGGTTGATTTTAATTATGTGCTGAATTAATTTTCTTTTAATGAGAACAATTAAATTATAGTAACTTTATTCTAATTCGTGAATTAAAATGACGGGAATAATTAAGAATGAAACTTGTTATAATAAAGCACTTGGGTATCCGGATCCGCATCAACATGCTCCATGGGCTAAATATTCCATATTAATATCAATTAAATCATAAGGGGGGATTCCACACCTCATGAACCACTCTCCAATAAGTATGGTGCCAAAGGCTTATCGTGCTAAATAATAATAACTTTGTACTAGAGTGCCAGTTTAACCAGGGCTGTAACTAGACAAGACTATTATTATTTATCAACGAAAAGTCAAACAACCACAAATATTAGAGGAGAAGAGAAAGTAAATTTACCAAATTAAGCCCATGGAACATGTTGAGACTTCACCTTCAACCCAAGCTCAAAAAGAAATTAGCTACTCATATTTTAACTAAAGATAAAAAAGGAAATTTTATTAAAATACAAAGAAACTACAAGAAGGAGAAGGAATTTCAGAAATCTAAGTTTAGAAATGAATTCAGGGGTATCAAATTAGGGGGGGAAAGCCCCTTTTTTATAGATACATTGAGTAAATCGTGACCATCGGATTAAAAACAATTTGGATGCTCAGGATTGCGCCACGTCATCAGTCAACAGTCAACAGTCAACAGTCAACATTTGTATAGTAATGCCGCCTGAATAGTAAATAATCCCATGTAAGCGCATGTACTGTACACACGATTTTTACTCTACTGAGATACTGCCACGTCATCGATCTACAGTACATAAGAAATTTAGTCCAATAAGATTGTGACACATCATTGGTCAACGCCACATAAGCAGTCAATCCACATAATTCATCCAATCAGATACTACCACGTCATAGGTAGTTGCCACATCATCGGTCCGTATACATGAACAGTGTCGTGAACAGTACCGTATGTGTGAACAGTGACTTTTTCCTTTAATGCTCCTCTTAAGGTTTTCGACTGTCCTGAGTCCAAATATGACGTCCGTTTTGCTGTCTGATCACTCGTTCATTGTGAAACGATCGTAATACCCCTAAAATACATAAAATACATAGTTATAATAAAACACATATAATTAAATAACAAATACTTAAATAAATAAAAGTAGTAATGTCAGTGAGATTTAAAGTGTAAAATGACGATTTTCTCATTTATAAATATACACTTTCTAATACTCAACATTTATACCTTTTATGTCGGCTATAGTCCATCCTAATGCTCCTTTGTGTTCTTTTAAAATCTCTAACAACTTACCTTTTTATTTGTCATCTAAGAATGATGAAATAAGTACTGGCAAAGTACTTTTTTCTCCCAAGAATGCCTATTCCAAAGTATTGGGTAATGGCTTGAGCTCGAGTGTTGGTGGTGTTTCTAATGATGGCTGAGTTTCTTCTTTGATGATGCTAGCTGTTTAACTCTTCAGTTCCATTTATTTGTGTCCATAGATGGTGCTGAGTCAAGTAAAGTATTGACCTCATACTGATAAGTCAATATCAAAATTCGAACCAAAGTGAGTTAAACATATTTGTAAAGGGTCATCACTAAGGTTTGAAAGAAAAGTATCATCCACTATTGATTCAATTAAATCAATATCAACAATTCCATCATCTGTATTGTGAGGTTGTTTGGTAATGTTGAAGATGTTTAGCTCCATGGTCATATTGCCGAAAGATAACTGCATGTTTCTAGTCCTACATTGAATATAAACATCGGCAGTTGCCAAGAATCGACGACCCAAGATAATGGGGATGTGCTTTCTTGAATGCTGCACTGGTTGGGTGTGTTGTGCAAATTTTATTGAACTCGCAAGCGTACGAATCTATTGTAGAATAGATTAATGGTGACGAGTGTCGATCCCACGAGGAGGTTGATTTTAATTATGTGCAGAATTAATTTTCTTTTAATAGGAACAATTAAATTATGGTAACTTTATCCTAAATTGTGAATTAAAATGGCGGGAATAATTAAGAATGAAATTGTTATAATAAAACACTTGGGTATCCGGATCTGCATCAACATGCTCCATAGGCTAAATATTCCATATTAATGCCAATTAAATTATAAGGGGGGATTGCACACCTCATGAACCACGCTCAAATAAATATGGTACCAAGGACTTATCGTCCCAAATAATAATAACCTTGTACTAGGGTGCCGGTTTAACTAGGGCGGTATCTAGACAAGACTATTATTATTTATCGACGAAAAGTCAAAACAACCACAAATATTAGAGGGAAAGAGAAAATAAATTTACCAAATTAAGCCCATGGAACATGTTGAGACTTCGCCTTTAACCCAAATTTAAAAGAAAATTAGCCACTCATATTTTAATTAAGGATAAAAAAAGAAATTTTATTAAAATATAAAGAAACTACAAAAAGGAGAAGGAATTTCACAAATCTAAGCTTAAAAATGAATTCAGGGGTGTCAAATTAGGGGGGGAGAGCCCCCTTTTTATCGATACATTGAGTGAATCGTGACCATCGGATTAAAAATAGTTCGGATGCTCAGGATTGCGCCACGTCATCAGTCAACAGTCAACAGTCAACATTTACATAGTAACGTCGTCTGAATAGTAAAAATCCCATGTATGCGCATGTACTGTACACATGATTTTTGCTCTACTAAGATGCTGCCACGTCATCGATCTACAGTACATAAGAAATTTAGCTTAATAAGATCGTGACACATCATTGGTCGATGCCACGTCATCGGTCAATGCCACATAAGCAGTCAATACCACATACTTCATCCAATCACATACTGCCACGTCATAAGTAGTTGCCACATCATCGGTCCGTATATATAAACAGTATCGTGAACATTGTCGTACGTATGAACAGTACCGTATGTGTGAACAGTGACTTTTTTCCTTTAATGCTCCTCTTAAGGTTTTCGACCGTTCTAAGTCCAAATATGACGTCCGTTTTGTTGTCTGATCACTCGTTCATTGTGAAACGATCGTGATACCCCTAAAATACATAAAATACATAATTATAATAAAACACATATAATTAAATAACAAAATACTTAAATAAATAAAAGTAGCAATGTTAGTGAGACTTAAAGTATAAAATGACGATTTTCTCCTTTATAAATATACACGTTCTAACACTCAACACACCCTCTAACCAGCTTATTGCTAGTCCATAGCAAATAAAGCGAAGATAAAATTCAAAACTTTTTTTTTAAAGGAAACACATGTGTTTATTTAATCAGATTAATGATAGCAATAAAATAAAAGTACAAGCATTATCTCAAATCTAAAAGAATATCACACCCACATCAACCATCCATATGCATCAGTCCAGCAGACTTTGTTGTAGCAATAGTAATCATGCCACTTTCAAGAATGACATATCCAACCCCAAAATTTCATCGGTTGTAGTGACATACTCACAAAGAAATTAATCCCAAAAAAATTTTGTCACTATAATGAATGGTAAATTGAGAGAAAATAATAGTGAAATATCAAACACTCTCACCAAGATAAACAAAATACGCCCATAGATTAGAAATAATACGATCTCAAATAAAGTATTAGTCAAACCAATGTATTCATTTTTTTCTTTTTTTTTTATATGTATCACTACATCTTAATTGCCCATATAACTAGCTTTTATTCTAGACTATAGTGCCCTAAAATTAAGAAGGACTTTTATTAGGACGTAACGTAGGCTAGGGACATGGCTAACAAAGTAAGAAAAATAGGGAACAAAATATATATGTTTGAGAGAAAATTCAAGAACTTTTGAAAATTACAAGATGTATTTTGCTTATTTATTGCTATTGTATATCTTTTTTCTTCTTTTTTTTCTTCTTTTTTTCTCTTTTTTTTGATTTTTTTATATAGCGCAACTTCGCTGAACAAAATAATTATTTATTCTTTTTCTCATATATAAATAGGTGGATGGAACTTGTATGATATCGAGTAATACTCTAAATTGGAGTGGCTCAGGATGATAAGTTAATAAAGAAAAGGTTTTTTTTGTTAGATGGGCATTTAGATGTAGTAACACGCACACATATATATATTTTTTACAGGTTGATTCAAAGAAAATTTAGAGATCATGTATGAAATAATAAACTGCTAAGCTACACGAAAAATGGGCAAAAAGGGTTACTCTCCAAGAAAAATTAATAGGCTTAAAAACTCACTTGGAATTTATTATGACATGTGCATTCTTTCAAGCAACTCATATTTGTCCCCAACATCAACATGTGAAATAGTAAACATGATGTAACATCACTCAAGACCAAAGATAATACAAATATTAAAATTCGAAAGTCATCATATCATCCAATATAAAAAAAAATCACATAAAATAAATTTTTTTTTAACAGAATTCTTTCCCCCCAACCTATTCTAAACATAAAAAGGAAACATACATGTAGAAAAATTAAAGAAAAATAATTATTTTTACTAAGAAGATGCGTTTCTAGAGTCACTATACTCCATATTCAGCCATCTTTGACTTTAAAAACTTGAAAACATATATTTATAAAGGAGAAAAATGAAAGGTTAGAAAAAAAACACACAATTTTTTTTTTACTAAAAAGATACGTTTCTAGAATCACTACACTCCATATTCAGCCATCTTCTACTCAAAAAGTTAGTCATGGTTAGTTCAACATTCCACAATTGTCAACTATGCCCTCCCTCCAACCAGAACGAAAAATTATCCTCAATGTTTGAAAGGAAAGAAGTAGAGTTTAGAAGACATCACCTGGGTGCTGCAACACAGAAGAAAATATTTACAAACGAAGAGTTAAATCTAATTTCTACTTCTTACTGCCACTACTGTTACCATAATTATTTGAACAGTCCAACACAATAGCCTTGGGATCTGGCTCTGGTTGATAAGCTTGTAACAGATCAAGTAGCACATTAGCAGTGTGTACACAAATAAAGATTTTTTTCACTGAGAAAGGAATGAAATAATTTTTTATTGTATGGTTAAGAAATGCGAAAAAGCCATCATAAAAGTTATTGACATTTAACAAACCAATGGGTTTTTAATGAATGTTTAGATGGGACCAAGATGTTAATGTCATTAGTGCCTCAAGAGTTGTAAGATCGCCTGGAAGAAAAATAAAAGCATCGGTATGATTGATCATTTCAGTTATTCGTTCTTGCATACCTGAGACGACTAACTCTTCTCCAGTTGGTGAATGAGACAAACAACCCAAAGGTTGTAGGATTTAAGGGATGATGCCTAACACTTGCCCCTAACACCATTTTGGCCCTCTCACCTCTTCCATACAAAGTGGAATTTCCTCTCTGACTTAGACCAAGATCTACTCTTTTTATGTTTGTCATAATAAAACTCAGAAAGCACACAAATGTTCTTGAATTATTTACTGAAAGTAGCTGCCATTAGGATACTACTAAAAAACAACTTGTGAGTGCTCAGTAAAAAAAACTCGTATTTAAAGACCTTGGTGACAATTGGTTACAGATGTGTATGGGACATTATGTCAATTAACGTGTAAGGCACATGGCTCAAAAGTCAAAAAGAAAATAGTAAAAAGAGAAAAAAATAAATGAAATTATTAAAAACAATAATGTAAATAGTAAAATAACAGTAAAATAAAATAACAGAAAGATAAAACGATATTTACAGATAGTTGTGATTATGGCTCACATCTTCCTCTGGTTTTACGTCCAGAAATGGCTTGAACGCCCTCTATGGGTCGAGGATAGGCTTTCCATCTAGTTTTCTTACAAATTGGAAAACAGGGTCTTTTATAGTCAGATTCCCGAGACTATAGTTTGCACATTCTTTCTGGAATAATGGCTATAATTAGAGTATTGCATTTTGGACGTATCCACTGGGATGCATTTCAAGAGACAAAAGGATATCATCCAATGACTCCTTGCTCAAGCCATCCCTAGTGAATTGAATCTTATCTTCTCTGTTATCAGACACCATTCTTAAAAAACATGATTTTTTATTGCATATCATTCTGGCACATTTATGACAAACAATAGAAAGTCTTCGAGCTCGTCGTTTTCTCACATAATTTCCGTTACCACAACCAAGCATGTATGCACTAAATTTAGGAGGTAACTCTCCTGCTAAGCGAACTTTTGCCTCGATTAACCAACGAATGTTAACAGGGATGTTATTCTTTGTAAGCAATTGCATGCGTTCAGACCGAGCTTTATAAATGATGAGGAGAGTATTCTGAGAAAGTGAAGGAAATGGCTTGTGAAGTTTTGCTAAGATCTCATCTCTTTTCATGCCTTCGTCCCAGAATATCAGTTTGACCGGGGTTACAAACTTTAAACACACAAAACAAATTAAAATCGTCCTCTTATTGAATTTACAAGCTCCAATTGGATATTGTAGATGCCTCTCTCAATTTCTCAGAGTTGGCTTTCTAAATCCTCAACATGGGCTACTAACTCTGGTGGTTGTAGCTACCAGATACGATGTGTTTTATAAAATCATATCTGACCTCTGAGATGAGATTAAATACGTCGAAACTATCTAAGAATCCTGAAGAGATACTTTTTAGTTGACATATTCATGAGGAAAATGATAAAAAAAATAAAAGCTTAAAAGTTAAACGTACACACTTTTACAAACATAATTAAAAATAGAAAAGAAAACTTTAAATCACCGAAAGGAAACGAAAAGAAAATAATGTCAGGTCATTTCAGTATTTTTTGTTGTTTTCTCTATATGGTTGGTATTCGTGATATGACTTTACTTTTCTGACCATTAACTTTAAAAATTACACCGTTCCTTGGATTCTTAAATTTAATGGCTCCATGTGAAAAAATAGTATGATCAGTAGATGGATCAGACTATTGAGAGCGTAACTTACTTGGAGAAATGTGCCCTTGAGAATTGAACAAAAATACTTTCTGACCTGGTGTGAAAGATTTTCTAATGCTCCGCTTGTCACGGAGGATTTTCATTCGCTTTCTGATGGGGTCAATGATGTCTTTATTCTTTTGTTTGTCATCAGGAAATGATGAGATGATTTTTGACAATATTTTTTCTTCTTCCAAGAATGTAGAATTCAAAGGGTCAAGTGAAGGTTTGAGCTCAATTCCTGGTGGTGATTCTGATGATGAGATGAGATTTTCTTTCAATAGTGTAATTACTCTATCTTTGTCTTCCACTTATCAATGTCCATGCATGGCGATGAATCCAATAAGGCATTAACCTCATTAATCGACCTGTCAATATTAAAATCCAAACCAAAGTGAGTTAAATATGTCAATAAATGATCATGACTAAGGTTTAAAGGAGATGTATGATCAACCAATTCATGAATTAAATCCACATCTACAATTTCATCATCTATACTGTGAGGTTGTTTGGCAATATTGAAAATATTTAGTTCTATAGTCATATTGCCAAATGACAACTGCATATTTCCAGTCCTATATTGAATGTGAGCATTGGCAGTTACCAAAAATGGACGACCCAAGATAATGGGGATATGCTTCCTTGAATCTTACACTAGTTGAGTGTCAATTACAATGAAATCAACAGGAAAATAAAACTTATCTACCTGGATAAGCACGTCCTCCATAATACCACGTGGTATTTTCATGGATCGATCTGCAAGCTGTAACACCACTGGAGTTGGGTGTAATTCTCCCAGTCCAAGTTTCATAAACACTGTGTAAGGCAACAAATTTACACTAGCTCCTAAATCCAATAAAGCATTCTCAATTGTATGGTTCCTTATACTACATGAGATAGTGGGGGAGTCTAGGTCTTTACATTTTAGAGGCATTTTATGTTGGAGTATAGAACTAATATTTTATGTTAGAAAGGTCTTTTTCTGAACATAAATATTTCTCTTTTTAGTACAAAGGTCTTTAAGAAACTTGGCATATGATGGCACTTGTTTTATAGCTTCAAGTAAAGGGATGTTAACACTTACCTGTTTGAAGATTTCAAGAATCTCACATGTACATTTTCCTTTCTTCCCTTTAGCTAACCTCTAAGGAAATGGAGCTTTAGGAACATATTCTCGTGGGTTGGTTTTCTCTTTCTCCTCTGATGATGATTCCTCAGTGTTTACAGGTACAATCTGAGTTGATTTTGGCATCTCCACTTTGTTGTCGACTTCTTTTCCTTTTCGCAAGGTCATCACTGCTTTGACCTCTCCATGCTGCTGTGGTGAACTAGAATTTGCTTCATTCACTGCTTTAGGGTTAGGCACTGGTTGACTTGGAAATTTGCCTTTCTCAACAGTCATTGCTAAGGTTTGAACTGAAGAGGCAAGTTGGCCTACCATTTTCTCGAGATTAGAAATTGATTGGGCCTGTGAGTTGAAGCCCGCTCTCATCTCATTTCATAATTCATCAATGGTGCGGTTCTGCTGCTCGATCTTGGAGTTAGTAAGATTTCTGACATTTTGGAATGTCTCTTCCCATGGTTTGGATTGAGAATGGTTTGGATTTTGATTGTATGGTCTAAATGATGGTTGAGAGGCTTGAGACATTTGAGGAACTGGTTGCATTGGTGGAGATGGAGTTGCTGGTCTATTTTGTTGGAATCCTTGAGACCATGAAAAATTAGGGTGATCTCTCTATCCAGGGTTATATGTGTTGGAGTAAGGGTTGTCGTTTGGTGGTTTTCTCATGATACCTATGGCATTGGCTTGATCTGAAAATGAGTTATGGTCATGTGGCTCTGTTGATTTAGTAGTTGTCAAAGATGCTATTTGTCGAGCAAGACCTTTAACCATCTCTTTGACTTCTTTAATTCCTGAGCTTGACTCGCCAATGTTAATCTCATTCACTCCCTTAATTCTCCTGGTATTTCTGAGTGATCGACTTCTTTGTTAGGAATTATCTGATTGTCGTTGGAAGAATTCACAAATCTCTGATGCGCTTTTGGACATTAACTCTCCTCCACTGGTTGCCATTAGCCATTCTTACATATGTGGCAATAATCCCTCCAAAAAGTATTGGCATTGGTGCCATTTCTCGTACCCGTGATGTGGACACTTCAAGAGTAGCCCATTAAATCGCTCCCATGCTTCAAAAAACTGCTCGTCGTCTCTTTGGGTAAACTCTGAAATTTCCCTGCGAATAATATTGGTTTTATGAACTAGGAAATATTTATTTAAAAATTTAGTTACCATTTGTTCTCATAATGTATGCTATTAGTAGGTAATGTCTTAAACCATGAACGAGCTCTATCTTTTAATGAAAATGAGAATAATCTAAGTTTAACATCATTATCTGAAAATTTCTCGTATTTAAAAGTTTGACAAATAGCATGAAAATTATTCATATGATTATATAGGTTCTCATTTTCTAGGCCATAAAATGTGGAGAGACAGTTTAGCACACTAAATTTTAATTTAAAACTCCTAGCAGCTATATTTGGGCACCTTATGTATGATGTACTCATATTAGCTAAAGGACTAAAATAATCCTTAAATGGCCTCTCTTGTGATTCTGATTGCTGATTTTGCAAATTCATTTTAAATTTCTCTTGAAAAACAGTGTGTTTATGCGTGCGAAGTGTTTTTTCTAATTCAAGGTCTAAAGGTTTCAAGGTCTAAAGGTTCGAGATTAAGTGATAATGACCTTCGACCATACATACAAAGAATAAAATAAATGAAAATAAAACAAATAAAAATAAAGAGGAGAGAGAAATTATGATACTAACCTTGTGACGTTGTTATAACCTTACTATGAACATACACTCAAATGCTAAAAAGAAAATATAAGAAATAGATTAACTAAAAATAAAATAAGAAGATAAATTACAATGAAAGAATGAAAAATTAAATTACAGAAATATAAAGAAGAGAAAAAGAAACGAAATTAAATTACAGGAAAAAGATTTAAAAGAAAACAACAAAAAAAATTAATTCTATAGATTAATAAATTAACAAATAAACCAAAATTACAAAAAAAACTCAAAAATTAAATTATAGAAATTAAAAAAAATAACTCAGAAATTAAATTATTGAAATTTAAATTACCAAAATTAAATTACAGATTCATTTTTTTAAATTTTTTTAATTTTTTATAATTTTTAAAGAAAGCAAAAAAAATTTACTTAAAAAAACTAATTCTATGAATTAATTCTACAAATAAATTACGAGATAAACAAAACAAATTACAAAGAAAAATAAAGCAAAAATTAAAGTACAAAATTTTAAAGAAATAACAAAATAAAATTAAATTGTAAAAATTTAAATTACAAAAATTAAATTATAGAATTATTTTTTTATAAGAAAACAATACAAGAAAACAAAAAAAATTAATTCAACAAATTAAAATAACTTACCTCACCGGCAACGGCGCCAAAAACTTATTGTGCAAATTTTATTGAACTCGCAAGCGCACGAATCTATTGTAGAATAGATTAATGGTGACAAATGTCGATCCCACGAGGAGGTTGATTTTAATTATGTGTAGAATTAATTTTCTTTTAATGAGAACAATTAAATTATGGTAACTTTATCCTAAATTGTGAATTAAAATGGCGGGAATAATTAAGAATAAAATTGTTATAATAAAACACTTGGGTATCCAGATCTGCATCAACATGTTCAATGGGCTAAATATTTCATATTAATGCCAATTAAATTATAAGGGGCGATTGCACACTTCATGAATCACACTCAAATAAATATGGTACCAAGGGCTTATCGTGCCAAATAATAATAACCTTGTACTA
This sequence comes from Aegle marmelos, assembly GCA_030449875.1. Taxonomy (NCBI): domain Eukaryota; kingdom Viridiplantae; phylum Streptophyta; class Magnoliopsida; order Sapindales; family Rutaceae; genus Aegle; species Aegle marmelos. Next base: position 12,842,836 of record JASUUL010000094.1, on the reverse strand, counting down.
GGGTGCCAGTTTAACCAGGGCGGTATCTAGACAAGACTATTATTATTTGTAGACGAAAAGTCAAAACAACCACAAATATTAGAGGGGAAGAGAAAGTAAATTTACCAAATTAAGCCCATGGAACATGTTGACACTTCACCTTTAACACAAGTTTAAAAGAAAATTAGCCACTCATATTTTAACTAAGGATAAAAAAGGAAATTTTATTAAAATATAAAGAAACTATAAGAAGGAGAAGGAATTTCAGAAATCTAAGCTTAAAAATGAATTCAAGGGTGTCAAATTAGGGGGAGAGAGCCCCCTTTTTATAGATATATTGAGTGAATCGTGACCATCGAATTAAAAACAGTTCGAGATGCTCAGGATTGCGCCACGTCATCAGTCAACAGTCAACATTTGCACAGTAACACCATCTGAATAATAAATAATTCCATGTATGCGCATGTACTGTAAACAAGATTTTTGCTCACTGAGATGCTACCACGTCATCGATCTACAGTACATAAGAAATTTAGCCCAATAAGATACATAAACAGTCAATACCACATACTTCATCCAATCAGATACTGCCACGTCATAAGTAGTTGCCACATCATCGGTCTATATATATGAACAGCGTCGTGAACAGTATCATAAACAGTATCGTGAATAGTACCGTACGTATGAACAGTACTGTATGTGTAAACAGTAATTTTTTCTTTAATGCTCCTCTTAAGGTTTTCAACCGTCCTGAGTTCAAATATGACGTCCGTTTCGCTGTTTGATCACTCGTTCATTGTGAAACGATCGTAATGCCCCTAAAATACATAAAATACATAATTATAATAAAACACATATAATTAAATAACAAAATACTTAAATAAATAAAAGTAGCAATGTTAGTGAGACTTAAAGTGTAAAATGATGATTTTCTCCTTTATAAATATACACTTTTTAACTCTCAACAGGGTGTCAATTATAATGAAATCAATAAGAAAATAAAACTTATCTACCTGGATAAGCACATCCTCTATAATACGACGAGGTATTTTCGTGGATCAATCTGCAAGCTGTAACACCACTGGAATTAGATGTAATTCTCTCAGTCCAAGTTTCATAAACATTGAGTAAGCCAACAAATTTAACACTATCACTTAAGTCCAATAAAGCATTCTCAATATTATGGTTTCTTATACTACATGATATAGTAGGAGAGTCTGGATTTTTGTATTTTAGAAGAATTTTGTGTTGGAGTATAGAACTAATATTTTCTATTAAAAATGCCTTCTTTTAAACATGAATATTTCTCTTTTTAGTATAAAGATCTTTAAAAAACTTGGCATAAGATTGTACTTGTTTTATAGTATCAAGCAAAGGGATGTTGACACTTACCTATTTAAAGATTTCAAAAATCTCATCCATGGATTTTTCCTTCTTTACTTTGGCTAACCTCTGGGAAAATTGAGCTTTAGGAATATACTCTTGTGGGTTGGTTTCTTTTTTCTCCTTTAATGACGAGTCTTCAGCACTTACAAGTACTGGTAGCTCCACTTTGTTGTCGACTTCCTTTTTTTTTCGCAAGGTCATGATAGCTTTGACCTCTCCATGTTGCTAAAGTGAACTGGTACTTGCTTCATGCCCTCTTTTAGAATTTAGCACTGGGTGACTTGGAAATTTGCCTTTCTCAACAGTCAGTGCTAGGGTTTGAACTAGAAAGACAAGTTAGCCCACCATTTTCTCGAGGTTAGAAATTGATTAGACCTGTGAGTTAAAACCTGCTCTTATCTCATTTCGTAGTCCATCAATGGTGTGGTTTTATTGATCGATCGTTGGAGTTAGATAAGAATTCTTGAAGTTTTGGAATGCATCCTCCCATGGTTTGGGTTGAGAATAATTTGAGTTTTGATTATAAGGCTAAATGATGGTTGAGAGGCTTGAGAACATTTGAGGAATTGGTTGCATTGGTGGAGATGGAGTTGTTGATCCATTTTGTTGGAATCCTTGAGACCATGAAAAATTGGGGTGATCTTTCTATCTAGGGTTATATGTGTTGGAGTAAGGGTTGTAGTTTGATGGTTTTTCATTACACCTATAGCATTGGCTTGATCTGAAAATGAGTTATGGTCATGTGGCTCTGTTGATTTAGTAGTTGTCAAAGATGCAATTTATCGGGGAGTCCTTTAACCATTTATTTGACTTTTTTATTTCAGAACTTGACTCGCCAATTTAACCTCATTTACTCTCTTAATTCTTTTATTGTTTTGAATGATCGACTTCTTTGTTAGGAATTATCCGATTGTCGTTGGAAGAAATCCCAAAATCTCGATGCACTTTTGGACATTAACTTCTCCACTTGTTGCCATTAGCCATTCTTGAAGATTTGACAATAATCCCTTCAAAAATATTGGCATTTGTGTCATTTTTCATATCCATGATGTGGACATTTCAAGAGTAGCCCATTAATCACTCCCATGCTTTGAAAAAACTGCTCGTCTTCTCTTTGGGTAAACTCAAATTTCCTGCGAATAATATTGGTTTTATGAACTAGGAAATATTTATTTAAAAATTTAGTTACCATTTGTTCTCATAATGTAATGCTATTAGTAGGTAATGTCTTAAACCATAAATGAGCTCTATCTTTTAATGAAAATGAGAATAATCTAAGTTTAACATCATTATCCGAAAATTTCTCGTATTTAAAAGTTTGACAAATAGCATGAAAATTATTCATATGATTATATAGGTTCTCATTTTCTAGGCCATAAAATGTGGAGACAATTTAGCACACTAAATTTTAATTTAAAACTCTTAGTAACTATATTTGGGCACCTTATGATGATGTACTCATATTAGCTAAAGGACTAAAATAATCCTTAAATGGCCTCTCTTGTGATTCGATTCTTGATTTTGCAAATTCATTTTAAATTTCTTTTTAAAAACGATGTGTTTATGCGTGCGAAGTGTTTTTCTAATTCAAGGTCTAAAGGTTTCAAGGTCTAAAGGTTCGAGATTAAGTGATAATGACCTTCGACCATACATAAAAGAATAAAATAAATGAAAATAAAAAAAAAAGAAATAAAAATAAAAAAATTAGGAGAAAATTATGATACTAACCTCATCGACGTTATTATAACCTTTTACTATAACATACACACAAAAGCTAAAAATAAAATATAAGAAAAATATTAACTAAAAATAAAAAAAGAAGATAAAATACAAATAAATAAATAAAAAATAAAATAAACAAATATAAAGAAGAGAAAAAGAAACGAAATTAAATTACAGGAAAAAGATTTAAAAGAAAACAACAAAAAAAATTAATTCTATAGATTAATAAATTAACAAATAAACCAAAATTACAAAAAAAACTCAAAAATTAAATTATAGAAATTAAAAAAAATAACTCAGAAATTAAATTATTGAAATTTAAATTACCAAAATTAAATTACAGATTCATTTTTTTAAATTTTTTTAATTTTTTATAATTTTTAAAGAAAGCAAAAAAAATTTACTTAAAAAAACTAATTCTATGAATTAATTCTACAAATAAATTAAAATAAATTACGAGATAAACAAAACAAATTACAAAGAAAAATAAAGCAAAAATTAAAGTACAAAATTTTAAAGAAATAACAAAATAAAATTAAATTGTAAAAATTTAAATTACAAAAATTAAATTATAGAATTATTTTTTTATAAGAAAACAATACAAGAAAACAAAAAAAATTAATTCAACAAATTAAAATAACTTACCTCACCGGCAACGGCGCCAAAAACTTATTGTGCAAATTTTATTGAACTCGCAAGCGCACGAATCTATTGTAGAATAGATTAATGGTGACAAATGTCGATCCCACGAGGAGGTTGATTTTAATTATGTGTAGAATTAATTTTCTTTTAATGAGAACAATTAAATTATGGTAACTTTATCCTAAATTGTGAATTAAAATGGCGGGAATAATTAAGAATAAAATTGTTATAATAAAACACTTGGGTATCCAGATCTGCATCAACATGTTCAATGGGCTAAATATTTCATTAACGCCAATTAAATTATAAGGGGCGATTGCACACTTCATGAATCACACTCAAATAAATATGGTACCAAGGGCTTATCGTGCCAAATAATAATAACCTTGTACTAGGGTGCCAGTTTAACCAGGGCGGTATCTAGACAAGACTATTATTATTTGTAGACGAAAAGTCAAAACAACCACAAATATTAGAGGGGAAGAGAAAGTAAATTTACCAAATTAAGCCCATGGAACATGTTGACACTTCACCTTTAACACAAGTTTAAAAGAAAATTAGCCACTCATATTTTAACTAAGGATAAAAAAGGAAATTTTATTAAAATATAAAGAAACTATAAGAAGGAGAAGGAATTTCAGAAATCTAAGCTTAAAAATGAATTCAAGGGTGTCAAATTAGGGGGAGAGAGCCCCCTTTTTATAGATATATTGAGTGAATCGTGACCATCGAATTAAAAACAGTTCGAGATGCTCAGGATTGCGCCACGTCATCAGTCAACAGTCAACATTTGCACAGTAACACCATCTGAATAATAAATAATTCCATGTATGCGCATGTATCAAAACAAGATTTTTGCTCACCGAGATGCTACCACGTCATCGATCTACAAAGACATAAGAAATTTAGCCCAATAAGATACATAAACAAATAATACCACATACTTCATCCAATCGACATCTTTGCCACGTCATAAGTAGTTGCCACATCATCGGTCTATATATATGAACAGCGTCGTGAACAGTATCATAAACAGTATCGTGAATAGTACCGTATGTATGAACAGTACTGTATGTGTAAACAGTAATTTTTTCTTTAATGCTCCTCTTAAGGTTTTCAACCGTCCTGAGTTCAAATATGACGTCCGTTTCGCTGTTTGATCACTCGTTCATTGTGAAACGATCGTAATGCCCCTAAAATACATAAAATACATAATTATAATAAAACACATATAATTAAATAACAAAATACTTAAATAAATAAAAGTAGCAATGTTAGTGAGACTTAAAGTGTAAAATGATGATTTTCTCCTTTATAAATATACACTTTTTAACTCTCAACAGGGTGTCAATTATAATGAAATCAATAAGAAAATAAAACTTATCTACCTGGATAAGCACATCCTCTATAATACGACGAGGTATTTTCGTGGATCAATCTGCAAGCTGTAACACCACTGGAATTAGATGTAATTCTCTCAGTCCAAGTTTCATAAACATTGAGTAAGCCAACAGTTTAACACTATCACTTAAGTCCAATAAAGCATTCTCAATATTATGGTTTCCTATACTACATGATATAGTAGGAGAGTCTGGATTTTTGTATTTTAGAAGAATTTTGTGTTGGAGTATAGAACTAATATTTTCTATTAAAAATGCCTTCTTTTAAACATGAATATTTCTCTTTTTAGTATAAAGATCTTTAAAAAACTTGGCATAAGATTGTACTTGTTTTATAGTATCAAGCAAAGGGATGTTGACACTTACCTATTTAAAGATTTCAAAAATCTCATCCATGGATTTTTCCTTCTTTACTTTGGCTAACCTCTGGGAAAATTGAGCTTTAGGAATATACTCTTGTGGGTTGGTTTCTTTTTTCTCCTTTAATGACGAGTCTTCAGCACTTACAAGTACAATTTGAGTTATTTTAGTCACTGGTAGCTCCACTTTGTTGTCGACTTCCTTTTTTTTTCGCAAGGTCATGATAGCTTTGACCTCTCCATGTTGCTAAAGTGAACTGGTACTTGCTTCATGCCCTCTTTTAGGATTTAGCACTGGGTGACTTGGAAATTTGCCTTTCTCAACAGTCAGTGCTAGGGTTTGAACTAGAAAGACAAGTTAGCCCACCATTTTCTCGAGGTTAGAAATTGATTAGACCTGTGAGTTAAAACCTGCTCTTATCTCATTTCGTAGTCCATCAATGGTGTGGTTTTATTGATCGATCGTAGAGTAGATAGAATTCTTGAAGTTTTGGAATGCATCCTCCCATGGTTTGGGTTGAGAATAATTTGAGTTTTGATTATAAGGCCTGAATGGTGGTTGAGAGGCTTGTAGAACATGAGGAATTGGTTGCATTGGTGGAGCTAGAGTTGTTGATCCATTCTGTTGGAATCCTTGAGACCATGAAAAATTGGGGTGGTCTTTCTATCTAGGGTTATATGTGTTAGAGTAAGGGTTGTAGTTTGATGGCTTCTTCATTACACCTATAGCATTGGATTGATCTGGGTATGAGTCATGGTCATGTGGCTCTGTTGATTTAGCAGCTGTTAACGATGCAATTTATCGGGGAAGTCCTTTAACCATTTATTTGACTTTTTTGATTTCAGAACTTGACTCGCCAATTTGGACCTCATTTACTCTCTTAATTCTTTTATTGTTTCTGAATGATCGACTCTGCTATTGGGAATTATGTACTTGTCGCTGGAAGAAATCCCAAATTTCTGATGCACTTTTGGACATTAGTTCTCCTCCACTTGTTGCCATTAGCCATTCTTGAAGATTTGACAATAATCCCTTCAAAAAATATTGGCATTTGTGTCATTTTTCATATCCATGATATGGACATTTCAAGAGTAGCCCGTTGAATCACTCCCATGCTTTGAAAAACTGCTCGTCTTCTCTTTGGGTAAACTCTGAAATTTCCCTGCGAATAATATTGGTTTTATGAACTAGGAAATATTTATTTAAAAATTTTGTGACTATTTGTTCCCATGATGTAATGCTATTAGTAGGTAATGTATTAAACCATAAATGAGCTCTATCTTTTAATGAAAATGAGAATAATCTAAGTTTAACATCATTATCTGAAAAATTCTCATATCTAAAAGTTTGACAAATAGCATGAAAATCATTCAAATGATTATATGGGTTCTCATTTTCTAGGCCATAAAATGTTGGGAGACAATTTAGCACACTAGGTTTTAATTTAAAACTCTTAGTAACTACATTTGAGTATCGTATAGATGATGTACTCAAGTTAACTAAGGGACTGAAATCGTCCTTAAATGGCCTCTCCTGTGGTGGTGCTTGTTGTTGTAAATCTATTTCAATTTTATTTTTAAATGCGATGTATTTGTGTGTGCGAAGTGTTCTTTCTAATTCTAAATCTATAGCCTTAAGATTAGGTAATTGCGACCTTCGACCATGTATAAAAAAAAATAAAGAATGCAACAAAAAAAAGAGAAAAAATTTAAAAAAAATTACAAGGAAGCAGAAATTATGATACTAACCTTATCGCGTTGTTACAACCTTTCTATGAACATACACTTAAGTGCTTAAAAGAAAATAAAAGAAATAGATTAACTAAAAATAAAGTAACAAGATAAATTATAACGAAAAATAAAAAATTAATTACAGAAATATAAAGAAGAGAAAAATAAACGAAATTAAATTACAGGGAAAAAAATTTAAAAGAAAACAAAAAATTACTTAAAAGAATTAATTCTATGAATTAATAAATTAATAAAATAAACAAAAATTACAAAGAAAAATAACTCAGAAATGAAATTGTAGAAATTTAAAGAAATTACAAAGAAATTTAATTATTGAAATTTAAAAAAATTTAAATTACCAAAATTAAATTACAGATTCACTTTCTTTAATTTTTTAATCTTTTAAATTTTTAAATTTTCTTTATTTTTTATAATTTTTAAAGAAATCAATAACAAAAAAATTACTTAAAAAACTAATTCTATGAATTAATTCTACGAATTAATTAAAATAAATTAACAAGATAAACGAAAAAAAAGTACAAAGAAAAGTAAAGCAAAAATTAAAGTATAGAAATTTAAAGAAATTACAGAATAAAATTAAATACAGAAATTTAAATTATAAAAATTAAATTATAGAATTATTATTTTTTCTAAGGAAAAATATAAGAAAACAAAAAAAACCAAAAACTTGTTGTGCAAATTTTATTGAATTCGCAAGTGTACGAATCTATTGTAGAATAGATTAATGATGATGAGTGTCGATCCTACGAGGAGGTGGATTTTGATTGTGTGTAGAATTAATTTTCTAAGTGAGTAATTAAATTATAATAAATTTGAAATACAAATAAGCAACCCAAGAGGGGGGTGAATTGGGTTATTAAAATTTATTTTACAAATGATTCAATCTAATGCCTTAATGCAAACAAAAATTAAGTTTTACAGGAATTAAATCAAATATAATAAATTAGACAATGCTTGCAAAATAAATGAGTAAGGGAAGAGAATGCAAACATAGTAATTTTTACGTGGTTCGGCAATCCCCGCCTACGTCAATACCTCCACTTGGTTCAGGCGGCTAGCCACCTAGGTGCTGCCCAACTGTACCAAAGTCACTTTTCGACCATTTTTTATCGATCTAGTCATCATTTCTTGATTCCGAAACCTCTCAAGAACTATTTTAATGCATGAATCATGATTTAAAACATTTAAAACATGATTAATTTAAGCAAATAATTCATCTATCAAGCATGTATCATGAAGCACACAAACATTTGACATGAATATATCATAACACCATACTTATCTATCATGCTCAAACTCTTTCAAAAACATTAACAACTATTAAGCACACAATTTTAATAGATTCAATAACATAATTAGAGATGTTAATGTGAAAATTTCATCATCCTAAGTTCATGTCGAATTTTTGAAAATTGTTCTTCGCAAAGGGGTTTTGTAAAAATATCGGCAAGTTGTTTTTTCGTAGAGATAAATTCTAAAGCAATATCACCCTTTTGTACATAATCTCTTAAAAAATGATGTCTAATCTCTATATGCTTGTTTCTAGAGTGCTGAATGGGATTCTTTGAAAGATTAATAACACTAGTATTATCACACTTGATAGGAATTTGTTCAAGTTTAATGCCATAGTCTCTAAGTGTTTGTTTCATCCAAAGGGCTTGTGCACAACAACTGCCTGCGGCAATATATTCTGCCTCAGTGGTTGAGAGAGCAACCGAGTTTTATTTCTTACTAAACCATGAAACAAGAGAATGACCTAAAAGATGACAAGTTCCACTAGTACTTTTCCTATCCACCTTATATCCAGCAAAATCAGCATCCAAATAACAAGTCAAATCTATATGAGTTCCTCTAAGATACCAAAGGCCAAGATCTATGGTTCCACTCAAATAACGAAAAATTCTTTTAACAGCAAGCAAATGAGATTCCTTGGGATATAATTGAAATCTTGCACACAAACATACACTAAACATGATATCGGGTCTACTTGCGGTTAACTAAAGTAAAGAGCCGATCATACCTCGATACTTTTTAATATCAACTTCTTTACCTTTTTCATCTTTGTCAAGCTTGATTGTTGTACTCATTAGAGTGCTTTTAGAGTTTGATTCATCAATTCCAAACCTCTTAAGCAAATCTTTGACATATTTAGCTTGGTTGATAAAAATTCCCTCATTGTTTTGTTTGATTTAAAGTCCAAGGAAATACTTCAATTCTCCCATCATGCTCATTTCAAACTCCTTACTCATACAAGATGAAAACTCTTTGTACAAGGACTCATTAGTAGAACTAAAAATAATATCATCAACATAAATTTGAACAACAAGTATGTCTTGGTTCTTATGCTTAACAAAAAGTATAGTATCGGCTTTTCCCATTGAAAAATCATTATCAAGCAAGAAATTTTTAAGCCTATCATACCATACTCTAGGTGCTTGTTTTAATCCATACAATGCTTTTGATAACTTATAAACATGATCTGAAAATTTTTTATTTTCAAAACCAGGGGGTTGTTTCACATAAACTTCCTCTATGATATATCCATTTAGAAAGACACTTTTGACATCCATTTGAAATAAAATGAAATCTTATAACATACATATGCTAGCAACATTCTAATAGATTCTAATCTAGCTACAGGTGCAAATGTCTCATCAAAATCAATTCTTTCTTCTTGGTTGTATCCTTGAGCCACTAATCTAGCTTTATTCCTTACAGCCACACCAGATTCATCCATCTTATTTCTAAATACCCATTTAGTTCCTATAATGGATTGGTGTTCTGGTTTGGGAACTAATTCCCATACTTTATTTCTCTCAAATTGGTTTAACTCATTTTGCATTGCCATAATCCAAGATTCATCATTTTCCGCATCCATAAAGGATTTTAGTTCAATTTGAGAAATAAATGCAGCATGCTCACATGTATTCCTAAGTGATGATCTAGTTGTAACACCTCTAGATGGATCTCCTAAAATGGCATCCTTTGGGTGAGAAGAAACATACCTCCACTCCCTGGGGAGTGCTTGAGAAGTACCTTGATTTTGTTCTGCGCTTGTTTCTTCAAGTTGCTCCACTTGATTTTCTGCATTCTTTTGGTTGTTCTTTGATGAATCTTCTTGTATATTTTCATCTGCATCATCACTAACAGCGACTTTCTCCATAGAGGAGGTATTAGACTCATCAAAAGTAACATGCATAGACTCTTCCACAACCAAAGTTCTTTTATTATACACTCTATAAGATTTGCTTGAGTTTGAATACCCAAAAAAGATACCAACATGAGATTTTGGATCAAATTTTTCAAGATTATCTTTTGTGTTCAAAATAAAACATTTACATCCAAAAACTTTGAAATAGCCAATGTTGGGTTTTCTATCTTTCCAAAGCTTATAGGGAGTTTTATTGAGATAAGATCTAATCAACACCCGATTTAAAATATAACAAGCAGTGTTGACGGTTTCGACCCAAAAATATTTAGGTAGTGCATTTTCATTTAACATGGTCCTAGCCATTTCTTGAATAGATCTATTCTTTCTCTCAACAACTCCATTTTGTTGTAGAGTTCTAGGTGATGAAAATTGATGCTCAATACCTAAATTATTGCAGAAATTTTCAAATGCATGATTCTCAAATTCTCTACCATGATCACTTCTAATGCAAGTAATAGAGTATCCTTTTTCATTTTGAACCTTTTTACAGAAAACTTTAAAAGCTTCAAATGCATCATCTTTATTAGCTAGGAATAATACCCAAGTGTATCTAGAATAATCATCTACAATTACAAATGCATAATATTTTCCACTTAGGCTAGCATGTCTAGAGGGTCCAAATAAATCCATGTGAAGTAATTGAAGTGGTTTTAAAGTAAAGACATGATTCTTGTTTTTAAAAGAAGTTTTGATTTGTTTTCCAAATTGACAAGCTTCACAAATTTTATCCTTTTGAAAACTAATTTTTGGAAGTCCTTTAACCAAAATATTTTTTGAAATTTTTAAGATTAAATCCATGTTTGCATGACCTAGTCTTCTATGCCATAACCATCCATCATCATGCAATGCCGAGAAACATTTATTAATGGTAGATGCACAATCTATATTAATGGTATAGACATTAATACATTTATTTCCTACAAACAAAACTTTTCCATCACATGCATTTTCAATAAAGCATCTAGATTTATCAAAGACTACTTTATAACCCTTATCACATAATTGACTAATACTAAGTAAATTATGTTTTAAGTTTTCAACCAAGTACACATTTTCAATAAGAGTAGAAGATACATTACCGACATTGCCAATACCAATAATCTTTCCTTTTGAATTATCTCCAAAAGATACATCTCCACCATTTTCGATCTTAGTAAAACTTGAAAACCAAGCATAATTTCCTATCATGTGTCTTGAACACCTGCTGTCCAAGTACCATTTATTCTTCTTCTTCTTTAAGCCCTGCAGAGGAAATTTTAAATCTTAGGCACCCAAATCTTTTTAGGTCCTTGGATGTCAGTAATGGTTCCTTTTGGAACCCAAACATATTTTATATCATAATAAGTATTTCTTTTCACAGGACATCTATTTTTCATGTGACCATTTCTATTGCAATAATGACAAGTAATTTTATGATCACTTGTGGATGTAGCTTTAACAAAATAATTCTTGTAATACTTTTGCTTGAAGTTAGGCTTATACCCAAGTCCTCCTTTATCAAAAACACATTTTTGAGAGTTAAGTAAATTATCCAACATCTTTTGGCCATTTGTGAATTTTATCACAATTTCATTTAACTCATTATTCTTCTTCTTGAGAACTTCATTCTCCTTTATCAATTTCTCAATATGTAATTTTTCATGCTCATATGAGGTATTAAGTTTCTCATTTGAAGATGTGACTTTATCATGCAACATTTTATTTTCTAGTTCTAAACATGTAATCTTTGCATTCAATGATTCATTTTCATTTTTGAGATTTATCAATTTCTTTTTAAGGCCTACATTCTTTTTACCTATCTTCATTAACTCATCATGTAATTCTTTAAAAGCATCATGTAATTCATCTTTAATAGTGATCTGATGATGGGATGAGATTTTCTCTTGATGGTGGCAATTACTCCATCTTTGTCTTCCATTTATCAATGTCCATGCATGGCGATGAATCCAATAAGGCATTAACCCCATCAATCGATCTGTCAACATTAAAATATAAACCAAAGTGAGTTAAACATGTTAGTAAAAGGTAATCACTAAGCTTTAAAGAAAAAGTATAATCAACTAATTCATCAATTAAATTCACATCTACAATTCCAACATCTATATTGTAAGTTGTTTGGCAATGTTAACAATATTTAACTTCATGGTCATATTGCCAAAGGACAATTGCATATTTCTAATCATGCATTGAATGTGAGCTTCGACAGTTATCAAGAATGGAAGGTCCAAATAATGGGGACGTGCTTCTTTGAATCTTGTACTGGTTGAGTGTCAATTACAATGAAATCAACAGGAAAATAAAACTTATCTACCTAGATAAGCACGTCTTCTACAACACCATGAGGTATTTTTGTGGATTGGTCTGCAAGCTGCAATACCATTAGAGTTGCATATAATTCTCCCAGTCCAAGTTTCACAAATATTGAGTAAGACAGCAAATTAATACTAGCTCCTAAGTCTGACAAAGCATTCTCAATTTATGGTTCCCTATACTACATGAGATAAAACATTTTTATTTTTAATCAGAAAAATAATTATTTTATTAACATAAAATTGAGCTTCACTAATCCAAGGTCTTTACATTTTAGAGGAATTTTGTGTTGGAGTATAGAACTAATATTTTCTATTAAAATGCCTTCTTTTGAACATAAATATTTCTCTTTTTAGTACAAAGATCTTTAAGAAACTTGGCATAAGATAATACTTATTTTATAGCAACAAGCAAAGGGATGTTAATACTGACCTGTTTGAATATTTTAAAAATCTCACCCGTAGATTTTTCCTTCTTTGGTTTAGCTAATCTCTAGGGAAATAGAGCTTTAAGAACATACTCTCGTGGGTTAGTTTCTTCTTTTTCCTTTGATGATGAGGCCTCAACATTTATAGGTATAATTTGAGTTTTTTTTGTCATCAGCATCTCTATTTTGTTGTCGACATCTTTTTCGTTTTGCAATATCATGATGGCTTTGACCTCTCCATGTTACTGAGGTGAACTAGTACTTACTTCATGCACTCTTTTAGGATTTGACACTGGTTGACTTCAGAATTTGCCTTTCTCAACAATTATTGCTAGAGTTTGACCTGAAGATGTAAGCTGGCTCACCATCTTCTCAAGGTTTAAAATTGATTGGATATGTGAGTTGAAGTTTGCTCTCATGTCATTTCATAATCTATCAATAGTGTGGTTTTATTGCTCAATCATAAAGTAGGTAGAATTCTTAAAATTATAGAATGCATCTTCCCATGGTCTGGGTTGAGAATAATTTAAGTTCTAGTTGTAAAGTTTAAATGGTGGCTGAGAGGCTTGTGAAACTTGAGAAATTGGTTACATTGGTGGAGCTAGAGTTGTTGGTCCATTTTGTTGAAATCCTTTAGACCATGAAAAATTAGGATGGTCTCTCCATTCAGGGTTATATGTGTTGCAGGAAGGGTTATAGTTTGATGGCTTGCTCATTACACATATAGCATTAGATTGATTTGGGTATGAGTCATGGTCATATAGCTTTGTTGATTTACCAGTAGTTAAAAATGTGATTTTTTGGGTAAGTCCTTCAACTATTTCTTTGACTTCTTTGATTCCCGAGCTTGACTCGCCAACTTGGACCTTATTTACTCCCTTAATTCTTTTATTGTTCCTGAATGATCGACTCTATTTGTTGGGAATTATCCACTTGTCCTTGGAAGAAATCCCAAATTTTTGATACACTTTTGAACATTAGTTCTTCTCTACTTGTTGCCATTAGCCATTTTTGCATATGTGGTAATAATCCCTCCATTATCTTTATTTAGGTATAAGTCATGGTCATGTAGCTATGTTGATTTACCAACAGTTAAAGATGTGGTTTGTTGGGTAAGTCCTTCAACTATTTCTTCAAGCCAAAGGAAATTAATACTAGCTCCTAAGTCACAAAGACTCTTTGATTTTCGAGCTTTGAAACGACTCACCAACTTAGTCCTTCTCAATATTTCAACTGACTTTCTTTTTTTTTCTTTTTTTAGTACAAAGATCTTTAAGAAACTTGTTCCCAAAGCAAAGGGATAAATTTTTAAACTCACCCCTTAATTCTTTTATTGTTCCTAAATGATCGACTCTGTTTGTTGGGAATTATCCGCTTGTCGCTAAAAGAAATCCCAAATTTCTGATGTACTTTTAAACATTAGTTCTTCTCTACTTGTTGCCATTAGTCATTTTTGTATATGTGGCAATAATCCCTCTAAAAGTTATTGGCATTTAGGTCATTTTTCATATCTATGATGTAGACATTTCAAGAGTAGCCCATTTACAATCGCTCTCGCTTTTGAAAAACTAGTTGTAAAGCTCCTTTTATTTTGATTGATTTTTTTGATTTACACATATAGCATTAGATTGATTAAATTACCATGTAGCTTTGTTGATTTACCAACTTAAAAATTTTTTTTTACTCCTTAATTCTTTTATTGTTCTCCTTGGATGAACACTAAAATTTCCTCTACTTGTTGCCATTAGCCATTTTTCAAAAGAATTAGTTTTATAAACTGGGAAGTATTTATTTAAAAATTTTGCAACCTTTTGTTTTTATAATGTAATGCTATTAGCATGCAATGTATTAAACCTTGAACATGCTCTATCCTTTAAAGAAAATGAGAATAGTCTGAGTTTAACATCAGCATATGAAAATTTTTCATATCTAAAAGTTTGATAAATAGTATGAAAAGAGTTCAAATGATTATATAAGTCTTCATTTTTTAAGCCATAAAATGTTGGGAGACAATTTAGTACAATGGGTTTTAATTCAAATCTTCTATTAGCCATATTTAGGTATCGTTATATAAGTCTTCATTTTTAAGATATCTTTCAGTTAATTTAATTCAAATTTAAAATAATCCTTCAATGGCCTCTCCTATGGTAGTTCTAGTTGTTGCAAATCCATTTCAATTTTACTTTTAAATGCAATGTATTTGTATGTGCGGAGTGTTTTTTTAATTTTAAATCTATAGGCTCAAGCTTAGATAATTATGACCTTCGACCATGTATAAAAAAATAAAAAAATACAACAAAAAATGAGAACAAAATCAATAAAAAAAAGAAGATGGAGAATTTACGATACTAACCTTATTACGCTGTTATCACTTTACTATGAACATACACTCAAGTAATAAAAAGAAAAAAATAAGAAATACATTAATTAAAATTAAAATTAATTACAAGATAAACAAAAAAAATTCAAAGAAAAGTAAAGCAAAAATTAAATTACAGAAATTTAAAGAAATTACAAATAAATTAAATTACGAATAAAAGTTAAATTGAAAAATTTTTTTATAAGAAAAAAACAATATAAGAAAAGAACACTAAAAATTATTTGTAAAAATTAATTCAACAGATTAAAATAACATAAAAATAAAATTACAAAAATTTAAAAAAGAAAAGAAATTAAATTACATAAATTACAGATTTACTTTTTTATTTTTTATAAAAAATTTAAAAAACCAACTAAAAAAATTACTTAAAAAATTAATTCTATGAATTAATAAATTAACAAAATAAGTAAAAAATTATAAAGAAAATAACTTAAAAATTAAATTATAGAGAGTTAAAGAAATTGAATTACTGAAATTTAAAGAAATTTAAATTATAAAAATTAAATTATTGATTAACTTTTTTATAATTTTTATAATTTTTAAATTTTTAAACAATTTTAAAAGAGAAATAGAAAAAAATTAATTTTCAGGAATTGCTTATTTATTTTTTTTAATTTTTTTAATAACAATTTTAAAAACAACAAAAAATTACTTAAAAAATTATTTCTATGAATTAATGAAAATAAATTAACAAGATGAAAAAATTACCAAAGAAAATAACTTAAAAATTAAATTACATAAATTTAAAGAAATTTAAATTACAAATATTAAATTACAGAATTAAATTACAACAAAATAAAAAAATTAATTCAACAAATTAAAATAACTTACTCCCCGACACCGATGCCAAAAAATTTATTGTGTAAATTTTATTGAACTCATAAGTATACGAATTTATTATAGAATAAATTAATAGTAACGAGTATCAATCCCATGAGGAGGTTGATTTTAATTATGCGCTCAATTAATTTTCTAAATGGGAGGTTGAATTGTGATGAAATTAATTTAATTTATCTTAAAATTAAAGTTAGAATGACAGAAATAAATTAAAGTTACAACTATTATATAAAGCACTTGGGTATCTAGATCTGAATCAACATGCACCAGGGTTCAATATTCTTTATTACTATCAATTAAATCATTAGGAGAAAATCCACTCCTCATGAACCATGCTTTAATTAATATGGTGCTAAGAGCTTATCGTGTCAAATAGTAATAACTGTCTATGAAAAGTCAAAACATCCATAGAAATTAGAGGGGAAGAGAAAATAAATTTACCATTTAAGCACATGGAACATGTTGAGACTTCACCTTCAATCTAAGCTTGAAAGAAAATTAGCTATTCATATTTAAACTACGGGTTAAATAGAAATTTTAGTAAAATACATAGAAAATACAAGATGGAGAAGGAATTAGAGAGATAGAGCTCAAAAATAAATTTACAGATGTCAAATTAGAGGTCAGGAGCCCTCCTTTTATAGATACAATGAGTAAATCATAACTATCGGGTTAAAACAATTTGAATGCACAAGATTGCATTACGTGGCAAGTTTTGATTGGTTTGAGCATATCATCAAGGCTATTATCCCGTGTATATGCATGTACCGTATGCATATTTTTTTAATCGACTAACATACTATCACGTCATCGATCAACAGTGCATAAACATTTTTATCTAATAAGATTGTGACACCTAATCAGTCAAGTCATGTCGTCAGTCAACGCCACATGATCAGTCAATACCACATCATTTCTCTAATCAAATATTGCCACGTCATTGGTCGGTGCTACGTCATAGGTCAATGCCACATCATCGTACAATATATATGAACAGTGTCATGAATAATATCGTATATGTGAATTGTACCGTATATGTGAATATTAACATTTATATTTTTATGCTCTTCTTAAGGTTTTCGACTGTTCTGAGTTCAAATCTATTGTCTGTTTTGTTATCCAATATCTCGTTTATTGTGAAATGACCATCATACCCTAAAAATATATAAAATACTTAATTATAATAAAACACACATAATTAAAATCACAAGAAACTTGAATAAATAAAAGTAAGGAAGTTAATGAAACTTGATGTGTAAAATAATAATTTTTCCTTTATAAATATACATTTTATAGTACTTAACAATAACAACAATAATAATAATAATAATAATTGAAATAATGACAAGGCAACCTAAGGGATAGGTGAATTAAGTTTTTAAAAAATATACAATGCTTAAATAAAATTTAATACAAATCTTAAATAATTCCAAAACAATAATAAATAAATAAACTAGTCAACAAATAAATTAACTAATTAACAAATAAATTAATATCCTAAGGAAAATAAAGAAACAAAGAAAGACAGATTTAAACACAAAGATTTTTACGTGGTTCAGCCAACTCTACTTACATTTATACCTTCAAGCACACTAGACTTGAGGATTTCAATATTCAAACCTTCAAGATTTCAAGAACTTTTACAATTGATTTTATAGGTGTCAATAAACCTTTACAACAATAAATTATCTCCAATCTCTTAAATCAAGTGTATCCCAACACTTACAATCACTTAAAAATAAATATTACAAATGTGTTTTCTCTTACACTATGTAAATGATTATAAATGCAAGCTCAAAGAGTGAATAAGTGAAATAAGAACAAGTTTAAGGCTCAATGAAAGTTGTATTCTTAATTGCAAACTCAATGATAATTCTTAGATCTTTTATTGTTTGAATTTAAATGAGCCAGTTTATAGTCAGAACTAAAAATTAGTCGTTTTTTACTTTTCTATAAAAAAATCAGATCGCCTTTAACTGCTATCGATTTGTTGTTTTGACTAATTTAAATAACTGTTGAGTTAAAATTTCAAATAAATGGTTCATCATTTGGCATTATTGATTAGCGGTTAATTTTCAAAATCTTGTGAAGCAATTTGTGCTTGACCGTTTTTGCTAACTGGTTCATGATTAAAATATAATTCAATTCTGAAAATTGTCAACTAGCCATTTTAAGTTATCAATTAGCTATTTATTTTTAGAAATCTACAAGACAAATTCAACTTATCCATTTTTACTAAACAGTTCAAGGTTAGAGAAAACAACTTTTTGAAAATCATTGGTTAATTATTTCAAGTTATCAGTTAGCTGTTTATTTCCAAAAATCTGCAAAACAAATTATACTTATGTGTTTAGAAATCAATAACTTTCTGAAAATTATCAATTCGCTATTTTTATGTAAACAATTTATCGTTAGTTTTGAGAATTAGTATTTTTGCAGCTCTTTATAGAAAAATGGTTTTCCAACTTTTATCCAAAAAATCATGAACATGTCTACAAATATTTTGCAGTTTTTTTTTTTAAGAACTAGTTTACTAATAAAAATTTCATTAATTTCATAGAAAACATATAAAGTGTGTTATCATCAAAATCAATAATATGGACATATATATGTTAACAACAACAACAATAACAACAATAATAATTATACAACAACAACAATTATTATTATTATTAAGTTGTCATTATTATTATTGTTATTATTATTATTACTACTACTACTACAACAACAGCAGCAGCAACAACAACAACAACAATAACAACATCAACAACAACAACAACAATAACAACATCAACAACATCAACAACAATAACAACAACAACACTAATAATAGTAATTATTATAATTATAATAGCAATAATATCATAATTGTTATCCATTATAATTAATATTAATAATAAAATTACTATAATAATATTATTTATTTATTTATTTATTCTTTTATCATCATCGTCGTCAAAAATAAATTTTCATAGTAATAATAATAATAATAATATAGGAATGATGAAATGAGAATTTTAATATTTAAATAGAGATAATATGATCACTTAGGAAATGAGAATTTCATTTTTATATTTGCCTAAAAAATAGAAATTTTAATAATCATTGTCAAGTTTAGGTAGAATCCTCTACTTTATTTTTCATTTTATCTTTTATTTAAACAAGTAAACTCATTATTCATTCCTATTTCTTGATTTTTATTCTCATTCCCAAAAACCAAACAGATCATAAACTGATTAATTTCAAATAATTTTTAGGTAAGATATGCACCATTTACGTGTTTATGAGAACTCAATTTGTTTCATGATCTCTCTGCATAGGCACAGATTCACACTGATCTTGGTCAAAATTTGCCTATAATAATAATAATTCTCTCGAACACATTGAACATATTTGAATTTTTAACTAAGCAAGGCATCTAGAAATTCCAAATACAATAATTGTTGTAATTTAACAAATACTACTTCTACGACTTGTTCCCTTTCACCCAATTGCTTAATTGGAAAAAAAAAGAAAAAACTTATAATTTACATCAAATCATGCTGATTATGCAAATTTTGTCAGTTCAATGGTCAATAATTGTTTTTAATATTTTATTGTTTCTCCTTCTGCTTACATCAAGCAGTGCCACGTGTGATATTTCAAATCAAATCAAATCAAATCATCTGCAAATTTAACAGTTGACTACGGGTACAAATTTTACGGTCTACGCGCGCCCGCCAAGGAAGAACGAAGAAAAGTTGATTTGCAAATTTAATAATTAGCAATCAAAACGAGTATAAATGACATCATTCATAGTCAGTAAAAGTGTCTTCAGCAGCAGAGCAATGGATGCTCTTGCACGCAACCCCACCAGCAAATTTGGCCACAACTTTAGCCGGAGATGTAATGTTTATGACTATGAGCTCATATCAGAACTGGGTTCTGAAGATTTTCAACGTCGGAGGAATTTTTCCAGGAGAAGAAAGGAGATGAAGTCGCTTAGTTACAGACGTAAAAGAGCGAAGCAGAGGCAAATATTTCTGAAAACGTACAAGCTAGCATCAACGGAAAACTTGGGACAGTCCAGTCCATCACAGAAGTTGAAGAAAGCTGTGGTGAAAGTCAAGACTGCTTTTGTGTCTATGGTAGCCCTCGTGCGTATCAGTCCTTTAGGGTCTTGTAACTCCAGAAATTCCATTGCCGCCTCATCGCCGTTGGTTAGGAAATTTTTCTAAATTTTTGATTTGGTGAAGCTTGCGTCAATAAGCTACGTAGCATTATTTCTTCATCTTTCTTTGCCATGATTTCTTATCTGTAAATATGCAGTAATGATTTTGAATTAAGCTGTTGGAAAGGGGGGGGGGGGGTTTGTCGCTGGGTCTGGTCAGGGACCACCTGTTTGATACAATTAGAAAACATATGATCTTTTTTGGGAAAACATAAAATACTACGGACCCCTTTGTAATTACTCTATTAAGCTGATCAAAGTGAGGGCAGGACGTTACTGCAATGCCTGTTCTTTAGTTTATACATTAAATATTTTATGTTACAAGTTAGAACTACCATTTGATTATAGATTTTTCACTCAATTGTTCTGAATTTTCATTTCTTTTCTCAAATATCAATTTTGATCTGAATTGAAAATGTCTAGAGGCAAAAAATGAGAGGCACTAATTAGTTATTGTTATTGAAGAATATTGTTTGCAAAAGAACGATATACTCTACAAACTTGAGACTCTAAAATAGAAAATAAAGACCATGTGGTCTAATTTAGCAGCGAAGACAGCTATGC
The DNA here is from genome assembly GCA_030449875.1 of Aegle marmelos. Taxonomy (NCBI): domain Eukaryota; kingdom Viridiplantae; phylum Streptophyta; class Magnoliopsida; order Sapindales; family Rutaceae; genus Aegle; species Aegle marmelos. The sequence goes on along the minus strand of JASUUL010000094.1, from coordinate 12,821,657 downwards.
AGAGAAGTTTAATTCACTCCCATACACATGTAAGAAATTCCTTGAATAATGGAGCCAACACAAAAATTCAGAGTATGGCATTATTCTCTCCCTGAAGCTCTCCCCAAAGATTTCGGCGGAAAAGAAAAGGAAGAGTCTTTCATTTTTCTCCCCTTGTTTAATGGACAATGTCCACAAAAGGGACGACGTTCGGGCATCTGAAAAAATGTCTGCACCCCCATTAACCCCAAAATATGTCATGCTCAATGAAACCAATGGCCTAAGGCCCCCACCTCAGCGGCGCAATCCCCCTCGTTACCCCAGTTATCAGGACCGATCATCAAGTGGAAATTGTTGTCTCAAATGCATATGTTTTTGCTACTGCTGCCTCTTCTTCTTAATCATCGCTCTCAGCATTGCTGGATATGTTATTTATGCCACATTTAAGATTGATATTCCTAAGTATAGAATTGAAGAATTCAAGGTCGATGGTTTCAACGTGCTTCCAGATTTAAGCGTCAATACTGAAATAAACGTTATTGTTAGAGCTGAGAATCCCAGTGATTTGATTAGCTTACAATATGGGAAGGACAGCTCGGTTATTATGAACTACATTGATAAAACAATTTGTTCAGGAAAGGTTTCAGAATTCTACCAAGGCTACAAGAGTATAAAACTTATCAATATTCCATTGCAAGGAAAGAGTGAGTTTAGTCCAGGATTTCAAGAATCACTTGCAGAAGACAAGAAACAAGGGAGAATTCCTTTGCTGATTGCAGTAAAGGCACCCATTATTGTTGAATTAGGGCGTATTCCGTTGAAGGAGATCGTAATTAATGTTAACATCAGTATGATTGTTGATAGCTTGGAAAAAAACAAGAAAATTGGTATTATATCATCAAGCTATAAGTATGGTTTGCTTTGAAATGGACTCACTATTCATATTACTTTCTTCAACACTCAATTTGATGCCATTCTTTTCTAGGAAGGAGGAGGAGGAAGAGAGAAGCAGAGTAGCATTCAGCCATTTTGTTTCATTTTTCAGAGAAACAATTCAGATTTTGCACTGTATTGTTATGGATCATCAATTGCCAATCAATGAAACGGAAAACAAATATTATGTGTATGTATGTACAGGTGTAGCTTGTGATTTAAAGTCAGATTTGGGGATGTTTATATATGTTTATTCATTTTCTAATATGCAAATTGAAATTATTGATTATTGTCGTGGTTAATGTTAAATTATAGTAGCAACATTGTTGTGTAAGCCGTGATTAGATGCCGGCTCTTTTGTCATATAAATTGGAACCTTTGGCCTTTCTAAATCTCCTCTGGATTTTGGTAAAGGAGAAGCAACAGAATAAAAATTCATCTACCTCTACTGTATAAAACATTAGATTTAATAAGACGCCATCTTGTATATTCCTTTTGGTTGCTATTGACTCCTTTTTTTTTTTTTCCCCACTTCCTCATTATTTACTGAATGAATTAATTCCCAGTTTTGTGGACTGGATAACCCAAATAATTTGGTCACAGAACAAGAAATATTTGCAACTCGTCACAAGCAAAAAGAACAGCCTTCTAAAGTAATGCTTGCTAAAATTCAGAACTTTACACATAATCAAATGAATTAAAGAACTAGTTAGCATGCATGGAACAAAGTGAACCAATGATTACACATGCGTTCATGTGTTGCTGCTCCAGAAAGCATGTGGTGATAAAATAAAATGATATAACGGTTGGCGAAAGTCATGACCTTTATGACTTGGCTTTCTTCTCATGCCTAAACATAACGACCCCACTTCACCTCTGCAGCAAGGGTCCCCTTAATATACAGCGCTGTATGAGATACAGTAGAAGTCCAATTTGTTATTTTAAATTTACAGGCCGTTGGATTGCTTAGGAAGCAATCTAACGGCTGCGTGATTTTAGGCATAAAATGGGTCACCGAAACAAATGGTAGAACTGACAAATACGAAGGTAATTATCACTTGCTGCCCTCATCTTTTAACTAAACATTAAAAACTTCATTTAACTTAGGAGACTATCAAAACTTCCCTCAACATAAAAATATATTTTAAAAAATTAGTTTAAAATAATGAGAATAATATTTATATACGTGTAAACTATATTCATTATAAATCAATGAAATTATATCTTGATAATGAAATTGATCGTAAATAAATTATATTATTTTTATTATGACATTATAAATCTAAAAAATTTTTGCAATATAAAAATTATTGAAACTTCTTTAATCTTTTTTTTTTTTTGGTGACTTTGTATCTCTTTTATCAACTCAATGATGGTGCATTGCAGTCTTGATATATAGACCTATAATAGATCAATAAAAACCAATGGGGTAGAGGTATTCAAAATCTTATTACATCCATCAATATCAATATGAGAATTAAAATATTTTTTCATCATAAATCTCGGATAGTTTTCAAATGACTATACTAGTGATAGTACCAAGTGTCATAATGACTTCAAAAATTTTATTGTTTTAGATATTATTTATACTAGTGGCTAATATTAATAGTACAATTTAAACGAACTTAATTTTGTTTAATTCAATCTCTAATTGAGCGATTTATCTCGAAAGGGCAAGCAAGCATTAAAAACGTTGAAATGGAGATTTATTATTATTATTATTTACTTTTAGTATATATTCTTGTGAAACTATTAATATGAAAAACTCTATTCTAGAATAATCTTTGGATTATACTCTCAAAAATTCTCTTGCACAAATTACTTCATACAAATTTATTATAAATTAATCAAATTGTTCCATACTTTTTTTGCCGCGTTATTAAATTATTACATGTAATATATTTGATATGTGTTATTAGTTGTAGTGTTGTTAATGATAGTTAAGGGAAAATAAGAATTACCTCCCGTAGCTCTCTCATATTTTAGAATATATCGAAAACCCCTAAAGTTACATAGATGTAAATTTTATACATCATTTTACTATTTTATCTCTAGTGCTAACTATAAAATTTAAATATTTTGAGAATATATATATATATATATATATCAAGTAAAATGGCTAATGTATCTTTAATGACTGGATTATTTTAAAATAAATTGTAAATTATAGAGAAAAATTACAGCTACAAGAAATGTCATAAATATCCCTAATAGTTGTATAAGGACAATATCAATTAAGCTGTAAATTTCATATCTAATTTTATAAGTATATTGTTATATAAATTTAATTTTTATGACTTATAAAAGAAGGATTGCATTCAAAGCAATATATAAATAGTTTTAAAATAGCAATCAACATTATTTTTAAATCACAATGTTTAATTTACCTATAAGAGAAAATTTTTTAAATATTTAATTTAGGAAGCAAATTAATGTTTTGATATATTTTCTTTTTTTTTATTGCATTGATTTTGGAGTTTTCTATGAACTATTGTTTAATTTCAATTGCATTAACTGTGTTCAAACATTAGTTAAAGATCAATAAATGGTGACTTAGTTCAATTGGATTCAAAGTATTTACTAATTTATAAATCATAAAATTTTACTATAAAAATTAATTTTCACTATTTTTGGGATAATTATATGATAAATAAATAAAAATTGCATATACAATGCCATTTGAAAAATAAAAAAATTGAACTATACAAATTGCATATGCAATTGTTAAAAATGAAATTTTGGTTGAAGTGATGGAAATCAAAAAATTTATTTCAAGAAGAAAATAAGTACAATTAATTTGAAATAATAAAATAAGCATATCTATAATGATCAAAAGCTCCGTTATAATTAAGTTGAGTTTAAGAAATCTCATCAAGTCAAAAAGATTAAAAAAAGAAAAAAAGTTCCAACAAAATTAAATTGGGTAAGTTCATATGTTTTTTAACTTACAATATTGATTCTAGTTTGTAGAAAATAGAATAGGGGTTACAATAAGTAATTTTTAATAGATTGTAGTAAGCTGATATTTACTAAAATAAGAGGAGCAAAATGAAATTCAGCTCACTAATATTTTTTTTGGCAATAAAATTTTAATTTGAATTTTGTAACATCAACTTGAAATTTAACCTAAAATATTGAAACCTAATATTGGCACTAGGAACTCGAAATACAAAAGTAGGAACTAATTAATTGAAATAGTTAAACCCTTAAATGAGAAAGTTTCACCAAACTCTGAGATTAACATAACCAAAAATAAAATCTAAAAAGTAGATTTGGTATATAACTCAATCTATTAAAATCTTGTCTAGATAACATGAACACTCAACACAAAAATAGTAGAATTATTAGTTGAAATATGTGAACCCATAGAAAAGAAAGTTTAACTAAAATCAGAAATTTATCTAAAAAGGAAGGAAAGGTACTTGAAATTTAATAAAAAAATATTAGTATTTAACAATTTCAGTAGGAACAATAAATACAAAATTAGTGGACTAAAAAGTTAAAGCAGATAAACCTATAGTTGAGAAAGTTTAACCAAAATTAAGAACTAATCCAACTAAAAATAAAATTCTACAAAGTAAAATTGGTATGTAACCCAAATTATTAGAATCTTACTTAAATAATTAGAACATTCAACACAAAATTATTAGAATCATTAGTTGAAATATATAGACCCATAATGGAGAAAGTTTAACTAAAATAAGGAACTAATCTAATGAGAAATGAAATTTACTTAGAATTTAATAAAAAATATTGATATTTAATGATTTTAGTAGGAACATTAAACACAAAACTAATAGACTAAAAATTTGAAAAATATAAACCTATAGTTGAGAAAGCTTAATCAAAATTAAGGGCTCATCTAACTAAAAATAAAATTCTATAAAGTAAAATTGATATTTAACCCAAATTATTTGAATCGTACCTAGATAATGGGAACATTCAACACAAAATTATTGGAGTTATTAGTTGAAATACATGAACATGTAGTGAAGAAAGTTTAACTAAAACCAGAGCCCGTTCCGACGAGAAGTGAAATTTACTTGGAATTTAACCCGAAATATTAGTTCTTAACAATTTTAATAGAAACGATAAATAGAGAACTAATGGACTCAAAAGTTGAAATATATTAACGTAAAATTGAAGAAGTCTAACCAATATGTGATCCAACCAAAAATTAAGTTTGACAAAGTAAGTTTTGTATTTAACTGAAAGAATTGGAATCTTACCTAGATAAGACGAATATTTAACACAAAATTAGTGCAATTATTAGTTAAAACCCATGTACGATACGAAAAAAAGTTTAATCAAAATTAGAAACTTGTCCTATGAGAAATGATATTTACTTGTAATTTAAACTATAATATTGGTATTTAATGAATTTAGTGGGAGCATTAAACACAAAATTAGTGGATTGAAAAATTAAAATAACAAACCAATAAATAAGAAAGATTAACCAAAATTCAGAGCATACAAAATAAACTTGAAACAATTACCTAGTAAATTGATATTTAACAAAAAAAATTGGGATATAGTTATTTACAATTTTATAACATTTATTGATATTAAAAAAATTTTAAAAATATTTTTCTCATTCAGTTGTTATATATATATATATATATTATTAAAATTTTATAATTTTTTTATTTTATTACATTTTTTAACATTAAAAAAATTGAAAATTTTAATTAATGAACAACCGGTAAAATACCGGTTGTTCAAGTTTTTGGCAGCGGCTGTATGACATACAGCGCCGCATGGTAGGATGAATCCGGCAACAATTGCATGCCAATATCAGTTTGGTCACCAGCCCAACTGTAGATATTAAAAGATATGTGGGTTTGATTACCTATTCCTTTGACTGCAACGTCATGTGCTAACAAACATACAGTCGTTTTTTATATATTTCACCTTTATCCGACGACAGCAAATGATGAGCAACCGGGATCACTGTGTCAGTGCGTGTGATTCAAGGATTATCACAGTTTTTTTGCTCAAGCTCTCATTTCATGGCGCTGAAAGCCTTCCATATCATGATCAAAAATCAAAAGCGTTCTAATGTAGTCCACTTTTACAGTTTTTTTATAAGAAATTATAGTTGGCTTATCATAACTCACCCAATTGCGGATAATTTTGTGAAAAAAAGGGATGATGTTATTGTTATTGCTATATCTTCAACATGAAGAGTACTAGCTATGGGAGTCTCTGATCCATCAAACAAATTTATTTAGGTACTTGACATGTTTCCCGATAACTACTGCGTAGTGGAGCAGTTTCCCCAAAAAATCAGAACTGTCTCGCGCCACCTTTTTCTCACTTTTCAAACCCACTCCTCCTAAAAATAGTACCCACAAAATTCCTGAACTAAAACCCAACTCAACTGTCTTGCTGCTTCAGTTGCCCTCAACTTTCTTTTCTTCTTCAGTTTTCACAATTAACCAGCTAAAAGCACACCTTCACGAATTCAAGTACAATGTTTTCTCCATTTTTTTTCTAGTCAATGTTACAGATAAGAGCCATCTTTTTCAGCTACTCGCCAACTGTTTTGAAGTATCAAATATGTTTGGCTTCTTGTTCGGATGGCCAAAAGCTTCAAAATGGTGCTTATTCTACAACTTTGAGAAATTTCAGTAGGCTGGTTCATTTGTTCTTAATGCTTTTAATGTTTGGTGAGAATTCTTATTGCAGTAAGAAGCTTATAAAGCAGCTCCAATGCCGCCTCAAGTTGCTGAAGAATAAGCGATGCTCGATGGTGAGACTTTTAAGAGATGACTTGGCCGAGCTCATCAAAATTGGGCGTGAAGAAACTGCCTTCAGCCGGGTACATTAAGTGTGCATTTTTTACTGATGAATTTAGACCTACTCCCCTGTTTTTTTATCTCCTTTTTAAAATATGCTGCATGATTCCTTTCTATTGCTTTGGTAATCTTTGATCTTTACTGTCGTTTCTCAGGCTGACCAGCTGTTCCAAGATGAAAACATAATGGCCGTGTATGAATTGTTGGACAGTTTCTGTCAGTTCATCAGCATGAACATGTCATGTATCCGCAAACGCAAGTATGAATGACAATTCTCATTCCTAGCTTCACAAACAATTTCAAATTATTATTGAATGCTAATTATTTGTACCACTCTTGATCAAGTGTCCTATTTAACTCTAATTAGTTGTCGGATTGCAGCTAATATGCAATTTGGTGTTTCAGGGATATCCCTAATGATATCAATGAAGCAGTTTCTAGTCTTGTATTTGCCTCCGTAAGATGTGGCGAACTTCCAGAGCTTCGTGTGATACGGAAGCTCTTTGAAGAGCGGTATGGTCAGAGATTTGCAGTAGATACAGTTGAATTTTTTCCGGGAAATCTCCTGAACTTTCAGGTTGTAAACTGTGGTTTCTTTAAAATAAAGTTCAAAATTCTTTTTGATGATCAACTAATGGAAATCTGTAACATTATTGCTACAGATAAAAGAGAGACTATCCATAACCTCAGTTCCAGATGATGTGAAGCTCCAATTGCTGGATGAGATAGCCAGAGAATACTGCCTCAAGCCAGAGCTTTTGGCACTTGAATATACTTCTGAACTGCAACAGGCAAATAAATAATTGCACAGTGTTGAAACAAATGTTTGATGTTCTAAACGGGTTGTTTATATCTTTATTGTTATGTGCCTGCAGGTGCTCGAAAATAGTGCTTATCAAGGACTAGGTAAGGAAGTTCATACTCGACATGGCAGAGATGAAGAATGCAATACGGAAACTTCAAATGCAAACAAGATACAAGACTTTTATGTTGATTCATTATTGAATAGCACCAAAGCAATCAGACTAAATCAGCCTTCCTCTCACTCTCACAAAAATTCTGATGCAGTCAGTACTTCACTTAGTTCTTCCATAGTCCAGCAATCCTCACTCGATGCACCTGTTTCACCGATGATTGATAGAACTGAGAAAGTAGAAAATGTTCCACAATTTGATTCTCAAATTGAATTCACAGTTGCTGGTGAACATACTAAAGAAAGGCAGACCAATGACAGGAATAATATTGCGTCTTCTTCAGAAAGTTTACCTCAATTTCATGATCAAAGACTGGTCTACCTTGATGAGATAGAGGAGTTTCAGTCTTCCATGAGAAAAGATGGAGACTGCCAGGACCAGAGGCTATTCAAGTTCAAACAATCTATGCTGCCGAAGCCAGATACTGCAGATGGTTGCAATGAAATTTATACGGGTCAATATGACCCATTCAGTAAAAAATCAAGCTCAAGGAGTTACGGAAAGACTGTAACGGCATCTGGGAAACAACCAAGAAGGCGATCACTGTCTCAGGAAAGTTCAGGAATAAAGGATATGGAATGTGAAATTTATTACGAAAAGCCATATAAGAGTCCAGCTAACAGGCATAGATCACATCACATGAAACGACAAAAGAAATCTGCAGTAGAAGAAAGCAAGCAACCATTCTATGCACATAAGAGACCAAACCAGGCTTGCTGCATAGATTCAGGAACTAAATTTCAAATGAGATCATGCTGCCATTGTCGTTTCACTTGCGAATTCAATGATTGTACTTTGGAAAATTCAGAAAATTCATGTTACTGTTGTATAGATGATGAAGAGAAAGAAAGGGAATTTCTGCCTTGTAAGTTCCAGCTAGGGACCAGGAAGTTTGTGGGATATCCAGTATATGATCTCCAATGTAAACATGCTTGTGACCATCGCAGTTCTTTTCAATATAGAATAACAGAAGGTATTGAAAAGCCTAGTGTTCCTCGGAAGCCAGGGAGAACAAGCTATGACAATGGTGCTATTGAGTACAATGCTTTCACCAATGCTAACAGCCGGCTGACGGAGCAAATACTGAGCAACAATGGAAATTTAGAGACATCTGATTCTCCCAGGAAAGAGGCTACTTTTCAGATAGGAAATAAACCGGAGCCTCCTTATTTGACTCTCAAGACAATGGTTCCTGTGATGACCAAAGACAACCGTGGAGACAGTATCCTGCGATGCAGTTCATTTCCATGTCAATATCCCGATCATGTTCATCCTAAGTTGCCCGATTATGATGATATAGCAGCTAAATTCATGGCTCTCAAGAAAGAGCGACTGCAGAATAAGTGCTGATGAACAAAGCCATAATATATTATTGTGGAGGACTTATCTGTTCATGTTTGGGGCACTTCTGTAGAATGACATGAACAATTTTGTGAATTCTTGTAACAGTCGTGTTAGAATGATTTGTCCGCTAGTTAGTGTACGGTTGCTGAAAATATAGAAACATGTTGCAACAAGCGCAGAATTCGCCGTTCAAAATTCTTTGCGTTACATGCATGATAACTGAATTGGAAAATTTACTCAGCCTGTACTAGTTCTTTACAATGTTAAAGGCGTCTCTGGTGCCTTGAATCCTATGATCAATGAGCCATATACATGTGCTATATTAGAGAAGAAGAATGTTTCTACACCATATTCGAATTTAACATATTGGTGGAAAATAATGGAGTAATATATAACCAAGCCGTGCTTCACGATTGACTTTTAACAATTGTGAAAGTGACAAGAAGACCAATGTATTTGCTTTCTGTAAACTAAAGAATGATGTCTTCGGTTCCCAGCGAAAGGGGTAGATACAGCCTTCGCCAAAGGGCCATTTTAGTGGCCTAAATCTGAAACTAGACCGGACCAGATTCTATCTTCTAGTAAAATAGGGCCTCAATTAGCACCCAATTGCTAAATTTTTGTTGTTGTTTTTATTTCCTTCGACCTCAATTCTGTTTTTTTTTTAAATTAAATTTTGTTACCTGTAGATATTTATTTTAGAAAAATAAGATCCAGATCGACCCAGCAAGCGAATTTGCTCATAAATTAGCAATCGGTTCCCGTATGATATTTAATTAATGTTAGAATTTTCACCCGAATAACTTTGTGAACTATCCGCAAGCTCATGTATGCAAGCACTTTCAATAAAATATGATTTCCATAATCCATTTCCATTCACTCTCCAACTCTATAATGTAACGTGTGGACCACTCTCTCTCCATGCTCTTCATTATTAAATGAATACAGCATGCACTCTGGAAAGAGAGTGGGATTCAAAAAAAAAAAAATTGGAGACGAAACCAGAATAGACCAATGATCACAAGTATCATAATAATGCTGTTGACGCTACTCACACACACTTGTCTCAATCCAGTGGCGGTTGACTTGTAGCTCCTACAAAACCTATCCAATTTGATAATCTCTTGCCTGTCCATATATATATATATTTTTTTTCATTTCTTTTTTGTTTTTACCTTTCTAATAATTTATATTGATTTAATAATCTCATTCTCTGATTGATCTGGTTATCCAAGAATGTTCTAATGTGATTTGTCCAATGCAATTCACGTTTTGCGAAACCCCAAAGAGATTTTGAAAATTACGGCAAATTTCATTTATCTTTTCTTAAGTACGTTTAATTCATACATTAAAAAATAGATTTGCTAATTTTCGAAATGATCTCAAAATTTTTTTTCTAAATTTCATATGAATAAGTTTTTGAAGAATTTCAACATGATTTAGTCATAGCCACTATTTCCTTTAATTAAAGGTGGAGAAAGCCATGGGATTTAGCCTAAACTTCCAGTACAATTTTTTTTTAATTGTTATTGACATTACATCAGACATTACAATTCATATTTATAACTATAATCAAAACCACCGCCATATATTGACTATTATTTATACCCTCTCTAATATTCGAGGGGTACCTACTACAATCACATTTCGTGAGAGAGACATTATCTCTATACCTACTACACTCACATTTCTTGAGAGAGACACTATCTCCACTTAATTATCAGAGAGAGACTATGTCTATGCTTATTACATTTATATTTCTTGAGAGAGAGACTATCTCTACTCAATTATCAGAAAATTTAGATAAAACTTAAATATATTCAAGGGGTGCCTACTACAATCACATTTTGTGAGAGAGAGACTATCTCCATGCCTACTACACTCACATTTCTTGAGAGAGAGATTATCTCCATTTAATTATCAGAAAATTTAGATAAAACTGAAACTAAATCTTATAATATTTTTATAAAGGCTCGAATCCTTACACTTAACAGTGTAAGTGTAAGGACTCTTCCACTAAATCAAAGACCCATTGGTACAGAAGCGCAAATTAAAATACTTAACTTACAATAAAATTTAATTTTATTAGCTAACCGCAGATTTCTACAAAACTATGTTGCCTCGGCTGCACCTAACCCAAGTTTGGTCCAATTACACAATAGTCCTATTGTTTTATGAAAATAACAAAATAAATAGGTTTCAAAATTTTATATGTGAGCCATAATTTTTCCCCTCTTTTGGCCTATACCCATAGAAGGGTTTTAGCTTGTTTTAATAGTTCTTGCTTCTCATTCATTCTTCACTGATATATATGAAATATAATATAAACAAAAAAAAAATAATAGCCCAAATGCCATCGTGATGGTGTCCATTTGGGTAATTTTATCAATGGTTGTTATTGTGTCAGTATAAATTATCACAAAAGCATCAACATTACCTTTTTCATTAGACATAAGATTAGATTTCTCTCTACCAATTTTCATGATTGTTATTAGGTCTTCATCCATTGTATCTCTTTTTGCTCTCTTGAAATACCAAGTGGTTTGATAATAAAGGAAATCACAAGCGCTCGTATAAAATAATTAAAATGTGAATTTATTTTACTCTCAAATTATTTCACTTCAAAGGGTACCTAATTTGTACAAAACACAACAATAGAAAACAATTGTAATGGGAGTAACAATAGAGAAAAAAATTAAAATTAAAAACTCAAACACTGTAGAAAGAAATTAATCATTTTTCTTCCCTTTGTTTGTTTCTCTCATATAATAAAGAAGAAGATGACTAGCCTATAACTGAGGGTTCAGAGAGAGTAAGATAATAATTATGTCTTTTTCTCTAACATTTAAGAAACAATAGGAATTGCAATGTTAATAACCAACTAAATACATCCTTGCCGTTCATACAATCTTTGCAATCATGGGTTGGATCCTATACTTGTTAAAATAACATTTAAAAATAATAGTTATATAAATTGAAAAGTGATTCACCCTTCCTCAAAAGAGGAATTCTTACTATTTAGGAAATCAAAAGGTGATTTTAACTATCGTAAAAAATCCATTTTGGATGCTAATAATTTCCTTTATATCCTCAAGTAGAGGTGGCTAATGGAGTGTGCCATGCAGGCTCAAGCCTATAAAAAAAAAAAAAAAACTTACCTGTACTCATGCTCGTGTCATACTTTACCTATTATGCGTTTCGTACCGTGCCATGTCATGCCTAATTTTTTTTGCTTGTCATGGCGTGCCTAAGAAAAAAAGTTCATTAATTCTTTTTTTAATCTTTTAAAGAGCACATGCCTAGTGATTGTTTTATTTTTTTCAAGCCTATATATTTAATTGTTTATTTTTTATATCAATGTGCCTTTAGTCAAATTTAATAGTATAAAAATTCAAAATTCATGTTCATAATAATAAATTAATAGTAGTAAAAGAATGTAATATTAGTTACTAAATTTTATTATATGGTATTAGAATTCCTTTAGAGTACTTAACAACAACAACAATAATAATTTTTTCATACGTTAACTTAATTGTTAATTTAGAATTACGTAGAATCATAAATCATAGTTTATAATAATATTATTTCAGATTTATAAAATCATGATATTTATAATTTTATTTTTAAAATTATGATATTAATTAATTATTTAATAAATTATATTTTTTTTAAACTAACAATTAAATAAATTTAAAAAACATGAGGTAATAAAATGTATTAGAAGATTTTATTTAAAATTACTTATAAAATTATAAAATTTTAAATTTACTTTCTTTAAAAAATAAAATATACTTATTGTGTACTTTTTCGCATCTTGTACTTTGATATATTTCTAATCGTGCTGTGTTTCTAAAGCTCATGTGCCTAAAATTTTATGTTCGGCCTTACTCACAAGTGTGTGTACTGTATTGTGCCACGTGCTCTACCGAAACGTGCTCTTTTCATGCCGTGCTGTGCTGACAGATGTCGTGCTCGTGCGGTTTGCCCATTGGCGATCTTTATCCTCAAGTAACTCACGTTGGTATTCATAAAATAATAATAATAATAATAATAATAAATAAAGGATTATGTTGGTGGCGTGACTCTGACTTCATTTTTAGTCAATTCACTAACAAAAGCACTTTGATTCTTGCTAATTTCAGTGGTGTGATTTGGTAGGCTCTATCAAGTTTCGAGTAAACGCTGAGATTTTTGTTGGATGAAATGTTTATTCAACCAAATGTTGAAAGCTCATATTAGTAATAAAATGAAATAATGAAAATGGGTGGCTTTGTTCTAGGTTTCCAGCCAATGATCATGTGTCACCATAATGTGTTCGATGTAAAACATTTTCCGTGTGCTCGCCACTCATTTTCATAACCATGCGATAGCTATCATGTCATTTTTTTAATAATATATATTTACGCAGCTGTTGAGAATATAAATATGGCAATATTGATATATAATAAATTATAATTGAAGATGCATCAAACGTAAATATCAATATCAGCTAGCTCATGCTAAAATTAGTGGTTACATAGTGTCATGCTCATCAAGTTGACCAAAATTCAAACGCTATTAATCTCTTGCCATTGCCTCTCACAAGATTATTTTTTAAGGTAAGAGTCAATAATAATATTATAGATAGTCAATCATGATTTTATAGATAAGCTTTAATTTATCCTTTTGGATGTAGGTATTGAAAAGAGATAAATAACTCCAAAGATAAAAATCTAAAAATGTGCAACTGAGAAATTGAATATAACGACAGTTTAGCATTGACAGCAAACATGATAGAAAATCCATTTAAACTGAGAGTTAAATGCTATTTTCAAAAAAAAGTACCAAGAGTTATATCTCCAATAATAATACGGATGGTAATTTTTCCTAGTGAGAGGATGCCATTCCGTTTGAAATGGGATATAAATATATTTTTACATCCTTAATTAAAATGGGATGGGACAAGTATAAAAAATAAGTCCTACTTTATGTGTGGAATGGGAAAAGGACCGATTATAAAATCCTGTCCTGTCATGTATATCCTATTAATAAGGTAATTTTGGAATTATTCTAAATTTTTTAGTTATTTTATAATTTTAACTTAATTAATGTTCAAAGTTGAAATCCAAAGGCTAAAATTAAATAATAAAGTTGATATAATTAGAAAGTGAAATGTGAGCAAAAGCCACAATTAATTTTTTTATATTTTTTGATGGTTAGAATATAAATTGGTTACTGTCCAAATTTATAGTTTTTAAAGCGTAAATCTTAACATTATAGAAGCAGATAGACAACTAAAAAATGTTAGCTCAAAAATATATTCAAATACACATGTATCTAAAATAAAACTATTATCTAATTATTCCAATTTATATTTATTCAAAATTTTTCTATATTGAATTATAATGATCCTTAAAAGAAAAAATTAAATTTGTTTATTTATATTTAAGATTGTTCAAGATAATGATATAGAATGGGATATTTAAAAGAATGAGATTAGGATAAATTTTTATCTAGAAAAATAATAAAGAAATAGGAATAAGATAATTTTTTTAATAAGATAATTTTTTTATCTCACTTGCATATACAACATAGGATTGCGATTGACGAATCTTATTCTATCCCTTCCCATTTCCAACCCTAAATAATAGTAGTAAAAATAAATGTCAGAAATAACTTTCATACATGTTTTTTGTTTTACAGGCGCCAGAAAGATGGCTGGGTTATCTCAAAGCCAATTCCAATGTGCAAATTGAACCAATTTCACAAGACATCGTTGCTTCCTTGCCATCTAGGGCTAGGTAACGTAATAATTCGTGGAACAATAATGCTTGCCTGCATGTTTGCATTTGCTAACACTAGCTAGCAACCGGAGATGACAAGTGGCATCAAAACAATTGGTCGCAAATTCATGCATGTGTCCGTAAATTTGTGCAGAAATAACAAGATAAATTTGGCGATTGATCATTGCATGTTGGCGTCAAAGACAAAGACTGCCCACTTTATCTTAGGGCACTTAAATAGTTTCTGAAAGCATAAAATATCATGGGGGTGAGGATTTCAAATTTTATTAGAACCAAGATATATTGAAAGTCTAAATTCAAGTGCTGTTTTCTGCACTACGGCAACTAAGTTTATGCGTTGCCACGGCATGGTAGTCCCAAACAGGCCTTGTACATTCTAATAAAGTGGTATTTATTTTACCACCAGGGAATTCTCTAGAATATATATAACTAAAAATAATATTTTACTAAAAAATTTTAGTTACTAAACATAATAAATTAGTTATATTATACTTATATGACAAAATAAATTGTCACATGTTAGTCGTAGAAAGTGCATCATATTAGGTTCTAAGAGCATTAACAAAACACTTTTCAAATAAGATTTTATTACTTATTTAAAGAGTCACATCGTTATTTAAAACTTCAAAAGACATTTTAATTAAAATTTTTTAAATAAGAAATGAACCTCTCTCTTTAAATTTAAAAAGTTATTTTCTCTCTCTTCAATATAATTTTATTATCTTTTATTAAAGAAAAAGAGAAAAATGCTTTAATTGTTGTTGATTTTTTTAAAAAATAGCTATTTGATTAAAATAATATTACTTTATTTGTATTTAAAGAGTCTTTTAGAGAATAACATATTTTTTCACTCTTTTATTTGCCACATAGAAAATAGATATTTTAGCCTTCAAATATCTATTTATTTATCTATATAGCAAATAAAAAAATAAAAAATATGTTATTCTCCAAAAGACTCTTTAAATAGAAATAAGATAATATTATTTTAATGAAATAATCATTTTTTTAAATAACAACAATAAAAGTACTTCTCTCTCTTTTTTCAATAAAAGATAATAAAATATAAATTGAAAAAGAATAAAACAACTTTACAAATTTGAAAAGAGAGATTTATTTCTTATTTAAGGAATTTTAATTGAAATATCTTTTAGAATTTTAAATGATGATGTAACTTTTCAAATAAGTAATAAAATCTTATTTGAAAAGCCTTTTTGATGATGCTCTAACAACTGAATTTTTTTTCATATAAAAGAAAGTGTCTTTATGGCTAAAATATTGGTCTCAAATTTAAATTAAACATGTCATATATGGTATTAAAATAGTCAATTGAAATATTTAGAGGAGGGTTAGTGTTTCATATTAAAAACTAAAAGATCTATAGGATTATTTTTCTAAATTTTAGGAACATAAATATCTTTCTTCTCTTACCACTGAGGGACTATTTGGGATTACTTTTGAGAGGTTTAAAAGTGATTTTAAAAATCTAAAAACTAATTTTGGTGTTTAGTAAAAAAAATCAAAATAACTTTTGTCAAGGTCAATTCCTTTTATAGTTCATTTTAAAAAGTAAAAAAGGAGTAACTTTTAAATTTAGATTTTAATAATTAATTATATTATTAATATAATTTTATAAATATCCTTACAATTATTACCTAAACCTAAAATTATCTTTATTTAAATTGAAAACAAAATCAATATTTTAATTTTTTATTATAATTCACACATTTATTCTGTTTAACCTATTTCTTCTTTATATTTTACATTACATCAAAAGTTTCTATAATAGCATAATGTAAATTTCATTTTTAATTAAAATTATTATAATATACAATTAAAATCAATATAGTATAAATTTTATTTTTAGTAAAATTATTATAATATCCAATTAAAAATATTGTATGTACATATTTTCTTTATATATTATGTACATTTTAATCATTTATTTTCTCATAATAGTTTAACAATAAAATTTATCAAATATCAATAACTGTTTTCAAAACTCACAATATTTTAAAAAATAAAATTTACTAAATATTTAACTAATTCTCTTTATAGCTAATTATTTTTTATAGTATAACTTGATGCGAATCCCACATTGAAACTTTAAGGAGAACACTTAATTTGAAGTTTCAACTACCCAAGAAAGTTCTAAACAGATTTAAGACACATAAAACCTTGACCCAATGCTTAATCAAACATAAACCAAAGTTATGGAGAAGGATATTGACGACATACTCAAGATTTAGATGAGAAGGTGAGTGATAAGTCTTGATTTGAAATACCACAAGAATGCAAATTCTTGATAAGTTTACTAGTTCTCAAAAGAACCAAAGAAAGAATAATTCTCTCAAATTCAATTAACATTAATCTCTCCATTGTCTTACATAGCAAGGATGCTGAGTTTAAATAGGCTAATAGAGACTCAAAAAATCCAAAAAAGATTAAATTCTAGTTCAAGTCAGACTAGTTCTCCTAACTAGTTAAGGAGTCGTTGAAATTCTCAACTCTGCGCATGCTGTAATGAATTGGTCATAACTCCTTCTAGAGAACTTCAAATCTAACTCTGTAAAATTATTTGGAAAGCTATCTTAATGATCTTTCCAACGGTATATGGATTGCAAGTTAATTCCAGTTCAATCAATACCAGTTTTATTCCGAAATTGACCTTTCTGCATTTGATCTGAATTGTGTATTTGACTACCTAATAACTTGAATAAAGCCCACAACGCCTTAACATCTCTTCAAGCCCAATTCATGATGTCTTGCATCTTGAATTGTAGTTTCAATCCATATTTTCTCAATTAATTCATTTAAAGCAGCTTGTATCTTTTTGGCTCTATCTCTTGTAATTGGGCCTTCATGAATGTGCAAAGGATCACTTGAATCTTTAATGGTATTCTCTTGATAGTTCTTATCATTCCCCCTCTCCTCAAAAGGATTCGTCCTCGAATCTTCACCTATATCAAAAGGAGAAAGATCAGAAACATTAAAAGTAGCACTCACATTATACTCACCGGGAAGGTCCAATTTGTAGGCATTGTCATTGATTCGTGCAACCACTTGAAATGGACCATCTCCCCTTGGAAGCAACTCTGAACGCCTTTGTGCTGGAAATCTCTCCTTTCTCATATACACCCAAACCCAATCTCCAGGCTGAAAAACCATTTCCTTTAATTCTTTGTTGGCTTGAGTAGCATATTGTTCAGTCCTCTTTTCTATGTTGTGCCGCACTTTCTCATACAATTGCTTAACAAATTCAGCTTTCTTTTTACCATCCAAACTAGCACGCTCATCAACAGGTAACGGCAATAAATCCAAAGGAGTTAATGGATTAAAACCATATACAATCTCAAATGGTGAAAATTTAGTAGCTGAATGGACAGTTTTTATTGTAAGCAAATTCAACATGTGACAAACATTCTTCCCAAGTTTTCAAATTCTTTTGAATAATGGCACGCAACATCGTGGACAATGTTCTATTTACAACCTCAGTTTGTCCATCAGTTTGTGGATGACAAGTAGTAGAAAATAAAAGTTTAGTACCCAACTTACCCCATAAAGTTTTTCAAAAGTAGCTCAAGAACTTAGCATCTCGATCTGAAACTATGCTCCTTGGTACTCCATGCAATCTGACTATTTCCTTGAAAAACAAATTAGCTATGTTTGTTGCATCATCAGTTTTGTGACATGGAATGAAATGTGCCATATTTGAAAACCTATCAACAATAACAAAAACAAAATCCTTTCCCCTTTTTGACCTAGGTAAACCCAAAACAAAGTTCATAAAAATATCAACCCAAGGTTCGCTAGGTATAGGTAAAGGTTTATACAATCCATGGGGTAAAGCTCTAGACTTAGCATGTTTACAAGTGATACACTTCTCACATATTCTTTCAACATCACGTTTCATATGTGGCAAAAAAAAAAAGTTCTTTTAAAACATCTAAAGTCTTTGCAATGCCGAAATGTCCCATTAAACCTCCCCCATGAGCTTCACGCACAAGCAATTCACACAAAGAACTATATGGCACACACAATTTATTCTCTCTAAATAAGAACCCATCGTGCCTATAAAACTTTCCAAATGTAGCTTTCTCACAAGCATTAAACACATTAGCAAAATTAGGATCATTAACATATAATTCTTTAATGTACTCAAATCTTAATAACTTTGTATTTAATGCAGAGATAAGTGCATAACTTCTCGATAATGCATCAACCACCACATTCTCCTTACCTTGTTTGTATTTGATCACATAAGGAAATGGCTCAATGAATTCAACCCATTTGGCATGTCTCTTATGCAACTTACCTTGCCCTTTCAAATGCTTTAAGGACTCATGATCAGTGTGTATGACAAACTCTTTAGGTAGAAGATAATGTTGCCAAGTTTCCAATGCATATATCTCCTTGTCATAAGTAGGATAGTTTAGGGCTGCGCCACTCAATTTCTCACTAAAATAAGCAATTGGACGCCCCTCTTGCATCAAAACAGCTCCAATACCTATACCTGAGGCATCACACTCAATTTCAAAAGTTTTAGCAAAATCGGATAAAGTAAATAGTGGTGTAGAAACCAATTTCTCCTTAATTAGATTAAATGCCTTTTCTTGTTCACTACCCAACTTAAATCCCACGTGTTTCTTAATAATTTCAGTTAAAGTTGCAGCAAGGGTGCTAAAATCTTTCACAAATCTTCTATAAAAACTAGCCAAACCATGAAAATTTCTTACCTCACTTACGCTTTTAGGTGTAGGCCATTCCTTAATAGCCTTTACCTTCTCTTCATCAACCTCAATTCCTTTAGCACTTATAACATAACCAAGAAAAATAATCTGATTCGTACAAAAAGCACACTTCTTCAAATTAGCATACAACTTTTCCTTCCTTAAAACAGTCAATACACTTTGCAAATGCTCAACGTGTTCTTCTAGGCTTTTACTATAGATCAAAATATCATCAAAGTAGACAACTACAAACTTACCAAGAAAAGCACGCAAAACATGGTTCATTAACCTCATAAAAGTGTTGGGTGCATTAGATAACCCAAATGGCATTACTAACCACTCATATAAACCATATTTTGTTTTAAAAGCAGTTTTCCACTCATCTCCCTCTTTAATCCTAATTTGATGATATCCACTTTTAAGATCTATTTTGCTAAATATACAAGAACCATACAATTCATTAAGCATGTCATCAAGTCTAGGAATAGGATGTTGATACTTTACAGTGATTTTATTAATCGCACGACAATCAACACACATCCTCCATGTTCCATCCTTTTTGGGCACTAGTAGAACTGGTACCGCACATGGACTCATGCTCTCCTTCACATATCCCTTTGTCAAGAGTTCTTTAACCTACCTTTGAAGCTCCTTTATCTCTTCGGGGTTACTTCTATAAGCGGGTCTATTAGGAATGGTAGCTCCAGGAAGAAAGTCTATTTGATGCTCAATTCCCTTAATAGGTGGCAAACTATTAGGGACTTCATTTGGAAACACATCATCAAAGTCCTGCAAAAGAGTCACAATAACACTAGGCAAAAAAGAGTTAAGCTCATTTGTATGCAAACAAGCCTCTTTGCACAAAAGTACAATGATAGGCTGTTTTGAAAAGAAGGCTCTCTTAACATCTCTCTCTTTTGCAAACAAGTTTATATGCTGCCTCTCTTTTCTCTCAACAATATTTTTTTCTATCTTTCCACTTTCTTTTCTCTCATTCTCTCTTTCTTTTGTGCTCTCATTTTTTTTTGTATCACTTTCTTTTTGTATTGTCATTTGATCCTCATACACTTGCCTAGGTGTTAAGGGTACAAGAGTGATTTGCTTTTTATTCATTACAAAAGAATATCTATTTAAGTAACCATCATGTGTCACTCGCCTATCATATTCCAAGGTCGCCCCAAAAGAATGTGTCCAGCATGCATGGGTACTACATCACATACAACCTCATCCTTATATCTCCCAATAGAGAATGAAACCAGCACTTGTTTATTTACTTTAACCTCTCCATAATCATTCAGCCATTGTAACTTATTTGGCCTAGGATGTTTCAGAGTTTTCAAGTTTAATTTTTCAACTAAACTGGTGCTAGCTACATTAGTACAACTTCCACCATCAATTATCATACTACATACCTTATCTTTGATGTGGAATCTAGTATGAAATATGTTATCACGTTGTACCTCCGTATCCTATTTTACTTGCATGTTAAGAGCACGTCTAACAACCATTAATTTACCATCAACATAATACTCTACACCATCATTAGCATCCTCCAAAGGTGGCATATGATCATCATCTGATTCACTCTCGGTTTCAACATCACCATCTTCCCTCAAGATCATTACTCTCTTATTTGGGCATTGAGATGCAATATGACCTGTTCCCAAACATTTAAAACATTTAATATCTCTATTTCTAGAGTGTTGGGAATCAAATTTACCTTTGCTTTGGTTGCCTCCCTCTTTATGATCCTTGATTGGCTCAATCTTAGGCTTTGAAACAACCTTTTCATCTTTGCTCCATTTTGACTTCCATGAGGAAGATTAACCTAAATTGGGTCTAGTGGAACCCTTTTTTTTAGTTGTCATTCCACTTTTATGGCCATGTGAACCATGTCTTCCAATTCAACATAATGCTGCAAGTCAACCACATTAGCAATATCCTGATTTAAACCATGTAAAAATCTAGCCATAGTGGCCTCTCCTTCTTCTTTAATGTTGACTCGAATCATGATTATTTCCATCTCCTTGTGGTAGTCTTCCACACTTCTGGAGCCTTATGTAAGACTTTGAAGCCTTTGATGTAGCTCCCTATAATAATGACTAGGAATAAATCTCCTCCTCATGATAGCCTTCATTTCCTCCCAAGTGTTTATAGGCCTTTCACAGTTTCTTCTCCTACTCAAAATGAGTTGATCCCATCAAATAATAGCATAATCAGTAAATTCAACAACAGCAAGTTTTACCTTTTTCTCCTCGAAGTAATTATGGCAATCAAATACTAGCTCCACCTTTTTTTCCCACTCTAAATAAGCTTCCGGATCATTTTTACCTTGAATAGAAGGAATTTTCAGTTTGATACTCCCCAAATCACGATCTATGCGTCTTGCCCTTCTATCATCTCTTCCACGCATGTCAATGGTGGCCTGGTCATCAAAATTATCTAGGTCATCACCATCTTGATCTCCCATGGCAGCACGCCATTGATTATCTCTTACATTAAAAGCTATTGGTTATTGCCCCTTTTGTAGATTGGCTATGGCAGTGTCTTGCCTTTCTAATTGGTCACGGATCTCTCCAAACATCAGATTCATGCGCTCAAATTGTTGCTGCATGGCTTTGAGCATGATCGATTGATCTATAGCTTCTTGTTCTTTTGACATATTTTGTGATCTGAAAAATTAAAGTTAGCAAAAATAACCTCACAACACTCCCTCACACGTTTCACTCAATTTGATTCACTTAACTCTCGTGTTTAACACACAAATTGACTTTTTTTCCTTCTAATGATCTCACAAACTATTGCCTTTTACCACACTTAATTCTCTCTTTCAGTTCTTTATTGAACTAAAAACAAAATCAAGAAAATCAAAACAAGTGGTACACCAAATATGCTATTCCAGCACACTAACAAAGAAAAAGAATTAAGAGAATACAAAGAACAAAAAAGAAATTGAAGAAAGGAAAACAAGCAAGTAAAGGACACAATTGATATTGATGAAAGTAGGAATACTTGAATCCTTTTGCAATCTTTTTTTTTTTTTGCTGTACGTTTCTTTTTTTTTTTTTGCTGTTCTTTTTTTTTATAATCAAAATAAATAAGACATTCAAACCTGATTAGAAACTTGCTCTGATACCAAATTGATGCGAATCCCATATTGAAACTTTAAGGAGAACACTTAATTTGAAATTTCAACTACCCAAGAAAGTTCTAAATAAATTTAAGACACACAAAACCTTAACCCAATGCTTAATTAAACATGAACCAAAGGTATGGAGAAGGATATTGACGCCACACTCAAGATTTAGATGAGAAGGTGAGTGATAAGTCTTGATTTGGAACGCCACAAGAATGCAAATTCTTGATAAGTTCACTAGTTCTCAAAAGAACCAAAGAAAGAATAATTCTCTCAAATTCAAATAACATTAATCTCTCCATTGTCTTACATAGTAAGGATGCTGAGTTTAAATAGGCTAATAGAGACCCAAAAAATCAAAAAAAGATTAAATTATAGTTCAAGTCGGACTAGTTCTCCTAACTAGTTAAGGAGTCGTTGAAATTCTCAACTCTGCGCATGCTATAATGAATTGGTCATAACTCCTTCTAGAGAACTCCAAATCTAACTCTGTAAAATTCTTTGGAAAATTATCTTAATTATCTTTCCAACGGTATATGGCTTGCAAGTTAATTCCAGCTCAATCAATACTAGTTTTATTCTGAAATTGACCTTTCTGCATTTGATCCGAATTGTGTATTTGGCTGCCCAATAGCTTAAATAAAGCCCACAACGCCTTGACATCTCTTCAAGCCCAATTCATGATGTCTTGCATCTTGAATTATAGTTTCAATCCATATTTTTTTAATTAATCTATTTAAAACAAACATGATCTTTTTGTTTCTCTCTCTCAGTAATTGGGCGCCCGTCATGAATGTCTGATCATCGGCAAAGTTTTAATGGTATTCTCTTAATAGTTCTCATCATAACTAATAATAATTATTTTAAAAATTATAATATTTCCAAACTAGCCCTAAACTATTTAGGGTAGAGAAATGAGACTCTAGATTCTAATGCTTTCTCTTAAAAAATAGAACAAAGTACCACTTTAGTTATATGCCCTCGGTAGCTTGAAGAATCAAGTTAGGCATTAAACAACCATAATGCAGGAATGAATAACACGTGTCCACCTAGTGAGCCCTAGACGACAGTCAAATGATCATTGTTTTTAAAGCGGGTCTATTATCAGGAGTCTCCAGACAATTTTGCAAAGGGAAATGGCTCCTTCGGGCCTTTCCATTGAAAGCCTTGCGTCCAATTGATTAATATTAGATCGGTTGTAATTGATATTAGCTTATGATGATTAACAAGAACCGTGGATATATGCTTAGGGACGTAGGGTCGCCTAAGTTTTGAAGTTGATAACTTTTTTTTTTTTAACAAATGATGATATTTTCGTATTGTCAAAAACACCTAATTCTCTATTTAATATGATTTATCTAATAATATAAGTATTTATTTATTTTTATAAAATTTTTAAATTTTTTTATTAATGTTTTGTTTTAGCAGGATTTTTTTAAAATTAAATAAGTTATGTTATCTCAATTAAATTAAATAAATTATATTACGTCAATTAATTAAAAATCTCAAATTTTAGAGTTTTAAAATTAAAAATTAAAAATATTTTAAAATATTAAAATATTTAAAATAACCTTTACTTATTTAATAATATTATTTCATTCATTTTATAATATAATTTTTAAAAATTATTTATTAAAATAATTTTATAATTTTTAATAAAATCTCTCATTAATAATTAAATAACTTATTTTTTTAATAAAAAATTTATGAACAAATCTTTTATTTAAATAAGCTATGTGAAGGGAGCCTAAGTTAAAATAATTTGTGCCTTAAAAATAAGACAAAGGGCAAGAAAATTCCAAACAGTGTTGAAACAATAAAAAAATGTTGTGGTAAAATGAAGGGAAGTGATTAGTGTCATAGGGTGGACCGCCGACACGTGCCGATTTGGCACCGACTTTTGCGAGACACCGTCATGGTGGTTGACTTTGTACGACAAACCGATGAATCTGACATTTTTATTTTGAATTCCTTCCACCGAAAGTTACACCAAACGTGGATCCCCCTTGTGCCACAATTACTATCCACTCTCCTTCTCCCGTTTTATTTAGCTTGTTAATTTTACCTTAAATCAGTTTAATGACATGCTATCCCCAGCCCTACTATCCAAATATCCAATCCAATTACGTAAGGACGCAATAATAGATTTTATTGCATAAGGAAAATTAAAATCAAGATAAATGCTTAAACTATTATGTGAAAGTTCAATGTTAATATTAAAGATAAATCTTGGTAATATTTAACAAATTCTTTTATTAAATGGATGCAATGTGTAAATATTAATTGCATGGTCATGGTAGTTAACAATTCATTACCTAATAACTCGTATACAACTTTTTTATTTAACAAAGGTACGGTAAAGTAAGAGGGAAAAAAAATTAAATTTTGTCTTGATATTTTTAGAAATAGAGCTGTCAATATGGCCGAAAGGATCTTCCCACTATCAAAATATCAACATGATATATCTCTTCACTATATTTGCACTATTTTGTGTTTTTTGAAAGAGTTGAAGTGTTTGACAATATCATAATAATTCATAAATTTAGTTATTGAGCATTTATTTTTTTATTTACAATTAAAACGACAATGCACAGCAGACATGCTTGCTGATTTGATGAGAATTGCTCATCAAATACTAGAGTATCACATTCTCTGATCATAATCGACAGTCAACCCCAATAAAGAAACAAAAAATTTACATATCTAACAGTATTTTATTCTGATAAACTCATCCGTACCTCATATTCCCATCCTCTTATTCGCCAAAGCTTAAAGTTGATGCACAATTAAATAAAGACATTATAAGTACATTTTTTTTTATTAGGCGTAGTGCATGATCAAATAATCAATTTCACCTATAAATGGAGTTATTTACAAACCTTGTAAACTTAAGAAAAAGAAAAAAAACGTATTCTTACATATTTACTGTATTTCTAATTTTAACCCAAAAAGATATTTTTTATTATTTGACAATGATTAGAACCTTTTGACATTTACCTCGGGTTTTACATATTTTCTGTAGACATTTGTTGCCTAAAAATTTATCTCTATAACTTCTAGCCCCCCATATTTGAAATTCTCGCTCTGGCCTTGATTTATTGAGCAACCACATAGATAGTACAAGTTAGTTAATAACACTTAATATGAATTGTATTAAAGTGTAATTAATTCATCAAATAACATTTTAGACAGTGTTTATATCATAATACGAGTAATGTTGCCTATTAAAGTTGTATTTAGTATTAAAATATTATATTTTTTAAAATATAATTGTTTTTATAGAAACTGTAAAAAAATTAATACTATTTAATAAATATAATTTTTAAATAATAATTTTAATTAAAATTAATAAAAATATAATAATTTTTTTAATATAAATATAGAATCTAATTAACTAATCTTTTCAATTGTTTAGCGTTTACTAAATATTTTGATCCTCAATTCCAGACGAAATTTAACTTAGTAATCTCAACTCTGCAACTATTCCTTCATGCTGATATTTTGGCAACACAACAAAGTTAGTGGGGTCGAGGAACAAAGTAGGGAAATTTGGAGTGGAAGCAACGAAACTGGAAAGCCGTGTGGGTCCCAAACAAAGCCAACCAACTAGGAGACTTCTACAAATTCTCTTACACTTGTAAAAAAAAAAATCTTTTTCTGCTCCCTCATATAAACCCCAGTTGCCTTGGATTTTGTTTCACTTACACACAGAAACATAAGCAAAACCTCCCCTGTTTTGTCTCTGTTTCAAATATCTTTTTTTTTTAAAAAATAAAAATAATAACTTTCTCATAAAACAAATTGCACCCTCTTGGTATTTCCTTGATGATTCTTTGCCGCTCGCTCTCTGTATGTTGCATGATGATTTGAATTGGTTTTGGTATCCGATTCTGTTTTTGGTTCGATCGGATTAGCTATTATAATAAAATCAATCACATTCTAGATTCTATGATTCGGTCGCTGTTTCTTCTTTTGACCAAATTTTGGATCTAGGTGTTCAATTTCTTTATTTCCCGTAAATTTTTTCTCAATTGGATTCTTCTTCGGCGGATTTTTATCAATCTTTTTTTTTTTTTTTGTATATAGAATCTTTGAGTCTGTTAAAGAGAGCGAGCGGGTAATTTGATAGTGGTGTCAATCAATGGCTGCAGCAAAGAACAGTAGCAAATCCAAAAAGGGTGTTGACGAAGTAACAGAGAAGATGGTTACAAGCCGGGATTGGGAGATTGATAAAGGAAAGGATTTTGATCTCAGCAGCTTCGAGAGGCGACAGCAATGGAGGCCAGTTTTAGATGAAGCTTCCGTGTCTCAAAGACCTCTCAAAAAGATCCGTAGTCCTGAAAGACAACAAAATCCTATTAAATTTTCATCGTCTTTTGATTATCAATCACCTTCTATTTCTTCGGTTTCTCCAGCGTCAGCATCAACTCTTGGCTCATCATCTTCGAGACTAGTATTTCCTTTCGCTTTTGATACATCTCAACAGGCAATTCAGTTTCCACAACAATTTGCAACGTCGCAGTTGCAGACTCCTTTGCCAAATTTTCACCCACCAATTCAACCAGCACAAACTCAGCAACAAATGATCTCTTTTAGCGCTCACCAGCAGCAGCAGGGCTTTCCGTTTTTTGCTGGAGAATCTTTGCTGCCTCATCAGCAGCACCAGCAGCAACTTCTTCAGTACTGGAGTGATGCATTGAACTTGAGCCCGCGAGGAAGGTTGATGATGAATAGAATTGGACCAGATGGGAGGCCATTATTTAGGCCTCAAGTGCAGCCTTTAAACACTACAAAGCTTTACAGGGGAGTGAGACAGAGACATTGGGGCAAATGGGTAGCCGAAATTCGTCTCCCTCGCAATAGGACTCGCCTTTGGCTTGGAACATTTGACACGGCTGAAGATGCCGCCTTAGCCTATGACCGCGAGGCCTTTAAGTTGAGAGGAGAGAATGCTAGGCTCAATTTCCCCGAATTGTTTCTCAATAAAGATAAAGCAGCAGCGTCCACCGATCCTGGTTCAAATGTTTCATCGCCACCAACTCCTTACGAGAGTTCAATGCCAAATCGATTGCAGGCTCAACATGCTCAAAACATTCTAAATTCCCAAGTCATGAGCTCAGAATCAATACCAGCTCCGCCACCACAGCATAAAGTAGAAATTCCTGACAGTGATTCAGGTTTAGGGTCCAGTGAGGCTACAGCAAGTAATGAAGTGCCGGCAGCTGCTAAGGGTTCTGGTTCGGGAGAAGGGGTTTCAGGTTCACAAGAATTAGCCTGGGGTGAAATGGCAGAGGCTTGGTTCAATGCGATTCCAGCGGGTTGGGGTCCAGGTAGCCCTGTGTGGGATGATTTTGACAGCTCTAACAATCTTCTAATGCCAGTAAATCTTCCATTTATCAACCAGAGTCAGCAGCCGTTCCATGATTCTGATAGTCATAGGCAGCACGACAATTCAGTTTCTGCTGCTTCTTCAACTTCATCTCCTTGTTCTATGAAACCCTTCTTTTGGAAGGATCAAGATCACCCACAAGATTCATCTTAACAACCGGTATCCACGTAGCTTTTTTGATAATCTTAGGAGAATTTTCAATCCTGAAACCACTCTCATCTTTCCACTGGTTGGTGATTTTTCACAAAACAACCTGTGATTTACTCTTCATCTTTTCTGTCAAGTGCTTCAGGTTTTTAAAAATTCTCTTTCATTCAGATTCTCCTATTCACTCCATTTGTTAGAAAAAGGCTGCATATTTATCGGGCCTTTTGTAGTGGCATTTCAGTTCATGCTCAGTACCTTAATACGTTATGCATTTTGTCCCTAGGGCTAATGGTAGCATAGCATATGTCTCTAGCTAGGATGATTTCATTTAACATTTGCAGCATGCTTTTAGCTTTGGCATCTTTAATATTTGTGCAGATGGCCTAGTAGTAATTCTCTTGCTGGACCAGCACAGAAGGAGACAGTTTTGTGATCTCCTCATTGGTCCATACATCTCCAGCTTCATTTTTATGCTCGGAGGATGATATCGATATGTGTAATTTTGTATATTTTGTAGTTTCCGATGATTACAGCATTGTAATGTAATGTTTACTTTTCTCAACAGTAGCTGTAATGATAGCTTAAGCCATTTGCACAACTTATTATTTTATAATTTGATTCTGTTGTGATTCAGAGCTTTTTGTTGCCGGCAACTTATCCTCCAAGCAAAACGATTAAACTTAAATGGCAATGATATAATTTCTTCCATATCAATTATATCATGCTTCTACACATGTTAGAAAAACAATTAACTTTAATGGAATGATTGCCACCTTTAGTAACTTAATTTTCGTCTTACCTATGGGTAATGGTTAACTTAACTGACAATTAATTTTGAACCCACGCGTTTAAGCAGAGACGGAAACAGAAACTTCAGTTTTTATTCTTTCAATGCTTAAAAAATTAAGTAATTTAATTAAATCAATGTGGGACTGTGATTCTGCTTTTAAAAGTCATGGGCGGTTTGTTGGAGATCCCAATTCTAGTATTATTTTATGCTTATAGTGATATCAAGTTTGAAACTTTATTCTGAGAATCTTCAAATTTAGGAATATGACTGACCTTATTATCTCCTTATCTGGGGAATCAACTAGATCAGGAATTGTTTATCACATGTAAATTTCCATTTCTACTAAGGAAGAGGTAATTCAGCAGCTACTTTTGGCTTATTGTGGAACTGCTTCTCTCTTAAGAACTTTCCCTACAAGTGCAACAACATCCCAACCGAAAGAAGTGTAAGCACATACTATGGATAATTCCTTGAGTCTTAAATAAAAAAATTAATACTAGACTAGTTTGCTAAACGTGTAATGATTGAAAATTTATTAATTTTTGTCTTTTTTTAAAATTTATTTGTTTATTATTTTACAATTTATATATGATTTTAAAATATTTTCATTTAAAATAAAAAATATTTTTTTGTAACTTTCCTTTTAAATGAGCAAACTGAGAAATAAATATTATATTCTTAGAATGTCTCCATAAAATATACTTATATCCTAAATTATAAAACCTAATCTCTTTTTTATTTTAATTTACAAAGATAAACATATCAAATAATAATATTTGAGATATTTTTATCTATAAAAAT
The DNA here is from genome assembly GCA_030449875.1 of Aegle marmelos. Taxonomy (NCBI): domain Eukaryota; kingdom Viridiplantae; phylum Streptophyta; class Magnoliopsida; order Sapindales; family Rutaceae; genus Aegle; species Aegle marmelos. The sequence goes on along the minus strand of JASUUL010000094.1, from coordinate 12,791,856 downwards.
AAAAACGATATCACTTATATATAAATATTTATAAATAAATATTTTATTTAAATAAGTCCATCTAAATTTCAATAAAAATAACAACCGGTTACCTGACATCGGAAGGAAGAACTTTCCAAGTTCTGATTAATTTTAATTTTTTTTATAACTGTGAACGTTTACAAATTACAAACACCCCATTAATTAAATAATTCAATCGTAGTTACCAAATATAAGCATTAATTATACTAATACCTTAAAAAATAAGAAGAGGTTGGATATTGACTAGATGATGGCGAAAGGTGGGACCTGTCATCGGCCCATGAGATCATCTAAATTTCTTATTTGTGACGGCACGAGAATGATGAATTAAGAGATAAGAAATGATATTATAAGAAAAGATGCACCTGATAGAATAATAATACTCAGTAATCATGCTGTTCGTAAATAAATGAAAATATTGGATTAGAAAGTTGCTGTTATTATCTGTAACCAAACCATTATTTTGATGTCATGGTGTGGCTGCTACAGTCTGCTCTTCCCCAGATAAATTCTTGTTAACTTGTAATCAGCAGTTGATTTTTGCCTGGCGGGGCATGAATGCTGGAACCTAAATTTGATAGGAAGTTCAGGACAAACTGGAAATTGGTATGGGTGCATGAATAGAATTAGCACCAAAAAATTTGATTGACATATGGCTCATTGATTACCACCAGAAGTGTCGAAGCTGATTTTTCATGACTAGAAAATTAAATAAACGAGACAATATAAAAAATAAAACACAAAGAATTTAAGTACTTCAGTATTTATGTGAGCAGAAAGAGTAATTTTCATGGGAGTAGAAAGAGTAGTTTCCACTATTAAGTCATAATTACAACGAGGCCTTTTTTTTTGCACTAATATTTGTTTATATCTTCTATGTATCATGTTGGGTGTTAGAGAATATATAATTATAAAGGATAAATTATTATTTTACACTATAAATTTTATTAAAATCTCTACTTTTAAGTATTTAAGTCCCTTGAACTTTGATTGAGTGTACTTTGTCATAATATGAGTATTTTATGTATTTCAAGAGTTTTTTGCTCATTTCATAATTAATAAAAAATCAAACATAAAAAAAAATAATTTTGAGCTCAAAGTAAGTAAAACTTTAGAAAGGGCAGAAAGGACAAAATTATAATTTTTGGTGGAGCTTGGTTGATATAGTATTGATTGAAGACATGACAATATCATTTTTGACCTAATATATGTTACCGTAGACCTAAATACATTGAATCAGTGCCCACTAACTTTTATGTTGACTAATGATATGGTAGTATATTATTGAACTAAAAAATGCACATACTATGCAACTCACTAAATCAAAATTTGGTGACTTTTACAGTGACTAATGATGTTGCAATATATTATTGGATTGAAAAACACTCGTACGATATGTGTGTATAAAGAAATGATAGCCTTAATAACGTATTTCACTCAATCAGAACTTACTATGTGATGTAATTGTGTGCATTTGACATATTCTCATTCGATACCATGATTTACTTATTGCGGTTATAAATAGTAGAAACTCCACCATTCAATAGCTCTAAATCCAAATTTGATCTCGATGTTGTGTAATTCTCACTTTGTCTTGTATTTTTACATGTTTTATATGAAATTATTATTTAATTCCTAGTTCAATTACGAGCAATTAATTTAATTTCAAGTTTAGGTTAAAAACGAAGCCTCTATATGGTCCATAAGCTTAATTTGATAAGTTTATTTACTCTTTCTTTGATTTATGTTGATTGTTTTGATTTATCATTGACACATCATAAATCTTGTTTAGATCTTACATGGTATACTAGTTTCGTAGTGGAAAATCATTATTGTTTGACATAATAAGCATTTTACACTATATTTATTAGAGAAAAACTTTCCTCTAGTACTTATGGTTCATCTTGACTTAGTGTTGATAGAGAGTATATCAAAGTTATTTAATTTATAATCTTGCTACATTGTTGATAAAAAGGATGTTATCATCTAACACAACATGTAATTGACACCACATTTTAGCAAAACATTAATTTCCTAGCACAGTGAGTACTTGATACCATATTTATTAGAATGAAACTTTTAATGAGTGACCTTTTCATAAATTAATTTGAACGAAAGAGTAGTATCAAGTGCTTTATTTATATTTCTTCATCTTTAATTTAGTTACGTGATTTTTTTTATCTTAGTGTTGCTAAAAAATTATATCCAACCAATTCAAAAATAAATTTGAAAAATCAACCTTTTGCATTATTAAATCTACCTCATTGTAGGATTAACACAAATAATTAGAAATCTATACTATAATAGATTTATACGCTTGTGAGTATAATAAAATTTGTACAATATTTCAAGAACTCTTTATTCATAATACAATTTAGGTATCCTAAGTCTTTGATAACTCTTTGTTATGATCAGTTTTAGCTTTTAGAGTTTTTTTTTATGTTAATATTTATCTCCTTTTGAAATTGAGTTTAATCTGATATCAATGTTTATCTATGACATTTATCTTCTTCTTAAACTCACTTTGTGTTTTAGAAGCTTTTAGATTTCTTTTTTAGATTTAGATAGCCAGCCAAGATTCTTCTTTTGTTAACATATATATGTCTATAATATTGATTTCGATGATAAAAAACTTTATATGTTTTTTTATTAAAATGTTGTAGTTTTTATTTCTAGACATGTTTATGATTTTGCATAAATGTTAACTTTAGTTGAAAAACCATGTTCTGTGAAAATCTATAAAAGTATTGATTTTGAAAATAACGGTGAATCATTTATTGAAAAATAGTTAACCGATAATTTATAGAGTGTTATTGATCGCTAACCTTGAACCGTTTAGTAAGAATAGATAAACATAATTTATTTTGTCGGTTTCTTTAAATAAATAGCTAACCAATAACTGCAAATGGTTAACCGATAATTTTAAGAATGAATTATATTCTTATCATGAATTGTTTATCAAAAACAATCAAGCCAAATTTGCTTCATAGGATTTTGAAAATTATCGGTTAACCAGTAATCTAAAAAGGTAAATCATTTATTTAAATATCAACTTAACGATCATTTGGACTAGTTAAAATAGTTAACTTGTAGCTGTTAACAGTGATATGATTTTTTTCAGAAAGTTAACAATGATTAGTTTTTAGTTCTAACTATAAATTAACTTATTTAAATTCAAACAAAAAGAGATCTAATGGTTATTATTAAGTTTGCTACTGAGTATACAACTATTATTAGGCTTTAAACTTATTTTTGTTTCTTTGATTCATACATTAAGCTTTCGTTTATAATTAAATACATTGTGTGGGAGAAAATTTATTTGTGATCTTTATCACTGAGAAGTTCTAAATATTGGGATACTCTTGGATTAAGAGATTATAGATAATCTCTTATTGTAAAGGTCTATTGATACTTTAAAAGTCAATTGTAAGAGTTATTGAAGTATTGGAGACTTGATTAGTAGAATTCTTAAGTCCAATGAGCTTGGAGGTGAGGACGTAGGCACGATTGGCTAAACCACATAAAAATCATGTGTTTGCTTTCTCTTACTCTGTTACCTTATTTTTGTTTACAAATTAATTTGTTTATTTTAAATTTGAATACAATATTTAATTTCTTTAAGTTTTAATTGCTTAAATTTTAGATAATTTGAATAAAGACACAAGATAATTTGAATAAGACCTCTTTTCATCTTGTTTTACCAATGGGACTAACCAATCTTGATTCAACTTTGCTTTCGGATGCCTCAGACACATAATGGACTGAGTTTTAATAAAATGTTTCATAAATGCATGATTTACTAAATTTAATCATTCTTTAATTATATTATTGCTACATAATTTATTATTATCAAATAATATAATTGTTGTGCAAATTTTATTAAACTCATAAGTACACGAATTTATTATAGAATAGATCAATAGTGACATGTGTTAATCCCACAAGGAGGTGGATTTTAATTGTGCATAGAATTAATTTTCTAATTGACGGTTGGAATTGTAGTGAAATGATTTATCCTTAAAATTAAATTAAAATGGCATAAATAAATTAAAATTATAACTATTATAATGAAGCACTTGAGTATCTGGATCCGCATCAATATAGATCATAGGCTTAATATTCTTTATAAGTACTAATTAAATCATGAGAGGGATATTCACTTATCATGAACCACGCTTTAATTAATATGATGTTAAGGGCTTATCGTGTAAAATAGTAATAACAAGGTTATTATTATTTGTTGACGAAAAGTCAAAACATCCATAGAAATTAAAAGGGAAGAGAAAATAAATTTATCAAATTTAGCCTATGGAACATGTTGAGACTTCAACTTCAACCCAAGCTTGAAACAAAATTAGCTACTCATATTTGAATTATGGTTAAAATGAGAATTTTATTAAAAATACATGGAAAATATAAGATAGAAAAGAAATTATAAAAAATGAAGCTAAAAAATAAACTCAGGAGTGTTAAATTAAAAGAGAAGCCCCTATTTTTATAGCTACAATGAGTAAATCATTACTATCATATTAAAATTATTTAGATGCTTAGGATTGCGTCACGTGGTAAGTTCTGATTGGATTGAACACATCATCAGGGCTATTATTCTGTGTACATACATATACCGTACGTAAATTTTTTTGGTCGACTAAAATATTACTATGTCATTGATCAAAATCTCTTAAACATTTTAGTCCAATAAAATCGTGACACATTATCGGTCAATACCATATCATCAGTCAATGCTACATAAGCAGTCAATACCACACATTCGTCCAATCAAATGCTGCCACATCATCGGTTAATATCATATTATTGGTCAATGCCACGTTATCCATCCATATATGTGAACAGTGTCATAAACAGTACTATCAATAGTACCACACATATGAATAGTATTGTTTATACTTTTATACTCCTTCTAAGGTTTTTAACTATCCTGAGTTCAGTAGTACTGTCTATTTTGTCATCTGATATTTTGTTTATTGTGAAAGAACCATAATGTCCCTAAATTATATAAAAAATTTAATTATAATAAAACACAAATAATTTAAATTACAAGAAACTTAAATACATAAAAATAAGAATGTTAGTAGAACTTGGAGTGTAAAATGATGATTTTCTCCTTTATAAATATATACTTTTCAATACTCAACACACTTTCCAACCAACTTATTACTAGTCTTTAGCAAATTAAGCGAAAATAAATTTAAACCCAAAATATTTTTTTAATAAACAATCATATTTATTTAATCAAACTTATGATAACAATCAAATAAAAGTATAAGTATTATCTCTAGTCTAGAGAAATATCACATCCACATTAATAATCCACATAAATTAGTCTAGTAGACTTTATCACAATCATAATAATCAAACCACTTTTAAGAATGACATGTCAAACCATAAAATCTTACTAGTAATGACATTCTCACAAGAAAATTAAATTCAATGATAATAGTTACTCTCATAAATGGTAAATTGAAGGAAAATAATAAAAAGGTAATATCACACACTTTCACCAAGATGAAATAAATATGTTCATAGCTTAGAAATAATATGATCTTAAATCAAAATTTGAGTAAAACCAATGTCTTTATTTATTTTTCTCTTTTTTTCTTTATATATATATATATATAACTAGCTTCTAACTTCATATTATAGTTCCCTAAAATTAGGAAAGACTTTTATGAGGACGTAATGTAGGCTAGGGACATAGCGAATAAAGGAGAAAAATTAGAGAACATGGCGAACAAATGAGAAAAATTAGGAAAAAATAAAATATATGTTTGAGAAAAAGTAGAGATTTTTTTTATAGATTATAAGATACAACTCACTTTTATTTTATTTTGAAAAAAAAAAATATATATATATATAAACTACTAAGCTGTATGAAGAACGGACAAAATAATTACTCTTGAAGAAAAATAACATGCTTAAGAACTTACTTGAAATTTATTATGACGTGTATTCCCTCAAGCAACTCCTATTTATCTTCGACATCAATATATAAAGTAGCAGACATGGTGTAATATAATTGAAGATCAAAGATAATATAAATATTAAAATTTAAAAGTTATAATGTCATTCGATATTAAAAGATCATAATTTTTTTTAAAGACTAAGAAGATGGATTTCTAAAGTCACCATACTCTATATTCAGTCATCTTTGACCTAAAAATTTGAAAGTGTATATTTATAAACAAGAAGTTAAAAAGATTACACTTAAAATGAAGCTTAATAAGAAGAGAATAAATTAAAAAATGACTAGAAAGTAAATTTTTTTTTTAAACTTCCAAAGTAAGAAGATGTGTTTCTAAAGTCACTACACTCTATATTTATACATCTTTAATAATAAAATTAGTCATGGTTAGTTTCTACAACAAAAATTACTAAAAACTTCACCAAGAGTGAGATATTCCACAATTATCAATTATTCTCTTTCCTCAACTAGAATGAAATATTGTCTTCAATAATATAAAGGAAAGAAGTAGAGATTAAAAAATATCACCTAGGTACTGCAACACAGAAGAAAATATTTATAAGTAGAGCGTTAAATCTAATTTACAATTCTTACTACGGCTTTTGCTACCATCATTAGTTGGCTACTCCAACATTAAGGTACTAGGATGTAGCTCTGGTCTATAAGCTTGTAACAGATCAAGTAGTTCATTAGTAGTATAAACACAAATAAAGATTTATTTCACTGTGGAAGAAATGAAATAGTTTTTTATTACATGGTTAAGAAATACAATAAATTTACCGTTAAAGTTATTGACATTTAACAAACTGATGGATATCTAATAAATGTTCAGATGAACCTAAAATGCTAATGTGATTAGTGTCTCTAGAGTTACACTCCTGGTAGGAAAATAAAAACATCAGCATGATTTAACATTTCAATTATTCTTTCTTGCATGCCTGAGACAACTAACTCTTTTCCACTTAGTGAGTCAGACAAACAGCCTAAAGGTTTTAGGGTTGTTAAGATGATGCCTAACACTTGACTCCCTTTAATATAAGCAGCATTTAAGATCAGTTTTCATAACCTTTGATCTCCTTCTCTATAAACCAAGTATAATTTCCTAGCTACATGCTTTGATCAAGATCTAAGGCTGCCTAAACAAATTTCTTATATTTGCCATAGTTGAACCTAGTGAGCATACAAATATTCTTAGATTGGTTATTGTGAGTAGCTGCCATTAGGATACTTCTAAAAAATAATTGGTTAGTGCCTTATGTTCTGTAAATTTTATTGAACTCGCAAGTGCACGAATCTATTGTAGAATAGATTAATGGTGATGAGTATTGATCCCACGAGGAGGTGGATTTTAATTGTATATTAAATTAATTTTCTAAATGAACAGTTAAATTATAATAAATTTATCCTAAATTTTGAATTAAAATGGCTGGAATAATTAAAAATACAACTGTAATAATAAAGCACTTGAGTATCTGAATCTGCCTTAATATGCTCTAGGGCTCAATATTTCTTATTAATACCAATTAAATCATAAGGGGAAAATCCACTCCTCATGAACCACGCCCTAATTAATATGGTACTAAGGGCTTATCGTGCCAAACAGTAACAACTGTGTTATTACTATCTGTCAATGAAAAGTCAAAATATCCACAGAAATTAGAGGGGAAAATAAAATAAATTTACCAATTAAGTACTTGGAATATGTTGAGACATCACCTTTAACCCAAGCTTGAAAGAAAATTAGCTACTCATATTTGAACTAAGGATAAAAAGGGAATTTCACTAAAATACAACGAAAATACAAGATAGAGAAGGAATTTCAGAAAATGGAGCTAAAAAATGAATTCAGGGGTGTTAAATTAGGCGGGAGCCCTCTTTTTATAGAGACAACAAGTAAATCATGGCCATCGGATTAAAACATTTTGGATGCACAGGATTGCGCCACGTGGCAAATTCTGATTGGTTTGAACACATCATCAGAGCTATTATCCGGTGTATATACATGTACCGTACGCACGTTTTTGCTGATCCACTAACATACTGCCACATCATCGATCAACAGTGCATAAACATTTTTATCTAATAAGATTGTGACACCTCATCAATCAAGCCATGTCATTAGTCAACGCCACATAATCAGTTAATGCCACATCATTCCTCCAATCAAATACAGCCACATTATTGGTCGATGCCATATCATCAGTCAACGCCACATCATCGTACATATATATGAACAGTGTCATGAACAATACTATGAATAATATCGTACATGTGAACAGTACCGTATATGTGAACAGTGATATTTTTACCGTCCGTTTTGTGATCCGATATCTTGTTTATTGTGAAATAACCATGATGCCCCTAAAATACGTAAAATGTTTAAATATAATGAAATACGCATAATTAAATTCACCAGAAACTTGAATACATAAAAGTAAAGAAGTTAAGAGAACTTGAAGTGAAAAATGATGATTTTTTTCTTTATAAAATATACATTTTCTAGTACTCAACACACCCCCCGACTAGCTTATTGTTAGTCCCTAGCAAATTAAGTGAAATCAAATCAAACCAAATTTTTTTTAAAACTATCATGTTTATTTAATTAAAGTTTATGATGTAAATCAAATAAGAGTATAAGCATTATCTCCAGACTTTAAGAAATATTATTTCCAAATCAACTATCCACATGAATCAAACTATGAGACTTTGTCACAGCTATTGTAACCAAACTGCTTTCAAGAATGACATATAAATACCCCAAAATCTCACTGACAGTGACTCTCTCACAAAGAAATTAAACCCAATAACAATAGTCACTCCTATGAATGGTAAATTAAGAGAAAATATTAAAGTAATATTACACACTCTCACCAAGATGAAATAAATGTGCCCATAGCTTAGAAATAATACAATCTCAAGTAAAAATGTGAGTCAGACCAATATATTTATTTATATATTTTTTTCTTTTATTATTTTTATATTATTATTATTATTTTTTTATGCATCACTACATCTTTATAGCCCATGTAACTAGGCTAGGGATATGGGCTATAGTTCCCTAAAATCAAGAAAGACTTTGATTAGGACATAACATAGGCTAGCGACATGGCAAATAAAGACGGAAAAATAGGGAAGTATTTTGTTTGAGAAAAGAAGGGAGTTTTTTTTTTAAGATTACAGAGTATATTTCTCTTTTTTGTTAAACTAATATATAAATTTTGAATTTTTTTTTCTTTTTTTCTTTTTTTTAAGGCTCAATTTTATTAAACAAATTAATTATTTATATTTTTCTCAAACATGAATGGGTGATGGAATTTGTACGATATTGAGTAATATTTCATATTGGAGTTAGGTCGAGATGATAAGTTAATAAAGAAAAAGATAATAATAAAAATTTTTTTAAAGGCTCAAAAGGGTTAACTAAGGATATTTCACAAAAGGAATGACTAGAAAGGCTCAAACGGGTCAAAGATGGTCTTTCCATCATCTTTTAGGGTACTAAATAATCTTCCATATCTACTAGTGAGATAAACTTTCAGATGTAGTGACACACAAAGTTTTTTTTCTCTTTTTCTTAGAAGTTGACTGAAAAGAAATTTATAGATCATGTATCAAATAATAAACTATTAAGCTGTATAAATAATGAGCAAAAAGGATTGCTCTCCAAAAAAAATGATAGGTTCAAGAACTCACTTGGAATTTATTATTACATGTATAATCCTTTAAGCAACTCATATTTTGTCTCAGATATCAACATATAGAGTAGCAAATATAGTGTAACAAAAGTCAAGACCAAAGTAATACAAATACTAAAATTTAAAAGTCATCATATAAAAAAAATCACAAAATATATATATATTTTTTATTATCTTTTTTGTTAAGAAAAAGAAAACTAGAAAAATGCTTTTCTAGAATTATGACATTCCATATTCAACCACTTTCAAACATTGAAAGTGTATATTTATAAAGGAGATATTAGAAAGAGGAAGTTAGAAAAATCACATTTAAAATGAAACAAAAAAATGTCTAAAAGGTAAATTTTTTTTTTAACTTTCAAACTAAGAAAATGCGTTTCTAGAGTCACTACACTCCATATTCAGCCATCTTCGACGTAAAAAGTTAACCACAGTTATTTCCTACAATAAAAATTAGTAAAACTTAACAAAGATTAAGACATTCCATAATTATCAACTATTTCCTCCCCCCAACCAGAACGAAACATTGTCCTCAATGTTTTAAAGGAAAGAAGTAGAGATTAGAAGATATCACTTGAGTGCTGCAACATAGAAAAAAATATTTACAAACGGAGAGTTAAATCTAATTTGCACTTCTTACTGTGGCTACTGCTACCATCATTAATGGGCCACCCCAAAATTAAGGTCTCAAGATGTGGCTCTGGTCTATAAGCTTGTAACAGATCAAATAGGTCATTAGCAGTGTGAGCACAAATAAAGATTTGTTTCACTGTGGAAGGAATGAAATAGTTTTTTATTGCATGGTTAAGAAATGTGAGAAAGCCATCATAAAAGTTATTGACATTTAATAAATCAATGAATTTCTGATGAATGTTCAGATGGGACCAAGACGCTAATGTTATTAGTGCCTCTAAAGTTGTAAGATCTCTTGGTAAAAAAATAAAAGCATCAGCATGATTCAGCATTTCAGTTACTTTCTCTTGCATACCTGAAACAACTAACTCTTCTATAGTTGGTGAGTCAGACAAACACCTAAAAGGTTTCAAGATTGTTGGGATGATGCCTGACACTTGGTTCTCTCTGATATAAGCAGCTTCTGAAACTAGTTTCGATAACCCTCGATCACCTCCTCCATAAACCAAGTGTATTTTCCTAGCTGCTATGCTTCGACCAAGATCTATTACCGCTCAATAAATTCTTTATATTTGCCATAGTTAAAGTTAGAGAGTACATAAATGTTCTTGATTTGGTTGTTGGTAGTTGATGCCATTGGATACTTATCAAAAATAATTTGTGAGTGCCTTAACAAAAAAAAAATCATATTTAAGGATCTTGGTGGTAATAGTTTATAGCTGTAAATGAGGTAGTATGTGTATGTCAAATAACTCGTGAAGCACATGGCTCGAGAGTCAAAAGAGAAATGGTGAAAAGACAAAGCAAATAATGATAGCATAAAATTAGTAAAGATAAAAATGTAAGTAATCAAACAATAGTGAATAAAACAACATTGAAATAAAAGGATATTTACAAGTAGTTGCGATTGTGGCTCACATCTTCCTTTAGTTTTACGTCCAGAAACAGCTTGAACGCCCTTTATGGGTCGAGGATAGGCTTCCCATCTAGTTTTCTTATAAACTGGCAAATAGGGTCTTTGACAGTTAGATTCTCAAGACTATAGTTTACACTTTCTTTCTGGAATAATGGCCATAACTGGAGTATTGCATTTTGGACATATTCACTGGGATGCGTTTCAAGAGACAAAAGGATATTATCCAATGACTTTTTATTCAAGCCATCCCTAATGAATTGAATCTTATCTTCCCTGTTATCAGACAGCATTCTTAAAGAACATCGTTTTTTATCGCATCTCATTCTGGCACACTTATGACAAACATTAGAGAGTTTTCGGGCTCTCCATTTTCTTGAATAATTGTCTTTACGACAACCAAGCATGTATGCAATAAATTTAAGAGACAACTCACCTGCCAATCAGACTTTAGCCTCGATTATCCATCGGATGTCAGCAGGGATATGATTTTTCATAAGTAATCGCATGCGTTCGGACCGAGCTTTATAAATGGTAGGAGAGCATTCTGAAGAAGTGAAGGAAATAACTTGTGAAGTTTTGCTAAGATCTCATCTCTATCCATGCCTTCAACTCAGAATATTAGTTATTATTGGAAACTAATGTAACCGACATTGATTGTCACGGAGTACCGTTATTCGCCACTTAACCAAAGTGAAAAATGATAACACACCAAAGAAAAAAAATATAGCAAAAATACAACACACGTAAAAATAAAAAAATAACATAAAAAATTAACTTACCATTGTCCTTTTATTAAATTTACCTCAAGCTCTAATTGGATGTTGTAGATGCCTCTCTCAATCTCTCTGAGTTTTCCTTCTAAATTCTAAACATGGGAAACTAACTTAGGTGGTTGTAACTTTCAGGTATGATGTGCTTTACAAAATCGTATCTGACTTCTGAGATAAGATTGTATACGTTGAAATTCTCTAAAAATGTTAAAGAGATGCTTTTTAGTTGACATATTCATGAGGAAAAATAATTAAAAAAATTAATAGTTAAACAAACAAACTTACACAATCATAATTAAAAACAAAAAAGAAAACTTTAAATCATCGAAAGAAAATAGAAAAAAAAATCAGGTCACTTAAATGTTTTGTGCTGTTTTCTCCACATGGTTGATAATCGTGATATGACTTTACTTTTCTGATCATTAATTTTTAAAATTACACCGTTCCTTGGATTTTTAAATTTAATGGCTCCATGTGGAAAAATAGTATGATCAATAAATGGCAGACCATCAAGAGCATAACTTACTTGGAGAAACGTGCCATTGAGAATTGAACAAAAATATTTTCTGACGTGGTGTGAAAGATTTTCTAATGCTCCGCTTGTCACGAAGGATTTTCGTTCGTTTCTGTAGTCCTTAACATTTTTGTTGTTATGAATCTCCTCTGGTTTTACCAATTGTATTCTTTTGAACAAAAAATGGGGTCAATGATGTTTGTATTCTTTTGTTTGTCATCAGGAAAGGATGAGATGATTTCTGACAATGTTCTTTCTTCTCTCAAGAATGTAGAATTCAAAGGGTTAAGTGAAGGTTTAAGTTCAATCTTTGGTAGTGATTCTAATGATGGGATGAGATTTTCTTTTAATGGTACCAATTGCTCTACCTTTGTCTTCCATTTATCAATGTCCATGCATGGTGATGAATCCAATAAGGTATTAACCTCATCAATCGATCTGTCAATATTAAAATCCAAACTAAAGTGAGCTAAACATATTAGTAAAAGGTCATCACTAAGGTTTAAAGGAAATGCATGATCAACTAATTCATTAATTAAATCCACATCTACAATTTCATCATTTGTATTGTGAGGTTGTTTGGTAATGTTGAAGATATTTACTTCCATCGTTATATTACCAAATGACAACTGCATGTTTCCAGTCCTGCATTGAATGTGAGTATCGGAATTGCCAAAATGGACGACCCAAGATAATGCGGATGTTGAGTACTAGATAAGCACATCCTTTACAATAATACGAGGTATTTGTTGAGTACTAGAAAATATATATTTATAAAGGAGAAAATCATTATTTTTCATTTCAAGTTCTACTAACTTCTTTACTTTTATGTATTCAAGTTTCTTGTGAATTTAATTATGCATGTTTCATTATTATTAAGTATTTTACGTATTTTAGGGGCATCATGATTATTTTATAATAAACGATACATCGGATGACAAAACGGACAGTAAATTTGAACTCAGAATGGTCAAAAACCTTAGGAGGAGTATAAAAATAAAAATATCACCGTTCACATATATGGTACTGTTCACATGTATGGTACTGTTCATGGAATTGTTCATGACACTATTCATATCTACTGTACGATGATATGACATTGACTGATGACATGGTATTGACTGATGATGCGGCATCAACCAATGACGTGGCAGCATTTGATTAGAGGAATGATGTGGCATTGACTGATTATGTGGCGTTGACTGATGACATGGCTTGACTGATAATGTATCATAAAATTTTATTAGATAAAAATATTTATGTACTGTTGACCGATGATGTGGTTGTATGTTAGTGGATTAGAAAAACTATGCGTACAGTATATGTATATACACGGGATAATAGTCCTGATGATATGTTCAAACCAATTAGAATTTGCCATGTGGCGCAATCCTGTGCATCCAAATTGTTTTAATCTGATGGCTATGATTTAGTCGCTGTATCTATAAAAGGAGGTCTCCTCCCCTAATTTGACATCCCTGAGTTCATTTTTGTGCTCCATTTTCTGAAATTCTTCTCAATCTTATAGTTTCTTTGTATTTTAGTAAAATTTTCTTTTTATCCCTAGTTAAAATATGAGTAGCTAATTTCCTTTCAAGCTTGGGTTGAAGGTGAAATCTCAACATGTCTATGGGTTTAATTGATAAATATTTTTTATTTTTCCCTCTATTTTCTGTGGATATTTTGACTTTTCGTTGACAGATAGTAATAGCATAGTTATTACTATTTGGCACAATAAACCCTTAGTATCATATTAATTAAAGCGTGGTTCATGAGGAGTGGATTTCCCCTCATGATTTAATTGGTATTAATAAGGAATATTGAGCCTTGGACCAAGTTGATGCAGATCCAGATACCCAAGTGCTTTATTATAACAGTTGCATTTTTAATTATTCCTTCTATTTTAATTCACAATTTAGGATAAAATCTACTACAATTTAACTGTTCACTTAGAAAATTAATTCAACACACAATTAAAATCCACCTCATCGTAGGATCTATACTCGTCACTATTAATCTATTTTACAATAGATTCGTGCACTTGCGAGTTCAATAAAATTTGTACAACAAGTTTTTGGCGCCGTTGCCGGGGAGGTAAGTTATTTTAATTTGTTGAATTAATTTTTTTAAATTTTTAAATTTTTTAATTTTCTTGTATTTTTCCTTATAAAAAAATAATTCTACAATTTAATTTTTGTAATTTAAATTTCTGTAATTTAATTTTATTATATAATTTTTTTAAATTTCTGTACTTTATTTTTCTTTGTAATTTCTTTTTATTTATCTTGTAATTTATTTTAATTTTAGTTAATTTATTTCTTTTATTTTCTTTTTAGTGCTTAAGTGTATTTCCTTAGTAATTTTTTTTTCATTACATCTTGTTAATTTATTTTAATTAATTCATAAAATTAATTTTTTAAGTAATTGTTTTGTGTTTTCTTTTAAAATTGTTATAAAAAAATAAAAAAAATTAAAAAAAAAGTGAATCCGCAATTCTTGTGAATTAATTTGCTTTTTTTTTCTCTTTTAAAATTATTAAAAAAATAAAATTAAAAAAATAAAAAAGTGAATCTATAATTTAATTTTGGTAATTTAAATTCCTGTAAATTTCAATAATTCAATTTCTTTGTAATTTCTTTAAATTTCTATAATTTAATTTCTAAGTTATTTTTCTTTGTAATTTTTGTTTATTTTAATTTATTAATTCATATAATTAATTTTTTTAGGTAATTAATTTTTTAGTTGCTTTCTTTTAATTTTTTTCTTAAAATTTAATTTATTTTCTTTTTCTCTTTTTTATATTTCTGTAATTTAATTTTTTATTTTTCGTTGTAATTTATCTTATTATTTTATTTCCAGTTAATATATTTCTTGTATTTTCTTTTTAGCATTTGAGTGTATGTTTATAGTAAGATCGTAACAACGTGATAAGGTTAGTATCATAATTTCTACTTCCTTGTTATTTTTTTTTAAATTTGTTTCCATTTTTTTGTTGCATTTTTCATTATTTTTTTATGCATGGTAGAAAGTCGCAATTACCTAATTTTGAGCCTATAGACTTAGAATTGGAAAAAACACTTCACACACACAAACACATCGCATTTAAAAATAAAATTGAAATGGATTTACAACAACAAGAACCACCACAGGAGAAATGAGAAATTTTCAGATGATGATGTTAAACTTAGACTATTCCCATTTTTTTTAAAGGACAAAGCTTGTTCATGGTTTAACACATTGCCTCCTAATAGCATTACATCATGGAAACAAATAGTCATAAAATTTTTAAATAAATACTTCCTAGTTCATAAAACCAATTCTATTCGCAGGGAAATTTCGGAGTTCATTCAGAGAGAAGACGAGCAGTTTTTCAAAGCATAGGAGCAATTCAACGAGCTACTCTTGAAATGTCCACATTATGGATATGAAAAATGGCACCAATGCCAATACTTTTTAGAAGGATTATTGTCAAATGTGCACGAATGACTAATGGCAACAAGTCGAGGAGAACTAATATCCAAAAGTGCATTAGAAATTTGGGATTTCTTTCAGCGATAGCGAATAATTCCCAACAATGGAGTCGATCATTCAAAAACAATAAAAGAATTAAGTGAGTAAATGAGGTCCAAATTGGCGAGTCAAGCTCGAGAATTAAAGAAGTAAAAGAAATGGTTGAAGGACTTACCCGACAAATTACATCATTAACAGCTGCTAAATCAACAGGGCCACATGACCATGGCTCATACCCAGATTAAGCCAACGCCATAGGTGTAATGAAGAAGCCATCAAACTACAACCCTTACTCTAACACATATAACCCTGGATAGAGAGACCACTTCAATTTTTCATGGTCTCAAGGATTCCAACAGAATTTACCAACAATTCCAGCTCAACCAATGCAACCAATTCCTCAAGTTCCACAAGCCTCTCAACCACTATTAAGATCTTATAACCAACACTCAAATTATTCTTAACCCAGACCATGGGAGGACACATTCTAGAATTTCAAGAATTCTATCCACTCTACGATCGATCAACAAAACCACACCATTGATGGACTACAAAATGAGATGAGAGCAGGCTTCAACTCACAGGCCCAATCAATTTCTAACCTCGCGAAAATGATAGGCCAACTTGCCTCTTCAGTTCAAACCTTAGCAATGACTATTGAGAAAGGCAAATTTCCAAGTCAACCAGTGCCAAATCCTAAAGGAGTGCAAAAGGTAAGTACTAGTTCACCTCAGCAACATGAAAAGGTCAAAGCCATCATAACCTTGTGAAAAGGAAAGGAAGTCGACAATAAAGTGGAGCTATCGGTGACCAAAACAACTCAAATTATACCAGTAAATATTGAAGACTCATCATTAGAGGAGAAAGAAAAAACCAACCCACGAGAGTATATTCCTAAAGCTCCATTTCCTCAGAGGGTAGCCAAAGTAAAGAAGAAAAAATCTACGGGTGAGATTTTTGAAATCTTCAAACAGGTAAATGTCAACATCTCTTTCTTGATGCTATAAAACAAGTGCCATCTTATGCTAAGTATTTTAAAGATCTTTGTACTAAAAAGAGAAATAGCCATGTTCAAAAGAAGACATTTTTAACAGAAAATGTTAGTTCTATACTTTAACAAAAAATTCCTCTAAAATGCAAAGACCTAAGCTCCCCCACTATCTCATGTAGTATAGGGAACCACACAATTGAGAATGCTTTGTTGGACTTAGGTGCTAGTGTTAATTTATTGCCTTACTCAGTATTTATGAAATTTGGGCTGGGAGAATTAAACCCAACTCCAGTGGTGTTACAGCTTGCAGATCGATCCATGAAAATACCTCGTGGTATTGTGAAGGATGTGCTTATCCAGGTAGATAAGTTTTATTTTTCTATTGATTTCATTGTAATTGAGACTCTACCAGTGCAGGATTCAAGGAAGCATATCCCCATTATCTTGGGTCGTCCATTCTTGACAACTGTCAATGCTCACATTCTATGTGGAACTGAAAACATGCAGTTGTCATTTGACAATATGACCATGGAATTAAATATTTTCAACATTACCAAACAACCTCATAGTATAGATGATGGAATTATAGATGTGGATTTAATTAATGAATTAGTTGATCACACATTTCCTTTAAACCCTAGTGATGACCCTTTATTAACATGTTTAACTCACTTTGATTTGGATTTTAATATTAACAGATCGATTGATGAGGTTAATGCCTTATTGGATTCGTCGCCATGCATGGATATTGATAAATGAAAGACAAAGATAGAGCAATTGACACCATTAAATCTCATCTTATCATTAGAATCACCATCAAAGATTGAGCTAAAACCTTCACTTGACCCTCTGAATTTTATATTTTTGGGTGAAGAAAGAACATTGTCAGAAATTATCACATCCTCTCCTGATGACAAATAAAAGAATACAGACACCATTGACCCCATTTTTAGTTCAAAAAAGATGATATAACTGGTAAAACCAGAGGAGATTCGTAACGACAAAAATGCAAAAGACTACAAAAAGCGAATGAAAATCCTTCGTGACAAATAGAGCATTAGAAAATCTTTCACGCTAGGTCAGAAAGTATTTTTGTTCAATTCTCAATGGCGCGTTTCTCCAAGTAAGTTATGTTCTCAATGGTCTGGTCCATCTACTGATCATACTGTTTTTCCACATGGAGCCATTAAATTTAAGAATCCAATGAACGGTGTAATTTTTAAAGTTAATGGTCAGAAAAGTAAAGTCATATCACCAATACAACCATGAGGAGAAAATAGTGCAAAACATTTAAGTGACCTGACATTTTTTTCTTTCTATTTTCTTTCAGTGATTTAAAGTTTTCTTTTTTGTTTTTAATTATGTTTGTGTAAGTTTGTTTGTTTAACTATTAATTTTTTAATCATTTTTCCTCATGAATATGTCAACTAAAAAGTATCTCTTCAATATTTTAAGACAGTTTCGACATATACAATCTCATCTCAGAGGTCAGATACGATTTTATAAAACACATCGTATCTAGCAACTACAACCACCAGAATTAGTAGCCCATGTTGAAGATTTAGAAGGAGATCTTAAAGAAATTGAGAGAGGCATCTACAACATTCAAGTAGAGCTTGAGGTAAATTCAATAATAGGATGATGAATGCTCTCCTCATCATTTATAAAGCTCGGTATGAACGATTGTGATTACTTATGAAAAATCATATCCCTGTTGACATCCGATGGATAATTGTTGTGCAAATTTCATTCAACTCACAAGCGCACGAATCTATTGTAGAATAGATTAACGGTGACAAGTGTCGATCCTACGAGGAGGTTAATTTTAATTATGTACAGAATTAATTTTCTTTAATTGGTGAATAAATTTATGGTGAAATTGATGTAAATTATGTTTGAATTTAAATTATAATGGTAGGAATTAAATTGAACTAGAATCTATTTAAATGACGTGCTTGGGTATCTAGATCTTCATCAACATACTCCATGGGTTAAATATTCCATATTAATGCCAATTAAATCATAAGGGGGGATTCCACACCTCATGAACCACACTCAAATAAATATGGTGCTATGGGTTTATTATGCCAAATAAGAATAACCTTGTACTAGAGTGTCGGTTTAACCAGGGCAGTATCTATACAAGACTATTATTATTTGTTGACGAAATGTTAAAACAACCATAAATATTAGAGAGGAAGAGAAAGTAAATTTACCAAATTAAGCCCATGGGATATGTTGAGATTTCACCTTCAACCTAAACTTAAAAGAAAATTAGCTACTCATTTGTGAACTAGGGGCAAAATAAAAATTTATTAAAATATGTAGGAAATACAAGAAAGAGAAGGAATTACAAAAATTTAAGCTTAGAAATGAATTCAGAGATATCAAATTAGGGGAGGAAAGCCCTCTTTTTATAGATGCATTGAGTGAATCGTGACCATCAGATTAAAAATAGTTTGAACGCTCAGGATTGCGCCACGTCATCAGTCAAAAGTCAACAGTCAATGTTTAAATAGTAACATGGTTTTGGCCGCAGTTTGTACAGTAACACTATTTGTATAGTAACGCAATTTGAATAGTAAATAATCCCATATATATGCATGTATCTTACACACTATTTTTGCTCCACTCAGATGCTGCCATGTCATCAATCCATAGTACATAAGAAATTTAGCCCAATAAGATCATGACATATCATCGGTCAACGCCACATAAGCAGTCAATGTCACATAATTCGTCTAATCAAATACTGCCACGTCATAGGTAGATGCCACGTCATCAGTTAATGCCACGTCATCGGTCTGTATACATGAACAGTATCGTGAACTATACCATGAACAGTATCGTGAACTATGAACAATACTATATATGTGAACAGTGACATTTTTCCTTTTATGCTCCTTCTAAAGTTTTCGACCATTCTGAGTCTAAATTAGACGTCCGTTTTGCTGTGTGACCACTTGTTCATTGTGAAACGATCGTGATGCCCCTAAAATATAAAAAATACATAATTATAATAAAATACACATAATTAAACAACAAATTACTTAAATAAATAAAAGTAGCAATGTTAGTGAGACTTGAAGTATAAAATAATGATTTTCTCTTTTATAAATATACACTTTCTAACACTCAACAATAATCAAAGCTAAAGTGCGGTTGGCAGGTGAGTTACCTCCCAAATTTATTGCATACATGCTTGGTTATGGTAAAGGAAATTATTTAAGAAAACGAAGAGCCTGAAGGCTCTCTAATGGTTGTCATAAGTGTGCCAGAATGAGATGCGATAAAAAGTGATATTCTTTAGGAATATTCATTAGGGATGGCTTGAATAAAGAGTCATTGGATGATATCATCTTGAAACACATCCCAGCGGATACATATAAAATGCAATACTCTAGTTATGGCCATTATTCCAGAAAGAATGTGCAAACTATAGTCTTGGGAATCTGATTATAAAAGACCCAGTTTGCCAATTTGTAAGAAAACTAGATGGAAAGCCTATCCTCGATCCATAGAGGGTGTTCAAGCCGTTTCTGAATGTAAAACCAGAGGAAGATGTAAGCCGCAGTCGCAACTACTTTTTAATATCCTTTTATTTTAATGTTGTTTTACTTCACTATTGGTTGATCACTTACATTTTTATCTTTACTAATTTTATGCTATCATTATTTGCTTTGTCTTTTCATTATTTTTTTTTTTACTCTCGAGCCATGTGCCTCTTCTTCAACCATATAAATATTTTCTTCTGTGTTGCAACACCCAGGTAATATCTTCTAAACTCTATTTCTTTCCTTTAAAATATTGAGGACAATATTTCGTTCTGGTTGGGGGGAGGGAATAGTTGATAATTGTGGAATGTTTAATTTAACTTTCTAACTTGCTCTTTCTAATTTCTCTTTTATAAATATATACTTTCAAAATTTTGAGTTGAAGATGGCTGAATATGTAATGTCATAATTCTAGAAACGCATCTTTTTAGTTTTTTTCTTAAAAAAAAAATATATATATATATATATATATATATATATATATATATTGTCATTTTTTTTGACATGATGACTTTCAAATTTTAGTATTTGTATTATCTTTGGCCTTGAGTTTTGTTACACTATGTTGGCTACTCTACAAATTGATGTCTAAGATAAAAATATAAGTTGCTTGAAGGAATATACATGTCATAATAAATTCTAAGTGAGTTCTTGAGCCTATTATTTTTCTTAGAGAGTAACCCTTTTTGCCCATTATTTATACAGCTTAACAGTTTATTAGTTGATATACGATCTATAAATTTCTAATGAGTCAACCTTCTAAAAAAAAAAGAGAAAAATTTGTTATTACTACATCTGAAAGTTTATCTAACTAGTAGATATGGAAGATTAGTTGTGCCCTAAAATGGTGCCATGTTAATACTCGAATGGAAGCTATTGTTATAAGCAAATTCGATCAACATTAAGTGTTCTTCCCAACTACCACTTAAGTCTAGCACACAAGCCCGAAGCATATCCTCAAGGGTTTGGATAGTCCTTTCAGATTGTCTATCTGTCTGTGGATGGAAAGCAGTGCTAAATCTCAATTTCATCCCCAACTCTTTATGTAAGCTAGCCCAAAATCTTGAAGTGAACAGTGGATCTCTATTAGACACTATTGACACTGGAATTCGATGAAGCGTTACTATCTCCTTAATAAATAACTTAGCTAGCTGCCCTACATTGTCTATACTTTTCTTTGCCAAGAAATGAGTCGATTTCGTCAGTTGATCAACAACTACCCAAATGCAGTCACATCGCCTCTTATAACGAGGTAATCCAGAGATGAAATCCATGGTAATGTGTTTCTATTTCCATTGAGGAATTGGTAGCGCTTGTAAAGTTCCTGCTGGTCTTTGATGCTCGATCTTCACTTGTTGACAAACTACACATCGAGACACAAAATCAGCAATGTCTCCCTTCATATTCCTCTACTAAAAACTCTGCTTTAGATCATGATACATCTTAGTACTACCAGGATGTATACTATAAGATGCTTTATGTGCTTCTCATAAGATTTCTACCCTCAACTCTTTATTTGCTGGCACACATAACCTTTGCCCCAACCATAATACATCTCTATTGTCAAGTCTGAATCGAGGTTTATGTCATTTGTTTACATCTTCACGGATTTTATTGAGTTCTATGTCGTTCCCTTGGGCTACCTTAATTTTATCAATTAAAGTGGATTGGACTATTAACTGAGCTAACAAGTTTGTTTGCCCATGGGTAACAACCTCAATCCCACATCTCCTTAAGTCCTCTACCAAATGAGTTTATATAGTGATAAGATGAGTCATGCACCCAGACGATTTCCTACTCAAGGTATCTGCTACCACGTTTGCCTTACTTGGATGGTAATTAATAGAGCAGTCAAAATCCTTCACCAACTCCAACCATCGTCTCTGCCTCAAATTCAATTCCTTCTGAGTAAATAAGTACTTCAAACTCTTATGATCAGTAAAGATCTCACAAGTCTCCCCATACAAGTAGTGTCTCTAGATCTTTAAGGCAAACACTATAGCAGCCAGCTCCAAATCATGAGTTGGATAATTTCGTTTGTGACTCTTTAACTACCTAGAGGCATATGCTATAACCTGACCATGTTGCATTAGAATGCAACCCAAGCCCTTTCTAGAAGCATCACTGTAAATCATAAAACCTTCACCTTCAGATGGGAGAGTTAAAATAGGGGCGGATACCAAAAGACTCTTGAGCTCTTGAAAGCTCTTTTCACATGCCTCATCCCAAGTGAACTTCACGTCCTTCTTAGTCAAATTAGTCAATGGTGCTGCTATACTAGAAAATCCTTTCACAAAGTGCCTATAATAACCTACCAATCCCAAGAAACTTCTTACTTCAATCACACTAGAAGGTCTTTCCCAATTCACAATTACCTCTACTTTCACTGGATCTACCGAAATACCATCTTTTGTCACTATATGCCCTAAAAACGTCACACGATCAAGCCAAAACTCACATTTCTTAAACTTTGCAAACAACTTCTTTTCCCGTAATATATCCAACACAATTCTCAGGTGTGTCTCATGCTCCTCCTTACTCCTAGAGTAAAACAATATGTCATCAATAAAGACAATAACAAATTGGTTAAGATACGGTTGGAAGATCCTATTTATTAAGTCCATGAATGCTGCGGCAGTATTAGTTAACCTAAAAGGCATAACTAAGAACTCGTAGTGTCCATAACGAGTTTGAAAATCTGTCTTCAATACATCCTCACTTCTGATTTTCAATTGAAGATAACCAGATCGCAAATCAATTTTTGAAAACACAGCTGCACCCCATAATTGATCAAAAAGATCATTACTTCGAGGAAAGGGGTATTTATTCTTGACAGTAACCATATTCAGTTGTCAGTAATCGATACACAATCTCATTGAACCATCTTTCATTTTTACAAACAAAACGGGAGCACCCCAAGGTGATACACTAGGACGGATAAAACCCTTATCAAATAACTCTTGTAGCTGGACCTTTAGTTCTTTCAACTTAATAGGTGCCATCTGATATAGTGCCTTAGAAATATGGGCAGTACTAGGAACTAGTTCTATAGTAAACTCAACCTCTTAATCTGGGGGTAATCTAGGAAGATCTTTAGGAAAAACATCAATAAATTCCATTACAACAAGTATGTCTTCAATGCATGCCCCTTCAGAATGATCAACAATTACAAATGCTAAAAATCCTTCACACCCCTTCTTTAGCATTTTTGCTGCCTTAACTATAGAAATCAAACCCTTATAATTTCTATGATTCCCTTGAAAATGAAATTCTTCTTCGCCAGGTAGGTGAAAAATAATTTCCTTAGCAAAACAATCTTTTGAGACATTATAGAGCCCTAACCAATCCATTCCCAAGATCAAATCAAAATCATGCATCGTTAGGGGTAAGAGATCCACAAGAAATTCCTTATCACACAATCTGATTACACATGACTTATAGACATGATCTATTAACTGACAATCTCCCATAGGGGTACTAATTGTCACGTGACATCTAATGGTGTACTAGGCACATCAGTATAACGAGCAAACACACAAGACATAAAAGAATGTGTAGCACTAGGATAAAAAAGAACTTTGGCTTCCTTAGAGAACAAAGACAATGTACCTGATACTACATCATTGGACACCTCAGCATCTTTCTCCGTCAGCGCAAAGATACACCCTTGCACATTTGGTTTCTTTCTCTGCCTTCATTATAGGAGGCATTCACAATCTCGCTTCGTCTCTTTGGGCAATCTATAATCCTATGCCCAGTTTCTCCACAAGTAAAACAGGCTCTAGTTTTCCAATGGCATTCACTAGGATGCCTCATTTCACAATGTCGACAAATGGGGTAGTTCTTCCAAGTGTTGTCATCATGAACACCCTTATTATTCCATTTGTTACCTCCACTAATATGTTTCTAGGATTGAGTGCCCTGCCTATAAGAATTTCTATTTCGTGGTCCGCCTTGTCGATTCTTTTTATTTCTTTAGTCCCTTAAAACTTGTACCTTAAGAATATCCTTCTCTGCAAGAATTGCTCGGTCCACTAAATCAGCATAGTTGTTAATTTAAGTATGGTTAATCACCCTTTAATGTTAGGACGTAACCCTTCTAAAAACTTCCTACACTTACTACCCTCATTAGCAACCAAGGTGGGAGCAAAGCGAGAGAAGACAATAAATTGTTCCTCATACTCCGCAACAGACTTTGTTCCTTGAGTCAGTTTTATGAAGTTAGCTTCCATCTTATGTCGAACTCGTTCAGGAAAATATTTTTCATGGAAGGCCTCCAGAAATAACTCCCATGTAATGGGTGCATCTTGCAACCCAGCACTCAAGAGACGGGACTTGGCATCCCACCAGTGGTCTGCCTCACCTTAAAGGACAAATGAGGCCAATATCAACCTCTGATCATCATTACAACCCATAGCCACAAATATCTTCTCCATCTGCTTTAGCCATGCCTCTGCAATCATGGGATCAGCACTTCCCTGAAAGGTAGGTGGTCCCAACTTCTTAAATCGTTCTAAGTTCATAGCTCTTTGATCTTTTGGGCCAGCTTGCCTTTCAACTGGCCCATTCTCATGTGCTCCAACTCTACCTCTAGCCATATCGTATATCAGCCTACTCTGCTATTCCATCAACCTAATCATAGTGCGCATCATAGGATTTCCTTCATTAACCATCTCGAGCAAGCTTGGGTCAACGTCATCAGCGATGCCTAACACATTCCTCGAGCTAGTGGCATTCCTAGCACTTCTTTTACGTGACATCTCTTGACTATAATGCAAAGAATGAAAATGAATCAATAACTAAAACGGTAAATAATTTATAGCTAAGGGTCGTGCTGGCGCGCAAAGTACTATCTAAGTGGTATAACAAAAAAAAAAAATTAGTGATTGACAATAAAAACAAACAAATATTTCATTCCACAAAAATACCAAAAATTCTATATCAAGAGTCATTACAAAGTCATAAACCACCAGAAAGGAAATAAATAAAAAAATGATCAATATAGAATCTCTAATTATAACCGATTACTCATCGCTTTAGAGATCATTTCTCTTTATTAAACGCAACAAAATCTATAAAGTCTCATGCTTTCCTTCTACAGCCCCAAGGTTTATAGGCTCACTCAACCGGGTAGGGAAAGGATCTAACTCTACTTGTCTTTCCTTAGTCGTGACTCTAGCTGTCTCCATTTCCTTAGGAGTTCAGGTAGTTTATCTAGACTTGGAGATACCCATCTTTTGCTATAGCAAGGCTTAAATCGAGACCCTATCCAATATAGGCGACGTATTACAAGCCTATTTTTGTTAGCTCCCTTGCCATAAACACATAGTCCCCGTATAGCCTCGTTGAGCCTCTTTCTTGAAGCTCTAGGTCCTGGAGGAGTAGCGACATAGACCTCTTTTCTCTTTTTCAGTCTATCATCCATTCGCTCCTTATGAAGTCTTCTAAGATCTTTAACAAAAACTCTACCTAAGATAAATTATTCGGTCCTGTCAATTTCTGTCTATCTCTTATTCTTAGCACTTTTCATACCCATACTGTTCCTCATCGTGTCTATAAAATAAAAGTGATTAATTCTATTAGAGATCTGATTAAACCTTAAAAGGAAGTCTATAGAATCCTAACCTAGGCTCTGATACCACAATTGTAACACCCCAAATCTGACACGTGCAGAGCACATGATAGAAGGAGGTTACTCGCAAAACATAATCTCTACTCATAAATACTAAACTGGTATACCTCAAATTCTACTAAGAATAATCCACAAGTTATAAGTCACATAAAATAATAAAGTCTCAAAACCCAAATTACAAGTTCATGATCGAAATAAACTAAAAAAAACATAGGTCTATTCTTTTTCTTCTTATTCAAATAGGAAACAAAAGTGAAAATCTCTAACTTCATGGCTAGGCACACCTCTCAAAGGAACTTAATCTGCAAAAAGTAATGACGAGGGATGAGTCGTCAACTCGGTAAGTAAAATCATTCCTAACACACTAGGCCTATCGATACCTAAAAAAATATATTGCAAGCTTTCTTTGAGCAAAATATATTTCATAAAT
Organism: Aegle marmelos; assembly: GCA_030449875.1. Lineage (NCBI taxonomy): Eukaryota > Viridiplantae > Streptophyta > Magnoliopsida > Sapindales > Rutaceae > Aegle > Aegle marmelos. The sequence continues at coordinate 12,765,207 of JASUUL010000094.1, read as the reverse complement.
CCATAAGTTTCACAAAAACTATATTCCATGATGAAGTAACGTATTTCAATTAGATAACGTAAATCCATAAGAATTCAGAATATCAAAAACAAAGTTACTTATTAAGGCAAATCATATTCACATGTACAGAAAATGAAACGTTAGCTCATGTCACATAGTATCACCTATAGTCCCGGTGACCCGACCCAGACAGAATCAGAATATTGTGTGCACATTCAGAACTTATATCCAGTACTGGTCTAGACAGATATATCGTATATTACGATCAGAATCAGAATCAGAATTAGAATAACTATAGACAATGAGCCAAAACTTTAAGAATCTTATAATCATCAACAACTGAAATCACACATGAATACCAAACATTCGTATCAGATTCAAAAAAGTCCATAAAAATAATTTAGGCTTGCAAACTGATTTACAAATAAAATCATAATGAGAAGTCATGTCACTAAAATAATTTACATATTGAAAGACATTTATAAAATATTTTATTAAAAGAATTCATATTTGAAAACATTTTTATAAACTAATTTTGCTACGAAAATCTTTTAATTTCTAAATAGTATAAAATTCTTATAATAATATCAAAATACTTATACCTATCCAGTATATTAGGATTGAAGTTACTTACCTCAATATGAAAATCTTGAACTACACACCTCTAAGTCCCTAAGAGTCCTCAACACCTTAAAAAATACAAAACATAATTATTAATAACTCACTCTAAGAATCTGCCTTTCTAATTCATTCCAGTACAGGTCTAATCTCAGAATTTTAACTCTTAATCTAAACTTAAGAATGACATAATATTCTAAAAAACTATTTTGGACATCCATGAGTATCTCATATAAACTTTTGAGGAGGATCTGAGATCAAAAACATTTTTAAAACTATTTATTTCTCAACAATTTCAAAACTGTTTTCTCATAACCTTAACTGAATAGGACCGTTTTTGAGAATTTTATAAAATGAAATACTTATCAGAAAATTATGAAATTAAAACTGGAGATACTATACACGTATCTTAAACTTCATATAAAATTGCATAATTTTCTAGGTTCATTTGATAGTGAAAATAATTCTGTAAACCCGGTCGCACTGTTGGAATTGCAGTTTTCGAGTGCAATGGTTTCTAATTCAAAAATACATATTAAATTAAAAATGAAATCAAATTTGATTAAATAAAATTTATTAAGGGGACTCTATATGTCTATTTTCCACCATATGAATTTCTAATAAAAATTCGTTCACAAAACATCAGTTTGAAAATCAAGATATCATGCTGTCCAGAATCATCCTATATTATGCCAAGGGTTGATTAACCAAACTCCTAATTAATTAAAACCCTAAATAAAACCTAAACACATCATGTCATGCATCAAGATCTATAAAAAAATCTAAAATCATGCCAAACAGAAACCCTAAATAGAATGATTTACAAGAAATTCTTGAAGGGAATAAGGCCGGTATACATATCGTTTGCTTTGATTGAATCCTAGGATTTGAGTGAAGAAAAATTATGAACAATTGATAAGAGAGGAAACAAGAATATCATAAGTTTTTAGGGTTATGAAAAAGGGAGATAAAAGATGAATTTATAGGAAATGGAATCTTGGAAAAATAACCTTTTATTCCAAAACTATCTTCTAAATAACCCTTATTAATAACTTAATACTCTTTTCTACCCTTTTCTAATAAAAAGGTCTCTATAAATCCTAGTGAAAGTCCAAATTCCATAAGGAATTTTTTTTTCAGCATTACAAGCATTCTAGGGCTAAGCACATTGATATTCCCCATGGTTTTATTAGAGATTTAGTAGAAACCAAAACTATGTCTTTAGAATGCATTGATACACAAAAACAACTTGCAGATTTTTTGACAAAAGTTTTAGATTCCAGACGTTTTGATTCTTTAGGGAAAGCTTTAGGTGTGTGCTTTATGTAAGTCAAAATATCCTTACTTTAGATTTAAGACATGCATTTATCCTTTAGATTTAGGACATGCATTTTTTTTGTTTGTATTTTTCATGTTTCATTTTAATTAAATATATATATTATTAGGTTTATGAATGACAAGCAATTTTTCATGTGTTTAAAGATTTGAAAGCCTTAAATAAGTTTTGATTAGCGTTATTTAACCTTACTTCAAAAGCACATGAATGACAATTCAGTCTTTACTTTAACTGAAGGTTTTAGTATTGACATGGTCTTTGTTGGTAATATTTAACTTGAGTTATAAATGTTTGCTTTGATTCTTATCTATTATAAGACTTTAAGTATATACATACACTATTGTCAGAAATAGATATCTATAGCTCTTATGAGTGAAGCTATCCTTGGGTAATCTAAGTCTGCATATTAAAATAATAAGCTTAATTTGATCAACTCTGTATTTTATATTTAAGACTTTGACTATGAAAATTGATGAATTTTTGGGAAAAAAGTTTAGATTGAATTGTTCACACAGACACAAAAGCTTAAATTTCTTTAACCTTTACTTATTTAAGGAAATTAGAGTCTTGATTTCATGAATTAATGCTTGTTGTGATATATTTTTAAAATTTTTTAATTTCATTTTTAATGTATTTTTTAATTAAAAAATAAAAAAATAATTTTTTTTTGCATGTACATTCTCATATAATGATATGTTGTCAGATTTGAAGAGTTACATATTTTTAAGCAAAACTCAAATTTTTTATTTTCTAAGTGTATTGATAAGTTTTTCTCATCACACTTGAGCATGTTATGTTCCTTTGATAATAACTTTGTCTACAGAACTCCAACTTCAGTTCTGTAAAATTCTATGAAAACCTGACTCAATAAGCTTTCAACGATTTATTGATTGCATTTTAGTTCTTATACATTTGTTCCTAGTTTAATGTTGAAATTGTCTACTTTATACTGTGTGTCTGTTTCGTATCATATCATGCATGGGATTTCGTTTTTGGTATTTTCTTTTTTTTTTCTTATTTGAGTTGGTTTATGATTATTATTGATCAAGATCAAAATCTCTTATGGTCAGTGTTTTAAATTGGAACAAAATCTTTCTTATTAATTTTTTCCTTACGTGAATTGGATTTCCACACCTTCCTTTAATAAGGTAAGTTCCTCTATATAAAGAAGTTCTTTGATCATTGTTTTGCATTCAACTTTATGGCTTTCTTCTTCTTTCTCATGGCTAGAATAGAATTTTCATTTCCTCTCGTTCAATTTTTCTTTGTTCCTTTCATATTTCTCTTCCATGGCTCCCACTCTCTCTAAGTTTGCAGTAGGTGAGTGCTCTCATCATCACACTCATTCACCTTATCTTTGCTCTAGTTGTGGTCATCCTTAAAAGATTCATATAATTAATGATTATGAGGATTTTGGTCTAAAATTTGGACATATGCCTCCTGAAGAGTCCATACATTCAAGTGACATTGTCTTCACGGAAAGTGATCCTAGTGAAGATAGTTTTTCCTCTGAACCTTCTCATTTTGATCCTCAGATCACTATCTCTGCTCTCATTATTCATGCTGTTATTATTGACCACTAGTCGCTGCCACACGCATCCTCACGTGCTGTTACAAATGAAGTGCCTCTTCGTACTATTAGTGATTTTTCAAATTTTGTTGTAGCCTTTGTTTGCTTTTCTCCTTCTTCTAATCCTTTGGATCTTTATCTTGCCCCTCTTAAGGCTCAAATTTTGACTCAAAGGCAGGCTATTGTTGAACTTTCCATTCGTTTCGTGAAATTGCATGCCAAACCTTTTCCATTTTGCAATCTTTTAGCAAAAGAGGGGGAGTAGTTGTTTCAAGTCTTCTATTACAAATGCAACATGTCAGGGGGAGATTTCATTTTTGTTCAAAAATTTTAAATTTTTAGATTTCTAGTTCTTAAAAGGAGTTTATCTTTTTATTGTTCTTGATTTTACGCTTAATATTGTTTTTTTATTTATCAATACAATTAGCATTTTATTTTAATTCTTGCCTTGATTTATTTACATGGACTAACATGCTAATTGCCAATTATTTTGGTTAGTTCCTTCTTGTTGTTTATATTTTAGATTTATGTTTTAGCACCAAGCTTCATTGAAGACTTGTGTTGGATTGCTTTTGCCATAAGAATGTCAAAGGGGGAGATTCTTAAATCCATTAGTTATGAAGTTGGCAATTTATAGCAAGTTTAATTGACAATTTACTACATATCTTGTAATAGAGATTAATTTATTAATTTCCTAATTTAGTGAGATTTCAATTTATTCAGAATATTTGTTTCCTAATTTTCCTAATTAGATGACTAATTTAGGAAGTTCAATTAATGAGGGGTTATATAATTGGTACATAAAATCTATTTAGAACATGAAGTTGGTTCAATCAGGTAGTTTATTAATGCTCTAGATATTCCTTGAGAGACAAGTAAGGCAAGAAGATTAGATTCTTTTCTATTCAAATTCATGGGTATTATAAGAAGAAAGAAATATTTATTTTAGAAAGAATCCAAGTCTTTTTAAGATTTATTATTTTTTTGTAAAACCCTAGTGTCTATTTAAAGAAATGTGTTTCACAATAGAAGGGAAGCACAACACAAAGCATAGAGTAGAGAAGCAAGATTCGGCCTCTTCCCTAGAGAATATGAATTTGTCATATAATGTTATGTCGATTTGTTATCTTCATTTCATCTCTTGGAGATTTATGTAGATTATGGATCACTAGAAATTGAAGAATTAAAGAATTGCTATTGATCACTTTGTGAAGTACCTTGAGAATCATGATCAAAAGGGGTAGAAATTATTCAAGAGAAGCAAATTTAGTCTAACGTTGAGTAAGTTGTATGGTGATAAACTGTATGTAAAAATCTTAAGTTTGATAAATCTATAGGTTGTAATATCTCAACTTAGTAAATTACTTTTCATCTGGGTGTGGGTTCATAGATGTAGGATTGATCAATCCAAATTACGTAAAAATCTTTGTGTTTTTTATTTTCTATAATTTATTTTGTTTTAGAAAATTAATATTCTTTGACGCAGATGAGCAGTGACAGTTGAACAGTATTTTCTATAATTAATTAAATTATTAATTTTTGATTTTTAATTACTAACATCTAATTGAGATAAATCTAAAATCCTTTCATATAAATTTGCACATATATTGGCAACACTATCAGCTCATTTATGTATTGTAAAATATATTATCAAAAACAAACTAAATGCTCAATTTTGCCCTTCTCACCTTTTTTCTTGCTAGTACCTTCACAATATCAGAGACAATTTGCACATGCAAGCAAAAAAATTTTTTGTCTGATAACCATTTCAAATAAATATTACTACAATAACTTAATCAAAAGTTCAAGTTTTTATGGGCCTTACTTCCCATGAATATTTCTTCTAGGCAATGCAACATCATTTCCTTCCTAGTCACGCAATTAATAGTTGTTTATACTACAACTTTGGTGCAAAACAATTTAACACAACCCATAAGTAAAGCACATGACTATAATCATCAAGTTGTCTATATTCATCCTCCTCAATAGCACCTATCTATTTCAATTTTGCTTATTTCTATAAGCTTGACCTTCACACTATATTAGTTTACATTTTATATAAATATATAATTAAATAAAATTTTCCGTTTTGCCCTATACCTTCCATCCAATCCTTCACCTATTATGTAATTAATCAACTTCAAATCATCAACAGACACATGATTTAACAAAACAAAAGGTTTAATCTTGATTCTGCTTTGCTTGCATTTCATGCTACCATCCTTATTTGATGTTTTGATTAAAATCTCCTGCCTAACATTACAAGATAAGTCCATTTAGGGGATTTGTTGGCTCTCTTTTCCTTACTATATTAACATTATTGTACATGCCTATTTTTACTCAATTTATTATAACATGTTAATAAACTAATGAGCAACCAAAGAAAATAGACTAAGAACTCACATTTTCGTTTTTATTATCATCAATAGTAACCAAGGACTGCTCCTCCATTACACTTTCACTATCCATCACTATTGCACTTCTTTCACCCTTAGCTATATATGTCTATAACACATCCCCTCCATCTTATCTTCAACCCAATTTGCATCACTTTCCCTACCTTCAATCTTTATTTGTCAATCCAGTTCTCTCTTCTATAATTTGTTTTATTACTTCCTATCATGTCATTCTCATACCTCACCTTGTCATTCTCATTCCACTTATCTATATCATCATTCAACAGTTGTGCAAATTGACAAGCCTTGTACAGCTCTCATTCTCGACATCATCTCTATCATCCTCTCTACTCATTTTTTAATTTTTAGAATCTCTCAAACATTCTGCTATTTTCTCACAAACGATCAAAAATTTTTATGGCCCATTCTTTTAAACAAAGATTGAAGACACTAGATTCCCGACTCTATATATAGTTATAGATTTCAACATCTTAACACTTAGAAGATAGCAAATACATATAAATATTTTATAGCATTTGATTAGTGTTAAAAATTGTATGTTTATTAAGAGGTAAAAATGTTATTTTGTGCTATTAATATAATTTATATTTGTGATTGTGTAACATATTGTGAATTTCTAATTCTTTTTCTAAATATTTAATTTTATATATTTTTTGTATTTATTAGGTAAAAATAATAATTTCATGCAGTTTGAGATTCCAATCAAATGTACGGATATCAAATTTAGATTTTAGAAGTCTGAGAAATTATGTTATTGTCAAGAAGGATTTGAGACTTTTATTATAAATTTATAAGTTTTTACTATTTCATAATATGGTAATTATGAAATTATAAGTTTTGATCATGTTAGGTATGGTAATAGTTAGTGGAATGTGTTAGATGTGCTTGTGTAGATTAAGTTAGGGACAAATGTAATAGGGTAGGTTTATGTTTTATTAATAGAACAAATGTAAGGTTAAGAAATAATTAGTTTTTTTTTTATTTCTGTGGTGTGGATTAATCATGTATTAGTATTTCCCCCCGCCCCCCTCTACACCTCTTCTTCCCTTCTTTCCCCCCAAATTCTTCTTCTCATTACCATTTTTAATTATGTGTTTATCAATTTTAATGATTTCCTTTATTTCAAACATGTTTAGCTAAATATTAGGAGTTAGAGGGAGATGAAACTCTTAGTAGAAAAATATGATTTAATCAAATTATATTTTAAATTTTATACATTAAATTATTTTCTAATTAATTTTATTCATAGTTTATATTTTGAAATTTTAATTAATTATAGACAAACATCGATGTTTAGTATAATAAATTCTTAATCTCTTAGTATAAAGTATTATAAAATAAGATTTTGACTATTATAGACAAGTCAAGTTTTCGCATATTAAGTTCTTAATCCATAATATAATTAATGGAAAAATTATTTTAATTTATATAATTAATATTTTGAGAAATAAAAACAAAAAGAATTTGTTAAGTTGTAATTTTTTTTATTACGAGTGTATCCATAATCTCAACTAATTCAACTTGATAGTTTCTCTCAAATTAAATTGCATAATTTAAATTATAATTTTATTTTTTTAGATAAACTTAAATAAATAAATTAAATTTTTTCTCTGTGGATTGACTTCGAACTCACTAAGTTATAATACAACGAAATACTCTTATACTTTGAAGTTAAAAATTACTTTTAAGTTGTGTTAGTATTTATAATCTTTAATTCATCTTCACCTTTCTTAGATAATAGTAATACGATTTCTTATCACAATTATGACTAAAGGCAACAAATTCTTAAATTCATTGCTTTCCATATTCTTTTACCCAAACAAACCCTGTGCATAAATCATTACATTTCTTATCATTGACATTAAAATATTATAATGCATACCTTATCAGTGCCAAGCCCTTCTTGTTCACCCAACCATCTCATAAGTCTCCTTATCTCACTTGAATCACATAACACAACAAGACTAAGCGTTGGTTCTTGTCTCAATTTTGCAAATACCTCAAGATTCATGTAAAATATCTACAAAATAGTAGAAAAATATATCATATTATATAGCATATGCCAATTAGTTTTTTGTCTTAAAACTTATCTTGTTTCTCTTTTTTCCACTTCTTTAACCACATTTGACACTATCAGAACTTCTATTATTTGTTTATTTACTACTATTAAACCAAAGCTTGATAAACAAATACATCAAAATTACTGTATAGTCATCTTTTAATGTACCTATGTTTGAGCAGTTTAACAACAAAACTACAAAACCCACTTATTTTATAAATCACATACTAATAGGTATACTAAACAACCACTTATTTATGCCAATTTCCCTTCTTTGTTTTTAATCCATTGCATTAACATCCTAAAGCAGAAAGAGGACTGACTTCTATTCTTGATTGTATTCATATCATTCACAGACAACAAAAGTGATGAAGTTATATAGACTTTTTTGGGTGGGCATAAGATTGAGCATAATGTTGGCGAAAATCATAATTTTTCTCCTAAAAAATATTTTAAGACCGATCTCATATAATATATAAGAAATTCATAATTCAAAAAATCATACCTTGATAATCTGAGAAGATGAACGACAATAAGTAATAAATCAGCCACCAAATGATCTTCCAAGCTATGACTCAAGTTTGATCTGCACTGAATGTGTGGGCATTTGTTTCACCACTCCCAAAAATCACTGACTTCCTTTTCTTCAGTTTTTTTCTCAAAAGGCGTCTCTCTTTTTTTTTAAGAGAAAAGAACACTTATATATAATATTTCCTCAGTTAAAACTCTAATTTGTGTTATCCTTATCATATAATAATTTAAAATATTAAATATATTAAATTTAATATTTTTCCTCTCTACTTACGTAAAAGTGGAGATAAAGTGTAATAACTTTATGGCCCACCTTATAAAATATCACAAGGCCTCATTTACACATAAATATAATACATAGGGCCTTAAAAAATATTATATTTAGGTTTATCACCTAATATGCCAGTTTTATTATTTTTTAGTCCAATAGTGGTGTAGTCAATTAAATGAGCTAACTCGAGGATCATTTGGGAACATACAATAGTCTTTCAAATAACTTATGATTTTTTCCCTTTTAACATTTTTAAATTTATCATTGAAAATCCTTGCTCTCTATCAATAGTTCTTTACCTCTGTAGTAATTCAAAATTTTTTTTTTATTGATTGTCTTTATTTATCACATAACTTTTTCATTGCATTTATCAAAATATCTATTTTAAAAACTCAAACCAAGATAATGGTGTTTATGTTTTATTACATCCTGCAATCTTTATATTAACTAATATTAATCACATTTTTTAACTTCAATAAACTTTTATGATCATCAATTTTCATTTTCACAAATATTAAGCAATCCACAACATTACACTTACAATAGCAACCAATCAACCATAGGCCTAAAATTCAACTAGATCTATGTTTCTGTACTTATAAATATGAAATAGATTCATAAGAAGTCTGCTATTTTGTCATATCATCTCAATTCAATCCCTTTTCTACTTTGCCTTATTAAGCTTTAAAACTATGAGTATTTCTATTCAAGTTCGGTTGTCGTATCACCATATTATCTATACCTAAATTGCATATATCTATTTTTTTATTCTCTCATTCCTCTTTTCTGCCGAATATCTATATAGCATACACGAAGCAAACAACAACTTCTGCCTGATTTGACCTTGTTTTTTCCTTATAAACTTTCATCTTTGCTTTGGCGATTATATCACTTTTCTTTTCCTTTTCATTGTTCACCTTGTTCTTACGACTTCTATATCACTTAAATTTATTTTTTAGCTTTTATTATTTTCAACTACTAGCTCACCTGATTTATTTCCTTCGTTCCTTTTTCCCACTGTCCTTATTTAGATCCTACTGCTACATTATTTTCTACCAACCAATTATATTAACTCTAAAGTAACCATAATATCTTGTAATCCACCACTTATAATTTCCCTTTTTATATTTTCACAGCCACTTAGTTACACTTTAGAAATGTAACAGCCTATATCACTTGTTTCACATGTTATAAAGTTTTGTAACATAGCAAGATCTGACGTAAGTTACTAAGGAGTTATGACGATGTTTATAATAAAGGGATGATGAAAGAATTATTTTGACAAAATTATTAAGGCTAAGGATGAGGGGGCTAAGAGAAGATTTTCCATGACTGTCTAAGCTTACTTGGATCAAATAATATAGATATGATCTTATAATGAATCACATCTATATATATTAGACTGCATAATAGCCATGTCCTATATATAATATATGGTAATAGTTGGTGATGATGCACTACGTATCAAGTGAAATACTAGCAAAACCACCCAAAATAGAGGTGAATTGAGTTTTAAAAAATTATGGAGTATTTTAAATCAAAATTTAACGCAAAGATAAAGTAACTAATAAATAAATAACAATAATAAAAATGTAAAGAGAAAATAGAGAGTGGATCAAACACGAGATTTTTATGTGATTTAACAATCTTTACCTATGTCCATGCTTCTGAGCTTATTAGGCTTGAGGATTGTTATTTTTACGTTGTTACAACCTTACTATGAACATACACTCAAGTGTTAAAAAGAAAATACAAGAAATAGATTAACTAGAAATAAAATAACAAGATAAATTACAACGAAGAATGAAAAATTAAATTACAGAAATATAAAGAAGAGAAAAAGAAAAGAAATTAAATTACAGAAAAAAGAAAACAACTAAAAAATAATGAATTAAAAAAATTAATTCTATGAATTAATAAATTAACAAAATAAACAAAAATTAAAAAGAAAAATAACTTAGAAATTAAATTTTAGAAATTTAAAAAAATTAGAAAGAAATTAAATTATTGAAATTTAAGAAATTTAAATCACCAAAATTAAATTACAAATTCATTTTTTTAATTTTTTTATAATTTTGAAAGAAAGCAACAAAAAAATTTACTAAAAAAATTAATTCTATGAATTAATTCTACAAATTAATTAAAATAAATTAACAAAATAAATAAAAAAATTACCAAGGAAATACACTCAAGCACTAAAAAGAAAATAAAAGAAATAGATTAACTAAAATTAAAATAAATTACAAGAAAAAAATTACAAAAAAAAAGTAAAGCAAAAATTAAAGTACAGAAGTTTAAAGAAATCACAGAATAAAATTAAATTACAAAAATTTAAATTACAAAAATTTAAATTACAAAAATTAAATTATATAATTATTATTTTTATAAGGAAAAAATACCAGAAAATAAAAAAATAAAAAAATTAATTCAACAAATTAAAATAACTTACCTCCCAAGCAATGGCGCCAAAAACTTGTGCAAATTTTATTGAACTTGCAAGTACACAATCTATTGTAAAATAGATTAATAGTGACGAGTGTCGATCCGATGAGGAGGTCGATTTTAATTATGTGTTGAATTAATTTTCTAAGTGAACAGTTAAATTATAGTAGATTTTATCCTAAATTGTGAATTAAAATGGCGAGAATAATTAAAAATGCAACTGTTATAATAAAGTACTTGGAGTATATGGATCTGCATCAATATGCTCCAGGGCTCAATATTCCTTATTAATACCAATTAAATCATGAGAGGTAAATCCACTCCCATGAACCACGTTCTAATTAATAGAGCTAAAAAATAAACTCAGGGTTGTCAAATTATGAGGGAGGAGCCCTCCTTTTATAGATACAGCGAGTAAATCATGGCCATCGAATTAAAACAATTTAGATGCACAGGATTGCGCCACGTGATAAATTCTGATTGGTTTGAACACATCATTAGGGCTATTATCCCACATATATGCATATACCGTATACATGTTTTTTTTATCCACTAACATACTGCCATGTCATCGGTCAACAGTGCATAAATATTTTTATCCAATAAGATTGTGACATGTCATCAGTCAAGCCACGTCATCAGTCAATGCCACATCATTCCTCTAATCAAATGCTGCCACGTCATTGGTCAGTGCCCCATCATCGGTCAATGTTACGTCATCAGTCAATGTCATATTATTGTACAGTATATATGAATAATGTCATGAATAGTACTGTATATGTAAACAGTGATATTTTTACTTTTATGCTCCTCTCAAAGTTTTTTACTGTTATGAGTTTAGATTTTCCATTCGTTTTGTCATCCAATGTCTTGTTTATTATGAAATGACCATGATGCCTCTAAAATACGTAAAATACTTAATTATAATGAAACACGCATAATTAAATTCACAAGAAACTTGAATACATAAAAGTAAAAAAGTTAGTAGAACTTGAAGTGAAAAATAATAATTTTCTCCTTTATTAATATACATTTTCTCCTTTATTAATATACATTTTCTAGTACTCAACACTCCCCCCAACTAGCTTATTGCTAGTCCCTAGCAAATTAAGCGAAATCAAATTCAAACCCAAAATTCTTTTTTATTTATTTTTTAACTATCATGTTTATTTAATTAAACTTTATGATGTAAATCAAATAAAAGTATAAGCATTATCTTTAGTTTTTAAGAAATATTATTTTCAAATCAACCATCCATATGTATCAATTCAGTAGACTTTGTTACAGTTATATTAACCAAACTACTTTCAAGAATGACATGTCAATACCCCAAAATCTCACTAGCAGTGACTCTCTCACAAAGAAATTAACCCAATAACAATAGTCACTCCCATGAATGGTAAATTGAGAGAAAATATTAAAGTAATATTACACACTCTTACCAAGATGAAATAAATGTGCCCATATCTTAGAAATAATATGATCTCAAGCAAAAATGCAAGTCAGACCAATTTATTTATATTTTTCTTTTTTTCTTTTATTATTTTTCTTATACATCACTTCATCTTTATAGCCCATGTAACTAGTTTCTACTTCAAACTATAGTTCCCTAAAATCAAGAAGGACTTTTATTAGGATGTAACGTAGATTAGGGATATGGTGAATAAAGATGAAAAATAAGGAAAGAAAAACAAAATATGTGTTTGAGAAAAAGAAGTTTTTTTTCAAGATTACAGAGTACACAAAAAAATTTTCAGATGTAGCAATACACAAAAAAAAATTTTTCTTTTTTTTAGAAGGTTAACTCATTAGAAATTTATAGATCATTTATCAAATAATAAACTGTTAACCTGTATAAATAATGGGCAAAAAGAGTTACTCTTAAAGAAAAATGATAGGCTTAAGAACTCACTTGGAATTTTTTATGACATGTATATTCCTTCAAATAACTCATACTTTTGTCTCAGACATCAATATGTAGAGTAGCAAATATGATGTAACAAAACTCAAGACCAAAGATAATACAAATACTAACATTTGAAAGTCATCATGTTAAAAAAAATCACAAAATATATATATATTTTTTTAATTAATTTTTTTCAGAAAAAAAAACTAAAATGATGTGTTTCTAGAATTATGGCATTCCATATTCAGCCATCTTCAACTCAAAATTTTAAAAGTGTATATTTATAAAGGAGAAATTAGAAAAAAGAAGTTAAAAAAATCACACTTAAAATGAAACAAGAAAAATGACTGAGAAGTAAATTTTTTTTTTTAACTTTTAAACTAAGAAGATGCGTTTCTAGAGTCACTACACTCTATATTCAGCCATCTTCGACGTAAAAAGTTAACCACAGTTAGTTCCTACAATAGAAATTAGTAAAAACTTAACAAACATTAAGACATTCCACAATTATCAACTATTCCCTCTCCCCAACCAGAACAAAACATTGTCCTCAATGTTTTAAAGGAAAGAAGTAGAAATTAGAAGATATCACCTGGGTGCTGCAACACAAAAGAAAATATTTAAAAACGGAGAGTTAAATCTAATTTGCACTTCTTACTGCGGCTACTGCTACCATCATTAGTGGGCCACCTCAAAATTAAGGTCTCAGGATGTGGCTCTGGTCTATAAGCTTGTAACAGATCAAGTAGCTCATTAGCAGTGTGAGCACAAATAAAGATTTGTTTCACTGTGAAAGGAATGAAATATTTTTTTATTTCATGGTTAAGAAATACGAGAAAGTCATCATAAAAGTTATTGACATTTAACAAACCAATGGGTTTCTGATAAATGTTCAGATGGGACCAAGATGCTAATGTAATTAGTGCCTCTAGAGTTGTAAGATCTCTTAGTAAAAAAATAAAGGCATCAGCATGATCCAGCATTTTAGTTATTCTCTCTTGCATACCTGAAACGACTAACTTTTCTCCAGTTGGCGAGTCAGACAAACAGCTAAAAGGTTTTAGGATTGTTGGGATGATGCCTAACACTTGGCTCACTTTGGTATAAGCAGCTTCTGAAACTAGTTTTGATAACCCTCGATCACCTCCTCTATAAACCAAGTGTAGTATCCTAACTACTGTGCTTCGACCAAGATCTACGGCTGCCTCAATAAATTCTTTATATTTGCCATAGTTAAATCCGAAGAGTACACAAATTTTCTTGATTTAGTTGTTAGGAGTAGCTGCCATTGGATACTTCTCAAAAATAATTTGTGAGTGCCTTAATAAAAAAGTCATATTTAAGAATCTTGGTGATAATGGTTAACAGCTGTAAATAAAGTTATATGTCTATGTCAAATAACTCGTGAAATATATGACTCAAGAGTAAAAAAGGAAATAGTAAAAAGACAACGCAACTAATTATAGCATAAAATTAGTAAAGACAAAAATGTAAGTGATCAAATAACAATGAAATAAAACAACATTGAAATAAAAAGATATTTACAAGTAGTTGCGATTGTGGCTCACATCTTCCTCTAGTTTTACGTCCAGAAACAGCTTGAAGGGCCTCTAATGGTCAAGGATAGACTTTCCATCCAATTTTCTTACAAACTGGCAAATATGGTCTTTTATAGTCAGATTCTCGAGATTATAGTTTGCATATTCTTTCTGGAATAATGGCCATAACTAGAGTATTGCATTTTGGACGTATCCACTAGGATGCATTTCAAGAGACAAAATGATATCATCCAATGGCTCTTTACTCAAGTCATCCCTAAAGAATTAAATCTTATCTTCCCTGTTATCAAACAACATTCCTAAAGAACATCACTTTTTATTGCATCTCATTTTGGCACACTTATGACAAACATTAGAGAGCTTTCGGACTATTCGTTTTCTTGAATAATTTCCTTTACCACAACCAGGCATGTATGCAATAAATTTGGGAGGTAACTCAACTGTTAACCACACTTTAGCTTCGATTATCCATCGGATGTCAACAGGGATATGATTTTTCATAAGTAATGGCATGCATTCGGATCAAGTGTTATAAATGGTGAGAAGAGCATTCTGAGGAAGTGAAGGAATTCACTTGTGAAGTTTTACTAAGATCTCGTCTCTATTCATACTTTCAACTTAGAATATTAGTTATTATGGGAAACTGAAGTAACCGATGTTGATTATCACAGAGTACCGTTATCCGCCACTTAATCGGGGTAAAAAAAATGATAACACACCAAAGAAAGAAGAAGAAAAATCTAGCAAAAACACAATAAACGTAAAAAATAAAATAACAAAAAAAATTAACTTACTATCGTCCTCTTATTGAATTTACCTCGAGCTCTAATTGGATATTGTAGATACCTCTCTTAATTTCTTTAAGATCTCCTTCTAAATTCTCAACATGGGCTACTAACTCCGGTGGTTGCAGCTGCCAGATATGATGTGTTTTACAAAATTATATCTAACCTCTGAGATGAGATTCTATACGTCAAAACTGTCTAAGAATATTGATAGATGCTTTTTAGTTGACATATTCATGAGGAAAAATAATAAAAAAAATTAATAGTTAAACATACAAACTTACACAAATATAGTTAAAAATAAAAAAGAAAACTTTAAATCATCAAAAGGAAACAGAAAGAAAAAGAAGTGTCAGGTCACTTAAATGTTTTGCGTTGTTTTTTCCTCTTGGTTGGTATTCTTGATATGACTTTACTTTTCTGACCATTAACTTTAAAAATTACACCGTTCTTGGATTCTTAAATTTAATGGCTCCATGTGGAAAAACAATATGATCAGTAGATAGACCAAACTATCGAGAGCGTAACTTACTTGGAGAAACGTGCCATTGAGAATTGAACAAAAATACTTTCTGACCTGGTGTGAAAGATTTTCTAAGGCTCTGCTTGTCACGAATGATTTTCATTTGCTTTCTGTAGCACTTGGCATTTTTGTCATTACGAATCTTATCTGGTTTTACCAGTTGTATCCTCTTTTTTGAACCAAAAATGGGGTCAACGATGTCTATATTCTTTTGTTTGTCATCAGGAGAGGATGAGATGATTTCTGACAATATTCTTTCTTCTCCCAAGAATACAGAATTTAGAGGGTCAAGTGAAGGTTTTAGCTCAATATTTGGTGATGATTCTAATGATGGGATGAGATTTTCTCTTAATAGTGCTAATTGCTCTATCTTTGTCTTCCATTTATCAATGTCCATGCATGGCGATGTGTTTGTGTGTGCGAAGTGTTCTTTTCAATTCTAAATCTATAGGTTTAAGATTAGGTAATTGCGACCTTCGACCATGCATTAAAAAAATAATGAAAAATACAACAAAAAAGGAACAAATTTTAAAAAAATAACTAGGAAGCAAAAATTATGATACTAACCTTATTACGTTATTACAACCTTACTATGAACATACACTCAAGTGCTAAAAAGAAAATACAAGAAATAGATTAATTAGAAATAAAATAACAAGATAAATTACAATGAAGAATGAAAAATTAAATTACAGAAATATAAAGAAGAGAAAAAGAAAAGAAATTAAATTACAAAAAAAAAAGAAAACAACTAAAAAATTAATTTTATGAATTAATAAATTAACAAACTAAACAAAAATTATAAAGAAAAATAACTTAGAAATTAAATTATAGAAATTTAAAGAAATTACAAAGAAATTAAATTATTGAAATTTAAAAAAATTTAAATTATTAGAATTAAATTACAGGTTCACTTTTTTAATTTTTTTAATTTTAAAAGAAAGCAACAAAAAAATAATTCTATGAATTAATTCTACCAATTAATGAATATAAATTAAAAAGATAAACGAAAAAAATTACCAAGGAAATATATTCAAGCACTAAAAAGAAAATAAAAGGAATAGATTAACTAAAATTAAAATAAATTACAAAGAAAAGTAAACCAAAAATTAAAGTACAGAAATTTAAAGAAATCACAGAATAACATTAAATTACAGAAATTTAAATTATAAAAATTAAATTATAGAATTATTATTTTTATAAGGAAAAAAATAAAAGAAAACAAAAAAATTAAAAAATTAATTCAACAATTTAAAATAATTTACTTCCTTGGCAACGGCGCCAAAAACTTGTTGTGCAAATTTTATTGAACTCGCAAATGCACGAATCTATTATAGAATAGATTAATGGTGATGAGTGTCAATCCCACGAGGAGGTGAATTTTAATTATGTGTTAAATTAATTTTTTAAGTGAGTAATTAAATTATGGTAGATTTATCCTAAAGTTTGAATTAAAATAACGGGAATAATTAAAAATGCAACTATTATAATAAAGCACTTAGATATTTGAATCTGCATCAACATACTCTAAAGCTCAATATTCCTTTTTAATACCAATTAAATCATGAGAGGGAAATCCACTCCTTAAGAACCACGCTTTAATTAATATAGTACTAAGGGCTTATCGTGCCAAACAGTAATAATTGTGTTATTACTATCTGTGAACGAAAAGTCAAAACATCCACAGAAAATAAAGGGAAAAATAAAATAAATTTACCAATTAAGCCCATGGAATATGTTGAGACTTCACCTTTAACCCAAGCTTGAAAGGAAATTAGCTACTCATATTTTAACTAGAGATAAAAAGGAAATTTTACTAAAATACAAAGACACTACAAGATAGAGAAGGAATTTCATAAAATGGAGCTAAAAAATGAACTTAAGGATGTCAAATTAGAGGGGGGAGCCCTTCTTTTATTGATACAATGAGTAAATCATGGCCATTGAATTAAAACAACTTGAATGCATAGGATTGCGCCACGTGGTAAGTTCTGATTGATTTGAACACATCATCAGGCCTATTATCCTGTGTATATGCATGTACCGTAAGCACATTTTTTCTGATCCACTAACATACTGTCACGTCATCGGTCAACAGTGAATAAACATTTTTATCCAATAAGATTGTGACACGTCATCTGTCATACCACGTCGTCAGTCAACGCTACATAATCAGTCAATGTCACATCATTCTTCCAATTAAATGCTGCCATGTCATTGGTCAGTGCCACATTATCGGTCAACGCCATGTCATCATCAATGCCACGTCATTGTACAGTACATATGAACAGTACCGTATATGTGAACAATGATATTTTTACTTTTATCCTCCTTCTAAGATTTTTGACCATTCTGAGTTCAGATTTACCGTTCGTTTTATCATCCAATGTCTTGTTTATTGTGAATTGACCATGATGCCCCTAAAATACGTAAAATACTTAATTATAATGAAACACGCATAATTAAATTCACAAGAAACTTGAATACATAAAAGTAAAGAAGTTAGTAGAACTTGAGGTGAAAAATAATAATTTTCTCCTTTATAAATATACATTTTCTAGTACTCAATAAATTCCAGCCAGCTTTAGGTCTTTTGCTAGATCTTTATGCAATCCTTACATAAAATGATTCTTTTTTAAGTCTTCTATGACAACCATGTGTGAGGTATATCAAGAAAGCTCATCAAAATTTTATATATACTCTAGAACGATCATCTTTCCTTGTTGCAAATAAATGAATTTTCTTCTTTTGGCAGAATGGACAGTCTTTAAAAATACTTATTATAAAAGTATTATTTAAATTTCGTCCATTTCATTATTGCTTTGTTATGGCATCATTTAATAGAATCCCACCAATGTTCAGCTACTCCTCATAGCATAAAGAAAACATAAGTCACATTTTCTTCTTCTGGTACTTTGGCTGCTTCAATCATTCATTCCATGGTTCGTAACTATTGGTCTACTACAATAAGTCCACGCCTCTTTCAAATATAAATGGATTTAATCTTCTAAATTCAGACCTTGCATTTTTTGTTGCTTGACAACATTCGTCTCTTCTAACTTTTCTTTTTACGAGCCATGCCACAATGTTAGTAAGTCGATCAATTGCATAGGATTGCTTCCTTAAAGTTCCTCCCACTCTTCTACCTCTATTACCTCTAGCACTTGACATCTCAATGTTTTTTTGTTACTTAATTCTATGTTGAAATACAAATAAGCAACCCAAGAAGGGGGTGAATTGGGTTATTAAAATTTATTTTACAAATAATTCAATCTAATGCCTTAATGCAAACAAAAATTAAGTTTTATAGGAATTAAATCAAATATAATAAATTAGGCAATGCTTGCAAAATAAATGAGTAAGAGAAGAGAATGCAAACACAGCAATTTTTACGTAGTTCGGCAATCCCCGCCTACATCCACGCCTCCAAGCCAACCGAGCTTGAGGATTTCACTATCCAAGCCTCCCAAGGCTTCAAATGTTTACAATTGACTTCCAAGGTGTCAATGGACCTTTATAATCAAGAGATTATCACTCTAATCTCTTTTTCTATCTTTCCAAAGCTCATAGGGAGTTTTATTAAGATAAGATCGAATCAACACCCGATTTAAAACATAACAAGCGGTGTTGACGACTTCGGCCCAAAAATATTTAGGTAAAGCATTTTCATTTAACATGGTCCTAGCCATTTCTTGAATAGATCTATTCTTTCTCTCAACGACTCCATTTTGTTGTGGAGTTCTAGGTGATGAAAATTGATGCTCAATGCCTAAATCATTGCAGAAATTTTCAAATGCATAATTCTCAAATTCTCTACCATGATCACTTCTAATGCAAGTAATAGAGTATCCTTTCTCATTTTGAACCTTTTTACAGAAAACTTTAAAAGCTTCAAATGCATCATCTTTATTAGCCAGGAATAGTACCCAAGTGTATCTAGAATAATCATCTACAATTACAAATGCATAATATTTTCCACTTAAGCTAGCATGTCTAGAGGGTCCAAATAAATCCATGTGAAGCAATTGAAGTGGTTTTGAAGTACAGACATGATTCTTGTTTTTAAAAGAAGTTTTGATTTGTTTTTCAAATTGACAGGCATTACAAATTTTATCCTTTTGAAAAATAATTTTTGGAAGTCCTTTAACTAAATCATTTTTCAAAATTTTAGAGATTAAATCCATGTTTGCATGACCTAGTCTTCTATGCCATAACCATCCATCATCATGCAATGCCGAGAAACATTTATTAATGGTAGATGCACAATCTATATTAATGGTATAGACATTAATACATCTATTTCCTATAAACAAAACTTTTCCATCACATGCATTTTCAATAACGCATCTAGATTTATCAAAGACTACTTTATAACCCTTATCATATAATTGACTAATACTAAGTAAATTATGTTTTAAGTTTTCAACCAAGCACACATTTTCAATAAGAGTAGAAGATACATTACCGACATTGCCAATGCCAATGATCTTTCCTTTTGAATTATCTCCAAAAGATACATCTCCACCATTTTCGATCTTAGTAAAACTTGAAAACCAAGCATAATTTCCTGTCATGTGTCTTGAACACCCGCTGTCCAAGTACCATTTATTCTTCTTCTTCTTTAAGCCCTGCAGAGGAAATTTTAAGTCTTAGGTACCCAAATCTTTTTGGGTCCTTGGATGTCAGCAATGGTTCCTTTTGGAACCCAAACATATTTTATACCATAATAAGTATTTTTTTTCACAGAACATCTATTTTTCATGTGACCATTTCTATTGCAATAATAACAAGTAATTTTATGATCACTTGTGAATGTAGCTCTAACAAAATAATTCTTGTAATACTTTTGCTTCAAGTTAGGCTTATACCCAAGTCCTCCTTTATTAAAAACACATTTTTGAGAGTTAAGTAAATTATCCAACATTTTTTGGCCATTTGTGAATTTTATCACAATTTCATTTAACTCATTATTTTTCTTCTTGAGAACTTCATTCTCCTTTATCAATTTCCGAACATGTAATTTTTCATGCTCATATGAGGTATTAAGTTTCTCATTTGAAGATGTGACTTTATCATGCAACATTTTATTTTCTAGTTCTAAACATGTAACTTTGCATTCAATGATTCATTTTCATTTTTGAGATCTATCAATTTCTTTTTAAGGCATACATTCTTTTTACCTATCTTCATTAACTCATCATGTAACTCTTTAAAAGCAACATGTAATTCATCATAGGTAGGAAGATCATTTACCTCATTTAGTTCATCATTCGATTCATCTCCAATCGCCATAAGAGCTAGATTTGTCATTTCTTGATGCTCATCATCATCACTTGTTTCTTCATCAGTATCATCCCACGTGGCCACCATTGCTTTCTTCTTGAACTTGTTGAGAAGAGGGCATTCCGATCTTATGTGGCCAGGCTTCTTGCACTCGTAACATTTAATTGCTTCCTTTTTCTCCTTTTGGTTCTTGAAATCTTTAAATTTTCTTCGCTCACCAGTTTTCTTGAAAAATTTTCTGAACCTCCTAGCAAGCATAGCCAATTCCTCATCATCCGGCTCACTTTTTCCATCACTTTCAAATTTTGTGACTTTGAGAGCAATGTTTTTCTTCTTCTCTTCATTGCCTCTTTCAGCTGCCAAATCTTCCTCATAAGAAATAAGAGAACCGATTAGATCATCAATAGGTAAGACATTTAAATCTTTAGCTTCCTCAATGACAGTTCTTTTTGGTCTCCAATCCTTAGGAAGTGATCTAATGATTTTCTTAACTTTCTCGCTATTTGAAAAAGTCTTTCCTAGGGCTCCTAGAGTGTTCACTATGTCCGTAAATCTAGTATACATAGAATACACACTTTCATTTTGTTCCATTTGAAACAATTCATATTGTCGAGTGTATCTACTGATTTTAGACTCTTTCACTTGATTCGTGCCTTCATAAACAACTTCAAGTTTGTGCCAAATTTCATAAGCACTTTCACAACTTGACATTCTATGAAATTCTTTTTTATCTAGTGCACAAAATAACACATTCATGGCTTTGTAATTTAGAGAAGCTTTTCTCTTTTCCAATTCATTCCATTCCCGTGAAGGTTTTGGAATATCTTCCCCGACTTCATTTTTAGTCAATGGCATAAATGGACCATCACAAACAACTTCCCAAATTTCGTAATCTAGGGCTTGTAAATAAATTCTCATCCTAGTTTTCCAATATAGATAGTCATTTCCGTCAAAGAATGGTGGTCTAGTTGTGGACTGTCCTTCCCTAAAGGTTAAATCATTTTGGGTTACCATGGATCTTTTACTCTAGACGGTTAAGTCCTAATAAGAGAACCAAGCTCTGATACCAATTGAAATACAAATAAGCAACCCAAGAGGGGGGGTGAATTGGGTTATTAAAATTTATTTTACAAATAATTCAATATAATGCCTTAATGCAAACAAAAATTAAGTTTTACAGGAATTAAATCAAATATAATAAATTAGGCAATGCTTGCAAAATAAATGAGTAAGGGAAGAGAATGCAAACACAGTAATTTTTACGTGGTTCGGCAATCCCCGCCTACGTCCACGCCTCCAAGCCAACCGAGCTTGAGGATTTCACTATCCAAGCCTCCCAAGGCTTCAAATGTTTACAATTGACTTCCAAGGTGTCAATGGACCTTTACAATCAAGAGATTATCACCCTAATCTCTTTACCCCAAGTGTTTCCCTCACTTGAACACTCTTAATACAATACAAAATAGAAATTACAGCAAAAGCACTCTTTATAAGAGTAGATTCACAAATAATGGCTCAAAAATGATTTAATCTATTGTGATTTGCAATATGGAAGCTCAATATATGTTTTACAAACTTATTTTTGCTTGCTAGAAATTTTGAAATGAAGTTGGAGTTGAGTTTTTATAGTTAAAGCTCGAAAACTAGCCGTTATTGTCAAATTCCAGTGCACAAGCGGCTAACCGCTTAATTTAACCGGCTAGCCACTTAATTTAATCGGCTCCCCGCTCGTAACAGTGAAGTTACCGTTAATTTTGAATTTTGCTACAGTAATACTGTTCACGAAATTACAATTTTATCTCAAAATTTATTCAAATTATGCTATGACCCAAAACGTTATAAAACTTTTCAAAAAGACCCAATCTCAGAAATTTTAATTATTATTTAATTCCTAAAAATATTTTGAAATTATAGTGTGGCCCAAACTAAAGACAATCTTTTCAAATAAGTCCTTTTTGAGTTTTAGCTAAGTCACCATAATCTTTAAAGTTTTTAAAATTTTTCACTTAAGCCCACAATCTATTATAAGTTACAATAAAGCCCAAATGTTTTAGAATTTAGCAAATAAGTCCAACTCCGAAATTTAAAACATTTTTATTTTTATCCAAAATACTTTAATCCACAAAATATTTTATCTCATAAACATAAAAGTATTTAACTTGAAAAATAATTATTTTATTAACATAAAATTGAGATTCACAAATGCTAATCCAAGCATAAATTAAATAATACCGGCTTTACAAGAAATTGTCACAATAAATTATCCGTTGAGCCGCCGTTACCCGTTGAGTGTCTTGAACTTGATTTCACTTGATTCCACTTGATTTATTATCCTTCAAAACTAATGAACTTGTGAAATACAAAATGAAACACTTTAATGCATATGTTTGTTATCATCAAAATCATAATATTTATAGCCTATTAGGCTAACATATGTGTCAAACAAATTAAACGTAAGATATTCAATTATCCTCATTCCTAATTCTTATTGAGAGTTGAGCTTTGTCTTCCCTCTTGGCTTATGCATATGGACAATTTACAGAATCACTTTAAACTTTGGGCTCAGATACCAATTTGTAACACTCTACATTTATAATTATAACTAAAGTAATTAAAACATATTAAACATTTTGCACTTTCAGCGTAGATATAAATTTCAAAATAAGTATTTTATAAATATCAACATAAAAGGTTTGTTACAAAAACTTTAATTATAGAAGCCAAAGATCCCTTAGTAACACATCACAAAACTAACTTATGGTATTTATACTTAGATAGAAAAACAGTTGAGACTGTTGTGTAACCTAAGGTCTGCGATGTCCATATGCACCTCGCCTTAGTTGTGACTTGGCGTCATCTTACCCTACTCCGTAAGTCTTGCAATGTAAGGACTATATGGGCTAATGCCCAATAAGTTAACACTTTATGCATGTATTACCTACTACACACATGGATGACTAAATGAAATGAGTGCTAAATCTTTTAATGAAACTTAGAAATATAAAGAACTTTATTAATGCTCTAGGTTTGTTATACTGCAAGGCTAGCCTAATTAATTGATCCATTTGGCGTTACGTATCGCCATTCCCAAAGGATCCTTTTTCTTAGCATAGAGGGCTTGCCCTTTTTATGAACCTTTGTCACCTAGTCGTACAACAATCCTTTTATCACAATTTATTAAAACATCTTCTTTATACAATCATCCATGAAATGCACATGCTCAATGCAACTTATGTCACAACATGTAAATTTTCTAGATGTATAATAAAGGCAAAACATAAAACTATTTTAAGAGAACAACATTTAACATAGGCAGCAGTGCCGTCCATATAGAAATTAAAGAAATAGAATTATAATATAAATAGTAGGGCGACCATGTGAGGAGTAAATAATAATCATGATATTTTAGGCAGCAGGCCAACCATGGCATAATAAAATAAAAGCATCACATATTAGGCTGCATAGCCGATCATCCAATCAAGTAGGTAACAAAGCATCACATTATAGGCAGTATAGTCAACCATGGCATAATAAAATAAAGCATCACGTATAAGATGGCATAGTTGACCATACAATTAAATAATGAGTAAAGCATCACATCTTAGGTGGCATAGCCGATCATATGAGGATGATTAAGATGATAACAAAATATAAGCGGTATAGCCAGTCATGTAGAGATTAGATAATAACCAATCGCATCATAATAATTATCATAAGATAAAAGATCATTTAAAACTAAACTTAGCATCAAAGAATTATTATTCAAAGCAAAGTTAAGCATATTGTCCTTACGTTATAATTGAAGTAAAGTGTTACTTATCTCTTTTTCTTGATTTCTTTAAACCTTCTTTTCTAACTTGAGAATTTTTCTATTAATGATGCTTTGACTTAAAATAGAAAGAGATTGGATTTCTAGGGTTTATGAAAAATGAATGGGCTAGGGGGTACTTATAGAATTTTGTAAGGCCCATGAATGGGTAAGATTTTGTCACCATAGCAATTGATTAATAGTAAAGATTTATTTCTCAATAAATATCTTAGTAATTTGTAGAATCCTAAAATTTCTACAACATTTCTTATTACATCTTCACTTTGCTTATGTCATCATTACTTTAGAATTAATTATATTTTATTATATTATTATTATTCTTAATGTTTAAGAGAGTTTGTTAGCTTAAGGTTAATTATGCTATATTTGAGTAAGAAAATTGTACCTCATATTTTCTCATTATTGTGTAAATTTTATTGAACTCGCAAGTGTACGAATTTATTGTAGAATAGATTAATGATAACGAGTATCGATCCCACGAGGAGGTAGATTTTAATTATATGTTGAATTAATTTTCTAAATGGGTGATTAAAATTATGGTGAAACTAATTTAATCTATCTTAAAATTAAAGTTAGAATAACAAAAATAAATTAAACCAGTACTATTATAATAAAGTACTTGGGTATCTCGATCTGCATCAACATGCACCAAAGCTCAGCATTCCTTATTAATATTAATTAAATCATAAGGGGAAAATCTACTCCTCATGAACTATGCTCTAATTAATATGGCACTAAAGGCTTATCGTGCCAAACAGTAATAATTGTGTTATTACTATCTATCAACAAAAAGTCAAAACATCTATAGAAATTAAGGGAAAAATAAAATAAATTTACCAATTAAGCCCATGAAACATGTTGAGACTTCACCTTCAACTCAAGCTTGAAAGAAAATTAGCTACTTATATTTAAACTAAGGATAAAATGAGAATTTTACTAAAATATAAATAAAATACAAGATAGAGAAAGATTTTTAGAAAATGGAGCTAAAAAATGAACTCAGAGATATCAAATTAGGGGGGAGAGAGCCCTCTTTGCATAGATACAATGAGTAAATCATGACCATCGGATTAAAACAATTTAGATTTACAAGATTACACCACGTGGCAAGTCTGATTGATTTGAACACATTATCAGGGTATTATCCCATGTATTTGCATTTACCGTACGCAAGTTTTTTTGATTCTGCCAACATACTTTCACATCATCAGTCAACAGTGCATAAATATTTTTATCCAATAATATTGTAATCAAGCCACATCATCAGTCAATGTCACATCATTCCTCCAATCAAATGCTACCACATCATTGGTCGGTGCCACATCATCAGTTAATGCCATGTTATCGTATAGTATATATGAACAATGTTATAAAATAGTGCTAGGAATAGTACCATACACATGAACAGTACTATATATGTAAACAGTAAAATTTATACTTTTATGCTCTTCTTAAGGTTTTCTACCGTTCTCAAATTTGCCATCTGTTTTTTCATCCTATGTCTCATTTATTGTGAAATGACCATGATGCCCTTAAAATACATAAAATACTTAATTATAATAAAACACACATAATTAAATTCACAGGAAACTTGAATACATAAAAGTAAAGAAGTTAGTAGAATGTAAAATGTAAAATGTAAAATGATAATTTTCTCCTTTATAAATATACATTTTCTAACACTCAACACACCTCCCAACCTGCTTATTATTAGTCCCTAGCAAATTAAGCGACATCAAATTCAAACCCAAAACTTTTTTTTGAACTATCATGTTTATTTAATTAAACTTTATGATGTAAATCAAATAAAAGTATAAGCATTATTTCTAGTCTTTAAGAAATATTACTCCTAAATCAACCATCCACATGAATCAATCTAGTAGACTTTATTACAACTATTGTAATCAAGCTGCTTTCAAGAATGATATGTCAATACCCCAAAATATCACTAGTAGTGACACGTTCACGAAAAAATTAAACCCAATAACAATAGTCACTCCTATGAATGGTAAATTGAGAGAAAATATTAAAGTAATATCACACACTCTTACCAAGATGAAATAAATATGCCCACAACTTAGAAATAATACGATCTCAAGCCAAAATATGAGTCAGACGAATATATTTATTTATTTTTTTCTTTATTATTTTTTTATGTATCACTATATCTTTACAGCCCATGTAACTAGTTTCTACTTTAGACTATAGTTCCTTAAAATCAATGACTATTTTTAGGACGTAACGTAGGCTAGGGACATGGCAAATAAAGATGGAAAAATAGGGAAAGAAAAATAAAATACATGTTTAAGAAAAGAAAAGAATTTTTTTTATAAAGATTACACAGTATATTTCTCCTTTTTAAAAAAAACTAATATATAAATTTTGATTTTTTTCTTTTTTTATTAAGGCACAATTTATTGAACAAAATAATTATTTTTTTATCAAACATGAATAGGTGATGGAACTTACACGACATTGAGTAATATTTCATATCGGAGTTGGGTCGAGATGATAAGTTAACAAAGAAAAGGATAATAATTCTTTTTAAAAGCCTAAAAGGGTTTAACTAAGGATATTTTATAAAAGGGATGGCTAGAAAGATTTAAATGGGTCAAAGATGGTCTTTCTATCATCTTTTAGGGCACTAACTAATCTTCCATATTTACTAGTTAGATAAACTTTTAGATGTAGCAATACAAAAATTTTTTTCACTGTTTTTTAATGGTTAACTCAAAAGAAATTTATAGATAGTGTATCAAATAATAAACTACTAAGTTGTATAAAGAATGAGCAAAAAGGTTACTCTCCAAGGAAAATAGCAGGTTTAATAACTCACTTGAAATTTATTATGACATGTACATTCCTTCAAGTAACTCATATTTTTGTCTCCGATATCAACTTGTAGAGTAGCAAATATGATGTAACAAAACTCAAGACTAAGGATAATACAAATATTAAAATTTGAAAGTCATCATGTCAAAAAGAAGACTGCAAAAATATTTTTTAAAATATTTTTTGGTTAAAAACTAAGAAGATGCATTTGTAGAATCACGATATTCCATATTCAGCCATCTTTAACTCAAAATTTTGAAAGTGTATATTTATAAAGGAGAAATTAAAAAGAGAAAGTTTAGAAAAATTACACTTAAAATAAAGCAAAAAGCAAAGTGACTAAATTTTTTTTTTTGACTTTCTAACTAAGAAAATAAGTTTCTAGAGTCACTATACTTCATATTCAGTCATCTTCGACGTAAAATGTTAACCACAGTTAGTTCTTACAACAAAAATTAGTAAAAACTTCGCAAAGATTAAGACATTCCACAATTATCAACTATTCCCTCCTCCCAACTAGAATGAAACATTATCCTCAATGTTTTAAAAGAAAGAAGTAGAGATCAAAAGATATCGCTTGAGTGCTATAGCACAGAAAAAAATATTTACAAGTAGAAAGTTAAATAATTTGTACTTTTTACTACGGCTACTGCTACCATTATTAGTTGGCCACTCCAACACCAAAGTCTCAGGATGTGGTTCCAGTTTATAAGCTTGTAACAGATCAAGTAGCTCATTAGCAGAGTGAGCACAAATAAAGTTTTTTTAATTATAAAAGAAATAAAATATTTTTTTATTGCATGGCTAAGAAATGTGAGAAAACCATCATAAAAGTTATTGACATTTAATAAACTAAAGATTCTGATGAATATTCAGATAAGACCAAGATGCTAATGTCATTAGTTCCTATAGAGTTTTAAGATCTCTTGGTAAAAAAATAAAGGTACAGCATGATTCAGCATTTTAGTTATTCTCTCTTGTATATCTGAAATGACTAACTCTTCTCCAGTTGGTGGGTGAGACAAATAGTCTAAAGATTTCAGAATTGTTGGGATGATGTCTAACACTTGGCTTCTTCTGGTATAAGTGACTTCTAAAACTAGTTTTGATAACCTTCGATCGCCTCCTCTAAAATACTAACTAGATAACCCAAGAAGGGGGTGAATTGAGTTTTTAAAAAAATTAAGCAAACAAAAACTTAAAGTGATATAAACAAAGTAATCAAATTCAAAATAAATAAATAAATGTACAATAAAGAATAAAGAGATAGAGTGAGAGAGACCAAACACAATAATTTTTACGTGGTTCGACTATCCCCGCCTACGTCCACACCTCCAAGCACACCGGGCTTGAGGATTCTACTAAGCAAGCCTTCAAGGCTTTAAAATCTTACAATTGACTTTCAAGGTATCAATAAACCTTTACAAAAGGAGTTTTTCCCAATCTCTTATCTAAGTGTATCCCAACACTTACAATCACTTAAAAATAAAGATTACAAATTGATTTTTCTCTCACACAATTTTCAAGATTACAAATAAATGCTCAATGTGTGAATAGATAAGAATCTATTTAAAACTCAATGTAGATCGTATATTTATGTATATGCTCAGTAGTTGTGTTGTTGTCTAACTTTGATTTGATTTGGATGAGTTTATTTATAGTTGGAACTGAAAATTAGCCATTATTCATCTTTGTTGATAGAAAATGGATTACCGTTAGCTATTAATGGATTACCATTTGCGTTGTTCAATGTTACCGTTGGGCTTAATTTCAAATTAACGGTTGACTGTTAGTAATTACTCTTTCGCAGTTAACATCCAGAGATCTGCATAACAAAAATCTTCTATCCATTTTAGCTAAACGGTTAAAGATTAACAAAGAATGTTAGTCAAAATATTATTGGTTAGCCATTATATATTAATGATTCGCCGTTAAATTCCAGTAACCTTAGTAAACATAATGTTTAACCGGTTTCCTTTAAATAGTAAGGAATTAACAAGATATGAAGATCTGGATATTATCCGTTAGCTGTTATATGTTAATGGTTTGTCGTTAAATTCCTGTAATTTATAAAAAAAATGCTTAATCGGCTTCCTTTCAACCGTAAAGGATTAACACATGATGCAGGCATGAACGTTATCGGTTAATCGTTAAAATTTAACTGTTCACCGTTTATCTTTAGAGAATTTAGAAGCCTATCGGTTAAGGCTTAACAAAATAACCCTTTTTCTGAGCATGAAAATTAAGCTTTTACCCTAAACGGTTAGCCGTTTAAAAATAACAGTTAGCTATTTATTTCTAGTATTTAATTTTTACTAAGTTATAAAACAATCGGTTGAAACTTTTTTTTTCCTGAAAATAGCCTCTCTGCATTTGATTGGTTAACCATTAAAAATAAACGGTTCACCAATTATTCCCAGATAACCATATTTTTTACAGAAATATTCTAGTTTCTTTGAGGCTTGTAAACACACATAGAGAGTTTTGACTTTTAAGAAAATATTTGAATTTGTAAAGTTTCAACAAACTTATCAAAAGAGATTAATAGTTTATTATCATCAAAATCAATAAACAGAATATGTACATGTTAACATCCTCTATAAACCAAATGTAGTTTCCTAGCTACTATGCTTTGACCAAGATCTACGATTGCCTCAATAAATTCTTTATATTTGCTATAGTTAAATCCAGAGAGTACACAAATATTCTTGATTTAGTTGTTGGGAATAGCTGCCATTAGATACTTCTTAAAACTAATTTGTGAGTGCCTTAACAAAAAAAATCATATTTAAGGATCTTGGTGATAATAGTTCATAGCTGTAAATGAGGTTGCATGTCTAAGTCAAATAACTCATGAAGGACATGGCTCGAGAGTAAAAAAGAAAATAGTAAAAAGACAAAGCAAATAATGATAGCATGACATTATTAAAGAAAAAAATATAAGTGATCAAACAACAGTGAAATAAAACAACATTGAAATAAAAGGATACTTACAAGTAGTCGCGATTATGGCTCACATCTTCCTCTAGTTTTACGTCCAGAAACTAGTTAAACGCCCTCTATGGGTTGAGGATAGGCCTCCCATTTAGTTTTCTTACAAACTGGCAAATAGGATCATTTATAGTCAGATTCCAGAGACTATAGTTTGCACATTCTTTCTGAAATAATGGTCATAACTGGAGTATTACATTTTAGACGTAGCCACTGGGATGTGTTTCAAAAGACAAAATGATATAATCCAATAACTCTTTATTCAAGCCATCCCTAATGAATTGAATCTTATCTTCCCTATTATTAAACACCATTCCTAAAGAACATGACTTTTTATTGCATCTCACTATGGCACACTTATGACAAATATTGGAGAGCTTTCGAACTCAAGTTTTTCTTGAATAATTTCCTTTACTACAACTAGGCATGTATGTAATAAATTTCAAAGGCAACTCACTTATCAATTACACTTTGGCCTCAATTATCCATCGGATGTCAGCAGGGATGTGATTCTTTATAAGCAATTGCATGCATTCATACCAAACTTTATAGATGGTAAGGAGAGCATTCTGAGGAAGCGAAGGAAATCGCTTGTGAAGTTTTGCTAAGATCGTATTTCTATCTATGCCTTCAACTCAGAATATTAGTTATTATAAAAAAACTAAAGTAACCAATGTTGATTATCATAGAGTACCGTTATACGTTACTTAACCAAAGTGAAAAATGAAAACACACCAAAGAAGGAAAAAAAACTAGCAAAAACACAACACGCTTAAAGGTAAATAAAAAAATAA
Organism: Aegle marmelos; assembly: GCA_030449875.1. Taxonomy (NCBI): domain Eukaryota; kingdom Viridiplantae; phylum Streptophyta; class Magnoliopsida; order Sapindales; family Rutaceae; genus Aegle; species Aegle marmelos. The sequence goes on along the minus strand of JASUUL010000094.1, from coordinate 12,733,461 downwards.
CACACAATAAAAAATATATATTAACTTACCATCATCCTCTTATTGAATTTATCTCAAGCTCTAATTGGACGTTGTAAATGCCTCTCTCAATTTCTTTGAGACCTTCTTCTAAATCCTCGATATAGGCTACTAAATCTGGTGGTTATAGCTTCCATATATGATTATTTTACAAAGTTGTATCTGACTTCTAAGATGAGATTTTATACATTGAAATTATCCAAGAATGTTGAAGAGACGCTTTTTAGTTGAGATATTCATGAGGAAAAATGATCAGAGAAAACTTAATAGTTAAACAAACACACATACGCAAAAATAATTAAAAACACAAAAGAAAACTTAAATCACCGAAAAGAAAAGAAGGAAAAAAAGTCAGGCCGCTAAAATGACTTTACTTTTCTGACTATTAATTTTAAATTTACACCGTTCCTTAGATTCTTAAATTTAATGGCTCCATGCAAAAAAATAGTATGATTAGTAAATAGTTTAGACCATCGAAAATGTAACTTACTTGAGAAACATGCCTGTGAGAATTGAATAAAAATAGTTTCTGACCTGGTGTGAAATATTTTCTCATGCTCCGCTTGTCATAAAAGATTTTCATTCACTTTTTGTAGTCCTTAGCATTTTTATCGTTACGAATCTCCTCTGGTTTTACCAGTTGTATCCTTCTTTTTGAACCAAAGATAGAGTCAATGATGTCTATATTATTTTGTTTGTCACTGGGGGAGGATGAAATGATTTCTGATAATATTTTCTCTTCACTTAAGAATGTAGAATTCAAAGAGTCAGGTGAGGATTTAAGCTCAATCTTTGGTAGTTATTTTGATAATGGGATGAGATTTTCTCTTGATGGTGCCAATTGCTCTATCTCTGTCTTTCATTTATTAATGTCCAAGCATGGCTATGAATCCAATAAGTCATTAATCTCATCAATCAATCTGTCACTATTAAAATCTAAACCAAAGTGAGTTAAATATGTTAGTAAAGGGTCATCACTAAGGTTTAAAAGAAAAGTATGATCAACTAATTCATCAATTAAATTCACATCTACAGTTTCATCATCTGCATTGTGAGGTTGTTTGGTAATGTTGAAAATACTTAATTCCATGGTGTTATTGCCAAAGGACAACTGCATGTTTTCAGTCCTACATTGAATGTGAGTATCGATAGTTGCCAAGAATGGATGGCCCAAGATAATGGGGATGTGCTTCCTTGAATCTTGCACTAGTTGAGTGTCAATTACAATGAAATCAACAAGAAAATAAAACTTATCTACCTAGATAAGCACGTCCTCCATAATACTATGAGGTATTTTTATGGATCTGTCTGCAAACTGCAATATCACTGGAGTTAGGAGTAATTCTCCTAGTCCAAGTTTCACAAATACTGAGTAAGGCAATAGATTAACACTAGCATATAAATCTAACAAAGCATTCTCAATTGTGTAGTTCTCTATACTACATGAGATAGTAAAGGAGCTTGGGTCTTTGCATTTTAGAAGAATTTTATGTTGGAGTATAGAACTAACATTTTCTATTAAAAATGCATTCTCTTGAACATGAATATTTCTCTTTTTAGTACAAAGATCTTTAAGAAACTTGGTATAAGATGGCACTTGTTTTATAACATCAAATAAAGGGATGTTAATACTTATCTATTTGAAGGTTTAAAAAATCCCACCCATAGATTTTTCCTTCTTTGCTTTAGCTAACATCTGAGGAAATGGAGCTTTAAGAACATGTTCTTGTGGTTTGATTTCTTGTTTCTCCTCTAACGATAAGTCTTCAGCATTTACAGGTACAATTTGAGTTGTTTTACTTACCGACATCTCTACTTTGTTATCGACTTCTTTTTCCTTTTTGTAGGGTCATGATGCCTTTGACCTCTCTATTAAGTACTAGAAAATGTATATTTATAAAAGAGAAAATCATCATTTTTCACTTCAAGTTCTACTAACTTCTTTACTTTTATGTATTCAAGTTTCTTGTAAATTTAATTATGTGTGTTTCATTATAATTTAATATTTTCCATATTTTAAGGGCATCATGGTCATTTCACAATAACCGAGACATCGGATGAGAAAACGGACGGTAAATTTGAACTCAAAATGATCAAAAATCTTAAGAGGAACAAAACATTAAAAATGTCACTGTTCACATATACGATATTGTTCACATGTACGATACTGTTCATGACACTGTTCATGACATTGTTCATATGTGATGAGAACTATCAAGAAAATACCATTAAAGTTTCAAGTGACCCTTTGCACATTAATGAAGGCCCAATTACAAGAGCTAGAACCAAAAATATACAAGCTGCTTTAAATGGATTAATTGAGAAAATATGGATTGAAATTACAATTCAAGATGCAAGACATAATGAATTGGGCTTGAAGAGATGTCAAGGCGTTGTGGGCTTTATTCAAGCTATTGGGCAGCCAAATACACAATTCAGATCAAATGCAGAAATGTCAATTTCGGAATCAAACTGGTATTGATTGAGCTGGAATTAACTTGTGAGCCATATACCGTTGGAAAGATAATTAAAATAGCTTTCCAAAGAATTTTACAGAGTTAGATTTGGACGTCTCTAGAAGGAGTTATGACCAATTCATTACAGCATGCGCAGAGTTGGGAATTTCAACGACTCCTTAACTAGTTACGAGAACTAATTCAACTTGAATTAGAATTTAATCTTTTTCAGATTTTTTGGGTCTCTATTGGCCTATTTAAACTCATCAACCTTGCTATGTAAAACAATGGAGAGATTAATGTTATTTGAATTTGAGAGAATTATTCTTTCTTTGGTTCTTTTGAGAACTAGTGAACTTATCAAGAATTTGCATTCTTGTGGCGTTCCAAATCGAGACTTATCACTCACCTTCTCATCTAAATCTTGAGTGTGGCATCAATATCCTTCTCCATACCTTTGGTTCATGTTTGCTTAAGCATTGGGTTAAGGCTTTGTGTTAAATCTGTTTAGAACTTTCTTAGGTAGTTGAAACTTCAAAATTAATTGTTTTTCTTAAAGTTTCAATATGGGATTCGCACCATTTGGTATCAGAGCAAGTTTCTAATCAAGTTTGAATGTCTTATTTATTTTGATTATAAAAAAAAATGAATAGCAAAAAAAAAACTTACAGCAAAAAAAAAAAAGGAAACATACAGAAAAAAAAAAGAAAAAAAGATTGCAAAAGGATTCAAGTATTCCTACTTTCATCAATATCAATTGTGTCCTTTACTTGCTTGTTTTCCTTTCTTCAATTTCTTTTTTTTCTTTGTGTTCTCTTAATTCTTTTTCTTTGTTAGTGTGCTAGAATAGCATATTTGGTGTGCCACTTGTTTTGTTTTTCTTAATTTTGTTTTTAGTTCAATAAAGAACTAAAAGAGAGAATTAAGTGTGGTAAAAGGTAATAGTTTGTGAGATCATTAGAGGGAAAAAGCCAATTTGTGTGTTAAACACGAGAGTTAAGTGAATCAAATTGAGTGAAACACGTGAGGGAGTGTTGTGAGGTTTTTATTTTGCTAACTTTAATTTTTCAGATCACAAAATATGTCAAAAGAATAAAAAGCTATAGATCAATCGATCATGCTCAAAGCCATGCAGTAATAATTTGAGTTTATGAATCTGATGTTTGGAGAGATCCGTGACCAATTGGAAAGGCAAGACACTGCCATAGCCAATCTACAAAAGGGGCAACAACCAATAGCTCCTAATATAAGAGATAATCAATGGCGTGCTCCCATGGGAGATCAAGATGGTGATGACCTAGATAATTTTGATGACCAAGCCACTGTTGACGTACGTGGAAGAGATGATAGAAAGGCAAGACGCATAGATCGTGATTTGGGGAGTATCAAACTGAAAATTCCTTCTTTTCAAGGTAAAAATGATCCAGAAGCTTATTTGGAGTGGGAAAAAAAGGTGGAGCTAGTATTTGATTGCCATAATTACTCCGAGGAGAAAAAGGTAAAACTAGCTGCTGTTGAATTTACTGATTATGCTATTATTTGGTGGGATCAACTTATTTTGAGTAGGAGAAGAAACCGTGAAAGGCCTATAAACACTTGGGAGGAGATGAAGGCCATCATGAGGAGGAGATTTATTCCTACTCATTATTATAGGGAGCTACATCAAAGGCTTCAAAGTCTTACACAAGGGTCCAGAAGTGTAGAAGACTACCACAAAGAGATGGAAATAATCATGATTCGAGCCAACATTGAAGAAGAACGAGAGGCCACTATGGCTAGATTTTTACATGGTTTAAATCAAGATATTGCTAATGTGGTTGACTTGCAGCATTATGTTGAATTGGAAGGCATGGTTCACATGGCCATAAAAGTGGAACGACAACTAAAAAGAAAGGGTTCCACTAGACCCAATTTAGGTTCATCTTCCTCATGGAAGTTAAAATGGAGCAAAGATGAAAAGGTTGTTTCAAAGCCTAAGATTGAGCCAATCAAGGATCATAAAGAGGGAGGCAACCAAAGCAAAGGTAAATGTGATTCTCAATGCTCTAGAAATAGAGATATTAAGTGTTTTAAATGTCTGGGGACAGGTCATATTGCATCTCAATGCCCAAATAAGAGAGTAATGATCTTGAGGGAAGATGGTGATGTTGAAACCGAGAGTGAATCAGATGATGATCCTATGCCATGTTTGGAGGATGCTAATGATGGTGTAGAGTATCCTGTTGATGGTAAATTAATGGTTGTTAGACATGCTCTTAACATGCAAGTAAAAGAGGATGCGGAGGTACAACGTGATAACATATTTCATACTAGATGCCACATCAAAGATAAGGTATGTAGTATGATAATTGATGGTGGAAGTTGTACTAATGTAGCTAGCACCAGTATAGTTGAAAAATTAAATTTGAAAACTTTGAAACATCCTAGGCCATATAAGTTACAATGGCTGAATGATTGTGGAGAGGTTAAAGTAAATAAACAAGTGCTGGTTTCATTCTCTATTGGGAGATATAAGGATGAGGTTGTATGTGATATAGTACCCATGCATACTGGACACATTCTTTTGGGGCGACCTTGGCAATATGATAAGCGAGTGACACATGATGGTTACTTAAATAGATATTCTTTTGTAATGAATAAAAGGCAAATCACTCTTGTACCCTTAACACCTAAGCAAGTGTATGAGGATCAAATGACAATACAAAAAGAAAGTGATATAAAAAAAGAAGATGAGAGCATAAAAGAAAGAGATAATGAGAGAAAAAGAAGTGAAAAGATAGAAAAAAATATTGTTGAGAGAAAAGAGAGGCAACATGTAAACTTGTTTGCAAAAGAGAAAGAGGTTCAGAGGGCCTTCTTTTCAAAATAGCCTATCATTGTACTTTTGTGCAAAGAGGCTTGTTTGCATACTAATGAGCTTAACTCTTTTTTACCTAGTGTTATTGTGACTCTTTTATAGGACTTTGATGATGTGTTTTCAAATGAAGTCCCTAATGGTTTGCCACCTATTAAGGGAATTGAGCATCAAATAGACTTTCTTCTTGGAGCTACCATTCCTAATAGACCTGCTTATAGAAGTAATCTCGAAGAGACAAAGGAGCTTCAAAGGCAGGTTGAAGAACTCTTGGCAAAGGGATATGTGAAGAAGAGCATGAGTCCATGTGCGGTACCAGTTCTACTAGTGCCCAAAAAGGATAGAACATGGAGGATGTGTGTTGATTGTCATGCGATTAATAAAATCACTGTAAAGTATCGACATCATATTCTTAGACTTGATGACATGCTTGATGAATTGTATGGTTCTTGTGTGTTTAGCAAAATAGATCATAAAAGTGGATATCATCAAATTAGGATTAGAGAGGGAGATGAGTGGAAAACTGCTTTTAAAACAAAATATGGTTTATATGAGGGGTTAGTAATGCCATTTGGGTTATCTAATACACCCAGCACTTTTATGAGGTTAATGAACCATGTTTTGTGTGCTTTTCTTGGTAATTTTGTAGTTGTCTACTTTGATGATATTTTGATCTATAGCAAAAGTCTAGAAGAACACGTTGAGCATTTGTAAAGTGTATTGACTGTTTTAAGGAATGCAAAGTTGTATGCTAATTTGAAGAAGTGTGTTTTTTGTACAAATCAGATTATTTTTCTTGGTTATGTTATAAGTGCTAAAGGAATTGAGATTGATGAAGAGAAGGTAAAGGCTATTAAGGAATGGCCTACACCTAAAAGCGTAAGTGAGGTAAGTTTGGCTAGTTTTTATAGAAGATTTGTGAAAGATTTTAGCACCCTTGCTGCACCTTTAACTGAAATTGTTAAGAAACACGTGGGATTTAAGTGGGGTAGTGAACAAGAAAGGGCATTTAATCTAATCAAGAAGAAATTGGTTTCTGCACCACTACTTACTTTACCCGATTTTGCTAAAACTTTTGAAATTGAGTGTGATGCCTCAGGTATAGGTATTGGAGCTGTTTTGATGCAAGAGGGGCGTCCAATTGCTTATTTTAGTGAGAAATTGAGTGGCGCAACCTTAAACTATCCTACTTATGACAAGGATATGTATGCATTGGTAAGAGCATTGGAAACTTGGCAACATTATCTTCTACCTAAAGAGTTTGTCATACATACTGACCATGAGTCCTTAAAGCATTTGAAAGAGCAAGGTAAGTTGCATAAGCAAATGGGTTGAATTCATTGAGCCATTTCCTTATGTGATCAAATACAAACAAGGTAAGGAGAATGTGGTGGCTGATGCATTATCGAGAAGGTATGCACTTATCTCTGCATTAAATACAAAGTTATTAGGATTTGAGTACATTAAAGAATTATATATTAATGATCCTGATTTTGCTAATGTGTTTAATGCTTGTGAGAAAGCTGTATTTGGAAAGTTCTATAGGCACGATGGGTTCTTATTTAGAGAGAATAAATTGTGTGTGCCATATAGTTCTTTGCGTGAATTGCTTGTGCGTGAAGCTCATGGGGGAGGTTTAATGGGACATTTCGGCATTGCAAAGACTTTAGATGTTTTAAAAGAACATTTTTTTTGCCACATATGAAACGTGATGTTGAAAGAATATGTGAGAAGTGTATCACTTGTAAACATGCTAAGTCTAGAGCTTTACCCCATGGATTATATAAACCTTTACCTATACCTAATGAACCTTGGGTTGATATTTCTATGGACTTTGTTTTGGGTTTACCTAGGTTAAAAAGGGGAAAGGATTCTGTTTTTGTTATTGTTGATAGGTTTTCAAAGATGGCACATTTCATTCCATGTCACAAAACTGATGATGCAACAAACATAGCTAATTTGTTTTTCAAGGAAATAGTCAGATTGCATGGAGTACCAAGGAGCATAGATTCAGATCGAGATGCTAAGTTCTTGAGTCATTTTTAGAAAACTTTGTGGGGTAAGTTGGGTACTAAACTTTTGTTTTCTACTACTTGTCATCCACAAACTGATGGACAAACTGAGGTTGTAAATAGAACATTGTCCACGATGTTGCGTGCCATTATTCAAAAGAATTTGAAAACTTGGGAAGAATGTTTGCCACATGTTGAATTTGCTTACAATAGAACCGTCCATTCAGCTACTAAGTTTTCACCATTTGAGATTGTATATGGTTTTAACCCATTAACTCCTTTGGATTTATTGCCGTTACCTGTTGATGAGCGTGCTAGTTTGGATGGTAAAAAGAAAGCTGAATTTGTTAAGTAATTGCATGAGAAAGTGCGGCACAACATAGAAAAGAAGACTGAACAATATGCTACTCAAGCCAACAAAGGACGAAAAGAAGTGGTTTTTAAGCTTGGAGATTGGGTTTGGGTGCATATGAGAAAGGAGAGATTCCCAGCACAAAGGCGTTTAAAATTGCTTCCAAGGGGAGATGGTTCATTTCAAGTGGTTGCACGAATCAATGACAATGCCCACAAATTGGACCTTCCTGGTGAGTATAATGTGAGTGCTACTTTTAATGTTTCTAATCTTTCTCCTTTTGATGTAGGTGAAGATTCAAGGACGAATCCTTTTGAGGAGAGGGGGAATGATGAGAACTATCAAGAGAATACCATTAAAGCTTCAAGTGACCCTTTGCACATTCATGAAGGCCCAATTACAAGAGCTAGAACCAAAAATATACAAGCTGCTTTAAATGGATTAATTGAGAAAATATGGATTGAAACTACAATTCAAGATGCAAGATATCATGAATTGGGCTTGAAGGGATGTCAAGGCGTTGTGGGCTTTATTCAAGCTATTGGGCAGCCAAATACACAATTCGGATCAAATGCAGAAAGGTCAATTACAGAATAAAATTGGTATTGATTGAGCTGGAATTAACTTGCAAGCCATATACCGTTGGAAAGATAATTAAGATAGCTTTCCAAAGAATGTTACAGAGTTAGATTTGGACTTCTCTAGAAGGAGTTATGACCAATTCATTACAACATGCGCAGAGTTGGAAATTTCAACGACTCCTTAACTAGTTACAAGAACTAGTTCAACTTGAACTAGAATTTAATCTTTTTTGGATTTTTTGGGTATCTATTGGCCTATTTAAACTCAGCAACCTTGCTATGTAAGACAATGGAGAGATTAATGTTATTTGAATTTGAGAGAATTATTCTTTCTTTGGTTCTTTTGAGAACTAGTGAACTTATTAAGAATTTGCATTCTTGTAGCGTTCCAAATTGAGACTTATCACTCACCTTTTCATCCAAATTGAGTGTGGTGTCAATATCCTTCTCCATACCTTTGGTTCATGTTTGCTTAAGCATTGGGTCAAGATTTTGTGTTAAATCTGTTTAGAACTTTCTTGGGCATTTGAAACTTCAAAATTAATTGTTCTCCTTAAAGTTTCAATATGGGATTTGCACCAATATGTATGTACGATGACGTGGCATTGATCGATAATGTGGCACTGACCAATGACATGGTAGCATTTGATTAGAGGAATGATGTGGCATTGACTAATTATGTGGCGTTGATTAATGACGTGGCTTGACTGATAAGGTGTCACAATCTTATTGGATAAACATATTTATGCACTGTTGACCGATGATGTGATAATATGTTAGTGGATAAAAAAAAAGTGCGTGCGGAACATGCATATACATTGAATAATAGCCCTAATGATGTGTTCAAACCAATCAGAATTTGCCACATGGCGCAATCTTGTGCATCCAAATTGTTTTAATTTGATGGCCATGATTTACTCGTTGTATCTATAAAAGGAGGGCTCCCCCCCAATTGATTTGACATACCTGAGTTCATTTTTGAGCTCCATTTTATGAAATTCCTTCTCTATCTTGTAGTTTCTTTGTATTTTAGTAAAATTTTCTTTTTATCCCTAATTCAAATATGAGTAGTTAATTTTCTTTCAAACTTGAGTTGAAGGTGAAGTCTTAACATGTTCCATGGGCTTAATTGATAAATTTATTTTATTTTCTCCTCTAATTTCTGTGGATGTTTTGAATTTTCGTTGACAGGTAGTAATAACACAGTTATTACTATTTGGCACGATAAGCCCTTAGCACCTTATTAATTAGAGCGTGGTTTATGAGGAGTGAATTTTTCTCTCATGATTTAATTAGTATAACAATTGTATTTTTAATTATTCCCGTTATTTTAATTCAAAATTTAGGATAAATTTATTATAATTTAACTACTTAATTCAACACATAATTCAAATCCACCTCCTCATGAGATCGACCCTCGTCATCATTAATCTATTCTACAACAGATTCGTGCACTTGCGAGTTCAATAAAATTTAGACAAGTTTTTGGCGCTATTACCGGGGAGGTAAATTATTTTAATTTATTGAATTAATTTTTTTAGTTTTTTAGTTTTCTTGTATTTTTTCCTTATAAAAAAATAATAATTCTAGAATTTAATTTTTGTAATTTAATTTTATTCTGTAACTTGTTTAAAATTCTGTACTTTAATTTTTACTTTACTTTTCTTTGTAAAGATTAGGCATGGCACAGGCACACACTGTTTGTTAGCCCGGCTTCTGTTATGTAACGTAACGTTACTATTATGGATAACTTTCTTTTCCGGCTAGACCAATACTTTGATAAGGCATCAAAAGTAGAAACTGCACCCAACTATCTTTGTGGCATCGCATAGCTATAGTGGCATCGGAAGCATAGAGAGATGAGAAAAGACATATGCATCGTCGACACATAGGTTGATTTTAATTAATCGAGTAGCATCTGTGACTACATCAATGAATTCCCTACCTTCATGCTCAAGATCAGTGACATTTCTAACAATGACTCATTCATTTACTTTAAAGATGGCCTTAAGGATTAGGCCAAGATAAAGCTTGATTGGCAGATAACTTACTGAGTACTCCACCCAAGCCAAAGACAAAAAGTTGGGCCAAGCAATGAAAGGTAAAAGAGAGAGTCAAAAGGATGAAGGCAACAACTATAAGGATTGAGAGTAAAAAATGTATCCCACTAATAAGAGTAGGCAAGGTAAATTGAAGGGCAAAAAAGAGCCACCAAAGATGAAACCCATGCTTTATATGCAATGGCCCTAATTGGGTACGCAACTGTTAGGAGAAGAAGTCGCTCAATACTCTTGTGGCCCAACAAAAGAACAAAGCCATAACATCATCGGAGGAACCCTGACCTAGTATGGGTTAGCTATAATTCCTTGGTACACTCAATATGTAGTCTGTATTCACTAAAAAATGGCTTATGAACGTCAATACGAGCATAAACAGCTAGTCTGTACTCGTGCTACTGGATACAAAAACCATGCACAACTTCGTTTACGAAGATAAATTCTTCAACAACCAAAATTCTTTTACTATACGACCTATAATTTTTGCTTGTGTTTGAATATCTAAGAATGATACTAATATCATGTTTTGGATCAAATTTGCTAAGATTATCTTTAGTACTTGATATAAATATTTGTGTCCAAAAACTTTAAAATAGCTAATGTTGGATTTTCTATTTTCCTAAAGCTTATAGAGAGTTTTATTAATACAAAAGAATTTTTTAGGCACCCAAAAATTTTTCGACCCTTAAGTGTTAACAATTAACTCTTTCGGAACCCAAATAGTTTTGATTCCAAAATATGCATATTTCTTAATTGAACATACATAAATTAAGTGATCATTTCTATTACAATAATGATAAATAATTTTATAATCACTAATAGAGGTAGCTTTAATAAAGTATTTCTTCCAATATTTTTGTTTCAATTTAGGCTTATACCGAGTCTTCCTTTGTCAGAGACACTTTTTTTAAAGCTGAGTAATTTTTTAAAATTCTTTTGATCATTTGGGAACTTCAACATAATATCATTGAGTTCATTGTTCTTTTTCTTTAAGTTGTCATTTTTCTTAATCCAATCACTAGCACATAAGTTTTTATGTTCATATGAAGTACTTAATTTTTCTTTTAACTATGCAATGTGATTATACAATGTTTTATTCCCTAATTTAAATCCTTTAATCTCTTCATTCAGAGACTCATTTTGTTTTTGCAAAACTTCATTCTCATTTGAAATTTCCAATATTTTCTTTTTAAGAGAAACATTTTTCATACCAATTTTCTTTAAATCATTATGCAATTTAATAAATACTTCAAACAACTCATTATAAGAAGGAGATCATTTACCTCATCAAGTTCTATTTCTATTGCCATAAGTACAAGCTTTGACATTTCATGTGATTCTTTCTCGTCTGAGGTCTCTTCATCATTATCATCTTACATTGCCACCATAGCTTTCTTCTTCACTTTGTTGAGGAGAGGACACTCTAACTTTATATCTTTAGGATTTTTGCATTCCAAGCATATGATTTAGGGGTAGGCAAATGAACCGACCTAATCTAATTTAACCCAAAAAAATTCAGGTTCATATCAAATTTAGATGAAGGCTTTGATCCAATTTAGTTGGATTTTGGCCAACTTGATTAGATTAGATTAAAAAAACCAAAGCCAAAATAAGCAAAAATCATTGATTTGATTTGATCTAATTTGAAAATGTTCGAATTGGATCACATGTTTGGGTTAAGTTTGGATTATATTTTTCTTAACCCTATTAATATGAAATTCAATCCGATTGACTCGAACTTGAATTTGTCCACCCCCAATATAATTACTTATTTCATTTCCTTTTGGTTCCTAAAGTTTTTGAACTTCTTGGCTCAATAGATTTCTTGAAAAGCTTCTAGAATTTTCTCACTATTATAGCCATATCTTTATTTTTAATTCACTTTCTTTGTCCCTTTTTTATCTTGAACCTTTTAGGGCATTGCTCTACTTCTTTTTATCATTGTCATTTCCTTTTGTTGCCAAATCGTATTCAAGAATAAGTGAGCTAATTAAGTTATCAATAGTTTAAAGTCTTTAAATCATTGACTTCCTCAGTGACAGTTCTCTTAAATCTCCATTCTTTTGATAAAGATCTAATGTTTTCTTTACCTCTCACTATTTAAAAAGGCTTTTCTTAGATCTCCTAAAGTGTTTTCAATATAAGTAAATTTAGTATACATAGAATAGACACTCTCAATTTATTTCATTTGGACTAATTCGTATTGCCTAGTACACCTACTGATTTTAAACTTTTTTACTTAATTTGAACCTTTATAACTTTTTTACTTAATTTGAACCTTTATAAACAACCTCCAGTTTCTTCCACTTTATAAACTACCTCCAGTTTCTTCCATATCTCATATGTAGTGAAACAACCTGAAACTCTATGGAATTCCTTCTTATCTTAGGCACAAAACATAACATTTGTGGCTTTTGAATTTAAAAAAGCCTTTTTTTTTCATTTTTACCTCACTCTACTCATGTAAAGGTTTTTAACTTTCTTTCTTTTTTGCTTTTTTAATAGTTAGCATAACATCACTAATGATTTCCCATATTTCATAATTCAATACTTGCAAATAATTTCTCATTTTAATCTTCCAACATGGATAGTTATTTCTATTAAAAAATAGTGGTATAGTAGTGGACCGACCTCCCCTAAAGATGAAATAGTTTTGAGTTGTTATAGATCTTTTACTCTAAATAGTTAGGTTCTGATAATAGAACCTTATTATGAAATTAAGTGAAATTCTAACTATGCAACCCCAAAGGGAGTTAACTAAGTTAAATAATAAAATTATACAATAAAAAATGAAAAACAATTTAGATTATTGCTTCAAGAAATATAAATAATAATAAATTTAACAAAGTATAAATTTAAAAGATGTAAGAGAAATGAAAACAAACACATAGATTTTACGTGTTTCAACAAATCAACCTACATCCATGTCTCCAAGCAAGCCACACTTAAGGATTTCACTTTCCAAGTCTTCCCAGGTTTTAATTATAACTATGCCACCCTAGAGGGGAGTGAATTGAATTATATAATAAAATTATACAATAAAAAATGGAAAAATTAAGTTTATTACTTCAAGAAATATAAATAATAATAAATTTAACAAATCATAAATTTAAAAGATGTAGGGGAGATGAAAACAACACACAGAGTTTTACATGTTTCAACAAACCAACCTACATGTATGTCTCCAAGCAAGCCACCTTTAAGAATTTCACTATCCAAACCTTCTAAGGCTTCATGATCTTGTAATTGACTTCCAAAATGTAAATAAATCTTTACAAATCGTGTTTCATTCGTATACACCTTTCCCAAGTGTATCCTACACTTACACTTATATAAATTTGATGATAAATTTGAAGATCATAACAAATACTCTCTTTTAAAGTGAATATATGAATGATAGCTTATTGATAACTTAATGTATACAGATAAGCAAAATGAAAGCTCGGGGTAGATTTTTTGAACTGATTTTTGGTTGAAAAACTTGTTATATTTGATTTTGATATGAGTTTATATGCTTTGAACAAGCAAACTAGTTGTTATTCACTTTCTAGAGACTTGCTGGATCGCTACTGAAATGAGGTGGTTAGCTGCTATGCTAACATGGCAAATTACCATTACAAAATCAAATTTGAAATTATGCCCAAGCCGTTCATTGCTAGATTTAGTTCGCTAGCCACTAGGTTTATGTACCTCAGGTAGTTAGGCGTTACAAATTAAGTGGTTAACTATTATTGTTTCAAAATTTACAATTTTTCCTAAACTTTTAGATATTATATTATGGCCTAACTTGTTTTAAACTTTTGCAACTAGGTCTATTCCAATATTTTGAAACAAAACTGAAATTCTAACTAGACTACCCAAAAGGGGAGTGAATTGGGTTTTTAATAACTATGAAAATAAATCGCTCAATTACTCTTTAACAAAATTGAAATAATTGAATAAATAAATAGACAGTGATAAATAAATTAAGAGATAGGGAAGAGAAAGCAAACACAATGATTTTTACGTGGTTCGACTATCCTCGCCTACGTCCACGCCTCCAAGCACTCCGGGCTTGAGGATTCTACTATGCAAGCCTTCAAGGTTTCAACAACTTACAATTGACTTTCCAGGTGTCAATGGACCTTTACAACAAGAGATTATTCCCAATCTCTTAACCCAAATGTATCCCCACACTTGCAGTCACTCAAGACAAAGAAATACAGATTGATTTATCTCTCACACAATATTTCAGGGTTACAAGTTAAAGCACAATGTGTGAATGAATGAAGTACAAATCTATTTCAAGCTTTCTGTAGTTGGTAAACTCATATATAAACTCAGTAGTTATGTTATCGTCAGTCCTTGATTTAAATTTGATGAGCTTATTTATAGTTGGAGCTGAAAACTAGCCATTATTCTTCCATCTGATAGAAAACGGTTTGCCGTTAGCTGTTAACGGTTAGCCGTTATTCTTTGGTCAATGTTACCGTTGAGCATGATTTTAAATAAACGGTTGACCGTTAAGTATTACCCTTTCGCCGTTAACTTCCAGAAACCTGCATAATAAAAACATTTGATCCATTTTCTCTAAACGGTTAAGGGTTAACAAAGAATGTTAATTCTGAGACTTATCGGTTAACCGTTATGTGTTAACGGTTTGCCGATTACTTCCAGTATCTCACAAAATACCTATCGGTTAAGACTGAAGTTGTTAACCTTTTAACTTTAAAGAGTTCACGATATCGGTTAGCCGTTTTATGTTGACGGTTCACCGATTACTTCCAGTATCTCACAAAATGCCTATCGGTTAAGGCTTAAGCTGTTAACCTTTTACAGTTTTAAGGCAGCTTTACTAACGGTTAACCGTTTAATATAATCGGTTAGCCCTTTATACTCAGAATTTTATTTAACTTACAAATTGTTCTAGTTCTTCAAAGAAATGTTAAATACTACCTAGTTTCGACTCTTAAAAGAATACTTGAAACTTTTGTAAGTCTTAAAACACATTTATCAACTTAAATTCATTGTTTGTTATCATCAAAATCAATTGCCAAAACATGTATATGTTAACATTCTCCCCCTTTTTGATGATGACAAACACTTTTAGAACTTTGCTCCCCCTAAGTATATGCTCCCCCTAAGTATATGACTTAAACCACTTTCGTTTTTCAAAATGCAATTTTAGTTCATTCATCTCTCCCCCTTCATCATCAAAGAAGGGTTAATCAAAAACGGACAAAGGTTCCCCGTAAAATGCAGGAAATCCATAGTTACAATAAGAGGAAAAGACACTTCCAAAGAATCCATATTACAACTCACTTCCAAACTACCCATTTGCCAACATACTTCCAAACTATTCATATACCAATACACTCCCAAATTCTAATATAATCCAAAAATAGCAACATAAACAAACATAACACAGTGAAAACAAATCATAATTAGCAATATCAATCAACAAAACACACAAAAAATTAAAGTCAACTGTCATTACATCCATTAATCATAGCATATTGAACTAACTCAGAAAAAATGTATAATGGCTAAATAACAGAAACTACGAGCAGCGTCGTGAAATGGAAGGTCGAGCAGAAGAAGGTCGCCGTGAAGAAGGTCTCGCAGTGGATGGTCGAGCAGGACGAGAGGAAGTAGTTCGCAGAGGAGAAGCGACTGCAGAGGTGCTTCCAAGTTCATAGCCAAAATACCCCAGAAGTTGTCTATGTCTAGCAATAATTTCATATTGATGATCGAAGCTCACCTCTTGAAGAGTCTAAAGCTGAGTTTGGATCTGCAGCTGATCCTGACAAATAGCATCTAAGCGATCAAGAATCGTCTGTTGAGTGTTAGAAATCCAGCGAACATCAACAACCAGCTGATGTAGGATGTCAGTGATAGGGGGCTGAACTGGAGCTGAAGCGTGTGCGGGAGCTAGAGGATGCTCACTAGCTGGAGGGACGACGGAGGCTGAGGGAGGAGCAGAATCTATCTCAGGCATGTCGGAACTAGAGGGAACTGATGGCTGAGGAACACGGTGAGGAGGGGGCGGAGGACGAGCTTCAAGTCTGAAGTCAGGAAGCTGATAAGGAGGATAGATATCATTGAGCATCTGATCATCCTCAGGAGCAATTAAGGTGTCCAGGTTCTTGGCGTTTGCAGTTTTGTGCCATTTGTCATCCTTCCTAGTAAATCCTATGCTACTCATAGCATCCCAACCAATTTGCTTAGGTTCTTTATACACTACCTCTCATAGTGGTACATGAAAATGTCTTAGGATGTGAGTGATAAGACTACCATACGGAAGCAACCTATGGGTGACAGCAGGGGTGGATAACATATGGCGCACAATAATATATCCTAGATTTACAGGTCTCCCACTAAGTAGGCTATCCAATAGTCCAACATCCATCCGTGTTACCTCATCTGAATTACCCTTCCTAGGTGTGATTAAATGCTGCAGAATACTATGAACAATGCAAACTTGAAGAGGCAGCAGCTATGCCCGAAAAGGTAAGCTACAAATATCATCACTAAGGTTCCTACGACGACATATGCTTTTCACACCTTTATTATGAATAAAGTCACCAAACGACAAGGTCTTTCTAGAGGTATAGAATGATTCACCTTCATCCGAAATCCCAAGTATGACAGTATTCAAAAAATGGACATCGAAATCAATTTTTATACCACCAACTATGGTAACTATTCTTTCTAAACGGATAGCTGAAATTTTCATATTGGAATAAAATACCCGAACTAGATTAGGATAGGTCTTATCATCTATATTAACAAATAATTCCCAGGGCCTAAGCATTTCAGTAACACTTCTACCACATACTAATAAATCCTCAAAGTCTCTTATGTTCACAAAGTACGAGTCCAGTACCTGTCTACCCATAAAGCGATCCTCGAATCGTTTTCGCAATGCAGGTGTTGGGAAGTGCAGCCTTTCAAATTCAAAAGTTTCCCGTGATCTTGTTGGGTTGACAGCAGGAGTATGTTTTCTCCTAGTTCTCCGAAAGGACTCAGCCATTGAATAAGAGCAAGAGGATTTTTTAGATGAGTATTGAAAGAAATAGACCGAGTATGTTGTTAAGGAGAAGTAGAGGAGAAGATATTATGCTACAAGGTGGCAAGGATTTGTGAAGAATTTGAACAAATTTCTCAAGTTTCAATTGGCTACTCTTAAGGTTTCAAATTGGGAATTTTTTATTTTGATCACGATTTGATGTTTTTAATTGATGAAATTACTCAAAAAGTGATGAGAAAGATTCCTACCGATGTAATTTGGTGCAAAAGAAAGAGAATCTGAGAGAAAATTGAGATGAATGAGCTTAGGTTTCGTAACGATGGCTGAAACGGTGAGAGGGCAAGTAAGGAAAAGAAAATAAAATCGTGACCAGTTATATACTTTGCGAAATCGGTTAACCGTTTTCTGTAAACGGTGAGAGGTTAACATTTGAGAGCCTTTCTGTCTTGGAACGGCTGACCGTTTAATTTAAACGGTGAGAGGATAGAGTGCAATCTTAACAATGTTTTAGTTTTTGGGAATAAACGGTGAACCCCTTACGCGAAAAATAGTTATCCATTTATTATACGACAATGGCTGACCGTTTAATTTAAACGGTGAGAGGATAGAGTGCAAACTTAACAATGTTTTAGTTTCTGGAAATAAACGGTGAATCATTTTCATGAAAACGGTTATCCGTTTATTACATGACATTTCATAATCCATTTAACAACTGCACCAATCAACTAAGGCATATACACACAATTACAGTACATCATCAAAACATTAAATAACAATAATCCCAATAACATAATTAATGATGTTAATGTGAAGACATCATCATACCAAGTTCATGTCTGATTTTCAAAAATTGTTCTTTACAAAGAGGTTTTGTGAAAATATCAGCGAGTTGCTCTTCTGTAGAAACAAACTCTAACACTATATCACCCTTTTGAGCATGATCTCTTAAGAAATGATGCATAATTTCTATATACTTGGTTCTAGAGTGCTAAATGGGATTTTTTGAAAGATTAATAGCACTAGTATTATCACATTTAATAGGAATTTGTTCAAGTTTGATGCCATAGTCTCTAAGTATTTGTTTCATCCAAAGGGCTTGAGCACAACAACTACCTGCGGCAATATATTCAGCTTCAGTGGTTGAAAGTGCCACTGAGTTTTGCTTTTTACTAAACCATGAAACAAGTGCATGACCTAGAAAATGGCAAATACCACTAGTACTTTTCCTATCAACCTTATGACCAGCGAAATCAGCATCCGAAAAGCATGTTAAGTCTATATGAGTTTTCCTAGGATATCAAAGACCAAGATCTATTGTTCCATTTAAATAACGAAAAATTCTTTTCACAGCAAGCAAATGAGATTCCTTGGGATTTGATTGAAATCTTGCACATAAACATACAGTAAATATGATATTAGGTCTACTTGCAGTTAAATATAGTAGAGAACCAATCATACCTCGATGCATCTTGATATCAACCTCTTTGCCTTTTTCATCTTTGTCCAGCTTGATTGTTGGGCTCATTGGTGTGCATTTGGTCTTTGAGTTCTCAATTCCAAAACGTTTGAGCAGATCTCTTATGTACTTAGCTTGATTTATGAATATTCTCTCATCATTTTGTTTTATTTGTAGTCCAAGGAAATATTTCAGCTCTCCCATCATACTCATTTCAAACTCTTTGCTCATACATGTAAAAAATTCTTTGCACAAGGATTCATTAGTAGAACAAAAAATAATGTCATCAACATAAATTTGAACAACAAGTATGTCTTGGTTCTTATGCTTAACAAAGAGTGTAGTATCGACTTTTTCCATTAAAAATTCATTGTCAAGCAAGAAATTTTTAAGCCGATCATACCATGCTCTAGGTACTTGTTTTAATCCATACAATGCTTTTGATAACTTATAAATATGATTTGGAAATTTTTCATTTTCAAAACCAGGGAATTGTTTCACATAAACTTCCTCCATAATATATCCATTTAAAAAGGCACTTTTAACATCCATTTGAAATAAAATAAAATTCTTATAACATGCATATACTAGGAGCATTCTAATAGATTCTAATCTAGCTACAGGAGCAAATGTCTCATCAAAATCAATTCCTTCTTCTTGGTTGTATCCTTGAGCTATTAATCTAACTTTATTCCTTACAACTACACCGATTCATCCATCTTATTTCTAAATACCCATTTAGTTCCTATGATGGATTGATGTTCTGGTTTAGGAACTAATTCCCACACTTTATTTCTCTCAAATTGATTTAACTCCTCTTGCATTGCCATAATCCAAGATTCATCATTTTCTGCATCCCCAAAGGATTTTGGTTCAATTTGAGAAATAAATGCAGCATGATCACATGTATTCCTAAGTGATGATCTAGTTGTAATATCTCTAGATGGATCTCCTAAAATGACTTCCTTTGGATGAGAAGAAACATACCTCCATTCTCTTGGAAGTACTTGAGAAGTACCTTGATTTCGTTCTGCACCTGTTTCTTTATGTTGATCCACTTGATTTTCTTGTGTTGTATTCTCTTTATTTCCTTGTGACATTCCTTCTTGTAATTCTTCATCTGCATTATCATCAATAATTCTTTTCTCCGCAGAGGAGGGGTTAGATTCATTAAAAGAAACATACATAGATTCTTCCACGACTAAGGTTCTTTTATTGTAAACTCTATAGGCTTTGCTTGAAGAAGAGTATCCAAGAAAAATGCCAACATCAGATTTTGAATCAAAATTTTCAATATTATCTTTTGTGTTTAAAATAAAACATTTACAACCAAAGACTTTAAAATAACCAATGTTGGGTTTTCTACCTTTCCAAAGCTCATACGGAGTCTTATCAAGAAGAGATCTAATCAACACCCGATTTAAAACGTAACAAGCAGTGTTGACAGCTTCAGCCTAAAAATATTTAGGTAATGCATTTTCATTCAACATGGTCCTAGCCATTTCTTGAATAGACCTATTTTTTCTTTCGACAACTCCATTTTATTGAGGAGTCCTAGGTGATGCGAATTGATGCTCAATGCCTAAATTATTGCAGAAATTTTCAAATGCATGATTTTCAAATTCTCTACCATGGTCACTTCTAATGCAAGTAATAGAATATCCTTTTTCATTTTGAACCTTTTTACAGAAAACTTTAAAGACCTCAAATGCATCATCTTTATTAGCTAGAAACAGTACCCAAGTATATCTAGAATAATCATCTACAATTACAAATGCATAATATTTTCCACTTAAGCTAGCATGTCTAGAAGGTCCAAATAAGTCCATATGAAGTAGCTGTAATGGCTTTGAAGTAGAAACATCATTTTTCTTTTTGAATGAGGTTTTAATTTGTTTGCCAAATTGACAGGCTTCACAAATTTTATCCTTTTAAAAATCAATTTTTGGAAGACCTTTGACTAAGTCCCTTTTCGAGATTTTTGATATTAAATCCATGCTTGCATGTCCTAATCTTCTATGCCACAACCAACAATCATTATGTAATGCAGAAAAATATTTAATATGAGTAGATGCAACTTCTATGTCAATTGTATACACATTACTACATCTACTTTCAATGAATAAGGTTTTTCCATCACAAGCATCTTCAACAATACATCTAAAATTGTCAAAAATTACTCTATAACCTTTGTCACACAATTGACTAATACTAATCAGATTGTGTTTTAAATTTTCAACCAAGCAGACATTTTCAATTAAGGTTGATGAACTCTTACTAATATTACCAATTCCTAGAATCTTCCCTTTTGAATTGTCTCTAAAAGAAACATCTCCGCCATTTTCAATTTTGGTGAAACATGAGAACCAGGAATAATTTCCAGTCATGTGCCTTGAACAACCACTGTCCAAGTACCATTTATTCTTCTTCTTCTTTGAGCTCTGCAAAAAAAAATCTCAAGTCTTAGGTACCCAAACCTTTTTGGGTCCTTGAGTGTTAGCAATGGTCCCTTTTGGAACCCAAACACATTTAGCTCCATGATATGCATTTCTTCTAACATGGCATCTATTTTTCATATGACCATCTTGATTACAATAATGACATACAATCTTAGGATTATTTGTATAGGTAAATTTAACAAAATAGTTCTTATAATATTTTTGCTTAATACTAGGTTTATAACCTATTTCACTTTTGTCAAATACACATTTTTGAGTGCTCAGTAATTTCTCTAAATTATTTTGACCATTTGTGAATTTCAAAACAATTTCATTGAGTTCAATATTCTTTTTCTTCAGCACTTCATTTTCTCTTAACAATTTATCAACATAACATTTGTCATGTTCATATGAAATACTGGGTTTCTCATTTGATGATGCAATCCTATCTTGTAATATTTTATTTTCTGATTCTAGACATGTTATCTTTACATTTAATTATTCATTATATTTTTGTAATGCATTATTTTCCTTTGAAGTTTCTACTATCTTCTTTTTAAGACAAATATTCTTTTTACCAATTTTCATCAATTCATCATGTAATTCTTCAAATGCATCATACAACTCATCATGAGTAAGATCACTTACTTCATCAATTTCATTGTCAGGTTCATCTCCAATAGCCATAAGTGCCACATTTGACAATTCCTAGGATTCCTCTTCATCACTTGATTCTTCTTCACTGTCATCCCAAGTAGCCACCATGGCTTTCTTCTTAAGCTTACTGAGAAGTGGGCATTCTGATCTTATATGTCCTGGCTTCTTGCACTCATAGCATTTGATTGCTTCCTTTTTCTCCTTTTGAATGTTGAAATCTATGAATTTTCTTCTATCATTGGTTTTCTTGAAGAATTTTCTGAATCTTCTTGCCAGCATAACTAATTCTTCATCATCTGACTCACTTTGTTTATCACTCTCAAGTTTTGAAACTTTGAGAGCAATATTTTTCTTCTTTTCTTCATTTCCTCTTTCAGCTGCTAAATCTTCTTCATAAGAAATAAGAGAACCAATTAAATCATCAATAGGTAATGTATTTAGGTCTTTGGCCTCCTCAATGACAGTTCTTTTTTATCTCTATTCCTTAGGCAAAGATCTAATAATTTTCTTAACTTTGTCACTGTTAGAGAAAGTTTTTCCTAGAGCTCCTAAAGTGTTTATTATATCCGTAAATCTTGTATACATAGAATAAACACTTTCATTTTGTTCCATTTGAAATAATTCATATTGTCTAGTAAATCTGCTAATTTTAGACTCTTTTACCTGATTAGTTCCTTCATAGACGACTTCTAGTTTATGCCAGATTTCATAAGCACTTTCACAACTAGAGACTCTATGGAATTCCTTCTTATTTAATACACAGAATAAAGCATTCATAGCTTTAGAATTCAGAGAAGCTTTTCTCTTTTCCAAATCATTCCACTCCCTTGAGGGTTTAGGAATGTCATCTCCTAATTCGTTTTTTATCATTGGCGTAATTGGTTTATCACACACAATTTCCCAGATTTCATAATCTAAGGCTTGCAAATAGATTCTCATCCTAGTTTTTCAATAAGGATAATCATTACCATAAAAAAAATGATGGACGAGTTGTGGATTGTCCTTCCCTAAATGTGGATTCATACTGGGTAGCCATGGATCTTTTACTCTGGATGATTAAGTCTTACTAAGAGAACCTCGCTCTGATACCAATTGAAATTCTAACTAGACTACCCAAGAGGGGGGTGAATTGGGTTTTTAATAACTATGAAAATAAATCGCTCAATTACTCTTTAACAAATTTGAAATAATTGAATAAATAAATAGACAGTGATAAATAAATTAAGAGATAGGGAAGAGAAAGCAAACACAATGATTTTTACGTGGTTCGGCTATCCTCGCCTACGTCCACGCCTCCAAGCACTCCGGGCTTGAGGATTCCACTATGCAAGCCTTCAAGGCTTCAACAACTTACAATTGACTTCCCAGGTGTCAATGGACCTTTACAACAAGAGATTATTCCCAATCTCTTAACCCAAATGTATCCCCACACTTACAGTCACTCAAGACAGAGAAATACAGATTGATTTATCTCTCACACAATCTTTTAGGGTTACAAATTAAAGCACAATGTGTGAATGAATGAAGTACAAATCTATTTTAAGCTTTCTGTAGTTGGTAAACTCGTATATAAGCTCAATAGTTATGTTGTCGTCAGTCCTTAATTTAAATTTGATGAGCTTATTTATAGTTGGAGCTGAAAACTAGCCGTTATTCTTCCATCTGATAGAAAACGGTTTGCCGTTAACTGTTAACGGTTAGCCGTTATTCTTTGGTCAATGTTACCGTTGAGCATGATTTCAAATAAATGGTTGACCGTTAAGCATTACCCTTTCGCCGTTAACTTCCAGAAACCTGCATAACAAAAACATTTGATCCGTTTTCTCTAAACGGTTAAGGGTTAACAAAAAATGTCAATTCTGAGACTTATCGTTTAACCGTTATGTGTTAACGGTTTGCCGATTACTTCCAGTATCTCACAAAATGCTTATTGGTTAAGACTTAAGCTGTTAACCTTTTAACTTTAAAGAGTTCACGATATCGGTTAGCCATTTTATGTTGACGGTTCACCGATTACTTCCAGTATCTCACAAAATGCCTATCGGTTAAGGCTTAAACTGTTAACCTTTTATAGTCTTAAGGCAGCTTCACTAACGGTTAACCGTTTACTATAATCGGTTAGCCGTTTATACTCAGAATTTTATTTAACTTACAAATTGTTCTAGTTCTTCAAAGAAATGTTAAATACTACCTAGTTTTGACTCTTAAAAGAATACTTGAAACTTTTGTAAGTCTTAAAACACATTTATCAACTTAAATTCATTGTTTGTTATCATCAAAATCAATTGTCAAAACATGTATATGTTAACAAAAACTTTATTGATATGAAAGTTTTCAATACTTTTCATTTAGTCTATTTTTTTAAAAAAACAAACAATTTTATAAAATTACATGTGTTGTAATTGTAAACCTTTATTTTATGAAAAATGATAACTTATTAAACAAAATCCTGAGCTTTGAAAATACTAAATTATGCATATATTAAATCATATTGACTTTACAAAAATCCTAGTAATAGAGATCGATTTGAGTTAGTACTCTTGATATTTGTACTAGATTGTGTCGTTGTCCATTGCGTGTTTTGAGCTTAATATTGCTTGAATAAATTTTGCATTTGAAGAACTAGTGATATTGTGAAATATACAATTACCAATTTACTCTCAATAAGTGGTTTGTTATCATAAAAATTATAGTTCGTATAGCTCTTAAAGCTAACATCCCTTGCTTGATAAGGAATTCCTATTACTATTATTCCTATATGCATATCTTTGTAGTTTTATTTTCTAAGATAAACGTTTTCTATTGGACTCATTAATGTTAATTCATCTCTTCCATTATATCAATGTAAATATCTGAGCCATTATTCATTTTTGACGTTATTCCTTCATTATATAATTTTTTGTATTTTAAGTTTTAAAGAGCCTTTTTCTAATAATTTGTTTGGGTATTCTTCATTAATTACATGTTTTGTTCTCTCCATTATTTCTTTACCTTTACTAGAAAAGCAACAATGATCTTCTAATTCTTTCTATTAAATTGATGTCTATAATACTATTTCATGCTAGTTCCATTACTTTTTAATATTATTTTAATTCCTAAAAATATCCTTTGTGTCTATTTTTCTTGGTACTAAAATTGGTCGTCCTAAATTTAATCTTTCAATTCTATTTGTTAATATATTTAATTCTTTATCTAAATTATCTAGTGAATTACAAAGTTCCAAATGTGATACGATTTCTTTGATTTTTCTAAGCACTAGGAAATTAGTTTCTAATTTAATTAATATGTCATCTAAATGTTCTAATATATTACAGATGTATTAGCTTGTGCTTGTTGCAACTTAGTACTTTCTTGATTACATGCTCTACAACTATAACTTATAGGATTAATGTTTGTTAACTCATGCTTTAATTATGCTAAGGATTCTAATAATTACTTTTCTAATCTCATTTATTTACTATTAATTTTATTGAATCTAATTGTATTTATAAATCTATTTGTGTAAATTTAAATGTTCTTATTTCAAATTTTAAAGTTTCTATAAGACTTTTGATTTCTAACTCCACTGGGCTTTTAATGTCAAATAATTGTATCAATTATACTATTTTTCTTTTATTAGGGAATCTTTTAATTTGGCTTTTAAATTTGGCTTTTAAATTTGGCTAATTATTCTTTAATATAATCTAAATTCCTTCTAAATCTAAATTTATATTCTGATAATGATCTAATAAATTTAATTCTCTATTGTAATTTTGTTCTACTACAGTCAAGTGTGTAAAAACGTAATGTATAACACTTATTTGTCTGCCTATTGTAGGTCATTTCATCTTTTTAATTTTATCATTTTATCACCTATACTTAGTCACCATAAAATAAAAATGTCAGTCATCCTTTTTCCTATTCATTTTTTAGTCTGTCCTTCAGCAAATTGCAGTTCAATATGTAATCTTACTTTTTATCTATTTGTTAATAATTATAACGAGTTCTCAATTGTCTGCGTGTACGGATATATCTCAAACTATATTGAGAAGATACATGAGATATGAGGAAAACAAAGCGATCGGCCCTCGTATTCACACACAAGCAATAAAATTCGCTTTACAAATTTCTTTTCAGACTTACGAAGTTTAGACACCGTTTGGAAAGCAATTGGCAACTAAGTTAGTTTACTTGCTTTCATTATATTTATTTATTCTTCAGTTTAAAGTCTGGCCTAATTAAGCAAATTATAATCTATATTTAAAACTTCAACCAAAACCTGTCCTCGTTATTAATCGAGAGAAAAAATTAAAAAAAAATTTTTTTGGAAAATAAATTTTTGTTTTAATAAAAATATTTATAAAAAAAATTCGCATAGTTTATAATAAACTATCGCGTAAAATATACCCATTAGCTTCTCTTATTATATAACCAACCGTGCATTCATAAGTCTTTACAAAATCATAATCAAAATTTAGCTTAATTTTTTAAGAAATATTATCATTTATCCACCTAAACTTTTCTGACATATTAAATTTGTAAAGATTTGGTGAAAACAATATTTTTACTGCCTAATATTTACGCTGTTGTCACTCTACCACCATTCTATAAGTTAACATTTAACGGAACGAGTTATTCTCCAAACCACACCCCCCCCCCCGCCCGCCCGCGCCGGCCCCAACATCGTAAAAGACAATTTTATTCTTTTAAAAAAAAAGAAATTACAAAAAAAAAATTATTATTTATCTATAAGTAATTTTCTATCATATCAATTCAATATCAAGATTTCCTAAAAATTATATTTTATTACCTAATATTTTAATTATTATCACTTTACCATCGAAATGTTACAAATAACTGAATATTTAACATACAGTAAAAAAGACAATTTTATCATTTAGAAAGAAAAATTACAAACAAAAAATTTACTATTAAAAAGTAGCTGTGTTTTTACACTATATGAACATACTCTTGTGCATTCAAATATCCAACCTTAACATTGAAATAGTATGTGAAAATACTGTTGTTGTACAAATGATAATATCTCTTTTCACAATTGAAAAACACGTTTTAACATAAAATTCCCTAAATACTTTTATGACATCAACAAATTTTTAACTGTACTCATGTTTTGATGATAAAATAATAACTAATATTTGGTGATAGAATATAAGTTTCATCAAACCTCAGTATTGACTTGATATGTAAGAAACAAATGATAATATCCCATTCAAAATTTTTCAAAAAGGAAATGAAAACACAAGCAGAGATCACCAGCACACGTGTCCATGTCGTGCACAATAATAGTTGGAAACAAAGATTAACAGCATTCAGCTTATGCTCCCGCAAAAAGGACCTGAACGTTCTGATTACCGTCAAAATGATTCACAAGAGTAATCACAGTGTTTTAGGCAAGAATAACTACACAATTCCCAAAGAAAGGGACGCCATTGTTGAAAAGTAAAACATAGATTTAGGATGACCACAAGAGAACAAACAGAACACAACAGTTTGCAGATATTTCAAGTGATAAGAAAAGTAAATCTTGACCGATCCCAAAGCAAAAATGTGCTATGAAGAAGCAATTTATCTAACACCATCTCTTGGAAAAGTGAGGCATACATTTGATGAGGCAGGCAGATCCAGACATGATTCCTGGATGTCATAAAATCTAGTCTCATAATTTTTCTTATTAGAAAAATTTTTAAAAATAAGAACTTGAATAAGGTGGCATGGCAAGTTGATGCAAAAAACAGACACACCACATATATCGATGTTACGAAAACAAAACAAAACAGGCAAATAAACATTTAAAGATAACATGATGGTTAAAATGCTGAATATCAAATAACACTAGTAGCTTCACTCAAAACACTTCCAAGAGTTTACCTTTTTGAACACCAACTAGACAATCATCAAAGCCTGAGATGATAAAACCAAGCAGTAACTTAGGATGTGCAGATTATTCAACAAAAACCAACATTTTAAAATTAAAAAAAAAAAAAAATTGTTCAATTGAGCCCTACCCTATCCATAGATACAAAATAAATAACCATAATTTCATCACTGCAGACCATGCATTTAAGGTATCTAACTTCAAACTAGGGCAGAAACACATTTATAAATGGTTAAAATATTATGGACCCAGCTGCATTAGTTGAAAGCAAGCACTTCAAAAGAGAAAGAAAAACAATCCAACAAAAAGCTCACAAGCAACTAGTGTCCATTGTTTTCAGCAGCAGTCTCTTCCTTCCCAAGTGCAAAGACAACTTTCTTTAAGATCGCTTCAGTTGGCTGGTGAGAGTTCTCCACGGCCTTGGAAACAGCTTGCCATTTCTCACCATGCTTTGGCTCAGCAGCAACAGCCCTCTTCAGCACATCCTTCTGGTTGTCCTCACTACCATGCTGCAGCTCGAACTTGTAGTACAATGCCCAGAAATCCCCAATATCTGGAGCAAGGGTCACTGCCCGGTTGAGCCAAGTCCTTGCCTTATCAACCTTCCTGTCATGCCAGAACAACTTAGCCACAGCAGCTATTACATGCGGATCATGATCACAGTTCTTGTAAGCATCTGCACTCTTGCTTCTGCGCTGAGGACGGGGAACCATCTCAATTGATGCAGCCCACAATATACCACTCTTCCGGCACACCTGCAATGCCTTGGCCATTAATGAATCAGCTTCTTTCTTATTTCCATGCTTCAACTCAGCTCGAATTGCAGCGAGCCAGAGTTCTGCATTTTGAGGATTCTTCTTCCTAGCCATAGTGAGCACTGCTCGAGCTTTGCTCAGCCCATTCATCTTTTCCTCCAAATTGGAAAGTGAAAGCCAAAGAGGAATACAGTTAGGACAGTGCTTAAGACCCAACTCATAAGCTTCTTTTGCTTGTTCCAAGCGACCAAGGCGCTCCTCCAGCTGTCCCAGCATCAACCACAGCTTGAAAAATGATGGGAATTGCTTCAACCCTTCATCAAGCAATCTCCTCTCCTCTGCGGTGTTCTCCAATTCTCTTTCAACAATTGCTGATTTCATCCATACTCTCTCTGTACCACCCCTATCTCTTGCCTTAGCAAGAAGCATTCTTGCTCTCTCAGGTTCATGGTTCTCAAACTCAAGCTTAAATGCTGCAAGCCAAATCTCCTCTGAATTTGGTATAGCAGCATACGCTTCTTGAAGAATAGCTCGTGCTGCAGGCACATCTCCTGCAAGCCACTTTTCTTTTGCACCCATCAGCCACAGAACCTCAGCCTGTGGGCAATAGGTCACAGCTTTTCTCAACAAAGCATCAAGAGATTCTCTTGTGCCGTGGCTCTTCTCAAGTTGAGCTGCCTTAAGCCAAATGCTCTTTTTAGTCAAAAAAACAGTGAGGGCATGGGAGTAAATGGCCCTGGCAGTCTCAATAGACCCCCTTTTCTTACACTCCTCTGCATCTGCTACCCAGGTTCTCTTCCTATCCTCTTCTTCAACACCAATCCCAATCGTATTCTTAATGATAGCTTGACAGGTTATCACAGACCCTGATCTCTCTGCGACTTCTGCTTCTTTCATCCAAGCTTCTCTGTCAATAACAACATCTTCTCTTTGCAGTGCCCTTATACTCCTCTCAATAATCTTCCCTACCATAGAAGTATTCCCATTGGCTTCCTCCAGCTTAGCAGCTGTTATCCAAATTGCTCGTTCTTTAGGCAACTTCTCCCGAGCCTTGTTAAGCACCTTTCTTGCTTCATCAAAAGTTTCCAACCTAGCTAACGCCAGCCACAAATCCACATCTAAAGGACAACATTCAACTGCTCTATGTAGCAACAACTTGGCTTCCTCCTCATTTGCTAACTCCACAACAGCCTTCCACAACCTAACCGAATCAGGCACATTCTCCAGCCCCTTACGTAACACTCTGCTCTTATTTGTATCATCATGTTCTAATTTTGCAGCCTGCAACCACAACTTAACAGAGTTTGGAATCATTTTCACTCCACTAGCAATGACAGCTTTGGCCTCATCAGGACTGGCAAGCCTACAAGCTTCTAACCAAACATCTTCATTCTTTGGACACTCTTCGCAACCCTTTTTTATCAACTGTCTGGCCGCAGCTACCTTGCCGGCCACTTCCTCCAACCTAGCAGCAGCAATCCAACCCGGAGGATGTTTTGGATTGGTTTGAGTTACACTCTTCAACAACAGCCTAGCCTTCTTAATATCCGAAATCTCAGCATCACTAGTAATTTTCATACTCTTTAAATCAGTTAAATAACCTTTGGGATCAACCACAGTCAACCCAGATACAGAATCAGATAAACGATCCAATTTCAATGACAAAACCGTACCTCTACCTTCACCTACAGCAGTCAAATCAGTTACAGGCGTCTGACTCCAAGGCGTCTCAGTCCCACCAGCGGCTCTGCTCTTGGGGTCCAATGCCGTCACATGTTCCTGCTCTTGTCTGGCTTTCTCCAACAAAGTATCAGGCGCTGGCACAAAACTTTCAAATCTCTTTTTCTTATTCCTCAACGAATAATCACCAATTTCTGGAATGCTCTCCCATTCTTGCGCAGATAATGAGTACAACTTCCTCTTCAAATCAGCAAACTGTTCTGTAATTTTGGGATTCGAAGCACGATACTTCTCAATCTCTTGCTTCAACCTTGCCTCACGCCGGTCCTTTCTCCGCAAATCCATTCGCTTATCAATCGCTTCCCACACAGCATCTGCCTCTTTATCATCTTCATCATACTCTAAATTTGCAAACAAACCCACATCATTTCCTTCAAATTCATCAAACTTTTGATTCTCATCATACCCTTTATCTTCTCCTTCGTCGTCATCATCATCTTCCCCAGGCTTTCCCCGTCCTCTCCCCATTCCAGCAGAACCAGAAGCGCCACCAATAGTGGTGGCAGAACGATCAGGCAAGTCAGGAGCTGCACGGGCCGGTCCAATATCAGACCGGGTGGTGAAACCGGTGGCTCCGCGTCCAAGACCAGCAACATAGTTGGCAGGAGGCTTGGAGTTGAGGAAATCGAGACGGGGTTTGGAAGCCGGAGGAGGAGGCGCGGCGGCGTTAGTACCGGGTACACCACCGCCAAGGAAAGGGGTGTGGAGGGTTAGGGTCGAGTAATGGGTGATGCCGAGTTGGGAGAGAAGGGTGGAATCGTCATAATCGGATTGGATTAAAAAGTGTTGAAGAGAAATTGGGATTTGGGTTTGTTGATGGAGGGCTTGCTTGAGGGAAAAAAGAGTTGTGTTTTTAGGGTTTATGTTAAGGAAGATGGTTCTCGAATTGGGTGGTGATATGAACACCATTTTCGCTGATTTTGCCGTAGCCGAAGGTTTTGATTTTGATGACAGGCTTTTCCTTTTTCAGGACTCGTGGATGAATTTAATAAAGGGGTCATCGAAGGGGATGATGGGGAAGGGTATATTAGTGGGCCGCGTTCGGCCCCATGCTTAAAAAATGCACGGGAACCGAAGGGCGGTGATGTTTTAACCTTACCTAGTCTCAGCAAACCCCACCTGTCTCACTCGCTAATTTAGCGAACCTTAAATTTTAAAAAGATTTTTATCTCTCAACGCCTCGACATTTCCTGTGTAACAGCCAACTTACCATTGTTTTCATTTTTATTTCCGAATTAGTTGTCTTTCTATTGTCATTTTTTTTTAACAGTGTGGATGTCCAAAAACATAACCTTAAAAGCTGAAAGTATTTTTTGGAGGATAGGACAAATTCTAACTAAAATATTGATCAAAATGTAATTTTTTACATTTCATATTGGATAAATTTTATTATATTTATAAGTATATAAATTTATTGTAAATGTAATTTTTCTAAAAAAGAAAAGGGGCGACTATAAATACTTAACTCTATGAATGGTTAGAAAATACTTAAACAAATTAAAAATAATTTTTTTGTCATTTTTTAGGACTCTAAATGGTCTTTCAAATCTAATATTTCAATAGATTTTCAGATGTGATAATATTTTTTTATCATCTTAAAAGACAGATAAAAATTGTGTATAAAATAATAAATTATTAAACTACAACAAAGATTGTTCTCTAAAAAAAATAGTATGTTCAAAAACTTACTTGAAACTTATTATGATATGTATATTCCTTCAAATAACTCAATTAATTTCACCAGTCAAAATTCTCAATTTAGATATCATAGACATCAATATGCAAAGTGGCAGACATGGTATCATATAACTCAAAGCTAAAGATAATACAAGTATTAAATTTAAAAGTCATCATACCATCTAATGTCAAAAGATCACACAAAATGCCTTAAATTTTATTTTTTTTCTATTTTTTCATTATCTTTTTAGTATTATTTTGTTAAACTAAACCTTAAGACTAGGAAATACATTCCTAAAGTAATTAAAGTTTAACTAAAAAAAAAATTAGAGACTAACATGACTATAAATATTTCACAACTATCAATTTTTCTCTCCCTTTAAGACATTATCCTAAATTTTTGAAAAGAATGAAATAGAGTTTAAAAGAAATCATTGGAATGCTATAATACAATAAAATATTTATAAATAGAGAGTTAAATCTAATTTGTACTTTTTAGTACTACTGCTATCATCATCAATTGACCAATATAGTGTAGGAGTCTTAGGCTCTTGTTTTGGTCTGTAAGCTTATAAAAAAAATCAAGTAACTCGTTAGTAGTAGGAGTACAAATAAAGAGTTTTTTCATTGTGAATTGAATAAAATGATTCTTTATTTCTTGGTTAAGGAATGTTATCCAACCATTATGAAAGTTGTTAGCATGTTAAGATTTAACAAATTGATTGGTTTTCAAGAATGTTCAAATAGGCCTAAGATACAATTATAATTACCATCTCTAGAGTTATAAAATTTTTTATCAGGGAAATGAAGGTATCAGCATGATTTAATATTTTCGTTATTCTTTTTTACATAATTGAGATGAATAACTCTTCTTTAATTGGTGAGCTGAGTAAATATTCCAAAGCTTTGAAGCTTTTAGGATGATATTAGGCGTTTGGTTTCCTCTAGTATAAGTAGCCTCCAAGACAGTTCTTGATAACTCTTGGGTCACCTCCTTTATAAACAAGTGTATTTTTCTCTATGCTAATACATGACTAAGATCTGTAGTCGTTTGAACACACTCTTTATATTTTCTATAATGAAAGTAAAAAAGTATACAAATGTTCTTGAATTGTCTATTTAAAGTTACTGCAATTAGGACAATTTTTAAAAGTAATTTATAAGTGTTTAAAAATAAACTTTTATTTAAAGATTTTGGTAATAGACATAATGATACAAAGCCATAAATAAAGAGGTGTGTTTGTTAAATGATGTGCAAAGCTTATTGCTAAGTAGTAAAAAACAAACAGTAAAACGAAACAAACAATGATTAGATATAAAATCATTTTTTTAAAGTAATAATACAAAGAATAAAAGAACAAGAAAATAAAAGGATATTTACTGATAATTGTGATTGTGGTTCACATCTTTTTCTAGTTTTACATTTAAAAACTATTTGAACATCTTCTATGAACAGATGATGGGCTTCCAATTTAGTTTTCTTATAAATTGGCTAGTACAGTCATTTATAGTTAATCCTATAACTATATTGTGCATGATCTTTCCAGAACAATGGCTATAATTAGGAAATTACTCTTTGTATATATCTAATTAGATGCATTTCAAGAATCAAAAGGATATCATCCAATGACTCTTTATTCAAACTATACATAATGAATTGAATCTTATCTTTCTTGTTGACAGACATTATTCCTAAAGATTTACTAAGATGACTTTTGCATTCCATTTGGGCACATTCATTATAAGAAACTTTGAGTTAACTAGCTCTTCCTTTTCATAAATAATTTCCTTTCCCGGAATGAGGAGTATAATTCCACTATTAATCTACTTTGGCTTTAATTAACTAATAGATGCTAACTACTAATCTACTTTGGCTTAAATTAACTAATAGATGCTAACTACTAATCTACTTTGGCTTTAATTCACTAATAGATGCTAACATTTCTTATAAGTAATCGCAAACATTCTAATTGAGGTTTACAGATTGTAAGAAGTGTATTTTGAGGGAGAGAGGAAAATTACTTATAAAGCTTTGCAAGAATTGCATTCCATTCTACACCTAGGCTGAAGAATGTTAGTTATTTTATGAAACTGATGGCATTAACTTTAATAGTTGCATAGTATCATTATCCACGAGGATGACAAATATAACACACCAAAGAGTAAAAACAAAACATAGTAAAAGCAAACAATAAAATGAAAACATACAATGTAAACTATAAGATGTTAACTTACCATTACTCCTTAATTGAGTTTATCTCAAGTTCTAATTCAATACCATCCTTTATTACCATTAGTTGTCTTTTTAGCTCTTCAAAACAGGATATTAACAATGGTGGTTGTAGATCCTAAATAAGATATAATTTATAAAATTCAAGCAAGCTGCTTAGGTTCGCTTCACTTGCATAAGTTTATTAAAGTAATTGAAAAGGATTTACCTCATTGAGGTACTCATGATATATAGCACAAGAGAAAATACAACTGTTAAACAACCATACTTTATATGAAACAAATAATTTCAATCAGTAAAGGATTAGTAAAACAAAATGACAAAAAGTTAAGTCACCTAAAGAAAAGGAAAAAAATCTCAGTCTAAATTCCGTAGGTCACTCAAATTTATTTCGATATCTTTTTTTGTGTGTTCGGTACTTTTAAATATAGCTTAAATATTTGATTATTAACTTTAAAAGTGACATTATTCTTTGAATTCTTAATTTCTATAGGTCTAAGTGGAAAAATAATATAAATAATAAATAGAGCATACCATTGAGAAGTTAATTTATTTGAGAATAAATATAAGTGAGAATTAGATAAAAATATTCTGACCTAATGTAAAAGATTTTCTCATAATCTGCTTATCATGAAATACTTTCATTTGTTGCTTGTAATTCTTGGCATTTTTATATGCATTATTGTAAATTCTCTTAGGTTCTGCTAGCTACAATCTTCTTTCCAAACTAACCTATTATATGTCAAAGTTAAGTTTCTTGATGGCCTAGTATGCGAAATGCTCTAGTTTTATAGGTAGATGACAAGCATTCCTATTTATTGGCCTATAGAGTGACATTTTAACAAAAGTCTTAAAAGCTGTTAGATATGCCTATAATGATCATCAAGTCTCAATGACTAGTTTTTTTGTTTGATCTTACTATTTTTTCTAATATGTGAGCAATTTCTTTATTAGAGATCTTAACTTAGCTACTAGCTTAAAGATGGTATAAGGTTGCCACTTTATATGTAAAAGAGTACTTTACCAAGAGGGCTTTGAATGACTTATTACAAAAATGGGTACCGCTATTATTGATTATCGATCGATGGAATTTATAACATGAAACAATATTATTTTTCAAATCACATCACCACCTTAATAGCATTGATTTTATACAGAATTGCTTTTACCCATTTGGATATTAGTTAGTAGCAATCAATATGAATTAATGGCTAAAAAAAGAAGGAAAAGGTCTTATAAAATTAATGTCTTATACATTGAAGATCTGAACTAGAGAATAAGGTTTAGTGACATTATGTTCCTTTCAATATTACTTCCTATACGTTGGCACTTGTCACGTGAAGAACAAAAAGTGTTACTATTTTAAAATATAGTTGGCCAATAGAAACTGTTAACATATACATGTTCTGGTAATTGATTTTGATGATAACAAACAATAAGTTTAAGTTAATAAATGTGTTTTAAAACTCACATAATTTCAAGTATTCTCTTAAGAGTCAAAACTAGGTAAGTGTTTAACATTCCTTAGAGAAACTAGAACAATTTGTAAGTGAAATAAAGTTCTGAGTATAAACGGCTAACTGATTATATTAAACAGCTAACCGTTAGTGAAAAGACTTAACTCTGTAAAAGGTTAACAGCTTAAGCCTTAACCGATAAGCATTTTGTGAGCTACTGAAAGAAATCGACGAACCATTAATATATAACGGCTCATTGGTATTATTATACTTTTGATTAATCCATTACCGGTTAAAGAAAACGGTTCAAGGTTTGTGTTTTGTAAGATACTGGAAGTAATCGGCAAACCGTTAATAGATAACAGCTAACCGTTATCATCAACTCTTTAAATCCTTTATTATTAAAAGAAACCGGTTACAGAGTTTTGTATTATGGAGATGTTGGACTTTAATCGACAAACCGTTAATACATAACGACTAATTGATAAGTTCTAGAATTGACATTCTTTGTCAACCTTTAACCGTTTAGAGAAAACGGAATAAGTGTTTTTGTTGTGCAGGTTTCTGGATGTTAATGGCAAAAGGGTAATTCTTAATGGTCAACCATTTATTTGAAATCATGCCCAACGGTAACATTGACCAAAGAAAACGGCTAACCGTTAACTACTAACGGTAAATTGTTTTCTACCAGATGGAAGAATAACGGTTAGTTTTCAGCTCCAACTATAAATATGTTCATCTAATTCAAATCAAGGACTGACGACAACATAACTACTGAGCTTATATACGAGTTTATCATCTACAGAAAGCTTTAAACAGATTTGTACTTCATTCATTCACACATTGAGCATTAACTTGTAACCTTGAAAGATTGTGTGAGAGATAAATTAATTTGTATTCTTTTATCTTGAGTGACTGCAAGTGTGGGGATACATTTGGGTTAAGAGATTGGGAATAATCTCTTGTTGTAAAGGTCCATTGACACCTGGGAAGTCAATTGTAAGTTGTTGAAGCCTTGAGGCTTGCATAGTAGAATCCTCAAGCTCGGAGTGCTTGGAGGCGTGGACGTAGGCGAGGATAGCCGAACCACGTAAAAATCATTGTGTTTGCTTTCTCTTCCCTATCTCTTAATTTATTTATCACTGTCTATTTATTTATTTAATTATTTTGAATTTGTTTGCATTGATTGAGTGATTTATTACCATAATTATTAAAAACCCAATTCACCCCCTCTCTTGGGTTGTCTAGTTAGAATTTCAATTGGTATTAGAGCGAGGTTCTTTTAGTAAGACTTAATCATCTAGAGTAAAAGATCCATGGCAACCCAGTATGAATCCACATTTAGGGAAGGACAATCCACAACTCGTCCACCATTTTTTTATGGTAATGATTATCTTTATTAGAAAACTAGAATGAGAATTTATTTACAAGCCTTAGAGTATGAAATCTGGGAAATTGAGTGTGATAGACTAATTATGCCAATGATAAAAAATGAATTAAGAGATGACATTCCAAAACCCTCAAGGGAGTGGAATGAATTGGAAAAGAGAAAAGCTTCTCTGAATTTCAAAGTTATGAATGCTTTATTCTGTGCATTAGATAAGAAAGAATTCCATAAAGTCTCTAGCTGTGAAAATGCTTATGAAATCTGGCACAAACTTGAAGTCGTTTATGAAGGAACTAATTAGGTAAAAGTCTAAAATCAGCAAATTTACTAGACAATATGAATTATTTCAAATGAAACAAAATGAAAGTGTTTATTCTATGTATACAAGATTTACGGATATAATAAATACTTTAGGAGCTCTAGGAAAAACTTTATCCAACAGCGAGAAAGTTAAGAAAATTATTAGATCCTTACCTAAGGAATGG
This sequence comes from Aegle marmelos, assembly GCA_030449875.1. Lineage (NCBI taxonomy): Eukaryota > Viridiplantae > Streptophyta > Magnoliopsida > Sapindales > Rutaceae > Aegle > Aegle marmelos. The sequence continues at coordinate 12,695,965 of JASUUL010000094.1, read as the reverse complement.
AGACCAAAAAGGACTGTCATTAATGAGGCTAAAGACCTAAATACATTGCCTATTGATGATTTAATCGGTTCTCTTATTTCTTATAAGGAAGATTTAGCAGCTGAAAGAAGAACTGAAGAAAAGAAGAAAAACATTGCTCTCAAAGCTTCAAAACTTGAGAGTGATGAGCAAAGTGAGCCAGATGATGAAGAATTAGTTATGCTGGCAAAAAGGTTCAGAAAATTCTTAAAGAAAACCAATGATCGAAGAAAATTCAGAGACTTCAATAATCAAAAGGAGAAGAATGAAGCAATCAAATACTATGAGTGCAAGAAGTCAGGACATATACGATCAGAATGCCCACTTCTCAGTAAGCTTAAGAAGAAAACCATGGTGGCTACTTGGGATAACAGTGAAGAAGAATCAAGTGATGAAGAGGAATCTCAGGAAATGTCAAATTTGTACTTATGGCTATTAGAGATGAATCTGATAATGAAATTGATGAGGTAGGTGATCTCACTTATGATGAGTTGTATGATGCCTTTAAAGAATTACATGATGAATTAATAAAAATTGATAAAAAGAATGTTTGCCTTAAAAAGAAGATAGTAAAAACTTCAAATGAAAAAGATGCATTACAAAAATGTAATGACTCATTAAATGCAAAGATAACATGTCTAGAATCAGAGAATAAAGCATTACATGATAGGATTGCATTATCAAATGAGAATTCTAGTACTTCATATAAACATGACAAATTTTATGTTGATGAATTGTTGAGAGAAAATGAAGTGCTGAAGAAAAAGAGTATTGAACTTAATGAAATTGTGTTAAAATTTACAAATAGTCAAAATAACTTAGAGAAATTACTGAGCACTCAAAAATGTGTATTTGATAAAGGTGGAATAGGTTATAAACCAAGTATTAAGCAAAAATATTATAAGAATTATTTTGCTAAATTTACCTATACAAACAATCCTAAGATTGTATGTCATTATTGTAATCAAGATGGTCATATGAAAAATAGGTGTCATGTTAGAAGAAATGCATATCATGGAGCTAAATGTGTTTGGGTTCCAAAAGGGACCATTGTTAACACTCAAGGACCCAAAAAGGTTTGGGTACCTAAGACTTGAGATTTTCTTTGCAGGGCTCAAAGAAGAAGAAGAATAAATGGTACTTGGACAATGGTTGTTCAAGACACATGACCGGAAATTATTCTTGGTTCTCAAGTTTTACCAAAATTGAAAATGGCAGAGATGTTTCTTTTGAAGACAATTCAAAAGGAAAGATTCTAGGAATTGGTAATGTTGGTAAGAGTTCATCAACCTTAATTGAAAACGTTTGCTTGGTTGAAAATTTAAAACACAACCTTATTAGTATTAGTCCATTGTGTGACAAAGATTATAAAATAATTTTTGACAAATCTAGATGTATTGTTAAAGATGCTTGTGATGGAAAAACTTTATTCATTGGAAGTAGATATGGTAATGTCTATACAAATGATATAGAAGTTGCATCTACTCATATTAAATGTTTTTTTGCATTACGTGATAATTGTTGGTTGTGGCATAGAAGATTAGGACATGCAAGCATGGATTTAATATCAAAAATTTCGAAAAGGACTTAGTCAAAGGTCTTCTAAAAATTGGTTTTCAAAAGTATAAAATTTGTGAAGTCTGTCAATTTGGCAAACAAATTAAAACGTCATTAAAAAAGAAAAATGATGTTTCTACTTCAAAGCCGTTACAGCTACTTCATATGGATTTATTTAGACCTTCTAGACATGCTACCTTACGTGGAAAATATTATACATTAGTAATTATAGATGATTATTCTAGATTCACTTGGGTACTGTTCCTAGCTAATAAAGATGATGCATTTGAGGTCTTTAAAGTTTTTTGTAAAAACGTTCAAAATGAAAACGGATATTCTATTACTTACATTAGAAGTAATCAGGGTAGAGAATTTGAGAATCATGCATTTGAAAATTTCTGCAATGATTTAGGTATTGAGCATTAATTCTCATCACCTAGGACTCTTCAACAAAATGGAGTTGTCGAAAGAAAGAATAGGTCTATTCAAGAAATAGCTAGGACTATGTTGAATGAAAATGCATTACCTAAATATTTTTGGGCCAAAGCTGTCAACACCGCTTGTTATGTTTTAAATCGAGTGTTGATTAGATTTCTTCTTGACAAGACTCCATATGAGCTTTGGAAAGGTAGAAACCCAACATTGGTTATTTTAAAGTCTTTGGTTATAAATATTTTATTTTAAACACAAAAGATAATATTAGAAAATTTGATTCAAAATCTAATGTTGGCATTTTTCTTGGATACTCTTCCTCAAGCAAAGCCTATAGAGTTTACAATAAAAGAACCTTAGTCGTGGAAGAATCTATGCATGTTTCTTTTGATGAATCTAACTCCTCCTCTGCGGAGAAAGGAATTATTAGTGATAATGCAGATGAAGAGTTACAAGAAGGAACGTCACAAGGAAATAAAGAGAATACATCACAAGAAAATCAAGAGGATGATCAAGGAGAACAAATAAATATAGAGCAACAAGAAGATATGATGCAAACACTCCCTAAGGAGTGGAGGTATGTTTCTTCTCACCCTAAGAATGTTATTTTAGGAGATCCATCTAGAGGTATTACAACTAGATCAGCACTTAGGAACACATGTGAGCATACTGCATTTATTTCTCAAATAAAACCGAAATCTTTTGCTGATGCCAAAAATGATGAATTTTGGATTATGGCCATGCAAGAAGAATTAAATCAATTTGAGAGAAATAATGTGTAGAAGTTAGTTCCTAAATCAGAACATCAATCTATCATAGGAACTAAATGGGTATTTAGGAACAAAATGGATGAATCTGGTGTAGTTGTTAGAAATAAAGTTAAATTAGTAGCTCAAGGATATAATCAAAAAGAAGGAATTGATTTTGATAAGACATTTACACCTGTTGCTAGATTAGAATCCATTAGAATGTTGCTAGCATATACATGTTATAAAGATTTCATTTTATTTCAAATGGATGTCAAAAGTGCTTTTCTAAATGGTTATATTATGGAGGAAGTTTATGTGAAACAACCCCTTAGTTTTAAAAATGAAAAATTTCCAGGTCATGTTTATAAGTTATCAAAAGCATTTTATGGATTAAAACAAGCACCTAGAGCGTGGTATGATAGGCTTAGAAATTTCTTGCTTGATAACGATTTTTCAATGGGAAAAGCTGATACTACACTTTTTGTTAAGCATAAGAACCAAGACATACTTGTTGTTCAAATTTATGTTGATGATATTATTTTTGGTTCTACTAATGAGTCCTTGTGCAATATGAGTAAAGAGTTTGAAATGAGCATGATGGGAGAATTGAAGTATTTCCTTGGACTTCAAATTAAACAAAAGAATGAGGGAATTTTCATCAACCAAGCTAAATATGTCAAAGATTTGCTGAAGAGGTTTAGAATTGAAGAATCAAATACTAAAAGTACTCCAATGAGTACAACAATCAAGCTTGACAAGGATGAAAAAGGTAAAGAAGTTGATGTTAAAAAGTATCGAGGTATGATCGGCTCTTTACTTTACTTAACCACAAGTAGACCTGATATCATGTTTAGTGTATGTTTGTGTGTAAGATTTCAATCATGTCCCAAGGAATCTCATTTGCTTGCTGTTAAAAGAATTTTTCGTTATTTGAGTGGAACCATAGATCTTGGCCTTTGGTATCCTAGAGGAACTCATATAGATTTAACTTGTTACTCGGATGCCGATTTTGCAAGTTATAAGGTGGATAGGAAAAGTACTAATGGAACTTGCCATTTTCTAGGTCATTCTCTTGTTTCATGGTTTAGTAAGAAATAAAATTTAGTTGCACTCTCAACCACTGAGGCGGAATATATTGCCGCAGGATGTTGTTGTGCACAAGCCCTTTGGATGAAACAAACACTTAAAGACTATGGCATTAAACTTGAATAAATTCCTATCAAGTGTGATAATACTAGTGCTATTAATCTTTCAAAGAATCCCATTCAGCACTCTAGAACCAAGCATATAGAGATTAGACATCATTTTTTAAGAGAACATGTACAAAAGGGTGATATTGTTTTAGAATTTATCTCTACGGAAAAACAACTTGCAGATATTTTTACAAAACCCGTTTGCGAAGAACAATTTTTGAAAATCCGACATGAACTTGGGATGATGATGTTTTCGCATTAACATCATTAATCATGTTATTGAGACTATTATTATTTGAGTTTGATGATGTATTGTGATTATGTGCCTATGCCTTATTTAAGTTTTTAAATGCTAAAGATTATGCTTTCTTGATTAAATTACACTCGATGAAGTTTAATTTTATAAGGCTTTTCGATTAGTTGATTGGTGCAAGTTTTCTTTTATTAAATGTATTATGAAACGTCTTGTAATAAACGGATAACCGTTTGCATATAAACGGTTCACCGTTTATTTCCAAAAACTGAACGTTGTTTAGTTTGCACTCTATTCTCTCAATGTTTGAATTAAACGGTCAGCCGTTGTCGTGTAATAAACGGATAACCGTTTTCATATAAAAGGTTCACCGTTTATTTCCAAAAACTAGATGTTTAGTTTGCACTCTACTCTCTCACCGTTTATGATTAACGGTATACCGATTAGAAACAGAGAGTTATCTTGATGCTACCCTTTCACCGATAAGTCTTAATCCTTAACCGTTTACTCATCTTAAACACTCAGGAATTTAGCCTCTTACCATTTACAGAAAACGGTTAATCGATTTTGCAAAGTATATAATTGGTCACGGTTTTATCTTTTTCTTCTCACTTGCCCTCTCACCGTTTCAGCCATTGTTGCGAAACCTAAGCTTTTCATCTCAATTTTCTCTCAAATTCTCTTCTTTTTGCAACATATTCCATCAATAGAAAGCTTCCTCATCACTTTCTGAGCAATTCCACCGATTTAAAACACCAAATCGTGATCAAAATAAAAAATTCCCAAATCCAAACCCTAAGAACAGCAGACTGGAATTAGAAAAATTTGATCAAATTTTTCACAAATTGTCGACACTTTGAAGCAAAATATCTTCTCCTCTACTTCTCTTCAACATCATAATCGATCCATTTCTTTCAACATCCATTTCTAAAAACCTTTTTGCCCTTATTCAATGGCTGAGTCCTCTTGGAGACCTAGGAGAAAACATACGCCCGCTGTCAACCCAACACGATCACGGGAGAGTTTTGAATTTGAAAGACTACACTTCCAACTCCTGTATTGCGAAAATGATTCGAGGATCGTTTTATGGGTAGACAGGTACTAGACTCATACTTCGTAGACATAGGAGATTTTGAGGATTTAATTGTATGTGGTCGAAGTGTTAGTGAAATGCTTAAACCCTAGGAATCAGTTGTTAATATAGATGATAAGACTTACTCTAATCTAGTTCGGGTATTTTACTCTAATCTAGTTCGGGTATTTTACTCTAATATGGAAATTTTCGCTACCCGTTTAGATAAAATAGTTACCGTGGTTGGTGGTATAGCAATTGATTTTGATGTAGATTTTTTGAATATTGTTATACTTGGGATTTCGGATAAAGGTGAGTCATTTTATACCTCTAGAAAAACTTTATCATTTGGTGATTTTATTCACAATGAAGGTGTGAAAAACATATGTTGCTGTAGGGACCTTAGCGATGATATTTGTAGCTTACCTTTCCGGGCACAGCTGCTGCCCCTTCAGGTTCGCATTGTCTGTAACATTCTGCAGCATATAATCACACCTAGGAAAGGTCATTCAGATGAGGTAACATGAATGGATGTTGGATTGTTAAATAGTCTACTCAGTGAGAGACCTGTTAACCTAGGGTATATTATTGTGCGCCATATGTTAAACACTCCTACAGTCACCCATAGGTTGCTTCCATATGGTAGTCTTATCACTCACATTCTGAGACATTTTCATGTACCATTGAGAGAAGCTGTGTATAAAGAACCTAAGAAAATTGGTTGGGATGCTAAGAGTAGCATAAGATTTACTAGGAAGAATGGCCAATGGCACAAAACTGCCAATGCCAAGAACCTAGACACCTTAATTGCTCTTGAGGATGATCAGATGCTCAATGATATTTATCCTCCTGATTTCAAACTTGGAGCTCGTCCTCCACCTCCTCCTGATCGTGTTCCTCAACCATCAGTTCCCTCTAGTTCTGACATGCCTAAGATGGATTCTACTCCTCCCTTAGTCTCCACAGTCCCTCCAGCTCCTGAGCAGCCTCCAGCTCCAACACAGTCACCTATCACTAATATTTTGCATCAGCTAGTTGTTAATGTTCGCTAGATTTCTGAGACCTAGCAGACGATCCTTGATCGCTTAGATGCTATTTCTCAGGATCAGCAGCAGCTCTAGACTCAGCTTTAGACTCTTCAAGAGGTAAGCTTCGATCATCAGTATGAGATCATTGCTAGACATAGACAACTTCTGAGGTATTTTGGGTATGAACCTGGAAGCACTTCTGTAGCTGCTTCTCCTCCACGATCTATCTCTTCTCGTCCTACACAACCATCCACTGCGAGACCTTCTTCTCGGCAACCCTCTTTTACACGACCTCCGCTTTCACGATGCGCTTCTTAGTTTCTACTGTTTTGACATTATACATATTTTTTGATTAAATGATTTGTTTCGTATGTTGTGTTGATGGATGTGATTTGTATTGACATTTGGAATTAATTGTGTTTTGTTGATGGATGTTGATGGATATGATCTGTTTAGTCTATGTTCTGTATGATTATATTACTGTTTCTGGATTATTTTGGAGTTGTTGGGATATGAATATTTTGGAAGTGTTTTTTCTTCTTGTTGTATCTATGGTTTTCTCAAATTTTAAGGGGAAACTTTATCGATTTTTTTTTTAGGACGATAAAGACATGATTCTCCACTTCTAATTTGCTTTTAGGGTTAACATTTCTTTGATGATGAAGGGGGAGAAATGAATGAACTAAAATTTTGAATTTTGCATTTTGAAAAACAAAATTGTTTTAAGTCATATATACAGGGGCAGCACATACTTAGGGGGAGCTAAATTCTGAATGTATTTGTCATCATCAAAAAGGGGGAGAATGTTAACATACACATGTTCTGGTAATTGATTTTGATGGTAACAAACAATGAGTTTAAGTTAATAAATGTGTTTTAAGACTCACATAATTTCAAGTATTCTCTTAAGAGTCAAAACTAGGTAAGTATTTAACATTCCTTAGAGAAACTAGAACAATTTGTAAGTGAAATAAAGTTCTGAGTATAAACGGCTAACCGATTATATTAAACGGCTAACCGTTAGTGAAAAAACTTAGCTTTATAAAAGGTTAACAGCTTAAGCCTTAACCGATAGGCATTTTGTGAGCTACTGAAAGAAATCGGTGAACCGTTAATATATAAGGCTCACTGGTATTATCATACTTTTGATTAATCCATTACCGGTTAAAGAAAATAGTTCAAGGTTTGTGTTTTGTGAGATACTGGAAGTAATCGGCAAACCGTTAATAGATAACAGCTAACCGATATCGTCAACTCTTTAAATCCTTTACTGTTAAAAGAAACTAGTTACAGAGTTTTGTATTATGGAGATGCTGGACTTTAATCGGCAAACCATTAATACATAACGGCTAACCGATAAGTTCCTGAATTGACATTCTTTGTCAACCTTTAACCGTTTTGAGAAAATGAAACGAGTGTTTTTGTTGTGCAGGTTTCTGGATGTTAACGGTGAAAAGGTAATTCTTAATAGTCAACCGTTTATTTGAAATCATGCCCAACGGTAACATTAACCAAAGAAAACGGCTAACTGTTAACTACTAACGGCAAACAATTTTCTGCGAGATAGAAGAATAACGGCTAGTTTTCAGCTCCAACTATAAATATGTTCATCCAATTCAAATCAAGGACTGACGACAACATAACTACTGAGCTTATATACGAGTTTATCATCTACAGAAAGCTTTAAACAGATTTGTACTTCATTCATTCACACATTGAGTATTAACTTGTAACCTTGAAAGATTGTGTAAGAGATAAATTAATTTGTATTCCTTTATCTTGAGTGACTGTAAGTGTGGGGATACATTTGGGTTAAGAAATTGGGAATAATCTCTTGTTGGAAAGGTCCATTGACACCTGAGAAGTCAATTGTGAGTTCTTGAAGCCTTGAGGCTTGCATAGTGGAATCCTCAAGTCCGGAGTGCTTGGAGGCGTAGACGTAGGCGGGGATAGCCGAACCACGTAAAAATCATTGTGTTTGCTTTCTCTTCCCTATCTTTTAATTTATTTATCACTGTCTGTTTATTTATTCAATTATTTCGAATTTGTTTGCATTGATTGAGTGATTTATTTCCATAATCATTAAAAACCCAATTGACCCCCTTCTTGGGTTGTCTAGTTAGAATTTCAGAAACCATATTGTAAACATTAATAGCTATTTTCTTGACACTAAAATGGCCTCCATAGGCTTGGTCATAATAGAATGATAAAATGCTTTGAAATTTGCTCTTAGGGACATATTGTTGGTAATTTAATCTGTCCAAAACTTAAGTAGATAAGTTTTTCCACTTTAATGGGTTCGTGCAAAGCTCCTTTATCTCTATATAATATTGCAAGTCAACCACGTTAGCAATTTCCTTTTTCAAAACACCAATGAATCTAGACATTATTACTTCTCAGTCTTCCTCTATATTTGCCCTAATCATGGAAATCTCCATCTCTTTATAATATTCTTCTATACTCATAGAACCTTGAACAAGCCCTTGCAACTTCCTATACAAATCTCTATAGTAATGGCTAGGTATAAACCTCTTGTGCATCACCAACTTCACTTCCTCCTATGATCGAATAGGCTTCTCTTTATTCTTATGCTTATTGATCACCAATTGATCCCACCATATGCTTGTATGATCTGTGAACTCCACAGTTGTTAACTTCACTTTCTTCTCCTTAGAGTATTTATGTCAGTCAAATACATGCTCAACTTTTCTTTCCTACTTCAACTATAGCTCAGGATCATTCTTTCCTTGAAAGGTCAGAATCTTCATCTTGATGGTGCCCAAATTGTTATCTCCTTTAGATTCAACCATCTTGTCTCGTTTAGGATTTGTTCTCTCTAATTCAGAATTTGCTTCTTCTTTATCAAACTCACGTCTTCTTTTAGATTTAGATTTGAAATTGGATTCTGATTCATTCAATCTCGTATTCAGTAATTTAAATTGATCAATAACAGCCTTGATGAACAATCTCATGTCGCCTCTTGTGGTTCTCTTTCTTCAATTCTCATCTTTTTTTTCAACTTGTAAAATAAAAGAAAATTATCGTTCCTCACACATTCCCTCACATGTTTACACTCAATTTAGATTGTTGTCACTCATGTTTCACACTATTTTGGCTTTTTCTTAATGATGATCTCTCTTGCCTTTTACCACTCAAGCCAACCCCTTTTATGTTCATAACATAATAAAAAAATTCAATAAATCTCAAAGAGCAATTAGTTAGATAATGACAATCTCAAGAGTTAGAAATTTAAAACTTAGTTGAGGCAAATGGAAAATAACTTTAAAGAATCAACAAATTTACAAAAACTTCAGAAAGAAAGCAAAAGACATATGAAAGAAATAACTAGAATGCAACTAATAAATAGACAAGAAAAGATACCTGAATAGTCTTGTAGATTGATAATCTTTCTTTTCTTTTGGATTATCATTAGTAAACACAAATAAAAAATTTTCTTTAGTCAAGAAACCAAGAAATCAAGAAAGAAACACAAAAATCTTATATGTATCCAAATTCTTAAGATAGTAGTTTCAATTCATTTATTTAAATATATCTACCAAACACACAAAATAGAATTGAATTCAATCTATTAAGATCAAGAAACAAAAAAAAGAAAATAGAAGAAAGGCACAATATCAAGAACATAAAAAAAAAACAAAGAGAGATAATGATAAGTAACCTGTTTCTAGAGACCAAGGCTTTGATACCAATTTGATATAGACCTTTTAGGCAACCAACCTTAGGAACCCTTGAATCAATAGATTAGAAACACTCCAGATCACTAGGAACAAATTGTAGACGATTAGATTAGAACTTAAAGGAAACTAAGTCTTTAAAACCCTAATCTTGAGATGCCATAAAGGTTGATCACTCCCTTAATAAGTCAAATTCATGCATTCAATCAAGAACACAAGAAGGCAAAACAAGGCTTCTCTGAATAATAAAAAAAATTTTCTCTCTAACATAATAAGTTGCTATCTTTATATAACAAAACCCTAATTAATAAAAAAATGAATTGGACTTAATTAAATTTGAAAGTGGACCTAATTAATTAAATAACAATTAAGACATAAAAGCCCATAATTAAATAAATGAAATTACATTTTTAATTAACCCATACACCTATCATGCTCGTCCAAATCTACGCCTTGCATAATAAGATAATTTATTGTCCATGGTGAAGCTTTGGAATATTCTTCTAGCTCAGCCTCTTTGTAATGCACTTCCACAATCAAGCTTTGTAAAGCTTTCTTCATCCTCATTATCCTTGCCCTAGTTAATGGACCGCCAATTCCTTGCAATAAATCTTGAGAATATTTGAGAATATTAACTTAAGTTATTTGGTCAGCATTTTTAGCACCTTGATTTCCATTATTTGTCCAAAAGTTTTCATTAAACCTAAGGTCTCAGTAGCTTACAATACTTTTTAAAACTCTTCAATGCTTCACAACACACTTGATGAAGGGGCAGGCTACGTCATTAACTTTATAATCGGCTAGTGTGGCAATGAAAGTAGCATACTTGCTATATTAATCGACTACAACCATAATGCTGTCGTACTATTTAGATTTGGGCAATGTAGTGACGAAGTCCATGGAAAAACCTTCCCATGGCTTAAATATGAGTGGTAAAGCTCCAATAGTCTGGCCAGGAGTTTATGATAGACATTGTCTTGTTGGCATACAAAATAAGTTCGTACATATACCTCGATGTCATTACTTATGTGCGGCCAATAATACAAGGCTTGAACGAGTGTAGTGGTGTACTAAATTCCTAGGTAACCAATCCACTTCTAGTCGCAGCACTCTTTAATTACTTTTTTCTATAAGTTTTCCCATAAAAAAATGAACAACTGATCTCTTTTAATAAGGAAGATGTCTTCTTTTTGCCAACATTACCTTGTCTTGGCCTTAAGTACCTTCTTCAATAAGTCTTATAAGAGAAGGTCTTATTGGAGGCCTTTTTTAATTCATGAGACAAGGTCAAACTTTATTTGGCTCATACTTAAGGTGGCTAATTTAACTTTCAGGCTTAGAGCATTTGCAATGACATTGGCCTTGCTCGATTTGTACTTGAGTCGATAATTAAATTTCATAAGAAAGTCTTACCATCGTGCTTGTTTCAGACTTAATTTCTTTTAAGTTTGAAAGTAACTTGTTGTTATATTATCTATCATGATTATAAAGTGTGAGCCAAGCAAGTAATTTCGCTACACTCATAAGCAATAGATGATTACAGTAATTTTTTTCTCTTGTATAGTGTAGTAGCATTCAATATCATTTAGCTTTTAACTCTCGAATGCTATAGGTTGGCCTTTTTGCATGAGAAATCTGTCGATGGCTAAGTCAGAGGCATCTATGTGTACTTCGAAAGGCTTAATGTGGTCTAAAAGAACAAGGATTAATTTTTTAAAAATTACCTTACTTAGTTCTTTAAATGCATGTTGGCATTTTTCAAACCAATGCCACTTTTGATTCTTCTTGAATAAGTCCGTTAAAGGGTGCTATCTTAGCTTAGTAGCCTTTGATAAAATACTGATAGTAATTCACTAAGCAAAGGAATGAGTAGAGTTAAGGCATTTTTTAGGGAGGCTCCCATTCAAGTATGGCCTTCACTTGGAATTTTTCGTTATAAGCTTCTTGCCTGCAATCTTATGGCCAAGAAACTCACTCTCTTGTTGATCAAATAAATACTTCTCTATTTTGAGAAAGAGGTCTTTGTCTCAAAGTACTTGGAGGACTTGTCGTAAGAGTTGGTGTAACACCCTAAATCTAACACATGCAGAGCACGTAAGAGAAGGAGGATACTCGCAAAACATAATCTCTACTCATAAATACCAAACTGGTATACCTCAAATTCTTATCAGAATAATCCACAAGTCACAAGTCACATAAAATAACAAAGTCTTAAAACCCAAAATATAAGTTCATGATCGAAAAAAACAAAAAAAAACAAAAGTCTATTCTTCTTCTTCTTATTCAAATAAGGAACAAAAGCAAAAATCTATAACTTTATGGCTAGGCATACCTCTCAAAGGAACTTATTCTGCAAAAAAATAATGACGAAGGGTGAGCCGCCAACTCGGTAAGTAAAACCATTCCTAACATACTAGGCTTATCTATACCCAAAAAAAATATATTGTAAGCCTTCTTTGAGCAAAGTATATTTCATAAATCCATAAGTTTCACAAAAACTATATTCCATGATGAAGTAACATATTTCAATTAGATAACGTAAATCCATAAAAATTTAGAATATCAAAAACAAAGTTACTTATTAAGGCAAATCATATTCACATGTACAGAAAATGAAATGTTAGCTCATGTCACATAGTGTTACCTATAGTCCCGGTGACCCTGCCCAGACAAAATCAGAATCAGAATATTGTGTGTACATTTAGAACTTATACCCAGTACTGGTCCAGACAGATATATGGTATATTACGATCAGAATCAGAATTAGAATCAGAATAACTACGAATAATGAGGCAAAACATTAAAAATCTTACAATCATCAATAACTGAGATCACATATAAGTACTAAACATTCATATCAGATTCAGAAAAGTCAATAAAAATAATTTAGGCTTGTAAATTGATTTACAAATAAAATCATAATGAAAAGTCATGTCACTAAAATAATTTACATATTGAAAGATATTAATAAAATATTTTATTAAAAGAGTTCATATTTGAAAACATTCTCATAAACTGATTTTGCTACGAAAATCCTTTAATTTCTGAATAGTATAAAATTCTTATAATAATATCAAAATACTTATACCTATCCAGTGTACTAGGAATGAAGTTACTTACCTCGATATGAGAATTTTGAACTACACACCTCTAAGTCCCTAAGAGTCCTCAATACCTTAACAAATACAAAACATAATTATTAATAACTCACTCTAAGAATCTGCCTTTCTAATTCATTCCTGTACAGGTCTGATCTCAGAATTTTAACTCTTAATCTAAACTTCAGAATGACATAATATTCTACAAAATTATTTTGGACATCCATATAAAATTTTAATGAGGATCCGAGGTCAAAAACATTTTTAAAACTATTTATTTCTCAACAATTTCAAAACTGTTTTCTCATAACGTTAATCGAACAGAACCATTTCTGAGAATTTTATAAAATGAAATACTTATAAGAAAATTATGAAATTAAAATTAGAGATACTATACACGTATCGTAACATCCATATAAAATTTCATAATTTTCCGAGTTCATTTAATAGTAAAAATAATTCTGTAAACCCGATCACACTGCTGGAATCGTAGTTTTCCAGTGCAGTGGTTTCTAATTCGAAAATACATATTAAATCGAAAATGAAATCACATTTGATTAAATAAAATTTATTAAGGAGGCTCTATATGTCTATTTTCCAGAATATGAATTTCTAATAAAAATTCGTTCACAAAACATCAATTTAAAAAAATCAAGATATTATGCTGTCCAGAATCATCCTATATTACGCCAAGGATTGATTAACAAAACTCCTAATTAATCAAAACCCTAAATAAAATCTAAACACCTCATATGTCATGCATCAAGATCTATAAAAACAAATCTAAAATCATGCCAACACTTAAACCCTAAATAGAATGATTTATAAGAAATTCTTGAAGGGAATAAGGAGGATATACATACCATTTGCTTTAATTGAATCCTAGGATTTGAGTGAAAAAAATTATGAACAATTGATAAGAGAAGAAACAAGATTATCATAAGTTTTTAGCGTTATGAGAAAAGAGATAAAAGATGAATTTATAGGGAATGAAATCTTAGAAAAATAACATTTTATTCCAAAACTATCTTCTAAATAACCCTTATTAATAACTTAATACTCTTTTATATTATTTTCTAATAAAAAGGCCTCCATAAATCCTAGTAAAAGCCCAAATTCCATAAGGAATTCTTTTTTTTTTTTGGTGTTACAAATCCTCCCCTCCTAACTAAAATTTCGTCCTCGAAATTAGATGATTACCTTATGCAAAGATGAGTTGAGGATACTTTTCTAACATTTCTGCTTCTCGCTCCCATGTGGCTTCTTTAATAGAATGGTTCATTTATCGTACCTTCACTAGGGGAATAACTCTACTTCTTAATACTTTTTCTTTTCAATCAACAATCTCAATAGGTTGTTCCTCATATGACATGTCTTCAGATATCTGAATCGGTTGATAGTCTAGCACATGTGAAACGTTTGCAATGTACCTTCTTAACACAGACGCATGGAACACATTGTGAAGTCTAGATAGACTTAGTGGTAAAGCTATGCAATAGGCCACTAGACTTATTCTCTCTAGAATCTCAAATGGTCCAATAAATCTTGGACTAAGCTTCCCTTTCTTCCCAAATCAAAACACCCCTTTCCATAGCGATACCTTCAAGAAAACAAAGTCTCCTTATTCAAATTCTAACTCTCGTCTACGATGATCTGCATAGCTCTTCTGTCTGCTCTGAGCTGTTCGAAGACGTTCTTTAATCAACTTGACCTTGTCAACGATAATCTGTACCAATTCTGGACCCAAAAATTTTCTTTCACCAACCTCATCCTAACAGATTAGGGACTTATACTTTCTTTCGTATAATGCCTCAAATGGTGCCATGCCAATACTTGAATGGAAGCTATTGTTATAAGTAAATTCAATCAACATTAAGTGTTCTTCCCAACTACTACTTAAGTCCGGCACACAAGCCCGAAGCATATCCTCAAGGGTTTAGATAGTCCTTTCAGATTGTCAATCTGTCTGTGGATGGAAAGCAGTGCTAAATCTCAATTTCGTGCCTAACTCTTTATGTAAGCTAGCCCAAAATCTTGAAGTGAACCGTGGATCTCTATCAGACACTATTAAAATTGGAATTCCATGAAGCCTTACTATTTCCTTAATAAATAATTTAGCTAGCTGCCCTACATTGTCTGTACTCTTCTTCGCCAAGAAATGAGACGATTTTGTTAGTCAATCAACAACTACCCAAATGCAATCACATCCTCTCCTAGAACGAGGTAATCCAGATATGAAATCTATAGTAATGTGTTCCCATTTCCATTGAGGAATTGAAAGCATTTGTAAAGTTCCTGCTAGTCTTTAATGCTTGATCTTCACTTGTTGACAAACTAAACATCAAGACACAAAATCAACAATGTCTCCCTTCATATTCCTCCACCAAAAACTCTACTTTAGATCATGATATATCTTAGTACTACCAAGATGTATACTATAAGATGCTTCATGTGCTTCTCTTAAGATTTCTACCCTCAACTCTTCGTTTGTTGGCACACATAACCTTTGCCCTAACCATAATACATCTCTATTGTCAAGTCTGAATCTGGGTTTATGTCCTTTATTTACATCTTCACGAATTTTATTGAGTTCTATATCGTTTCTTTGGGCTACCTTAATTTTATCAATTAAAGTGGGTTGGACTATTAACTGAGCTAACAAGTTTGTTTGCCCATGGGTAACAACCTCAATCCCACATCTCCTCAAGTCCTCTATCAAATGAGTTTGTATGGTGATAAGATGAGCCATGCACCCAGATGATTTCCTACTCAAGGCATTTGCTACCACGTTTGCCTTACCTGGATGGTAATTAATAGAGTAGTCAAAATCCTTCACTAACTCTAACCATCTTCTCTGCCTCAAATTCAATTCCTTCTGAGTAAATAAGTACTTCAAACTCTTATGATAAGTAAAGATCTCACAAGTCTCCCCATACAAGTAGTGTCTCCAGATCTTTAAGGCAAACACTATAACAGCCAGCTCCAAATAATGAGTTGAATAATTTCGTTCGTGACTCTTTAACTACCTAGAGGCATATGCTATAACCTGACCATGCTGCATTAGAACGCAACCCAAGCCTATTTTAGAAGCATTACTGTAAATCATAAAACCTCCACCTTCAGATGGGAGAGTTAAAATAGGGGCGGATACCAAAAGACTCTTTAGCTCTTGAAAGCTCTTTTCACATGCCTCATCCCAAGTGAACTTCACGTCCTTCTTAGTCAAATTAGTCAATGGTGCTGCTATACTAGAAAATCCTTTCAGAAAGCGCCTATAATAACCTGCCAATACCAAGAAACTTCTTACTTCAATCACACTAGAAGGTCTTTCTCAATTCACAATTACCTCTACTTTCGTTGGATCTACCAAAATACCATCTTTTGTCACTATATGCCTCAAAAATGTCATACGATCAAGCCAAAACTCACATTTCTTAAACTTTGCAAACAACTTATTTTCCCGTAATATATCCAACACAATCCTCAGGTGTGTCTCGTGCTCCTCCTTACTCCTAGAGTAAACTAATATGTCATCAATAAAGACAATAACAAATTGGTTAAGATACGGTTGGAAGATCCTATTCATTAATCCATGAATGCTGCGGGAGCATTAGTTAACCCAAAAGGCATAAGTAAGAACTCGTAGTGTCCATAACGAGTTCGAAAAGATGTCTTCGATACATCCTCACTTCTGATTTTCAATTGATGATAACTAGATCGTAAATCAATTTTTGAAAACACAGCTGCACTTCGTAATTGATCAAAAAGATCATCAATTTAAGGAAGGGGGTATTTATTCTTGACAGTAACCATATTCAGTTGTCCGTAATCGATACACAATCTCATTGAACCATCTTTCTTCTTTACAAACAAAACGGGAGCACCCTAAGATGACACACTAGGACGGATAAAAACCTTATCAAGTAACTCTTGTAGCTGGACCTTCAGTTCTTTCAACTCAATAGGAGCCATCTGATATAGTGCCTTAGAAATAGGGGTAGTACTAGAAACCAGTTCTATAGTAAACTCAACCTCTCGATTTGGGGGTAATCTAGGAAGATATTTAGGAAAAACATCAATAAATTTCCTTACAACAGGTATGTCTTCAATGCATGCCCCTTCAGAATGATCAACAATTACAAATGCTAAAAATCCTTCACACCCCTTGTTTAGCATTTTTGCTACCTTAACCATAGAAATCAAACCCCTATAATTTCTATGATTCCCTGGAAAATGAAATTCTTCTTCGCCAGGTAGGCAAAAAATAATTTCCTTAGCAAAACAATCTATTGAGACATAGTAGGGCCTTAACCAATCCATTCCCAAGATCAAATCAAAATCATTCATCGTTAGGGGTAGGAGATCCATAAGAAATTCCTTATCACACAATCTGATTACACATGACTTATAGACATGATCTATTAACTGACAATCTCCCATAAGGGTACTAATTGTCACGTGAACATCTAATGGTGTACTAGGCACATCAGCATAACGAGCAAACACACAAGACACAAAAGAATGTGTAGCACCAGGATCAAAAAGAACTTTGGCTTCTTTAGAGAATAAAGACAATGTGCTTGATACTACATCATTGGACACCTCATTATCTTTCTTCATCAGCGCAAAGACACGCCCTTGCACCTTTGGTTTCTTTCTCTGCCCTTATTAGAGGGGGCATTCGCAGTCTCGCTTCGTCTTTTTGGACAATCCATAATCCTATGCCCAGTTTCTCTACAAGTAAAACAGGCTTCAGTTTTCCAATGGCATTCACCAGGATGCCTCCTTTCACAATATCGATAAATTTGGTAGTTCTTCCAAGTGGTGTCATCATGAACACCCTTATTATTCCATTTGTTTCCTCTACTAATATGTTTCTAGGACTGAGTGCCTTACCTATAAGAATTTCCATTTCGTAGTCCACCTTGTCGATCCTTTTTATTTCTTTAGTCCCTTGAAACTTGTGCCTCAAGAATATCCTTCTCCACAAGAATTGCTCGGTCCACTAAATCAGCATACTTGTTAATCTTAAGTATAGTTAATCGCCCTTTAATGTTAGGACGTAACCCTTTCAAACACTTCCTATACTTACTACCCTCATTAGCAACCAAGGTGGGAGTAAAACGAGAGAGGGCAGTAAATTCTTCCTCATACTCCGCAACAGACTTTGTTCCTTGAGTCAGTTTTAGGAAGTCAGCCTTCATCTGATGTTGAACTCGTTCAGGAAAATACTTTTTATGGAAGGCCTCCAGAAATAACTCCCAAGTAATGGGTGCATCTTGCAACCCAGTCCTCAAGAGACAGGACTTGGCATCCCACCAGTGGTCTGCCTCACCTTGAAGGACAAATGAGGCCAATATCACCCTCTAATCATCATTACAACCCATAGCCACAAATATCTTCTCCATCTGCTTTAGCCATACCTCTGCAATCATGGGATCAGCACTTCCCTGAAAGGTAAGTGGTCCTAACTTTTTAAATAGTTCTAAGTTTACAATTCCTTGATCTTTTGGGCCACCTTGCCTTTCAACTGGCCCATTCTCCTGTGCTCCAACTCTACCTTTAGCCATTTCTTATATCAACCTACTCTGCTGTTCCATCAACCTAATCATAGTGCGCATTATAGGATTTCCTTCATTAGCCATCTCGCGAAAGCTTGGGTCAACGTCATCAGCGACACCTAACACATTCCTCGAGCTAGAGGCATTCCTAGCACTTCCCCTACGTGACATCTCTTAACTATAATGCAATGAATGAAAATGAATCAATAACTAAAACGGTAAATAATTTATAGCTAAGGGTCGTGCTGGCGCGCAAAGTACTATCTAAGTGGTATAACTAAAAAAGAAATTAGTGATCGACAACAAGAATAAACAAATATTTTTTCCACGACAATACCAAAAATTCTATATCAAGAGTCATTACAAAGTCATAAACCACCAGAAAGGAAATAAATGAAAGAAATGACCAATATAGAATCACTAATTATAACCAATTACTCATCGCCTTAGAGATCATTTCTTTTTATTAAATGCAACAAAATCTATAAAGTCTCATGCTTTCCTTCCACAGCCTCAAGGTTCATAGGCTTATTCAACTAGGTGGGGAAAGGATCTAACTCTACTTTTCTTTCCTTAGTCGTGACTCTAGCTGTCTCTATTTCCTTAGGAGTTCCATCAGATAGTTTATCTAGACCTGGAGATACCCATCTTTTGCTATAGCAAGGCTTAAATCGAGACCCTGTCCAATATAGACGACGTATTACAAGCCTATTTTTGTTAGCTCCCTTGCCATAAACACATAGTCCCCTTATAGCCTCATTGAGCCTCTTTCTTGAAGCTCCAAGTCCTGGAGGAGTATCGACATAGACCTCTTTTCTCTTTTTCAGTCTATCATCCATTCACTCCTTATGAAGTCCTTTAAGGTCTTTAACAAAAACTCCACCTAAGATAAATTGTTCGGTCTTGTCAATTTTTGTCTATCTCTTATTCTTAGCACTTTTCATACCGATACTGTTCCTCATTGTGTCTACAAAATAAAAGTGATCAATTCTATTAGATGATCTGATTAAACCTTAAAATGAAGCCTACAGAATCCTAACCTAGGCTCTGATACCACAATTATAACACCCTATATTTAACACCTGCAGAGCAAGTGAGGGAAGGAGGTTACTTGCAAAACATAATCTCTACTCATAAATACGAATCTGGTATACCTCAAATTCTTGTAAGAATAATCCACAAGTTACAAGTCACATAAAATAATAAAGTCTCAAAACCCAAATTACAAGTTCATGATCGAAATAAACTAAAAAAAAAAAACATAAGTCTATTATTCTTTTTCTTATTCAAATAGGGAATAAAAACGAAAATCTCTAACTTTATGGCTAGGTACACCTCTCAAAGGAACTTATTCTGCAAAAAAAATAATGACAAGGGGTGAGCCGTCAACTCGGTAAGTAAAACCATTCCTAACACACTAGGCCTATCGATACCCAAAAAAAAATATATTACAAGCCTTCTTTAAGCAAAGTACATTTCATAAATCTATAAGTTTCATAAAAACTATATTCCACGATGAAGTAACGTATTTCAATTAGATAACGTAAATCCATAAGAATTTAGAATATTAAAAATAAAGTTACTTATTAAGGCAAATCATATTCACATGTACAGAAAATGAAACGTTAGCTCATGTCACATAGTGTCACCTATAGTCCCGGTGACCTGTCCCAGACAGAATCAGAATCAGAATATTGTGTGCACATTCAAAACTTATACGCAGTACTAGTCCAGACAGATATATCGTATATTACGATTAGAATCAGAATTAGAATCAGAATAACTATGAACAATGAGCCAAAACATTAAGAATCTTATAATCATCAATAACTGAAATCACACATGAGTACTAAACATTCGTATCAGATTCAGAAAAGTCCATAAAAATAATTTAGGCTTGCAAACTGATTTACAAATAAAATCATAATGAGAAGTCATGTCACCAAAATAATTTACATATTGAAAGATATTTATAAAATATTTTATTAAAAGAATTCATATTTGAAAACATTCTCATAAACTGATTTTGCTTCGAAAATACTTTAATTTCTGAATAGTATAAAATTCTTATAATAATATCAAAATACTTATACCTATCAAGTATACTAGGAATAAAGTTATTTACCTCAATATGAGAATCTTGAACTACACACCTCTAAGTCCCTAAGAGTCCTCAACACCTAAATAAATACAAAACATAATTATTAATAACTCACTCCAAGAATCTGCCTTTCTAATTCATTCCTGTACAGGTCTGATCTCAGAATTTTAACTTTTAATCTAAACTTCTGAATGACATAATATTCTACAAAACTATTTTAGACATCCATGCGTATCTCATATAAAATTTTGAAGAGGATCCGAGGTCAAAAACATTTTTAAAACTATTTATTTCTCAACAATTTCAAAACTATTTTCTCATAACCTTAACCGAACAGAGCCGTTTCTGAGAATTTTATAAAATGAAATACTTATCAAAAAATTATGAAATTTAAACTGGAGATATTACATGTATCTTAACATCCATATAAAATTTCATAATTTTTTGAGTTCATTTGATAGTGAAAATAATTCTGTAAACCCGATCGTACTGCTGGAATCGCAGTTTTCCAGTGCAGTGGTTTCTAATTCGAAAATACATATTAAATTGAAAATAAAATCAAATTTGCTTAAATAAAATTTATTAAGAAGGCTATATATGTCTATTTTCCAGAATATGAATTGCTAATAAAAATTCATTCGCAAAATATCAGTTTAAAAATCAAGATATCATGCTGTCCAGAATCATCCTATATTATGCCAAGGGTTGATTAACCAAACTTTTAATTAATCAAAACCCTAAATAAAATCTAAACATATCATATGTCATGCATCAAGATCTATAAAATCAAATCTAAAATCATGCCAAACATAAACCCTAAATAGAATGATTTACAAGAAATTCTTAAAGGGAATAAGGAGGGTATACATACCGTTTGCTTTGATTAAATCCTAGGATTTGAAGAAAAATTATGAACAATTGATAAGAGAGGAAACAAAACTATCATAAGTTTGGTTAAAAGTTATAACAAAGAATGATGCTATACACTACGATGTCATCGAAATGCACAACCATAAAACAGTTGAGGAGTAGTTAGAGCACCTTGTTCATAAGCATATAAAATATGGCGAGTACATTAGTGAGGTTAAAAGTTATAACAAAGAATTCAAAGGATCTATACCTTATTATGCATGTCGTCTTGGGCTTATCTCCCTTCCAAACTTGGTAATACCCAAAGCACAAGTTGAACTTAGTGAAGTATCACACTTTTTCAAGTTGGTCGAACAAGTCTGTGATCTGTACCTTATTATGCATAATAAAGATCTGTACCTTATTATGCATATTGTCTTGGGCTCATCTCCCTTCCAAACTTGGTAATACTCAGAGCACAAATTGAGCTTGGTGAAGTATCACACTTTGTCAAGTTGGTCGAACAAGTCTATGATCAATAAAATCAAATACTTGTTTTTTATGGTGATCTAATTAAGCACCTTATAGTTGATGCACATCTATAGTGATCTATTTTTTTCCTTTAGATACGCTGAATGAGGCTTGGGATGGGCGAATGTATCCAAAATCTAATAAATCTTTAAGCCATCTCCATAATTCTTCAATCTTAAGTGGAGCCATATGGTAGGGTGCCAAGGTCAGTGGTTTAGCATTTTGCTCTAGCTTAATCTCATCATCAACCTCTCGTCAATGTAGGAGCTTTTTACGAAACTCAGAAGGCGTAACGTCCTTAAACTTTTCGAAGATGACTTACATGTGTGAAGGGACTTGGCTTGATGGTTTTTTCTAATTTTCTCCCTTATTTTGCTCCCAAGTAGATACCAAGAAACTTGGATCCTTCTTAAATGCATTCTTGAACTACATGGTCGATAGTGTCTTCTTTTCAGACTTAACCCTACTCTGTAGGAACCATGCATGATTTACTCCCATTGAGAATGCTTAAGGAGTTTGTGGCAGGCAATAGAAAATCATAGACTTTGTCAAAGAATTCTATACCGAAGACCATCTTAAATTCATCCATAGGTACGATGGAAAGTCAAGCTTGTTATTCTTTGTCTTGAATGTTGTGTGCACTCCTTATATAATGTTTACAATGGGCTTGGCAGTTGAGTTTACCACCTTTATTGTGCCTGTATTCTTGGTGGCCTTAAGGCTTAGCCACTTAGCCTTATCTTCGTAAACGAAGTTGTGCATGGTTTTTGTATCCAGTAGCACGAGTACAGACTAGCTGTTTATGCTCGTATTGACGTTCATAAGCCATTTTTTAGTGAATACAGACTACATATTGAGTGTACCAAGGAATTATAGCTAACCCATACTAGGTCAGGGTTCCTCCGATGATGTTATGGCTTTGTTCTTTTGTTGGGCCACAAGAGTATTGAGCGACTTCTTCTCCTAACAGTTGCGTACCCAATTAGGGCCATTGCATATAAAGCATGGGTTTCATCTTTGGTGGCTCTTTTTTGCCCTTCAATTTACCTTGCCTACTCTTATTAGTGGGATACATTTTTTACTCTCAATCCTTATAGTTGTTGCCTTCATCCTTTTGACTCTCTCTTTTACCTTTCATTGCTTGGCCCAACTTTTTGTCTTTGGCTTGGGTGGAGTACTCAGTAAGTTTTCTGCCAATCAAGCTTTATCTTGGCCTAATCCTTAAGGCCATCTTTAAAGTAAATGAATGAGTCATTGTTAGAAATGTCACTAATCTTGAGCATGAAGGTAGGGAATTCATTGATGTAGTCACAGATGCTACTCGATTAATTAAAATCAACCTATGTGTCGACGATGCATATGTCTTTTCTCATCTCTCTATGCTTCCGATGCCACTATAGCTATGCGATGCCACAAAGATAGTTGGGTGCAGTTTCTACTTTTGATGCCTTATCAAAGTATTGGTCTAGCCAGAAGAGAAAGTTATCCATAATAGTAACATTACGTTACATAACAGAAGCCGGGCTAACAAACAGTGTGTGCCTGTGCCATGCCTAATCTGAGCAACTTCCTCTACTTTGGCATAGAAAGCTCATAACTCCTCTTGGACGAAGCTGTAGATTTTTAGCAGTTCTTCGTGGAAAGCTCAAAACTCCTTTCGAAGGGTGTTCATATAGTCTTGGATGAGGGTCTTGGTTGCTATAGTAAAGTTGGCATACTCTCCCTCGAGATCGTCAACACTTTCCTTTAATCCATTAATGGTGTCTTAAGTGGCAGACATTGCATTCTCAGATAACCATACGAGGCTCTAAGGCATCAATAGATGAGGCTTTGATGAAAGTTTTATGCCAACAATACATTCTTGTATTATGCTAGAAAGATTGGCCATTGCTTACAACTAGCTTTGCTGGGTATAAACCTTCACTCTAATACCCATTGTCATAGGATGAATGTTTTACGTATCAAATCTATGCAGCACTTAGACAACTCTTGCCGAAAGTTATTAAGTAAGCCTTTATGTTTCTCAACTAGCGAAGCTAAAGATTTTCAAAAGAGATAGAGAGAATAGAGCGATAATGCCAAAATAAAAAACTTGTATTACTCGTAAAGTGTTTACAAGAGAGCTTACAAGAGTACATGAGATGCTATTTTCAAGGCTTGATGTCTAAATTCCAAATGTTTTGCCGTTTTTATAAGGAGGCTTGCCAAGCTCTAGAGTTCTAAAAAATTCTGTCCATTTGCCTAAATATATTAAAATATTTACAAGTTGTAGGGAATTCTATAATTAAACATGTGCTAGTGTTGATTGGAAAATTCTAACATTGAGCCAAGCTAGCACACTTGGCTAATAGTAGGGCTCATGGCCTGAATTTATGTGCATGTGGATTGGAACATTGGCAGTCTGTAAAAAGTTGCTCTTAGTTTTTCCTTTCCTTCTTGTGGTTGCTCTCTCTCAATTCCTCTTGGCTGCCAACTGTTTATTGACCAAAATCCAATGTTTGGCATTTATAATGCCCAAGGTTGACCAAATCCTTACTAGATTTTATTTCTAACTTAAAGCAACTAATTTGCTTCCCTTAATTGCCATGCACATGCTATCCACTTTGATTTCAAACCAAAGCTATTTAATTGCCATTATTCCTCATGTTCATGCTTGATTCAATATGACAATTTCCTTTTTCTTCAATTTGCTTTCTATATCATATAAAGCCATGCATGTGCAATTTAGTTTAGGTAAGACTGATGCATGAAATCCATTTGAATTGGTAATGTAAATCTTGTATGCAACTTATAAAGCCATGCACATTAAACAAGTTTCCATTTTATGCATGCTTGTTCCCAAAGTCCTTATTAATCTCAATGAAATCGCATGAGCTTCTGAATATGCATCAATTAATTAATTGGCTTCCAAAAGTCTTCAGTTGTTTCCTTTTCTATTTCCTTCAAGCAAATTTCTTCTAAAATGCTTTGATTTAATTCTTCTTTAATTTCAAAATATGCCTAAAATAACAAAATATAAAAATTAAGATAAAAATTAACACAATAAAATATAATTTACTGAATTAAAAATTAACTGAAATAACTAAAATATTTAAAACCAAAACAAGAAAAAGGTAGAGAAATTAATTAATTAATTAAATATAGATAAATTATGCACATATCAAGATCATTCATTTTGTTTCTTAGATTGTTTTACTAAGGAAAAGAGCTTGAGTCAATTTGGGCTTTTTGGTAAGCATTTTGTCCTTTTTTTCATTTTTTTCAGTTGTACTTGTGTTAATCATTAGTAAAGCAAAATTTGATTGGATTAGATTTTCTATTCTTTCACATAAACTTTTTGCTTGTTGTCTATTAAAGTAATAATAGCTGTTTTTCTAATTCTTTCATTATTGCTCATTCTAGATTTGGGTATTACAGGCTTATCCTCTCTAGTTGTGTGTTTTTTCTTTTTTCTTTTTTCACTTGTGTTGGTCATTTGTAACAAAAGAAATCTCATTTGTCCTAGTGACCATTAAGTAAAAGAAGCACATATAGTTATTGTTTAGGTTAGTGACATTTTGGTGGTTTGTTTAGTGATCATAGTGATGTCATCATTACTGTGCAAATTTTATTGAACTCGCAAGCGCACGAATTTATTGTAGAATAGATTAATGGTGATGAGTGTCGATCCCACGAGAAGGTTGATTTTAATTATGTTTAGAATTAATTTTCTTTTAATGGGAATAATTAAATTATGGTAACTTTATCCTAAATTGTGAATTAAAATGGCAGAAATAATTAAGAATGAAACTGTTATAATAAAGCACTTGGGTATCCAGATCTGCATCAATATACTCCATGGGCTAAATATTCCATATTAATACCAATTAAATCATAAGGGGGGATTCCACACCTCATGAACCACTCTCCAATAAGTATAGTGCCAAGGGATTATCGTGCCAAATAATAATAACCTTTTACTAGGGTGCCTGTTTAACCAGGGCTGTATCTAGACAAGACTATTATTATTTGTTGACGAAAAGTCAAAACAACCACAAATATTAGAGGGGAAGAGAAAGTAAATTTATCAAATTAAGCCCATGGGACATGTTGAGACTTCACCTTCAACCCAAGCTCAAAAAGAAATTAGCTACTCATATTTTAACTAAGGATAAAAAAGGAAATTTTATTAAAATACAAAGAAACTATAAGAAGGAGAAGGAATTTCAAAAATCTAAATTTAAAAATGAATTCAAGGGTCTCAAATTAGGGGGGAGAGCCCCCTTTTTATAGATACATTGAGTGAATAGTGACCATCGGATTAAAAACAGTTCAGATGCTCAGAATTTGCCACGTCATCAGTCAACAGTCAATAATCAACAGTCAACAGTCAACATTTACACAGTAACGCCATTTGAATAGTAAATAATCCCATGTATGCACATGTATTGTACTGAGATGCTGCCACTTCATCGATCTACAGTACATAAGAAATTTAGTCCAATAAGATCGTGACACATCATCAGTCGATGCCACGTCATCAGTCAACGCCACATAAACAGTCAATACCACATAATTCATCCAATCAGATATTGCTACGTCATAAGTAGTTGCCACATCATCGGTCCGTATTTATGAATACTGTCGTGAATAGCACCTTGAACAGTATTATGAACAGTACCATATCTATGAACAGTACCGTACGTATGAACAGTACTGTATATATGAACAGTGACTTTTTTCTTTTAATGCTCCTCTTAAGGTTTTCGACTGTCCTGAGTCCAAATATGACGTCTGTTTTGCTGTCTGATCACTCGTTCATTGTGAAATGATCGTAATGCCCCTAAAATATATAAAATACATAATTATAATAAAACACATATAATTAAATAACAAAATACTTAAATAAATAAAAGTAGCAATGTTAGTGAGATTTAAAGTGTAAAATGACGATTTTCTCCTTTATAAATATACACTTTCTAACACTCAACAATCATCATTTTCTCTGTTGTTGTGAATTCATTTTTCCATGACATAATGATTGGGCTTTACTCATGCTTGTGAGCGAATACGTTGTCTTTGATTTTTATTTCATATTCATTGTTTGCCTTCATGTTTATGATAGAACTAAATTTGGTACATTGTATACGATTGTTATGTTCTATGTTTTGATATAGATGGTGACGAATAAATTAATATAGCACTGAAATAGGGGTTGTTATCAATTTGCTTTGCATGTGTCTATGGTTATTGTTAATTGAACAAAAATTTGGTCTTTTTCAATTATACTTTAAAGAAGTGTAGAAGTAACAATGATTCATTTTGTAGTGATTCTCATAATAAATATAGAGGCTACTAATGTGTTCAAGGCTATTGACTTAGGCATGAATAGTAATAAAGAGATCAGAGGGGTAATGATGTAGAATCAAACTATAATGTTCCAAAGAATGTGTTCAAGAAAACAATAAGTCAAAATGTAATTGGAATGGATGATGAAAATTAATAGATTATTGAAAAACCTAATAGTGCACATCATAAAAATGATAAAGATGAACATGAAGAATATAGCATCAATAAATTGAAATTTAAAGCAAAAAAAGAAGTGAGAAATTAACAAAGAGTATCAAATTCCAATTAATATTATATTAGGTTGTGTGACAAGAACTTGTACTTATTCTGTGTACAAAATCATTTTTAACTATATAATAATTTTTTATTCTTTTCTTAATTATTTGTGTTTAATTGAGTTAGTTGTTCAAATGTGTTTTCATAGGTCATAGGAGAAATTAACATATGTTTTTTTCAAATACATAAATGGAAAAAATAAAACATTTTTTATTCAGAAAGATTGTATGTTTGATGAATTCTTTGCAGGATTGCAAGAGATTTTGCAAATAAATCTAATTGCCTATAACATCACAATAGAGATGAATTTAAGTTTAAGTTGTTTTACCTAGCTCATATGATCACAATCTATATATATACTTGATGATAAAATGGTGAGGGTTGTCTTATATATAGGCTTTAATCTAATAAATTATGGTTGTATCCTATATTTGTTACCAAATCCCTCAAAATATTGAATCAAGAGATATAAGAATCTTAAACTTTGGATAAAGTAAGCATCTATGTCTCTCATATTCAAAAATAGATGTAACCGATAATGATATTATTATTGTAATGTTACTCTCAAATTTGCTGTAATAGTGATTTATTAATGAGAATGTCATTATATCATGGCATTACATTAATGGTTGTTGAAGAAGAAGTGTTGCCACTGATGATTTCATTGCAATAACATCAATCATTTTTCAAATACAATGGTGATCCTATTAATGACATGGATAATGCACCAGCAAGTAGCATTAATGCTGAATCGTATCATAATCGTATTGATAATAGGGATGAAAGTATTTTAATAGCTCAATCGATGATAGGGATGACGATCTTTTTAATGCTCTTATTAAAAATTAGGATGATGGTCATGTTGATAATATTATTAAAGGTGGGGACAGTGTCTATTATGAGGGTTTAATCCATGTTAGTGAAGAATTTTCTCACTTTTAAAATGAACATAAATCACATCAAAGTCAAATTGTTATTCCAATATCGATTTTAAGAGGCTAGTTTTGCCTTCAAACTTGATTATGTTAGAAGTTATGGGTCTAGTGATATTTATATGGGCAAGTCCTTTGATTCTAAGTGTGATTTAATATTAAAGCTATACAAAGTTTTATTAAACAATAAGTTTGAATTCTAATTTGAAGGATGAGTTCGATTTCTAGTTTACAGGCTAGTATCAACATGTTTTGAGGCACACTATAGTTTAAAATCATATAAATGGTGTGTTCTAACAAAGAGAGCATCAAATAAAGAAACCTACATTGGTGAATAATGAGATGTGACAAGACAACATTTGTTGTAATAAGTTCGATGGTCTTCGTCGAGCAAAGAGTCAGATTATCAATCATCTTATCATGTATAAATTTATTTAAAAGATGTGGATGTACACTCTAAATGATATTGCAGCAAACATGCAACAAGAGCATCATATCCCTTTATCATACTAGTAGGTATACCAATCAAGCTATAGAATCTGCTCTTAAGTTGATGCAAGGAAGTGTATCAAAGTTTTATAACTTCTTCTCTAAAGACTATTATATATTGGAGAAGAAAAATGATGATATAGTTATTCACATAAAATTGGATGAAGATAATTATTTCTTGTACTACTTTATAGCTATTGGATCTTGCATTAGTGCCTTTTGCAATATAGAGTAAAATCTCAATAAATAAACATTTTGATAAATTAATAATCTTGCTAAAATAATCAACTTTTTCAATCCCGATTTGGGCTAATGCACTAAAACAATAATTTCGCTAAACACATAAGATAATCTTTTTTTTAAATCTCTAAGGCCCAATAAAAATATAAACTAATAATTGATCAAATACAAAAATATATTAACAATAAACAACATGTAAAAATCATATTATTAAGAATTATTTTCTTGATAACTTATATTTCTCTATTCAACTCTTTTCAACATATGCATCTAAGCTTGTTTGTTTTTTCTTTGTTCTTAAATTAAACTCAACCTTATCCTTAATTTTCTTTTAAAGCATGTATTACATGTGATGTATATATTTTTTATTGTAGAATGTAGGTATTTAAAGTGACTATTGCTTAAAAGGCCCCTTTTATGGAAACATTTAGTAAACTATAATTGTTATCTGGATCATGATGATTATCAATGCTGTACATATTATCCCTTGAATAATCTCTATCAAAAGGAGATTCCATTATTGAATCATTTTCACAATGATAATTCAAAAGATGTTTAATATCTATGGCATTTTTATAGCATAGACTAGAAATAGCCTCATGTAATCCATGAATGCCATCGTCTTCACTAACTTGTTGTTCAATGGCCTTATCTTCCTTTGATCATATTTTACAATGTCAAAAAAATTTGTAATTGTTGTTATCTTACATCAATTTTTAAAGCCACATTAATAAAATAAAAAGCATTCAATATGTTAATTCAATAATAGATTTTTAGTGCTTGAATAATCCCAACATCACATGGCTGAATCTTTAAGGTTATTAGAAGGCAAGAAAAATAGTTCAACATTACTCTAGCCTTTAATAACCTTTGTATGGGCTGGGTAATTGTTTACTAAAAACTAAAATTTTTGAATCTTATCTTCCTTATTCTCAGACATCATTCCTAAAGAATATGGATTTATATCATATCTAATTCTGACACACTTATGAAAGCAACAGAGAGTTTTCGAGTTCTTTATTTTCTTTAGTAATTTCTTTTACCACAACCAAGCATGTGTACAATAAATTTGGGAGTCAACTCACCTATTAATCGCACTTTAACTTTGATTAATCATTAGATGTTATTAAGGATGTTATTCTTCATAAGCAATCATATGCATTTAGACTAAGTTTTATAGAATGTGAGGAGGACATTCCAAGAAAGTGAAGAAAATCGCTTGTGAAGCTTTGCTAAAATCATGTTTTTATCCATAGTTTCGACTCAGAATATCAGTTATTGCAAACAACTAAAATAGTCAATTTTGATCATTATAGAGTAATATTATTTGCCATTTAATTAGGGTAACTGTAACACTCCACCTTTATGCTTGTAACTAAAGTGGTTAAAGCAAGTATAACATTAAGCACTTATAGAAATGAATTTCAAATTAAGCATTTTATAAATATAGAATATAAAAAGTTTGCCACACAAAAGCTATACAAAAGGTTTGTTACACCCAAAAAAAAAAATTGTTACAAAAGTTAACAATTCTCTTAGTAACATGTCACCAACCAATTCCATAAACAAGCTTATTGTATTTATGCTTAGATTGGAGCACAGTTGAGCCCCTTATATAACCCAAGGTCTGTTATGCCCATATGCACTCTGCCTTCGTTGGGACTTGGCGTCAGCTTTCCCTACTCAGTTCCTGCAATGTAAGGAGTACGTGAGCTAATTCCCAGTAAGTAAACACTTAATGCATGTATTACCTACCATGCATATGAATGAATTTAATAAAGATGTGCTTTCATGAATTCTGCATTAGTTAATTATCAATACATTGAAATCAATAGGAAAATAAAACTTAACTACCTGAATAAGTATGTCCTCCATAATATCATGAGGTATTTTCATAGATCGATCTACAAGTTGTAAGACTACTAGAGTTGGTTGTAGTTCTCTAAATCCAAATTTCATAAATACTAAGTAAGGTAACAAATCTACACTAACTCTTAAGTCCAACAAAGTATTCTTAATTGAGTGGTTACCTATACTATATGAGATAATGAAGGAGTCTAGATCTTTGTATTTTAGAAGAATTTTGTGTTGCAGTATAGAGCTAATGTTTTCTATTAAAAAGACCTTCTATTGAATATAAATATTTCTCTTTTTAGTACAAAGGTTTTAAAGAAACTTAGCATAAGATGTCACTTGTTTTATAGGATCAAATAAATAGATGTTAACACTTACTTGTTTAAATATTTCAATAATCTGACCCGTAGATTTTTCCTTCTTTGCTTTAGCTAACTTTTAAGGAAATGAAGCTTTAGGAACGTATTTTGATAGGTTGGTTTATTTTTTCTCTTTTAAGGATGAATCCTCCCATTTACAAGTATAATTTGAGTTGTTTTTATCATCGACATGTCTACTTTATTATCAACTTCTTTTTCTTTTCATAAGGTTATAACAGCTTTGACCTCTCTTTGCTACTAAGGTGAATTAGTACTTACTTCATGCACTCCTCTAGGGGTAGGTACTGGTTGACGTAAGAATTTTCTTTTCTCAATAGTTATTACCAAGGTTTAAACTAAAGAGACAAGTTGTCCTACCATATTTTTAAGGCTTAAAATTGATTGGGTCTGTGAGTTGAAGCTTGTTTTCATCTTATTTCGTAGTTCATCAATGGTGCAGTTTTATTGCTTGATTATGGAATGAGTAAGATTCTTAGAATTTTGAAATTCATCCTCTCATGGTCCATGTTGAGAGTAGTTTGGGTTATGATTATATAGTCTAAATGGTGCCTAAGAGGCTTGAGGAACTTTAGGAATTGATTACATTGGTAGAGCTGGAGTTGTTCTCTATTCTATTAGAATCCTTAAGACCATGAAAAATTAGGATAGTCTCTCAGTCCAGGATTACATGTGTTGTAGTAAGGGTTGTAGTTTGATGGATTTTTCATTAACTTATAGTATTGGCTTGATTTGGGTACGAGTCATGTTTATGTGACTCTATTGTTTTAACAGCCATTAAAGATGCGATTTGTTGGGAAAGTCCTTTAACCATCTCTTTGACTTCTTTGATTCTTGAGCTTGACTCGCCAGTGTGAATCTCATTAACTTCCTTAATTCTTTTATTATTCCTGAGTGATCGAATTTATTATTGGGAATTATTCGATTGTAGCTGAAAGATATCCTAAATCTCTGATGTACTTTTTGACATTAGCTCTCCTTCACTTGTTGCCATTAACCATTCTTGCACATGAGGTAATAATCTCTAAAAAAAAATATTGGCATTAGTGGGTACTTTAAGAATAGCCTATTGAATTACTCCTATATTTCAAAAAACTGCATGTATTTTTTCTGAGTGAATTCTAAAATTTCCCTGTGAATAGCATTGCTTTTATACATTTAAAAGTATTTAATCAAAATTTTTTTACCATTTATTTCTATAATGTAATGTCATTAGCAGGCAATGTATTAAATCATGAACGAACTTTATTATTTAAAAAAAATAGGAATAATCTAAATTTAATATCATTATTTAAAAAATTCTCATATTTAAAAGTTTGACAAAGAGCATGGAAATCATTCAGGTGATTATATTTAGGTATCTTATACATGATGTGCTGAAGTTAATTGAAGGACTAAAGTAATCTTTAAATGACCTCTCCTGTAGTGGTGGTTGTTGTTGCAAATCCATTTCAATTTTATTTTTAATTGCAACAAGTTTGTGTGTGTAAAGTGTTTTTTCTAGTTCTAGATATATAGGCTCAAGATTAGATAATTTTGACATTTGACCATGCATGCAAAGAATGCCCCAAAAAAAGAGAACAAAACTAATAAAAATAAAGAATAAAAGGAAATTACAATACTAATCTTATCATGCTGTTATAATCTTACTATGAAAAAATACTCAGTGCCAAAAAAATATAAGAAATAAATTAACTAAAATTAAAATAAATTAACAAGATAAATAAAAATTATAAAGAGTAATAACATGAAAATTAAATTATAGAAATTTAAAAAAGAGAAAAAGAAAAGAATGCTTACCTAAAAAATATAGATTCACTTTTTTCTTTTTTAATAAAAAAATTACAAGAAAACAACTAAAGTATTATTTACAAAAATTAATTCAATAAACTAAAATAACCTATCTCCCCAGCAACGGTGCCAAAAACTTGTTATGTAAATTTTATTGAACTTGTATCTAAAATAGATCAACGGTAATAAGTATCGATCCCATATTAAGGTGAATTTTAATTGCGTGTAGAATTAATTTTCTAAGTGGGTAGTAAAAATTATAGTGAAAGTAATTTAGACTATCCTAAAATTTAAATTAGAATGGTAGGACTCATACCCAAATTAAACTAATGCCATAAGTATAATGAGAAAGCTATTAAACTACATCCTTTATCCCAACACATATAATCTTGGATAGAAAGACCACTATAATTTTTCATGATCTCAAGGATTCCAATATAATGAATTAACAGCTCTAGCTCAA
Organism: Aegle marmelos; assembly: GCA_030449875.1. Taxonomy (NCBI): domain Eukaryota; kingdom Viridiplantae; phylum Streptophyta; class Magnoliopsida; order Sapindales; family Rutaceae; genus Aegle; species Aegle marmelos. Next base: position 12,662,078 of record JASUUL010000094.1, on the reverse strand, counting down.
CTGAAATAATAGATAGGTAATCCAAGAGGGGGTAAATTGGGTTTATAAAAATTATATGATGCGTAAACAAAAGTTAACGCAAACATCTTAAACAAAATCAAAACAATAATAAATAAACCAATCAAAATGCAGAGAGACAAGGGAAGAGAGATTCAAACATAAATTTTTATGTGATTCGGCCAACCCTACTTATGTTCACACCTTCAAGCACACCATGCTTGAGGATTTCACTATCTAAGCCTCCAAGGTTTCAAGAAATTATACTTGACTTTTAAGATGTCAATGGACCTTTACAACTCGAGAATACACCCAATCTCTTTCCCTAAGTGTATCCCAATACTTATGATAACTAAAAAATAAAGTATACAAAAATATTTTTTTTACATAATCTAGACGACAAATACAAAGCTCAATGAGTGAATCATTAAAATGAGAGAAGATTTAAAGCTCAATGTAGATTGTATTCTCAGTAGAAAGCTCAATACGTAATGTTAGATCATCTTTTGCTTGAATTTAATGAGCCAATTGTTGTGCAAATTTTATTGAACTCGCAAGCGCACGAATCTATTGTAGAATAGATTAATAGTGACGAGTGTCGATCCCACGAGGAGGTTGATTTTAATTATGTGTCGAATTAATTTTCTTTTTAATGGGAACAATTAAATTATGGTGATTTTATCCTAAATTATGAATTAAAATAGCGGGAATAATTAAGAATGAAACTTATTATAATAAAGCACTTGGGTATCCGGATCCACATCAACATGCTCCATGGGCTAAATATTTCATATTAATATCAATTAAATCATAAGGGGGGATTCCACACCTCATGAACCACTCTCCAATAAGTATGGTGCCAAGGGCTTATCGTGCCAAATAATAATAACCTTGTACTAGGGTCTTAGGTTTAACTGTGGTCAGAATTCAGACAAGACTATTATTATTTGTCGACGAAAAGTCAAAACAACCACAAATATTAGAGGGGAAGAGAAAGTAAATTTACTAAATTAAGCCTATGGAACATGTTGAGACTTCACCTTCAACCCAAGGTCAAAAAGAAATTAGCTACTCATATTTTAACTAGGGATAAAAGGGGAATTTTATTAAAATACAAAGAAACTACAAGAAAGAGAAGGAATTTCAGAAATCTAAGCTTAGAAATGAATTCAGGGGTGCCAAATTAGGGGGGGAGAGCCCCCTTTTTATAGATACATTGAGTGAATAGTGACCATCGGATTAAAAACAGTTCAGATGCTCGAGATTGCGCCCGTCATCGATCAACAATCAAACAATCAACCGTCAACAATCAACATTTGTACAAAGAATGCCGAAATAGTAAATAATCCCATGTAAACGCATGTATCTTTGTACACCCGATTTCTACTCCAATGAGATCTTTGCCATGTCATCGATCTACAATGACATAAGAAATTTAGTCCAATAAGATCGTGACACATCACTCGGTCAACGCCACGTCATCGATCAATGCCACATAAGTAGTCAATCCACATAATTCGGCCCAATCGAGATCGCCACGTCGTCGTAGTAGTTGCCACATCATCGGTCCGTATACATGAATAATTAGTAAATAATATGACTGTGCGTATGAACGATCTGACTGTATGTGTGAACATAACTTTTTCCTTTAATGTTCTTCTTAAGGTTTTCGACCGTCCCCGAGTCCAAATATATACGTCCGTTTTTTGTCTGATCACTCGTTTATTGTGAAACGATTATGATACCCCTAAAATATATAAAATACACAATTATAATAAAACACATATAATTAAATAACAGAATACTTAAATAAATAAAAGTAGCAATGTTAGTGAGATTTAAAGTGTAAAATGACGATTTTCTCCTTTATAAATATACACTTTCTAACACTCAACAATAGCAATCAAGCCACTTTCAAGAATGACATATCCAACCCTAAAATCTCACCGGTTGTAGTGACACTCTCACAAAGAAATTAATCCCAATAAAATTTTGTCACTACAATGAATGGTAAATTGAGAGAAAATAATAAAGAAATATCACACACTCTCACCAAGATGAAAAATATGCCCATAGCTTAGAAATAATATGATCTCAAATAAAGTATTAGTCAACCCAATGTATTCATCATTTTTTTTATTTTTATTTTTTATTTTATATGCATCACTACATCTTAATTACCCATATAACTAGCTTTTATGTTCGACTATAGTTCCCTAAAATCAGGAAGGGCTTTTATTAGGACGTAACGTAGGCTAGGGACATGGCTAACAAAGAAAGGAAAATAGGGAAACAAAATATATATGTTTGAGAAAAAAATTCAAGAACTTTTTACAACATACATTTTGCTTATTTATTGCTATTTGTATATCTTTTTTTTTGAAATTTTATATATATATATATGTAGCATAACTTCGCTGAACAAAATAATTATTTATTATTTTTTTCTCAAATATGAATAGGTGGATGGAACTTGTATGATATCGGATAATACTCCAAATTGGAGTGGGTCAGGATGATAAGTTAATAAAGAAAATGTTTTTTTTTTAAATAAAAGGCTCAAAAGGGCTAACTATGGATATTAAATAATAGAGATGAATAGAAAGGCTCAAACGGGTCAAAAATGGCCTTCCATCATCTTTTAGGACTCTAAATAATCTTCCATATCTACTAATTAAGTAGGCATTTAGATGCAGTAACACACACTACTTTTTTTTTTTTTAAAGGGTTGACTCAAAGAAAATCTAGAGATCATGTATGAAATAATAAACTGCTAAGCTACATGAAGAATGGACAAAAAGGGTTACTCTCCAAGAAAAATTAATAGGCTCAAAAACTCACTTGGAATTTATTATGACATGTGCATTCTTTCAAGCAACTCATATTTGTCCCCAACATCAACATGTAGAATAGTAAACATGGTGTAACATTACTCAAGACCAAAGATAATACAAATACTAAAATTCAAAAGTCATCATATCATCCAATATCAAGAACTCACAAATTTTTTTTTTTAAAATAGAATTATTTCCCCCCAACCTATTCTAAACATAAAAAGAAAACATACATGCAGAAAAATTAAAGAAAAATGATTTTTTTTTTTAAAGAAAGATGCGTTTCTAGAGTTACTACACTCTATATTCAGTCATCTTCGACTTTAAAAACTTAAAAATATATATTTATAAAGGAGAAATTATCAGCTATTCCCTCCCCCCAACCAGAACGAAACATTGTCCTCAATGTTTTAAAGGAAAGAAGTAGAGATTAGAAGATATCACCTGGGCATTGCAATACAGAAGAAAATATTAACAAGTAGTTGCAACTGTGGCTCACATCTTCCTCTGGTTTTACGTCCAGAAATGGCTTGAACGCCCTCTATGGGTTGAGGATAGGCTTCCCATCCAGTTTTCTTACAAACTGGCAAACAGGGTCTTTTATAGTCAGATTCCCGAGACTATAGTTTGCACATTCTTTCTGAAATAATGGCCATAACTGGAGTATTGCATGTTGGACGTATCCACTGGGATGCGTTTCAAGAGACAAAAGGATATCATCCAATGACTCCTTATTCAAGCCATCCCTAATGAATTAAATCTTATCTTTTCTGTTATCAGATAACATTCCTAAAGAACATGATTTTTTATTGCATATCATTCTGGCACATTTATGACAAGCTACAGAAAGTCTTCGAGCTCGTCGTTTTCTCGCATAATTTCCTTTACCACAACCAGGCATGTATGCAATAAATCTGGGAGGTAACTCACCTGCTAAGCGAACTTTTGTCTTGATTAACCAATAGATGTCAGCAGGGATGTTATTCTTTATAAGCAATCGCATGCGTTCGGACCGAGCTTTATAAATGGTGAGGAGAGCATTCTGAGGAAGTGAAGGAAATCGCTTGTGAAGTTTTTCTAAAATCTCATTTCTATCCATACCTTCGTCTCAGAATATCAGTTATTGTGGGAAAACTGAAGCAACCGACTTGATTGTCACGGAGTACCGTTATCCGCCACTTGACCGGGGTTACAAACTTTAAACACACAAAGCAAACTAAAACACACAAACAAGAAAATAAATTAAAACACACAAAACAAACTAAAATCGTCCTCTTATTGAATTTACCTCAAGCTCCAATTGGATGTTATAGATGGCTTTCTCAATTTCTCGGAGTTGGCTTTCTAAATCCTCAACATAGGCTACTAACTCTGGTGGTTGTAGCTGCCAGATACGATGTGGTTTACAAAATCGTATCTGACCTCTGAGATGAGATTGTATACGTCGATACTGTCTAAGAATGTTTAAGAGGAACTGTCTCATGATTAAATGGATAAGAAAAACTTAACGGTTAAACAAACACAAAAAAAATAATTTCAATCAGCAAAAGAATGAATAAAAGAAAGAAAAATAAAGAAAATAAATAATCAAATCACCGAAAAGTAAAACCTCAATTTAAAATAGGTGGGTCACTCAAATTTATTTCGCTGTCCTCTCCATGTGGTTGGTATTCTAGATATGGCTTTAATCTTTGACCATTAACTTTGAAAGTGACACCATTCATTGGATCCTTAATTTCAATTGCCCCATGTGGAAAAACAGTATGAACAATAAATGGGCCAGACCATCGAGAGCGTAACTTACCTGAGAATAAGTGTAAGCGAGAATTGAATAAAAGTACTTTCTGACCTGGAGTGAAAGATTTTCGCATAATTTGCTTGTCGTGAAAGACTTTCATTCGTTGCTTGTAAATTTTGGCATTCTCGTACGCATCATTTCGAATTTCTTCAAGTTCTGCCAACTGTAATCTTCTTTCTGAGCCAGCTTGCTGTATGTCAAAATTGAATTTCTTGATGGCCCAGTACGCACGATGCTCGAGTTCCACAGGTAGGTGGCATGCTTTTCCATACACTAGCCTGTAGGGTGACATCCCAATCGGAGTCTTGAAAGCCGTTCTGTATGCCCATAATGCATCATCAAGCCGCAACGACCAATCTTTTCTGTCGGGCCTCACTGTTTTTTCTAAAATGTGCTTTATTTCTCGATTGGAGATCTCAACTTGGCCGTTGTCCGTGGGATGATATGGGTCGCCACTTTATGAGTGATGGAGTACTTTGTCAAAAGTGCTTTGAAAAATTTATTGCAAAAGTGGGTTCCACCATCACTAATTATTTACTCGATGGAATCCAAAGAAGGAAACAATATTGCTTTTCAAAAATCCTATTACCATTTTATGATCATTGTTCCTACATGGAATAGCTTCTACCCATTTCGAAACATAATCAACAGCGACCAATATGTATTGATGGCCAAAACATGTGGGAAAGGGTCCCATGAAATCGATACCCCATACGTCAAAAATTTCAACCACCAGAATTGGGTTTAGTGGCATCATATTCCTTCGTGTAATGCTGCCCATTCTTTGACACCTATCACATGAAGAACAAAAGGTGTAAGCATCTCGAAATATAGTTGGCAATAGAAACCATATTGTAAAATTTTAGTAGCTGTTTTCTTAGCACTGAAGTGGCCTCCACAAGCTTGTTCATGGCAGAAAGAAAGGATATTCTGAAATTCATTCTCTGGGACACATCGTTTAATAATTTGGTCTGCACAGTATTTAAATAGATAAGGATCATCCCAAAAGAAATTCTTTATTTCTGCAAAGAATTTGGCCTTGTCCTGTTTAGTCCAATGCTCTGGAAGTTGACCTGTAACAAGATAATTAACTATATCAGCATACCATGGTACTACTTCCACACTCATTAATTGTTCATCTGGAAATGACTCATTCAAAGGTAAATGTTCTTTTGTTGTGTCAAAATGGAGACGGGAAAGATGATCAGCCACAACATTTTCTGTTCCTTTCTTGTCTTTGAATTCTAAGTCAAATTCCTGCAAGAGTAGCACCCAACGAATTAGTCTAGCTTTTGCATCCTTCTTTGTGAGAAGATATTTAAGAGCAGCATGATCTGTAAATATAATTATTTTACAACCAATGAGATAAGATCGAAATTTTTCTAATGCAAACACAACTGCTAGCATTTCTTTTTCAGTGGTTGAATAATTCAACTGTGCATCATTCAATGTCATACTAGCATAGTAAATCACATGGGGAATTCGATCAACTCGTTGTCCTAATACTGCTCCTACTGCATAGTCAGATGCATCACACATAAGCTCAAATGGTAAGTTCTAATTTGGGGCTGAATGATGGGTGATGATGTCAACAACTGCTTTAGTTTTTCAAATGCCACAAGACATGAATCATCAAAGACAAAAGGTACATCCTTAGCAAGTAAATTGCATAAGGATCTAGAAACTTTGCTAAAATCTTTAATGAAACGTCTATAAAAACCAGCATGCCCAAGGAAAGATCTTACTTCTCTGACTGTTTTAGGTGGAGGAAGATTGGAAATGAGATCCACCTTGGCTTTATCAACCTCAATACCTTTGCTAGAAATGATGTGACCGAGAACAATACCTTGTTTAACCATAAAATGGCATTTTTCCCAATTCAAGACTAAATTCTTCTCGATACATCTCTGCAGAACTAGTGTTAGATGATGTAAACAATGATCAAACGAATCTCCAAAAACAGAAAAGTCATCCATAAAAACCTCAAGGAATCGTTCAACCATATTAGAAAAAATGCTCAACATGCATCGTTGAAATGTAGCTGGTGCATTACATAATCCAAATGGCATTCTCCTATATGCAAAAGTGCCAAAAGGACAAGTGAAGGTGGTCTTCTCTTGATCTTTTGGTGCTATGGGAATCTGATTGTATCCTGAATAACCATCTAGAAAGCAATAAAACTCATGACCCGCTAATCTATCAAGCATTTGATCGATAAATGGTAAAGGAAAATGGTCTTTACGTGTGACAGAATTTAACTTTCTGTAATCAATGCATACACGCCATCCTGTAGTTACTCTAGTGGGTACTAATTCATTATCAGCATTGATGACTACATAACTCCCTTTTTTAGAACAACTTGCACAGATCGACCCACGAACTATCAGAAATAGGGTAAATGATACCTGCATCTAATAGCTTAAGGACTTCAGTGCGAACAACCTCTTTCATGTTAGGATTTAACCGACGTTGCATTTCCCTAGTAGGTTTAGCATTTTCATCAAGATGAATGTAATGCATGCAATCTACTGGGTTTATACCTTTTATGTCTGCTATGGTCCATCTTAATGCTCCTTTATGTTCTTTTTTTAACATCCAACAACTTACCTTTTTGTTCGTCATTGAGGGAAGAAGAGATGATTACTTGGTAAAGTGCTTTCTTCTCCCAAGAATGCGTATTCCAAAGTGTTGGGTAATGGCTTGAGTTCGAGTTTTGGTGGTAATTCGATGATGGGTGAGTTTCTTTTACAAAGACTAGTTGTTCAACTCTTGATTTCCATTTATTAGTGTCCATGGATGGTCTTTGAGTCAAGTAGAGCATTGACTTCATCAATCGAATCAATATCAAAATTTAAACCAAAGTGAGTTAAACAAGTTTGCAAAGGGTCATCACTAAGGTTTGAAAGAAAATTGTTATCAACTAGTGTTTCTATTAAATCCACATTAACAATTCCATCATCTCAGACCGCGTGAGGTTGTTTAGCAATGTTAAAGATATTGAGTTCCATGGTCATATTGCCAAAAGACAAATCTGCATATTTCCTAGGTTCGCATTGAATATGTGCATCGGCAGTTGCCAAGAAAGGTCGGCCCAGAATAATGGGAATGTGCTTCTTTGAATCCTGCACTGGTTGAGTGTCAATTACAATGAAATCAACAGGAAAATAAAACTTGTCTACCTGGATAAGCACGTCCTCCACAATACCACGAGGTATTTTTATGGACCGATCTGCAAGCTGTAACACCATTGGAGTTGGATGTAATTCGCTCAGTCCAAGTTTCATAAAAACAGAGTAAGGCAATAGATTTACACTAACTCCTAAATCCAACAAAGCATTCTCAATTGTGTGGTTCCCTATACTACATGAGATAGTGGGGGAGCCTGGATCTTTACATTTTAGAGGCATTTTATGTTGGAGTATAGAACTAATATTTTATGTTAGAAAGGCCTTTTTCTGAACATGAATATTTCTCTTTTTAGTACAAAGGTCTTTAAGAAACTTGGCGTATGATGGCACTTGTTTTATAGCTTCAAGTAAAGGGATGTTAACACTTACCTGTTTGAAGATTTCAAGAATCTCACCTGTGGATTTTCCTTTCTTCCCTTTAGCTAACCTTTGAGGAAATGGAGCTTTAGGAACATATTCTCGTGAGTTGGTTTCCTCTTTCTCCTCTGATGATGATTCCTCCGAGTTCACAGGTACAATTTGAGTTGATTTTGGCATCTCCACTTTATTGTCAACTTCTTTTCCTTTTCGCAAGGTCATCACTGCTTTGACCTCTCCATGCTGCTGTGGTGAACTAGAACTTGCTTCATTTACTGCTTTAGGATTGAGCATTGGTTGACTTGGGAATTGGCCTTTTTCAACGGTCATGGCCAATGTTTGAATTGAAGAGGCAAGTTGTCCTACCATTTTCTCAAGGCTTGAAACAGATTGAGCTTGTGAGTTGAAGCTCGCTCTCATCTCATTTCGTAACTCATCAATGGTACGGTTCTGTTGCTCGATCTTGGAATTAGTAAGATTTCTAAAATTTTGGGATGTCTCCTCCCATGGTTTGGGTTGAGAATGGTTTGGATTCTGATTGTATGGCCTGAATGGTGGTTGAGAGGCTTGAGACATTTGAGGAACTGGTTGCATTGGTGGAGGTGGAACTGATGGTCCGTTTTGTTGAAATCCTTGAGACCATGAAAAATTGGGGTGGTCTCTCCATCCAGGGTTATATGTGTTGGAGTAAGGGTTGTAATTTGATGGTTTTCTCATAATACCTATGGCATTGGCTTGATCTGAATATGAGTCATGGTCATGTGGCTCTGTTGATTTAGCAGTTGTCAAAGATGTTATTTGTCGAGTAAGACCTTCAACCATCTCTTTGACTTCTTTAATTCCTGAGCTTGACTCGCCAATATTAACCTCATTCACTCCCTTAATTCTCCTGGTATTTCTGAGTGATCGACTCCGTTGTTGAGAATTATCCGATTGCCGTTGGAAAAATTTCCAAATCTCTGATGCGCTTTTGGACATTAACTCTCCTCCACTGGTTGCCATTAGCCATTCTTGCATATGTGGCAATAATCCCTCCAAAAAGTATTGGCATTGGTGCCATTTCTCGTACCCATGATGTGGACACTTCAAGAGTAGCCCATTAAATCGCTCCCATGCTTCGAAAAACTGCTCGTCGTCTCTTTGAGTAAACTCAAATTTCCTGCGAATAGCATTGGTTTTATGAATCGGGAAATATTTATTTAAAAATTTAGTTACCATTTGTTCCCATGATGTAATGCTATTAGCGGCATTGTATTAAACCATGAAACATGAGCTCTGCTCTTTTTTAATGAAAATGGGAATAGTCTAAGTTTAACATCATCATCTGAAAAATTCTCGTATTTAAAAGTTTGACAAATAGTATGAAAATCATTCAAATGATTATATGGGTCCTCATTTTCTAGGCCATAGAATGTGGGGAGACAGTTTAGCACACTAGGTTTTAATTCAAAACTCCTAGCAGCTACATTTGGGTACCTTATGCATGATGTACTCAAATTTACTAAAGGACTAAAATAATCCTTAAATGGCCTCTCTTGTGGTTCTGGTTGCTGATTTTGCAATTCCATTTCAAGTTTCTTTTGAAAAACAGTTTGTTTGTGTGTGCGAAGTGTTTTTTCCAAATCAAGATCTAAAGGTTCAAGATTAGGTGATAATGACCTTCGACCATGCATGCAAAGAATAAAATAAATGAAGATAAAACAAATAAAATTAAAGAGGAGAGAGAAATTACAATACTAACCTTGTGACGTTGTTATAATCGTACTATAAACATACACTCAAGTGCTAAAAAGAAAATACAAGAAATAGATTAACTAAAAAAAAAATAAAATAAAAAGATAAATTACAACGAAAAATAAAAAATTACAGAAATATAAAGAAGAGAAAAAGAAACAAAATTAAATTACAGGAAAAAAATTACTTAAAAAAAATTTAATTCTATGGAATAATAAATTAACAGAATAAATAAAAATTACAAAGAAAATAACTCAGAAATTAAATTATAGAAATTTAAAGAAATTTAAATTACCAAAATTAAATTACAGATTCACTTTTTTTTCATTTTTGTAATTTTTAATTTTTTTTATAATTTTTAAGGAAAGAAAAAAAAATTACTTAAAAAAAACTAATTCTATGAATTAATTCTACGAATAAATTAAAATAAATTACAAGATAAACAAAACAAATTACAAAGAAAAGTAAAGCAAAAATTAAAGTACAGAAATTTAAAGAAATCACACAATAAAATTAAATTGTAAAAATTTAAATTACAGAAATTAAATTACAAAAACTAAATTGCAAAAATTTAAATTGTAAAAATTTAAATTACAAAAATTAAATTATAGAATTATTATTTTTTTATAAGAAAAAAATACAAGAAAACAAAAAAAAAATTAATTCAACAAATTAAAATAACTTACCTCCCCGGCAATGGCGCCAAAAACTTGTTGTGCAAATTTTATTGAACTCGCAAGCGCACGAATCTATTGTAGAATAGATTAATGGTGACGAGTGTCGATCCCACGAGGAGGTTGATTTTAATTATGTGTTGAATTAATTTTCTTTTTAATGGGAATAATTAAATTATGGTGATTTTATCCTAAATTATGAATTAAAATAGCGGGAATAATTAAGAATGAAACTTATTATAATAAAGCACTTGGGTATCCGGATCCACATCAACATGCTCCATGGGCTAAATATTTCATATTAATATCAATTAAATCATAAGGGGGGATTCCACACCTCATGAACTACTCTCCAATAAGTATGGTGCCAAGGGCTTATCGTGCCAAATAATAATAACCTAACCTTGTAGGGGTCTTGGTTTAACCAAGTTTGTAACTAGACAAGACTATTATTATTTGTCGATGAAAAGTCAAAACAACCACAAATATTAGAGGGGAAGAGAAAGTAAATTTACCAAATTAAGCCCATGGAACATGTTGAGACTTCACCTTCAACCCAAGGTCAAAAAGAAATTAGCTACTCATATTTTAACTAGGGATAAAAAGGGAATTTTATTAAAATACAAAGAAACTACAAGAAAGAGAAGGAATTTCAGAAATCTAAGCTTAGAAATGAATTCAGGGGTGCCAAATTAGGGGGGGAGAGCCCCCTTTTTATAGATACATTGAGTGAATCGTGACCATCGGATTAAAAACAATTCGGATGCTCAGGATTGCGCCACGTCATCAGTCAACAGTCAACAGTCAACCGTCAACAGTCAACATTTGTACAGTAATGCCGCCTGAATAGTAAATAATCCCATGTAAACGCATGTACTGTACACCCGATTTCTACTCCAATGAGATGCTGCCACGTCATCGATCTACAGTACATAAGAAATTTAGTCCAATAAGATCGTGACACATCATCGGTCAACGCCACGTCATCGATCAATGCCACATAAGTAGTCAATCCACATAATTCGTCCAATCAGATACTGCCACGTCGTAAGTAGTTGCCACATCATCGGTCCGTATACATGAACGATGTATGCGTGAATAAAGATCTGCAAATGCGTAACAAGAAACGATCTGTATATGTGTGAACAGTAACTTTTTCCTTTAATGCTCTTCTTAAGGTTTTCGACCGTCCTGAGTCCAAATATGACGTCCGTTTTGCTGTCTGATCACTCGTTTATTGTGAAACGATTATGATACCCCTAAAATACATAAAATACACAATTATAATAAAACACATATAATTAAATAACAGAATACTTAAATAAATAAAAGTAGCAATGTTAGTGAGATTTAAAGTGTAAAATGACGATTTTCTCCTTTATAAATATACACTTTCTAACACTCAACACCAATTTATAATTGGAACTGAAAATTAGCTGTTATTAACTTCTCTAGGAATAATCGGCTCACCGTTAACTACTATCGATTTATCATTTTGACTAGTCCAAATAATCGTTGAGTTGAAATTTCAAATAAATGGTTCACCATTTAAAGTGATCAGTTCATCGTTAACTTCTAGTATTTTATACCACTTTTAGCTCTACCGTTTACTCTAATCGATTCAAGAGTAGAATATGATTCAATCCTAAAACTTATTGGTTAACCATTTTCAAACCATCAATTAATCATTTTCTTCCTGCGAGACAACTTGAGATTTTGTTAATGTTAAACAGTTTAAGATTAAAAGATTAATCACTCTCTGAATATTATCGATTCACCATTTAAAAATAATTGGATAACCGTTTCCTACAAACAAAGTGAGCTTATCCATTTTTGCCAAACGGTTTAAGGGTGAAAGATGAATTCCTTTTTACAAATTATCTGTTAACCATTTAAAATAATCAATTATCCGTTTACTCCTAGGGACTGAAATCATTTTAAAGAATAAGGTCACTATTCTTACCAATTAACCATTTTTATGATAAAATGGCTTACCATTAATATTTAGATTAGAAAGTTTTGCATCTCTTTTGATAAAAAGATTTTTCAATTTGACAAATAATATTAATCCAAAAATCATAAACTTGTTTTAGATTTATTAATGAAAACTCTCAAATTTGTTATCATCAAAATCAAACATATAAACATATACATGTTAACAATCTTCTTTTTTTAATAATGACAAACTTTTAAGCAAAATTTACTCCTCCTAAATATATGCTCCCCTTAAGTTTATTGCCTTAATAAATTACTTTAATAAATTTCTATTGTTGTATTTTTCTCCCTTTTCATTATCAAAATGAAAGTAGAAAGCTAAGTTCAAATATTACCATTTTTGAAAAAATTTTGACAGAATGTCTTCTGAAATATGAGTATATCCTTAAACACAGACAGAGCTAAATACACTTTCAAAGTAGATATTTTTGCAAACTCCAATCTAACACCAACTCAATGCCAATATTTAATCCAACAAATTTCAACATTCAATCCAAAATCAACCAATAACCTAGCAAAATCAACATAAAGTAATCATGCAATAAGAGAGTACCAAAAAAATTTTATCAATCATGAATTAGCACCATGGAAGATAAACAGTATCCTCACAAAATGATCATAACAAAATAAAAAAAATGTATGTGTAAAAATAGAAAAAGAAAAATTAGGATAGAGGTCTAAATGAGGAACCATCAGGATGCAAGCCAAGAAGAGCAAGAATGCTTCACTGATTATCGATGAGCTCATGCTACTAATAGATAATCTACTGCTCTTGAAGCTGAAATGCCATAAAATGATATTGAAGCTTCTACTGCTACTTAGCAATACTCTGAACGCCACCAATAAGACACCGCAAACTCTTATCTAAAGTAGAGAGATGATCTAGAGCAAGGGGCTGATCAGGGTCCCACTCATAGCCCTTAGAGTTAGAATCAGCCTGAGGCTATAAGATAGAAGCATGACGAAGAGGTGGAGGTCTAGCACCTAGTCTGAAATCAGGTAACTCACTCGATCGTCCTCTAGAGCTACTAAAGTATCATGGTTCTTAAAAATAGATGTTTTGGCCTACTCCTCATGTTTCCAAGAAAAACCTATACTAGTTATGGCTTTCTTACCTATCTTCTTAGTCCCATCATAAATTAATTCTCTAATATGAACTTTAAAATGGCATAAAATTTTAGTAATAATGCTACCATATGGGAGTCATCTATGGTTAATTGCAGGAGTGCTCAGTATATGATGTACAATAATGTACCCAAAGTTGATAGACCTACGTCTAAGTAAGCTATCTAGTAGGGCAACCTCTAGTTGAGTTACTTCATCAGAGTGTCCCTTACTAGGAGTGACAATGTGTTGTAAAATGGAATGTAAAATCCTAACTTAAGTTGGGATTAAACAGGAAGAGCACATATCTCATCAATTAAATCTCGATGTCTACATATGTTTCTAATGACATACTTATGGTCAAACTCGAGAAATGAAAATTCCTTTATAGAGGTATAATACTTAAGGCTAGAATCAGAAAGATCTAGAATATCATTTAATTCATCACAATCAAACTCAATTAGAACTCCCCGATAGAAGTCACAATTCTATCTAGTTTAATTGTGAAAATTTCCATGTTTGAGTAAAATACTCTAACTAGACTAAGATATATCCACTCTTCTAAGTCTAAAGACAGAAATCTAAGGTAACAACATCTCTTTCACAGATTTTTCACAAATAATCAAATTCCCAAAGTCATCCAAATCGACTGAGTAAGAGTCAATTACTTTTTGACTTATAAAACGAGTTTGGAATCATTTTGCATAGAAGCAATGGGAAGATGAAGTCTTTTGAAGTCAGTCTTGTCCCTTGGATTGAAAGGATTTTAAGAAGGAATAGATTTTCATTTTCGGGTAGGTCGTAAAGATTCTGCCATTTGGGTACAATGGATTGTTTTCTAAGTTGACAAAGAGGAAAAAAAATCGATGAAAAAGATAATGAAGAGTAGAGAAAGGGATTGTGATTTTTTTTGGCTAAAAATAAAGAAAATTCTAATGAAAATTAGAGAAAGTCGAACGGTGGTTTCTAAGGTTTTGAATTTTAGGATTTCAGATTTGAGGCTTATTATGACGTTTTGATTTAAAGAAAATGATCCTAATGGGTTAAGAAAGGTTTTTAATGGAGTGATTTTGCATGAAATTTCAAGAGAAGAAAAAAATTTGGTGAGAGATAACTTAAAGTTGTGAGTACGGTGGAAATGATAAGAGGCTAAGAACAGTGAAGAAAGAAAATTGGAAACTATTTATATTTCAAGAAAATGACAAACTGTTTTTATTAGATCAACAAGCCGATAATGTCCAATAATGGTTATATGAGTAAACGGTTAGTCGATTACGCCTAACAGTGAAAGGTTAAAAATAACCCGTTTGCAAGTCTTAATTGGATCATCGTTTTAGGAAAAATAGTTTGCCGATAGTTTTCACATGCTAATCAAGTCTCTTGAGTATAAACAGTAAGCTATTTATTTTAACGTAAAATTTTGCACATTCATTTTGATATATGGCTAAATTTTAATCTATTTCAAGATTATTTATTGATAAAAAATATCTTAAAAGCGAATTTAATCCATGATTTGAGAAAAGCATATAAAGATAAAATAATCATAATAAGAGCAATTTGTTAAGTCAAAATCAAATAAGGCTAAGTTATTTGCAATGTGTATCATTCCAAGTTCATGACTTATTTTGGTGAACTGTTCCTCATTAAGAGACCTTGTGAAAATGTCAGCAAGCTGATTTTCAGTAGATACAAATTCAATTACAACATCTTCTTTTTACACATGATCTCTTAAGAAATGATATCTAATTTCTATATACTTAGTTCTAGAATGCTAAATAGGGTTCTTTGATAAATTAATAGCACTGGTGTTGTCGCATTTAATAGAAATATGATCTAGTATAATGCCATAGTCTTTGAGTATTTGTTTCATCCATAAAGCTTGTGCACAATAACTACCGACGACAATATATTCTGCTTTAGTGGTTAAAAGTGCAACTGAGTTTTGTTTCATAAACCAAGAGACTAAAGAATATCCTAAAAAATGACACGTTTCACTAGTGTTTTTCCGATCAATTTTATAATCAGCAAAATCAGCATTTGAAAAATATTTTAAATCTATGTGTGTTCCCTAAGGATACAAAAGACTCAAATTAATGGTGCCAATCAAATATCAAAAAATCCGTTTGACCGCAAGCAAATGTGAGTCTTTTAGACTTGATTGAAATCCAGCACATAAGTATATAAACATAATATTAGGTCTATTGGTAATTAAATAGTGTAATGATCCGATTATACCTTGATATGTCTTAATGTCAACTTTCTTACTTTTTTCATTTTTGTCTAACTTGATGGTAGTACTCATTGGGGTGCTTTTTGCTATTCCATTCTCATAAGAAAAATTTTTTAATAGATCTTTCACGTACTCAGCTTGATTTATGAATATGCCTTCCTTATTTTGTTTTATTTGCAGACCAAGAAAATTCTTTAGCTCTCCTATCATGCTCACCTCGAATTCTTTTCTCATACATGATAAAAATTTCTTACATAATACCTCATTAGTAGATCCAAATATAATATCATCAATATAAATTTGTACTAAGAGAATGCCTTTATTCTTATGCTTAATAAAAAGAGTTGTATCAAAATATAATATCATCAATATAAATTTTTACCTATTAAAAAATTATTTTCTAGCAAGAAATTTTTAAGCCTATCATACTAACCACTAGGAGCTTGTTTTAGACTATATAATGTTTTAGACAACTTGTATACATGTTCTGAAAACTTTTTATTTTCAAAACCGAGAGGTTGTTTCACATAAACTTCATCCTTAATATAACCATTTAAAAATACACTTTTGACATTCATTTGATAGAGTATGAAATCTTTATGACATGTATATGCTAGTAACATTCTAATAGATTCTAATCTAATTACAGGAGCAAATGTTTAATTAAAATTAATTTCCTCTTCTTGATGATACCCTTGGGCTACCAATCTAGCTTTTCTGTTAGCAGCCACACCGAATTCATTTATTTTATTATTAAAGATCCATTTAGTATCTATGACAAATTGATGTTCTAGTTTAAGAACTAATTTCCACATATTATTTCTCTTAAATTGAATTAACTCCTCTTGCATTACCATAATCTAAGATTTATTATTTTCTGTATTCGCAAAAGATTTTAGTTCAATTTGAGACATAAATGCAATATGCTTACATGTATTCTTAAGTGATGATCTAGTGGTTACACCTTATTAGGGTCTCTTAAAGTTAAATCCCTATGATGAGAAGAAACATACCTCCACTCCTTGGAGAGTGTTTGAGAAATACATATTTTCTTGTTTCATATTTATTTCTTCTTCTTGTCTTTCTTCTTGAATTTCAAGTGGTGCATCCTCTTGTTTATCTTGTATGGATCCTTGCAATAACTCTCTATCTGCATTATCATTAATAATAACTTACTTCATGGAAGAAGGGTTAGACTCACTGAATACAACAAGTATAGATTCTTCCACAACTAATGTTCTTTTATTATACACTCTATAAGCTTTACTTATGTTGGAATAACCAAGAAAGATATCAACATCAGATTTTGAATAAAATTTTTCAAGATTTTCTTTTGTGTTTAAAATAAAACATTTGCAACCAAAAACTCTACAATAACTAATATTGGGTTTTCTATCTTTCTAAAGCTCATAGGAAGTTTTATTCATATTAAGTCTAATTAACACATGATTTAAAACATAATAAACAATATTAATATCTTTGGCCCAAAAATATTTTGGTAAACCATTTTCATTTAATACGGTCCTAACCATTTTTTGTATATACCTATTCTTTCTCTCAATAATTTCATTTTGTTGTGGAGTTCTAGATGATGAAAATTGATGCTTAATACCTAAATCATTACAGAAATTTTCAAATGCATGATTTTTAAATTCTCTACCATGATCACTTATAATGCAAGTAATTGAGTAAACTCTTTTATTTTGAACCTTTTTATAGAAAAATTTAAATGCCTCAAAGACATTATCTTTATTGCCTAAGATTAATACCCAAGTAAATCTAAAATAATCATCTACAATTACAAAAGCATAATATTTTCTACTTAGACTAGCAAACCTAAAAGGTCCAAATAAATGCATGTGAAGTAATTGATGATGTTTTGAAGTAGAAACATGATTCTTTTTTTTTTAGAGAAGTTTTGATTTGTTTACTGAATTGATAAGCTTTACAATTTTTATCCTTTTAAAAATCAACTTTTGGAAGGCCTTTAACTAATCATTTTTTGAAATTTTTTAAATCAAATCCTTACTTGCATGACCTAGTCTTCTATGCCATAACCAACTATTATCATGTACCGCGGAAAAATATTTATCATGAATAGATGCACAATCTATATTAATTGTATATATATATTTATATATTTACTACCAACAAATACAATCTTGTCATCACATGCATTCTCAATCACACATTTTGATTTATGAAAAATAACTCTATAATATTTATCACACAATTGACGAATACTAAGCAAATTATGTTTCAAATTTTCAACCAAATTCACATTCTCAATAAGAATAGAAGAATCTTTATCGATATTACCAGTATCTATAATCTTCCCTTTTGAGTTATCTCTAAAGCATACATCTCTATCGTTTTCAATCTTGATAAAGCTTAAAAACCAAGAATAAATACCTATCACATGTTTTGAACATCCACTGTCCAAGTACCATTTATTCTTTTTTTTAAAACTCTACAAAAGAAATTTTAAGTCTTAGGTACCCAAATCTTTTTAGGTCCTTGAGTATTAGCAAATATTCCTTTATAACCCAAACACATTTAGCTCCATAGTATGCATTTATTTTAACTTAGCATCTATAACTTATGTGACCATTTCTATTACAATAATGATAAACAATTTTAGGATCACTTGTAGAGATAGCTCTGACAAAATAATTCTTATAATATTTTTGTTTCAAGTTAGGCTTATATCCAAGTCCTCCCTTTAAGTGCTCAACAAGTTTCTAAGTTCTTTTGACTATTTATAAACTTTAATACTACTTCGTTGAGCTCAATATTCTTTTTTTAAGCACTTAATTTTCTCTCAATAACTCATTAACATGTAATTTTTCATGGTCCTATAAAGTACTTTGTTTATCTTTAATTTATTCAATTTTACCATGTAATGCTTTATTATCTAATTCTAACCCCTTGATTTTTTTATTCAATGAATCATTGCACTTTTACAGTCCATCCTTTTCATTTGAAAGTTCTAACATTTTCTTTTTAAGGTATGTATTGTTTTTACCAATTCTCAATCAATCATCATGGAATTCCTTAAAAGAATTATATAACTCATCAGAAGTAAGATCACTTACCTCATCAAGTTCATCATCTGAATCATCTTCAATTGTCATAAATATCAAATTTGACACTTCATGAGATTCCTCTTCATCACTATTATCCCAAGTAGCTATCATGACTTTCTTTTTGAGTTTATTGAGAAGTAGGCACTTTGATCTTATATGACCAAGCTTTTTGCATTCATAGCATATAATTACCTCATTTTTCTCCTTTTGATTCTTAAGATTTCTAAATTTTCTTCACTCACTAGGTTTCTTGAAAAATTTTCTGAACCTCCTTGCTAGTATAGCTATCTGCTCATCATTTAGTTTGCTATCTTTATCACTCTTATATTTCAAGGCTTTGAGCGCAATGCTTTTCTTCTTATTCTCATTTTCTTTTTTTCGCTACCAAGTCTTCCTCATAAGAAACAACAAAACCAATTAGATAATCAATAGGTAATGTATTAAAATCTTTGGCTTCCTCAACGGTAGTCTTTTTAGGTCTTCATTCATTTGATAATGATCTAATGATTTTCTTAACTTTCTCGCTATTATAAAAATCTTTCCTAAGGCTCTTAGAGTATTCACTATGTCTATTAATCCAGTATATATAGAGTATCTACTAATTTTAGACTCTTTCACTTAATTAGTACTTTTATAAACAACTTCAAGTTTGTGGCAAATTTCATAGGCACTTTCACAACCAGAGACTCTATGAAATTCTTTCTTATCAAGACAAAACAATGTATTCGTGGCTTTCCAATTCATTCTACTCGTGAAGGTTTTGGAATAACATCTCTTAATTCATTTTTAGTCATTGGAATGAATGGTCCATCACAAACAACTCCCTAAATTTCATAATCTAAAGCTTGTAAATAAATTCTCATCCTAGTATTTTAATATGGGTAGCCATTTCTATCAAACTATGGTGGCCTAATTATGAATTGTCCTTCCCTAAAAGTAGAGTTATTATGGGTTGTCATGGATCTTTTACTATAGATAGTTAAGTATTAATAAGAGTACTAAGGCTTTGATACCAATTGAAACAATAGCTAGGCAACCCAAGATAGGAGGTGAATTGGGTTTCTAAAAATTATACAATACTTGAACAAAACTTAACACAAATATCTTAAACAAAATCAAAATAATAATAAATAAACCAATCAAAATACAAAGAGATAAGGGAAGAGAGATTCAAACACAGATTTTTATGTGGTTTGAATAACCTCGCCTACGTCTGCGCTTCTAAGCACACCAGGCTAAAAGATTTCACTATCCAGTCTCCAAGGCTTTAAGAAATTATACTTGACTTTTAAGGTGTCAATGGACCTTTACAATTTGAGATTACTCCCAATCTCTTTCCCCAAGTTTATCCCAACACTTACGATCACTTGAAAATAAAGTTTATAAAAATATTTTCTTTCACATAATTTGAACGACAAATACAAAGCTCAATGTGTGAATGATTGAAATGAGAGAAGATTTGAAGCTTAGTGTCGATTGTGTTCTCAATAGAAAGCTTAATACACAATGTTATATCATTTCTTGCTTAAATTTTAATGAGCTAATTTTTAGTTGGATTTGAAAATTAGCCATTATTGACTTTTTTGGAAACAATCGGTTCACCATTAACTACCATCAATTCAATATTTTGACTAGTCCAAATGACCGGTGAGCTGAAATTTCAAATAAATAGTTCACCATTTAAAGTTATTTATTCACCGTTAACTTCTAGAATCTTATACTGTACTTTTAGCTCTATTGTTTACTTTAATCGGTTTAAGAATAGAATATGATTTAATCATTGAACTTATCGGCTAATCGTTTTCTTCTTGTAAGATAACTTGAGCTTTCATTAATGTTAAACAGTTTCAGATTAAAAGATTAATCACTTTCTGAATATTATCAGTTTACTATTTAAGAATAATTGAATAACTAGTTTCTACAAACAAAGTGAACTTATCTTTTTTTGCCAAATGATTCAAGTGTGAAAGATTAATTCCTTTCTAGAGTTTATCAGTTAACTGTTTAAAATAATCGATTATCTATTTACTCCTAAAAACTGAAATCATTTTAAAGAGTAAGGATACTATTTTTACTGGTTAACCATTTTTAAGATAAAACGGTTTACTGTTAATATTTAGATTAGAAAATTTTACATCTCTTTTGATAAAAAATTTTTGATTTAACAAATAATGTTAATCCAAAAATCATAAACTTGTTTTGAATTTATTAATAAAAGCTCTCAAATTTGTTATCGTTAAAATCAAACATGTAAACATATAAATATTAACAGCAATCAGTTTAGAACTATGAAATGAGATGAAAAGAGGCTTTAACTCACAGATCCAATTAGTTTCAAACCTTGAAAAGATGGTGGGATGGCTTGCCTCTTCTGCTCAAAGTTTGGCTATGACTATTAAGAAAGGTAAATTTCCAAGTCAACCAGTGCCTAACCCTAAAGGTGATATAGACCCTCTAAGCAATAAACCCTAGGAGCACTTGAATTAATAGATTAGAAACACTTTAGATCGCTAGGAATAAATTATAGATGATCAGATTAGAACGCAAAGAAAACTAAGTCCTTAAAACCTTAATCTTGAGACGCCACAAAGATTGATCACTCCTTTGATAAGACAAATTCATGCATTCAATCAAGAACACAATAAGGAAAAGCAAAGCTTTCAATAATAATGGAAAATTGTTTATTCCATCCCTTATAACATAACAAACTATTGTTTTTATATAAGAAAATCCTAAAAGAAAACCCTAATTAATATAAAAAATGAATTGGGCTTAATTAAATTCGAAAGTGGGCCTAATTAGCCTTAATTAAAATACTATAATAATAATGACAATTAAGAAAAAAAAGTCCATAATTAAATAAAAATAAAATTACATTTTTAATTAACCCATGCACCTATCATGTGTGTCCAAATTTATGCCTTGCACAAAGGGACAATTTACTATCCTTGGTAAAACTGTAGAATACTCTTTTAACTTAGCCTTTTTGTAATGCACTTCTGCAATTAAGCCTTGTAAAGCTTCCTTCATCCTTCTTGTCCTTGCCCTAGTTAATGGACTGTCAATTCTTTGCAATAGATCTTGAGAATATTTAGGAACATTAACTTGAGTAATTTGATCGTAATTTAAAACCAAGTAATCTAGTTTGCAAAGAAGTAAGTAATGCATACCTCCTAGACAATGCATCAACCACAACATTTCCTTTCCATGTTTGTACTTGATTATATAAGGAAATGTTTCTATAAACTTTAATCACTTAGCATGTCTTTTATTAAGCTTACCTTAGGTCTTCAAGAACTTTGAGCTCTCATGGTTAGAATGAATGATAAATTTCATTGGCCATAGGTAATGTTGCCATGTTTGAAGAGTCTTTACTAATACATAAAGCATCTTGTTATAAGTAGGATAATTCAAGGCTACCCCACTTAGCTTTTCATTAAAATATACAATTGTTTTAGAATCTTGCATCAAAATAGCCCCTAACAAATCCCGGATGCGTCATATTTTATCTTAAAAGCTTTATCAGAGTTAGGCAAACCCAACAAAGTTGCATTAGTTAGTTTATATTTCAAAGTTTGAAAAGCACGGTCATGCAAATCAGTCCATTTAAAAATAACATTCGTTTTAAGAAGTTCATTTAAAGGTGCAGCAATAGAACTAAAATTTTTAACAAACCATGGATAAAAACTTGCTAAACCATGTAAACTTCTCACCTCGTTCACATTCTTGGGTGTAGGGCAGTTCTTTATTGCTTTTATCTTTTCTTTATCAACACTAATACCTTCCAAAATAACAACCTATCCAAGAAACACAAAACATGTCTTTCTTAAGATTAGCTTACAATTGAGGCTATCTCAAGACACTAAAAATAGCATGTAAGTTTTTCACATGTTCATCTAGATTTTTGCTATAAACTAAGATATCATCAAAGTAAACTATTATAATTTTTTCCATGAAAGATCATAAAACATGATTCATTAACCTTATAATTGTACTTGGTGTATTAGTTAAACCGAAAAGCGTTACCAACAACTCATAGAATCCATATTTAGTTTTAAATGCAATTTCGTATTCATCTCCCTCTTTCATGTGAATCTGATAATAGCCATTCCCCTTGAATCAATAGATTAAAAACTCTCCAAATCGCTAGAAATAAATTGTAGATGATTAGATTAAAACCTAAAGGAAACTAAGTCATTAAAACCCTAATCTTGAGACGCCATAAACATTGATCACTCTCTTGATAAGTTAAATTGATGCATTCAATCAGGAACACAAGAAGACAAAGTAAAGTTTTTCTGAATAATCAAAAAATTTTATTCAGCCCTCTCTTTAAAAGGATTCATCCTCGAATCACCTACATCAAACAAAGATAAATCAGTAATATTAAAAGTTGTACTAACATTAGCATAGTCACTTGGCAAATCTATCCTGTAGGCATTCTCATTGATTCACTTCAGGACTTGAAAATGTCCATTTCATCTAGGATGTAATTTTGATTTCATTTGCATAGAAAACCTCTCCTTACACATGTGCACCCAAACTTAATCTCCAGGTTGGAAGACAACCTTTACACACCCTTTATTGGCTTTCTTAGCATATTGGTCATTCTTCCTTTTAATATTAGCTTGAACTTTAGCATGTAAATCCTTCACAAAATCTATCTTTTTATTGCTATCAAGACTAGTATGCTCATTTAGTAGGCAAAGATACAATATCTACAAGTGTTAAAAGATTAAAGTCACAAATAATTTCAGAAGGAGAAAAAAAAGAAGTAAAATGAACAATCTTATTATATGTAAACTCAATATGTGGTAAACACTTTTCCTACTATCTTAAGCTCTTTTGAATGATAGCAATAGTAAGTGTCCTATTAAATACTTCAATATGACCATCTATTTGAGGGTATGCAATAGTAGAAAATAAAAGTTTAATTCCTAATTTATTCCATAAAGAACACAAAAAATGACTTAGGAACTTAACATTTCTATCACTAATAATTGTCTTAGGCAATCCATGCAATCAAACTAATTCTTTAAAGAATAAGTCAGCAATATGTGTTATGTCATTTATTTTAGAACATAAAATAAAATGCGTTATTTTACTAAACCTATCAATAACAATAAATATGATATCCTTGCCACTTTGAGATGTTGGTAATCCTAAAATAAAATTCATAAATATGTCAATCCAGGGTCGATTAGGCATAAGTAAAGGGTTATACAAGCCACGTAGTTTAACTTTACATTTTGATTGTCCACATGTAATGCATTTATCACAAATAGATTGCACATGATGCTTTATATTAGGCTAATAAAAATGCTCATGTAATATATTTAAAGTCTTTAAAACACCAAAGTGACCCATCGAACCTCTCCCACGACTTTCTTTAACAAACAACTCATGAATAGAATAAATAGGAACACATAATTTATCTCTCTTGAATAAAAATCCTTTATGATGGTAAAAATTACCAAACGCATACTTATCACATGCATTTGATACATAGCTGAAATCAGAATCATTAGCATGCAAATCATTAAGCAATTTAAAACCAAGTAATTAAGTTTGCAAAAAAGTAAGTAATGCATACCTCCTAGATAATGCATTAGTCATAACATTTTTCTTTCCATGTTTGTATTTAATTACATAAGGTAATGTTTCTATAAACTTTAACCACTTAGCATGTCTTTTATTAAGCTTACCTTGGGTCTTCAAGAACCTCAGGCTCTCATGATCAGAATGAAAGATGAATTCCCTTGGTCATAGGTAATGTCGCCATGTTTGAAGAGTCCTTATTAATGCATAAAGCTCCTTGTCATAGGTAGGATAATTTAAGGCTGTCCCAATTATTTTTTCACTCAAATATGCAATTGATTTGGAATCTTGCATTAAAACAACCCCTAGTCTAATCCTGGATGCATCACATTCTATCTCAAAAGCTTTATCAAAGTTAGGCAAACACAATAAAGGTGCATTAATTAGCTTATCTTTTGAAGTTTAAAAAGCATGGTCATGCAAATCATTCCACTTTAAAACAACATTCTTTTTAACGAGTTCATTTAAAGGTGCAGTAATAAAACTAAAGTCTCTAACAAACCTTCAATAAAAACTTACTAAACCATGAAAACTTCTTATCTCGTTCGTATTCTTAGGTGTAAGCCAATCTCTTACTCCTTTAACCTTTTTTTTATCAACACTAATACCTTGCGAACTAACAACATATCTAAGAAACACAACAAATTCCATGCAAAACATGCACTTTTTACGATTAGCATTCAATTGTTGCTCTCTAAAGATACTAAAAATAGAATGTAAGTGTTTAACATATTCGTCCAGATTTTTTTCTATAAACTAACATATCATCAAAGTAAACTATCAAAAATTTTTCCATGAAAGATCGCAAAACATGATTCATTAACCTTATAATTGTACTTGGTATATTAGTTAAATCGAAAGGCATTACCAACCACTTATACAATCCATATTTAGTTTTAAATGTAGTTTTCCATACATCTCCCTCTTTCATGCGAATCTGATAATAACCATTCTTTAAATTAATTTTAGAAAACAAATGGGAGCCATACAATTCATCATGCATATTATCTAACCTAGGGATATGATGTTTACATTTTACCATTATTTTGTTAATGGCTTGACAATCCACATACATGCATCGTGTTCTGTCTTTCTTTAGGACTAAGATGATAGGAATAGAACATTGGCTAAGACTCTCCCTTACAAAATCGTTTTGCAATAACACATCCACTTGCCTTTCTATCTCTTTCATTTCTTTAGTACTAGCTCTATAATCCCTAAAGAATCTCTTTACTCGGACTCTTGCAATAAAGACACGACAACACTAGGCAAATAAAAGTAAAGGTCGTTAGTACAAAAATAAACATCCTAATATCACAAGCACAAGTACTCGCTGCCTTACCATCATTGCACTTTTAACCTCATATATTTCAGCAAATGCACTCATTCAATTACTTTTCTCTCTTTTTTGCTCACTTTCCTCTTTTTTTTATTTATTTTTCTCTCTATTTTCCTTTTCGACCTCACTTACTTTCTTTTTCTTTTCCTCATCCTCACACTTTTATTTTTCTTTTAATTAGCACTTTCTTACTATCCTAATTTGGTCTTCATAGGCTTGCAAAGGTTTGAGAGGGATTAATAAAACTTTTCAATTATTAATTACAAAGAGTAATGATTCTTATAGCCATTATGCAAAACCCACCTATCGAATTGCCATGGTCAGCCAAGTAATATATGACCAGCATGCATCATTGTCATATCACAAAGAACCTCATCCTCATATTTACTAATTGAAAAAGAAACTTAAACTTGTTTGTTTACCTTCACTTCTTCATATTCATTCAACGATCGTAGCTTCTATAGTTTAGGATGCTTCATAGTATATAAATTTAATTTTTCTATCAATAAAGTATTAGCAACATTAGTACAATTTCCACTATCAATAATCAATGTACATACCTTATCCTTCACGTGGCATCTTGTATGAAAGATATACTCATGTTGCTCTTCATCTCTATCATGTTTAGTTTGTATACTTAGGGCTCTCCTTGTAACAAGTAATTCACCATGCACTAATTCTTTCACTTCAACATCAGAACAATCCTCTAATGGTGGCATCTCCTCATCACTTGAGCTAGCACTTTTGATTTCTCTAGTCACCCGTACAACTATAACTTTTTTGTTTGGACATTGAGAAGCAATATGCCCAAATACTTGACACCTAAAACACTTAATATCAAGTGATTTAGATAGTTTTTAGTGTCAATTTTACTTGTAGAAACAATAACTGAATTCTTTTATTTTATTTCTTTTTTTGTTCTTAAGGCAGCCTGAATTGTGACAATCAAATAGATGCTAAACTTTTCTTTCCCACTTCAAACATAGCTCAGGATCATTCTTTCCTTTAAAGGTTTAAATCTTTATCTTGATGCTGCCTGAATTGTTATCTCTTGTGGATTCAGCTGTGTTGTTTTATTTAGAACTTGTTCTCTTTAATTCAAAATCTGTTTCTTTTTCATCAAACTTACATCTTCTTTGAGATTTAGATCCGAAATTGGATTACAATTAATTCAATCTTGCATTCAGTAATTTAAATTTATCATTAACAACCTTGATGAACAACATTATGTTGACCTCTTTTAGTTATTTTTCTTCAACACTCATGCTTTTTTTTTAACCATGGGCTAAGACTCTTTCTTACAAAACCCTTTACAATAACTCATCCACTTGCCTTTGTATCTCCATCGTCTCTTTAGGGTTAGCTTTATAAGTAAGTCAATTTGGTATAGTAGAACTAGGTATGAAGTTTATTTACTGCTTAATTCCTCTTAAAAGAGGTAATCCCTGGGGAATCTCCTCAAAACAAAGGTCATTGAATTCCTCAAAGTACTAGCAAAGAAAATTGACTTCATAAATAAAGAATCAATATCAAAATTGCAAGAACATAGAAATGTTCTTAATGTTCAATTGCATATTGAACATTAATTTTATCAAAGTTTAATAAAATTGAGGATAAATAATCAATAAACTTTGATTAAAATTGATTATAGAACATCAATTGATTTCTTTTATAAAGTTTATAATTGATCACTTTTATCAATTTTCTTCATATTATGGATTTTACCGAGATCATTAGCTTTATAATTCATAACCTTTGTTTCATAGAAAATTGATTAGGCTATAATTTTTTTTTTAAGGGAAAAGTTGTATTAAGATCAAGAAATAAAAACAAAGGAAATAGGAGAAAGGCATAATATCAAGAAACAAAAACAAAAAAAGATAATGATAAATAACTTGTTTCTGGAGCGAAGGCATTAGAACACCAAAGTGACCCATTAAACCTTCCCTATAACTTTCCCTAATAAGCAACTCACAAATAGAACAAATAGGCACACATAATTTATCTCTTTTGAATAGAAATCCTTCATGCCTGTAAAAATCACCGAACGCATACTTATCACATGCATTCCATACTTTGCTAAAATCAGAATCATTAGCATATAAATCCTTAAATAATTCAAAACCAATTAATTTAGTTTATAAAGAAGTAAGTAATGCATACCTCCTGACAATGCATCAGCCACAACATTTTTCTTTTCGTGTTTGTACTTGATTACATAAGGAAACATTTATATAAACTCCAATCACTTAGCATGTCTTTTATTAAGCTTACCTTGGGTCTTCAAGGATGTCAAGCTCTTATGATTAGAATGAATGATTAAGTCCTTGGCCTTAGGTAATGTTGCCATGTTTGAAGAGTCCTCATTAATGCATAAAGCTCCTTATCATAAGTAGGATAATTTAAGGCTACCCTACTTAACCTTTCACTAAAATATACAATTGGTTTGGAGTCTTGCATTAAAACAACATGCAAGTGTTTATCATGTTTATCCAGATTCTTATCTATAAACTAAGATATCATTGAAGTAAACTACTATAAGTTTTCCCATGAAAAATCATAAAACATGATTCATTAACCTAATGAATGTACTTAGTGCATTAGTTAAATCGAAATGTATTACCAACTATTCATAAAATCTATATTTAGTTTTAAATGTAGTTTTCCATTTATCTCTCTCTTTCATGCGAATTTAATAATAGTCATTTTTTAAATCAATTTTAGAAAACAAATAAAAGCCATGCAATTCATGAAGCATATCATCTAACCCAACGATAGAATGTCTATACTTTACCATTATTTTGTTAATGGCTCGGCAATCCACACATATGCACCATGTTCCATCTTTCTTTAGGACTAAGATGACAGAAACTAAACATGGGCTAAGACTCTTCTTTACGAACCCTTTGGTAACAACTCACCCAATTGCCTTTGTTTTTATTTCGTTTCTTTAGGGTTAGCTCTATAAGAAAGTCAATTTGGTATAGTAGAACTTGGTATGAAATAGATTTGATGCTCAATTCCTCTTAAAGGAGGTAATCTTTATGGAATCTCCTCAGAAAATAGGTCCTTGAATTCATACAATAAATACACGACAACACTAGGCACATAAGAGTTAAAGTCATTAGTAATATGCCACCATTGAAAGATTGGTCTGATATTGAAGTAGAAGAATCGATGCATGGTGAATTACTTGTTACAAAGAGAGCCCTAAGTATACAACTTAAAGATGATAGGGATGAAAAACAACATAAGCACATATTTCACACAACATGCCATGTGAAGGATAAGGTATGTATGTTAATTATAGATAGTGGGAGTTATACTAATGTTGATAGTACTTTGTTGATAGAAAAATTGAATTTATATACCATGAAGCATCCTAAATTGTACAAGCTACAATGGCTGAATAAATGTGGAGAAGTGAAGGTAAACAAACAAGTTTGAGTTTCTTTTTCAATTGGCAAGTATGAGGATGAGATTCCTTATGATGTGGCACCGATGCATGCTGTTATATATTGCTTGGCGGACCATATCAATTCGATAGGTAGGTTTTTCATGATGGGTATAAGAATCATTACTCTTTTGTAATTAACAACCTAAAAGTTATATTAATTCCTCTCAAACCTTTAAAAATAAAAAGGTTATAGTTATACGGGTGAATGGAGAAATCGAATGTTTAGAAAAGAAAATAAAATCAAACTATTTATTATAAAGTTTTTTATTCAATAATGTAATTTTCAACATCTATTATTGTAGCTCAACATCTTTAACTTTTTGGATAATGTAACTTTTCGAATTGTAGTATTTTGTTATATTATATAATGAAGTTAGCCTTAATTAAAATGGTTAACTAAAAAGTTAAAATAGCTTCTAGTCCAATCATGGATGCATCATATTCTATCTTAAAAGCTTTATAAAAGTTAGGAAAACACAACAAAAGATGCATTAATTTGCTTATCTTCTAAAGTTTGAAAAATATGATAGTGTAAATCATTTCACTTAAAAACAACATTCCTTTTAACAAGTTCATTTAAAGACGTAGTAATAAAACTAAAATCTCTAACAAACCTTTGATAAAACTTGTTAAACCATGAAAACCTCATTCGTATTCTTGGGTGTAGACCAATCGCTTATTGCTTTTACCTTTGCTTTATCAACACTAATACCTTGTAAACTAACAATATATCCAAGAAATACAACAAATTCCATGCAAAACATGCACTTTTTATGATTAACATATAATTAGTGATCTTTCAAGACATTAAAAACTATATGCAAGTGTTTTACATGTTCATCCTGATTTTTTACTATAATCTAAGACCACAAATTCTTCCATGAAAGATCACAAAACATGATTCATTAACCTTATGAATGTACTTGGTGCATTAGTTAAATCGATACGCATTACCAACCATTCATATAATCTATATTTAGTTTTAAATGCAGTTTTTCATTCATCTCCCTCTTTCATGTGAATCTAATAATAGTCATTCTTTAATTCAATTTGAGAAAATAAATAGAAGCCATTCAATTCATCAAGCATATCATCTAACCTAGGGATAAGATGTCTATACTTTACCATTATTTTGTTAATGGCTTAGAAATCCACACACGTGCGGCAAAAACTAAACATGGCTTAAGACTCTCTCTTACAAAATCCTTTTATAATAGCTCATCCACTTGCCTTTGTATCTCCTTCATTTCTTTAGGGCTAGTTGTATAAGCAAGTTGATTTGGTATAGTAAAATTAGGTATAAAGTCTATTTAATGCTCAATTCCTTTTAAAGGAGGTAATCCCTGTAGAATCTCTTCAAGAAATAGGTCATTGAATTCTTATAATAAAGACACGACAACACTAGGCAAAGAAGAGTTAAGGTCGTTAGTAAAAAAATAAACATCCTTGTACAAAAGCACAAGTACTTGCTATCATGCCATCATTGTACTTTTAATCTCATGTTTTTCAACAAATGCATTCATTCGTTTACTTTTCTCTCTTTCTTGCTCATTTTCCTCTTTCTTTTATTTATTTTCCTCTCTATTTTTACTCTCAACCTCGCTTATTTTCTTTTTCTTTTTCTCTTTCTCTTTCTTACACTATTGTTTTTCTCTCAACTTGCACTCTCCTACTATCTTAATATTGTCTTCATAGGCTTATAAAGGTTTGAGAGGGATTAATACAACTTTTTGGTTGTTAATTGTTGTGCAAATTTTATTGAACTCGCAAGTGCACGAATCTATTGTAGAATAGATTAATGGTGACGAGTGTCGATCCCACGAGGAGGTTGATTTTAATTATATGCAGAATTAATTTTCTTTTTAATGGGAACAATTAAATTATGGTAATTTTGTCTTAAATTGTTGAATTAAAATGGCGGGAATAATTAAAAATGAAACTGTTATAATAAAGCACTTGGGTATCCGGATCCGCATCAATATGCTCCATGGGCTAAATATTTCATATTAATACCAATTAAATCATAAGGGGGGATTACACACCTCATAAACCACTCTCCAATAAGTATGGTGCCAAGGGCTTATCGTGTCAAATAATAATAACCTTGTACTAGGGTGTCGGTTTAACCAGAGCTGTATCTAGACAAGACTATTATTATTTGTCGACGAAAAGTCAAAACAACCACAAATATTAGAGGGGAAGAGAAAGTAAATTTACCAAATTAAGCCCATGGAACATGTTGAGACTTCACCTTCAACCCAAGCTCAAAAGAAAATTAGCCACTCATATTTTAAATAAGGATAAAAAAGGAAATTTAATTAAAATACAAAGAAACTACAAGAAGGAGAAGGAATTTCAGAAATCTAAGCTTAGAAATGAATTCAGGGGTATCAAATTAGAGGGGAGAGCCCCCTTTTTATAGATACATTGAGTGAATCGTGACCATCGGATTAAAAGCAATTCGGATGCTCAGGATTGCGCCACGTCATCGATCATCAATCAACGAAACAACAATCAAATCAGCGATTAACGATCAACATTTATACAGTAATGCCGCCTGAATAGTAAATAATCCCATGTAAGCGCATGTACTGTACACACGATTTTTGCTCCACTGCGATGCTGCCACGTCATCGATCTACAGTATATAAGAAATTAAGTCCAATAAGATCGTGACACATCATCGGTCAACGCCACGTCATCGGTCAACACCACATAAGCAGTCAATCCACATAATTCGTCCAATCAGATACTGCCACGTCATAGGTAGTTGTCACATCATCGGTCCGTATGCATGAACAGTGTCGTGAACAGTACTGTATGTATGAACAGTACCGTATATGTGAGCAGTGACTTTTTTCCTTTAATGCTCCTCTTAAGGTTTTCGACCGTCCTGAGTCCAAATATGACGTCCGTTTTGCTGTCTGATCACTCGTTCATTGTGAAACGATCGTAATGCCTCTAAAATACATAAAATACATAGTTATAATAAAATACATATAATTAAATAACAAAATACTTAAATAAATAAAAGTAGCAATGTTAGTGAGATTTAAAGTGTAAAATGATGATTTTTTGCTTTATAAATATACACTTTCTAACACTCAACATTAATTATAAAAGCGTAAAAATTTTGATACCCATCATGTAAAACCCTCTTATCAAATTGCCATGGTCGACCAAGCAACATATGACCAACATGCATTGATGCCACATTAGAAAGAACCTTATCCTCATACTTGCCAATTAAAAAAGAAACTCGAACTTATTTGTTTACTTTCACTTCTCCACATTCATTCAACCATTATAACTTATGCAGGGTAGGATGCTTTATGGTATATAAATTCAAGTTTTCTATTAATAAAATATTAGCAACATTAGTACAACTCCCACTATCAATAATTAACGTACATACCTTATCCTTCATATGGCAACTTATGTGAAAGATGTGCTCACATTACTCTTCATCTCCATCATCTTTAGGTTGTATATTTAAGGCTTTCCTTGTAACAAGTAAATCACCATGCACCGGTTCCGCCACTTCAACATCAAAACAATCCTCCAATGATGACATCTCCTCATCACTTAAACTAGCACTTTTCATTTCTCTATTTGCCCGTACAACTATAACCATTTTGTTTGAACATTAAGAAGCAATATACCTAAATCTTTGATATTAAAATACTTAATATCACATGACTTAAAAGGATTTTTATTGTCAATTTTACCTTTAGGAACAACAACTAAATTCTTTGACTTTGTTTCTTTTTTTCTTTTTAAGACAACTTGGTCATTTTTTCAATTTGATTTCCATGAAGATCTAAAAAATGAACCAGATTTGAACCCTTTTGATTTTATTTATTTTTCCACTTTAATGGCTTTATGCAAAAGTTCGTCTATCTCTATATAATGTTACAAGTCAACCACATTAGTAATTTTCTTTTTTAATCCACCAATGAATCTAACACATTGTTCCTTCTCAATCTTTCTCTATGTTTGCCCTAATTATGGCAATCTCTATCTCTTTATAATATTCTTTTACACTTATAGAACCTTGAACAAGCCCTTGCAACTTCCTATATAAATCCTTAGAGTAATGGTTAGGTGTAAATCTCTTACACATCACTAACTTCATCTTCTCCCATGATCGAATAGGCCTTTCTCTATTCTTACGTTTGTTGATCACCAATTGATCTTACCATATGCTTGCATAATCTATGAACTTCATGGTTGCTAACTTTACTGTCTTCTCTTCAGAGTAATTATGACAGTTAAATACATGCTCAACTTTTCTTTCCTGCTCTAAATATAAGTTAGAATCATTCTTTCTTTGAGAGTTCAGAATCTTTATCTTAATGTTGCCTAAATTGTTATCTCCTTTAGATTCAACTGTCTTGTCTTGTTTAGAACTTGTTCTCTCTAATTCAAAATCTGCTTTTTCTTCATCAAACTCACGTCTTCTTGAGATTTAGATCTGAAATTGGTTTCCCATTCATTCAATCTCTCATTCAGTAATTTAAATTGGTCATTAACAGCCTTGACGAACAATCTCATGTCGACCTCTTGTGGTTTTTTTTCTTCAATATTCATGTTTTTTTTTCAACTTGTAAAATAAAAGAAAATTGACGTTCCTCACACACTCCCTCACGTGTTTACACTCAAATTAGATTGTTATCACTTATGTTTCACACTATTTTGACTTTTTCTTGATGGTGATCTCTTTTGCTTTTTACCACTCAAGCCTAGCCTTTTATGTTCTTAACAAAATAGGGCATCTAAAGGTTGTCTTCCAACCTAGAGATTAGGTTTGGGTGCACATGCGTAAAGAGAGGTTTTCAACATAAAGGAAATCAAAATTGCAGCCTAGAGGAGATGAACCTTTTAAGTCTTGAAGCAAATCAATGATAATGCCTACAAGATAGATTTGCCAAGTGACTATGGTAATGTTAGTACAACTTTAAAAGAAAATTGACGTTTCATGATGATTAGGCTGAATATGAGAGCTTTAAAAAAATAAAATTAAGGATTTCTTTGAAAAGTGATTATAGGTTGATAAATAATCAGCCAAAAGTCAAATAATCAATTTTATAATAATCAATTTCAAAATTTGAAACTTGTCAGTAATAGTTGATGATCACTATTTAAGGGTCCATATTAAATTGGATGAACACGTGAAACACTTGCATGTTGTTTTTAGTATCTTGAGAGAGCACCAATTATATGCTAATCTTAAGAAGTGCATGTTTTGCATAGAATCTATTGTGTTTCTTGGATATGTTGTTAGTTCACAAGGTATTAGTGTTGACAAAGAAAAGGTAAAAGTATTAAGAGATTGGCCTACACCCAAGAATGTGAACAAGGTGAGACGTTTTCATGGTTTAGCAAATTCTTATCAAAAGTTTAGTCTGGATTTTAGTTCTATTATTGCACCTTTAAATGACTTATTAAAAAGAATATTATTTTTAAGTGGACTAATTTGCATGACTATGCTTTTCAAACTTTGAAAGATAAGCTAACTAATGCACCTTTGTTGTGTTTTCCTAACTTTGATAAAGTTTTTAAGATAGAATATGATGCATTTGAGATTGGACTGGGGGCTATTTTGATGCAAGATTCTAAACCAATTGCATATTTTAGTTAAAAGCTATGCGAGACAGCCTTGAAGTATCCTACTTGTGATAAAAAGCTTTATGCATTAGTAAAGACTCTTCAAATACAGTAATATTCCTTATGGCTAAGAGAATTCATCATTCATTATGATCATGAGAGCTTGAAGTTCTTGAAGATCTAAGGTAAGCTCAATAAAAGACATGCTAAGTGGTTAGAGTTTATAGAAACATTTCCTTATGTAATCAAGTACAAACATGGAAAGGAAAATGTTATGGCTGATGCATTGTGTAGGAGGCATGCATTACTTACTTCTTTGCATACATTCATAAATTTGATACAAAATTAAATATTACAACGAAACTCTCTTCAAGAGTGGATGAATAAATTATAGCACAATAATGATTCAATTTATGATGATTTACAAGATGAAAGCTCAAAATATGTTGTATAAACTTGTTAAGACTTGTTAGAGAGATTAAAAATGAATTTAATTTAAGTTTATATAGTTTTAACTTGAAAATTAGCCGATATAGGCTAATTCCAGCATCCAAGCAGTTAGGCTCTATATTATACTAACTAACTATTTGCTACAATGAAATTACTGTTAAAATTTAAATTTTGCTGCAATACCACTGTTAATGAAAATTATAATTTTGTTTAAAACTTTGTATAATTATACTATAACCTGAAAACTAAAAAAATTTACAAACAAGTCCATTCTCAGGATAGTTTGAAAGTATAATAGTACCACTGTGCATAAAATTATAATTTTATGTAAAATATTCTATAATTATATTATAGCTGAAAATATCAAATATTTTTATAAATAAGTCTAATTTTAGAATTTTTAAATAATACTACACGTTCCTATAACCTTCTGAAATTATAATATGGTCAAAAATATTTCTGTTTTTGTATAATAAATCTAAATCTATATTTAAAACAATACTTACTAAAATCAAATATCGCAAAACTTTTATGTTTTAGTCTACATTTTGAAAAGCAATTAGTTTGCATGAAATAATTTATTTATGATTATAAAACTTTAGATTAATGAAAAATAATGATTAATTGATTAAGATCTTGAGTTTCACAAATGCTAAATCATGTATAAATTAAATTATACCGGCCTCACAAGAATTTGTCATAATAATGAGTCTGTTCAGCTGTAAACTTTATTCTTTGATTGAGTCGTTATCCGTTGAGTATCTTGAACTTGATTTCACTCAATTTAGTTGCATAAATGTTATCCTTCTAAAAACTTAATGAACATGTGAAATATAAAATTTATCAAATTAATTAACATACTTGTTTGTTATCATTAAAATTATATTATGCGTAACCCTTTAGGCTAACAAAACCTACCCATGAGAGTATGTTCCTAAAGTTTCATTTCCCTAAAGATTAGCTAAAGTAAAGAAAGGAAATTCCAAGTTCGAGATTTTAAAATCTTCAAATAAATAAGTGTTAACATCTTTTTGCTTAGTGCTATAAAATAAGTATCATCTTATGCCAAGTTTCTTAAAGATTTTTATACTAAAAAGAGAAACATTCATGTTCAAAAGAAGGCCATTTTAATTCCTCTAAAATACAAAGATTCAGGCTCTCCCATTATCTCATATAGTATAGGGAACCACACAATTGAGAATGATTTGTTTAACTTAAGAGCTAGTGTAAATCTGTTGCCTTATTCAATGTTTGTGAAACTTGAACTAGGAGAATTACACCTAACTCTAATGGTGTTACAGTTTATAGATCGATCCATAAAATTGTCTCGTGGTATTATAGAGGACTTGTTTATCTAGGTAGATAAGTTTTATTTTTCTATTAATTTCATTGTAATAGACACTTAATTAGTGCATAATTCAAAAAGGCACATATCTATTATCCTAGACCAACCTTTCTTAGCAACTATCGATGTTCACATTTAATACAGTATTAGAAATATACAGTTATCCTTTGGTAATATGACCGTAGAACTAAATATTTTCAACATTGCCAAGCAACCTCACAATATAGATTATTAATTGTTGATGTGGATTTAATAAAAGTATTAGTTGATAATATTTTTTTTCAAACCTTAGTAATGACCCTTTAAAAACATGTCTAACTCACATTAATTTAGATTTTAATATTGACAGATTAATCAATGATGTTAATGCCTTACTTGACTCAGCACCGTCCATAGAAAAAAATAAATAGAAGTTAAAAGTTGAATAGCTAGCACTCTTAGGGAAGAAACTCAACCCATCATTAGCATTAGCACCAAATCTCGAGCTCAAACTATTACCCAATACTTTGGAATATGCATTTTTGGGAGAAAAAAAATACTTTACCAGTAATCATTTCATCATCTCTAGATGACAAACAAAAAGATAAATTGTTGGAAGTTTTAAAATAGCAGAAAGGAACATTAGGATGAACTATAGTCGACATCAAAAGTATAAACCCAGTATATTACATGCATTATATTTATCTTGATGAAAAATGCTACACCTACTAGGAAAATGCAATGTTGGTAGAATCTTAACATAAAAGAAGTTGTTAGAACCGAAGTTCTTAAATTATTAGACACAGGTATCACTTACCCTATTTCTAATAGTTCATAGGTCAGTCCTAAATAAGTTATCTCCAAAAAGTCAAGACCTCTAGTAGTTACCAATGCTAATAATAAATTGATACCCACTAGAGCGACTATAGGGTGGCGTGTATGCATTGATTATATAAAGTTGAATTCTGTCACATGTAAAAACCACTTTCCTTTACCATTTATAGATTAAATGCTTGATAGATTAATAGGTCATGAATTTTATTATTTTCTAGATGGCTACACAAGATAAAATTAAATTCCTATAACATTAAAAGATCAAGAAAAAACCACTTTCACTTACCCTTTTGTCCTTTTTTCATATAGGAGGATGCCATTTGGATTATGTAATGCACTTACTATATTTCAATAATACATGTTAAGTATTTTTTTTATATGGTTGAGTGATTCCTTGAAGTCTTTATGGATGATTTTTCTATCTTTAGTGATTTATCCGATTAACTCGACAGCTATGTATAGAGAAGAATTTAGTCTTGAATTAGGAGAAATATCATTTTATGGTACAATAATGTATTATTCTTAGTTACATCATTTCAAGCAAAGGTATTGAGGTTGATAAAGTCAAAGTGGAGCTCATTTTCAATCTTCCTCCACCTAAAATAGCCAGACAAGCATTTAACTTTGAATTTAAAGACAAGAAAAACATTGAAAATGTTGTGGTAAACCATCTCTCTCAGTTCAATTTTGACATAATTCCAGAACTATTACCATTGAATGAATCATTTCCAAACGAACAATTGATTAGTGTGGAAGTATTACTATGGTATGCTAATATAGTTAACTATCTTGTTATAAGTCAACTTTGAGAGCACTAGAACTAAATAGGACAAAGCCAAATTTTTTGCGAAAATAAAAAATTTCTTTTAGGATGATCGTATCTATTCAAGTATTGTGCAAATTAAATTATCAAAAGATATGTGCTAGAAAGTGAATTTCAAAATGTTCTTTTATTTTGCCATGAACAAGTTTATAAAGCCCATTTCAGCACTAAGAAAATAGCTATTGAAATTTCACAATGTGGTTTCTATTAGCCAACTCTATTTTAAGATGCTTACACTTTTTGTTCTTCATGTTATAGGTATCAATGAATAAAAAACATTACCTGAAGGAATATGATGTCACCAAAC
Source organism: Aegle marmelos (assembly GCA_030449875.1). Taxonomy (NCBI): domain Eukaryota; kingdom Viridiplantae; phylum Streptophyta; class Magnoliopsida; order Sapindales; family Rutaceae; genus Aegle; species Aegle marmelos. The sequence goes on along the minus strand of JASUUL010000094.1, from coordinate 12,623,342 downwards.
CCAATTGTAGTGGTTAAGATTTTTTATATATAAGATGTCTACTTCATAGGACCCTTTCCCCCTTTTTTTTGACCATCAATACATATTAGTTGCCATTGACTACATATCGAAATGGGTAGAAGTAATTCTATATAAAACCCATGATCACAAGGTGATGATAGGCTTTTTAGAAAGTAGCATTACTTTACACTTTAGATTTCCTCAAGCAATAATCAGTGATGGTGGTGCCTACTTTTTAACAAAACATTAAAAGCTCTTTTTATAAAGTATTCCGTCACTCATAAAGTGGCGACCTCATTTTATCATCAAACAAGTGGTCAAGTTGAAATCTCCAATTAAGAAATAAAGCATATATTAGAAAAAACATTGAGACCAGACAAAAAAGAATTGTTATTGCGACTCGATGATGCACTATAAGCATATAGAATGGCTTTTAAAACCCCGATTGGGATGTTACCATATTGGCTAGAATATGGAAAAGCTTGCCACTTACCTATGGAATTCGAGCATCGTGCGTACTGGGCCATCAAGAAATTTAACTTTGACATGTAGCAAGCTCACCTGAAGGAAGATTATAGGTGGTAGAGCTTGAAGAAATGTGCAATGATGTATACGAAAATACTAAGATTTACAACCACATTATGAGAAAATCTTTCATCGTAGGTCAAAAAGTGCTTTTATTCAATTCTTGTTAGCACCTATTCCTAAGTAAATTATGCTCCTAATACTCTACTTGTAATTTTTTCCTTATTAAAAAAATAAATCTACATTTAAGGCAAACATTTCTTTTCTTTTTCTCTTCTTTAAATTTCTGTAATTTAATTTTAACGTCGTTTTTCTTTTCTTTCAATGCTTGGAATTTAATTTAATTTTCACCATATTTTTCTTTATAATTTTGCATTTATTTTTGTTAATTTATTTTAATTTTAGTTAATTTATTTCTTGTATATTTTTAGCACTTAAGTATATTTTTATAGTAAGGTTATAACAGCGTGATAATGTTAATGTTGTAATTTGTCATTCTTCTTTATTTTTATTAATTTTATTCTCATTTTTTATATTTTTGTATTTTTACTTTTTTTATGCATAGTCAAAGGTTACAATTATCTAATCTTGAGTCTATGACTTAAAAGAATCTAGAATTAAAATAAACATTTCGCAAATACAAACACATTGCAATTAAAGATAATATTAAAATAGATTTGTAACAACAGGCACCACCACAGAAGAAGCCATTTAAGGACTACTTCAGTCCCTTAGTTAACTTGAGCACATCATGTATAAGAAACCCAGTGTGTTAAATTGTCTCCCAATATTCTATGGCCTAAAAAATGAAGACTCATATAATCATTTTAATAATTTTTATGTTGTTTGTCAATCTTTTAAATATGATAAATTTTCAAATAGTGGTGTTAAACTTAGATTATTGTCATTTTCTTTAAAGGATAGAATTCATTCATGATTCAATATATTGCCTATTAATAGCATTACATCATGACAACAAATGGTAATAAAATTTTTAAATAAATACTTCATAGTTCATAAAACTAATTCTATTCACAGAAAAATTTTAGAGTTCGTCCAAAAAGAAAATGAATAATTTTCTCAAGCATGTAAGCAATTCAATGAGCTACTCTTGAAGTTCACTTTATAGGTACGAGAAATGGTGGTATTATTGTTGCATATGCAAGAATAGCTAATAGTAATAAGTGGAAGAAAGTTAATATCAAAATGTGCATCAGAGATATGAGATTTCTTCTAGCAATAAATAGATAATTCCTAACAACGAAGTCAGTCACTCATAAATATTAAAAGAATTAAAGGAGTGAATAAGGTTCATATTAACGTGTCAAGCTTCGAAATTAAAGAAGTCAACGAGATAGTTGACGGCCTTTCTTGATAAATAGCATTGTTAACAGCTATTAAATCAACATATCCAATGACCATGACTTAAATTCAGATCAAGCCAATGCCATAGATGTAAGTAGAAAACCATCAAACTAAAATTCTTACTCCAGCACATATAATCCTAGATGGAAAGACCATCCCAATTTTTCGTGATCTTAAAGATTCCAACAGAATAGACTAATAGCTCCAGCTCTACCAATGCAACTATTTTCTCAAGTTCCTCAAGTCTCTCAGCCACTATTTAGACCATACAATCAGAACCCAAACTACTCTCAACCCAGACCATGGGAAGATCTAGTGGAACTGAGGTGGAGGACGAACCTATTTCATATGGAGTAGGAGGTGGTATGGAAGTAAAGTCTTCATAAGGATCCTGTGAGTCTTAGAACAAGTAGTCTGTGTAGTCTGGCCTTTCTTCTTTGATCATGAATCCCCTATTGGTTGGTTGAGAATGGGAGGAAGGTGTCGGGATCATAATTATATCATGCTTGAACTATAAAATAAAATGAGAGAAAGCTTTAGCTCACAAACCTAATTAGATTTAAACCTTAAAAAGATGAAGGGGTAGCTTGCCTCTTTAGTTTAAATCTTGGCAATGACTATTGAAAAAGGTAAATTCCCTAGTCAACTAGTGCTTAAGCCTAAGGAATATATAAGAAAGAGTACCAATTGCCCTCAGCAGCATGGAGAGATCAAAGTTGCCATGACCCTATGAAAAAGAAAAAAATCCGACAACAAAGTGAAATACTGGTGATAAGGACAATGTAAATGTTGAGGACTCATCATTATAAGAAAAAAGAAGAGACTAACCTATGAGAATACATTCCTAAAGCACTATTTACAGAGAGGTAAGCTAAAACATACAAAGAAAAATCCACATGTGAGATTTTTAAAATCTTCAAACAAGTGAATACTAATATTCCTTTGTTTGACGCAATAAAATAAGTGTCATCTTATGTCAAGTTTCTTAAAAACTTTTGTACTAAAAAAGAAATATTCATATTCAAATGAAGGCATTTTTTTAAAAAAATATTAATTCTATGCTCTAACACAAAATTACTCTAAAATACAAAGACTCGAGCTCCCCTAGTATCTCATATAGTATAGGGAACCACATAATTGAGAAAGCTTTGTTGGACTTAAGAGCAAGTGTAAATCGGTTGTCTTACTTAGTATTTGTGAAACTTTTTAAATGAGGAGAATTACATTTAACTCTAGTGGCATTATAACTTGCAGATCAATCCATGAAAATACCTTGTAGTATTGTCGAAGACGTGCTTATCTAAATAGATAAATTTTATTTTTTATTGATTTTATTATAATTGACACTCAACCAGTGCAGGATTCAAGGAAGCACATCCTTATTATTCTAGGCCGACCTTTCTTAGCAATTGCAGATACTCACATTCAATGCAAAACTAGAAATATACAGTTGTTCTTTAGAAATATGACGATGAAATTAAATATCTTTAACATTGCCAAACAATCTCACAATGCAGATGATAGAATTATTGATATAGGAATAATAGAAGTATTAATTGATAATACTTTTCTTTGAAATCTTAATGATGACTCTTTAGAAATATGTTTAACATATATGAGTTTAGATTTTGATATTGACAGATTAGTCAATAAGGTCAATGCCTTACTTAACTCAACACCATTCATGGACACAAATAAATGAAAGTCAAGAGTTAAAGAACTAGTACCATCATCAAAGAAACTTAGACCATCATCGAAATTACCATCAAAACTCAAGCGCAAACCATCACCCACCACTTTAGAATACATATTCTTAGGAAAAGAAAATACTCTACCAGTAAATTAGCACAAAGAAGCATTAAGATGGACTATAACTAACATAAAAGGTATAAATTTAATAGATTGCATGCATTACATTCACCTTGTTACAAATACTAAACCTACTAGACAAATATTAGATACAAATGGCATTAGATACACGTATCATTTATCCTATTTTTGATAGTTCATAGGTTAGTCCTGTCCAAGTTATCCCCAAGAAATCAGAAGTTACATTAGTTACTAATGCTAATAATGAAATGATACCTACTAGAGTGACTATCAGGTGGCATGTGTGCATTGATTATAGAAAGTTGAATTCAGTCACACATAAAGACCATTTTCCTTTACCATTTATGGATCAAATACTTGATAGATTAACAGGTCATGAATTTTATTACTTTCTAGATAGCTTCTCAAGATATAATCAGATTCCCATAGCACCAAAAGATCAAGAGAAAACTACTTTCACTTGCCCTTTTAGCACTTTTGCATATAGAAAGATGCCATTCGGATTATGCTTCAAAGATATATTTTAAGCCTTTTTTTTATGGTTGAATGATTCCTTGAAGTCTTTATGGATGATTTTTCTGTCTTCAGTGATTCATTCAATCAATGTTTATATCATCTAATACCAGTTCTGCATAGTTGTAAATTTAGTTTTAAACAAGGAGAAATGCCATTTATAGTAAAATAATGTATTATTCTCCTTCACATCATTTCGACCAATGGTATTAAAGTTGATAAAGCCGAGGTGGTATTTATTTTCAATCTTCCTTTACCTAAAATAGTCAAAGAAGTAAGATCTGTCCTAAGGTATGCTGGTTTTTATAGACTTTTATTAAAAATTGTATAAATTTCTAGACCTTTATACAATCTACTTATTAAAAATATACCTTTTGCCTGTAATGATTCATGTCTTGTGGCATTTAAAAAACTAAAGCAATTGTTGACATCATCACCCATAATTCAGTCCCCAAACTAGAACTTACCATTTGAGCTTATGTATGATGCATTTGATTATGCAATAGAAGTAGTATTCAGATAGAGAGTTTATCAAATTTTCCATATGTTTACTATACTAGTACGACATTGAATTATGCATAGTTAAACTATTTAATAATTGAAAAAGAAATGCTAACAGTAATGTTTGCATTAGAAAAATTTTGACCTTATCTCATTGTTTGTAAAATAATTGTGTTTATATATCATGCTACTTTAAAATATCTACTTACAAGGAAAGAAACAAAAACTAGACTAATTTGTTGAGTGCTACTTTTATAGGAATTTAACTTTGAAATTAAAGATAAAAAATGCATATAAAATATTATGGCAGATCATATCTCTCATTTTAATTTTGGCATAATTATACAACCATTACCATTGAATAAATCATTTCTAAATGAACAATTGATGAGTATGGAAGTATTACCATGGTATGTTGATATTAGTTAACTATCTTGTTATAGGTTAACTTCCAGAGCATTAAACTAAATATGACTAAAGCTAAATTCTTTACAGAAATAAAAAATTTCTTTTAGGATGACCTTTACCTGTTCGAGTATTAAACAAATCAAATTATTAGATGACGTGTCTCAAAAAGTGAATTTTAAAATATCCTTTTATTTTGGCATGAACAAGCTTGTAGATGTCATTTCAGTGCTAAAAAAGCAGCTACTAAAATTTTACAATGTAGTTTCTATTGGCTAACTATATTTCAAGATGATTATAGTTTTTATTCTTTATGTGATAAGTATCAACGAATGAGGACCATTACCTGAATGAATATGATGCCACTAAACCTAATTTTAGTGATTGAGATTTTTTATGTATAGGTATCAACTTTATGAGACTCCTTCTCCCTTCTTTCAGCCATCAATACATATCCGTTACTATTGACTATGTATTAAAATAGGTATAAACAATTGCATGTAGAAGTAATAACCACAAGGTGGTGATAAGGTTTTTAAAAAGCATTATTGTTTTATACTTTGGATTCTCTCGAGCAATTATCAGTGATAGTAGTGTCCACTTTTGTAAACTCCTTTGACAAAGTATTCCATTCCTCATAAAATAGCGGCCCCATATCACCCGCAAATAAGTAGTAAAGTTGAGATCTTCAATTGAGAAATAAAACATATATTAGAAAAGACAGTGAGATCAGACAAAAGAGATTGGTCATTAAGGCTAAATGATACATTATGGGTATATAGAATAGCTTTTAAGACCCCGATTAGGATGTCATCATATAGGTTAGTGTATGAAAAAGTTTGTCATCTACTTGTGGAACTTGAACATCATACATTATAGGCCATCAAGAAATTTAACTTTGACATACAACAAGCTAGCTTGAAAGAAGACTACAGTTGGTAGAACTTGAAGAAATTTACAATGATGCATACGAAAATGCCACAATTTATAAGTAGCGAATGAAAGTCTTTCACAATAAGCAAACAATTTATAAGCAGCAAATGAAAATCTTTCACAATAAGCAAATTATAAGAAAATCTTTCACCTTAGGTCAAAAAGTATTTTATTTAATTCTCGCTTATAGTTATTCCCAGGTAATTTACACTCTTGATAGTCTGGCCCTTTTATTGTTCACACTATTTTTTCATATGAAGCAATTAAAATAAAGGAACCAAAGAATGGTGTCCCTTTTAAAGTCAATAATCAAAGATTAAAGTCATATCTAAAGTACCAATCAAGTAGAGAGGACATTAAAATAAATTTGAGTGACCCGTTAAATTTGAATTGAGATTTTTTTCTTTTCTTTATTTTTAGTGATTTATTTTTTTTTTATTTTTTTATTATTTTTGTGATTATTTTGATTATTTTGTATAAGTGTTTTTGTTTAACCGTTAAGTTTTCTCTTATCATTTTTAATTATGAGTGCCTTAACTAAACAACTCCTCTTGAATATTCTTAAACAGTTTTGACATATACAATCTCATCTCAGAGGTCAGATACGATTTTGTAGAACGCATCCTATTTGAGAGTTACGATTACAAGAATTAATATTCTACGTTAAAGATTTAGAAAGACAGCTGAGAGAAATTAAAGGAAGCATCCATGAAATTCAATTAGAGCTTGAGGTAAATTTAATAAGAGCACGATTTTGATATTAATTTTCTTTGTGTTCTTTAGTTTATTACCCTAGTTAAGTGACGGATAATAGTACTCCATGACAATCAATATTAATAATTTTAGTCTACCATAATAACTCATATTCTGAGCTAAAAGCATGGATAAAGACACGATTTAAGCAAAGCTCCATAAGTGATTTCCCTTCACTTTCTCAGAATGCTCTCCTCACCATCTATAAAGCTCAATCTAGATGCATGCGATTACTTATGAAAAGTAACATCCCTATTGACATTCAATGGATAGTCAAAGCAAAAGTGTGATTAGCAGGTGAGTTATCTCCTAAATTTATTATATATATGCTTGGTTGTGGTAAAGCAAATTATGCAAGAAAATAAAAAACTCAAAATTCTCTAATGTTTGTCATAAGTTTACTAGAATGATATGCAATAAAAACCCATATTCTTTAGAAATGGTACCTGATAATAGAGAAGATAATATTCAATTCATTAGGGATGGCTTGAATACATAGTTATTAGATGATATCATTTTGTCTCTTAAAACATATCTCAATAGATACGTACAAAGCCCAATACTTCAGTTATGGCCATTATTCTAAAAAGAGCATGCACGATATAGTCTGAAAATCTTACTATAAATGACTTTGTTTGCCAGTTTGAAAGAAAACTGGATGAAAAGCCTATTCTGAACCTGTAAAGAGCATTCAAATCATTTCTAGACGTAAAACAAAAAAAATGAGCCACAATCGTAATTACTTGTAAATATCCTTTTATTTCACTGTCATTTGATCATTTGCATTCTTGTCTTTAATAATTTCATTTTATCATTATTTACTTTTTCTTTTTACTTTCTTTTTACTTTCGATCCATGTGCTTCACACATTATTTGACACAGACATGCTACCTCATTTACAATTGTGAACCATTGCTATCAAGATTATTAAATATGAATTTTTTTTAACACTCAACAATTATTTTTTAGAAGTATCCCAATGGTAGCTACTCATAATAACGAATTCAAAAATATTTGTGTACTCTCAGGGTTCAACTATGGTAAATATAAAGAATTTATTCAGGCAGCCTTAGATTTTAGTCAAAGCATAACAGCTGAGAAATTATACTAGGTTTATAGAAGAGGTGATCGAGCATTATCAAAACTAGTCTTAAAAGCTATTTATATTAGAAAGAGCCAAATGTTAGGCATTATTTGAACAATCCTAAAACCTTTAGGCTATTTGTTTAACTCAATAACTGAAGAAGAGGTAGTTATTTTAGGTATACAAGAGAGAATAACTAAAATGCTAAATCATATCGATGCTTTTATTTTCCATACTAGGAGATCTTGCCACTCTAGATATACTAATCACATTAATATCTTGGGTCCATCTGAACATTCATAAAAAACTCATACATTTATTAAATGTCAATAACTTTTATGATGGTTTTATTGCATTTCTTAAGCATGTAATGATAAGCTATTTCATTCCTTCCACTATAAAATAAATCTTTATTTGTACTCACACTAGTAATGAGCTATTTGATCTGTTACAAGGTTATAGACTAAAGTCACATCATAAGACCTTAGTGTTGGAGTGGCCAACTAATAATAGTAGTAGTAATCACAGTAAGAAGTGCAAAGTACATTTAACTCTTCTAATCTTTACGTCTTTTCTTTAAAACATTGAGGACAAAGTTTCAATCTAGTTGGGAGGAGGGAATAGTTGACAATTGTGGAATGTCTCAATCTTGGTGAAGTTTTTATTAATTTTTGTTATAAAAACTAATTATAACTAATTTTTTAGTCAAATATGGCTGAATATGGAGTGTAATAACTCTAGAAATGTATCTTCTTAGTTTAGAGTTTAAAAAAAAATTTACTTTCCAGTCTTTTTTTATTTATTCTCTTATTTTTAGGCTTTATTTTAAGTGTGATCTTTCTAATTTCCCCTTTATAAATATAAATTTTTAAATTTTTTGATTATACATGGCTGAATATTGAGGTAATGACTTTAGAAACACATCTTCTTAGTCTTAAAAAAAATTTTTGATCTTTTAACACCAGATGATATAATGACTTTCAAATTTTAATATTTGTATTATCTCTTGTCTGCAGTTATATATATCTGCTAATTTACATATTAAAGTCGGAGACAAATATGAGCTATTTGATGGAATACACGTTATAATAAATTTCAAATGAGTTCCTAAGCCTGTTATTTTTCTTGGAGAATAACCCTTTTCGTTTGATTTTCATATAGCTTAACTGTTTATTATTTTATACACGATCTCTAAATTTCTTTTGAGTCAACTCTAAAAGAAAAAAAAATATGTGCTGCTATGTCTAAAGATTCATTTAACTGGTAGATATTGAAGATTGTTTAAGGCCCTAAAAGACAATAGAAAGCCCATCTTTGACCCATTTGAGCCTTTTAATTATCTCTTTTGTGAAATAGCTTTAGTTAACCCTTTTGAGTCTTTAAAAAAATTTATTTGTTAACTTATTATCTTCCCTCAACGCCAATATGAAATATTACTCGATGTCCTACGAGTTCCATCACCTATTCATGTTTGAGAAAAATATAAATAAATTTCTGTTAACAAAAAAAAGGAAAAAATTCATATATATATATATATATATATAATATAAAATAAAAGTGATGTATTTTGTAATCTCTAAAAAAAACTTTACTTTTTCTCAAACATATATTTTTTTTCCCAATTATCTTCCTTTGTTTGCCATGTCCTTAGATTACGTTGCATCGTAATAAAAGTCTTTCTCAATTTTAGAGAACTATAGTCTGAAGTAGAAAATACTTATATGAGTTAAAAAGATATAGTGATGCATAAAAAATATATAATAAATAAATAAATAAATTATGTGATTCACATTTTTACTTTAAATTGTATTATTTTTAAGTTATGGACATATTTATTTCATCTTGCTGAGAGTGTGTGATATTACTTATTATTTTCTCTCAATTTACCATTCATGAGAGTAACTATTATTATTAGGTTTAATTTCCTTGTAAGACTGCCACTATTGATGAGATTTTAGGGTTCATGTTATTCTTGAAGCGGCTTGATTACTATAGCTGTGAAAAAATTTATTGGACTGATTTATATAGATGGTTGATGAGAGAGTGATATTTCTCTAGATTTGAGATAATGCTTATACATTTATTTAATTGTTATCATAAGTTTGATTAAATAAAAATGACTGTTTAAAAATAAAGAATATTTTAGGATTAAGTGTTAGAAAGTGTATATTTATAAAAGAGAAAATTGTTATTTTACACTTTAAATTTCCTTAACGTTTGTACTTTTATATATTGAAGTTTATTATGATTTAATTATGTGTGTTTTATTATAATGAAGTATTTTATGTATTTAGGGGCATTGTGGTTATTGCACAATAAACGAGACGTCAAATCATAAAATCGATGGCAATTCTGAACTTAGGACGGTGAAAACCATAGGAGGTGTAAAAAAGCATAAATGATACTATGCATATGTTTATTTATGATATTATTCATGATACTATTCACAACACTGCTCATATATACCGACCAATAACATGACGTTGACAGATGATATGGCACTGACTAATGACATGGCAACATTTGATTGGACAAATGATGTGGTATTGACTGCTTATATGGTGTTGACCGATAATGTCTCACGATTCAATTGGACTAAAATATTTATTAAGTTTCGATCGATGATGTAGCAGTATGTTAATGACAAAAAAAATATGTATGAGCCCTAATGATGTGTTCAATCTAATCAGAATTTGTCACGTAGCGCAATCCTAAGTATCTAAATTGTTTTAATCTTATGGCCATGATTTACTCATTGTATCTATAAAAAGGGGGCTTCTCCCTCTAAGTTGATACCTTGAATCTATTTTTTAGCTCCATTTTCTCTCATTGCTTCTCCATCTTATATTTTCTATGTATTTTAGTAAAACTTTTCATTTTACTCCTAGTTCAATTATAAGTAGCTAATTTTTTCTCAATCGTAGACTGAAAGTTAAGTCTCAACATATTACATAGGCTAAATTTAGTAAATTTAATTTTTCTTCCTTTCTGATTTCTATAGATGTTTTGATTTTTTGTCAACATATAGTAATAATAAAGTTATTACTATTTGGCATGATAAGCCTTTAGTATTATATTATTTAAAGCATAATTCATGAGGAGTGGATATCCCTTCACAATTTAATTGGTACTAATAAGGAATTTAAGCCCGTAGTGTATGTTGATGTAGATCCGAATACCCAAGCGCTTTAATTTAGTAATTGTTACTTTAATTTATTCTTGATATTTTAATTCAAATTTTAGGATAATCTAAATTATTTTCACTACAATTCCAATCATCACTAAGAAAATTAATTCTACACACAATTAAAATCCACCTCTTCATGGGATCAGCACTCGTCACTATTAATCTATTCTATAATAAATTTGTGCACTTACGAGTTCAATAAAATCTGCACAACACTAACTTCAATCCTTCAAAAATAAATTAATTTCTAGCATGCCAAATAACCTAAAAAATAGGCACTAGTATGTTACAGGTTGCTCAAATATACTGTGACCGGAGGGTACTTCTATCTCATAGGCTCACATAACAAAGGTTTGCCTAGAACTAAAGTGCACTTAGAAGTAGAGTTCACTTAGCACTCAAGGTGAGTTGCGCTTAGAAATGGGTCGCCAACACAACTACGCCAACCATGGTGTGCTTAGTAAAAAAGCCAAGCCTGGCCCAAGTTCTAGAGTTCTCTACAATTACATATTTGCTGGAATTTTTTAAACTTAGACAATTAAGTTCCCTCATCCACTTGCTTAGCACCAACAACTATAAATAGGGAAGAGCTCCCTCATTTCACACAACACCTCTACATACACGAATATATTCTAGCACACACAACATACAAGGTCTCAAGTTTTCTTGTACAAACAATCTTGTAAAATATGTATTTGTGTAATGTAAACACATATTTATCCCCATTGCTCACATTTCTCTTTAGCCTTTCCACAAGTGTCTGTACTTGACTAGATCGAGAAGCATTCTAGACTTACTTAGTAGTTTAAGTGCTAGAAAGTCATCTAAGTATCGTACTAAGTTACTTCTAAGACTCTTATCCCATGACAAGTAGTATCAAGCCAGGTTCGCTCACATGCATAAGCTAACTCGTGAGCAATGGCCAATTTATCTAGCATATAAAATAGTGTAATTAGTGTGAAGGTGCAGGAGAAAGCTTGTAGCCGCAAAGAGAGACGTGTGTTAAGTACTAGAAAATGTATATTTATAAAGAAGAAAATCATCATTTTACACTTCAAGTTCTATTAACTTTCTTGCTTTTATGTATTTAAGACTCTTGTAATTTTAATTATGTGTGTTTTATTATAATTAAGTATTTTATATATTTTAGGGGCATCATAATTATTTTATAATAAACGAGACATTAGATGACAAAACAAACGATAAATCTGAACTTAAAATATCAAAAACCTTAGGAGGAGCATAAAAATATAAATATCACTGTTCACATATATGGTACTATTCACATGTATGGTACTATTCATGATACTATTCATGACACTGTTTATATATATTGTACGACGACATGACATTGATTGATGATGTGGCACCAATATATCACGTGGTAACATTTGATTTCAGAAATAATGTAGCATTGACTGATTATGTGGTGTTGACTAATGATGTGTCTTGACTGATGAAGTGTGACAATTTTATTTGATAAAAATATTTATGCACTGTTGATCAATGATGTGGCAGTATAGTAGTGGATCAGAAAAATATGTGTGCGGTACATGCATATACACGCGATAATAGTCTTGATGACATGTCAAACTTATTAGAACTTGCCATATGGCACAATCCTGTGCATCTAAATTGTTTTAATTTAATGGTCATGATTTACTTGTTGTATCTATAAAAAGAGGGCCCCCTTGCCTAATTTTTCACCTCTGAAATCATGACGAAACTCTATTTTCTCTAATTCCTTCTTCATCTAGTGTTTTTATGTATTTTAATAAAATTTTTATTTTACCTCTAGTTCACATATAAGTAGCTAATTTTCTTTCAAGCTTGGGTTGAAGATAAAGTCTTAACATGTTTCATAGGCTTAATTGGTAAATTTATTTTCTCTTCCTCTTTAATTTCTGTGGATGTTTTGACTTTCCATTGACAAATAATAATAATACAGTTATTACTATTTAGCACAATAAGCCCTTAATATCATATTAATTAGAGCATAATTCATGAGGAATAGATTTTCTCCCTCATGATTTAATTGGTATTAATAAGGAATATTGAGCTCTATTGCATGTTGATGCGGATCCAAATACCCAAGTGTTTTATTATAATAATTACTATTTTAATTTATTTCTGTCATTCTAACTTTAATTTTAAGATAGATTAAATTAATTTCACCATAATTCAACCACTCATTTAGAAAATTAATTTAACACATAATTAAAATTTACCTCTTCATGAATCAATACTCGTCACCATTAATCTATTTTATAAAAGATTTGTATAATTATGAGTTCAATAAAATTTGTATAACAACGCGCAGAAGGAAAGTACCAAGATAAGCCTAAAGTCCCCTTTATGGATGTCTTGGAAGCTCATGCTACCACGCTCGAGACTTCGATCTCCTCTATCCAAGACACACTCAATACTTTTGAGGAAAGAGTTAATGGCCTTGAAGGTGTGTATGGAGAGTTTTGGGGCCACTAAGGCCTTGATACAAGGCCAAGTTAACTCTCTCTGATGGGGTTTTGAGCATTACATAATGAGCTGGTCAATTTGCGTAGCTTTCTACAAAATATGCTGCAAGTAATCTATTTGGAGGTCAATGAATTTCACTTCAATTGGGCTTGGCACAAGTGCACACTCCCACTTAGTCTAGCCTCAACCACTGCAAGCCCGAGTGATGCACACTGCATTGATATGCCAAAGTTGGATATCTATAATAGCACTCGCAATGCCATTGTGGTGGACAATTTCCTATTTAAGCTAAAGCAATACTTCTATGCTATGTGTGTACACGATGAGGCATCGAAGATAAACACTATGTCTATGTTCTTTTGTAGTGCTGCCAACTGTAGTGGTGGCAAAAGCATGGCGAGACAGGTAAAGGCATTTGCACTATTAGTACATTAGCTGAGTTTCAGTAGGAACTCCAGAAGCACTTTACCCTAAGAAACATAGAGCAAGAAGCGCGAGCATGGCTTTATCGGCTCAAGCAAATAGGTAGCATCCGTGATTACATCAATGACTTTGCCACCCTTATGCTTGAGATCTTTGACATGTCCAATAAGGATTCTCTCTTCTACTTCCAAGATTGCCTTAAGAATTGGGCCAAAACAAAGCTCGACAAACATGGCATGCAAACTCTTGATGACACCATTGCTGCTACCAAGTCACTAGCCAATTACTCCACCTCAAGCCTAACCATGACACAACTGCGGGAAAGAGCCATGAGAGCAAAGATTGCAATCGAAAGGAGTAGGGATCAGAAAAGCCTTCGAGTGGCAAGAATGGGCAAAGTAAATCAAAGAAATTGCCTAAGCCTTAATGCCCATACTTTATCTTTAATAGGCCATATTGGGCATGCGATTGATCTTAGAAAAAGCCATTTAGTGCCTTGGCTGCTCAGCTCAAAAGCCAGTCCACATTATCGACATCGACACTAGTGGAAACCCCTTGTAACATTGGTTCACTCTAACACGTCAACGCACTTAAGAGGCAACCGCCTATGGATGCGAGGAAGGGGCTTGTTAGCTTAAAGGCTACACATAATGTAATTTTAAAGATAACAAAAATGTATCTTTATTGTTTTAAATTAATAATGTATTTCACATTTTTCACTAAATTTTTGAAAGATAGTATTTATGCAAGTGAATCAAGTGAAATCAACTTCAAGACACTTAACGGACAACGGCTAAATTGAGAACAAACTTTAGAGCGCAACGGACTTATGATTATGATAAATTTTTGTAAAGCCGGTATAATTTAATTTATATTTGATTTAGTGATTTGTGAAGCTCAAGATTTTAATTCATTAATCTAAAGTTTTGATCATAAATCAAGTATTTCATGCAAAATAATTGATTTTCTAAAAATAGATTAAAGTGAAAAAATGTTGTATTTTTTATTTTAATAAGTAATGTTTTAAATATGAATTTGGGTTCATTTACAAAATTAAAAATACTTTTAGTCTTATCATAATTTCAAAAAGTTGTAGGAATGAGAAATAATTCTTAAAAATTTTGAAATTAAACTTGTTCGCAAAGATTTTAACATTTTGAGCTATAGTACAATTATAGGAATATATTAGGTAAAACTATAATTTTATGAATAGTGGTACTGTATCAAGTTAAAATAATTTAAAAAATAAACCTATTTGTAAAGTTTTATAAGTTTTTAGGCCTTAGTATAATTACATAAAGTTTTATGTAAAATTATAATTTCATGAACAGTCTTGCTGTAGCAATTTCAAATTTAACAGTAACTTCACTGTAGCAAACGGCTAACCGCTTGAGGGAAGAGGCTAGCCGCTTTGGAGTTAGAATTTGTCTATAACAACTATTTTTCGAGTTTAAACTATATAAACCCAAATCAAACTCATTTGTAAGCTCTTGTACAACCAAAAATAAGTTATTACATCATTGATTGAGCTTCCAATTTGTAATTCAATATAGATTAAATCATTATAGTGCTATATTTGTTCATCTACTCTTGAAGAGAGTTTCTCTTATTATAATTTTTAATCTCTTGTCAAATTTGTGGTTGTATAAGTGTAGGAAACACTTGGGTGAAGGGATTGGGAAATAATCCCTGAATTGTAAGGGTTCATTGACTCCTTGAAGTCAATTGTAATGGAATTGAAGCCGTGAGAGGCTTGGATAGTGAAATACTCGAGCTTGGTTAGCTTGGAGACGTAGACGTAGGTGAAGTTTACCGAACCACGTAAAAATATATGTGTTTGTTCTATCCTTCCTACTCTTTTATGTTTTAGCATTGTTAAACTTATCATTCTTGATTTCATTAAGGCATTAGAATTAATTGTTGTGTGATTTGCTTAGATTAATTTTTTAAAATCCCAATTCACCCCTTTCTTGGGTTGCATAACTAGAATTTCAATTGATATCAGAGTAAAGTTCTTTTATTAGGACTTAACCCTCGAGAGTAAAAGGTCCATGGCAACCTAAAATGAATCCACATTTTAGAAAGGACAATCTACAACTTGACCACCGTTCTTTGACTGTAATGGCTACCCATATTGGAAAACTAGGATGAGATTTTATTTACAAGCTTTATATTATGAATTTGGGAAGTTGTTTGTGATGGACCATTTATGCCAATTACTAAAAATGAATTAAGAGATGACATTCCAAAACCTTCATGGGAATAGAATAAATTGGAAAAGAAAAAGCTTCTCTAAATTCCAAAGGTATGAATGCATTATTTTGTATTCTTGTTAAGAAAGAATTTTATAGAGTCTCTAGCTGTGAAAATGCCTATACAATTTAGCACAAACTTGAAGTTGTTTATGAAGGTACTAATCAAGTGAAAGAGTTAAAAATTAGTAGATACGTTCGATAATATGAATTATTTCAAATAGAACAAAATGAACACTCTAGGATCCCTAAGAAAGATCTTTTCTAATAACGAGAAAGTTAAGAAAATCATTAGATCACTACCAAAGGAATAGAGGCCTAAGACGACTGCCATTGAGTAAGCTAAAGATTTAAATACATTGCCTATTGATGATCTAATTGGTTCTCTTATTTCTTATGAGGAAGATTTAGCAGCTGAAAGAGGAAATGAGGAGAAAAAGAAAAGCATCGCTTTCAAAGCCTCAAAACATAAGAGTGATGAGGATAATGAGCTAGATGATGAGGAGACGGCTATGCTGGCAAGAAGACTTAGAAAATTCTTTAAGAAACTATTGAGCAAAGAAAATTCAGAAACCTCAAGAATCAAAAGGAGAAGAAAAAGGTGATTATATGTTATTAATGCAAGAAGCCAAGCCATATAAGATCAGAGTGCCCACTTCTCAGCAAGCTTAAACCGAAAGCCATGGTAGCTACTTGGGATGATAGTAAAGAAGAATCGAGTGATGAAGAAAAATCTCATGAAGTGTCAAACTTAAAACTTATGGCAATTAGAGATGAGTCGGATGATGAGCATGATGAGGGATTTAAGAAAAAGAAGAATAAATGGTAATTGGACAGTGGGTGTTCAAGACACATGACAGGGAATAATTCTTGGTTATTAAGCTTTACCAAATTGAAAATAGTGATGATGTATCTTTTGGAGATAACTCAAAAGGAAAGATTATAGGTCTCGGTAATATTGGTAAAGATTCTTCCACTCTTATTGAGAATGTGAGTTTGGTTGAAAATTTGAAACATAATTTACTTAGTAGTAGTCAATTATGTGATAAAGGTTATAGGGTTATCTTTCATAAATCAAAATATGTTATTGAAAATGCATATGGTGGCAAAATAGTATTTGTTGGTGGTAAGTATATAAATGTGTATACAATTGATATAAAATTGTGCATTTACTCATGATAAATATTTTTTTATATTACATGATGATAGCTGGTTGTAGCATAAAAGACTAGGTCATGCAAGTATAGATTTGATATCAAAAATTTTGAAAAATGATTTAGTTAAAGGCCTTCCAAAAATTAGTTTTCAAAAGGATAAAATTTGTGAAGCATGTCAATTCGGTAAACAAATCAAAAATTCATTCAAAAATAAGAATTATGTTTCCACTTTAAAACTTCTTCAATTACTTTATATGGATTTGTTTCGACCATCTAGATATGCTAGTTTAAGTGAAAATATTATGCATTTGTAATTGTCAATGATTATTCTACATTCACTTGAGTATTATTTCTAGCTAATAAAGATAATGCCTTTGAGGTATTTAAAGTTTTCTGTAAAAAGATTCAAAATGAAAAAAAGTTACTCTATTACTTGCATTAGAAGTGATCATGATAAAGAATTTGAAAATCATGCATTTGAAAATTTCTGTAATGATTTAGGTATTGAGCATCAATTTTCATAACCTAGGACTCCACAACAAAATAGAGTTGTTGAAAGAAAGAATAGGTCTATTCAAGAAATGACTAGAACCATGTTGAATGAAAATAGTTTACCAAAATATTTTTGGGCCGAAGTCGTCAACACCGCATGTTATGTTTAAAATCATGTGTTGATTATACCTTATCTCAATAAAACTACTTATGAGCTTTGGAAAGATAGAAAACCCAACATTGGTTATTTTAAAGTTCTTTTATGCAAATGTTTTATTTTGAATACAAAAGAAAATCATGGTAAATTTGATCCAAAATCTAATGTTGGCATCTTTTTTGATTATGCAAACACAAGCAAAGCTTATAGAGTTTATAATAAAAGAATTTTAGTTGTAGAAGAATCTATACATGTTGCATTCGATGAGTCTAACCCTACTTCTACGGAGAAAGTAGTTGTTGATGATGATGCAGATGGAGATTTACTATAAGGATCTATGCAAGATAAACAAGAGAAGACACCACCCAAAAATCAAGACAGTAAACAAGAAGAAGAAACAAGCATGGAACAACAAGAAGGTATTTCTCAAACACTTCCTAAGGAGTAGAGGTATATTTCCTTTCATCTTATGAATTTAATTTTAGGAGACTCTACATAAGGTATAACCACTAGGTCATTACTTAGGAATATATGTAAGTATAATGCATTTATTTCTCAAATTAAACCAAAATCCTTTGTGGATGCGAAAAATGATGAATCTTGGATTATGACAATGTAAGAGGAATTAAATCAATTTGAGAGAAATAATATATGGAAGTTAGTTCCTAAACTGGAACACCAATCAATCATAGGTATTAAATGGGCATTTAAGAATAAAAAAAATGAATCTGGTGTAGTTGTTAAAAATAAAGCTAGATTAGCAGCTCAAGGATATAATCAAAAAGAATGAATTGATTTTGATGAAACATTTGCACCAGTAGCTAGATTAGAATCTATTCGAATGTTGTTAGCATATGCATGTCATAAACATTTTATTTTATTTCAAATGGATGTCAAAAGTGCCTTTTTAGATGGTTATATTTTGGAAGAAGTCTATGTAAAACAACCCCCCGGTTTTGAAAATGAAAAATTTACAAATTATATTTTTAAGTTATCAAAAGCTCTATATGGATTAAAATAAGCACCTAGAGCATGGTATAATAGGCTTAAGAATTTCTTGCTAGAAAATAGTTTCTCAATGGAAAAAGTAGATTCTACTCTTTTTGTCAAACATAAGAACCAAGATATTCTTGTAATTCAAATTTATATAGATGATATTATCTTTAGTTCTACTAATGAGTATTTGTGTAAAGAGTTTTCTACATGTATGAGTAAGGAGTTTGAAATGAGTATGATAGGAGAGTCGAAATATTTTCTTGGACTGCAATGAAAACAAAACAATAAGGGAATATTCATCAATCAAGCTAAGTATATCAGAGATTTGCTCAAACATTTTGGGATTGATAACTCAAAAATCAAAGTACTCCAATAAACTCAACAATCAAGCTAGACAAAGATGAAAAAGGTAAAGAGGTTGATATCAAAATGTATTGAGGTATGATTGGTTCTTTACTTTATTTAACTATTAATAGACCCGATATCATGTTTAGTGTATGTTTGTGTGCAAGATTTCAATCATGTCCCAAGGAATCTCATTTGCTTGCTATGAAAAGAATTTTCTGTTATTTGAATAGAACTATAGATCTTGGCCTTTAGTATCCTTAAGAAACTGATATAGATTTAACTTATTATTTGGATGTCGATTTTGCTAGTCATAAGATTGATAGGAAAAGTACTAGTGGCACTTGTCATTTCCTAGGTCATGCACTTGTTTCATGGTTCAATAAGAAACAAAACTCGATTGCACTTTCAACCACTGAAGCCGAATATATTACCACAGGTAGTTGTTGTCATAAGCTCTTTGGATGAAACAAACACTTAAAGATTATGGCGTTAACCTTAAACAAATTCCTATAAAGTGTTAAAATACCAATGCCATAAACCTATCAAAAAATCCCATTCAACATTCTAAAACTAATTATATAGAGATTAGACATCATTTCTTGAGAGATCATGTTCAAAAAGGTGATATTGCATTAGATTTTATCTTTATAGAAAAAGAACTTACAAATATTTTTACAAAACCTCTTTGCAAAGAACAATTTCTAAAATTCCGCATGATCTTGAGATGATGAAATTTTTGCATTAACATCTTTAATCATGTTATTGAGACTATTACAATTTGATATTCTTATGAGTATTGATATCTTTATATATGTTTAAACATAATTAATGAGTAATACACTTGATTTGTCAATCTATAAATGCTTAAATATATTTTGAATATGTAAAGTTTATGCTTGATTAATAAGTTAATTGATTGAATCTTTGAACCTTTAAATGTTAATTATCATGATTCATGAATGAAAATGGCTTTTGAAGTGTTTTAAGATCATGAAATGGTCTTCGGACTAATCAAACTAAGCCGAAAGCAATCATTGTGCAACTAGGACAGAGGCTAGGTGGCTAGCCGCTTGGTCGCAGGTCCATGCTTATTTTTCTTCTTCTTCACTTGTTCTTTATTCTCTCTCTCAACCACAAACCCACACTCATTTCTCTCTCAAATCTCTTCATTTTTCACTCATTTTCTTGCCAAAATTACTCACCTAAATCATTTTCCAGCCATTAAACCTTCAATATTCATCATTCAAACATCATTCTCTTCCTTATTGCTTCAACTCAACAAATCAAAATCCAAGCTTACCCATTTCTCCCTCTACCATTTTAAGTCATGTTTAATCCATTTTTACTTAAACCTCAACCATATCTTACCTTAAATCATCTCTAGGATTAGTTTTTTTGTTTAAAAAACACTCATTTCATTCAAAATCTTAGAAATCTGAATTTGGGTATTCAAGCTTGTTCTTCTTTCAATCATTGTAATTGGTGAGAAATCCAAGGGATAGCATACATCCAAGGAAAGAAAAGAGAATCATAGAGATAATCCAAAGTTTATAATGACTCATCTACCAATTATACCTCTTCAAAAATGATTTGTCGATCTTTGTATGTCAAGACCGGTAATTCCTCAACATTTCGTCAATTTTCATATTTTAGATAATTTATATATTTGTGACAAATCTCTTAGTGCTTTACTTGTTGCAATGGGGTGGAAAAATGCTTTAGTCATTAAGGAACCATATTATGAGAATTTAGTTCGAGTTTTCTATTCGAATATGGTTATTTCTTTACAATCCTCAAATAGAATTATTACAAATGTTGAGGGAATTCCTATTGAATTTAATGCCAAAGATTTAAATCGAATTCTTAGAACTCCTAATGAAGGATTAGAGGTATACACTGCTAGGAGTAAACTTTATTATACATGGTATTCTATTGAAGATACTGTTAGAAAAATTTATAGACATTCTGATTTATCCTCTAATTTTTATAAGTCCCTTTTAAAATCCTAAGCATTACCGCTTTAAATGAGAATCCTCCATTATGTTCTTCAACTTGTAATAAGTCCTAGGGATGGACATGGAGATGAAATTACTCATTTAGATGTTGTTTTGTTGGATTGTATTCTTAAGGGTAGAGTGTTGAATGTTGGATATATCAACTTTAACATATGTTAAGTGTTCTAAATTTTCTAAATTAGAAACTTTCTTATGGTAGTATTATCACTCGTATTCTCAAATATTTTCGTGTTCCCTTAACCGAACTAATATTCTTGACTCTTAAGGAATTAGGAGATGATGTTATAGCAAATTTGGGATTTGTCTTTGAAAATAATCAATGGTATAAAGATGAGAGACTCAAAAAGAATGTAACGCCGGAAAAAAAAAGAATTCCTTATGGAATTTGGGATTTCACTAGGATTAATGGAGGTCTTTTTATTAGAAAAGGGTAGAAAAGAGTATTAAGTTATTAATAAGGGTTATTTAGAAGATAGTTTTGGAATAAAAGGTTATTTTTCCAAGATTCCATTCCCTATAAATTCATATTTTATCTCCCATTTTCATAACCCTAAAAACTTATGATATTCTTGTTTCCACTCTTATCAATTGTTCATAATGTTTCTTCACGCAAATCGTATGATTCAATCAAATCAAACGGTATGCATACCCTCCTTATTTTCTTCAAGAATTTCTTGTAAATCATTTTATTTAGGGTTTATGTTTGGCATGATTTTAGATTTGTTTTCATATATTTTGATGCATGACATATGATGTGTTTAGATTTTATTTAGGGTTTTGATTAATTAGGGTTTGGTTAATCAACCCTTGGCATAATATAGGATGATTCTAAATAGTATGATATCTTGATTTTTAAACTGATGTTTTATGAACGAATTTTTATTACAAATTTATATTTCGGAAAATAGACATATAGAGCCTCCTTAATAAATTTTATTTAATCAAATTTTATTTAATAAATTTTACATGAGATACTCATGGATTTCCAGAATAGTTTTGTACAATATTATGTCATTCTGAAGTTTAGATTAAGAGTTAAAATTCTGAAATCAGACTTGTACAGGAATGAATTAGAACGGCAGATTCTTAGAGTGAGTTATTAATAATTATGTTTTGTATTTGTTAAGGTGTTGAGGACTCTTAGGGACTTAGAGGTGTGTAGTTCAAGATTCTCATATCGAGGTAAGTAACTTCATTCCTAGTATACTGGATAGATATAAGTATTTTGATATTATTATAAGAATTTTATACTACTTAGAAATTAAGGATTTTCGTAGCAAAATCAGTTTATGAAAATGTTTTCAAATATGAATTCTTTTAATAAAATATTTTATAAATGTCTTTCAATATGTGAATTATTTTGGTGACATAACTTCTTCTTATGATTTTATCTGTAAATCAGTTTGCAAGCCTAAATTATTTTTATGGACTTTTCTGAATCTGATACGAATGTTTGGTACTCATGTGTGATTTCAGTTATTGATGATTATACGATTCTTAATGTTTTGGCTCATTGTCCATAGTTATTCTGATTCTGATTCTGATTCTGATTCTGATCGTAATATACGATATATCTGTCTGGACAGTACTGGGTATAAGTTCTGAATGTGCACACAATATTCTGATTCTGATTCTGTCTGGGCCGAGTCACCGGGACTATAGGTGACACTATGTGACATGAGCTAACGTTTGATTTTCTGTACATGTGAATATGATTTGCCTTAATAAGTAACTTTGTTTTTGGTATTCTGAATTCTTATGGATTTACGTTATCTAATTGAAATACGTTACTTCATCATGGAATATAGTTTTTGTGAAACTTATGGATTTATGAAATATATTTTGCTCAAAGAAGGCTTGCAATATACTTTTTTGGGTGTCAATAGGCCTAATGTGTTAGGAATGATTTTACTTACTGAGTTGACGGCTCACCCTTATCATTATTTTTTACAGATTAAGTTCCTTTGAGAGGTATGACTAGCCATGAAGTTAGAGATTTTTGTTGTACAAATTTTAATGAACTCGCAAGCGCACGAATCTATTGTAGAATAGATTAATGGTGACGAGTGTCGATCCCACGAGGAGGTTGATTTTAATTATGTGCTGAATTAATTTTCTTTTAATGAGAACAATTAAATTATGGTAACTTTATTGTAAATTGTGAATTAAAATGGCGGGAATAATTGAAAATGTAACTGTTATAATAAAGCACTTGGGTATCCGGATCCGCATCAACATGCTCCATGGGCTAAATATTCCATATTAATACCAATTAAATCATAAGGGGGGATTCCACACCTCATGAACCACTCTCCAATAAGTATGGTGCCAAGGGCTTATCGTGCCAAATAATAATAACCTTGTACTAGGGTGCCGGTATAACCAGGGCTGTAACTAGACAAGACTATTATTATTTGTCGACGAAAAGTCAAAACAACCACAAATATTAGAGGGGAAGAGAAAGTAAATTTACCAAATTAAGCCCATGGAACATGTTGAGACTTCACCTTCAACCCAAGCTCAAAAGAAATTAGCCACTCATATTTTAACTAAGGATAAAAAGGGAAATTTTATTAAAATACAAAGAAACTACAAGAAAGAGAAGGAATTTCAGAAATCTAAGCTTAGAAATGAATTCAGGGGTGCCAAATTAGGGGGGGAGAGCCCCCTTTTTATAGATACATTGAGTGAATCGTGACCATCGGATTAAAAATAATTCGGATGCTCAGGATTGCGCCACGTCATCAATCAACAGTCAACAGTCAATATTTGTACAGTAATGCTGCCTGAATAGTAAATAATCCCATGTAAGCGCATGTACTGTACACCCGATTTCTACTCCAATGAGATGCTGCCACGTCATCGATCTACAGTACATAAGAAATTTAGTCCAATAAGATCGTGACACATCATCGGTCAACGCCACGTCATCGATCAATGCCACATAAGCAGTCAATCCACATAATTCGTCCAATCAGATACTGCCACGTCGTAGGTAGTTGCCACATCATCGGTCTGTATACATGAACAGTGTCGTGAATAGTATCGTGAACAGTACCGTACGTATGAACAGTACCATATGTGTGAACAGTGACTTTTTTCCTTTAATGCTCCTCTTAAGGTTTTCGACCGTCCTAAGTCCAAATATGACGTCCGTTTTGCTGTCTGATCACTCGTTTATTGTGAAACGATCGTAATGCCCCTAAAATACATAAAATACATAGTTATAATAAAATACATATAATTAAATAACAAAATACTTAAATAAATAAAAGTAGTAATGTTAGTGAGATTTAAAGTGTAAAATGACGATTTTCTCCTTTATAAATATACACTTTCTAACACTCAACAATTTTCATTTTTGTTCCCTATTTAAATTAAAAGAAGAAGAATAGACTTATGTTCTTTTTTAGTTTATTTCGATCATGAACTTATAACTTGGGTTTTGAGATTTTGTTATTTTATGTGACTTGTGACTTGAGGATTATTCTTATAAGAATTTAAGGTATACCAGTTTGGTATTTATGAGTAGAGATTATGTTTTGTGAGTAACCTTCTTCTCTCACGTGCTCTGCACGTGTTAGATTTGGGTGTTACAATTGTGGTATCAGAGCCTAGATTAGGATTCTGTAGACTTCCTTTTAAGGTTTAATCAGATTGTCTAATAGAATTGATCACTTTTATTTTGTAGACAAGATGAGGAATAGTGTGGGTATGAAAAGTGCTAAGAATAAAAGATGGACAGAAATTAACAGGACCGAACAATTTATCTTAGGTGGAGTTTTTGTTAAAGACCTTAGAAGACTTCATAAGGAGCGAATGGATGATAGACTGAAAAAGAGAAAAGAGGTCTATGTCGATACTCCTCCAGGACCTGGAGCTTCAAGAAAGAGCTCATTGAGGCTGTACGGGGACTATGTGTTTATAGCAAGGGAGCTAACAAAAATAGGCTTGTAATACGTCGTCTATATTGGATAGGTTCTCAATTTAAGCCTTGCTATAGCAAAAGATGGGTATCTCCAGGTCTAGATAAACTACCTGACGGAACTCCTAAGGAAATAGAGACAGTTAGAGTCATGACTAAGGAAAGAAAAGTAGAGTTAGATCCTTTCCCCACCTGGTTCAGTGAACCTATGAACCTTGGGGCTGTAGAAGGAAAGCATGAGACTTTATAGATTTTGTTGCGTTTAATAAAGAGAAATGATCTCTAAGGTGATGAGTAATCGGTTATAATTAGTGATTCTATATTGATCATTTTTTTTATTTATTTCCTTTCTAGTGGCTTATGACTTTGTAATGACTCTTGATATAGAATTTTTGGTATTGTCGTGGAATGAAATATTTGTTTGTTTTTGTTGTCGATCACTAATTTTTTTTTTTGTTATACCACTTAGATAGTACTTTGCGCGCCAGCACGACCCTTAGCTATAAATTATTTACCGTTTTAGTTATTGATTCATTTTCATTCTTTGCATTATAGTTAAGAAATGTCACGTAGAGGAAGTGCTAGGAATGCCTTTAGCTCGAGGAATGTGTTAAGTGTCGCTGATGACGTTGACCCAAGCTTGTGCGAGATGGCTAATGAAGGAAATCCTATGATGCGCACTATGATTAGGTTGATGGAACAGCAGAGTAGGCTGATACAAGATATGGCTAGAGGTAGAGTTGGAGCACAGGAGAATGGGCCAGTTGAAAGGCAAGGTGGCCTAAAAGATTAAGAAGCTATGAACTTAGAACGATTTAAGAAGTTAGGACCACTTACCTTTTAGGGAAGTGCTGATCCCATGATTGCAGAGGCATGGCTAAAGCAGATGGAGAAGATATTTGTAGTTATGGGTTGCAATAATGATCAGAGGGTGATATTGGCTTCATTTGTCCTTCAAGGTGAGGCAGACCACTGGTGGGATGCCAAGTCCTGTCTCTTGAGGGCTGGGTTGCAAGATGCACTCATTACTTGGGAGTTATTTCTGGAGGCCTTCCATGAAAAGTATTATTAGTTCGACATTAGATGGAGGCTGACTTCCTAAAACTGACTCAAGGAACAAAGTCTGTTGTGGAGTATGAGGAACAATTTACTGCCCTCTCTCGTTTTGCTCCCACCTTAGTTGCTAATGAGGGTAGTAAGTATAGGAAGTTTTTGAAAGGGTTACGTCCTAACATTAAAGGGCGATTAACCATACTTAAGATTAATAACTATGCTGATTTAGTGGACCGAGCAATTCTTGCGGAGAAGGATATTCTTGAGGCACAAGTTTCAAGGGACCAAAGAAATAAAAAAGGATCGACAAGGTGGACCACGAAATGGAAATTCTTATAAGCAAGGCACTCAGTCCCAGAAATATATTAGTAGAGGTAACAAATGGAATAATAAGGGTATTCATGATGACACCACTTGGAAGAACTACCCCATTTGTCGACATTGTGAAAGAAGGTATCCTAGTGAATGCCATTGGAAAATTGAAGCCTCTTTTGCTTGTAGAGAAACTGGGCATAGGATTATGGATTGCCCAAAGATATGAAGCGAGACTGCGAATGCCCTCTCTAATGAAGGGCAGAGGAAGAAACCAAAGGTGCAAAGATGTGTCTTTTCGTTGACGGAGAAAGATGCTGAGGTGTTCAATGATGTAATATCAGGTACATTGTCTTTATTCTCTAAAAAAGCCAAAGTTCTTTTTTATCCTGGTGCTACACATTCTTTTGTATCTTGTGTGTTTCCTCATTATGCTGATGTGCCTAGTACACCACTAGATGTTCACGTGATAATTAGTACCCCTATGGGAGATTGTCAGTTAATAGATCATGTCTATAAGTCATGTGTAATCAGATTGTGTGATAAGGAATTTCTTGTGGATCTCCTGCCCCTAGCGATGCATGATTTCGATTTGATCTTAGGAATGGATTGGTTAGGGCGCTACCATGTCTCAATAGATTGTTTTGCTAAGGAAATTATTTTTCGCCTATCTGACGAAGAAGAATTTCATTTTTAAGGGAATCATAGAAATTATAGGGGTTTGATTTCTATGGTTAAGGCAGCAAAAATGCTAAGGAAGGGGTGTGAAGGATTTTTAGCATTTGTAATTATTGATCATTCTGAAGGGGCATACATTGAAGACATACCTGTTGTAAGGGAATTTATTGATGTTTTTCCTAAAGATCTTCCTGGATTACCCCTAGATCGAGAGGTTGTATTTACTATAGAACTAGTTCCTAGTACTACCCCTATTTCTAAGGCACCATATCGGATGGCACCTATTGAGTTGAAAGAAATGAAGGTCCAGCTACAAGAGTTACTTGATAAGGGTTTTATCCGTCCTAGTGTGTCACCTTGGGGTGCTCTCGTTTTGTTTGTAAAGTAGAAAAATGGTTCAATGAGATTGTGTATCGATTATCGACAATTGAATATGGTTACTATCAAGAATAAATACCCCCTTCCTCGAATTTATGATCTTTTTGATCAATTACAGGGTGTAGCTGTGTTTTCAAAAATTGATTTACGATCTGGTTATCATTAATTGAAAATCAGAAGTGAGGATGTATCGAAGACAGCTTTTTGAACTCGTTATGGACACTACGAGTTCTTAGTTATGCCTTTTGGGTTAACTAATGCTCCCGTAGCATTCATGGACTTAATGAATAGGATCTTCCAACCGTATCTTAACCAATTTGTTATTGTCTTTATTGATGATATATTCGTTTACTCTAGGAGTAAAGAGGAGCACGAGACACACCTGAGGATTGTGTTGGATATATTATGAGAAAAGAAGTTGTGACAAAAGATGGTATTTCGGTAGATCTAGCGAAAATAGAGGTAATTGTGAATTGGGAAAGACCTTCTAGTGTGACTGAAGTAAGACGTTTCTTGGGATTGGCAGGTTATTATAGGTGCTTTGTGAAAGGATTTTCTAGTATAGCAGCACTATTGACTAATTTGACTAAGAAGGACGTGAAGTTCACTTGGGATGAGGCATGTGAAAAGAGCTTTCAAGAGCTCAAGAGTCTTTTGGTATCCGCCCCTATTTTAACTCTCTCATCTGAAGGTGGAGGTTTTTTTATTTACAGTAATGCTTCTAGAAAGGGCTTGGGTTGCGTTCTAATGCAGCATGGTCAGGTTATAGCATATGCCTCTAGGCAGTTAAAGAGTCACGAACAAAATTATCTAACTCACGATTTGGAGTTGGCTGCTATAGTGTTTGCCTTAAAGATCTAGAGACACTACTTGTATGGGGAGACTTGTGAGATCTTTACTGATCATAAGAGTTTGAAGTACTTATTTACTCAGAAGGAATTGAATTTGAGGCAGAGAAGATGGTTAGAGTTGGTGAAGGATTTTGATTGCTTTATTAATTACCATCCAGGTAAGGCAAACGTGGTAGCAGATGCCTTGAGTAGGAAATCGTCTGGGTGCATGGCTCATCTTATCACCATACAAACTCATTTGGTAGAGGACTTGAGGAGATGTGGGATTGAGGTTGTTACCCATGGGCAAACAAACTTGTTAGCTCAGTTAATAGTCTAACCCACTTTAATTGATAAAATTAAGGTAGCCCAAGGGAACGATATAGAACTCAATAAAATCTGTGAAGATGTAAACAAAGGACATAAACTCGGATTCAGACTTGACAATAGAGATGTATTATGGTTTGCGCAAAGGTTATGTGTGCCAACAAACGAAGAGTTGAGGGTAAAAATCCTAAGAGAAGCACACGAAGCATTTTATAGTATACATCCTAGTAGTACTAAGATGTATCATGATCTAAAGTAGAGTTTTTGGTGGAAGAATATGAAGGGAGACATTTCTGATTTTGTGTCTTGATGTTTAGTTTGTCAACAAGTGAAGATTGAGCATCAAAGACCAGCAGGAACTTTACAAACGCTTCTAATTCCTCAATGGAAATAGGAACACATTACCATGGATTTCGTCTCTGGATTACCTCGTTCTAGGAAGGGATGTGATTGCATTTGGGTAGTCGTTGATCGACTGACAAAATCGGCTCATTTCTTGGCGAAGAAGAGTACAGACAATGTAGGGCAGCTAGCTAAATTATTTATTAAGGAGATAGTAAGGCTTTATGGAATTCCAATGTCAATAGTGTCTGATATAGATCCACTGTTCACTTCAAGATTTTGGGCTAGCTTGCATAAAGAATTGGGGATGAAATTGAGATTTAGCACTACTTTCCATCCACAGACAGATGGACAATCTGAAAGGACTATCCAAACCCTTGAGGATATGCTTCGGGCTTGTGTGCTAGACTTAAGTGGTAATTAGGAAGAACACTTAATGTTGATCAAATTTGCTTATAACAATAGCTTCCATTCGAGTATTGGCATGGCACCATTTGAGGCATTATACGAAAGAAAGTGTAGGTCCCCAATCTGTTGGGATGAGGTTGGTGAAAGAAAACTTTTGGGTCCAGAATTGGTACAGATTACCGTTGACAAGGTCAAGTTGATTAGAGAACGTCTTCGAACAGCTCAAAGCAGACAGAAGAGTTATACAGATCGTTGTAGACAAGAGTTAGAATTTGAAGAAGGAGACTTTATTTTCTTGAAGGTATCACCATGGAAAGGGGTGTTTCGATTTGGGAAGAAAGGAAGGCTTAGTCCAAGATTTATTGGACCATTTGAGATTCTAGAGAGAATTGGTCCAGTGGCCTATCGTATAGCTTTACCATCAAGTCTGTCTAGACTTCACAGTGTATTCCATGTGTTCGTGTTAAGAAAGTACATCGCAAACCTTTCACATGTGCTAGACTATCAACCGATTTAGATATCTGAAGACATGT
Organism: Aegle marmelos; assembly: GCA_030449875.1. Classification (NCBI taxonomy): domain Eukaryota; kingdom Viridiplantae; phylum Streptophyta; class Magnoliopsida; order Sapindales; family Rutaceae; genus Aegle; species Aegle marmelos. The sequence goes on along the minus strand of JASUUL010000094.1, from coordinate 12,593,145 downwards.
CATATGAGAAGTAGCCTATTGAGATTGTTGATCGAAAAAGAACAACTATTAAGGAGTAGAGTTATTCCCTTAGTGAAGGTACGATAGATGAACCATTCCATTAAAGAAGCCACATGGGAACAAGAAGCAGAAATTTTAGAAAAGTATCCTCAACTCATCTTTGCATAAGGTAATCTTCTAATTTCGAGGACAAAATTTTTTTTACGAGGGGTGGATTTGTAACGCGAAAAAAAAAAGAATTCCTTATGAAATTTGGCCTTTTATTAGGATTTGTGGAGGCCTTTTTATTAGAAAAGGGTAGAAAAGAGTATTAAGTTATTAGTAAGGGTTATTTAGAAGATAGTTTTAGAATAAAAGGTTATTTTTCCAAGATTCCATTCCTTATAAATTCATCTTTTATCTCCTTTTTTCATAACCCTAAAAACTTATGATATTCTTGTTTCCTCTCTTATCAATTGTTGACAATGTTTCTTCACTCAAATCTTAAGATTCAATCAAAGCAAACAGTATGTATACCCTCCTTATTCCCTTTAAGAATTTCTTGTAAATCATTTTATTTAGCGTTTATGTTTGGCATGATTTTAGATTTGTTTTTATAGATCTTGATGCATGACATATGATGTGTTTAGGTTTTATTTAGGGTTTTGATTAATTAGGAGTTTGGTTAATCAACCCTTGGCATAATATAGGATGATTCTGGACAACATGATATCTTGATTTTTAAAATGATGTTTTGTGGATGAATTTTTATTAGAAATTTATATTCTGGAAAATAGACATATAGAGCCTCCTTAATAACTTTTATTTAATGAAATTTGATTTCATTTTCAATTTAATATGTATTTTCGAATTAGAAACCATTGCACTGGAAAACTGCGATTCTAGCAGTGCGATCGGGATTACAAAATTATTTTCACTAGCAAATGAACTCGGAAAATTATGAAATTTTATATGGATGTTAAGATACGTGTATAGTATCTCCGGTTTTAATTTCATAATTTTCTGATAAGTATTTCGTTTTATAAAATTCTCAGAAACGGTTCTATTCCGTTAAGGTTATGAGAAAACAGTTTTGAAATTGTTGAGAAATAAATAGTTTTAAAACTGTTTTTGATCTCGGATCCTCCTCAAAATTTTATATGAGATATTATGGATGTCCAGAATAGTTTTGTAGAATACTAAGTCATTCTGAAGTTTATATTAAGAGTTAAAATTCTGAGATCAGACTTGTACAGGAATGAATTAGAACGGCAGATTCTTAGAGTGAGTTATTAATAATTATGTTTTGTATTTGTTAAGGTGTTGAGGACTCTTAGGGACTTAGAGGTGTGTAGTTCAAGATTCTTATATCGAGGTAAGTAACTTCATTCCTAGTATACTGGATAGATATAAGTATTTTGATATTATTATAAGAATTTTATACTACTTAGAAATTAAGGATTTTCGTAGCAAAATCAGTTTATGAAAATATTTTCAAATATGAATTCTTTTAATAAAATATTTTATAAATGTCTTTCAATATGTGAATTATTTTGGTGACATAACTTCTTCTTATGATTTTATCTATAAATCAGTTTGCAAGCCTAAATTATTTTTATGGACTTTTCTGCATCTGATACGAATGTTTGGTACTCATGTGTGATTTCAGTTATTGATGATTATACGATTCTTAATGTTTTGGCTCATTGTCCATAGTTATTCTGATTCTGATTCTGATCGTAATATATGATATATCTGTCTGGATAGTACTGGGTATAAGTTCTGAATGTGCACACAATATTCTGATTCTGATTCTGTCTGGGCCGAGTCACCGGGATTATAGGTGACACTATGTGACATGAGCTAACGTTTAATTTTCTGTACATGTGAATATGATTTGCCTTAATAAGTAACTTTGTTTTTGGTATTCTGAATTCTTATGGATTTACGTTATCTAATTGAAATATGTTACTTCATCATGGAATATAGTTTTTGTGAAACTTATGGATTTATGAAATATATTTTGCTCAAAGAAAGCTTGCAATATACTTTTTTTGGGTATCGATAGGCCTAATGTGTTAAGAATGGTTTTATTTACTGAGTTGACGGCTCACCCCTCGTCATTATTTTTTGCAGATTAAGTTCCTTTGAGAGGTATGCCTAGCCATGAAGTTAGAGATTTTCATTTTTGTCCCTATTTGAATTAGAAGAAGAGGAATAGACTTATGTTCTTTTTTAGTTTATTTCGACCATAAACTTGTAACTTGGGTTTTGAGACTTTGTTATTTTTTGTGACTTGTGACTTGAGGATTATTCTTATAAGAATTTGAGGTATACTAGTTTGGTATTTATGAGTAGAGATTATGTTTTACGAGTAACCTTCTTCTCTCATGTGCTCTGCACGTGTTAGATGTTGAGTGTTAGAAAGTGTATATTTATAAAGGAGAAAATCGTCATTTTATACCTTAAAACTCACTTACATTGCTACTTTTATTTATTTAAGTATTTTGTTATTTAATTATATGTGTTTTATTATAATTATGTATTTTATATATTTTAGAGGCATTATGATCGTTTCACAATGAACGAGTGATCAGACAGCAAAACGGACATCATATTTGGACTCAGGACGGTCGAAAACCTTATGAGGAGCATTAAAGGAAAAAAGTCATTGTTCACACGTACGTTACTGTTTATACGTATGGTACTGTTCACGGTACTGTTTATGCATACGGACCGATGATGTGGCAGCATCTGATTGGGCGAATTATGTGGTATTGACTGCTTATGTGGCGTTGACCGATGACGTGGCATCGACCGATGATGTGTCACGATCTTATTGGACTAAATTTCTTATGTACTGTAAATCGATGACGTGGCAGCATCTCAATGGAGCAAAAATCGGGTGTACAGTAATGCGCATACATGAGATTATTTACTATTCAAACTTCGTTATTGTGCAAATATTGACTGTTGACTATAGACTGTTGACTGTTGACTGTTGACTATAGACTCTTGACTGATGACGTGGCGCAATCCTGAGCATCCGAACTGTTTTTAATCTGATGGTCACGATTCACTCAATGTATCTATAAAAAGGGTACTCTCCCCCCTAATTTGATACCCCTGAATTCATTTTTAAGCTTAGATTTCTAAAATTCATTCTCCTTCTTGTAGTTTCTTTGTATTTTAATAAAATTTTCTTTTTTATCCTTAGTTAAAATATGAGTAACTAATTTCTTCTTGAGCTTGGGTTGAAGGTGAAGTCTCAACATGTTCCATGAGCTTAATTTGGTAAATTTACTTTCTCTTCCCCTCTAATATTTGTGGTTGTTTTGACTTTTCGTCGACAAATAATAATAGTCTTGTCTAGATACAGTCCTGGTTAAATCGACACCCTAGTACAAGGTTATTATTATTTTGCACGATAAGCCCTTGGCACCATACTTATTGGAGAGTGGTTCATGAGGTGTGGAATCCCCCCTTATGATTTAATTGGTATTAATATGGAATATTTAGCCTATGGAGTATGTTGATGCGGATCCGGATACCTAAGTGCTTTATTATAACAATTTCATTCTTAATTATTCCCGCCATTTTAATTCACAATTTAGGATAAAATTACCATAATTTAATTGTTCCCATTAAAAGAAAATTAATTCAGTACATAATTAAAATCAACCTCGTCGTAGGATCGACACTCGTCATCATTAATCTATTCTACAATAGATTCGTGCGCTTGCGAGTTCAATAAAATTTGCACAACAAGTTTTTGGCGCCATTGCTAGGGAGATAAGTTATTTTAATTTGTTGAATTAATTTTTTTTATTTTCTGGTTTTTTTTCCTAATAAAAAAATAATTCTATAATTTAATTGTTGTAATTTAAATTTCTGCAATTTAATTTTGTTCTGTGATTTCTTTAAATTTCTGTACTTTAATTTTTACTTTACTTTTCTTTGTATTTTTTTTTTGTTTATCTTGTGATTTATTTTAATCTTAGTTAATCTATTCCTTTTATTTCTTTTTAGTGCTTGAGTGTATTTCCTTGGTAATTTTTTTCGTTTACCTTGTTAATTTATTTTAATTAATTCGTGGAATTAATTCATAAAATTAGTTTTTTTAAGTAAATTTCTTTTGTTATTGCTTTCTTTAAAAAAATAAAAAAAATAAAAAAATAAAAAAAGTGAATCTGTAATTTAATTTTGGTAATTTAATTTTTTTAATTTCAATAATTCAATTTCTTTGTAATTTCTTTAAATTTTTGAATTATTTTTCTTTATAATTTTTTTATTTTGTTAATCTATTAATCCATAGAATTAATTTTTTTAAAATTTTTTTCTTCTGTAATTTAATTTCGTTTCTTTTTCTCTTCTTTATATTTTTTAATTTAATTTTTTTTGTTGTAATTTATCTTCTTATTTTCTTTTTAGTTAATCTATTTCTTGTATTTTCTTCTTAGCACTTGAGTGTATGTTCATAGTAAGGTTGTAACAACGTCACAAGGTTAGTATCATAATTTCTCTCTCCTCTTTATTTTTATTTGTTTTATTTTCTTCTTTGCATGCATGGTCGAAGGTCATTATCACCTAATCTTGAACCTTTAGACCTTGATTTGGAAAAAACACTTCGCACGCACAAACACACTGTCTTTAAAAAGAAATTTGAAATGGATTTGCAACATCAAAGAACTAACCACAAGAGAGGCCATTTAAGGATTATTTTAGTCCTTTATCTAATTTGAGCACATCATGCATAAGGTACCCAAATGTAGCTGCTAGGAGTTTTGAATTAAAACCTAGTGTGCTAAACTGTCTCCCCACATTCTATGGCCTAGAAAATGAGAACCCATATAATCATCTGAATGATTTTCATACTATTTATCAAACTTTTAAATACGAGAATTTTTTAGATGATGATATTAAACTTAGATTATTCTCATTTTCATTAAAAGATAGAGCTCGTTCATGGTTTAATATAATGCCTGCTAATAGCATTACATCATGGGAACAAATGGTAACTAAATTTTTAAATAAGTATTTCCCAGTTCATAAAACCAATGCTATTCGCAGGGAAATTTCAGAGTTTACTCAAAGAGACGACGAGCAGTTTTTCGAAGCATGGGAGCGATTTAATGGGCTACTCTTGAAGTGTCCACATCATGGGTACGAAAAATGGCACCAATGCCAATACTTTTTGGAGGGATTATTGCCACATATGCAAGAATGGCTAATGGCAACCAGTGGAGGAGAGTTAATGTCCAAAAGTGCATCAGAGATTTGGGAATTCTTCCAGCGGCAATCGGATAATTACCAACAAAGAAGTCGATCACTCAGAAATACCAAGAGAATTAAGGGAGTGAATGAGGTCAACATTGGCGAGTCAAGCTTAGGAATTAAAAAAGTCAAAGAAATGGTCGAAGGCCTTTCTTGACAAATAGCATCTTTGACAACTGCTAAATCAACAGAACAACATGACCATAACTCATATTCAGATCAAGCCAATGCCATAGGTATCATGAGAAAACCACCAAACTATAATCCTTACTCCAACACATATAACCCTGGATGGAGAGACCACCCCAACTTTTGATGGTCTCAAGGATTCCAACAAAACGGACCATCAGTTCCACCTCCACCAATGCAACCAGTTCCTCAAATATCTCAAGCCTCTTAACCACCATTTAGACCATACAATCAGAACCCAAACCATTCTCAACCTAAACCATGGGAGGATACATTCCAAAATGTATGCAAAATGGATACATTCCAAAATGTATTATTTCCACATATGCAAGAATGGCTAATGGCAACCAGTGGAGGAGAGTTAATGTCCAAAAGCGCATCAGAGATTTGGGAATTCTTCCAGCGGCAATCGGATAATTCCCAACAAAGAAGTCGATCACTCAGAAATACCAAGAGAACTAAGGGAGTGAATGAGGTCAACATTGGCGAGTCAAGCTCAGGAATTAAAAAAGTCAAAGAAATGGTCGAAGGCCTTGCTTGACAATTAGCATCTTTGACAACTGCTAAATCAACAGAACCACATGACCATAACTCATATTCAGATCAAGCCAATGCCATAGGTATCATGAGAAAACCACCAAACTATAATCCTTACTCCAACACATATAACCCTGGATGGAGAGACCACCCCAACTTTTGATGGTTTCAAGGATTCCAACAAAACGGACCATCAGTTCCACCTCCACCAATGCAACCAGTTCCTCAAATGTCTCAAGCCTCTCAACCACCATTTAGACCATACAATCAGAACCCAAACCATTCTCAACCTAAACCATGGGAGGATACATTCCAAAATGTCAAAAATCTTACTAATTCCAAGATTGAGCAGCAGAACCGCACCATTGATGAATTACGAAATGAAATGAGAGCGGGCTTCAACTCACAAGCTCAATCAATTTTGAGCCTTGAGAAAATGGTGGGGCAACTTGCCTCTTCAGTTCAAACTTTGGCCATGGCCATTGAAAAAGGCAAATTCCCAAGTCAACCAATGCCCAATCCTAAAGCAGTGAATGAAGTAAGTTCTAGTTCACCACAGCAACATGGAGAGGTCAAAGCAGTGATGACCTTGCGAAAAGGAAAAGAAGTCGACAACAAAGTGGAGATGCCAAAATCAACTCAGATTGTACCTGTGAACACTGAGGAATCATCATCAGAGGAGAAAGAGGAAACCAACCCACGAGAATATGTTCCTAAAGCTCCATTTCCTCAGAGGTTAGCTAAAGGGAAGAAAGGAAAATCCACAGGTGAGATTCTTGAAATCTTTAAACAGGTAAGTGTTAACATCCCTTTACTTGAAGCCATAAAACAAGTGCCATCATATGCCAAGTTTCATAAAGACCTTTGTACTAAAAAGAGAAATATTCATGTTCAGAAAAAGGCCTTTCTAATAGAAAATATTAGTTCTATACTCCAATATAAAACGCCTCTAAAATGTAAAGACCCAGGCTCCCCCACTATCTCATGTAGTATAGGGAACCACACAATTGAGAATGCTTTGTTGGATTTAGGAGCTAGTGTAAATATGTTGCCTTACTCTGTGTTTATGAAACTTGGACTAGGAGAATTACACCCAACTCCAGTGGTGTTACAGCTTGCAGATCGATCCATGAAAATACCACGTGGTATTGTGGAGGATGTGGTTATCCAGGTAGATAAGTTTTATTTTCCTATTGATTTCATTGTAATTGACACTCAACCAGTGCAGGATTTAAATAAGCATATCCCCATTATCTTGGGTCGTCCATTTTTGGCAACTGCTGATGCTCACATTCAATGTAGGACTGGAAATATGCAGTTGTCATTTGGCAATATGACTATAGAACTAAATATTTTCAACATTGCCAAACAATCTCACAGTACAGATGATGAAATTGTAGATGTGGATTTAATTGATGAATTGGTTGATTATGCATTTCCTTTAAACCTTAGTGATGACCCTTTACTAACATGTTTAACTCACTTTGGTTTGAATTTTAATATTGACAGATCAATTGATGAGGTTAATGCCTTATTAGATTCATCGCCATGCATGGACATTGATAAGTGGAAGACAAGGATAGAGCAATTGGCACCATTAAAAGAAAATCTCATCCCATCATCAGAATCACCACTAGGAATTGAGTTCAAACCTTCACTCGACCCTTTGAATTCTACATTCTTGGAAGAAGAAAAAATATTGTCAGAAATCATCTCATCCTCTCCTAATTACAAACAAAAGAACACAGACATCATTGACCCCATTTTTGGTTCACAAAGGAGAATACAACTGGCAAAACCAGAGGAGATTCGTAACGACAAAAATGCTAAGGACTACAGAAAGCGAATGAAAATCCTCCGTGACACCCGGAGCATTAGAAAATATTTCACACCAGGTCAGAAAGTATTTTTGTTCATTTCTCAAAGGCGTGTTTCTCCAAGTAAGTTACGCTCTCGATGGTCTGGTCTATTTACGAATCATACTGTTTTTTCATATGGAGCCATTAAATTTAAGAATCCAAGAAATGGTGTAATTTTTAAAGTTAATGGTCAGAAAAGTAAAGTCATATCACGAATACCAACCATGTGGAGAAAACAGCACAAAACATTGAAGTGACCTGACATTTTTTCTTATCGTTTCCTTTCGGTGATTTAAAGTTTTCTTTTCTATTTTTAATTATTTTTGTGAAAGTGTGTCTGTTTAACTTTTAAGCTTTTATTTTTTATCATTTTCCTCACGAATATGTCAACTAAAAAGGTATCTCTTCAGCATTCTTAGACAGTTTCTACATATTCAATCTCATCTCAGAGGTCAGATACGATTTTGTACAACATATCATATCTGGCAGCTACAACCACCAGAGTTAGTAGCCCATGTTAAGGATTTAGAAAGCCAACTCTGAGAAATTGAGAGAGAAATCTACAACATTCAATTGGAGCTTGAGGTAAATTCAATAAGAGGACGATTTTAGTTTGTTTTGTGTGTTTTAATTTTCTTGTTTGTGTGTTTTAGTTTGCTTTGTGTGTTTAAAGTTTGTAACCCCGGTCAAGTGGCGGATAACGGTACTCCGTGACAATCAAGTCAGTTACTTCAGTTTTTCCACAATAACTGATATTCTAAGACGAAGGTATGGATAGAAATGAGATTTTAGAAAAGCTTCACAAACGATTCCCTTCGCTTCCTCAGAATGCCCTATTTTTAATTTATAAAGCCCGGTCCGAACGCATGCGATTGGTTATGAAGAATAACATCCCTGCTGACATTTGTTGGTTAATCGAGGCAAAAGTTCGCTTAGCAGGTGAGTTACCTCCTAAATTTATTGCATACATGCCTAGTTGTGGTAAAGAAAATTATGCGAGAAAACGACGAGCTCGAAGACTTTTTGTTGCTTGTCATAAATGTGCCAGAATGATATGTAATAGAAAATCATGTTCTTTAGGAATGGTGTCTGATAATAGAGAAGATAAGATTCAATTCATTAAGGATGGCTTAAATAAGAAGTCATTGGATGATATCCTTTTGTCTCTTGAAACGCATCCCAGTAGATACGTCTAACATGCAATACTCCAGTTATGGTTATTATTCCAGAAAGAATGTGCAAACTATAGTCTCGGGAATCTGACTATAAAAGACCCTGTTTGCCAGTTTATAAGAAAACTGGATGGGAAGCCTATCCTCAATCCATAGAGGGCGTTCAAGCCATTTCTGGACGTAAAACCAGAGGAAGATGTGAGCCACAGTGGCAACTACTTGTTAATATTTTCTTTTGTGTTGCAGCACCCAGGTGATGTCCTCTAAACTCTACTTTTTTCCTTTCAAACATTGAGGACAATGTTTCGTTCTGGTTGGGGGGAGGGAATAGTCGACAATTGTGGAATGTTAAACTAACCATGATTAACTTTTTGAATAGAAGATGGCTGAATATGGAGTATAGTGACTCTAGAAACGCATCTTCTTAGTTAAAAAAAATAAAACAAAACAAAAACAAAATAAAAAAATATATTTGTGTGTGTTTCTTTTCTAACCTTTCGTTTTTCTCCTTTATTAATATATGTTTTCAAGTTTTTAAAGTCGAAGATGGCTGAATATGGAGTGTAATAACTCTAGAAACGCATCTTTTTTTAAAAAAAAAAGAAAAAAATTCATTTTTCTTTAATTTTTCTGCATGTATGTTTTCTTTTTATGTTTAGAATAGGTTCGGGGGAAAGAATTCTGTTAAAAAAAAAATTTGTGAGTTCTTGATATTGGATGATATGATGACTTTTGAATTTTAGTATTTGTATTATCTTTGGTCTTGAGTGATGTTACACCATGTTTACTATTCTACATGTTGATGTTGGGGACAAATATGAGTTGCTTGAAAGAATGTACATGTCATAATGAATTCCAAGTGAGTTTTTGAGCCTATTAATTTTTCTTGGAGAGTAACCCTTTTTGCCCATTCTTCATGTAACTTAGCGGTTTATTATTTCATACATGATTTCTAGATTTTCTTTGAGTCAATCCTTAAAAAAAAAAGTGTGTGTTACTGCATCTAAATGCCCACTTAATTAGTAGATATGGAAGATTATTTAGGGTCCTAAAAGATTATGGAAGGCCATTTTTGACCCGTTTGAGCCTTTCTAGTCATCCTTATTATGTAATATCCATAGTTAGCCCTGTTGAGCCTTTTATTTAAAAATAAAAAAATATTTTCTTTATTAACTTATCAACCTGACCCACTCCAATTTGGAGTATTACCCGATATCATACAAATTCTATCCACCTATTCATGTTTGAGAAAAAAATAAATAAATAATTATTATTTTCAGCGAAGTTGTGCCACATAAAAAAATTTAAAAAAAAAGAGAAAAAAAGGAAAAAAAAAGAAAAAAATATGTACAATAGCAATAAATAAGCAAAATGTATCTTGTAATTTTAAAAAAAAAATTCTTGAATTTTTTCTCAAACATATATATTTTGTTTCCCTATTTTCCTTTCTTTATTAGCCATGTCCCTAGCCTACGTTACGTCCTAATAAAAGTTCTTCCTGATTTTAGGGAACTATAGTCTAAAATAAAAGTTAGTTCTATAGGTAATTAAGATATAGTGATGCATATACAAAAAAAAATGAAAAAAAAATGATGAATACATTGGGTTGACTAATACTTTATTTGAGATCGTATTATTTCTAAGTTATGGGCATATTTTTTCATCTTGGTGAGAGTGTATGATATTTCTTTATTATTTTCTCTCAATTTATCATTCATTGTAGTGACAAAAATTTATTGGCATTAATTTAACTTTGACATGCAGTAAGCTAGCTCATAAAGAAGATTACAATTGGTAGAACTTGAAGAAATTTATAATGATCCATAAGAAAATGCCAAAATTTACTAGCAGCAAATAAAAGTGTTTCATGACAAGTAAATTATGAGAAAATCTTTCACCCTAAGTTAGAAAGTGTCTTTATTTTATTCTCATTTGCATTTATTCCTAAGTAAGTTATGCTCTTGATAGTCTGGCCCTTTTATTGTTCACACTATTTTTCACATAGAGCAATTAAAATTAAGGATCCAAAGAATAGTGTCACCTTTAAAGTTAATGGTTAAATATTAAAGTCATATTTAGAGTACTAACCACGTAAAGAGGATGCCAAAATAAATTTGAGTAACCCACTAAAGTTGAATTAAGTTTTTTTTTTCTTTTCGTTCTTTTCAGTGATTTAATTTTTCTTTTTTTTATTCTTGTGATTGTTTTAATTATTTTTGTATAAGTGTTTTTATTAACCATTAATTTTTTCTCTTATTATTTTTAATCATGAGTGCCTTAACTAAATAACTCCTCTTGAACTTTTCTAGACAGTTTCAACGTGTATAATCTCATCTCAGAGGCCAGATACAATTTTATAAAACACATCATATTTGGGAGCTACAACCACTAGAGTTAATATCCTATGTTGAGGATTTAGAAAGACAACTCAAAGAAATTAAAGGAAGCATCTATGAAATTTAATTAGAGCTCAAGGTAAATTCAATAAGATGATGAATGTAACATTAAGTTTCTTTGTATGCTTTAGTTTCTTACTCCGGTTAGGTGGCGGATAACAATACGTTGTGACAATCAATGTCAATTACTTTGATTTCCCATAATAATTTATATTCTGAGCTGAAAGCATGGATAAAGATGCAATTTCAACAAAGTTTTACAAGCAATTTCCTTTACTTCCTCAAAATGTCCTCCTTACCATCTATCAAGCTCAATTTCAATGCATGTGATTGCTTATGAAAAATAACATCCCTGCTGATATCAGATGGCTAATTAAAGCCAAAATGCGATTGGTAGGTGAGTTAACTCCTAAATTTATTGCATACATGCCTGATTGTGGTAACGAAAATTATGCAAGAAAAGGAAGAGCTCGAAAGCTCTCTAATGTTTGTCGAAAATATGCCAGAATGAGATGCGATAAATGTTGTATGTTAGAAAATGTATATTTATAAAGAAAAAATTTATCATTTTACACTCCAAGTTCCACTAACGTTCCTGCTTTTATGTATTTAAATTTCTTGTGATTTAATTATGTATGTTTTATTATAATAAAGTATTTTATGTATCTTAGCAGCATAATGATGATTTCATAATAAACAAGATATCAGATGATAAAACAGATAGCAAATCTGAACTCAGAACGATCGAAAACCTTAGGAGGAGCATAAAATATAAGTCACTATTCGCATGTACAATACTATTTACATGTATGGTATTTTCATGGTACTGCTTATGACATTATTTATATATACTGTATAATGATGTAGCATTAACTAATGATGTGGCACTGACCAATGACGTGGTAGCATTTGATTGGATAAATAATGTGGCTTTGACTGATTACATGGCATTGATTGATGATGTGGCATTGACCGATAATGTGTTGCAATCCTATTAGACTAAAATATATATATATATTGATCGATGATGTGGCAGTATATTAGTAGATCAGAAAAAATATGTTTATGGTACATGCATATACACGGGATGATAACCTTAATGATGTGTTCGATCCAACTTAACTTGCCACGTGGTGCAATCCTGTGCATCCAAATTGTTTTAATCCGATGACCATGATTTACTTGTTGTATCTATAAAAGGAGAACTCTTCTCCTTAATTTGACACTCTTGAGTTCATTTTTAAGCTCCACTTTCTCTAATTTCTTCTCTATCTTGTATTTTCTATATATATTAATAAAATTCTCATTTTACCCTTAGTTCAAATATGAGTAGCTAATTTTTTTCAGGCTTGAGTTGTAGGTGAAGTCTCAACATGTTCCATGGGCTAAATTTAATAAATTTATTTTCACTTCCCTTATAATTTTTATTAATATTTTTACTTTTCATTGACAGATAGCACTAACAAAGATATTATCATTTGGCATGATAAGCCCTTAGCATTATATTAATTGCAGAGCAATTCACGAGGAGTAGATATCCTTCTTATAATTTAATTGACACTAATAAGGAATATTAAGGCCATGGTACATGTTGACGCAGATTCAGATTCCCGAGTGCTTCATTATAATAGTTATCGATGTAATTTACTTTTGTCATTCTAACTTTAATTTTAAGATAGATTAAATTATTTTTACTATAATTACAATTGCCCACATAGAAAACTAATTTAACACATAATTAAAATCCATCTTCTCATGAGATCGACACTCATCACTACTAATCTATTCTATAATAGATTCATACACTTGCGAGTTTAATAAAATTTACACAACAAGTTTTTGGTGCCATTGTCGTGGATATAAGTTATTTTAATTCGTAAAATTAATTTTTATAATTTTTTTGTTTACTTGTATATTTTTTTGTTAAAAAAATAATTTTGTAATTTAATTTTTGTAATTTAAATTTTTTAAATTTCTGTAATTTAGTTTCAAGTTATTTTTCTTAGTAATTTTTTGTTTTATCTTATTAGTGTATTTTAATTAGTTTGTAGAATTAATTTGTAGAATTAATTTTTAAGTAATTATTTTCAGTTGTTTTCTTTTAAAATTGTCATTAAAAGAATTAAAAAATTTTAAAAAAAGTGAATCCGCAATTTATGTAATTTAATTTTTTTCTTTTTTATATTTCTATAATTTATTTTTATGTCATTTTCTGTTGTAATTTATCTTGTTATTTCATTTTTAGTTAATCTATTTATTATATTCTTTTAGCACTTGAGCTTATTTTCATTGTCAATTGGTAATAATGTTATAAGGTTAGTATTGTAATTTCTCTCTCTTCTTTATTTTTATTAATTATGCTCTCATTTTTTTGTTGCATCTTTTTATGTATGGTCGAAGGTTACAATTACCTAATCTTGAGCATATAAATATAAAATTAAAAAAAGATTGCACACACAAATACGTTGCAATTAAAGATAAAATTAAAATGAATTTGTAACAACAACCACCACCACCACAAGAGAGGCCATTTAAGGACTACTTTAATCCATCAGCTAACTTGAGCACATCATGCATCAAATACTTAAATATATCTGTTAGGAGTTTTGAATTAAAATTTAGTGTGCTAAATTGTCTCCCAACATTTTATGGCCTAAAAAATGAGGATCCATATAATCATCTAAATGATTTTTAGATGATGATGTTAAACTTAAATTATTCTCATTTTCATTAAAGGATAGAGCTCATTCATGGTTCAATACATTGTCTGCTAAAAGCATTACATTATGCGAACAAATGGTAATAAAATTTTTAAATAAATACTTCTCAGTTCAAAACCAATTCTATTCGCAAGAAAATTTCAGAGTTTATCTAGAGAGAAGACGAGCAATTTTTCGAAATATGGGAGTGATTCAACGAGCTACTCTTAAAATGTCCATATCATGGATATGAAAAATAACACTAATGCTAATACTTTTTAGAGGGATTATTGTCAATGTCCAAGAATGACTAATGGCAACAAGGGGAGAGAGCTAATGTCCAAAACTGCATAAAGATTTGGGATTTCTTCTATTAACAAGTAAATAATTCCCAACAGCGAAATCGATCATTCAAAAATGTGAGAAAAATCAAATGAGTAAATGAAATCTAAATTGGTAGGTCAAGCTTAGGAATCAAAGAAGTCAAAGAGATGGTTAAAGGACTTTCCCAAAAAAATCACATCTTTAATAGCCATTAAACCAACAGTCATATGACCATAACTCATATACAGATCAAGCCAATGTCATAGATGTAATGAGAAAGTCATTAAACTACAACTACAACCCTTACTCTACCACTTATAATTCTAAATGGAGAGACCATTCCAATGCTTTATGGTCTCAAGGATTCCAACATAATGGACCAGTAACTCCATCTCTACTAATAAAACCAATTCCTTAAGTTTCTCAAGCCTCTTAGCCACCATTTAAACCATATAATCACAACTCAAATTATTCTCAACCTAGACCTTGGAAGGATTCATTCTAGCATTTCAAGAATTCTACCCACTCCACGATCGAGCAACAAAATGGAATCATTCATGAACTATGAAATGAGATGAAAGCAAGCTTCAACTTACAGACTCAATTAGTTTCAAGCACAAGATGATAGTGGGCTAGCTTACCTCTTCTGTTCAAACTTTAGCAATAACTATTGAGAAAAGTAAATACCTAAATTAACTAGTGTCGAACCCTAAAAGAATACATTAAGCAAGTAGCAATTTACCCTAGCAACATAGAGAGGTCAAAGTCGGCATGACCTTGTGAAAAGAAAAAAATGTTGATAACAAAGTGAAGATGATGGTGACAAAAACAACTCAAGTTGTACCTACAAATGCTAAGGACTCATCATCAGAAGAGAAAGAAGAAACCAACCTACAAGGGTATGTTCCTAAAGCTCTATTTCCCTAGAGGTTACCCAAAGCAAAGAAAGAAAAATCCACGAATGATATTTTTAAAATCTTTAAACAAGTAAGTATTAACATTCATTTGCTTGATTCTATAAAAAAAGTATCATCTTTTGTCAAGTTTTTTAAAAATCTTTGTACTAAAAAGAGAAATATTCATGTTCAAAAGAAGGCATTTTTAATAGAAACATTAACTCTATACTCTAACATAAAATTTCTCTAAAATATAAAGACCTAGGCTCCCTAATTATTTTATGTAATATAGGGAACCACACAGTTGAAAATTCTTTGTTGGACTTTGATGCTAGTATAAATCTGTTGCCTTACTCAGTATTTGTGAAACTTGGATTGAGAGAATCACACTCAACTCTAGTAGTGTTATAGCTTGTAGATCAATCCACAAAAATACCGCGTGGTATTATGAAGGATGTGCTTATCTAGATAGACAAGTTCTATTTTCTTGTTAACTTCATTATAATTGACACTCAACTAGTGCAAGATTCAAATAAGCACATACCCATTATCTTAGGCCAACCTTTCTTAACAACTGTCGATGCTCACATACAGTGTAGAACTAGAAATATGTATTTGTCTTTTGGCAATATAACCATGGAGCTAAATATTTTTAACATTGCTAAACAACCTTATAATGCATATGATAAAATTATAGATATGGATTTAATTAATAAATTAGTTAATCATACTTTTCCTTTAAACTTAAGTGATGACCCGTTACTAACTTGTTTAACTCGCTTTAGTTTTGATTTTAATATTGATAAATCAATTGATAAGGTTAATTCCTTACTGGATTCATCACCATACATGGACATTGATAAATGGAAGACAAAGATAGAGTAATTGGCACAATCAAGAGAAAATCTCATCCCATCAGCAAAATCAAGATAAAAAATTGAGCTCAAACTTTCACCGGACTCTTTAAATTATACATTCTTAGGAGAAGAAAACATATTGTCAAAAATTATCTCATCCTCCTTTAATGACAAACAAAAGAAAACAAACATCATTTATCTCATGTTTGGCTTAAAAAGGAGATAGCAATTGGTAAAAGCAGAGAAGATTCGTAACGATAAAAATGCTAAGAACTACAAGAAGTGAATGAAAATCTTTTCATGAGAAGCGGCGCATGAGAAAATCTTTCACACCAAGTCAAAAAGCATTTTTATTCAATTCTCATAGGCACGTTTCTCCAAGTAAGTTGCATTCTCGATGACCTTGTCCATTTATTGTTTGAATTTCATATCTTATGAACATACTCTTAAGATATTAGTAGCAATTTCACCCTTTCTTACTTGATACCTTGGCTTATCATTTTCTTATGCATGGCCTGTATATAAGTTTCATCTAGTGCCCCCAAGTAATTCTACATACACAAAACAAATGAATAATTAGGTAGCATTAAATTATCTGTAGCAATAATAGAAATTAAGTAATTGACAATATACCTTAAACCATTTCCTTCTCTAATTAGTGTAATTTTCTAGTACATTTTTTGGTTTCTTTAGTAAAATGTCATTAATTGTAACACCCCATTTCACATTGAGTTGAATGATTTACTAATAGTCTCACAAAATCTCAAGAACATACTGGCAATTGTGCGATTCTTAACATGATAAGACAAAATGTGTAGGAATATGCAAACTCATTCTTTAACAATCACTTAATCATTAGCCTTTAGGCTGCCCATTCAATTGAAATAGCTCACATAGTAGGCCAAATATCCTTCCATCTATTCTTAGTTTATTTACACATTGTATATCAATAATGCCTATAATGCTATCTAAGTATTGTAATCGAGTAACATGGATTAAAATGCACTACTATAAATCAGTTTTCTTTCATTATGCCTTGGGATCAACATCATTAAAAAATATATATATGGCAATAAACATTGTAATGTTAATTTCATAATAATATGAATTTCATTTACCACATGAAAAAAGAAAATTTGCTTCTCATGTTCATATCTAAAACAAGAAACAAATTTTAAAAAAATCAGTCTATATGCCATTTGATAATTTGTACAAAGTTAAATTTCTATAATTTTAATGACAACATTTCAATACATTGTAATGTTAACACTGCACATGCACACTGCACACATAACATGCATGCATGAACACACATGCTATATACACATACTGCATATACGCACTTCATACACAGCACAAACATAGAGCCTACAATGCACACATACACACATTGCAAACAACAAAATACACTATAAATAAACTACTTAAACACAACAAACATAGGAAACATAATGAATACTAGAATATTCATAAATTAAAAAAGATGTCAACACCAATAAAACCAAAAAAAATTCAAAATACAAAAGAAGCAAAAAATTTAGAAATTCATTAAAGTAGTTCAATAAAACCATAAATTTATAAGTTAACCCTAATTTAGAAAAAAATAAATTAAGAATCAAACCAATAGCATAAATATCTAAGTAGTGAAAAATAGGTAAGATGGTGATCGACTGGTGTTCTTGCACAGGGGTTGATAGGCTATAATGCCAAACAACGCAAACGACAAAGGTATGGTTCAAGTGATAGAATAGTGGTAGAGTTGGGTTGTCTCGTGAAAAAGCAAGATACCGTAGTGGTGATGTAGCAAAGATAACCAATCATTTTTGTTAGTGAATAAAGATTGATAGTAATGAAGAAATTATATGTTTGTGATGATTCAACTTTCTTCAATTTCTTTTGATTTTATTCAAATGAACAACAAGAAACCTATATAAACCTAATCCCTCTATGGGTTCAGTTTATATGGGTGTAGCGACATTGTAATATGGTGAAATACAATACGTGATGAACCCTAAATATGATATACTATTATATTAGTACAATATAAGCTCTTAAAATAACTTTATAAGGGGTACCAAATATGCCCTAAAGGTTTATAATGTCTATGAACTTAGATTAACCTTAAGAAACTGTTTAATTAATGATTATATCTTAATTATATAATACTTGTTTGATGGAATTTGTTGATTTTTTATAGTGATGAGGCCAGGTGATTTGTTGAGAGTGTTCAGAGTATATTGTTTTTTATTGGATTTTCAAGAACGAGATTTCTTTTTAAATTTGTTAAAAGTAAGGAGTTATTTTGGTCTAAAAAACTTGTATTTAGCTAGTTATGATAGGAAAAAGTTTAGGGGTTAAATTTAAAAATTAAAAAATTTTGTAGTTAGTTTCATAAATTTTTCAAACAATCAACACCGACGGATGAATATGGAAAGAAATACCTAATGCTCGAAGCATCTTCAAATCGAACATATTAGCAAGTTGTTCGTGGCCAGTTACTTTGACATGTTGTAAAACAAGCAACTTTAAGCTAATAAGCATGTCTTCCATAAAAGAGAGGAAAAATAGTTGACTTCATAGGTCAAATTTCTTTTACAAGAACAAGAAGAAGATAACAAGTAAGAAAAAGAAGAGATTTTTGTGAGCTATAATTTAGAGAGAGAATAGAGCCAACCGACATGTTAGACCCTATTCTTACTAAATATTTCATTCATTTTCTTTAATTCCAGGCCTTTACCTCCCTCTCTCATCTTTCACTTTACGCGGTAGCAGCTCTGCCTTCTCTCTCGTGTGCCATGTTTATAAATTTAAAAATTAGGATTTAGATTTTAGGTATAATTTTTTCACATTTTCAATTTATATTTTAAAAAGAAATTAAATTTATAAAAAAATGTATTTAGAATTCTGGTGGATATGAACAAAAATGAAAAATTTATTATCAAAATTTACATGTGAAGATTTTCATGTTAAAATTTAAAATTTCAATCCATAGTCTTCAATGCTCCAGGCATTATTTTTTAAATTTTATTTGTTAACCTAAAAGGTTACACATAATGTAATTTTAATGATAAGAAAATATCTATCTTAATTATTTTAATAAATAATATACTTCACACTTTCACTAAGTTCTTGAAGGATAGTATTTATACAAGTGAATAAAATAAAATTAAGTTTAAAATACTCAACAAGAATGGCTCAATCAGAAATGAAGTTTGAAACTCAATGGACTCAATTTATTACGAAATTTCTTGTAAAGCCGATATGATTTAATTTATACATGATTACACATTTTTAAAGCTCAAGTTTTTAATCAATTGATCATTATTTTTCATTAATTTAAAGTTTTACAATCATAAATTAAGTATTTCATATAAACTAATTGATTTTCAAAATAAGGAGTAAAACAAAAAAGTTTTGTAATCTTTGATTTTAGTAAGTATTATTTTAAATATGAATTTGGATTTATTTACAAAATCAAAATATTTTTAGCCACATCATTAAAAAGTTGTGGGAATGAGAAATATTATTTAGAAATTCTGAAATTAGATTTATTTGTAAAGATTTTTAACATTTTGAGCTATAAAAAATTATAAAATATTTTAGGTAAAATTATAATTTTGTTAATAATGGTACTATTTCAACTTCAAACTATTTTGAAAATAGACTTGTTTACAAACTTTTATATGTTTTTAGGCTATAGTATAATTATGAAAAATTATGGGTAAATTGTAATTTTATGAATACTATTACTGTAGCAAAATTTAAATTTAACGATAACTTCACTGTAGCAAGTGATTAATTGCCATAATATAGAAGCTAGCCGCTTGGAGGTTGGAATTTACCTATAATGGCTATTTTTAGAGTTAAAACTACAAAAATCCAAATCAAACTCATTTCTAACATCTATACAAGCCTTAACAAGTTTATACATCATAAAAATCATAGATTGAGCTTCCAACTTGCAAATTATCATAGATTGAATTATCATTATGCTATAATTTATTCATCCACTCTAAAAGAGAGTTTATTTATTGTAATCTTTAATTTCATTGTAAAATTTGTGAGAGTGTAAGTGTTAAAACACTTTTGTGAAGAGATTAGGGTATAATCTCTTGAGTGTAAAGGTTTATTGATACTTTGAAGTTAATTGTAACAAACTTGAAGCCTTGGGTGGCTTGGAGGCATGGATATAGCAAGGATTACTAAACCATGTAAAAATTCATTGTGTTTGCTTTCTCTTCCTTTTCTCTTTTATTTTTGAGCATTATTGAATTTATTATTTTCAATTTCAATAAGGCATTAGATTAAATTATTATGTGGTTTAATTAGTTTAAATTTTAGAAATCCAATTCACCCCCTCTTTTGGGTTGCAAAACTAGTATTTCATTATTACATTTTGAAATCTTATTCAACCAAAAATAAGAATTTTAGCTAAATAAATCTTCTACAGTGGTATTATTAACACATAAGTCAAACCATGTTATTGAGAATTGAAGGAACATTTAAAGAGGACTTGACAAATGAAAATATTCAAGAATACTGAACCCTAACTAGAAGTTCCTAGAGAAAAGGAAAAAAAATTAAATAGTATCATAACAAAATTATATGTTTTAGTGATTTAATTGACCTATTTGTTACTGATTGAATTTTTGCTTTGTTGCAACTGTTCCTTAACAGAACAAATTCTTGCATCTAATTTAACAGAAAAGCTAATCTAGGTCATCTTCAGTGAGTTGTGTTTTTCCTTTAGCCATATTTGATTTTCTATCACATCTTTCTTATAATATTTCATTTCTTAAATGACATAATTGTCCATCAGATAACTGTTTACAATAATTGATTATCCGTTTACTCTTAAAAACTAAAATTATTTTTAAAGAACAAAGACACTATTTTAATCTATTAACTATTTTCTAGATAAATGGTTTTCTATTGATGTTCTTTAATTTGATAAATAATGTTAATTAAACAAATCATGAACTTGTTTATACTAATTTTATAAATGGATTTATTAATGAAAACTCTCAAGAAATTAATCAAAATAACATATTAAGGTTTTTATCATCAAAATAAAAAATATAAACATATATATGTTAACAAACTCTCCTTTTTTTATGATGATAAACTTTTATGCAAATTTACTCCTCCTAAATATACGCTCCCCTTAAGTTTATGACCTTAATAAATTTTACTTTTTCTCCCCCTTTAGCATAAAAAAAATAGAAAGAAAAAAATTCAAATATTACCATTTTTTTAAAAAAGTTTCGATAAAATCTCCATTGAAATATAAGTATATCCTCAAACATAGAAAGAGTTAAATACACTTTTGAAATAGAAATGCATGCAAACTTTAATCCAACACTAACTCAATTCCAACATTCAATCTAACAAAATTAACTTGTCATGCATCATCAAAATAAAATATCAACTCAACACAATGAGCATAAAATACCCATGCAATGAAATAATAAAAAAAATATAATCTCAAAATAAGTCATAACAAGATCCAAAAAAATAAATGTGCAAAAATAAGAGAAAGAAACTAAAATCTAGGTTGAGATGAAGAACCACCAGGGTGAGAACCAAGAACAGCTAAAATACATCTTTGGCCATTGATAAGCTCGTGCTGTTAATCCATAATCTGCTACTGTTGAAGCTTAAATATAGCAAAATTAAGACTAAAGTTGTTGTTGCTGCTCAGTAATACTCTGAACATCATTAACTAAGTGCTATAGAATATCATAAAAAACGAAGAATGATCTGGAGTAAAGGGCTGATCAAGATCCTACTCACGACCCTCAGAATCATAATAGACCTAAAGATGCGAGACGAAGCCATAATACGAAGGTTGAGATTTGGCACCTAGTCTAAAATCGGGTAATTCATCCAAAAGATAAACATCGTTCAGCATGCGATCATCTTTTAGAGTTACTTGGGTGTCACAGTTCTTAGAAATAGAAGTTTTGACCTACTTCTCCTATTTCCTAGAGAAACCAATACTAATTATAGCCTCATTACCTATTTTCTTTGTCTCATGATACATTGATTCTTTAATAGAGACTCTAAAATAGCATAAAATCTTGATAATAATGCTACCTTATGGGAGTAATCTATGGTTAACAATAGGATTACTCAGCATATGACGCACAATAATATATATAAAGTAGATTGAACGACCTCTAAGTAAACTATCTAACAAGGCAACATTCAATCTAGTTACCTCATCAGAGTGTCCCTTCCTACGAGTGACAATGTGCTGTAAAATAGAATGTAGGATCCTAACTTGTAAAGGTAAAATATCAGAAGGGAAAAGTACATACATCATCAATTAAATCCCGAGACCTACAAATGTTTCTAACTACATGCTTATGATCAAAATTGGGAAATGAAAGTTCCTTCCTAAAGGTATAAAATTCAAGGCCAAAGTCAGGAATACCTAAAATATCATTTAATTCATCAAATTCAAACTCAATTGGGACTCTCCGGGTAGAAGTAACAATCCTATCTAGTCTAGTGGCAAAATTTTCTATGTTAGAATAGAATACTTTAACTAGACTAAGATATACTAATTCTTCTAATTCTAAGGTAGAAATCCAAGATAAAAACATTTCCTTCACAAATTTCCCACAAATAATTAAATTTGCAAACTCATCCAAATCCACGGAGTAAGAGTCAATTACCTTTCAACTTATAAAGTAGGTTTGGAATTTTTTAACCATAGGAGCAGTTGGAAGGTGAAGTTTTCCAAACTTGGTCTTGTCCCTTAGAAAGAAAAGATTCTGATAAGGAATCAATTTGCGTTTTTGAGAGGGTTTAAATGATTCAACCATTTAGGTATCAAAGGAAAATTAGGTGTTTTTTTTTTAAATTATCAAAGAGGAAAAATAAACTGATTAAAATGATTATGATGGATAAAAAAAGAGATTTTAATGTTCAATTTTGCAAAAAAGTGATTAAACATTTAGCCAAAATTAAAGAAGACCAAATGACAATGTTTAGGGTTTTGAATTTGGATTATTTGGGGCTTTTTTTTTAAGTTTTGATTTGATAAAAACAATCCCAAAGGGTTAGAAAGGATTTTATTAGAGTAATTTTGCATGAAATTGCAAGAAAAATGAAGAAATTTTTAGAGAGAAAGCTTTGAGTTCTTAGGTATGGTGAAAATGGTGAGGTAGTAAGAATAGTCAAGAAGAAAGAAATTGAGAACTATTTATATTTTGATAAATCAGCGAACCGTTTTATGTAATTGGCAAGTCGATAACGCTTAGTGACAGTTATAAGAGTAAACAGTTAGCCGATTAGTGCTAACAGCAAAGGGTTAAAAGTAACGTATTTTCAAGTCTTATTCAAATCACCGCTTTATGAAAAATGGTTTGCCGATAATTGAAAAAGAGAAAAGCTTCTCTAAATTCCAAAGCTATGAATGCATTGTTTTGTACTCTTGTTAAGAAAGAATTTCATAGAGTTTCTAGTTGTAAAAGTGCCTAGAAAATTTGACTTAAACTTGAAGTTGTTTATGAAGGTACTAATCAAGTGAAAGAGTCCAAAATTAGTAGATATACTAGATAATATGAATTATTTCAAATAAAACAAAATAAGAGTGTATACTCTATGTATACTAGATTTACGAATATAGTTAACACTTTAGAAGCCTTAGGGAAGACCTTTTCTAATAGTGAGAAAGTTAAGAAAATCATTAGATCACTACCAAAGGAATGGAGGCCTAAGAGGACATTTTTTTAATCATTAGACTTTTTCATAGAAGCATGGATTTGATTTCAAAAATTTTTAAAAATAATTTAGTTAAAGCCCTTCCAAAAATTAATTTTCAAAATGATAGAATTTATGAAGCTTGTTAATTTGGTAAACAAATCAAAACTTCTTTCAAAAGCAAGAATCATATATCTACTTCGAAACCTCTTCAATTAATTCACATAGATTTCTTTGGACCTTCTTATATGGTAGTCTAACTGGAAAATATTATGCATTTGTAATTGTGAATGATTATTCTAGTTCACTTGGATATTATTCTTAGCTAATAAAGATGACGCCTTTGAGGCATTTAGTGTCTTCTGTAAAAAGATTTAAAATGAAAAAGGTTACTCTATTAATTGCATTAGAAGTGATCATGGTAGAGAATTTAAAAATCATGCATTTGAAAATTTTTGTAATGATTTAGGCATTGAGTATCAATTTTCATCACCTAGGACTCTATAACAAAATAAAGTTGTTGAGAGAAAGAATAGGTCTATTGAAGAAATGGCTAGAACCATGTTGAATGAAAAAGGGTTACCAAAATATTTTTGGGCCAAAGCCATTAACACTACGTGTTATATTTTAAATCGTATGTTGATTAGACCTTATCTCAATAAAACTCCTTTTGAACTTAAAAAGATAGAAAACCCAACATTAGTTATTTTAAAGTTTTGGGATCTAAATATTTTATTTTGAAAATAAAAGAAAATCTTGGTAAATTTGATTCAAAATCTGATATTGGCATTTTTCTTGATTATTCTAACACAAGCAAAGCTTATAGAGTTTATAATAAAAAAAATTTGACCGTAGAATAGTCCATGAATGTTGCATTTGATGAGTCTAACCCTACTTCTACAGAGAAAGTAGTTGTTGATGATGATATAGAGGAAGAATTACTACTTCTAGAGGTATGTTTCTTCTTATCCTAAAGATTTAATTTTAGGTGACCCTACACGAGATGTAACCGCTATATTATCACTTAGGAGTACATATGAATATGCTGCATTTATTTTTTAAATTAAACCAAAATCCTTTACGGATGCGGAAAATAATGAATCTTGCATTATGGCAATATAAGAGGAGTTAAATCAATTTGAGAGAAATAATGTGTGGAAATTAATTCCTAATGTGTGGAAATCAATTTAGATGAATCTGGTGTAGTTGTTAAAAACAAAGTTAGATTAGTAGCTCAAAGATATAATCAAGAAGAAAGAATTGATTTTGATGAAACATTTGTGCCAGTAGCTAGATTAGAATTCATGCGAATATTGTTAGTATATGCATGTCATAAAGATTTTATTTTATTTCAAATAAATGTCAAAAGTGCTTTTTTGAAAGGTTATATTATGAAGGAAGTTTATATAAAACGAGCCCCTAGTTTTAAAAATAAAATATTTTCAAATCGTGTTTTCAAGTTATCAAAAGCTCTATATGGATTAGAACAAGCATCTAGAGCATCATATGATAAACTTAAAAATTTCTTACTGAAAAATGATTTTTTAATAAGAAAAGCAGATACTACTTTTTTTGTTAAGCATAAGAATCAAGATATTCCTATAGTTCAAATTTATGTAGATGATATTATCCTTGAGATGATAAAGTAAAGAAGTTGATATCAAGATGTATCAAGGTATGATTGGTTCTTTACTTTATTTAACCATTAGTGGACCTGATATCATGTTTAATGTAGCTTGTGTGCAAGATTTCAATCATGTCCCAAGGAATCTCATTTATTTACTGTGAAAAAAATTTTCCGCTATTTGAGTAGAACTATAGATCTTGGCCTTTGGTATCCTAGAGGAACTCATATAAATTTAACTTGTTATTCAGATGTCGATTTTACTGGCCATAAGGTTAATAGGAATAGTACTAATGGCACTTGTCATTTCCTAGGTCATGCACTTGTTTCGTGGTTCAGTAAGAAACAAAACTAGGTTGCACTTTCAACTACTAAAGTCGAATATATTACTGCAGGTAGTTGCTATGCACAAGCTCTTTGGATGAAACAAACACTTAAATATTATGGCATTAATCTTTAACAAATTCCTATCAAGTATGATAATACTAGTACTATAAACCTATCAAAGAATCTCATTCAACATTCTAAAACCAAGCTATAGAGATTAGACATCATTTCTTGAAAGATCGTGTTCAAAAAGATGATATTGCATTAGATTTTGTCTCTATGAAAAAATAACTTGTCGATACTTTTACAAAACCTCTTTGCGAAGAATAATTTTTAAAAATTCGGTATGAACTTCGGATGATAAAATTTTTATATTAACATCTTTAATCATATTATTGAGACTATTATAATTGATGGTATGATGATTGTTGATGCTTTTATACATGTTTAGGCATGATTAATGAGTGATATGCATAAATTGTTGATTTTTGAATGTTTATATATGTTTTGAATGTATAAAGTTTATGCTTGACGAATGAGTTAATTGATTGAATGTTTTATCTTTTAATTGTTGATTATCACGATTCATGAATCAAAATGGCTTTTGAAGTATTTCGAGATCATAAAATGGTCTTTGGAATGATCAAACTAAGCCGAAAGCAAACATTGTGCAATGAAAACAAAGACCAGGTGGCTAGCTGCTTAGAAATGCCTCCAAACCTGAAAGCAAGTGGCTAGCCACTTACTCCAAGCTGCTAACCGCTTGGCCACGGGTTTTACCTATTTTTCTTTTTGTTCATTTGTTCTTTACTTGTTCTTTATTCTCTCTCTCTAAGCCACGAGCCTACACTCATTTTCTCTCAAATCTTCATCATCTTTCACTTATTTTCTTGCCAAAATTACTTACTCAAATCATTTTCCAACCATTAATCCTTCATTACTCATCATTCAAACATCATTTTTCTTTCTTACTTCTCCAATCAACAAATCAAAATCCAAGCTTACTTATTTCTCTCTCTACCATTTTAAACCATGTTTAATCCATCTTTACTCTAATCACAATTATATCTTACCTTAAATCATCTCTAGGATTAGTTTTCTTGCTTCAACAACATTTATTTCACTCAAAATCTTAGAAATCCGAATTTGGTTATTTAAGCTTGTTCTTGATTCAATCATGGTAGGTACTAAGAAATCCAAGGGAAAGTAAATATCTGAGAAAAAAAAAGAGAATCATGAAGATAATTCTGAGTTTATAATGACTCATCTACCAACTATACCTCTTTGGAAATGGTTTATCGATCTTTTCATGTCAAGGTCGGTAATTACTCCATATTTCGTCAATCTTTGTAATTTGGATAATTTATATATTTGTGATAAATCTCTTAGTGCTTTACTTGTTGCAATTGAGTGGAAGAATGCTTTAATCATTAAGGAATCATATTATGAGAATTTAGTTCAAGTTTTCTATTTGAATATGGTTATTCTTCGCAATTTTTAAATAGAGTTATTACAAATGTTAAGGGAATTCCTATTGAATTTGATGTTAAGGATTTAAATTGGAATCTTAGAATTCCTAATGACGGATTAGAGGTGTACATTGTTAGAAGTCAACTTCATTGTTCTTGGTATTCCATTAAGGATATTGTTAAAAAAATTTATAAACATTCCAATTTATCCTTTGATTTTTGTAAATCCTCTTTAAAATCTCAGGCATTAACACTTTAAATAAGAATATTCATTATGTTCTTTAACTTGTAATAAGTCCTAGGGGTGGACATAAAGATGAAGTTACTAATTTAGATGTTGCTTTGCTAGATTGTATTCTTGAAGGTAAAGTATTGAATGTTGGATATATCATCCTTTAACATATGTTGAGTGTTCCGAATTTTCTAAATCGAAAACTTTTTTATAGTAGTATTATCACTCATATTCTCAAACACTTTCATGTTTTCTTAATTAAATCAATATGTTTTAGTCCTAAGGAATCAAGAGATGATGTTATAGCAATTTTGGGATTTGTATTTCAAAATGATCAGTAGTATAAAGATGAGAGACTAAAAAAGAAAGTTTCCGCACTTGCCCATCCGGATCATCTGTTCTTTAATGATGTTTTTGACCCAGATGAGCTCCCTGATCTCAGTGCTCCATACCACTCACATATTTTACCATTCAAGGGTCCCTCACACTCTACTTCAACAGATCATAAGGATCCGATGCAGTAGTTGTTGACTGACATACATTCCCTTTCTAAGTAGCACAGCCAACTTCAGTCACAATTTAAACCTTTTCAAATTCAATCTATTTCTAAACATCAATGCCTCTTTAAACAACAGCAGTGATTATTTGATCAACAATAACACCTCTTTACTTAACAACAACAGATTCTTGATGGACAGTAATAAATTTTTGCTACTCTGGTTTTCCACCACCATCTACTTTTTCACATCCACCATCTCCTTTGTGTTCTGTTTTCAATCATCTCTCACTCTATACTATATCTTTATATGCATTGTTATCTTAATTATGGAAGCTTATCATGAGGTATTTGGATCATTGTGGATGTTTGATCTTTGTTCTTCGAATATTTGGTTGATGTTTACTGAATAGTATGGATTTTATGACTCTATGGTTAATTGCTTGTCTAAGTTTTATATGTTTCTTCATTAATCATTTATGTTTATTGATCTTTGCATAAGTTATTGGCAATTTTGAGGATGAAGGGGGAGAAATCATGTATTTTAAAGTCTTAAAGACGACAAGTTACTTGCGTATTTTGATCTTGAGAAATTTGTACATGATTTTGAAATATTGAGGGGAAGTTTTACAAACTGTTATAAACTATATATTAAGGGGCAATTTATTTTAATATGTTAATTCATGTATGCCATGTATTGAGGGATAGTATAAATGTCAAAATACATGAGATGTTTGTCATCATAAAAAATGAAGAGATTGTTAGCCTAAAGTCTACATATAATGTAATTTTGATGATAACAAACATGTGTCTTAATTATTTTAATTAATATTATATTTCATATATTCACTAAGCTCTTGAAGAATAGTGTTTATACAAATAAATCAAGTGAAATCAAGTTCAAAACACTTAATGAACAATAACTTGATCAAGAACAAAGTTTGGAGTTGAACAGACTTACTATTACAACAAAATTCTTGTGAAGCCAGTATAATTTAATTTATGCTTGATTTAACAATTTGTGAAGCTCAAGATTTAATTAATTAATTATTATTCATCAATCTAAAGACTTGATCATAAATCAAGTATTTTATTCCAACTAATTGATTTTCTACATATGGACTAAAGTGAAAAATTTTGTAATCTTTGATTTTAATAAGTAATGTTTTAAATATGAATTTGGAT
Source organism: Aegle marmelos (assembly GCA_030449875.1). Classification (NCBI taxonomy): domain Eukaryota; kingdom Viridiplantae; phylum Streptophyta; class Magnoliopsida; order Sapindales; family Rutaceae; genus Aegle; species Aegle marmelos. Next base: position 12,563,920 of record JASUUL010000094.1, on the reverse strand, counting down.
TTATTTATAAAATTAAAAATACTTTTAGTCATATCATAATTTCAGAAAGTTGTCGGAATAAGAAGTATTATTTAGAATTCTGAAATTAGATTTGTTTGCAAGGATTTTTAACATTTTAAGTTATAGTACAATTATAGAAATATGATAAGCAAAATTATAATTTTATGAACAGTGGTATTATAGCAAGTTAAAATTACTTTGAAACTGGATCTATTTGTAAAATTTTATAAATTTTTGAGCTATAATATAATTATAAAAAGATTTGGGCAAGATTATAATTTCATGAATAATATTACTATAGCAATATTCAAACTTAATGGTATCTTCACTGTAGCAAATGGCTAACCGCTTTAATATAAAGGTTAGCCACTTCAGCGTTGGAATTTGTCTATAATAACTATTTTTTGAGTAAAAACTATAAAAATTCAAATCAAATTCATTTCTAATCTCTTGAACAACCAAAAATAAGTTCATACATTATTGATTGAGCTTTCAACTTACAAATCATTATAGATTAAATCATTGTAGTGATATATTTGTTCATTTACTCTTGAAGAGAGTTTTGCTTATGTAATTTTTAATTTATTATCAAATTTATGGTTGTATAAACGTGGGAAACACTCGGATGAAGAGATGGGAGAATAATCCCTGCATTATAAAAGTTCATTAAAACCTTGAAGTCAATTGTAACGGAATTGAAGCCGTGCGTGACTTGAATAGTAAAATTATCGAGCTTGGTTAACTTAGAGGCGTGGATATAGACGAGCTTTAATGAATCACGTAAAAATATCTGTGTTTATTTTCTCTTCCCTATTCTTTTATGTTTTAGTATTGTTAAACTTATTGTTCTTGATTTCATTAAGGCATTAGAATTAATTATTGTGTGATTTACTTAGATTGATTTTTAAAATCTCAATTCACCTCCCCTCTTAAGTTGCACAACTAGAATTTCACACATCAACTACTGGTGGCAATATATTCTACTTTAGTAGTTGAAAGTGCAACTGAGTTTTGTTTCTTACTAAACCAAAAGAATATCCCAATAAATGGCATGTTCCACTAGTGTTTTTTTTCGATCAACTTTATAACCAGTGAAATCAGCATCTGAGAAATATTTTAAATCTATGTGTGTTCTCCTAAGATACTAAAGACCAAGATTAATAGTACCAATCAAATATAAAAAAATACATTTGATAGTAAGCAAATGAGACTCTTTTAAACACGATTAGAATCTTGCACATAAGGATACACTGAACATAATATTAGGCCTACTAGTAATCAAATAGAGTAATGATCTGTTCATACCTTGATATGTTTTGATGTCAACTTCTTTACCTTTTTTATCTTTGTCTAGCTTAATGTTAGTATTCATTGGGATACTTTTTACTATTTCATTTTCAAAACTAAATTTTTTGAGTAAATCTTTCACATACTTGGCCTGATTTACGAATATACCTTCCTCGTTTTGTTTTATTTGTAGACCAAGAAAACACTTTAGCTCTTCCATCATACTCATCTCTAATTATTTGCTCATACATGATGAAAATTCCTTACATAACATCTTATTAGTATATCTAAAGATAATATCATCAACATAAATTTGTACAAAGAGAATGTCTTTATTCTTATACTTAATAAAAAGAGTTGTATCAACTTTACTCATTAAAAAACTATTTTTCAATAAGAAATTTTTAAGTCTATCATACCAAGCTCTAGGAGCTTGTTTTAGATCGTACAATACTTTAAACAACTTGTATACATCTTCTGTAAATTTTTTATTTTCAAAACCAGGAGTTTGTTTTACATAAACTTCCTTCTTAATGTAATCATTTAAAAATATACTTTTGACATCCATTTGATATAAAATAAATTTTTATGACAAGTATATACTAGTAACATCTTAATTGATTCTAATATAGTTACAAGTGCAAAAGTTTCATCAAAATCAATTCTTTCTTCTTGATTGTATTCTTGAGTCACTAATCTGACTTTATTTCTTATAACTATACCAGACTCATCCATCTTATTCCTAAATACCCTTTTAATGCCTGTAATAGATTGATGTTCTAGTTTAAGAACTAATTCCCATTATTGTTTCTTTCAAATTGATTTAATTCTTATTGCATTGCCATAATCAAGATTCATCATTTTCTGCATCCATAAAGGATTTCAGTTCAATTTGAGAAATAAATGCAGCATGCTTACATGTATTTTTAAGTGATGACCTAATCGTTACACCTAATGTGAGATCTCATAAAGTTAAGTTTTTAACGTGTGAACAAACATACATCTACTCCTTGAAGAGTGTTTGAGAAGTACTTATTAACTACTCTATGTTTGTTTCTTTTTCTTGTCAATCCTCTTGATTTTCAAGCAGTGCATCCTCTTGTTCATTTTGTGAGGCTTCTTGTTGTAACTCTTCATCTGCATCATTATCAACCACAACTTTCTCCGTAGAGGAAGGGTTAGACTCATTAAATGCAATATGCATAGACTCTTGCACAACTAAAGTTATTTTATTATAAACTCTATAAGCTTTACTTGAATTGGAATAACCAAGAAAGATACCAACATTAGATTTTAAATTAAATTTTTCAAGAGTTTCTTTTGTGTTTAAAATAAAACATTTGCATCTAAAAACTCTAAAATAACTAATTTTGGATTTTCTACCTTTTCAAAGTTCATAAGGAGTTTTATTGAGATAAAGTTTAATCAACACACGATTTAAAACATAGCATGCGATGTTGACAACTTCAACCTAACAATATTTTGGTAAGTTATTTTCATTCAATATGATCCTAGCCATTTTTTTAATAGACCTATTTTTTCTCTCAATAATTCTATTTTGTTGTGGAGTTCGAAGTGATAAAAATTGTTACTCAATGCTAAAATTATTACAAAATTTTTTAAATACATAATTTTCAAATTCTTCACCATGTCACTTCTAATACATGTAATAGTATAACATTTCATTTTGAGCCATTTTATAGAAAATTTTAAATGCCTCAAAGGCAACATCTTTATTAACTAAAAATAATATACATGTGAATCTAGAATAATCATCCACTATCACAAATATAAATACTGACCACTTAAATTAGCATATTTAGAAGGTCTAAATAAATCCATTAAAATAATTGAAGAGATTTTGAAGTAGAAATATAATTCTTGATTTTGACAAAGATTTTGATTCGTTTACCAAATTGGCAAGCTTCATAAATTCTATCTTTTCGAAAACTAATTTTTAGAAGACCTTTAACTAAGTCATTTTTCAAAATTTTTGAAATCAAATCCATGCTTGCATGACCTAATCTTCTATGTCATAACTAACTATTATCATGCAATGCAAAAATATATTTGTCACGAGTAGATACGCAATCTATATTAATTGTATACACATTTATACACCTATTACTAACAAACACAATCTTGCCGTCACATGGATTCTCAATAACACATTCCAATTTATCAAAGATAACCTTATAACTTTTATCATACAATTAACTAATATTAAGTAAATTATGTTTCAAATTTTCAACCAAACTCAAAATCTCAATAAGAGTATAAGAGTCTTTATCGGCATTACTGATACCTATAATCTTCTCTTTTTAGTTATCTTTAAAGTATATATCTCCATCATTTTTAATCTTGGTAAAGCTTAAAAACTAAGAATAATTGTCTGTCATGTGTCTTGAACACCCACTATCCAAGTACCATTTGTTCTTTTTTTTTCTTCAAACCCTATAAAAAGAAATTTCAAGTTTTAGGTACCCAAATCTTTTTTGGTCCTTTAGTGTTAGCAATGGTTCCTTTTGAAACCCAAATACATTTAGCTCTATGATATGCATTTATTTTAACTTTGCATCTACAACTCATGTGACTATTTCCATTATAATAATGACACATAAATTTAAGGTCACTTGTGGAGGTAACTCTAACAAAATAATTATTATAATAATTTTATTTCAAGTTAGGCTTATACCCAAGTCCACATTTATCAAACACATATTTTTTTGAGTGCTCAATAATTTTTCTAAGTTCTTTTGACCATTTGTGAACTTTAACACGATTTCATTGAGTTCATTGTTCTTTTTCCTAAGCACTTTATTTTCTCTCAATAATTTATCAATATATAATTTTTCATGCTCATGTGAAGTACTTTTATTTATCTTTAATTGATGCAATTCTATCATGTAATTTATTATCTAACTCTAACCCTTTGAAGTTTCCATTCGATGAATCTTGCACTTTTGCAATGCAATCTTTTCATTTGAAAATTCTAACATTTTCTTTTTAAAGCACGCATTCCTTGTATCAATTCTCAACCCATTATCATGCAATTCCTTAAAAAACTCATACAACTCATCATAAGTAGGATCACTTACCGCATCACGTTGATCATCCAACCCATTTCTAATTGTCATAAGTGTCAAATTTGACACTTCATGAGATCCCTCTTCATTAATCGATTCTTATTCGCTATAATTCCAAGTAGCTACCATGGCTTTCTTTTTTAATTTGCTGAGAAGTGGGCACTCCGATCATAAATGGCCAGGCTCCTTGCATTTATAGCATATAATCATCTCTTTCTTTTCCTTTCGGTTTTTTAGGTTTCTGAATTTTCTTCACTCAATAGATTTCATGAAGAGTTTTCTGAACCTCTTTACTAGTATAGTCATCTCTTCATTATCCAGCTTACTATCTTTATCACTCTCAAGTCTTAAGGCTTTGAGAGCAATACTTTTCTTTTTCTCCTCATTTTTTCTTTCAACTACTAAATTTTCCTCATAAGACATAAGAAAACCAATTAGATCATCAATAGGTAATGTATTTAAATCTTTAGCTTCCTTAATGGTAGTGCTCTTAGGTCTCTATTCCTTTGGTAGTGATCTAATGATTTTCTTAACCTTCTCACTATTAGAAAAGGTCTTTCCTAGAGTTCCTAGTGTGTTCACTATATCCGTGAGTCTAGTATACATAGAATGCACACATTCATTTTATTCCATTTGAAATAATTCATATTACTAAGTGTATCTACTAACTTTAGACTTTTTCACCTGATTAGCACCTTCATAAACAACTTCAGGTTTATACCAAATTTCATAAGCACTTTCACAACTAGAGGCTCTATGAAATTCTTTCTTATCAAGAGCACAAAACAATGCATTCATAGCTTTGGAATTGAGAGATGCTTTTCTCTTTTCCAAGTCATTCCATTCCTATGATGGTTTTGGAATATTGTGTCCTACTTTATTTTTAGTTATTGGTATAAATGAACCATAAAAAATAACTTCTCAAATTTCATAATCAAGTACTTACAAATAAATTTTCATTCTAGTTTTTTAATATGGATAGTCATTTCCTTCAAAATATGATAGCCTAGTTATAGATTGTCTTTCATTAAAAATAGAGTCATTATGGGTTGCCCATATCTTTAACTCTAGACAGTTAAGTCCTAATAAGAGAACAAGGTTCTCATACCAATTGAAATACTGTCTAGGCAACCCAAAAGAGGGTAAATTGGGTATTCAAAATTTTTAAGTAAATTTAAACTAAATTCAAATTAAGTAAGGCAATCAAATACGAAATAATAAAATTAAATACAATCAAAGATAAAAGATAGAGTAAGAGAGAAACAAATACGAGATTTGTATGTAGTTCGGCCAATATTACCTACGTTCATGCCTCCAAACACACTAGACTTAAGGATTACATTATCTAAGTCTCCTAGGTTTCAAACGCTTACACTTGACTTCTAATATATCAATGAACCTTTATAATTAAATATTTTACTCAATCTTTTATCTCAAGTGTATCTCAACACTTACAATCACTAATTTCTTTCACACAATATGAATGACTGAAATGAGAAAAGATTTAAAGCTCAATGTAGATTGTGTTCTCAGTAGAAAGCTCAATACTCAATGTTGAATCAACAACTATTGAATTTGAATGAGCTAATTTATAGTTGGAGCTGGAAACTAGTTGTTATTGACTTTTCTGAGAATAATCGATTCACTGTTAACTTTTATTAGTTCACTGTTTTGCCTAGTCCAAATGACCATTGAGCTGAAATTTCAAATAAACAGTTCACTGTTTAAAGTTATCGGTTAACTGTTTTCTTCCTGCAAAAAATAACTTGAGCTTTCGTTAATGTTAAACAGTTCAAAATTAAAAATTAATTTCTCATTAGGTATTATCAGTTAACCATTTAAGCATAATCAGTTAGCTATTTATGACAAAGAAAATGAGCTTATCTGTTTTCATCAAAGGGTTCAAAAGTAAATGATTAATCACTCTCTGGATATTATCGGTTAACTATTTAAGAATAATTCATTAGTCATTTTCTACAAATAAAGTGAGTTTATCCATTTTTACCAAACAGTTCAAGGGTAAAAGATTAATTCCTTTCTGGAGTTTATCAGTTAATCTTTTACAATAATCGATTATCTATTTACTCCCAAAAACTAAAATTGTTTTAAAGAACAAAGATATTTTTTTTATCTGTTAACCGTTTTCTGAATAAACAGTTTACTATTAATGTTCTTTAATTTGACAAAAATGTTTATCCAACAAATCATGAAGTTGTTTATACTAATTTTATAAACGAATTTATTAATGAAAACTCTCAAGAATTTCATCAAAACAACATATAAAGTATGTTATTATCAAAATAAAAAATATAAATATATACATGTTAACACCTATCCCACTATCTATTGCACTTAATCAACCCATCTCACTAAATCTAAGCTTTGTTTCTACTTCGAATTTCTATTGTTTTCAATGTTTTTTGAACTCAAATTAATTTCTTTAAGAAATTACTTTGTTTTTTAAATGAAAAATAATAACATTCACAACAAAATCATATTAATTTCAAAAGTAAATGCTAATTTTATACAAATGCACGCTATACTTTACCATGTTCTATTATATTACACTATATTACATTAACACTGTATTCTAATAATATTGTACAATGTTCAGTTCGACACTATACCTATGTTATACAATGTTTAATACTACATTGCACTGTATTAATTTTTTAAATGATTGATTTAGATTGTATTTTTAAAAATAATATTTAGTGGTACTTAGAAAAAATTAAATATAGAAATATTAACGTGTTTTGCATCATTTTCTTTTCTTTAAATGAAAGAACTATAATTCTTCATAAAACATATATAAAAATAATAAATTTTAAAATTTTTGACAGCATAACATTTAATTTTTTAAGAATCTTAAACATATAATCTACCAAATAAAAATTGAAGCAAATAATTCAATCAAATGACCTTTAAAAACTATCACGATATAAATAAATAGTTAAAACATACAAGATTTATTCAAAGTTTATACATTCTACAACAAAATCATAAATAAATAAAGTAGTACAATAGTTGTAATCTAATAACCAATAGAGTAAGGTGTGTTAAATAATTCAAAATACACACATCTATAACCAAGAAATTAATTCACAATATTAGTTAGAATATATATTCTCTACTCAAACTCCATCTCTCTTATGCTCAAGCAAAAGCACCTTAACATATGCTAATTTAGACACGATCATTTCATAATACCTTGATACCCTTATATGTGCACATTTCCCTGATAAACTCCTCTGGTTCAATTCCAATCATATCCATAGTGTCTTCCTTACCTAACTGTGCAATTTCCAAAAAATATTTTCCTTTAAAGATGTCTTTCACTTCTTTCCACCAAAGTTCATCATCTATAGAAAGTTACATCGAAGCAAGCTCTTTACCAATGTAATCATAAATCATGATCTTCACTACTTCCAAACATATTCTAAGACATTAGCATTGGCTTGGTGAAATTTTGAAACTAGTTTGTCAACATCGATAGCCAAATGTTCATTTAATTTAGACTTCTTCTTGTGCGATGATTGTGAATATGATCCAATAGTGTCTTGAGAACTTGCAGGTAAGGTAGTAGACATCGATGAACCATCATCATCAATCTCATTGTTATCATCATGAATTTCTTTTCAAAGTGATGCATTAGCCATATCAATTAGAGTTTCTGTTGACCTTCCAATTGTTCGATCTTTTCCAAATATATTTGCTAGCCTCTCATAATATGGAAATGGCTTATCCCTCTAGTTGATTGCACTTTATGGGGCTACACTAATGAAATTAGAAAGTTAAATAAGTTCTATTGTATTCATAATAAACAAATTAAAGACTATGTTTATAAATCATGGAATAAAAAAATTCATTGGCTTATAGATAGATAAATTATGTGTTTATAAATCATTTTCTTTATTTTAAATTCAAAATACTACTCTCCATACATGATTTCTGTATTTCTTCACTATCAACTACCGCATATCTTCTCACATCATTCCATTTAAGACTACTAATGTTAAATGTTATACAAATTTTATTAAACTCGCAAATGCACGAATCTATTGTAGAATAGATTAATGGTGATAAGTGTCAATCCCACGAGGAGGTGAATTTTATTTATATGTTGAACTAACTTTCTAAGCAAGTGGTTAAATTATGGTAAATTTATCCTAAATTTTGAATTAAAATGGTAGAAATAATTAAAAATGCAACTGTTATAATAAAGCACTTGGGTATCTAGATCTACATCAACATGCTTCAGGACTCAATATTCCTTATTAATACCAATTAAATCATGAGAAAAAGACTCACTCCTCTGAACCACGCTCTAATTAAAATGGTGCTAAGGGCTTACCGTACCAAATAGTAATAAATGTATTATTACTATCTGCCAACGAAAAGTCAAAATATCCATAGAAAATAAAGGAAAAAATAAAATAAATTTACCAATTAAGCCCATGGAACATGTTGAGACTTCATCTTCAACTCAAACTTAAAAGAAAATTAGCTATTCATTTTTTAACTAGGGATAAAATGAAAATTTTATTAAAATACAAAGAAAATACAAGATAGAAAAGAAATTTCAGAAAATGAAGCTAAAAAATAAACTCAAGAGTATCAAATTAGGAGGAGAAGCCTTCCTTTTATAGATACAACGAGTAAATCATGGCTATCGAATTAAAATAATTTGGATGCACAGGATCACACCACATGAAAAATTCTGATTGGATTGAACATATCATCAGAGCTATTATCCTGTGTATATGCATGTACCGTATGTACGTTTTTCTAATTTATTAATATACTAACATGTCATTGGTCAACAATGCATAAATATTTTTACCCAATAAGATTGTGACAGCTTATCAATCAAGTTACATCATCAGTCAGCATCACATAATCAATCAATACCATATCATTCCTCCAATCAAATACTACCACGTCATTCGTTGGTACCACGTCATCGATCAATGCAACATCATCGGTCAATACCACGTCATCGTATAGTATATATGAGCAGTGTTATGAATAGTACTATGAACAATATCATACATGTGAACAATACCGTATATGTGAACAGTGATATTTATACTTTTATACTCCTAAGGTTTTCGATCATTTTAAGTTCAGATTTGCCGTTCGTTTTGTCATCCGATATCCCATTAATTGTGAAATAATCATAATATCCCTAAAATACGTAAAATGCTTAATTATAATAAAACACACATAATTAAATTTACAAGAAACTTGAATACATAAAAGTAAAGAAGTTAGTAGAGCTTGAAGTATAAAATGATTATTTTCTTCTTTATAAATGTATATTTTCTAGCACTCGACATTGAACATATCAAATATCACCCCATAAATCTTCTTCCATATCTTTATTTTAGAGTCAATATGTTGGTAAACCTTTAAATTGCTCCTCAACAATAGTTTTTTTTATTCATTTTCAATATATTTAGAACTTTGAAATTTGAAGGTACCTTTATCAGATTGAGCTTGTCTTATTTCTTGCAATCTAGCTTGGACTTTTGCATATTTCACTTACTAATCATCCTTTGCAACTAGTGCATCTAAAATGTTCAACATTGCCTCTTCTCCATATTTGGTCTAAGCTTATCTTGAGCCTATCTTATTTCCAGCAATATGGCTTGAACTTCCACTTTCCATTCTTACAAAACAGAGATCATAAGGTTTTTAAACAAGTGAAATATAGCACCAAGTGAAATGCACACCAATAACCCTCAATAAATTTGTAATAACATGAAACATAAATGAAAGGTCGCAGTTTCAGATAGTTTCCTAATAAATCTACATATTAACAAAATTACAATCTTATATGTTTTGCTAATGACGTTTACATATTAACAAAAATACAATCTCAGATGCTTTCCTAATGACGTCTATATACTAACAAAAGTACAATCTAAGATGCTTTCTAATGACTTCTACATATTAACAAAATTACAATCTTAGATGCTTTCCTAATGACATATACCTATTAATGAAAGTACAGCCTCTGATCTTATCCAAAGGACATCTACATGTAAACAAAAGTACATCCTTTGGTACTATCCTAATAGCATTATATATTCACAAAAATACAACCCTGCTCCTAATTTTCAAGCGAATTATTATATATAACAGTAGCTAAATCATTCCTCCAACTAGTTCATTAGTCTAAAGTTTCAAGGGTACTTATGTTATCATTATCTTCTACTTCATTATTAGGTATGCAAACTAATTTGTGTTCCATTAGATCTACCGACATTTCTCTCCTAATCAGAATATGCAATAAACAACATTTAGTAATAATATGACATTGGGTTTTAATATTGGATGAAAGTAACGACTTCGAAGAATTGCCTATTGCATTCTAAGCAACCCAAAACATCAATCAATTATATTTCTAGTTGATGAATGCTTCATATTAAAAAATTCTTCTTAATTGTAAGGAGCACACCCATCTCTCTCTTCTAATATCTTATTCCCCTAGATGGTACAAGATAGTAGTAATCTATTTATTTCACATAAGCATTAGTACAATTTCATTTTTTAATATGTAATTTGATTAAATTAATTTTTAGAATTTAAAAATAATACTTGCAGGAACTTTTAAAGTAGTTGATTTATTTTCATCGCGAAGTATTCTTGAGTCAGATGCAAAACTTCCCATTCGGGCAAAACAAAGATGAATTTAATATCCCATGAACAAACCTTTAAAACATTAGTAACAATCTCACTCTTTCGTGTTTGATATCTTGGCTTGTCATTTTCTAGCACACAAACTATAATGTAAGTTCTGTATAATGCCCCTCCTGCTACAAGAAAAATGAAATTTCATTATAAAAAAATTTTGTTATTGAAAATAACAAATTAGTCACTTTACACTTTTTATGGCAAAAAATAAGTTAGCATTAGTTGTAGAAAAACGGTCTTAAAAGGTTCTAGCGATCAAAATTATTGTTGCCATATAAAAAGTATGTTTTTATAACAAAAATTATTGTATTAAAATTAAGTTAAAATTGTCACCAATGGCATTCAACATAGTCAAATACACTGCAAATAGACTGTTTAAACACAACAAACACAATTAACACCAGAATATTCAAAAATTAAAAAAAAAAATCATCACCAACAAAACCAAAAAATTCAAAAATACAAAACTAGAAAAAATTCAGAAATTCATTAAAGGTTGAAGCAATTCAGTAAATCGCCAAATTATAAGTTAACCCTAATTTTAGAAATAAAAAATAAATTAAGAATCAAACCTCCAGATTGAAGATCCAATTAGTGAAGAAGAGGAGAGGCAGCGGTGGACCAATGTCAAACAGCGCATGTGGTGGAGCTATAGTCAAGCGATAGGATAGTGGTAAAGTTGGGGTGTCTGGAGGCAAAGCAAGCTACCGTATTGGTGATGAAGTTAAGTTGACCGGTCATTTCTGTCGGTGAAAAAAAGATCTGGAGTGATGGAGAAATTGACTGTTTATAGTGATTTATTGTTTTTTAGTTTTCTTTTGATTTCGTTTAGATGAATAGTAAGAAACTGGCATAAACCTAAACCTTCTCCCCACGGATTTAGCTTATACGGGTGTAGCCACATTATAATGTGGTGAAACATAATACATGAAGAACCCCAAATATGATATAGTATTATATTAATACAATACAACTTCTTAGCACAGTTTTCTGAGGGGTGCTAAGCACTTCGAAACTAAAAATTTAAATAAGATAACTATTTTATTTCTAAATCAACTAAAAGATCATTTTTATCCCAAAAGTTTTTGAAAAATTAAAAAACATAATAACTATTTAATTAGTTAATAAAATATTATTGAAAAATTGAGCGTGTGAACGCCATTTAATTAATTGATAAAATATTATTGATTTTTTTAATCCTTTTGACCCAAAAAAATGTATAATACTCATCTCAAGTATTTTTCTTCTTTTTTAGAGGTATCTCAAAATAATAAAAAATTATCAATCATACAATCATAATTATCAATCGATATTTATTGTTTAAATTAATCACTAAAATAATAATAATCTAAACCAACTTTGAATAATAAAAAATTATAATTATAAAAAGTATCATTTAAAAATTATAATTACAAAAACTAACACATTGGATTTTGAGATTTATTTGTTTTATTAAATTTGAAGTTTTCTTGTAATTATAATTTTTTATTTTTGAAATTTTTATTAGATAAAATAATATTTTAATTCATTTAGGAGTAAAATAATCATTTTATAAGTTTAGAAATAAAGGTGGAGTAGATAATATGTCAAAATTTTATGGTAGTTAGATGTATATATGACAAAAAAAAAGTGTTAAGGAGATAATTTCTCTATTTTTAATTACTTATTTGTGACAAATTAAATAACATTTAACTCAAGAAAAAAAGGTAGGGGTGGAAAAATCTCAAATTATTCCTTAAAGCTCCTACCTTCTTCAAGATTCATACTTAGGTGACAATTTTTAAAAAATCTACTTGAATATGTATTTGAATTAATAACCTTAAAAATGTAACTTCTAAACATACGATATATTTCCTACAATTTGACGAACACAACATATTATATTGGCTACAAAAGTATCATAGTAAAATAATTCAATAAGGGCATTTTTCTATTATTATTTTAGCATCCGGGATGTAATGGTAATAAAAAACAAAACCCAAGTGACAAAAATTAATAAGAAGCATTAGAGACAAAAGTATCATAGTAAAATAATTCAAAATGGGCATTTTTCTATTATTATTTTAGCATCCGGGATGTAATGAGAAATCAAAAACAAAACCCAAGTGACAAAAATTAATAAGAAGCACTAGGTCTCTATCATTTTCTAATCAATAGCAAATCTTGAGTGCTTATGATGTATACACCTTCATTGGTTAGATTGTTACCATTAATTTGAGTTGCACGTCATATTGTAAAATACATTTTAGCAAACAATGTAAGGGATCTGTAAAGTACAGTATAACCTCTATAAATTAATAATGTCAGAATTATAAAAATTTATTAATTTAGAGACATATTAATTAATCAATAAATTAATAATTTTTTGAGTATGTTCACAGTACAAAGAACTAACATTTAATTAACTGAAAATTCATTGTATTTTACAAATATAATCAATATAATTTAAATAAATTCATCAAATAAATAATGTATATTTGATTAAATAAATTCCTGAATTTTATTAAATGTATTTAATGAACTTAAACTAAATGTTACTTATTAAATTGTATAAATTGAATTATAACTAATATAATATACCTATCTACTTAATTAACTGAATTCATATATTTACATAAATTTATCTAAATGTATTCAATGAACTAAACTAAATGTTAGTTATTAAATTCTAATTATTGTAATTTTTTATTGCAATACGAGAATTCAACTTTAGAACTTTTAAATGCAAAATAAATTACAATAGACTCATATTCTAATAAACTGATATAATCGGTTATATTTGTAATTTTTATAATTATTAATTTATGATATAAATGGGATCACAAAGTTATATAAGAGTTCTCAAAATATTATTATCTTATTAATTTATCAAAATTATTAATTTAACTTCAGAGTCCAAGTGATAACCGTAAAAAATTATTATCTTATAGAGATTATTAATTTATCGAATATTACTTTATATAGGTTATACGGTATGAATATGTTGCCATTAATTTGAGTTGCCATACTATGGTTAGAATTGTAAACAATTGTTTAAACATTTTGTGCATGAACTAAATCGTCAATCGAATTCACATGGTGCGAAGGGATTGGTTAAAAATAAAAACAGATGATGAAAATATTATTTGGGCTCTGTTTGCACGAGGGTTTGGGGCTGTGTCATTATTCTTATCAAATTTGTGTATGAAAAGCATATTCAATTCAATGGTATTGTGAGAAACTTTTTAACAGAATTGATGACCCTTTCCAGCGATCAAATCTAACTTCGAGTGTACAAGGGTTGGCTGAAAGTATAATCCGAATTCAGAAAATGACTCCATGTTGGTTCAAAATTGTATGAGGATCAAGCACCAATGGATAACTACAAAACTGGACCCCAAAAAAGAGGTGGAGGAAAAAAGGCCTGAATTTATGGCTACGTGGAAAACCAAATGTAAATTCATATTTGCAGCAGATTTTTGTGTTTGGCCTGTCTGTAGCAGCATAGTCACTTAATTCTCAACTGCAAATCTATATTTGAACTCTATAGAAGTTGACTTATAAGGCAAAATACCATTTTGGAACGACTAATTGACGTCTTCTTTTGGGGATTGGTTGCTAGAGACCTCTGAAACCCAACACTACTAATGATTGATTAGAAGAATTGAATCTTTGTAATCAGATGATCTACCTACACTTTTTCTGGTGTTTATCAGGGTTCAATAACAACAAAATAAATATTGTTATCTTGTGTAGAGTTCAGAGTACTGTACAAACTACAATTCTTAGCTTTAAAGCCTTAGAAATATGATGTGAGCAATTGGGTATAAGCCTCAAAATTGGTCATTATCTTCATAATTCAGATCCCTTCTAAAATTATTGAGAGTAACTTTTTGGGGCTGGTACAATAGGTTGTATGCTGGTAAATCTTGTATTCGGTAAACATCTTCCAAAGAAAGTTCTCTTTCCAATTGTCGTCGGGTTACTTTTAGAACCTCCTGAAAGAATAGAAAATTGTTGAGACTAGTTATTGGATTTTTCACCCAAAAAAAAAAATTCTGTCAGCTAATGCAACACACACCAGCATATCTCATTTTTCAGTACCATCCTGTCAAATTATGCCATTAGGTAATCTCATTAACATGTTAAAGTAGATAAAAAAGACAGAAATAACATTAAAAGGATAATAAATTTTTAACAGAAGGAAGAGGCATGACCTCAAATTTTGAAAACTTGACAAAACTTTATATACTTAATGTGTGAGAGAGAGAGAGAGAGAGAGAGAGAGAGAACAAGAGATTACATTAAATTCCATATAAGAAGCATGCATTGCAAGCCACTGAGCGTCCATCATCTCAAAAGCTATACAGTATAGTACATCAAAGGCAGCTTCATCTTCTGCGATTATGAATAATCAGATCATTAGAAACAACTAAGAAGATTGAAAATTGAAACAGGAAATTGAGAAATACTAGAGCATAAAGTATTTAGAGGTGTAATCCTATTACCTCCTAATATTCTAACAAAATTCATTCCGGGGAGACATCGTGGTTTTTCTGCAAAGAAAGATGAAGAAAAAAATATTAGAGGACACTTGATAATTTTCAAACTAAAAGTATCTATCAGTAGCCAGGGAAAACAAAAATCTCGAAACATCTTTATTGTTGCAGGCTGTATAGAAATATTTTTACATGACAGTAAGATTGATAAAACATTTAGATAGATTGTGTAAAAACTTTGGAAACACTTAACTGAGAAATATTTTTATGTGACAGTAAGATTGATAAAACATTTAAACAGATGGCTAATTTCTCAGTTAAGTGTTTCCAAAGTTTTTATGCAATGTGAAAGGGAGACATGAAATAAGCTTGGATGGCAGAAAAAAGAAGTAACAAAAAATAAAATCCTAACAAAACAAAAAAGAAAATCATCTATAAAATTGCAACATGATTTCATCAAATAAGTATTTGGAGGGAGAGAGGGGAAAAATGGGAATCACTTAATGTTGTGGATGCACAATACAATCTATCAAACTTTGGCAAATAATATGGAATGATCACAGTTTCGCTTATTACCCCAAATACCTTACTGGTGAGTTTTCCCTCTTATAATTCTGAGGTGCTAAACAGCTGAGCAAGGTATCAAACACTAATGAACATGTCTACAAACCTGAGAATAAATCCAACATCTGAATCAACATAAATGATACATTAATGCCAGCAACAGCAAATGGATACTCCCAAGTCGCTCGATTCCCCCCTTGCTTGAATAACAACTTCTGAAAAGATGCCTTCATTTAAATGTTTATGCAGTTAGAAAAATGTATAACCATTTTTTTTTTTTTAACACAGATTGAGACATACAGAAAACTTAAAAGAGACTGAAATGATGCTCAAAAAGTTGGGAAATTAAAAGAAAAAGAAAAAGAGGGGAAAAAAGTGAAGAAAGATAATGCAATTGCTAACAGAACCCGAACAATAGAAAGGACATACCGGATAATTCTTGGCAAGGAAAAGCAAGTTTTCAAGCGAAATAAATCCACAACCCCTACGGAAAGAAGTCCAGATCAGTTTTCGAGTGATTAAGATTGTTGGCTTCTTAAGAAACCAATGATGTTTTTCTACCATGTGTACTTGTATGGCGTATTGAAAAAAAAAAAAAAAACATAATTAAGCTCCGCAGAAACAAAGTTTATCGATTTTCATGTTCAGGAGCATATGCAAAACACATGGTACCATATTACTTTCTCAGAGTACTAAAATAGAGCATTACAATGAACTCACTGTTTCCCATATGATGTTTCAAACTAGCCCAACAAGTGTATATTCTATTCTTACTTTTACATTAAGAAGGATGATTAGAGAAAATCCATGACTAAAACCTCAATGGTAGAACACTTGCTCCTCTCATGATTCTCAACCTATTGTATTAATAAAATATCTTTATATTAAGAAGAATGGTACCTGAAGTCAGTTGATGGATTAGGACCTTGCCACCCCATGTCTTTCCATTGCTCAGAGATCATGCCATTTAGAACAACATTTGGAAAGGCACTGCGCCACAAATCTCTAAGAGCTTCCTGTCAATGAGAAAAGGCCAAAAACATCGACTTTTAATAGGCATAAAAGCAATTTGTGAGAAGATAAATGCTGGAATTTACAATAAAGAATATCCTCTCAAGAAATTGCATAAGAAAACAAAATAGATATAGACTAGAAATTAGGCAAATGTCCAATCTATCTCTCATGACTGAGAACCACAAACCAGTACCATGCATTCGGAAGCACAGATTTAAGCCATATACCCTATTTTACTCATAATAAAGTACTTCACAAAGAGTGAGAGCAGAAAAGGTCAAGTGTCTTGTTGATGGATTGATAAAAAGAACATACTGTCAACATATAATTAAGTCTGATTAATGCATTTGTACTTTCATTTACTTAAAAAGCAATAAATCTCACAGGAAAAAAGAAAGTACTTGATGATCAAGGCAACTCTCGTCAAAAGGAGTTTGTAATCTTTCTTGAAGTCTTTGAAGTCTCTCTTCCTGGTAAGAAGTTTAACTACAAATTGTAAGAAGAGCATGGAAAATGAAATCACTAAAACACCTCATAGCAACAATCTTCGTGGAAAATATTGTGACCTAAACCAAAAATCCATTAATTCTTCAAAGTGGTGCCATGAGAAAGAGACAGCCACCTCAAAAGACAGACAAAGGATTCAACTTTTAATCAACTAAGCCTGACTCCTTAATCGAGTACGCAAACTTGTTTGAGTACATTGACTCCTTAATCAAAATTCTATCTTACCTGAGCAGGAGTCAAATGATAATCATGAAACCTCTCATTACGTCTATTTGCTGAGCGGTTAAACAGCCCTCCTATCCATGCTCGTGGTCCAACCATAGCACTAGCTACAAACACAAACAACTTATAAGTGAGATAAGATATGACATAAAGGTAATAATTCAGTTCAGTCATCTTTGATTGAAGCTTTAAAAGGTTAAACAAGAAATTGGCAAGTGCAGCTTTGAACTTAGTACATTCACGTTTAAGATAGTTTATGATTATGGTCTTAAAAGTTTGTTCCCGACCCCACACACTGGAAGACAGGAGCCTTGCAGCAACCATCAAAACAATTGAAAGTAAGACACAATAAAAATCAAAGACAACGTAAGAACCTTCAGTGGAAAGGAAATATTAGGTTTTATATAATATCATCAAGAATATTAATGATACAATTAAAAAGCTGAAATAACGTTGAAAAGTTACACTAAGTCTTTCATTAACTTGAAACTCAATATCAACAAATGGTCGCAATAATGCTGATCCAATGGATATTTTGGTAAGCTGAATTGGTCCACAATTGACATATGGCTTATTAAGTCACTTCTAAATAGTAATGTCTGTAGAGAAGTTTCAGCTTAATATTAAAGCAGTTACTCTAATGGTGTCTTAGTGGCTTCCCAAGAAATAAAAATGCATAAGAACAACAGTACTCCATGTTACATTGGAATAATCCACCATATTCCTGGGGTTAAGCAATGTACTGATGTTCATATCTCAGGGATACAAGGGCAGAAATATATTGATGCTTCTGACCTTGATATACTGGAATCAGCAAAAATAGATTTGGCAATAAAAAGTGGGATGTAATTAAGCTACCTTAGAAGGTGCTATAGAAGGAAAAAATAAAAATAAAAAAAAGTCCCAAATTTTGAAAGAGAAAAACATCTCAACAGGAAATGCAGAGATGGGTGTTAGGAACCTCTACTTACTGAAACATTGAGCCAACTGGGAAATTACATGACTGGAATTCTGTGACCATTCCAAATCCTCATCATCCCTCTTCTGTCTCCAATAGATTTCATCCTCATCAACCTACATTTTAATCTTGAAAGCACCTTTTAGTATCAAGTCGTTGCATAACAAAGGTGAACAAACACAGAATACTGAACTGCCAAAACTGTATGCCGATCAAATTCAATGAATTGACCATTAACCTATCCAGCTAGCTTTACCCAAAAAAAAAAAAGGGGAGAGATAAGAGAAGAAAAGAAAAAGGAACCAAAGAAAGAAAACAAATGCAATAGTTTTAAGCAAAGTGTAGCAATGTTGTCCTTGCATTGACCTGAGAACTTCAGAAAGAGTATAAACAATTTAGAATCTAACAAATAACAAGTATAATTCTTGTTAACATGACACACGACAATAATAAACTCTCACAAAAGCCACATTCCATACAATGAAACCCCAGTTTGCATAGAAGCAGATAACATCAAGTAATGAAAACGCACAAATCGATCACCAAATCAATTTCAATAGAAAGATGTGATAAGTGACGGCATAAACATAAAAAGAAAGGCAATGGACACTAACAGCCCCTTAATAGTACCAATCAAACAACTTTGCAACTAGCATCCTGCAGAAAGAGAGGAAACTTATTTTTCCCCTAATGCAGGCAGCTACCGCAGCAATATCAGTTGCAAGATACTGAAAGACTAAAATATAATAGAAATTGGCATATTTTAAGCTAATGAGCATTTCTAAGATGAAAAAAACAATCAAAATTAGACTGCATTAGTTCTTATAAGAATAGAAGCTTCTAAAGAAGGTTGGGGTTTACTCTGTGAAGAGAAGAGCAAGAAGGAAAGCATTGCCTACGCTTCCTTAATCTCATGAGGGGACCAAAAACTAAACATGTATTTTTTCACCCTTTTCTAACCGAAAGTAAAAGCCAAAAAAGAGAAGAATAATAATGATGATGAAGAAAATGGAAGAAATGGGAAACAAATTATTGCACCTGCTCAGGCTCTCCTTACATAATTCAACATCCCATCATTCCCATTTCCCACTCTCTCAAGAAATGCAATGATGTGATAAATACAGAGATACCCAGAAGCTAAAGCGGAAATAACTTTTGAAGATTAACAGCGTAATCAAAGGGCCCTTTTTGCAAAACTTTAAATATTTATTTTCCCCCTCGCCATGAAACCAACATTCTGGAAATTTTCCGTTGTCAAAAAGATCGAAAATATTGAAAAAAGTATGCAAGGTGTCTTTGCTCTGGACGACATTGACAAACAAGACAAAAATGGCGTCCCCACAAACACATACACATAAAGACACACAAGTTTTATTTTTTTTTTTGGGGGGTGGGAGGAAGAGTACCTTTTGCGGATACAGAGAAAAACATATATTGGTTTTAATGGTGATGATGCAAGGATATAGGCAGGGTCCAGTGGGGCAATGTGGTGGTGGCGGTGGTGGTGGGACCAGAACTGGCACACAAAGAAGACTAAGTGAAAAAGGTTGAACAAGAAGAAGAATGGCATTTCTGTTTTAGATAGATTTGTGAATAGAAAACAATATTGATATTTTCTTGGAGGATGTTTAGAAGCAGTCATTTGTGGGTCGGTTTTGTCTCTTTTTTCCAATCACTGGAAACCAGAGATTTTCCTAGAAATTTGCCAACACCGTAGTTGACGGGTCTCATCATCGTAAAAAGAACTACAAATCGGTTCACTAACATTATTTATTACAATTTCTCAAAAAGGACATAGTGTGTCTCTGAGTTAATTTTTTTCGAAAGTTTAGTTATTTTTTTGGTAAAAGATTTGGATGAATATCGGTATTAAGTAATTTTACCCGCTAAATATTAATTATAGTTATTTATTATTATCAAATTCAAGTTGATGGTGGGTCTAAAACACTTTCACAAAAATCTTAAATTTTGAATTTTATCATAAGGCTTCTGCAGAATAATTTTAATCACTGGAATAGAGTTAGAAGTAAATTTGATTCGTTTAAGTTTATTTACTCAAATTTCGATATTGATGGAATTAATGTAAAAGATAATTCTGAAGGTTTATTTAGTTAATTCATATTATTGAACCGGTTGTAATCAATTAGGGACCTTTTGAAAGGAATGGAGAAGCTACATCCTCAATTAAGAAAATTTGGATTCTTGGGAATCCAAATGTTATTACTCAAACACAAGTACGCAACCTTTTCCTTTTTTTGTCGTTATCGCATATGGACTTCAGCCGAAAACTTCTCGGGCGCACTAAACTACCACAGTAACCCAAGCTTGGGCCAATATAATATGAATGTTAAAAACAATACCGTTCGTAATTTAATTCAATCCACTCAATTTATTTATTTAATAAAAATTTAATATATAAATTAACAGATTAAATTAAATTAAAATTTTAAGAATTTATTATTAATAAATTAGATATAAATTTATTTTTAAATTTATAAAATTTGTGAATTTATAAAAAAATATTTAATTAATTAAAATATAAAACTTGTAAATGTGGCATTATTATTTATTAATAAAAATAAGTTAAAATATAGTTATATTAATACTATATTATATCTTATTTGATAATAATATAAAATAAAAATCATAAATAATTAATTAAATTACATGCGAGATATAAATTGGTGGTGGACATTTTGATAGATCATTCAAGCTCTCAAGTTTCAACCTTCGTATTGTTTTAAATTCATAATTTTAGTTAATTTTCATATATTAATCTAAACAAATGAGATTTTTTCTTTTTGGTTTGTTATCTTTTAAAACTTTAAATGCATTATTCTATCTTTATTTAAATAATTAATCTATTTAAATCTTATTCAATTTTAAATTTGATTGGTGCTAAAATTATTTTATATTAGATTTTTTAATTAAGTAGTTCATGATTTGACAAAAATTAAACATTTTTAATCCACAAACCAATTCATAAAATAGTGAGTTGAATATAAATTGAGTTAAATCCACAAACATATGAATTAGTTTTCGTAAATTTCACTAATCCATAATTTAAATTGAAAATTTATAATCTGTAAAATCATGGATCAGATATGGATTGATATTCAATTCGTAAAATCTAATCTATGAACACCCTTAAATACAAAAAGTACAAATGACGTGAAAGCAACACAAATTAAAAAAAATTATTTTTAACTTGCAAAAGGATGCCTTTAAGGTTGGGCAAAGTAAATCATGTAACCTCTAAGTTTTCAATAAGGGATACTAAGATCCCATTTAGACTATAATACCCTTTCGCTCTTATTAACTCGAAAAAAATTTTGAATTTAATATTTTATAATAAATAGAAATACAATATTAAAATAAATCTAATAATATATGTAATTTAAAATAATTTTAATATTTAAAATATTTTGATATTTAACAATCTTATATTATATTAAACTAAATTTTATAATAAATTGAAACATAATGTTAAAGTAAATATATATGAATTTAAATTATTTTTCATAATATATAAAATAATTTTAATATTATTAATACATGAGATATATTTTTTTAACTGTAGAATCTATTTAACCCAAAGATTTATTTAAAATTTTAAACTTAATACGATATATTATTAAAATAATTATAATAATTTACATGTTAAAAGTTATATAATTAAATATATTTAATATCATCAATCTATTAGATAAATTAACTATCTAGCAAAGAGTGTTATAGTAAAAAAAAAAAAGGGTCTTGGTTTTCGTTATTAAAAACTTGAGGGTCTCCATGACCATTTCCCTAGACCTTGACAGTGTAGGTGTTATTTTCTTTTATTTTTTCTTTTAACTTAATAATAAAATTTAATATGAATGTGATTATTAATAACTAAATTTAAAAGTAACTTTTATGTTAGTTAATACAAGCGATTATTAATGTGATAGTGTATAATTTATTTTAAGTTGTTTAATTGTAGGTACTTAGCTCAATATTCTGGATGTGGATGTGTGTGATAATTTGGTGTGGAGTTCTAATATTATTAGAAGATATTGGAAAATTTGAGTAATACATCAAGACAAATAGAGATTAGTGAAAACAATAAGCAACAATGACCGCAATTTCACAAATCAACAAAATAGAAATAGATTTCTAGTGAACCAGAAATAATGTCAAGGATAATATTCTTAAGACCAAATCCCACGCCTAAAAAAAAGATTTCTTGGTATAAGAAGAACAAACAATATGGATTTAATTTTTAGAATTCAATTATAACTATTGTGATGATACGCTCCAAACACTATAATCTTGAACAACAAAAGAAATTAAACAATGAAGAAATATATAGATTGAAGCAGCTAAAAATAAGAGCTCTTAATTTTTTTTTTGAATTTTCGTTGTGTGTTTTATGCCACTCCTTATATAGGTACAAGCCCTAGCCCTATTTCTCTTTTAATCCTAATTATAAATATATAAGGATTTAATTAAAAAAATCTTAATTTGAATAAGATTCAAATTCTCAATATAACTCTAATTAAAATTAAAAGAAATAAACGAAGGGTAAAAACATAAAATTAGATCAAGCCAAGTACTCCCTTAAGAGGTAGGTTCCCCAAATGCCCAAATAAGAGTTTTACAAAATGAGCCCCTCCTTTGGACTTAGATTTGTTTGCATGAGATTTCTTTTAATGAGTTTGTTATCGCACCATATTTAGTTTACAAACTACATTGTACTCTCTTTCTTTTGTAATGTGGGATATTAGTATTTTAAAGCACCACAAACTCTCATATCTAACAAAAGATTTATTGGAGAGTCAAGAAGTGATGAATGTCAACAAATTGTCTATGGATTTTGTTGTTTCTTTCTTATTTTACTTATTATTGGATTTTTAAGTTGTAGTGGATTTTAGACTATATAAGTTTGTATTGTGTTGGACTTTATTATATTGATTTATTTGACTTTATTATATTCTTTATTATTTATAGATTTATGGACTTAAAATTATTATTGTAGTAATAGTAAATTACTGTTATGTTATTTTTTATTAAATATAAAGTATAAAATAACTAGAACCAAACTAAACCATAGAAGTGAATTGAATTGAACCGAATGAATTTGGTTTGATTCAATTTAGTTCTAGTGTTTGGTTCTTATTCAATTTAAAGAATTATAAACTAATTGGTTTCGTTTTGGTTCAATTCTAAGCCAGATTAAACCAAATCAGATTATGTCAAACCTTAATTACAGGTATGACTACTTTTACAATAAGAAATATGAGATAAAAAAATTTTAATACAATATATTTTATCTTGTGGCATATGTTGAAATAGTATATATATCTTTTATTATTTATCCTCCGCCTTCTTAAAGTTAGTGATTCTGTTATTAATAATTCTTTTGTAAAATTACGATGACAGTGTATGGAGAATTATAATGTTTAAAATGTTACCATTTGAAAAGATTTTTGTCTGACCTTACCTTTTGAATGTTTCTAACTAATTATCCTGACTAGCTGGGACTTTTCTTGATTATAGTCATGTTCAATAAATGGATTGTGCATTGCCCAGATGGTGGAGTAAATTTTTATTAAGCTTTCGTGGATACAATTAATCATCATGATTCATGATTAGTAGTCGGTAAAATTAATTAGGCTTTAAAGGCAAAAATAACAATAAAAATCGTAACTCTCTTGATGATACAAAACAAGCCATGCACGCCTACAGCTTACAAGAAGAAAACAAATTAATTAAACCAAAAATAGATGACTAGCTAGCTATACTATGGTACATAGCTAGTTAGATAGCCTCATGTAGCCTATGTATACAAGAAGTTGAAAAGTTGAATCCGCACATACTAAAAAATTCAAAGATCAGGGAACAGGATAAGACTTGTTGTTGCACATGCACTTGTAAGCCATGGGACATGTCTCAGCTTCTTCAAGTGATGCACATACAAAGCTAACCATAACCAGTCTGCATGGAGTGCATGACCCACAGGCATGCGAGCAATCGGGTAAGCTTGAGCCTGCAATTTGAAGCGTCTCTGCGCCTTTGCGCATCATTGTTGGGATTCTTTCCCAATAGAACTTTGGTCTTGCAGCTTTAACGTCTCTTGATAATGACCTAGAATGTGGGGCATGTTGGTGGTGGCCATGATCTGTTAAATCAGATCAAAAAAAAAAAAAAAAAAACTTAAGTCACATTTGGGTCATAAAACAAAAAGAAATATTCGAGTTACGAGAGGCATACGGTAGTGTGGCCTCAAGCCGATGTGTCTAGCAGATATTAGAGCCGGGACAAAAATGAGCGCAATGAATAATACAGCAATCAAAGAAGAACCCTTCATGTTTGATCACTTTGTGTTCAATTTTTTACCCCTTTTTTATCCTTCAGTGAGTTGCAATTTTGAGTATGATAAAATTTGGGCAATAGAGGGAAAGTTATATAAAGAAAGGTTGCGGGCAAAAGAGAAAGAGTATGTAATGAAGCAAATCACAGGGCAAGGGTGTGGGAGATAAGAGAAAGTCACATGAAAGAGTGGATTCATTAAGGAGATTGCTCACAAGAACTCACAAGGACTAAGCCATTGTGCCATACCATTTGTGGTTTCCATGGAAGAGGGATGATACTACTCAAGAAATTACTGAATTAAAGTGTTTCCTTTTACGTGAACTCTGACCACAGATTACGGTTAACTTACATAGAGCCATAAATGCGGAGGTTTGTGTCTGTAATTCGAAATCCTTTTTCCTACTTTTGGACGCTCGAAGTTGATTTACAGATTCATAAATGCTTCGCTGGTGGGTCTAATGTGACTGCCATTAATATATTTACTTCCTGTAATGGATCCAAAGTACAATTCTTGCTTGGACCACCTCTAGTTATTTCTTTTCTTTGTTAAGATGACAGGATTTGAAGTATTATGACTAGTCCTTGATTTAATAACTCAGTGAAGAAAGTCTCGTTGATGATATTAATTTGTGTTTGAAATAATAATAATAATAAAATATTGTTGAGCGTTTTAAATTGTATAACGTTGCACTGGTAGGATCTGAAAAATTTAACATCACTTATGTTTTATGTCATGCTTATGTTGAGCCTAATTTATAAAAATTAGCTCTACATGTATAATTTATTGGTTTATATTACTATTCGCGTCATGCCTTAATGATGTCGTGCTAGGCGCTTAAAACTTTCTTCATGTCTTTTTATTATTTATTATTTTATTATTTGACATACTAAAATCTCTATACTAAAATTTGTTAACATGAAAGGTATACATATTATAATTTTAATGATAATAAACATATGTTTTAATTAATTTGATAGACATTATATTTTACATTTTCACTAGTTCTTAAAGGATAATATTTATATGTAAGTGAATAAATTGAAATTAAATTCAAGACCATCAACGAATAGCGATGCGATAAAAAATAAAGTTTATCTCAATAGAGTCATTATTGCAATAAATTCTTATAAAGGCAATATGATTTAATACATGCATGACTTAACATTTGAGAAACTCAAGATTTGTTTAATAAATCATTATTTTTCATAAATCAAAAGTTTTAAAATTATAAGCCGAATATTTTATGAAATTAGTTGTTTTTCAAGATGTGAACTAAAATGAAAAAGTTCTGCAATCTTTGATTTCAGCAAGTATTGTGTTAAATTCTGAATTTGGATCTATTTGCAAAAATTTTAAATTGAAATTCTAGTTGTACAACCCAAGAGGAGGGTGAATTGAGATTTTAAAAAATTAATATAAGCAAATTACTCAACAATTAATTGTAATGTCTTAATAAACCCAAGAAAAATAAGTTTAACAATACTAAAACGTAAAAGAGTAGCGAAGAGAAAACAAACACAAATATTTTTATCTGGTTCGCCTACGTCTACGTCTCCAAGCTAACCAAGCTCGAGGATTATTGACTTCAAGGTGTCAATGAACCTTTATAATTCAGGGATTATTTCTCAATCCCTTCACCCAAGTGTTGCCTACACTTATACATCCACAAATTTGACAAAAGATTAAAAATTACAATAAGAAAAATTTTCTTCAAGAGTAGATGAATAAATATAGCACTATAATAATTTAATTTATATTGAATTGCAAATTAGAAACTCAATTAATGATGTAATAACTTGTTTTTGGTTGTGCAAGAGCTTAAAAATGAGTTTGATTTAGGTTTATACAATTTAAACTCGAAAAATAGCCGTTATAGATAAATTCTAGCTCCAAAGCGGCTAGTCTCTTCCCTCAAGCAGTTAGCCTCTTGCTACAGTGAAATTACCGTTAAATTTGAAATTGCTATAGTAATATTGTTCATGAAATTATAATTTTATCCAAAACTTTTTGTAATTAACTATGAACCAAAAACTTATAAAACTTTACAAATAAGCCCATTTTTGAAATTGTTTTAACTTGCTATAGTATCACTGTTCATAAAATTATAATTTTATCCAATATATTTCTATAATTGTATTATAGCTCAAAATATTAAAATATTTACGAACAAGTCTAATTTTAGAATTTTTAAAATTATTTCTAATTCCCACAGCTTCCTAAAATTATGATAGGACCAAAAATACTTTTGATTTTGTAAATAAACTCAAATTTACATTTTAAACATTACTTATTAAAATAAAAAAATTGTAAAACTTTTTCACTTTAATCCATTTTTAGAAAATCAATTATTTTGAATGAAATACTTGATTTATGATCAAAACTTTAGATTAATGAATTAAAATCTTGAGCTTCACAAATTGTTAAATCAAGTATAAATTAAATCATACCAGCTTTACAAGAATTTATTATAATCAGAAGTCCGTTGCGCTCTAAACTTTATTCTCGATTTAGCCGATGTCCGTTGAGTGTCTTGAAGTTGATTTCACTTGATTCACTTGCATAAATACTATCCTTAAAAAAATTTAGTGAAAAATGTAAAATATATTATTACTTTAAAATAATTAAAATACATGTTTGTTATCATCAAAATTAATTATGTATAGCCTTTAAGCTAACAATCTTTCTCTTTTTTATGATGACAAACATCTCATATATTTTGACATTTATACTCCCTCTTAATATATGACATACATGAATTAACATATTAAAAATAAACTCTTCTTTAATATATAATGCATAATAGTTTATAAAACTCCCCTTCAATATTTTAAAAACATGTACAAACTCTTTAAGATCAAAATACATATACCTGTCTTTAAGAATTCAAAATACATGATTTCTCCCCCTTCATTATCAAAATTACCAATAAATTATTCAAAGACCAATTAACATTTTCAAATAACAAATAAGAAGCATCCAAATACCAACAATGATCATCCTCAATCTATAATTAAAACAACAATGTATATGAAGATGTAGTGCAGAGTAAGATATGATTATAATAGAGTATTATAGAGATGGTGGATGTGAAGAAGTGGATGGTGGTGGAAACCTAAGAGCAGCAAAAAGTTGCTGCTGTTCATCAAGAATCTGCTGTTGTTGACCAAAAAAATATTGTTATTGATCAAATAGTCGCTGTTGCTACTCAAAGAGGCATTAATGTTCGAAAATAGATTGAATTTGAAAAGCTCAAAACTGTGACTGAAGTTAGCTGTGTTGCTTAGAAAGAGAATGCACATCAGTTAACAGCTGTTGCATTGGATTCGCATGATCTGAAGTAGAATGTGAGGGACCCTCAGGTGGCAGAGGATGTGAGCGTTGTGAAGCACTAAGATTAGGAAGCTCATATGGGTGAAGTACATCATTAAAAAATAAATGCTTTGAAGGGGCAAGTGTAGAAACTTTTTTTGTTAGTCTCTCATCTTTATACCATTGACTATTTTCAAAGATAAATCCCAAATTTACTATAGCATCATCTCTTAATTCTTTAGGAGACAAGAATATTGGTTCGGTTAAGGGAACATGAAAATGTTTGAGCATACGAGTAATAATACTACCATAAGGAAGTTTTCGATTTGAAAAATTTGAAACACGGAACATATGTTGAAGGATGATATATTCAACATTCATTACTCTACCCTCAAGAATACAATCTAGTAAAGCAACATCTAAACGAGTAACTTCATCTCTATATCCACCCCTAGGACTTATTACAAGTTGAAGAACATAATGGAGGATTCTCATTTGAAGCGGTAATGCTTGGGATATTAAAAGGGGACTTACAAAAATAGAGGATAAATCGGAACGTCTATAAATTTTTCTAACAGCATCCTCAACGGAATACCATGGATAGTGAAGTTGACTCTTAGCAGTGTATACCTCTAATCCTTCATTAAGAGTTCTAAGAATTCAATTTAAATCCTCAACATTAAATTCAATAGGAATTCCCTCAATATTTGTAATAATTTTATTTGAGGATAGCAAATAAATAACCATATTCAAATAGAAAACTCGAACTAAATTCGCATAATATGGTTCCTTAATGACTAAAGTATTTTTCCATCCTATTGCAACAAGTAAAGCACTAAGGGATTTGTCACAAATATATAAATTATCTAAATTATGAAGATTGACGAAACGTGGAAGAATTATCGATCTTGACATGAAAAAATCGACAAACCATTTCTAAAGAGGTATAGTTGGTAGATGAGTCATTATAAACTCTAGATTATCTCCACGATTCTACTTTCTTTTCTTGGATATATGTTTTCCCTTGGATTTCTCACCACTCACCATAATTGAAACAAGGAAAAGCTTAAATACCCAAATTCGGATTTCTAAGATTTTTAATGAAATGAGTGTTTTTAAAACAAGAAAACTAATCGTAGAGATGATTTAAGGCAAGATATGGTTAAGGTTTAAGTAAAAATTGATTAAACATGGCTTAAAATGGTAGAGAGAGAAATGGGTAAGCTTGAATTTTGATTTGTTGAGTTAAAAAAGTAAAGAAGATAATGATGTTTGAATGATGAATATTGAAGGTTTAATGACTAGAAAATGATTTGAGTGAGTGATTTTGGTAAGAAAATGAGTGAAAAATAAAGAGATTTGAGAAAGAAATAGAGGAGAGTGGTCACGGGTTAGAGAGAGAATGAAATGAGTGGTGGAAGCTTGAAGAAGATAAGATAAAAGGCCTTTAGGCCAAGACCAAGTGGCTAGTCGCTTGGGGCTAGCAGCTAGCCACTTGCTCTCGAGTTGGAGGCCTTTCGCAAGCAGTTAGTAGCCTGACCTCTGTTTTTGCTGCAGAATACTTACTTTCGGCTTAATTTGATCAATCCGAAGACCATTTTATGATCCTGAAACATTTCAAAAGCCATTTTCATTCATGAATTATGATAATTAACATTCAAAAGATTGAAGATTCAATCAATTAACTCATTAATCAAGCATAAACTTTACACATTCAAAACATATGTAAGCATTGATAGATTGACAAATCAAGCGTATTACTCATTAATTATGCTTAAACATATATAAAGACATCAATACTCACCAGAGCATCAAATTGTAGTAGTCTCAACAAAATGATTAAAGATGTTAATACAAAAATTTCATCATCCCAAGTTTATGCTGAATTTTAGAAAATTGTTCTTCGCAAAGAGATTTTGTAAAAATATCGACAAATTATTTTTCTGTAGAGACAAACTCTAATACAATATCACTTTTTTGAACATGATCTCTCACGAAATGATGTCAATCTCTATATATTTGGTTCTCGAATATTGAATGGGATTATTTGATAGGTTTATGGCAATGGTATTATCACACTTTATAGGAATTTGTTCAAGGTTAACGCTATAATCTTTAAGTGTTTGTTTCATCCAAAGAGCTTGTGTACAATAGCTATCTGCGGTCATATATTTGGTTTCAGTGGTTGAAAGTACAACCGAATTTTATTTTTTACTAAACCATGAAACAAGTGCATGACTTAGGAAATGACAAGTGCCACTAGTACTTTTTCTATCAACCTTATAACTAGCAATATCGGCATCTGAATAACAAGTTAAATCTATACGAGTTCCTCTAGGATACCAAAGGACAAGATTTATGGTTCTATTCAAATAACGGAAAATTTTTTTCATAGCAAGTAAATCAAATTCCTTAGGACATGATTGAAATCTTGCACACAAATATACACTAAACATGATATCGGGTTTACTAGCAATTAAATAGAGTAAAGAACTAATTATACTTCGATACATCTTGATATCAACCTCTTTACCTTTTTCATCTTTGTCTAGCTTGATTGTTGAGCTCATTGGAGTACTTTTGATTTTTGAGTCATCAATCCCAAAACGTTTGAGCAAATCTCTGATATACTTAGCTTGATTGATGAATACTCCCTCATTGTTTTGTTTTATTTGCAGTCCAAGAAAATATTTCAACTCTCCCATCATACTTATTTCAAACTCTTTACTTATACATATAGAAAACTCTTTACACAAATACTCATTAGTAGAACTAAAGATAATATCATTCGCATAAATTTCAACTACAAGAATATCTTGGTTCTTATGTTTAACAAAAAGAGTAGAATCTACTTTTTCCATTGAGAAACTATTTTCCAGCAAGAAATTCTTACACCTATCATATCATGCTCTAGGTGTTTGTTTTAATCCATATAAAGCTTTTGATAACTTAAAAACATGATTTGAAAATTTTTCATTTTCAAAACCAGGGGGTTGTTTTACATCGACTTCTTCCATAATATAACCATTCAAAAAAGTACTTTTGACATCAATTTGAAATAAAATAAAATCTTTATGACATGCATATGCTAAAAACATCCGAATAGATTCTAATCTAGCTACTGGTGCAAATGTCTCATCAAAATCAATTCCTTTTTCTTGATTATATAATTGAGCTAGTAATTTAGATTTATTTCTAACATCTACATAAGATTCATCCAATTTATTTCTAAATACCTATTTAGTGCCTATGATTGACTGGTGTTCTGGTTTAGGAACTAACTTTCCCACATTATTTCTCTCAAATTGATTTAATTCCTCTTGTATTGCTATAATCCAAAATTCATCATTTTTCTCATCCGCAAAGGATTTTGGTTCAATTTGAGAAATAAATGTATTGTACAAACATGTATTCCTAAGTGATGACCTAGTGGTTATACCTCGTGTAGGATCTCGTAAAATTAAATTCTTAGAATGAGAAGGAACATACCTCTACCCCTTAAGGAGTGTTTGAGAAGTACCTCCTTACTATTCCATGATTATTACTTCCTTTTGTCCACCCTTTTAGTTTTTGGGTGGTATCTCCTCTTGTTTATCTTGTATAGATCCTTGTAGTAAATCTCCATCTGCATCATCATCAACAACTAATTTCTCCATAGAAGTAGGGTTAGACTAATTGAATGCAGCATGTATAGATTCTTTTACTGCTAAAGTTCTTTTATTATAAATTCTATAAGCTTTGCTTGTGTTTGAATAACCAAGAAAGATGCCAACAAGATTTTGGATCAAATTTATCAAGATTTTCTTTTGTGTTCAAAATAAAACATTTGCATCCAAAAACTTTAAAATAACCAATGTTAGGTTTTTTTATCTTTCTAAAGCTCATAGGGAGTTTTATTGAGATAAGGTCTAATCAATACACAATTTAAAACATAAAACGCGGTGTTGACAACTTCTGTTCAAAATATATTTTGGTAAACCATTTTCAATTAACATGGTTCTAGCCATTTCTTGAATAGAGATATTCTTTCTTTCAATAACTCTATTTTGTTGTAGAGTCTTAGGTGATGAAAATTGATGCTCAATACTTAAATTATTATAAAAATTTTCAAATGCATAATTTTTAAATTCTCTACCATGATCATTTCTAATACAAATAATACAGTAACATTTTTCATTTTGAACCTTTTTACAGAAAACTCTAAAATGCCTCAAAGGCATCATCTTTGTTGGCTAGAAATAATATCCAAGTGAATCTAGAATAATCATCTACAACTACAAATGCATAATATTTTTCACTTAGACTAACATATCTAGATAGTTCAAATAAATCCATATGAAGTAATTGAAGAAATTTTGAAGTAGAAACATGATTCTTATTTTTGAATTAAGTTTTGATTTGTTTACCGAATTGTCAAGGTTCACAAATTTTATCCTTTTGAAAACTAATTTTTGGAAGGCCTTTAACTAAATCATTTTTCAAAATTTTTGATATCAAATCCATATTTGCATGTCCTAGTCTTTTATGCCACAACCAACAATCATTATATAATGCAGAAAAACATTTATCATGAGTAGATGCACAATCTATATCAATTGTATATACATTTATATACATACTACTAACAAATACTATCTTATCAGCACATACATTTTCAATAGTACATTTTGATTTATCAAAGATAACCCTATAAACTTTATCACACAATTGATTAATACTAAGCAAATTATGTTTTAAATTTTCAACCAAACTCACATTCTCAATAAGATTGGAAGAATCTTTACCAATATTATAGATACCTATAATATTTTTTTTGAGTTATATCCAAAAGATACATCTCCACCATTTTTAATTTTGGTAAAGCTTGAGAATCAAGAATAATTTCATGTCCTGTGTCTTGAACACCCACTGTCCAAGTACTATTTGTTCTTCTTTTTTTTAAATCCCTACAAAAGAAATTTCAAGTCTTAAGTACCCAAATCTTTTTGGGTCCTTAAGTGTTAGTAATATTTCCTTTCGAAATCCAAACACATTTAGCTCTTTGGTATGTATTTATTTTAATATGGCATTTATAACTCATATGACTATTTCTATTACAATAATAACAAACAATCTTAGAATTGTTTGTTGAGATGACTCTAACAAAATAATTCTTATAATATTTTTACTTTAAGTTAGGCTTATACCTTATTCCACCTTTATCAAATACATATTTTTGAGTGCTTAGTAATTTTTCTAAGTTCTTTTGACTATTTGTGAATTTTAACACGATTTCATTGAGTTCATTTGTCTTTTTCTTAAGAACTTTATTTTCTTTCAATAATTTATTACTATATAACTCTTTATGCTCATGTGAAGTACTTTGTTTATCTTTAATTAAAATAATTTTATTATGAAATTCTTTATTATCTAATTCTAATATTTTGATATTTTCATTTAATGAGTCA